>CM060925.1:214724950-216199950 GCA_030737875.1 Allium sativum
TTGTTCTGCTCCTTTTAGTTTATCAAAAAATAATTATGCTATACACACACACACACACTCTATACGATCCTTGATTCAAAAAAAAAAAAAAATTTGAGAAGGAAATATAAATTTCTTAGCTACTGCGACGGTCAAGGGATAACAGAGGTGGTGGATTGTTTCATATTTTACATATTAATTTCATTTTTCAAAATTGTTTGTTTTCCAACAATAAATGTGATCGACGCGCTTTTGTTTAGACAAAAACACAAAACCAAAAATGACAAGCAAAGCGAGGCCTAAGAATTTGGGTCAACTAATATTGGAAAATTGTATTTCTATAGAGATTATACTGAAAATAAATTGGTCACACCAACAAAAATTATTGAACTCCGATGATTGTAGCGTATTGGAAAAAAGAAAAAGAGATGAATTAAGCATAAATTGGAAATCAGAAGTTCACCCTCACCCCCACTTCCAACCAAGAAAAAAAAAGGACCAAATCCATTGACATGGAAGATAATAAAGCAATAATCATGAAACTTAGATTAATGTAATATTCAGAAAGACAAACAAAACTTATGGAAATACCTCTCATTGGGAGATGATTCTTCTATCCGATCCTTATCAACTGAAGCAGATGCTTGTTCTTTCATATTATCTGCAGAGTAGGCAACAAATCCGTTCCGTATTGCATCATACGACTTGAATAATGTATTGCTTGCACAAACGGTAAGGAAACAATCATTTGGATTACATGATTTTTTTATTTTTTATTTTTTTGTATTGAACAATAATATAGTCAAATTAGCATGAATTAGCATCGAACATAAAAAGGCTAATCGATCAAGCCTTTTTATTGAAATCAACTGACGTATAACTGAAATACTATATTGCTCATACTGTAGGGTCAACATATTAATTAGACATTTGAAAAGACGGCAAGGAAATAATTATGGATTACCTAATTATACTTTATCCGTGTATATATCGTACAATTATATAGTCAAACTAGCATGCAACATTATCGTATTTCAAAAGGAGCATTGATCAAGCATTTTTTGAAGAACTTAACTCACAAATATGAGAAAAGAATCAACATCCCAATATCATTAATTAACAACATATTTAAACAAAATTCCAATAGAGTTTAATCTGTTTGGACTGGCAGCGTAAAAATAAATACAAAAGCAATAACAATCAAACAGTTCAACTTAATTTTACTACATTCCAACGTATGGCATGCACGACGTACATACATACACATGATGTGAAGATGCGATAAGATATGAAAAACTAAAAATGTAATTATGTAACTTTGATGATGGTTGACATGATGAACAGTAATTAACCGTATACAATCTATTTCTTATATAAATAACAAGAATGGCACGTATTATGCGCGTACAAAGTAGAATAATCAGCATATAAAATAGTAGTTCTATACATGCAAAGAAAAACGATTAATACAAATGGTGAATACTTCGCCAATAAAAGATAAATAAATAGTACAAACGGCACATGTTTGGCGCCTGAAATGAACAATAATTAGTGCGAACAACACACGCTTAGCGCATGAAAGAAAAAAGGTCACAAATTGAAGTTCAAAGCGTAATTGTTGATTATTGACATTATAACATCAGTTCGTAAAACTGATTACTAGCACAATTGGTAAAAATATTTGGTATATAAAACAAATAAACACATGCAAAGAAAAATGGTAAATGCTTCACCTATAAAAAGATAAAATAAACAGTACAAACGACAAGCATCCTGAGCATAAAATGAACAACGATTTGTCCGAACAGCACACACTTAATGCATGAAAGAAAAAAGGTTACAAATTGAAAATTCAAAGTGTAATTGTTGATATTTGACATCATATCATCAATTCTTAAAACTAACGACTACTAACTTAAATCGTAAAAAGGTATGATGCTCGAAATTGAGATTTTAAAGTTCATGAATTCTAATTTCCAAGACATCAAAATGAGTGCTCACTAAAATAAAGTATCACTTTTATTCTAAAAAAACACACGACCCCTTGTAAAGAAATTTAATATGAGCATGTATGATTGTTCAACACACATTAAAAATTATTTTAACAATTATTATCCCTCTTTTTCCCGACATTAACATTGATTTCAATAGCAAAGATATTTTGTACAACGACAATTGATAACGTTTTTAAAGAATATATATTTTGAGTCTTTGACATCACTCATAATTAATCAAGCAATGAAAATAAACAACTATTATTCTTTTCACAAAAATTGGCTTTATAGTTTGTCATCTTTATTAGCTATTAAACCAAAAAATAAATTAATTGAAAGTTAGATATTTTCTATTAGATTATAAGTATTTTGGCACAAGCGATGTACGAATAGTACCAAAACTACCTATTTAATTATAATTAAACATATCATTTGGTATTCTTATATTAAATTGGTAAAAGAATATAGATAAAAATAATTTCAAATTATTGAACTCTTGATTGAAAATTGTAATTAAAAAAATGGTTGTACTAGTGTTTCTAAATAGTAAATAGCTTCAGTATAAGGAAATAATTGAATGTAATACAAGTGTTATTTCAAAAAATTGTTTTACTTTAAGCTTAGATGAGACTGTCTTTTACTTTTACATATTTAAGAACGTATTTCACAAAGCTAAAATTATACAAAAATCAAAATAAAAAAGGCATTCAACATATATCTGATGTAAACGAAAGATTAATACTAATTGGAAGAATGGAAAACCAATAAAAAATGAAAAATAGGAAGTAAAATCTAGGTAAAATTTGTTTTCATTGACATAAGAATTTATGACCTTAACTTCTGAGCTTTCCAAATGATAATAGATACTAATATTTCTCAATATCCCAATAAAGTTAGCTTTATATTTGTCATCTTTATTAGCTGTTAAATCAGAAAATAAATTAATTGATTTTTTTTTACATATGAGACTGAAAAAGTATATAAATATTTCCTATTAGAATGTGGGTATTTTGGCACAAGCGATGTAACAAAAGTACAGAAAAAATACATATTTAATTTCAATAATCAAACTTTGTGTGTTTGTGTGTAGTATTCTTATTTTAATTTGATAAAAGAATATAGATAAAAATAATTTCAAATTATTGAATTCCAAATAGAAATTTGTAATTAAAAAAATTGTTGCGCTGATCTTTATAAATAGCTTCCACTGAATGTAATACAAACGTTATTTCAAAATTTAATTTTACTTTAAGCTTAGATGAGAATGTCTTTTTTTTTTTACACATTTAAGAATGTATTTCACAAAGCTAAACGACAACTAAGCCATTAATCCCAAACAAGTTGTGGTTGGCTAGAGATGGAACCCAAAACCAAAAAACAAAGTCAATTCACATGTGATAATGATAACAACAAATTTAAAGGTGAAAGCCTAAAATAAAGATAAAATAAATTTTAAATTAATTAAACAAATAATAATAGTAATAGTAATGAATAAATAAACCATGGAAAATACGATGGCGATAAAGATAACGATGATGGTAATACCATTAGTAATAGATACTAAAGACCAACACTACGTCTTGTACCCCTATACACTAGCTCTATCATCTAAAATTAAATATTGTCCTTAAACTAACCCAAAAGCTCAAGGTTGTGGTACATAGATCGCTAACTTTCATGCACCCCTGTTCGACACCAGCTCTTCAGATATACTTCAATTCCTCAGGTCTCTTTTTACTACCTTCTCACATGTCATCCTTAATCGACTTCTACCTCTCTTACGACATTCCGTACGACCAATAATTCCAATACGCACAAGTGAATTGTGAGGTCATGTTGGAGATGTCCAAACCATCTTAAATGGCGTTGTACTAACTTCACTTTGACTGGTGCAACTCCATGTTTATCTCATATATCATTATTTCTAATTCGATCTCTTTTGGTACGCCCACGGCCCCGTCGCAACATACGCATCTCTGCTACACTTCTCTTACGGACGTGTTGCCTTTCAATAAACCAACATTCTGCACCATATAACATTGCATGCCTGATTGTTGTTCTATCGAAACTTTCTTTTAAGCTTCTATGGAATTTTCCTACCACAAAGAATGTCAGATGCTAATCGTCATTACACCCAGAATTCTAAAACTAACATCTTCATCAATCACACCATCAAACTGCAACATGAATCATAAGTATCAAAAGGATTCCTTCCTGAGTATTACTTGATCAGCCAGGGTGACCTCTTTGTTATCTGACCTGACACCGCTGAACTTGCACTTCATATACTCTGTTTTAGTTTTGCTAAGCCTGAAACTTTTCAATTCCAAAGTCTTCCTCTACAACTCCAGTTATCTATTAACCTATATCTTACTTTCATCAGTAATCACATCATCATCAAAGAGCATATACCAAGAAATCTCATCATGTACACTCTTCGTGACTTCATCCATCACTAAAGCAAAACTATAGGAGCTTAAAGCCGACCCTTGTAATCCTATTTTAATGGGAAAGTCACTGGTTTCACCGTCACATGTTCTAACACTAGTCACAACCTTATCGTACATATCGATAAGGGTAATGTACTTTGTTGGAACCATCTTCTTTTCCACTACCCATCAGATAACCTTCATCGATACTCTATCATAAGCTTTCTTCAATTTGATAAACACAATGTGTAGATCTTTCCTTTACTCCCTAAATCTCTCCATAAGTTGCTTCATCAAGAAAATCACCTTTGTGGTTGACCTTCTAGGCATTGTTGTCAAAAATCTTAAAATCGTACGATTTGAATCCCGTTTCAAATTGAATCTCTCTCTTTACGATTCGATTTATATTCTGATTCAAATCTAGCTAATACCGGATATTAGAAAAATCAATCAATCCAAACTGATATATTCGGTGTACTTATTTGGATCTACAATCCCAATTCTAATCATTTCCATACAAAATAAAACCGAAACAAAAGAGAAAATAAAATTTTAGGTTTAGACATAGAAGTTCAAACATTAGAATAAATTTCAAAATGAGTGTAAATCTTTCAAATATGGAATTTTTGAATCTTCAATTTACGATTTAAATCTCGTTTCGATTTGAAGTTTGATTTTTACGATTTACAATTTGAATCTTATTTTTGAAAACCTTGCTTCCAAGCATGAAACCCGCCAACCTTCTCAAATGATGTTCATACTCTCTCTGAAAGCTTCTTCGTATGACTTATAAGCTTGATTCCTCTATCCATTATGCAACTTGGAATATCTCATTTATTTTTTTAGATTGAAACTAAAAGGTTTCTCCTCCACTCATCTGACATCTTGTTTGATTTGAAAATATAATTAAACAACTTAGTAAGTCGGGTTATCCTTGCACCTCCAAGGCATCTTCACACCTCAATAGTGATGTCATCAAGCCCTACTGACTTGCACGTTTTTATCTGTTTCAGCGCATCCTTTATCTCAACCTATTGAATTTCCCGAATAAAATATATACTTGCGTCGTCGACAAAATCTTCCAACTCAAACAGAGAGTTATCGCTTTCTTCGTTGAAAAAATTATCGAAAATTCTCTCCGTCTACTTTTTATCTCGTCCTCCTTCACCAAAAGTTTATAGTTCTCATCCTTGAAGCATTTAACTTGGTTGAAGTCTTTTGTCTTCCTCTTGCGTAGCTTGGCTATCTTGTAAACGTCTCTTTTATCCTCCTTTGTACTTAGCTTTTGATATACATTTTCATACGTTCGACCTCTTGCTTCACTCACCGCTCTCTGTAGTCTTCATTGTCTCTTTGTATTCATAGTTGTCAAGGCGCGCGCATAGGCGCGCCTAAGCGCAGAAAATCCCAAGGTTTGCGCATTTTTGTAGTTTGAGTGCGCCTTTTTGCAGTTTGAGGCGCTTTTTTGGCTAAATTCAAAATTTTATTTATAAATAGTTAAGTAAAAATTTTAATTGTTCAATAAATTATAAAATATGGTTTAAATTTTAAATCTTATTAAATAAATATGTAGAAAGTTGAATGAACTATAAAATATGGTTTAAAAATTTAATTTGTAGTTAGTAAAATAGCAAATCAAATTCATATAAAAGGCGCACAAAAAAGCCCAAGGATCAAAAAAGCTCCAGGCTCAATGTTTGCGCCTTGACTACTATGTTTGTATTTTAGCATGGTGTCCTCACTCCTATGATGATGCAAACATTTGTAGCATTCCTCCTCTTTAATAGTCTTTTGCACATTACTGTTCTACCATCACGAATCTTTAGGTTCTCACTTATTTCCTCTTGTTAACCCAAACATTTCAGTAGCCACTTTCTGAATGCATGTTGTCACATCATTCCACATGTCATTTGTTGCTCCTTCCATGTTCCACACAACTTCTCTCATCAATCTACCCTTAAACACATATGAGGTGTCTTATTTGAGTTTCCACAACCTCGTTCTACTAATCTTAACTCCTTTATCCTTCAACATCCGAAGATGAAACGCGCATATCAAAAGATGATGTTGTCAAACGACACATTCTCCAGGTTTGACTTTGCAATCTACACAATCTCATTTGTCGTCTCTTCTAGCAAAAACAAAGTCAATTTGACTAAAACGTTGGTTTCTACTGAAAGTAATCAAACGTGGTTGTCTCTTCCTAAAGAAGGTATTAGCAATCATGAGATCATAAAAAATAGCAAAATTATTATTTTGTTAAAGAGGGTGTCATTATAATATTTGAATCAAATATTAATAAAAATAGTCAAATATCTTCATTTTGTTAGAAGTACATGACTATCTCACAATTCAACTAAACTTTATAATATATTCCCTTTTTTGTTTTGCATTATTTTTTCTCAAATAAATCTTTTTTTTTTGTTTGATAAATAAGTTAGTGGCCAATAGTTGTTCAACTCATCCTTAGATTATTTAAAATGTTAGAAAGGGAATATTCATAGCTTTATTGTTAATTTTTAACTTATACCTTCCTATGTAGATACGACTCAGATGCTATAAGATATCATTTGATCTTGTCTCGATATTTTAAAAGTAACAAATATTGATCATTGACTGATAGTTGATGTATATCAATATTGACCGTTTCGATGTGTATGTGCATATGTGTATCAGTCATTTGATATCAGCACACATAAGGTAATGAATTCTGATCCATTGGTATTACTTCGTGTGGCGAACACTTGACATACAAATTTATTTTAAAAAAAAAAAACCATGCTTTTTGTGCTCTATCAACAACATCAGTTGAAAGTAGTTTGTTTCTCTGTTTGTGACTAATGCATAAGGAAACAATCAAGAATAGTATTGCTCATAATACCAGTCAAAAGAGCTAGGTTGAATCACACTTAAAATTCATTTAGACCTAACTGTAATGACCCGAAATTTAATGGTAAAAATGTCAGTAACCTACTGGCACAGGGACAGTTGAATTAACAACTGACAAAAAGAATCCTAATTGCAGAAAATGCTTATTGCCCAATGTAATCGGTGGGATAATGATAAAACAAATAAAAAGAGAAATTGACCTAGACAAGCCTGAATAGATTGCTGAAGCAAGGTGTATTTTTTGCCAGCAGCGGAGCATTCTTTAAGCATTGTCTCCAAAGATCGACTGACAAAACCACCGGCAGCTCCCGCCATTTTTCTACTTTTAAGTAAGTTAAATATTCAGATCTGACGATAAGAGACAAAGGAAAAAAATAATCAGAGAGAGCAGATCTGGTAGATGATTGATGATAATGATGGAGATCCGGCTGCAGACTTGCTGCCAAGCGTGACATCAATCGAATTTCAGAACATAAAAATAGAATAATATAGAAAGCATACATCGAATTCAATTCATAAAAATGTAAGGAAAAATTATAGATAATGTACCTTTGATCTAGAATTCGAAATCGAGCAAAGTGAACACACTTGATTCGCCGAATGGAAAGACAGGGATCCAAAACAGAGATGGATGAGAAACGATGGTGTAGTACAAGCAGCTGACGAAGCGGGTTCGGATTCTTCGTCACGATGTGCCGCCTCTATGATTTGGACCGAGAACAAAGTTCGCCGGATTCGGGTTCAGGCGGCGGAAATGAACTTTCTGACTCGGATTCGCCTCCGGTTAGTCTGGGATTTATATATTTGAGCAAATAAACAGGGTGCTCGGTGTGGTGTGAAATGTAAAGACGCGATGGCACTATTTTCTGGTGTGCCACAAAAAGCACTCGTTTGTGCTTTCTGTGGTAAGAAAAAGTATAAAACTTGGTGTTCTTTTAGCATCACACCACCATGTAGAACTAAAAACACTAATTTTTTGTTTTTGGATACTACGCTATGGTGTTAGGAAGCGCAAACTATAGTGCTTTTAGTACTACACTGTTTTTTTTAAGCGGTGCTCGATGAGTTTAAATTATCCATTTTCATTCGCTAATGGTAGATTTTGATTAACCCAAAGAAAAAGTAAAAAAAAAATTAATTCATTTGGACACCGCCTAAGGGTGGGCATAAACCGCATCGCAATATGGAAACTGCCCGGACTGATCCGCAAAAACAGTGCGAAAAACAAACTGAATTCTCTCTATAAAGCAAATACCTCAAATTGAATCGACGCGTAATGATACACTTCGGTTACGATTTGAACTGTTGACTCATCCTTATTAAACCTAACCGAACCGAATACCTGCACTAATAATCTTATGATAAAATTATAACTAATTTCTAGCTAATTTTTTATTTTGACGGTGTATATTCTATTTTCAGCGTATATTGTTGATATATATTAATAATAATCGTTATCACAAAGGGTTTTTTTATAGTTTCAATATAATAGTTTTCATATTATTTTTTGGATAATTTTAATTATAATCTTACTTGAGTTACCTTACTTAATGTTTATGCATTAAGTAACGCTGATGCTTGGTTAATATACTAAAACAAATTTACTTTTCATTAAACGTAAAATTGAAGTATTCATACTGTTAGAAACTAATCTTTGAATTCAGAATTACGTCGTGTTTTAACCTTTAAGTGATAACATCACACAATTGTAAATTGATTATTGATTGAAGTAATTCTATTATTTCATATTTAATACGGGTTCAAACCGAACCGAACTAAAATCGGAACATATTATTCAATAAAGCCGAACCGAAATCAAACCGTTCTAACGATTAATATAATTGTTTGTATTTTTTATCAACCATTTGATGTGGTACGGAAGCGGTTTGAGCTTCAAACCACACTAGATCGAACCGTGCTCAACCCTAATATGGACTCAGAGCTTATTTCAGAACTAAGCAACGTTACCATCAAGCGAATTTTCTAAGAATAATAGCAATGCATTGCATTTAGAATTGCTTCTGTTGTTTATTATATGCTATGGTTATATAATTTAGAAAAAAACAAGAAATATTGCACTTTTTCATTAGCATGGACAAACACAAAATGATAATATAAATGAAAAAAATGCATTACTAGAAGTAAACAGTAAAGCATATTCAATTTAAGACAATTAATTGTTAAAATATCAAAAATGGTAGACAAATATAAACATACGTGCATGCATACACGAAATCGACATCCAGTGGATTGAAAGGGATAGTGTGCTAAGGTCCTAAGGATTGTGATATGGCTTGTAAATGATACATGTGAGACATACATACATACATGCATGTGTGTGTGTGCGCGCACGGCAAAATCAGAGCAATTGGGTAAAAACAATCACATCAGAGTTTTGATACTTAATCGGATCTACCTTCATACATCATATCCCAGAGCTCTCGTTCGATATTTCACTAATAAAGAAAACCTCTCATTGCATGTAGAGAAATAAGCTTATACAAAAGTATATCTTTGACAGACTTGTGTTGTATGTATCATAGATACTGACAACCAATACAATTCTTCCTATAATATTCCTTGACTTTAACACGTGAAAATGTATGGATTTGTAGTGAGTTAGATTATCAATTTATGGATTTTGGTAAAGACTGAGAGCCCTTGAACGTTTAAAGTGCAATGGAGTGTAAGCATAATGAAAATAGAGAATAGGTTAGATGATCTCAGTCATAAAATGAATTTATAATTGTTTTGTTCAAGAGTTACATCTTTTATGTAAGTCTCTTAACTTAAAAAGAAAAAAACATCCGCGAAACACAGAGCTTTATTCTACAGCCATGGGGACTGGGTCTCCAACTTTCATATGTCCCCCCTCTCCTATTCTTCATCTAACTCTGCCTGCTTCCACTTCATCTCCCTTCATCCTTTCTTTTCTCTCTTCCCCCAACTTTCTCCCTTGTTCCTAGAATAAAGCTCGGCACCCAAATCGATCTCCAACTTCCCATTTCTCATATCTGTTGGACTCCTTCCCAGCCTTTCAAACGTTGATGCTCTTGAGCCCCGTTGCGGGATTGCTGGTTCAGTATGTCATAATTTGGGGCTAGTGCTTTTGTTTCGTTCAGATCTATTTTTATTTTTTGAGATCTAGTTTTTTTTCCCTCCTTCCCCCCTAGTTTTAACCGTTACCTCCTCATTTCTTGGATGTGCTTTTTCTTTTAGGGTTGTTTGGATTCAATGTTCTAGAGCATGTTTGCTCCTTTACGTTTGGTGCTTGTTATTATGTTTGTGTCATATGTTTGGGTCTGGTTATGTCATTGTGCTCGGGGTAAGCAGCACTGTTATTAGCGACTGAGGCCATCTCTTTCCTCCATTCCGCCTTTGAACCTCCTCTTCCCTTCAATCTTCTACCCACCTTCATTTCTCTCCACTTCTAATCGTCTTCTCGCCATCCCTTCTCACTCAGCTTTTGTCATGGAGGTGTTGCTTCCCGAACCTTAGATTGGTTCACGACTTCGTTGCTTCTTTCAGATCTGGTCTTGCCTCTTCTTCTGTGTATACACCCGATGCTCTTGAGCCCTTTATCGGGATAGCCGGTTTAGCTTGTCGGGTGTTTGGCCTCCTCTTGTCAGCTTGTTTCAGATCTACTTTTCCCTGTGAACCAATTTTGTGTGTGTCATTCTCCTTTTCCAGCCTCATCTGTTTGTCCCCAGCTCCATGTTCCTCTGTCTTTTGGCAGAGATTCTCTGATGCTTTTGGATCTAGTGCTAAGCTAATCTTTTGGATCCCCGTTTATTCAAAGCCCAAGATCCAAAATCCCACTTTTCTTGAACCCTCTCTGCATGCCACTCTCTCCCCTTATCGCTTCAGATTTCCCCTCCTTTCTTAGAGTTGTGGCCACTTCAGACAATTTCGGGTCTGCGGTCCTCTTTACTTTCCGAGTCGGTCAGCATGGCCTGATTTTCAACTGGTGGTTTGCTTTGTTTATGGTCTTGAAGGTTTGTGTTGTTCGACGGGTGTTCTTGGCGTGCAATAGTGCCAGCCACCATGATTTGTGTCTCGTCCTTCCTTGTCTGGTAAGATGCTTTTCTCCCAAAGTATTATGTTCATCACTTTTCGATGTGCTTGCTTGTTGTCTCGGCTTCAACAACCATTGGGATGTCTATGTTGGTTTTATTGTGGTGTGGAGGTTTTCAATGCACTCTAAGATGTCATCGTGTTCAATGCATGTTGAGGTCTGAACTACGATTGTGGAGGTTGTGGGTTTTTGTTAGGTTGTCTGCTTTGAAGTTTGGATTCTGCTGGGGCTTTGGTTAGATTGGAATCATTTCTTACTTGCTTTGTTGTTTGCACTGGGTTTTGTTTCCTTCGCATGGAACTTTGTTGGGTTAACGAACTTGTGTTGCCTGGCTCCGTCAGACCACTTTCGTTGTCGGATGGTATGTCATCAAACTGATGGAGGGGTTGGCACATGCTTATGGGTTGTTCCTGTCTTTACTGCTGGTTGTTGCTACTTTTCCCATGCTTAGTTGTGATTTTGGAAGAGCGTTTGTACCTTTTGTTCCTTTTATTTTCTCTTAGCATTGTTTTGTTTTGTGGAGCTTTGGGCTTCCATATGTTCTCAGATTATTTAGTTTTGTATTTCTTTTTTCTGTTGTAGGACCTGTAATAGTTATTTTATATGAATGGAAAACCTTTTGAAATAAAAGTCTCTTAGGTTAGGACAGGAGTTGTATTGGTTGAGGAAACGGTGTGATTTATAAAGAGAAATCATTGTGTCTTTTCAAAGAAAAAGAATATAGCCTAGATCAGACATCTGATTGCCTAATTAAGACGTTTGATTGCGTAGGTCAAACGTCTGGCTTAAGACCGAGGAGAATTATGAAACTCTAGGCAAACGACCTATGGATCAGGCATCTAGCTTATGCAATGAGTTAGAACCCGAGACACGGATCAGACGTGTGGTGCACACAGTCAAACGTCTGATTTTAAGTTAATATGAAAGTTGGTTATTTAGTCAAACATCTTATTTTTATATTCAGAAATTCTATCAGAAATGAATTGAAGTATTGAATACGTATATGAATACGTTTTGAAGTATATGAATACGTTTTGAAGTATTGAAGTTATAATGGAAATCTTAGAAATGAATTGTGATTATACTTATATAGGAGGGATAAAGCATTCTACTCCGTCTTCAATTTATCTTCAACATAAGTTGATTCGTAACACTTATGCCAATACGGAGTGGTTTTCAGATATTAAATCTGATCCCGGTCTCTCAGCACTGACAACAGAGGTATAAAAGAAACCAAAACTTTGATAGTCAGTGATTTAACTGTGAAAGGAAACATCCATACAACCAATGATCATATTCCCTAATGGAAATTCTATCAATCAACCATCAAACAATCCTAGGCCCCTAAATTTATTTCTAATTAAATTATCATTTCCAAATTTCCCATATCTTTCCAGATATTTCCTAAAACTCGTTTAGTCTTTCACACTTCTTGGAAAAAAAACTTTTCCAAATATTATAATCTCTTATTTCTCCATTTTCCAGAAATATACGTTATTCAATCGAAAAACATTTCCATCTCTTCATATTCCTTATTTTCTATATTTAGAAATATATGCTATTAGCATTGGAAAATATTTCCAATTTCCATTTCTTAACTTCTCATTAATCATATCACTTCATCTTTTACGCTTATAACACAACTCTGATTTTCTTTGGAAAATGTTTCCAGTCCTTCTTATTTGATTAAACTGATGTTATATAAACATCGTTACTATGACCCGAACCATTAATTATTCATTGACTAACCATATTATTAACCAATTCACTTTACCGAACCTTAACCATTCCTCAGTCAATCAAGAAGTGAATCAAGTTGGGGTATTATTACCTCTCAGACCTTAACCGAACATCATTTTCAACTTCGAAATAGATAAGGCTCGCAACTTCAAACTCCAACAAAGCTTTGCTTATGCAACTCTCAGATTCAATTTAACAATCCACTTAATTCCCCAAAAAAACATTGATTATAACAATAGCGTTATAATCCCTGCTTCCAAAATATTTAGTTTTAAAAGATAACTCTGATTCATTAATTTGGATAAATTAATTGATAAGGATATAAATTTATAATTTAAATATTTAAACCTTTAATTTAAACAGAAAGTAAATAGTACTTTCCCTGAATTTCGATATAATCGAATTCAATAAATAATTCTTTCACAAATAATCTAAATTCGATTAATATTCCAAGCTTTGGAATAAATCTGCTATTTCAGGCCATCTAAAATTCTACTTTATAATTATTTCCATTCGTGAAACATTTATCTCCAAATCGTTATTCATTTCCAAATATGAATATCGTTCCTTAATAGGAATCTAGACTCATTATCAAATCAACTTGATATTTATTTATAAATATCAATACAGATTCAAATCGAGTCATTTCACAAATCTACACCACATTTATAAATTATGTTTATAAATCTGCCACTAACACCTTCCTGTTTATATAAAACAATTCCATTTTTCCTTTTTAAAAACATATTTACCAACATAACTTCTAAAATCAAATTTTTATTTGATTTCTACCATTTCCTTCTCGTTTTATGACTCCAACATAAAATAATATTACATTGTTTTGAAAGATTGAGTTGTATTTTCATAGCTACAAATATCGAATTACTAGCTTCTTAACATATTTCACTTAAATTATAGAATGTAAATATCCTTTCTGAAAATAAACCATTTAATAAAAAATTACATAGTCGAGTCCAGATTATAAACCCCTTTGAATCAATCTCAGGTCAATTTACATTTCGAACTTCGAAATAGAACTCATTGATCCTTTTGAATCGATTCCCAGTGACAAGTATTGGTTTCAAAACCGATTTCCAATTTCCTATTTATTTTCGAACTTGAGTTTACATTTTACTAAATTTATAAACATATTGTTTATAATCATTTCTTGTATTATTCATTAAAACAAGTTCTTATTTTTCAAAACCATTCGAAATTAAATTCCTATTTTTCGAAATAAATTCCCTTTTTAAATCTCAAATTTATTTTCCACCTTCGAAAATATTTTACACTATTTAAATACCAAATTCTAGGGCAAGGGTAATTCAAACACAACACAATTAATCACCGATCATATATCATATCATATATCATAATAGACGAAACACAGTAAATAAATTATTGAGGAATCTAGTTAGATCCCTCCAACTTATTTTCCGGCATCCACAGATGTTAATCAACATCAATAATATTAATTTCACATTAATATGAAATATCATAGTAAACAGAATTAATAATCGATCAACGATATAACTATATCAACCATTTCAACCAATTTTATCAACATTCATCCAAATAACCATCACACAGTATAAAATTACTATAAATAAATTTAAAACTCGTTTATATAAGAATATAAACGAGTCATAGTTAGTGAGATTACTCACACCAGTCCCATGACTGACCCAGAGTTTATTTTGTTTTGTTTTACCCTATACTCTTGGGTTCCCAAATTTGTACGGGCAGTCAAGTAATCGGGATTTTACGGATATACTTGGAGGAGCTTGGAGCAGGAGGCTTCAACATTAGATAACTATTATTTATTACCGTTGTGATATGTTTTGTTGTACTGTGATAATGGTATGTATCTATAAAACAGATTTGAATTTCAAGAGTTATGTTATATAATATATTTTATTCGTTCCGCTGTGAGATTTGTGTTCTTCATTTTCTTCTATTCTAACTTTTATTCCTTTTTATTTCTCACCCTCTAACTTCTTTCTATTAATGATTTGTATTTCTATGAAATCTAGGTTAGACGTGTGGTGTAATTAGCCAACTCAAAGGGTACGGAAATTCGGGCCATTACAGTTGGTATCATTGGCCACTCATTTTGTTTGAGTATACCGAATGTATTATCATTAACTGTTGGGCTCAAACCACCATTTCTGGAGCATACAGTAGCGATAAAAAAAGAAAATGGATTTTCTCCAGATCAGGAGATAATACACCCTAATGGGAGCGACCAACATAGCTATGCGGCCTACCCGATTTCTGTCATTTCCCGGTCGATGAGGCTTGAGGTTATAATTACCTTTTTAAGATAACATATCAAACTTTGAATGCCACATAATCAGATCCATCAAATCACTAATTGATGTCCGCAAATGTACTCTGGGTGTTAAGCAAAAAGAAGTTTCCTTTCTGCCACCAAATTGAAGTACGTTTGAGAAAATCAACATACATGACTCTTAGGAAATACTCTGTCAGACATTCGTCTATACAAGTCATCCAAGAACAGGATGAACCGAAGGCACTCTCCTACCACATCCTAGGAATCACATCCTTGCAATCCGTAGATTTCGTCATGATAGAATCACTGTCAAAATATCTCTTGGGATTAACTAGAGAAATTCAACAAGTAGTTCTTCCACTCAAGAAGATTTACGATCTTCAATTGCTCAATCTCGATCATCATCAAATATATTCTATGTTTATGTATTTGCTGGTCGGAATGGGTTTCGAATATAAATTCGATCCTAGTCTTTTCGTACCAGCACGTACAGACCAGATTTGATAGTCAGTTATTTAACTATCAAATAAACAACCATTCATCCGTAAAAAAGATAAAAATGAATTCACTGATTCCATACCCAACATCATTTAGCCTCTTTAATTAACCAGTCGTTAATTAAAATGTCTATATCTTCCATTATTTGGATTATAGCTTTTTACTTCTTATTTCAAAATAAGAGTATACTCAAAATCATTTCATTCAACTTATAAAAAAAATTTGAATTACAAATTGTAATACCATTCACGGAAATACTAATTTTATTTCTCTCAACTATTCTCGTTTCTAAACTAATATCGTCCTTGGATAATCATGAAGTCGTTCAAGTTGGGGTATTTTATTTACCTTTCAGACCTTGAGTTGATAATATTATTATCTTCAAAATAGACAGAAGTTTATTGAAGAATGCCCATTTCAGTAATTGTCACAAAAACTCCATTTACTATCCGATTTGAAACATGTTTTTTAACACCATACTCTCTCTTTGGAAACCTTATTTCAATCTTAAACACGTTTACTTAATTTAAGCATCAAGTAAAATATTATTTAAAATCTTTTCTGTTAACTTTAACCATCCCTTATAACATTATATACAAGCCTTAATTCTATTATAACTAGAATCCTTTATAAAACTCCTTATAAGTTTACTTCAAACCTATTTTGGTCTTATCTCAATAAAACTTCATCTCTTACTTAAAATATGCGAATTTAAATCAAATCCTTATAATTTAATTCTCCTAACTACTTTAAATTAAATTTTGGTTTCCGTTTTGATTTCCATTTCATACTTTTGATTTGTCATTCAATTCCTAGGCCATTTTTAATTTTATAAATTTAATAACTCGTTTCAATAATTGAAATCATTTACAACATATTCAATAAAACTTGGTTTTTAATATCTTCGTCCAACTTGGATTTTATAAAATCCGATTAATTAGAATTCCAAGAAGAATTCAATTTAAACTTTAATTTCTTATATTACTATTTATATAAATTTGCTTAAAAATTCATTTAAATATAAATAGGGCCTTATGGTTTCATAAACCTCCATTATTGAATTTTAATTTCAAGATCATCACTTTGATTATTTATTAATAATAATCAATTTCAAAATAAAAATGGTTTACTTCATCATTAACTATTTCCACTAAATTAATTGGCAACAAAACTGATTTAATAATCAATTCCAGTTAAAAATAGTTGACTTAGTCAACTCAAAACATGGTTAAATCATTAACCAATTCCAACTAGTCCTTCCTTTAAATTAATAATTAATTTAAATAATCCATTTTAATTGTCTCTTGGAAACAATTTATCCGACTCTTAACCCATAGGTTAATTTCTACTCACTTGTCTATAAATATTATTAACATAAGAAATTGCTTTATAAAGTTCATTCTATAATTACTTATATAATTAAATAAATATTTGTTTACTTTGAAAACACACGTCGTATTTTAATCCACATATAGTTTTGAAAACATTTCAGAATTGATTTAAATTTGATTCCAACAAATCTTTAAATTTTGTCGATGGCACTAAAGAGGCAAATGTCTACTAAAGTTCCAAACCGTGAAATATTAACCAATTTCACATCAAATCAAACACATCTAATCACATTGATAAACGTTATCAATATCAGTGAGAAATCATGTTGGATTCCTCTAACCTATCTTATCCTGCACCACAGATTAAATATCTCAACATATTTTATAATATATGATATTTACTAACTACGGGTAAGGAATTCAGTTGGATTCCTCTAACCTGTTATTCCTTGCATCCAAATAGGTTACCTCAAACAAAATCATCCATTCAATACGATAATATAATTATCTGCTACAATAAGCGTGAATAATTAGTTCAATTGTTGACAGTCAACCAACAACGACAATTCAAGCATCCAATTTTTAATTTAAATATGTTTATATTGTTATAAATGTAACCAATGAGGTAAGTTACCTCATTTGGTAATAATCGTTAAAATAACGATTTCATTTCAATTAAATTGAATGAACATTTAATTTAATCAATATATATAAGAATATTCAGTATACATCCAAATAATCATCAAATCATCTAAATACTAGTAAACTTAGCAAACAATTTAAAATCCCAACTTATATAAAATATAAGTGGGACATACTGAGTGAGTTATACTCACCTTGAGTCCATTTCGTCGTTAAAACAATTTGTTTTAATTGAATTAAACATACGTTTAATTTAATCTAAAATTCCAGTTGCTTCCATTGTTAACCAAACTAACTCTATATTGTAGCGCTCGTCGATATGGTTCCAACGCTTCCCAGTTTGTTCAATTCTAATACTGTATGAGTGAGTTACTTAGATTATAAGCATATGATTATAATTGTGATAATTAAAACCATAATTAAATATTAGTAACTTAATTACTTGTTTGTATAAATCGATCGTTAATAATCCTTCTCCCCTTTTTGCAAAACACGAACGTCACCGTCACCTTTAAGTTACCGCCGTCGTTCATCCATGACATCGGACCCCTCCACTCTGGCACCACCAGAACCGCCAGCGTCCTGGCTTTCCTCTCCGATCGGTATCATCCCCGCTAATAGATTGTAGGCCCACTCGAAGCATAAACACAGAACTTATCTAGTTCCATTCGTCTACCTCATAACGACACGACGACCCACCACCTACTACCGCACTACCACCAAAATGACCGCTGACCTTGCCCAACCTTTCTTCTGTTGACTCCCCGACCCGATTCTCCACCGTTCATACCCAATAAATCCAAAACCGAATGCCTCAACAAAACAATGACCTGCACCTTTATTTGACCACCACCGCCGCCTCCAACCACTGAACTCCACCAAATTACACCAGCACCTTCACCTCATTGTAACGACCCAGGTTTTCGGTCATTTGAATTTGAATATATAAATCTATTTTAAATATTATGTTTGGAATATTAATGGATTTAATATTGAATTCGTTTACTAAAAAGAAGTTTGAACGTTAAATTTATATATAATTTAAAACGAGCTTGAAATGGCATGATAGTTCGTAATATTGAGTTTTGAACTTCAGTTGAATATACAGGATCCAATATATGTCAGATTTATGTGAACCAAGAAATGTTTGAATCTAGTTGATTATAATTTGCTAATAAAAGAGAAAAAAAATCAAAATTTCATTTTATAGATTGTTAGTTATGTCCAAATCCAATTTCAAAATAGTCACTATGGGAATCGTTAATAAACGATAATGTTTATTTAATAAATTAATAAGGATTTTAATATTGTAACATCCCGGAAATTTTGATAACTAAAATAAGGAATTAATTAGAGATTTAATTATAAATGATCAATTTTATATCGATACTTAGGTTTAAAAATCAAATATATTGTTTGTGTATGAATTAAGATTCAATATTTAATTCAGAATGGGTGGTTGGAATCAAATATGTATTGTTGAATATTGGAATTGAATTCGATTGGATATTTGAATTAGAATGAAATTCGATTGAAAATATAGATGGTTGAATTTTAAAATAAATGTTATTGACGTTAAATAAATTGGAAATTAAATATTTATTTGTTGAATTATATTGAAAATTGGTCTAGATATGTGTGTATTTGTGTATATAAAGATATTGGATTCAACATTTCAAATTTGGAATTAAACAATGTTGTTTTGTGAACAAATGGGATAAAAGCAATATACTGATAAATAATTTAGAAATAAAATATCGTCGTATACAAACAAAGTCGAATTACAACCAGATTGATTCAATACGTCGAAATATGACAATGTGTATATATATATACACATTTGTTGCGTTTGGGGTTTACGTTGACGGTTTGGATATTAAGCATTTAACGACAATTCGGGGCAAAATATATTATTTAATTTAAATCACATGATACCTACCTCAAACAAACCTCAGTCAACCTATCTCCTAAAATATCGTCGCTGCCCTATTCTACTGATGGACATCTTTCTTATCTCTATAAATTTCTTCTATAAAATCCATGGCCGAAGCCAAATCGCAATCAGGAATTTGCTCTCCTTTTTCATTTTTAACGGTTATTTCCACAGCTATTAGTTTTACCGTCACCTAGAATCAATTAAAATCGACTCCTTTCCCCAAACCAAATCATGGCGACCTCCCGAATCATGAACACCCAAATCAACTAAAAACCATCGTTCTCAAACCCTATTCAAAATCAGCGTTCCAATTCGAAGTGAAACCAATGTCCACCTGAGCCTTCACCAAGAGCTCGATGTTAAAGACGTTGCCATCGACAACTGAAGGCCGTCGTCGCCTGTCCGACGTTGTATGCGCCTTTTCAGCCTCTACAGGTGAGTTATTAGCCCACGATTATCTTTAATTCAAGTAGATTGATTTCAATTTAAACTAAATATTGGTATTTGTTGATTTCGATTGAGTTGGCTATCTTGAGTACTCTCCCAAATTGATGATTATAGAACCTATATGATCATGTGTTTTCTTGTTTTTAACTTGTGTCTTCAGCCAAAATGATGACCAAATATCATAAAAAGTTGATTGAATAATGGGTGAAGCTGAGTGCATAATTGAAGTTGCTAGTGGATGTGCTTGATAATTGCTGCTTAAATCATTTGCTGATTCATACCCCTCTAATTTGCATGTTACGTCTCTTACCGTGTGGGGGCCCAGAGATGTTGGCGTATTTAACATTATCTTTGAGACCATACACTTGACATAAATCTCAATGTTTATTCAATAGATGTTGGTCAGCATTGAACATGGTATGGTGGTTAATGTTTTGATACAATTATAATCATATGGCTAATTGGTTAATGTCTTTATACAATTAAAATCATAATTGAAGTTTTAGAAGGATATGCGTATTACCATTAACTAAAGTATGCTTGTTTGGTTGGTCATAAAACTAAGTTTATGTTATGTTGACAATTTGATTCAAGAAGGGAAATGTTCGAATTTCATAAGTACAACTGCATGTGATGCTATGGCATCATCTTAAATTAACAGTATGAACCTTAAATGTATGCACGTAGTATCATTTTCGATGATTTGATGTTTGTAGGCATCCTTAATATATTGGTTGTCAAGTTAGAAGGAACAAAGTAGTTCTAGTTGTTAAAAATTCAAAAATTTGTGCTAGTGGCCAATAAATATGTGATCCTGAACCTAAAAGCATAATTGGGGTTATCTGACTCATTGTATTTAAATCTTCGAAATGATCACTCCAATCAGTAAACAGAGAAGGAGAAAACCTGTTATGTGTAAATATATGTATATCCTTCTATGTAAAACTAAGCCTAAGAGCTTCTAACTTTAAAAAAAATCGACATCTTTATCTCCAATTGTTTTTAGATAAAACTTTCAACTACCAATGACGATGATGATGCCAGAAGAAGATATATTATAATTTTGCCTGAATGATATTTGTCATACAATAATTTTGCATGTTTCTCACTTTTGGTAAATAAATAATAATTCATATGCCACTTGGCACACAAGGAACGCAGCTCTTGTCCATTATCACTAAATGACATTTGTCATTTGAATAAAGCAAACACACATGTAATATTAGTATGATCATCGTAATTCCATGATTGATGAAGTTATCAAGGTTGTAGAATCTCACATAAAACTAGGGTAGGCGTAGGATATAATTGTTTGAAATCAAAAAAATCAAATGAACCTATGCTTCAAGTAGATTTAACTGTGCTGAAACCTTATGATATGATATATGGTATGGTGGCCAAAAGTAAGCTGCTTGTCAATATATATATATATATATATATATATGTATATATATTAAAAATGTAAACCTTTAATACATTATATCTGGTTTAGAATAAAATGTATACTGGAATTGGTCAAATTAAGTTGTTGGATTTTTTTTTGAAACAGGTACACACTTATTGTAACGACCCAGAAATTTCGACAACGAGAATATGAGATTAATTAGGGTTTAACCATTAATAATCAAGTTATATTGATACTTGAGGATAAAATCAAATATATTGTTGTGATTTAATTTGATTTATAACGTTGGTTGAGAGGCAAATATTTGAATTGAATTTAGCTGGATTGAGATTCGAGTGAAAATTTTAATGGTTGAATTTAGAAATAAACATAGTTGGCGTTAAAACAAATCAGAAATTTTGTTCGTTTAAATATATGGGAATTATAATAGAAATGAAGTTGAACGTATAAATATATATGAATAAATTTTCAAATAACCTCGGTTTGTAACAAAACGAATTTTTATTTGAATGCGTATAATTAATTATTTATATATTTCAAAATTTGGGGAAAACAGAGTTGTTTTGCGGTAGACGAAATATATATGTGAATCGATAGATAAATTAAATTTAAAATAATATCATTGTGTAAACGGGATGGGAACTCAATCGAACTAATTTATTAGGTTCAGAATGTAAAAATGTAGCTGCACATCAAGTTCCGTATTATTTGAAGTTCGTTTATGACGAAATAAAAACAAAAAAAGTGTAACGTAAATGTCAGTAGCAGTAAATTACATACGGTTCACATTTCCTTCCCCGTCAAGTAATTTCAGAAACCACCCACCCCAAATTCAGCCTACTCAAATTCCTTGCTTCCTACGGTTTACTTCTCTGTAAATCGCACCCTTCATCGCCCAAATTCCTCATAAGCGAAATCCCTAAATCAAAGTCGAGCTTTCCCAAATCGAGCTCCTCCTTCCACCGCGAGTTCGAAGCTCCAGCAGATCGGAAGCTAGCTCGTCCCCAAGTAGAAGACTCCATAGGAGAACCGCCAAATCAAAGCAGTGAGCATCGCTGGCCGAAGCCGCCCCCTCATCATCGTTCGAACACCGCCTCCCTGCCATGCGTGGCCTTCTCGTTGTTGTTGCCACTCCTTCATCACTGTTTTAAGGTGAGCATCTCACTCACGATTAATCTTGTTTCAAGTAGTTTGATTTCGATTGAATTGGGTATAACGGTGTGATTGTTGGTTGTGCCTTGCTTGTACGAATTTTTGCTGTCGTCTGTTTTGCTATGGGTTTATTGACGTTGGTTCTAGAGTTGATTTCACTGCATACTGTCTTAACTTGTTACTATAAATATATATACCAAATTAGCTTGCGCTCCATTGGGCTGTTCCATGACATTATGTACCTTCCCTCGCGGATCATTCATTCAACTAATTATCTTATAATCGGATATTAAGAATAATATGCAGCAAGCAACAAGGATATAACAGTTTTCATGAAAACTTTATATCAATTTAGCCTACAATAAACAATAGATGAGAACTGGGCATTTACTGTTGGTCACTACAAATAAAGCATCAAAATATATTCCACTGAAACTTGTTTTTCGTTTACCTGCTAATAAAATAGCCAATTCTGAACTCACGATTTTCTACTTCAAGTAAATTGACATCGATATAAGTTTATGTGTTGTTGTGGATACCTTGTGTTACTGCATGATTTTTGTTATATGTTATTGTGGGCTATTACATATCAAGTTCACCCTAATGACTGAGAATTCGAGCATTGAAGAATGGTTAGTCCTTCCCCTTCGTTTTGGCCTTCCATTTCCATTTGAGTTATCTCGTCCATCGGTTTTCAGTGTTTGAACCCTTTTGGGAGTGTGTATGTACGAGGAGGTTGGCGCATGTATGTATATATATACAAATTCTGTGTGTGTTTATATACATCGTCGGCATACGTATGTATACTTATGCAGATTCCATATATATATGAATGGCTTATAAACTGTGTAGTCGTTTGGTCTTTGGACCTGTTCTGGAATCTTATTGGGTTATTTGTGCTACGCTATGTAAATTTGGAGTATACATGTTGCATATGCAACCTACCTTGAGCTGAAATCCTGATACCATGGCATTTCATTATTGGGATCTCATGACCGTGTACCTATACATAGGATGAAACCGAAACATGCATAGGCTTTCTGTCTTGAAACTAAATTATAGTTATATGCCTGCCTTGTTGAAAAGTTTACCCGTTCTTGGTAAAAACCCGGAAATACACATTCACAGTACTTATCAACTTGTGTATTTAGCTGCATATAATTTAAGATGTGCCTGGATATGAATATGCATATTTTTATATATTTGTTTGGCGCACAAAATCTTAGGTGAAAAGTAGATGGTCATTGGTCACCTAACTGTTATAACACCCGTAGCAAATTATGAACACTCAGTGTATTACTTGAACATTGTTTGGTTTTGTTAATTTGGATATGGGCTCTGCCTTGAGATATAAACTAAATATGCAATGCCTGGCTAGCGAAGATTCACCTGATAATTTTGTGCATATATCTCGATTGACAGCTACCTTAACAACTGTGAACACCCTATCTTTGAACTGACACCACATAGTGATCCTACCCTGGACATTGATCAAAATATACATGTTGATAGTTATGTACTCTGTTGTAATATAACAGTTTACTATATATTGAACTGTGCTGTAACACCCCGAATTTTTGAATAATCGAATTAACTAAAATAAAGAAAAATTAATCTCAGACGTGAGAATTAAGGGAATGGGGTTGCGCCATTGTGTTCGTCTCGGAATTCTGGTTGAAATAGAGTCCGAGTTTGCGAGAAACGGGTACCGGATGAAGGAGTTATGAACGAACGAAGATTGGTGGCAAAAAGAAGAAAAAAAATATTGCACTGGCGCACTTGGGAAGTGCGCCAGTACAAATTTGCACTGGCGCACCTACCAAGTGCGCCCATGCCGAGGCAACAAGCCTGCATAGCTTTCTGGTTCAGTCTGACCCATGTTGCTGAGTCCTTTCTGACTCCTTCCTAAGTGATTAAGGCTGAGTTGTCACCCTATCCCGATTGAATGGTTTTGATTAACCCTAAGATCATCCGACGGCTTAAATTAATTCAAAACTCTATAAAAAGACCCATAGACTCAAACCGTAAATCAGAATTAAAACTAACACTATTGCCATCATGTTGTCGTCTTGAACCCTAGAGTAGCCGCCACCAATTAGAGAGGAAGAACAGTAAATCAAATTAGTTCTATTCAACCCTAACAACGAATCTTCTTCAAAGGAGAGCTAATTCAACTTCAGAAATCAGAATTCAGAACTCAAGACCGCCTTTGAGTTGTGAGTTTGATAGTTTTAATAAAATAATTAGTAATTTAATTGGATTAAGTTATGATGCGGATTGTATAGATGTGATGTGAATTATTGATCATATGTTGTAATTATGTTGTAGAATTGTGTTGAAATCTCTATGACGTTATGTTATGATGCTGTCATTTACGATGTAAAGTTATGATGCTATCACCCATGTTGTAATTCCATGATTAGCCTATGTCTAGTTGAATCATCATGTTGTACATATGCTAAGTTTGGTTATGTTGATTCATATGATAAATCATATGTATGCAAGTTTAGATTTTTATGTAAACATGAATCATATACAAGTTGGGTAAAATTATGTAACCTTACATGGTTATGAGATCTAGTTTATGTGAAAATTTGATTAAAAGTTAGGCTATGACATGGGTGAGTTATATGATAAATTATATATGATATTTTACATGTTAGATGCAAGTTTACACCATTGTTATGATGCATAAATTACATATGCAAGTTTCTATAAATATATAAGTTTGGGATATGAATCATGTTATGCAAGTTTTGGGTTATTGACTATGCAAGTTTACACCTTTAGATGTAGATCTATAACATACATGATTTATGCAAGTTCACACCTTTAGATTTGGATCCATGACATATGTTGTTTATGCAAGTTGTAACTTTGGCCTATGTAAGTTTTAGATGTAGAACATCATTCACATATGCAAGTTCATCCCTATGCTTTGGTCTATGTTTTCATTATGTGTATATTGTGATGTTTTCTCTTTATTCCATGAGTTAGACTATTCGAGTCTAACGTATATTTTACATTAAACGAACAAACGTACAACATGGGGTAAAGGGGATAATATTAAAAGATTTAACTGGTATAAATGCCTTAAAAGGCATAAAATAAGTTGTGGTGAAAATTGGTATGATTTTACATACCATAAATAGATGGACATAATTGAGTCAATTATGGACATCGTTAAAATTGGAATTGATTGATAATTTGAATAGGGAAAGTAATTCAAATTGGGGAATGATTAATTAGGAGTAATTAATCGACTAAGACACGAGGTTAGGCTCTTTTGTGGTGTAAGACTGCCCGGACCCGCCCGGCAAATCCAGCTGCCACAAATGCCAGTCTAATGTGAGAGGTCTTAGGCATAAATTAAATACGTAACAATTGTAAAGACACGAGGTTAGGCTCTTTTGTGGCGTAAGACTGCCCGGGCCCGCCCGGCAAATCCAGCTGCCACAAATGTCAGTCTAATGTGAGAGGTCTTTATGAGCTTACGGTATTAATGAATTAAGAAACACTTAACCAGATAAACATGTAGTGGGACATGAGGGGGTTAAGTGGGTGCCTTGGGTGGCATGTGGAATCTAGTGGGTGCCTTGTGTGGCATTTGGAAATACGATTAGAAACACTTAACCAAAATTGAAACATGAATAAGAAGTGGATTAAGTGGGATGTACCAGAGGGGACCAAGCTTAGGTGGATAGCTTGTGTCAAGTGATGGGGGCTGTAACGACCCAGAAAATCTGAACCAATTTAAAAATTTTAAATTGTCTAAAATAATGGATTTTAAATATTTAAAATAAATATTTTAAATAATGGCGATGAAAACTGAGTTTGAATCGACAATTGAAAACGAATACAATTAATTATAATTATAAACAAGGCCTGAAAGGGCGCCGTAGTTTCAAAAAAAAATTGAATTCGAACTTTATCGGACTGTACCGGGTGCAAAACAATCCGGATTTTAGTGAAACCAAAAATATATAAATATGTTAGTGAATACCTTTCCAACGAATCTGAAAAATCGAAATTTGATAGCGGGAATCAAAAGATATGTCCAGTTGAAAATTCTGAATAGTCGCTATGGAATTCGGGCCCTTAAAAATGGACATTTTGCAAACGACCTCGGATTTCGACGAAACCGCTTTTGTTGGGTCCGGGACGTCGAATTATTGCTAAGTTTAAATTTTCATAATTTTCTGAATCAATATGTGAGCGTGGCAAAAGAAAACGCGTTTGACCAGTTTTAGTTGATTTTAATCGACTGGAAATTGGCCATTTTTCAAACGGTCTCAGAATTTGACGAAACTAGTTTTGTTAGGACCGTATCGTCAATACGAAGCTAGAAAATATTTTTCGGGAATTTTTCTAGTTAGTATGTGGCCCCGGTAAATTGAAATGTACGTTTAAATTTGAATATACAGATTTATATTTTAAATTTGACGGAAACTGATCGAAACGTTAGAATCAGCTTACGAAACATATCCCATTGTGTTCGGAATGGGGGTAATTAGCTATGGGCGACAGTCGTTAGGATTCGTTTTGAGTTCGTGGTGTTAAACGAGAAGTATACGAATTAAATATTATTTAAATTATATTATATATATATATATATATATTCTCTGGTCAAAAACCTTGACCATTCGCAATCTCAGTCAAACGAAAAACCCCCGACTTCGTCTGAGCGGATCCCCTTGCCGACGCCCGCCTTCGCCGTCGACCATACCTCCACCACGCCCCTCCGATCGTCTCCCCCCTCTCTCCTTCTTCCCCGTTCACCTCTCCTCCCTGTTCGATCCAAAATCGCAACACCAAAACCGTGACGACACTTCACAGCTCCGCCCTGTTGCTCCGGCGCCACCCGCGAGCGCCACAGACCTCACGCAAGACCCCCTGTCTAGGAACCCACCGCGCCCTAGCCCAGAAGACCCCAGCGAGCCGCCATCGTGCGCCTGCCCTCGTCTCCGACCATCAAAGACTGCAAACTGAAGTGAAATTTTTTCTGGTTTTCATTGACGATATTCTAATCTTCTCTAAATCAAAAGCCGAACATGAAAAGCATCTGGAACAGGTTCTAGAAATTCTAAGACGAAATGTATTGAAAGCAAAGTTTTCCAAATGTATATTCTGGCAAGAAGAAGTGAAATTTCTGGGCCACGTCGTATCGAAAGATGGAATCGCTGTGGATCCAAGCAAAATCACAGCTATTCAGAATTGGAAACAGCCCAGTACTCCCACTGAAGTCCGCAGTTTTCTCGGATTGGCTAGCTATTACCGGAAGTTCGTTAAAGACTTTTCGAAGATATCTGGTCACTTAACGAAGCTTACAAAGAAGCATTCTAAATTCAAATGGACTCCAGAAAGTGAGGAGGCTTTCGAAGAGCTAAAGTTAAGATTAACGACAGCTCCAGTGTTAACCATCATCGATGGCAACCAAGATCTAAAAGTCTGGAATGATGCTTCTAGAGAAGGCCTTGGGGCAGTGTTAATGCAAAGAGGCCAAGTGATTGCTTATGCTAGCCGTCAACTGAAGCCGCACGAGAAAAACAACGTAACTCATGATCTTGAGTTATTGGCTATCGTATTCGCCTTGAAAATCTGGAGGCACTATCTTCTGGGTGAGAGATTTGAACTGTTTACAGATCACCAGTCGTTAAAGTATCTGTTCACTCAGAAGGACTTGAATCTGAGGCAGCAACGTTGGCTGGAGTTTCTTGCAGCATATGATTTTGAAATTCTATACACTCCAGGGAAAGCCAATGTCGTGGCCGATGCGTTAAGCCGAAAGAATGAGATGATCGCCAGTTTTATCATTGCGACTTCGTTGATTGATAAGATATCGGCTCTCCAAGAAGACGACCAATTTATCAAAGGAATGAGTCAGCAAATTCGGGAAGGCAATGCTTCGGATTTCCAGCTAGACAGCGAAGGGATTCTGAGGTTAGAAGGACGAATTTGCGTTCCAGAGATTCCTGAACTTAGAAGAGAGGTGCTTGATGAATGCCACAAATCTAAGCTCAGTATCCATCCGGGTGTGAATAAAATGTATAATGATATCAAAAGCACATTCTGGTGGAAGTCGTTAAAAAGAGACATCTCGATATATGTTAGTCGATGCCCTACTTGCCAGCTAGTCAAAAGCGACCAACAGAAACTTGCTGGATTGTTACAACCACTAGAAGTTCCTGGTTGGAAGTGGGAACATATTTCTATGGATTTCATCGATGGTCTGCCCAGAACCAGAAAAGGAAATGATAGTATTTGGGTGATCGTAGATCGCTTCACGAAGACCGCCCATTTCATACCTGTCAGATCAAATAGAACCGCTCAGAGCCTGGCGCAGATTTACTTCAGGGAAATAGTTAGACTACATGGAGTGCCGCTCAGTATAGTCAGTGATAGAGATACAATATTCACTAGCAAATTCTGGGAAGCATTTCAAGTCGAGCTGGGAACGAAGTTAAACTTGAGCACCGCTTATCATCCTCAGATAGACGGTCAGACTGAGAGGGTGAATCGTATTTTAGAAGATATGTTGCGGGCTTGTGTTATAGATTTCAGTGGATCCTGGGAAGACAATATGCATTTGGCTGAATTCTCTTATAACAACAGCTACCAGGCGAGTCTGACAATGTCGCCATTCGAAGCATTGTATGGTAGACCGTGTTGATCTCCTGCTTGTTGGGTCGAGCCGGGAAATAGACTTGTGTTGGGTCCCGATATGATTCGAGAAGCTGCCGACAAAGTCGATTTTATTAAGAAGCGATTACTCGCCGCTCAAAGCCGACAAAAGAGCTATGCCGATAGAAGAAGAAGAGATATATCCTTTGAAGTTGGCGACTATGTATATTTGAAAGTATCGCCGATGAGAGGAGTTATCCGGTTCGGTAAAACTGGAAAGTTGGCGCCCAAATTTATTGGTCCGTTTCCTATTCTGGAACGGATCGGAACTCTCGCTTATAGGGTCAAACTGCCTAATTGGTTGCCTGGAGTTCATGATGTATTTCATATATCTCAACTTCGAAAACATGTTCATGATCCAGACTTGATCGTGGAAGAAGCAGCTCAACATGACATTGAAATAACCCCAGAATTAGCTGTGAGAAGAGAGCCGCTAAAGATAATAGGCAAAGAAACCAAAGAGCTGAGGAACAAGAAGATTCGCTTAGTCAAAGTGCAATGGAGTGGAGATCCGCGAGATTGTACTTGGGAAACTAAGGAGAGCATTCAGAAAGCTTATCCTAGATGCCGAGTAGATATCTCTGATTGACTCTGGTGCAAGGTACATTTACCCTACTTTGCACTACCATTCAATTCTCTACTCTATTGTTATTTTCTTTTCATAGATGTACACTTTTAGTTATATAGTCTGAATGATTTTTAAAGGAATATAGGATTTGATTAGTATATTTTTTGAAGGTTAAAAACAATTGGATTGGTTGTTGTGTTGTGTGATTGTAGATTTATCAAACCACTTTCGACTTTGTTCCTTTTCGGGGACGAAAAGTTTTAAGTGGGGGAGATTGTAACGACCCAGAAAATCTGAACCAATTAAATTTTTTTAAATTGGCTAAAATAATGGATTTTAAATATTTAAAATAAATATTTTAAATAATGGCGATGAAAACTGAGTTTGAATCGACAATTGAAAACGAATATAATTAATTATAATTATAAACAAGGCCTGAAAGGGCGCCGTAGTTTCAAAAAAAAAATTGAATTCGAACTTTATCGGACTGTACCGGGTGCAAAACAATCCGGATTTTAGTGAAACCAAAAATATATAAATCTGTTAGTGAATACCTTTCCAACGAATCTGAAAGATCGAAATTTGATAGCGGGAATCAAAAGATATGTCCAGTTGAAAATTCTGAATAGTCGCTATGGAATTCAGGCCCTTAAAAATGGACATTTTTCAAACGACCTCGGATTTCGACGAAACCACTTTTGTTGGGTCGGGGACGTCGAATTATTGCTAAGTTTAAATTTTCATAATTTTATGAATCAATATGTGAGCGTGGCAAAATAAAACGCGTTTGACCAGTTTCAGTTGATTTTAATCGACTGGAAATTGGCCATTTTTCAAACGGTCTCAGAATTTGACGAAACTAGTTTTGTTAGGACCGTATCGTCAATACGAAGCTAGAAAATATTTTTTGGGAATTTTTCTAGTTAGTATGTGGCCCCGGTAAATTGAAATGTACGTTTAAATTTGAATATACAGATTTATATTTTAAATTTGACGGAAACTGATCGAAACGTTAGAATCAGCTTACGATACATATCCCATTGTGTTCGGAATGGGGGTAATTAGCTATGGGCGACAGTCGTTAGGATTCGTTTTGAGTTCGTGGTGTTAAACGAGAAGTATACGAATTAAATATTATTTAAATTATATTATATATATATATATTCTCTGGTCAAAACCCTTGACCATTCGCAATCTCAGTCAAACGAAAAACCCCCGACTTCGTCTGAGCGGATCCCCTTGCCGATGCCCGCCTTCGCCGTTGACCATACCTCCACCACGCCCCTCCGATCGTCTCCCCCCTCTCTCCTTCTCCCCCGTTCACCTCTCCTCCCTGTTCGATCCAAAATCACAACCCCAAAATCGTGACGCCACTTCACAGCTCCGCCCCGTTGCTCCGGCGCCACCCGCGAGCGCCACAGACCTCACGCAAGACCCCCTGTCCAGGAACCCACCGCGCCCTAGCCCAGAAGACCCTAGCGAGCCGCCATCGTGCGCCTGCCCTCGTCTCCGACCATCAAAGACTGCAAACTGAAACCCTAATTTCTGCGGTACGTATTCAGACTTCTTCGTAGATATAAATCTGATTTCTTCGTATATGATAGCTTAGATTTTTCTTTGGATGAAAGATTCGATTTTTACAAAGGAAAAGGTTAATATCTTTGAATTGAAAAATGGATTTTCTTGTTAAATGAAATTATAATTTCTGGTTATAAAAAGATATGATTGTTATATAGATAGAAAAGTGAGTTTCTCTAATTTATTTATTCGATTTAAAACAGGGATTTTTAGTTAAACAAAGCTATGATTTTTATATAAGTATGAAGTTAAAAATATAATTTTTATGCTATAGAAAGGTTAAAAAATTCGATTTTTCTATATTGAATAGCATAGTAAAAATTCGATTTTTCTATATTGAATAGCATAGTAAAAATTCGATTTTTCTATATTGAATAACGAAGTAAAAATTCGATTTTTCTATATTGAATAACGAAGTAAAAATATGATTTTTCTATATTGAATAGCATAGTAAAAATTCGATTTTTCTATATTGAATAACGAAGTAAAAATTCGATTTTTCTATATTGAATAGCGAAGTAAAAATTCGATTTTTCTATATTGAATAACGAAGTAAAAATATGATTTTTATATATTGAACATCGAAGTAAAAATATGATTTTTATATATTGAACATCGAAGTAAAAATACGATTTTTATATATTGAATAACGAAGTAAAAATTCGATCTTTACATATGTAGTGAATACGGGCAACGAAAGCGACAAAAGGCGAGAAAGGCGAAGATTTCTCTAAGTGAAGTGTCGTGAAGTTGGATAGCCAATCGGTGAGAATTTCTCACTCTTCAATTTCTTCTTCTAGCTATATATATATATGTGTTGAAATAAAAGTGAATTGCTATATATAAATATCTATATATATATACGCCCCTCGTCCACAAACCATGGACGATATTTATTGATTGAAATTGTTGTGAAAATTGATTGATAGCGAATGATTGTTTGGGATTGTTTGTGGTTGATATTGGTTGATTGTGGTTGAAAAATACCCATTTGTGGTTGAGAAATATTTGGTTGAAACCACATAGGATTAGTTTGTGGAAATGAAATAAATATATACATGCCGCCTGCGTGCGAACTAGATGGATGATCCCCATTGTCAAAAACCGCGAGGTTTTAAGGTAGATCGAGGAGCCGTACTACGGACGGTCCCGGTTTTAACTACCCTGCCGTTATGCTGCCGAAATTTTGAATAATATTCGTGTGTTTGAATTATTTTCATTTGCTTAAACTATATTTATCCATTGAATAGAAAACCTTCATGTGTTGAATTGATATTCATTCGTTGATTAGAAATTCATGTGTTGAATGGTATTCGCGTTTTAAACATAAAAATCACATTTTTATCTATATATAGAAATTATAGAAAACCTTCATGTGTTGAATTGATATTCATTCGTTGATTAGAAATTCATGTGTTGAATGGTATTCGCGTTTTAAATATAAAAATCACATTTTTATCTATATATAGAAACTATAGAAAACCTTCATGTGTTGAATTGATATTCATTCGTTGATTAGAAATTCATGTGTTGAATGGTATTCGCGTTTTAAATATAAAAATCACATTTTTATCTATATATAGAAACTATAGAAAACCTTCATGTGTTGAATTGATATTCATTCGTTGATTAGAAATTCATGTGTTGAATGGTATTCGCGTTTTAAATATAAAAATCACATTTTTATCTATATATAGAAACTATAGAAAACCTTCATGTGTTGAATTGATATTCATTCGTTGATTAGAAATTCATGTGTTGAATGGTATTCGCGTTTTAAATATAAAAATCACATTTTTATCTATATATAGAAACTATAGAAAACCTTCATGTGTTGAATTGATATTCATTCGTTGATTAGAAATTCATGTGTTGAATGGTATTCGCGTTTTAAATATAAAAATCACATTTTTATCTATATATAGAAACTATAGTAAACCTTCATGTGTTGAATTGATATTCATTCGTTGATTAGAAATTCATGTGTTGAATGGTATTCATATTTTGAAATGAATTGTTTGATAATAAAAATCACCTTTTATCGACTATATGAACTGTGTAAAATAATCTCGTTTTGAAAGAAATTGTTTTATAAGAAAAATCCTATTTTTGTCACCTATATGAACTATATAGAAAATAGTGTTTTGAAATGAATTGTTTTACAATAAAAAATCACATTTTTATTGTATCCATGAATCGTTGAAATGTGAAGTGTTAAAAATAGCCACTTGTTCAAAATAAACATATATGAGTTAAAATATTCATTAATTAGCTAATGAAACGATTTGCACCTATGTATGTAACATTAGAATTAATGGTGTTTTTAAACCAAATAGAAATCAAATATGAAGTTGAATAGAAAATGATAAATGATAAGAACTGTATATATATATGTACATGCATATTCATTGAACAGGTTATAGCAAAGGGGCTAGAGAAGAGGAATAAAATTTTGTGCCCGACAAATAGGTACACATTTACTGTTTTGTTTGGGTGATGATTTTATGAGCCTGTTGGCTAGCCGCTTGGCTTTTTCTTTTCTTTTTGAGATTAGAAGGACCGGGAAAGCTATTTGCGATTTCCCGATGCTCCCGGTGCAGGGGAGGTTATGGCGAAATTTTCCAAAATTTTAAGGCGTTAGTGAAATATTTGAAATGAAAACGATATAGGAATTTTTGAAGAAACTATATTTATATAAATATAAATAAAATTAAAACGAAACGAGGCCGTGCAGTTCGCATTTTGAAACCGTGATATCAAACAACTAGTACGGGGAATCCGACCATTGGATTTTCCCGAAACCTCAACCGTCGGGTTCGCCTTGGAAATATCTTTCCAACGGCACCAACCTTGTAAAAATCCAACGGTTGGATTGTCTGGAATGTTTAATTCAAATCTGATGAAAAACAGCGCCAGAAGCGATTATATTTATATATATATAAATATAATTATATATTTAATCGAATAACAACGCTGCAGTTCGTATTTTGAAATCGAAAATTCAAATGATTGTACCGGGAGATCCGACCGTCGGATTTTCCCGAAACTGGAACCGTTGGATTCGTTTTGAAAAGACCTTTCTAATGATGTAAATTTTGTGAAGATCCAATGGTTAGATTTTCAGATATGTGTAAATCAAATCTGAAGAAAAACAGCGCCACGGCCGCTTTATGGCCCGAAGCGTCGTTTTGAATAAATTAGATATTTTAAAATAAATAAAAATAGCGATAAATAGTTATAAAATATCATAAGCGATATGGAATGGAAATAAACTGAATTTGCTCGATTTATGTGGTATGTGATGGTTGAATGTGTTTGGTGTGAAAATTACATTAAAAAAACAAAATTAGTGTTGTTGAATGATTTAACCATTGAAATAAATTGATTTGAAATTCTAAATATACGTGAATTATTTGAAAAGGCCGAGTTAATTCTCATTTCAAATAATTGACCGACGTTTGAAATTCGAAGATGAAGACGGTGGTCGAAGACCGGAGATCTTCACCTCGTTTGGATGGTAACCGAGGTCCTGATTGGGAGGCATCCCGAAATATGGATAATGAGTGGTGATTGTCCAGACGTACGTGGTGATCGATGGGTTTGCGAGGTATTTAGTGCCTCCGGTTTCGTTCAGACCCAGAACGGACTTGTAAATGGACTGTGTGTCCGACATTGGAATTTGTTCTGTGTGATTGATAGCCATCAGTTGCACGGTGTGAATTGCCTGTGTGGCATGCTAAGATGCAGTGATCAGGGCTTCTGTTGAAAAGCAAAGTCTTGTGGTGATGATCAAAGCACCGCCTGAGTGGCGTAGCTTTGTGTATAACGTAGAATCGCGAACCTCACACCCCGGTATGAACCAGAATCGGGAGAACGATCTTAGGGAGGGCATGCGTTTCTTTCTAGCTAGGGTGGTGTCAGTGACCTACCAGCCCTGACATTTATATACTTTTCACCTATGTGGTTGTTGCTGTTGCGAGGCGCCTCGGTTTGATCGGACGATCCGGGTCCGATGGAGTCATTCGTTGGCTCGTTTGCGCCCCAAAGGGCGGGGAAACGTATTGCTCAGGCATTTTAATCCACATCGGTGGACCGGCCCTGACGATCCAAGGGTCACTCGAGCTCTGATCCTGAGACATGGTAGGCTAGATTGTCTCGAATTCGGTAAGGACTATCTTTTGCCTTGGTTCATGACGGAAATCCAATTTCCAAATACGACATCGTGCGGTTTCAATTGTATATATATATTTGGCGACATAGTGGCATGGGATGCTCATGTCGTCTATGATTGATAGTTATGATTTGAAATTGTTATCAAAACATATAAACACTAGCAATAATATCAAATGCCTTTGTTTATTCGTATCAAGCATATTTTGGCCGTTATAAGGTAAAAACTCTATCCTCCGGTTTGCGTTGCATTGTGTGATGGGAACTGAGTCTTATAACGGTTTCATTTTTATAAAAAGCATAGCGTTGTTTAAAAGAAAGATTTGTTTTAAAGCACTGGCAATCCAATGGAGTAAACCCGTTCCACGAAAGTGGCGTGGTCCTGTGATTTGCTATATTATATGTGTTGAGTAGATTTCTCATACCAGTCCCATGACTGACTCGTAGTTTGTTTCACTTTCAAACTCGGGTGCCCCTTTTTCTACATGGGCAGCCTTGTATTCAGGTTTAGCTGGTTCTTTCTGGATAGCTGGAGCTGAAGGTGGATTCTATCATTTATCTCTTTTTATGCTGTTCAGCTCCTATTGTACATATTTTGTTTGTTTTCCGTTGTAGACATTTATGTATAGCTGAACTGTATTTGTACTAAGTAAGATCCTGTATACTGTGTAACTCTGATGATTACTTTATCCAGTATATTCTATGTTCATTATCTGGTGTATTTATTTAATTCTGTTCTGCTATTATCTGTTTCTGTGTTATATTCCAAAGATAACCCTTGTTTCCGTCTGAATGGGATTTCGGGTCGTCTCAACGTGGTATCAAAGCTTTGGTTAAGCTTAGTTCTGGAATATAACATTTGAACGAACTCGTCAGAAATAGAACCAGTAGTGTTCTAGGACGGGTAACTCTATACAGATAGGATCAGTAATATCCTAGTATGAGTAAAGCAGAGTGAAATTACACCTCGATAGATACATTTACATTCAAGTATGTGTCTCTATATTTTGAAATATCTTTTCTTTTGACCTGACACTTGATCTGCTATTTGCAGAAGAACTAGAAAATGAGTGCCAGAAACAGAAGAAGTAATACAGACCCGGATATTGAAGCCCTATATATGAAATATAGAAATCTGGGTGGAAAGCCGTTCTCGGGCGAAGAATCTATTATGAGAACACAAGCTTGGATCCGTTCGGCTGAGAAAATCTTCGAAGCATTAAAGCTTAGGGATGACCAGAGAAGATTACTAGCCTTTTGGGCACTCGAAGACGAAGCTTTGTTCTGGTAGGATTCAGTTATTAAGGATAATCCAGAAGGTGATATCACCTGGGATAAATTCAAAGAGATTTTCCTAGAAAAATTTACTCCTCCCGAAGCAATCGAGAGAATATGTGACGAATTTTCTTATCTAATACAAGGTGACATGACCATTCCCGAATATCATAAGAAATTCAATGAACTTGCTCACTTTGCTCCTCATCTAATTCAAGACCCAAAGAGGAAAAATCTGAGATTTATTCATGGCCTTCAAAGGAAATACCAGAATAAAGTATTGGGGCATGTGAAGCTTCCTTTTTCAGAAATGATTTATATGGCTTATCAGTATGAAGACCTCCATATGAAAGGCATGTTGCGAAACGAAGAAGAAATCAGCTCTAGCAGCAAAAGAAAATTTGAAGCTGATAGCCCAGAGACAAGTGAGCAGCCTGAGGCTAGTACGAAGGCTGAAGTCAAAAAGAGGCCGAAGATCAATCAGAAAAAGGTAAAGGCGGTCGTATGTCTAAAGTGCGATCAGCAAGGGCATTCGATGAGAAATTGTAGATCTTCGAACAGACGAAAGGGTGATGGGTCTAAATCCGGGATGAATTTTCAAGAAAATAGAAAGTGCAGTCAATGCCAACAGGCCGGTCATCTTTTAAAGGCCTGCCCGCTATTCAGAAAACCTGAAGCAGTACATGTTAATGAAGTGGCAGAAGTGCCTGCATCTTCGTCTGCTCCGGAAAGACCAGATGTTTTAGAAGGCACGCTCACTGTCAAAAACATTCCAGTCAAAGTACCGTTTGACACAGGCGCGTCACGAAATTTCATTGCCAAAGATGCAGCTAAGAAACTGGATTTGAATTTGAAAAAGCTGAAGGAACCAGTGACTGTCCAGAATCCAGTTGGGGGTTCCATTGATCTCAGTTGGATTTGTGGAGTGCCGGTTTCTTTCTCTCGTTATCGGTTTCCTACCATCGCAGTCGTCATGAATTTTAAAGAGTTTGATCTTATCTTGGGGTTAGACTGGTTGACCAAATATGAAGCTGAAGTTAAATGCGCCGACAAAGTCGTAAAGGCGAAGATTAAATCAGGTGATTATATAACCATTCCCTGTGAAGGTCAAAATACTAATAGAAAAGACTTCTGGGCAGCTTTGAATGTTTCTCCATCCCAAATAGAAAATGTCCCTGACATCACAGAGAATATTCCCGATCTAGTGAAAGATATTCCTGTCGTCCAGAACTATGCGGATGTGTTCGAAGAAGTTGTTCACTTACCTCCGCAGAGAGAAATAGATTTCAAGATTGCTTTGATTCCGAATGCAAGGCCGGTAGTTCACGCTATTCGAAGAATGTCCTTGAAAGAGAAAGAGGAATTAGACAACCAAACACGACAGCTCGTATGGAAGGGTCTGATCAGGCCTAGTTTCTCTGATTGGGGTGCAGCAGTGGTGTTTGTCCCAAAATCTGACGGTACTCTACGGCTATGTGTGGATTATCGTGATTTAAACAAACAGACCATAAAGAACAAATATCCATTGCCGCGGATTGATGATTTGTTGGATCGATTAAATGGCGCACAAGTATTTTCACGAATGGACCTAGCTACAGGTTTCCATCAACTTCGAATTGCCGAAGAGTGTGTTCCAATGACAGCATTCAGAGGTCCCGACTTATTCTACGAGTGGTTGGTAATGCCGTTCGGCTTATGTAACGCTCCAGCTTACTTCGTCGATCTGATGAATAGGGTGTTCAGAGGGGTTTTGAATAAATTTGTTCTGGTTTTCATTGACGATATTCTAATCTTCTCTAAATCAAAAGCCGAACATGAAAAGCATCTGGAACAGGTTCTAGAAATTCTAAGACGAAATGTATTGAAAGCAAAGTTTTCCAAATGTATATTCTGGCAAGAAGAAGTGAAATTTCTGGGCCACGTCGTATCGAAAGATGGAATCGCTGTGGATCCAAGCAAAATCACAGCTATTCAGAATTGGAAACAGCCCAGTACTCCCACTGAAGTCCGCAGTTTTCTCGGATTGGCTAGCTATTACCGGAAGTTCGTTAAAGACTTTTCGAAGATATCTGGTCACTTAACGAAGCTTACAAAGAAGCATTCTAAATTCAAATGGACTCCAGAAAGTGAGGAGGCTTTCGAAGAGCTAAAGTTAAGATTAACGACAGCTCCAGTGTTAACCATCATCGATGGCAACCAAGATCTAAAAGTCTGGAATGATGCTTCTAGAGAAGGCCTTGGGGCAGTGTTAATGCAAAGAGGCCAAGTGATTGCTTATGCTAGCCGTCAACTGAAGCCGCACGAGAAAAACAACGTAACTCATGATCTTGAGTTATTGGCTATCGTATTCGCCTTGAAAATCTGGAGGCACTATCTTCTGGGTGAGAGATTTGAACTGTTTACAGATCACCAGTCGTTAAAGTATCTGTTCACTCAGAAGGACTTGAATCTGAGGCAGCAACGTTGGCTGGAGTTTCTTGCAGCATATGATTTTGAAATTCTATACACTCCAGGGAAAGCCAATGTCGTGGCCGATGCGTTAAGCCGAAAGAATGAGATGATCGCCAGTTTTATCATTGCGACTTCATTGATTGATAAGATATCGGCTCTCCAAGAAGACGACCAATTTATCAAAGGAATGAGTCAGCGAATTCGGGAAGGCAATGCTTCGGATTTCCAGCTAGACAACGAAGGGATTCTGAGGTTAGAAGGACGAATTTGCGTTCCAGAGATTCCTGAACTTAGAAGAGAGGTGCTTGATGAATGCCACAAATCTAAGCTCAGTATCCATCCGGGTGTGAATAAAATGTATAATGATATCAAACGCACATTCTGGTGGAAGTCGTTAAAAAGAGACATCTCGATATATGTTAGTCGATGCCCTACTTGCCAGCTAGTCAAAAGCGACCAACAGAAACTTGCTGGATTGTTACAACCACTAGAAGTTCCTGGTTGGAAGTGGGAACATATTTCTATGGATTTCATCGATGGTCTGCCCAGAACCAGAAAAGGAAATGATAGTATTTGGGTGATCGTAGATCGCTTCACGAAGACCGCCCATTTCATACCTGTCAGATCAAATAGAACCGCTCAGAGCCTGGCGCAGATTTACTTCAGGGAAATAGTTAGACTACATGGAGTGCCGCTCAGTATAGTCAGTAATAGAGATACAATATTCACTAGCAAATTCTGGGAAGCATTTCAAGTCGAGCTGGGAACGAAGTTAAACTTGAGCACCGCTTATCATCCTCAGACAGACGGTCAGACTGAGAGGGTGAATCGTATTTTAGAAGATATGTTGCGGGCTTGTGTTATAGATTTCGGTGGATCCTGGGAAGACAATCTGCATTTGGCTGAATTCTCTTATAACAACAGCTACCAGGCGAGTCTGACAATGTCGCCATTCGAAGCATTGTATGGTAGACCGTGCCGATCTCCTGCTTGTTGGGTCGAGCCGGGAAATAGACTTGTGTTGGGTCCCGATATGATTCGAGAAGCTGCCGACAAAGTCGATTTTATTAAGAAGCGATTACTCGCCGCTCAAAGCCGACAAAAGAGCTATGCCGATAGAAGAAGAGATATATCCTTTAAAGTTGGCGACTATGTATATTTGAAAGTATCGCCGATGAGAGGAGTTATCCGGTTCGGTAAAACTGGAAAGTTGGCGCCCAAATTTATTGGTCCGTTTCCTATTCTGGAACGGATCGGAACTCTCGCTTATAGGGTCAAACTGCCTAATTGGTTGCCTGGAGTTCATGATGTATTTCATATATCTCAACTTCGAAAACATGTTCATGATCCAGACTTGATCGTGGAAGAAGCAGCTCAACATGACATTGAAATAACCCCAGAATTAGCTGTGAGAAGAGAGCCGCTAAAGATAACAGGCAAAGAAACCAAAGAGCTGAGGAACAAGAAGATTCGCTTAGTCAAAGTGCAATGGAGTGGAGATCCGCGAGATTGTACTTGGGAAACTAAGGAGAGCATTCAGAAAGCTTATCCTAGATGCCGAGTAGATATCTCTGATTGACTCTGGTGCAAGGTACATTTACCCTACTTTGCACTACCATTCAATTCTCTACTGTATTGTTATTTTCTTTTCATAGATGTACACTTTTAGTTATATAGTCTGAATGATTTTTAAAGGAATATAGGATTTGATTAGTATATTTTTTGAAGGTTAAAAACAATTGGATTGGTTGTTGTGTTGTGTGATTGTAGATTTATCAAACCACTTTCGACTTTGTTCCTTTTCGGGGACGAAAAGTTTTAAGTGGGGGAGATTGTAACGACCCAGAAAAATTTAAATTTTTTAAATTGGCTAAAATAATGGATTTTAAATATTTAAAATAAATATTTTAAATAATGGCGATGAAAACTGAGTTTGAATCGACAATTGAAAACGAATATAATTAATTATAATTATAAACAAGGCCTGAAAGGGCGCCGTAGTTTCAAAAAAAAAAATTGAATTCGAACTTTATCGGACTGTACCGGGTGCAAAACAATCCGGATTTTAGTGAAACCAAAAATATATAAATCTGTTAGTGAATACCTTTCCAACGAATCTGAAAGATCGAAATTTGATAGCGGGAATCAAAAGATATGTCCAGTTGAAAATTCTGAATAGTCGCTATGGAATTCAGGCCCTTAAAAATGGACATTTTTCAAACGACCTCGGATTTCGACGAAACCACTTTTGTTGGGTCGGGGACGTCGAATTATTGCTAAGTTTAAATTTTCATAATTTTATGAATCAATATGTGAGCGTGGCAAAAGAAAACGCGTTTGACCAGTTTCAGTTGATTTTAATCGACTGGAAATTGGCCATTTTTCAAACGGTCTCAGAATTTGACGAAACTAGTTTTGTTAGGACCGTATCGTCAATACGAAGCTAGAAAATATTTTTCGGGAATTTTTCTAGTTAGTATGTGGCCCCGGTAAATTGAAATGTACGTTTAAATTTGAATATACAGATTTATATTTTAAATTTGACGGAAACTGATCGAAACGTTAGAATCAGCTTACGATACATATCCCATTGTGTTCGGAATGGGGGTAATTAGCTATGGGCGACAGTCGTTAGGATTCGTTTTGAGTTCGTGGTGTTAAACGAGAAGTATACGAATTAAATATTATTTAAATTATATTATATATATATATTCTCTGGTCAAAACCCTTGACCATTCGCAATCTCAGTCAAACGAAAAACCCCCGACTTCGTCTGAGCGGATCCCCTTGCCGACGCCCGCCTTCGCCGTTGACCATACCTCCACCACGCCCCTCCGATCGTCTCCCCCCTCTCTCCTTCTCCCCCGTTCACCTCTCCTCCCTGTTCGATCCAAAATCGCAACCCCAAAATCGTGACGCCACTTCACAGCTCCGCCCCGTTGCTCCGGCGCCACCCGCGAGCGCCACAGACCTCACGCAAGACCCCCTGTCCAGGAACCCACCGCGCCCTAGCCCAGAAGACCCCAGCGAGCCGCCATCGTGCGCCTGCCCTTGTCTCCGACCATCAAAGACTGCAAACTGAAACCCTAATTTCTGCGGTACGTATTCAGACTTCTTCGTAGATATAAATCTGATTTCTTCGTATATGATAGCTTAGATTTTTCTTTGGATGAAAGATTCGATTTTTACAAAGGAAAAGGTTAATATCTTTGAATTGAAAAATGGATTTTCTTGTTAAATGAAATTATAATTTCTGGTTATAAAAAGATATGATTGTTATATAGATAGAAAAGTGAGTTTCACTAATTTATTTATTCGATTTAAAACAGGGATTTTTAGTTAAACAAAGCTATGATTTTTATATAAGTATGAAGTTAAAAATATAATTTTTATGCTATAGAAAGGTTAAAAAGTTCGATTTTTCTATATTGAATAGCATAGTAAAAATTCGATTTTTCTATATTGAATAGCATAGTAAAAATTCGATTTTTCTATATTGAATAACGAAGTAAAAATTCGATTTTTCTATATTGAATAACGAAGTAAAAATATGATTTTTCTATATTGAATAGCATAGTAAAAATTCGATTTTTCTATATTGAATAACGAAGTAAAAATTCGAATTTTCTATATTGAATAGCGAAGTAAAAATTCGATTTTTCTATATTGAATAACGAAGTAAAAATATGATTTTTATATATTGAACATCGAAGTAAAAATACGATTTTTATATATTGAATAACGAAGTAAAAATTCGATCTTTACATATGTAGTGAATACGGGCAACGAAAGCGACAAAAGGCGAGAAAGGCGAAGATTTCTCTAAGTGAAGTGTCGTGAAGTTGGATAGCTAATCGGTGAGAATTTCTCACTCTTCAATTTCTTCTTCTAGCTATATATATATGTGTTGAAATAAAAGTGAATTGCTATATATATATATATATATATATATATATATATATATACGCCCCTCGTCCACAAACCATGGACGATATTTATTGATTGAAATTGTTGTGAAAATTGATTGATAGCGAATGATTGTTTGGGATTGTTTGTGGTTGATATTGGTTGATTGTGGTTGAAAAATACCCATTTGTGGTTGAGAAATATTTGGTTGAAACCACATAGGATTAGTTTGTGGAAATGAAATAAATATATACATGCCGCCTGCGTGCGAACTAGATGCATGATCCCCATTGTCAAAATCCGCGAGGTTTTAAGGTAGAGCGAGGAGCCGTACTAGGGACAGTCCCGGTTTTAACTACCCTGCCGTTATGCTGCCGAAATTTTGAATAATATTCGTGTGTTTGAATTATTTTCATTTGCTTAAACTATATTTATCCATTGAATAGAAAACCTTCATGTGTTGAATTGATATTCATTCGTTGATTAGAAATTCATGTGTTGAATGGTATTCGCGTTTTAAACATAAAAATCACATTTTTATCTATATATAGAAACTATAGAAAACCTTCATGTGTTGAATTGATATTCATTCGTTGATTAGAAATTCATGTGTTGAATGGTATTCACGTTTTAAATATAAAAATCACATTTTTATCTATATATAGAAACTATAGAAAACCTTCATGTGTTGAATTGATATTCATTCGTTGATTAGAAATTCATGTGTTGAATGTGAATGGTATTCGCGTTTTAAATATAAAAATCACATTTTTATCTATATATAGAAACTATAGAAAACCTTCATGTGTTGAATTGATATTCATTCGTTGATTAGAAATTCATGTGTTGAATGGTATTCGCGTTTTAAATATAAAAATCACATTTTTATCTATCTATAGAAACTATAGAAAACCTTCATGTGTTGAATTGATATTCATTCGTTGATTAGAAATTCATGTGTTGAATGGTATTCGCGTTTTAAATATAAAAATCACATTTTTATCTATATATAGAAACTATAGAAAACCTTCATGTGTTGAATTGATATTCATTCGTTGATTAGAAATTCATGTGTTGAATGGTATTCGCGTTTTAAATATAAAAATCACATTTTTATCTATATATAGAAACTATAGAAAACCTTCATGTGTTGAATTGATATTCATTCGTTGATTAGAAATTCATGTGTTGAATGGTATTCATATTTTGAAATGAATTGTTTGATAATAAAAATCACCTTTTATCGACTATATGAACTGTGTAAAATAATCTCGTTTTGAAAGAAATTGTTTTATAAGAAAAATCCTATTTTTTTCACCTATATGAACTATATAGAAAATAGTGTTTTAAATGAATTGTTTTACAATAAAAAATCACATTTTTATTGTATGCATGAATCGTTGAAATGTGAAGTGTTAAAAATAGCCACTTGTTCAAAATAAACATATATGAGTTAAAATATTCATTAATTAGCTAATGAAACGATTTGCACCTATGTATGTAACATTAGAATTAATGGTGTTTTTAAACCAAATAGAAATCAAATATGAAGTTGAAAAGAAAATGATAAATGACAAGAACTGTATATATATATGTACATGCATATTCATTGAACAAGTTATAGCAAAGGGGCTAGAGAAGAGGAATAAAATTTTGTGCCCGACAAATAAGTACACATTTACTGTTTTGTTTGGGTGATGATTTTATGAGCCTGTTGGCTAGCCGCTTGGCTTTTTCTTTTCTTTTTGAGATTAGAAGGACCGGGAAAGCTATTTGCGATTTCCCGATGCTCCCGGTGCAGGGGAGGTTATGGCGAAATTTTCCAAAATTTTAAGGCGTTAGTGAAATATTTGAAATGAAAACGATATAGGAATTTTTGAAGAAACTATATTTATATAAATATATAAATATAAATAAAATTAAAACGAAACGAGGCCGTGCAGTTCGCATTTTGAAACCGTGATTTCAAACAACTAGTACGGGGAATCCGACCATTGGATTTTCCCGAAACCTCAACCGTCGGGTTCGCCTTGGAAATATCTTTCCAACGGCACCAACCTTGTAAAAATCTAACGGTTGGATTGTCTGGAATGTTTAATTCAAATCTGATGAAAAACAGCGCCAGAAGCGATTATATTTATATATATATAAATATAATTATATATTTTATCGAATAACAACACTGCAGTTCGTATTTTGAAATCGAAAATTCAAACGATTGTACCGGGTGATCCGACCGTCGGATTTTCCCGAAACTGGAACCGTTGGATTCGTTTTGAAAAGACCTTTCTAATGATGTAAATTTTGTGAAGATCCAACGGTTAGATTTTCAGATATGTGTAAATCAAATCTTAAGAAAAACAGCGCCACGACCGCTTTATGGCCCGAAGCGTCGTTTTGAATAAATTAGCTATTTTAAAATAAATAAAAATAGCAATAAATAGTTATAAAATATCATAAGCGATATGGAATGGAAATAAACTGAATTTGCTCGATTTATGTGGTATGTGATGGTTGAATGTGTTTGGTGTGAAAATTACATTAAAAAAACAAAATTAGTGTTGTTGAATGATTTAACCATTGAAATAAATTGATTTGAAATTCTAAATATACGTGAATTATTTGAAAAGGCCGAGTTAATTCTCATTTCAAATAATTGACCGACGTTTGAAATTCGAAGATGAAGACGGTGGTCGAAGACCGGAGATCTTCACCTCGTTTGGATGGTAACCGAGGTCCTGATTGGGAGGCATCCCGAAATATGGATAATGAGTGGTGATCGTCCAGACGTACGTGGTGATCGATGGGTTTGCGAGGTATTTAGTGCCTCCGGTTTCGTTCAGACCCAGAACGGACTTGTAAATGGACTGTGTGTCCGACATTGGAATTTGTTCTGTGTGATTGATAGCCATCAGTTGCACGGTGTGAATTGCCTGTGTGGCATGCTAAGATGCAGTGATCAGGGCTTCTGTTGAAAAGCAAAGTCTTGTGGTGATGATCAAAGCACCGCCTGAGTGGCGTAGCTTTGTGTATAACGTAGAATCGCGAACCTCACACCCTGGTATGAACTAGAAACGGGAGAAGGACCTCAGGGAGGGCATGCGTTTCTTTCTAGCTAGGGTGGTGTCAGTGACCTACCAGCCCTGACATTTATATACTTTTCACCTATGTGGTTGTTGCTGTTGCGAGGCGCCTCGGTTTGATCGGACGATCCAGGTCCGATGGAGTCATTCGTTGGCTCGTTTGCGCCCCAAAGGGCGGGGAAACGTATTGCTCAGGCATTTTAATCCACATCGGTGGACCGGCCCTGACGATCCAAGGGTCACTCGAGCTCTGATCCTGAGACATGGTAGGCTAGATTGTCTCGAATTCGGTAAGGACTATCTTTTGCCTTGGTTCATGACGGAAATCCAATTTCCAAATACGACATCGTGCGGTTTCAATTGTATATATATATTTGGCGACATAGTGGCATGGGACGCTCAAGTCGTCTATGATTGATAGTTATTTATTTGAAATTGTTATCAAAACATATAAACACTAGCAATAATATCAAATGCCTTTGTTTATTCGTATCAAGCATATTTTGGCCGTTATAAGGTAAAAACTCTATCCTCCGGTTTGCGTTGCATTGTGTGATGGGAACTGAGTCTTATAACGGTTTCATTTTTATAAAAAGCATAGCGTTGTTTAAAAGAAAGATTTGTTTTAAAGCACTGACAATCCAATGGAGTAAACCCGTTCCACGAAAGTGGCGTGGTCCTGTGATTTGCTATATTATATGTGTTGAGTAGATTTCTCATACCAGTCCCATGACTGACTCGTAGTTTGTTTCACTTTCAAACTAGGGTGCCCCTTTTTCTACACGGGCAGCCTTGTATTCAGGTTTAGCTGGTTCTTTCTGGATAGCTGGAGCTGAAGGTGGATTCTATCATTTATCTCTTTTTATGCTGTTCAGCTCCTATTGTACATATTTTGTTTGTTTTCCGCTGTAGACATTTATGTATAGCTGAACTGTATTTGTACTAAGTAAGATCCTGTATACTGTGTAACTCTGATGATTACTTTATCCAGTATATTCTATTGTTCATTATCTGGTGTATTTATTTAATTCTGTTCTGCTATTATCTGTTTCTGTGTTATATTCCAAAGATAACCCTTGTTTCCGTCTGAACGGGATTTCGGGTCGTCTCAGGGGCCCATTTCAACCAGTAACCCATACGTATCTTTATGGGCTCGACCCAAGTTGAGGACGGGACACGCATACTGGGCTTGACTGTAAGAGGCCAAAACGGGTTAGCGGTGGCAACGCAAGTCCAACGGGTTCATATGCGTGTATGGGCCCGGGCTAGTAGGTAAGATGTTGTTGCATCGTGTAGGTATAAGCCGTGCATTGTTGGTTGTATCGGGTTGCCACTTTGGGGAGTGATACACCCCACTGTGGGGCCAGCAAGGGTATCTACGAGTTAGGGAGCCGATCGCTTGGGGGTAGTGGGTACACCTAGTGGAGATAGGTGCAGGCGGCACCTATGAAGGCAGCTAGGGGTGCACGAAAGTACCAATATCATTATTAAGTTCTGTAGGCGGGATCAACCTTAGGGTGACTTGTGGTGGTGCAGTATACTAGTGGTGGTGCACTATACTAGTGGTGGTGCAGCATACTAGTGGTGGTGCAGTATAGCAATTATCCTATACTGTCGGTGTAGTTTAGTAATTATCTTATAGTGGGCTAGGTGCGCTTTAACGATATCGTTGTTCATCTTGTTTCCTTATTTACTCTACCATATTCAATGGTTCATGGTCATTTCCTTATTTTCCAACTTATGCCTTAGACTGGTTACTTTGTTAATTATATTGTTAAAATTATCGCACTCGCCAGACTTTATGTTTGACCCCCTTTGTTTCCTCCTCTTTTCTTCCTTCCCCCCCAGGTGCTCAGGTTGGGACTAGCACCAGTGGAGCTTGATCTTGGACTGCTGTTTCTCTGCTTTTAGAAGATTACTTGAAACGCTGAAGTAAAGTTCAGCTTCTCTTTTATTTTTGGCTATTTTGTATTGGGGATTATGTCTTTCAGTTTATGTACTTTTGGTAGTCAAAATGGATATTATGTACTTTGACTCTGGTTTTTGATGATGTAAGCAAACATATGTGTTTTTCGCTGCAATGAAATAAAGTTTTAAATCTTTGAGTACTATTTATATCTGTCTTGTTGTTAAGTTTCTGTTCTATACTTACTTAAAACGCTCCATAGAAGTTAATGCATTCCCTTTGTGAGTGACAATAATGGACGTGGGGTGTTACACGTGGTATCAGAGCTGAAGGTTACCGGAACAGATATGAATTTTGAAAAACTGTTTTTCAAAAGCATTTTATAATGGCGCGTTTTGTTAGCTGTCGAATAATTAATTTATTTAATTATTTATATATCGATTTGGCGATATCGATAACTTAAAGTAAAACGTTCGAACTTATAATTTATAATTATAATTAAAAAGAACCTGAAACGTCGTGGCAGTTCGCAATTTGGCGATTTGAACTTCAACTGAATGTACATGATTCATCTTAAATCGGATTTCTGTGAAACAAGAAACGTGTGGAGCTGGTGGAGTATATCTTTCTAGAGGAAGAGAAAAATCAGGATTTCGTCATGTAGATTTTGATTTATGTCCAAATCAAATTTCAGAAAAGTCGCTGTAGAATTCCTTTATAATTCGCAACGCTTTATATACGTTATAAAAGGGTTTTCGATATAAATTGAATATCGAGATAAATCTAAAATCTGAAATATCAAACTATAAATTCTGATATGATATTATGGAGCTGTACGATATCATATGTGAATATATACGATAATATTTATTTATAAATATTTTATTTAATTTTATTTAAATATATTTATATATTTAAATGGTCATCCAAAGCGTTAAAAATAGCCACTTTTGCATACGAAGTCGGAATTCGACGAAACCAGTTTTGTTGGATCCGCAATGTCAAATAGTTGTTAGATTCCAAGTTTTGTGATTTTTAGAGTCAGTGTGTGACCGTAGGAATTTTTAGAGTGGAAAATAGTCAGTATTTCGATAGTTAAAAATACGCTGTGGGAGCATACGAAGTCGGAATTCGACGAAACCAATTTCGTTGGGACCGTAATGTCGAACTCTAGCTATATGTCCAGTTTGGTGATTTTTAGGTATCGTATGTAACCATGGTGATTTTTAGAAAGCCAATGATCGAATAAAAATAAATAAAAATCAAATATAAAAATATCTTAATATTTTCTTGGCCAAATTGGAGGCCACGCACCCTTGTATTTCATCCACAATGGTTAACTACCCAGACACGGCTTATAAAACCACCACCTCCTTTCCAACGTGAAGAAAAAAAAAATCGAAACAATGGAAATCAAAAATCAATAAATCAAGAGAAGTATATATTTGAGTCCTCTGTATAATCCTTCTCATTTTTGTACCAGTTTCGAAGGACTCGAACAACGTTCTGTTCGATGTCATGAGACCCATTTGAACTAGGGTTACGAATCGCAGAAGGTAGAAGCAGTGAATCGAGTATCTGAGGTCGGAATGTGGATCAGTGGAGCGAGTTGCACCTTACCTGAAATTGTGGTGGTATTCGATGTAAATTGGTGTCGCTGTATTTCCTGTAGCGAGTTCGAAATCTGTGCTGTCGCATTCTTCTTGAGGGGTGCAGACTGAAATCTCGTGGGTGGTGATGGAAGAGGAGGAGCAGTGGAGTTTAATGATGGTTTCGGGTTGTTGTTTAGTGTAGTGGAGAGGAAGATGGATGGAGGAGAACGCCGGCTGTGTGGATAGGAGAGGAGCACGGCATCAGTATTTGGGGAAGATGGTTCACTAGTGGGTATTAAGGTATTGGGCTGGGCTTGATTAGGTGAGGCCATAGGGTTTAAATTCTAAGTTTTTAATTTATTTAAATAAGTGTATTCAATCTTGTAAATTGAATATCTTGGTCATACGATATTAGAATGACGAACCGTAAGTTGCGTTGGGATCGTATGGACGGGAGCAACACAATGAGACTGACCGGGAGAGAAACAGAGCTCGTTACAATTTATCGCGAAATAAATTGTCCGTCTAAATCTAATCAAGCGATGGTTATCGTTTTTAACGATGATCGTCCAATGTAAGTAAAACTCACTAACTCTGAACAGTTTATAATTTCATGTTGTATTGTTAGAACTGTTAAAATTGTCTGTTTAACTGTGTGTTGATTGTTTGATTGAACTGCTAGTCAGTTAGTTAAATATCTATATTGATTCTGTTTAACAGAATATATCATATGGAACTGAAAGTGATGTTATCTATATTGTCTAACATCTATGATGCAGGGAAACAGGTTGGAGGAATCCGACTGGATTCCTCAACAGTTATTTTATTGTTTTCCATATATTGTTATATGATGTGATAAAAAATCTGTGGGCGATTATATGTGCTTGGACGATATTGAACATCGTGATTTGATATGATTGAATACCATAACATACCGAAATGTTGATAAGGGGATTTTCAATGTTTATATTGAAAATGAATCTTATTTATAAAATCGATAGGATTTTATAAAAGGAAAACATTTATTTAATTAGAAAATAAATAAATGAAAAAGGAAACATTTATTTAGAAAATAAATGAAATAAAATAGAAACATTTATTTAGAAAATAAATGAATTAGAATATAAAGGAATATTTATTTAGGAAATAAATAAAGGAACATTTATTTAGATTATAAATAAATGGAATAAAGGAATATTTATTTAGGGAATAAATAAAGGAACACTTGTTCGGAAAATAAATAGAATTATACAAGGATAGATTTAAACACGTGCTTCGCACACAAGTATAACACGATATGGATTTTAAGGTGATATTAAATAGGAAATCTATTTTTAACAGATAAAGTGAGAAGATTTAATTTATAAATAATGTTTTATAAATTAAATAAAATATTTATTGTTTGATAAATGGGATATATAAGTTTGAACTTATATAGAGAAGTAGGAATTGTTTTTAACACCGATAAAGCAAATAAACGCTGTTAAAGGGAAATCCTTAGAAGGGGAGAAACGTTATTAAAGGAACATTTATAAAGTGAAGAACCGTTACTAAAAGTAAATCTTTATAAATGAATAAACGTTGTTAAAGGAAATCTTTTAATGAATAAACGTTATAAAAAGGAAAATCTTTATAAGCAAATAAAGTATTCGAATAATAGTTATTCGAAGGAGTAAATCAAATAAGTTATTCGAATAGGGTTAAGTTATTCGAATTAGTTATTCGAATAGAGTTAATCACATATAAGCTATTCGAATTAGTTATTCGAATAGAGATAATCACATATAAGCTATTCGAATTAGTTATTCGAATAGAGTTAAACACATATAAGCTATTCGAATTAGTTATTCGAATAAAGTTAACCACATACAAGTTAATCGAATTTAGTTATTCGAAATGAGTTATTCGAATTAGATATTTGAATAGAGTTAAACACATTAGAGTTATTCGAATTAGTTATTCGAATAGAGTTAAACACGTAAGAGTTAATTGAATATTGGTTATTCAATTTGAGTTAATCGAATTTAGTTATTTGAGAAGAGTTAAATCGAATTTAGTTATTCGAAAGGAGTTAATCAATTTGAGTTAAGTTAATCGATTTGAATTAAGTTGAATCGAAATGGAGTAAATCGATTAGAATTAAGTTAATCGAGTTAGAGTAAAACGAATATTAGTTATTCGAAGGTAAGTTACTCGAATTAGTTATTCGAAGGAGTTAATCAATTAAGTTATTTGAATGAGTCATTCGAAGGAGTAAATCAAATTAAGTTAATCGATTAGAGTTGAGTTAATCGATTTGGGTAAAGTTAAGTTATCAAGTTAAGTAATCGAGTTAAGATTTATCGAGTTAAGTAATCGTGTTAAGTAATCGAGTTAAGATAATCGAGTTAAGAAAATCAAGTTGAGTTAATCGAATAAGTTATTCGATAAGAGTAAATCCATTTAAGTTAATCGGATGTTAGTTATTCGATAAGAATTGACACATTTAAGAAAATCGAATATTTGTTATTCGATAAGAGTTAATGAAATAGAGCCAACCAAGAAGAGTTATTCGAATATTAGTTATTCGATAGGAGTTAATCGAAATAGAGTTTATCGAATATAAGTTATTAACAAGGGAGTTAATCGAATAGAGATTACTCGAAAGAGAGTAATACGTCGAATTCAATTATAGCGAATTCGGGAAAGTACTATTTACTTCCAGGGTTTAAATCAAGATTTAGTTATTGATTTAGAAATTAGGTGTCTGTTAAATTATTCGAGTTAGGAAATAAATTTATAATTTAGGTAAGATATTTTAGGGGTAGGAATTATAACGTTATAGTTATAATCAAACGTTGTCATATAAGAAGTGGATTCGTAACCTGAATCCGAGAATTTGCGTAAACAGATGATTGGAAAAAGTGAGTGATGAGCTTCATCTATTTCACAGTAAAGGACGTTGTTAAATTATGGTCTGAGAGGTAATTATACCCCAACTTGATTGACTTCAGAATTGACAAAGGAATAGTTGTGGTTCGATAGAAAAGGTTGATTTGAAATATAGTTAAGTAATAAGTGATTAATGGATTAAGCGTAACGATGTTTTATACAACGTTCATTTGAAATCCTAAATGAGTTTTGGGAACGTTTTCCAAATATAATCAGATATGTTTTCTAAACATAGAAAATGAAATGTTTTCATGATAAGAATTTAAGAAATAGAGTTAAGCAAATTCAGAAACTGACTGGAGAGGGTAAGTTGAACGGTTTTCTAAGTGACAATCTGATGTTGGTTTCGACCTTCCGGATTGATACTTAGAGAATTGTTCTCACTAGTTACAGTTAGGGACTGACAGTTGCAAAATAATAGTGATGCGTAAATAAGCTATGGAAATGTTTTCCAATGATTAATAACATATATTTTCTAAATATATGAAATAAGGAAATATGAACATATATATGTATATGATGATTGATCGATCGAATTTCCATTTGGAAATAAGATCGTTGTTTTTACACCGACATGTTTTCATTTGATAGTTGAATCACAGACTATCAAAGTTTTGACCATATTTACGTTGTTAATATGGAGAGACCGGTTGGATTATTATCCGAAGAACCACTCCGTATTAGCATAAGCGTTGCGAATCAAGTACGCTGAAGATAATTGAAGACGGAGTGAAGTGCAAGGGCTATTGTGAAAAGCCTAGGTAGGATGGATTCACTGAATAGTGCCTTCGATTTGTTCAGTCCCAGGACAACGTATATGGACGAGTGTCTGACAAAGTATTCTTAACGAATCATATATGTTGATCTCTTTAAACGTATTACGTTGGTGGCGGAGAAATTCGTTTCTCTTAGCTTTTATACCCGTGATGCCTTGAGAAATCGATAATGATTTGGCGGGTATGACGATGTGGCATTCAAAGTAATTGAAGAAATAGTCTGTCAAAGTGATAAACGTGACCTCAAAACCTCACAACCCGGAAATAACAGAAGTTGGGCTAGGCAGCATGGCTAGTTGGGACATACCCAAGCAGGGTGTATTATCACCATCTAGAGAATATTCAATTGTACTTCTTTATAATCTATTTCAATGCTGTCCCTTATCGGGAAGGATGGTTGCTGATCCCAACCATCGGTGATAATATATTCATTACACTCAAGCTAAATGAGTGAACGGTCATGTGTGGCCGGGTTGCAAGATGTTCTTGTTGAACCCTAGTGTATCTCCTCTAGAGTACACTGATCGGAAGGTGCTCCCATACCTTGTCTGTTGGAATCCAATCTCCAATAAGCGCTCACGGTTTTATTTGTATACTATGAATGTGGAACGTGAGATGCAAGCGTTCTGCTAGATTGATATCTATTTGTGTTTAGACATTATTATAATATCAGAAAGATATCCTTTATTTAACCAAGTGTTGGAGTTTTATTCACACCAGTCCCATGACTGACCCGGAGTTTATTTTGTTTGTTTTCCCTAAACTCTTGGGTGCCTAAATTTGTACGGGCAGTCAAGTAGTCGGGATTTTTCAGATACACTTGGAAAGCTTGGAGCAGGAGACTTCAGGATTATAGCTATTATTATTCCGCTGTGTTGTTAAGTGTTGTACTTTGAAATGGTATGTATATACGAGTACTGATTTGTATTTCAAAGTTATGTTATATTTTATTCGTTCCGCTGTGAGATTCGTGTTTACTCTGATGATGTAAGTTCTTCGTCTTCTTCTTCTATTCTATTAGTTCTATCTTTTCTTCCTCACCCTCTACTTTCTTTCACTAACGTGTCGGAATTTTCGACTCTCGAGGAGTCGAAAATTCCCAGCCGTTACAGTTGGTATCAGAGCATAAGTTAAGTGATTACCTTGGCTCTGTGGCATAACTCGATAGAGATGGGATTAGTAATATCCTAGATTGAGTTTGAGTGTATATATATGAGCGCGTAATTGTTATTCAATATAAAATGGTTTTATATTGTGGAGACTCATTGGTTGAGTGGCTTATGAATTCTGGTCGATCAGTTTGATCCACTGTATCGATAAGGGTTACTAAACACTCGAATACGATGAACCGTCATGGTATGTTTTGAAAGAGGGTAAATGAAATAATTTTTCCCAAAATATATTTGTTTATAGAAGAAATATATATCTTGAAATTATTATAGTATATGGATTGTGTTGGTTGTCATTATAATCGAATAAGATTATAAAAGGATGAAATGGTTATAAATGACCAATCAGAATTCATATGAATGTAATATATGAAATAGTTTGAATTAAATATGAATTTAAATCAGATTTGGAATTAAAATAAGGAAATTTTAAGTTCCTGGGAGATTTTGAAAATGTTTTTCAAATTGAAAATGATATAGTATTGAACTCACTTCGATAGCAGGAAAATAGATTTTGATGATGAATCTAGACATCATCAGTGTTCATTTTCGAGTTCTAAGTGACGGATTACTACCAAAGGTTTTGTTTTTCAATTGTTTTGAGAAAACAAGTTGTTTAGAAATTCAAAAGTTTTGAATTGGTGTTAGGATTTGAAATTGATTTGAAATAAAACCCAGGAATTTAAATCTTGAAATTTAGAATTTAACTTGTTAAGTTAAATGAATCAAGATGGTAAAAACAAAATAGTAAATTAAAATTTAACTTGAACCAAGTTAAATAAATCGGGATTCGGTTAGAGAATAATCTGGATTGGAATTAAGTTGATGGGTTAAGAGTTTGAAATCTGATATTGGAGTTTGAATAGAATTTGACTTGGATAGAACCAAGTGATTGAGTTGAAGATTGGATTGAGAAGACCTTGGTATATGTTGGGTTGATACAGTTGAAAGTGATAAGGTTGATATGCCCGACAAAAAGGTACAAGTTTATTTTTGATATAAGCATGAGATTTATGAGCCGAATCGGCAAGCCGCTTGGCTATTTTGATTTCCTTTTGGATTGGAGGAGGCCTAGAGAGGCGAGTTGTGGTTTGACGTATTGAGCCGTACAAAGGAGGTTATGGCGAATTTTTTCGAAAATTTAAGGTGTTAGAAAATTTTTAGAATTTTTGAAAATTTTAGTTGGTCGGAAATGAATTAATAAATTAATTAAAATTTAATGAGTCCAGTCGAAACTGAAATTTAGAGGTAAACAAAAAGGGATTTTTAAATCTAGTTAGTAGAGTTAGTAGCATTTTTCTAACTTAGCAATTTCGAGGACGAAATTATTTTAAGGGGGGAAGTCTGTAATGGCGCGTCTTGTTAGCTGTCGAATAATTAATTTATTTAATTATTTATATATCGATTTGGCGATATCGATAACTTAAAGTAAGACGTTCGAACTTATAATTTATAATTATAATTAAAACGAACCTGAAACGTCGCGGCAGTTCGCAATTTGGCGATTTGAACTTCAACCGAATGTACATGATTCATCTTAAATCGGATTTCTGTGAAACAAGAAACGTGTGGAGCTGGTGGAGTATATCTTTCTAGAGGAAGAGAAAAATCAGGATTTCGTCGTGTAGATTTTGATTTATGTCCAAATCAAATTTCAGAAAAGTCGCTGTAGAATTCCTTTATAATTCGCAACGCTTTATATACGTTATAAAAGGGTTTTCAATATAAATTGAATATCGAGATAAATCTAAAATCTGAAATATCAAACTATAAATTCTGATATGATATTCTGGAGCTGTACGATATCATATGTGAATATATACGATAATATTTATTTATAAATATTTTATTTAATTTTATTTAAATATATTTATATATTTAAATGGTCATCCAGAGCGTTAAAAATAGCCACTTTTGCATACGAAGTCGGAATTCGACGAAACCAGTTTTGTTGGATCCGCAATGTCAAATAGTTGTTAGATTCCAAGTTTTGTGATTTTTAGAGTCAGTGTGTGACCGTAGGGATTTTTAGAGTGGAAAATAGTCAGTATTTCGATAGTTAAAAATACGCTGTGGGAGCATACGAAGTTGGAATTCGACGAAACCAATTTCGTTGGGACCGTAATGTCGAACTCTAGCTATATGTCCAGTTTGGTGATTTTTAGGTATCGTATGTAACCATGGTGATTTTTAGAAAGCCAATGATCGAATAAAAATAAATAAAAATCAAATATAAAAATATCTTAATATTTTCTTGGCCAAATTGGAGGCCACGCACCCTTGTATTTCATCCACAACGGATACCTACCCAGACACGGCTTATAAAACCACCACCTCCTTTCCAACGTGAAGAAAAAAAAATCGAAACAATGGAAATCAAAAATCAATAAATCAAGAGAAGTATATATTTGAGTCCTCTGTATAATCCTTCTCATTTTTGTACCAGTTTCGAAGGACTCGAACAACGTTCTGTTCGATGTCATGAGACCCATTTGAACTAGGGTTACGAATCGCAGAAGGTAAAAGCAGTGAATCGAGTTTCTGAGGTCGGAATGTGGATCAGTGGAGCGAGTTGCACCTTACCTGAAATTGTGGTGGTATTCGATGTAAATTGGTGTCGCTGTATTTCCTGTAGCGAGTTCGAAATCTGTGCTGTCGCATTCTTCTTGAGGGGTGCGGACTGAAATCTCGTGGGTGGTGATGGAAGAGGAGGAGCAGTGGAGTTTAATGATGGTTTCGGGTTGTTGTTTAGTGTAGTGGAGAGGAAGATGGATGGAGGAGAACGCCGGCTGTGTGGATAGGAGAGGAGCACGGCATCAGTATTTGGGGAAGATGGTTCACTAGTGGGTATTAAGGTATTGGGCTGGGCTTGATTAGGTGAGGCCATAGGGTTTAAATTCTAAGTTTTTAATTTATTTAAATAAGTGTATTCAATCTTGTAAATTGAATATCTTGGTCATACGATATCAGAATGACGAACCGTAAGTTGCGTTGGGATCGTATGGACGGGAGCAACACAATGAGACTGACCGGGAGAGAAACAGAGCTCGTTACAATTTATAGCGAAATAAATTGTCCGTCTAAATCTAATCAAGCGATGGTTATCGTTTTTAACGATGATCGTCCAATGTAAGTAAAACTCACTAACTCTGAACAGTTTATAATTTCATGTTGTATTGTTAGAACTGTTAAAATTGTCTGTTTAACTGTGTGTTGATTGTTTGATTGAACTGCTAGTCAGTTAGTTAAATTTCTATATTGATTCTGTTTAACAGAATATATCATATGGAACTGAAAGTGATGTTATCTATATTGTCTAACATCTGTGATGCAGGGAAACAGGTTGGAGGAATCCGACTGGATTCCTCAACAGTTATTTTATTGTTTTCCATATATTGTTATATGATGTGATAAAAAATCTGTGGGCGATTATATGTGCTTGGACGATATTGAACATCGTGATTTGATATGATTGAATACCATAACATACCGAAATGTTGATAAGGGGATTTTCAATGTTTATATTGAAAATGAATCTTATTTATAAAATCGATAGGATTTTATAAAAGGAAAACATTTATTTAATTAGAAAATAAATAAATGAAAAAGGAAACATTTATTTAGAAAATAAATGAAATAAAATAGAAACATTTATTTAGAAAATAAATGAATTAGAATATAAAGGAATATTTATTTAGGAAATAAATAAAGGAACATTTATTTAGATTATAAATAAATGGAATAAAGGAATATTTATTTAGGGAATAAATAAAGGAACACTTGTTCGGAAAATAAATAGAATTATACAAGGATAGATTTAAACACGTGCTTCGCACACAAGTATAACACGATATGGATTTTAAGGAGATATTAAATAGGAAATCTATTTTTAACAGATAAAGTGAGAAGATTTAATTTATAAATAATGTTTTATAAATTAAATAAAATATTTATTGTTTGATAAATGGGATATATAAGTTTGAACTTATATAGAGAAGTAGGAATTGTTTTTAACACCGATAAAGCAAATAAACGCTGTTAAAGGGAAATCCTTAGAAGGGGAGAAACGTTATTAAAGGAACATTTATAAAGTGAAGAACCGTTACTAAAAGTAAATCTTTATAAATGAATAAACGTTGTTAAAGGAAATCTTTTAATGAATAAACGTTATAAAAAGGGAAATCTTTATAAGCAAATAAAGTATTCGAATAATAGTTATTCGAAGGAGTAAATCAAATAAGTTATTCGAATAGGGTTAAGTTATTCGAATTAGTTATTCGAATAGAGTTAATCACATATAAGCTATTCGAATTAGTTATTCGAATAGAGATAATCACATATAAGCTATTCGAATTAGTTATTCGAATAGAGTTAAACACATATAAGCTATTCGAATTAGTTATTCGAATAAAGTTAACCACATACAAGTTAATCGAATTTAGTTATTCGAAATGAGTTATTCGAATTAGATATTTGAATAGAGTTAAACACATTAGAGTTATTCGAATAGAGTTAAACACGTAAGAGTTAATTGAATATTGGTTATTCAATTTGAGTTAATCGAATTTAGTTATTTGAGAAGAGTTAAATCGAATTTAGTTATTCAAAAGGAGTTAATCAATTTGAGTTAAGTTAATCGATTTGAATTAAGTTAAATCGAAATGGAGTAAATCGATTAGAATTAAGTTAATCGAGTTAGAGTAAATCGAATATTAGCTATTCGAAGGTAAGTTACTCGAATTAGTTATTCGAAGGAGTTAATCAATTAAGTTATTTGAATGAGTCATTCGAAGGAGTAAATCAAATTAAGTTAATCGATTAGAGTTGAGTTAATCGATTTGGGTTAAGTTAAGTTATCAAGTTAAGTAATCGAGTTAAGATTTATCGAGTTAAGTAATCGAGTTAAGTAATCGAGTTGAGATAACCGAGTTAAGAAAATCAAGTTGAGTTAATCGAATAAGTTATTCGATAAGAGTAAATCCATTTAAGTTAATCGGATGTTAGTTATTCGATAAGAATTGACACATTTAAGAAAATCGAATATTTGTTATTCGATAAGAGTTAATGAAATAGAGCCAACCAAGAAGAGTTATTCGAATATTAGTTATTCGATAGGAGTTAATCGAAATAGAGTTTATCGAATATAAGTTATTAACAAGGGAGTTAATCGAATAGAGATTACTCGAAAGAGAGTAATACGTCGAATTCAATTATAGAGAATTCGGGAAAGTACTATTTACTTTCCAGGGTTTAAATCAAGATTTAGTTATTGATTTAGAAATTAGGTGTCTGTTAAATTATTCGAGTTAGGAAATAAATTTATAATTTAGGTTAGATATTTTAGGGGTAGGAATTATAACGTTATAGTTATAATCAAACGTTGTCATATAAGAAGTGGATTCGTAACCTGAATCCGAGAATTTGCGTAAACAGATGATTGGAAAAAGTGAGTGACGAGCTTCATCTATTTCACAGTAAAGGACGTTGTTAAATTAAGGTCTGAGAGGTAATTATACCCCAACTTGATTGACTTCAGAATTGACAAAGGAATAGTTGTGGTTCGATAGAAAAGGCTGATTTGAAATATAGTTAAGTAATAAGTGATTAATGGATTAAGCGTAACGATGTTTTATACAATGTTCATTTGAAATCCGTAAATGAGTTTTAGGAACGTTTTCCAAATATAATCAGATATGTTTTCTAAACATAGAAAATGAAATGTTTTCATGATAAGAATTTAAGAAATAGAGTTAAGCAAATTCAGAAACTGACTGGAGAGGGTAAGTTGAACGGTTTTCTAAGTGACGATCTGATGTTGGTTTCGACCTTCCGGATTGATACTTAGAGAATTGTTCTCATACTAGTTACAGTTAGGGACTGACAGTTGCGAAATAATAGTAATGCGTAAATAAGCTATGGAAATGTTTTCCAATGATTAATAACATATATTTTCTAAATATATGAAATAAGGAAATATGAACATATATATGTATATGATGATTGATCGATCGAATTTCCATTTGGAAATAAGATCGTTGTTTGTACACCGACATGTTTTCATTTGATAGTTGAATCACAGACTATCAAAGTTTTGACCATATTTACGTTGTTTATATGGAGAGACCGGTTGGATTATTATCCGAAGAACCACTCCGTATTAGCATAAGCGTTGCGAATCAAGTACGCTGAAGATAATTGAAGACGGAGTGAAGTGCAAGGGCTATTGTGAAAAGCCTAGGTAGGATGGATTCACTGAATAGTGCCTTCGATTTGTTCAGTCCCAGGACAACGTATATGGACGAGTGTCTGACAAAGTATTCTTAACGAGTCATATATGTTGATCTCTTTAAACGTATTACGTTGGTGGCGGAGAAATTCGTTTCTCTTAGCTTTTATACCCGTGATGCCTTGAGAAATCGATAATGATTTGGCAGGTATGACGATGTGGCATTCAAAGTAATTGAAGAAATAATATGTCAAAGTGATAAACGTGACCTCAAAACCTCACAACCCGGAAATAACAGAAGTTGGGCTAGGCAGCATGGCTAGTTGGGACATACCCAAGCAGGGTGTATTATCACCATCTAGAGAATATTCAACTGTACTTCTTTATAATCTATTTCAATGTTGTCCCTTATCGGGAAGGATGGTTGCTGATCCCAACCATCGGTGATAATATATTCGTTACACTCAAGATAAATGAGTGAACGGTCATGTGTGGCCGGGTTGCAAGACGTTCTTGTTGAACCCTAGTGTATCTCCTCTAGAGTACACTGATCGGAAGGTGCTCCCATACCTTGTCTGTTGGAATCCAATCTCCAATAAGCGCTCACGGTTTTATTTGTATACTATGAATGTGGAACGTGAGATGCAAGCGTTCTGCTAGATTGATATCTATTTGTATTTAGACATTATTATAATATCAGAAAGATATCCTTTATTTAACCAAGTGTTGGAGTTTTATTCACACCAGTCCCATGACTGACCCGGAGTTTATTTTGTTTGTTTTCCCTAAACTCTTGGGTGCCTAAATTTGTACGGGCAGTCAAGTAGTCGGGATTTTTCAGATACACTTGGAAAGCTTGGAGCAGGAGACTTCAGGATTATAGCTATTATTATTCCACTGTGTTGTTAAGTGTTGTACTTTGAAATGGTATGTATATACGAGTACTGATTTGTATTTCAAAGTTATGTTATATTTTATTCGTTCCGCTGTGAGATTCGTGTTTACTCTGATGATGTAAGTTCTTCTCTTCTTCTATTCTATTAGTTCTATCTTTTCTTCCTCACCCTCTACTTTCTTTCACTAACGTATCGCGGAATTTTCGACTCTCGAGGAGTCGAAAATTTCCAGCCGTTACACATTTTTATAAAGAGGTACTTTCAAAAGTATGTTTTAAGGAAAGTATTTTCAAGAGAAAATTATATTTTAAAAAGCATCACCCCAAGAGCCATATATCTTTCCCTCGGTTCTTTTATATTGAATCTTTCCTTTTTCGTTTCAGCATGTCTGAAGCATCTGAGATACCAGAGGGTGTTCATGTACCCGGTTGGTTTCGTCAATATCTTGAGGCTAGGGCCGCCACCATAGGTCCAGCAAATGCTCCTCCTCCTCTTCCTCCCCCTCCACCTCGCGTCGATACTTTTGCTAAGATATGTAAGGACTTTAGAGCAATGGGTGGAAAACCTTTTCACGGGACGGAGACATTTGTTGAAGCTCGTAACTGGCTAAAGGAGGTGGAAGAATTGTTTAGAATCTTTGAAGTGGATGATGAAAGAAAAATCCAGCTAGCTGCCTGGCTAATGAAGGATGAGGCGTCATTTTGGTGGGAGTTCACTAATGGGGACGTCCAGTCGATACATGGCTAGATTTTAGGCAGAGGTTTGAGACGAAGTTTCTCTCGCGGGCTGAAGAGAATCTATACATGGAAAGGTTTTTGGCGCTGAAGCAAGGGAATTTATCGGTGAAAGAGTACGTCAACAAATTCAACCAATTGGCAAGATTTGGCTTGGACTTGGTGAATACTCCAGAAAAGAAGGCTCTAAGATTTGTTAAGGGTTTAAACGAGCCGCTTCATGGGTAAGCTATGACCCACATTCCCATGGGGGCTACCTTCGAGAGACTAGTTGACATGGCGCTCATGCATGAAGAGGAGAAGGGCGCCAATGCTAATAAGGCACCCGAGAAGAAAGGTTATCAAAAGAAGCCGCAACAGCAACAACAGAACAAGAAAGGTGGCAAAGGCAACAATGCTAAGGGAAAGAAAAGATGCTTTAACTGTGGGACACCCGGCCATCTAAGCAAAGATTGTCAGAAGAAAAAGAAGGCTGGTTGTTTCCAGTGTGGCGAGGCGGGACATCTTATTAAGGACTGCCCAAAGAAAGGGCAGAGGGCAGGGTCTACCTCGGGAGGACAGGTGCAGGCTCTTATGGCACCAGGGCAGGCAAGGGGACAAGTTCAGGCTCTCATGGTCCCACCGAAGCAAGAACGAGGTAGAGCAATTTCCATTGAAAGTTTAGTTTTTTTGTTTGATCATTCTGTCCGTACTTTATTCGATTCTGGCGCATCACATTCGTTTATTTCTACATCATTAGTAGAAACACTGCACCTTGATACTAGTCTAGTTACTGATCCCTTAGTAGTCTCAAATCCTATTGGTGGTTCGGCTCATCTTTCTATGATTTGTCGGGATTTGAGAGTGTTTATCTTGGGCGTTGAGTTTGAGTGCAACGCTTTTGTTCTTGGCTTCATGGGCTACGGTTTAATTCTAGGTATGGATTGGCTAACTAGATATGGGGCCATCCTAGATTGTGAAAGAAGGGTAGTTAGATTGTTGACTCGTTTTGGAAAGACCCTTGATATTTCTTGTGACCCTAGAGGTCCAGTAATGCTTAGCTATCTAGAATCCCTTGACGCATCCGATGATGATTTACATTCTGTTCCCATAGTCCGTGAATATGTTGATGTCTTCGATGAGGTTAGGGGTTTACCCCCAAAACGTGAGATAGACTTTCGGATATATCTAGTAGATAATGCAAAACCAGTTGCATTACCAGTGCGCCACATAGCTCCAAGAGAGAGAAGAGAACTCAGTAAGCAAGTGAAGGAATTGCTTGAGAAGGTGTTCATCAGACGTAGTATATCGGAGTGGGGTGCTCTAGTAGTATTTGCCACGAAGGCGGATGGGTCCCTTAGACTTTGTGTGGACTATAGAGAACTTAATAAGCTTACTAAGAAGAATAGACACCCACTACCGAGAATTGACGATCTTTTCGATCAGTTAGTTGGCGCCTCAGTGTTTTTATAGTTAGACTTAGCCACTGGTTTCCATCAGTTGAGAGTGGCTGAGGATAGCATAGACAAGACTGCCTTTAGGACTCTAGACGGTTTCTTCGAGTGGCTTGTGATGCTCTTCGGTTAGACAAACGCCCCCGCATACTTTGTTGACTTTATGAGTAGGGTGTTTAGGGAGTACCTTAATAGATTCATGGTAGTCTTTGTGGACGACATCTTGATCTTTTCTAAAAGCGAGGAAGAGCATGTCCTACATCTTAGGGAAGTGTTGAAGACTCTTCGAGCGCATAGCCTTAAAGCTAAATTTTCTAAATGTCACTTCTGGAGGAAGGAAGTGCGATTCTTAGGGCACGTGGTTTCCAAAGAAGGGATAGCTGTGGATCCCGCGAAGATAGTGGCCATCCAAGATTGGAAGGTTCCTAAAAATGCTACCGAGGTGAGGAGTTTCTTAGGGTTGGTTGGCTACTATAGGAAGTTCATCAAAGACTTCGCAAAAATATCAGCCCCATTAACACGCTTGACGAAGAAAAACTTAGTTTTCATGTGGGACGTAGATTGTGATGATGCGTTCCAACGTTTAAAGAGAGCTTTGACCACAGCCCCAGTCTTAGTGTTGCCAGATGGGAGTAAGCCATTTACCGTTTATACCGATGCTTGTGGGACTGGACTAGACGCAGTCTTAATGCAAGAGGGAAGGGTAATAGCCTATGGTGGAAGGCAATTGAGAGTATATGAGAGAAATTACCCTACACATGACCTAGAGTTGGCCGCTATTGTCTTGGCGTCATTATCTTCTTAGTGAGAAATTCGAATTATTCACTGACCACAAGTCGTTAAAATACTTGTTCTCTCAGAAGGACTTGAACTTAAGGCAGCAAAGGTGGATGGAATTCTTAGCATCCCACGACTTCGTGATAGCATATACCTCTGGCAAGGGTAACGTGGTGGCATACGCCTTAAGTACAAAAAGGTTATCCTTGAGTCCGTTGTTTGTTGAGCGGCGAAGCTTAGAGTTCATCCCTATGTTTGACTTTAAACCTTCCGTTGACTTTGTACCCGGTTTGCTAGCATCCTTAGAGGTCAGACCAACGCTTTTGGGACGGATTGGCGAGGCATGGCGAGATGACCCACAATTGGTTGAGTTAGTAGAAAAGCTCAAAAGAGGGGAGTCATCGAGCCATCTACGTAGGTATACCCTAGATGATAACGGTTGGTTACGTAGGGACGGTAGTCTTTGTGTACCACAGGACGAGAACTTGAGGAAGACCATTCTTGATGATGCACATCGTTTAAAGATGACCATCCATCCCGGCGGGGACAAGATGTACATGGACATGAGACGAGTTTACTTTTGGGCCGGTATGAAGAAGGACGTGGCAGAGTTTGTTGCTAGATGCTTGGTGTGCCAACAAGTAAAAGCAGAGCAAAAGAAGCCCAGTGGATTGCTTCACCCATTGGAGGTCCCACAATGGAAGTGAGAAAGTGTTTCGATGGACTTTGTTGACGGATTACCAAGATCGAGGAAGGGTAATACGGGGATTTGGGTCATGGTAGACAGACTTACTAAGAGCGCCCATTTCATTCCCGTGAAGAGCAAGGGGACTGCTCCATGGTTAGCCTCCGTATACATTCGAGAAATAGTTCATTTGCACAGTGTTCCTTCTAGCATAGTGAGCGACCACGATCCTATCTTCACTAGCGAGTTTTGGAAGAGCTTGCAAGAGACGGTAGGGACTCAGTTATGTTTGAGCACCGCATATCATCCTTAGACGGACGGCCAGACCAAGAGGTTGAATTGTATTCTAGAGGACTTATTGAGGTTGTGTGTCTTAGATTTCGGAGGTACATGGGAGGAACATCTTCCGTTGGTGGAGTTCGCATATAATAACAGCTTTCAGTCTAGCATTGGCATGGCACCGTTCGAGGCTCTTTATGGACGGCCGTGTCGTTCGCCTACATGTTTGTGGGAGTCTACAGATAAGATCTTGCTTGGACCCAATATGATTAGAGAGACTTCGAAAATGATCGATTAGATTCGAAGGAGGATGAAGACGGCGCAAGATAGGAAGAAATCTTATGCTGACAAGAGGAGGACAGATCTTGAGTTTGATATTGGGGACATGGTCTTTGTCAAGGTGTCTCCATTACGGAATGTCGTTCGCTTTGGGTCCGTTGGGAAGTTAGCACCAAGGTTCGTAGGGTTGTTTCCTATTAAGGAGAGGATTGGGCAGATGGCGTATAGAGTGGAGTTGCCCGAAAGACTTAGTGGCGTACACGATGTATTCCATGTATCACATCTGAGGAAGTGCTTGCACGAGACCGCGGAGGTGGTAGAGCCGAGCTTGCTTAGAGAGGTGGAGATAGAGCGTGATGCGATGATTCGACGAGCTCCTACGTGCACTCTTGGGTCGGAGATTAAGAAGTTGAGGAATCGAGAGATCAAACTAGTCAAAGTGCAATGGGGAGATGATGAGAGCAACGCTACTTGGGAGATGGAAGCGAAGATGCATTCATTATACCCTTTTCTTTTCGAGGGTATGTCTTTTAATTTCTTCTTTATCGCTTACCTTGTACTTATCTTATCTTTAGTATGTCCTCTCGCTAGTATCTTTGACCTTTAGATAGGATAGTCCTATGGCTAAAACATGTGTTTGAGACATGTTATGTATGATAGATGCATGTGGATGCAAGTGTTTGCTAGTGGTTGCTCGTGGATGCATACACACACACTTTAGGCACTAGATCGGCTCAGTCACTTCATATTGCATATTGCATATAAATGTGTGTACATATTTAAGTAATGGATGTATAATGGTTGTACCATCATATGGAAGTTGCATTATGGAGAATGGTTGTGCACACATGTAGAAATAATATGTATCGATAAGGTTCTTTCGCATACATATTGGACGCATGGCACTATCATGGTTTGCATTAAGGAGGTCAACTGAATCAGTAGACCGCCTGATTTTGCATTAGATAAGGAACATATACACACACTTCTTGCATATGTTCCTACAGCATTAGAAATTTTATAAGGACAATGGATGCCCGTGTTTGATGGTTGAGTAGATGGTTGTTTGGATGGTAGGATATGCATTCTCCTTAACTTGGAGATTTCGGGGGCGAAATCCTTTAAGGAGGGGAGGATGTAACGCCCCGGATTTTTGAATAATCGAATTAACTAAAATAAAGAAAAATTAATATCGGACGTGAGAATTAAGGGAATGGGGTTGCGCCATTGTGTTCGTCTCGGAATTCTGGTTGAAATAGAGTCCGAGTTTGCGGGAAACGGGTACCGGATGAAGGAGTTATGAACGAACGAAGATTGGTGGCAAAATGAAGGAAAAAAATATTACACTGGCGCACTTGGGAAGTGCGCCAGTACAAATTTGCACTGGCGCACCTGCCAAGTGCGCCCAGGCCGAGGCAGCAAGCCTGCACAGCTTTCTGGTTCAGTCTGACCCATGTTGCTGAGTCCTTTCTGACTCCTTGCTGAGTGATTAGGGTTGAGGTGTCACCCTATCCCGATTGAATGGTTTTGATTAACCCTAAGATCATCCGACGGCTTAAATTAATTCAAAACTCTATAAAAAGACCCATGGACTCAAACCCTAAACCAGAATTAAAACTAAAACTATGGCCGTCATGCTATCATCTTGAACCCTAGAGTAGCCACCACCAATTAGAGAGGAAGAAAAGTAAATCAAATCAGTTCTATTCAACCCTAACAACGAATCTTCTTCAAAGGAAAGCTAATTCAACTTCAGAAATCAGAATTCAGAACTCAAGACCGCCTTTGAGTTGTGAGTTTGATAGTTTTAATAAAATAATTAGTAATTTAATTGGATTAAGTTATGATGCGGATTGTATGGATGTGATGTGAATTATTGATCATATGTTGTAATTATGTTGTAGAATTGTGTTGAAATCTCTATGACGTTATGTTATGATGCTATCATTTACGATGTAAAGTTATGATGCTATCACCCATGTTGTAATTCTATGATTAGCCTATGTCTAATTGAATCATCATGTTGTACATATGCTAAGTTTGGTTATATTGATTCATATGATAAATCATATGTATGCAAGTTTAGATTTTTATGTAAACATGAACCATATACAAGTTGGGTAAAATTATATGTGACCTTACATGGTCATGACATCTAGTTTATGTGAAAATTTGATTAAAAGTTAGGCTATGACATTGGTGAGTTGTATGCTAAATTCTACATGATATTTTACATGTTAGATGCAAGTTTACACCATTGTTATGATGCATAAATTACATATGCAAGTTTCTATAAATATATGAGTTTGGGATATGAATCATGTTATGCAAGTTTAGGGTTACTGCCTATGCAAGTTTACACCTTTAGATGTAGGTCTATGACATACATGATTTATGCAAGTTCACACCTTTAGATTTGGATCCATGACATATGTTGTTTATGCAAGTTGTAACTTTGGCCTATGCAAGTTTTAGATGTAGAACATCATTCACATATGCAAGTTCATCCCTATGTTTAGATCTATGTTTTCATTATGTGTATATTGTGATGTTTTCTCTTTATTCCATGAGTTTGACTATTCGAGTCTAATGTATATTTTACGTTAAACGAACAAACGTACAACGTGGGGTAAAGGGGATAATATTAAAAGATTTAATTGGTATAAATGCCTTAAAAGACATAAAATAAGTTGTGGTGAAAATTGGTATGATTTTACATACCATAAATAGATGGACATAATTGAGTCAATTATGGACAACGTTAAATTTGGAATTGATTGATAATTTGAATAGGGAAAGTAATTCAAATTGGGGAATGATTAATTAGGAGTAATTAATCGTCTAAGACACGAGGTTAGGCTCTTTTGTGGTGTAAGACAGCCCGGACCCGCCCGGCAAATCCAGCTGCCACAAATGCCAGTCTAATGTGAGAGGTCTTAGGCATAAATTAAATACGTTACAATTGTAAAGACATGAGGTTAGGCTCTTTTGTGGTGTAAGACTGCCCGAACCCGCCCTGCAAATCTAGCTTCCACAAATGCCAGTCTAATTTGAGAGGTCTTTATGAGCTTACGGTCTTAATGAATTAAGAAACACTTAACCAGATAAACATGTAGTGGGACATGAAGGGGTTAAGTGGGTGCCTTGGGTGGCATGTGGAATCTAGTGGGTGCCTTGGGTGGCATTTGGAAATACGATTAGAAACACTTAACCAAAATTGAAAAATGTAATTGAAACATGAATAAGAAGTGGGTTAAGTGGGATGTACTAGAGGGGACCAAGCTTAGGTGGATAGCTTGTGTCAAGTGTTGGGGGCCAATTTCAACCAGTAACCCATACGTATCTTTGTGGGCTCGACCCAAGTCGAGGACGGGAAACGCATACTGGGCTTGACTGTAAGAGGCCAAAACGGGTTACCAGTGGCAACACAAGTCCAACGGGTTCATATGCGTGTGTGGGCCCGGGCTGGTAGGTAAGACGTTGTTGCATTGTGTAGGTATAAGCCGTGCATTATTGGTTGTATCGGGTTGCCACTTTGGGGAGTGATATACCCCACTATGGGGCCAGCACAGGTATCTACGAGTTACGGAGCCAGTCGTTTGGGGGTAGTGGGTACACCTAGTGGAGATAGGGGTAGGTGGCACCTATGAAGGCAGCTAGGGGTGCACAAAACTACCAATATCATTATTAAGTTCTGTAGGCAGGATCAACGTTAGGGTGACTGGTGGTGGTGCAGTATACTAGTGGTAGTGCAGTATACTAGTGGTGGTGCAGCATACTAGTGGTGGTGCAGTATAGCAATTATCCTATAGTGTTGGTGTAGTTTAGTAATTATCTTACAGTGGGCTAGGTGCGCTTTAACGATATCGTTATTCATCTTGTTTCCTTATTTACTCTGCCATATTCAACGGTTCATGGTCATTTCCTTATTTTCCAACTTATGCCTTAGACTAGTTACTTTGTTAATTATATTGTTAAAATTATAGCACTCGCCAGACTTTATGTCTGACCCCCTTTGTTTCCTCCTCTTTTCTTCCTTTCCCCCCAGGTGCTCAGGTTGGGACTAGCACCAGTGGAGCTTGATCTTGGACTGTTGTTTCTCTGCTTTTAGAAGATTACTTGGATCGCTGAAGTAAAGGTCAGCTTCTCTTTTATTTATGGCGGTTTTGTATTGGGGATTATGTCTTTCAGTTTATGTACTTTTGGTAGTCAAGATGGATATTATGTACTTTGACTCTGGTTTTTGATGATGTAAGCAAACATATGTGTTTTCCGCTGCAATGAAATAAAGTTTTAAATCTTTGAGTACTATTTATATCTGTCTTGTTGTTAAGTTTCTGTTCTATACTTGCTTAAAACGCTCCATAGAAGTTAATGCATTCCCTTTGTGAGTGACATTAATGGACGTGGGGTGTTACACTTGCATCGATAATTTTCATTTAACACGAGAAGTTAATTGATTTGCTAATTTCTGAAATTGAATACCATTTGGGAATTGGAAAATACTATATAGGATGCATACATAAGTTATAAGCTGCATCAAAGTTTTATATGTATATATATACACATATGGTGACATACCCTTGTTATACATTTGTCAAGATCACTGTTCATACCCTTTTGTTTGGTCTGTATGTACATTCATTATTTGCAGTCGCACACCATTTGCCATTGCATCATTGCCATGGTCACTGGTCTTCATTTCAGTTAGTTGTTGTGTTTTGCATTTGCATGTCGTGGATATTTTAGCTACATTTTGCAGTATATGGGAAACCCTTTTTATTTATTGAAAAATGTTTCTTCTAGATGTCCATATGGCTGCTATTTAAATTCACATTTCCCTGATTTGTCACTACTGCATGTTAGTTCTTGACATTTGTACCTGTTGCGGCCACCCTAGTCCCCTGCTGCGCATTGAGACATGAAGTTCTACTTTCATTGTTGCAATTAGGAATCACTGCGGCTATTAAGTGGTTGGGCATTTGTTTTTGTGATATAAATTTATGCTAGTTGCAATATGAAATCAATCTCTGTAAAGTTCTGTTGCTGCATGATTAATACCTCTCCTACTTTGTAATATAACGTTTGAACTATATTAATTTTTTTGTGGCCGAACCGGAATCTCTTCCCCTAGTTTTAGTTAGTTTTGTACGTATTGGCTCGTACATTAAATTAGTTAATAACTTTACTTGGGATGTAGTGTACTAGAAATTTAGTAACTTCTCATTTACGTTAGGATCAACTACTTCGTCCAGTTTCTATTGAAATCAATTTACTTGAACTATGATTTAATCCTGACTCGAGTATTTTTATGTTTTTGCATTGAATGCTAGGGTCAGATCTGAGCATTTCAGATTTAAAGGTTACAATCGGGATTCGAAGATTGAAGAAGCTGGGGTTCCGAAGATGTGCACTTTGAAGATTTTAAACCAGTAATTTTTTTTATTTAAACTGTAGATTATATTCCGCTGTATTGAAATAAAAATATTGTATTCAAATTCTGTTACATATATAAAAGTTCTTTCTTCTATTCAATATTGTGCTATTTATATATTCTGTGTTGCTGCTGTGTTTTAAACTCTATAAGCTAAATAACGAACCGTCAGTTTGAACGTTTTAAGTTGGTTTAATTACCAATTTGAAGCGGTCAAAAAGGCGGGATGTTACACTTATCCATATATGTGCATGGGATTCATGTATTTATATATGCATGTTGGTTCAAATTTCACCCTAAAGTATGTATGTATATGTGTGTGTGTGTGTATATATATATATATATATATATATATATATATATATATATATATATATAATGCGGTTGCATGGTGTATAGTTGCAAATTATTCATCGATCTCACTTTTAACTAGTCGTTTTTATTTCAAATCTAAACTATTTGTGCTTGGAAAATTGTTTTTACAATCAAAATTTTGATATAGACTTTGGTTATTAATTTAGTAATGCTTATTTATATACGAAAAGCATTTTATTTGAAATTTGAGACATTTTTATACATTACAAACTTCGATTCCAACTGTAAGTACTTGATCATCATTCTTAATACAGTTCATATTTGGAAGATCAACTAAAATCATGATAAACTATTTTCACTGTTCATTTATATATGAGGTACATGTAACGAACCAGGATTTTTAATGATTAGAATATAATAAAAATTCAGTTTTCTTGAATATCAAATGAATTTGATAAGACATAAATACAAATATTGTTTAAAAATATTATATACAAGTTGAATAAATATTTTGTTTTGATCTATTTTGATGTAAATAACTTATTTTAAGGTCATATCTAAGTTTATCTAATAAATATTTTAATTAGTGGTAATATTACTTTAGTTTTGTAAAATAATATTTTTCCATAGAGATTTTGTTGTATATCTAAAATCTATTTCTATAAATTATATTTGATAAATTAGCATGAATAAGTATGTTTGAAATGTTAACTATTTTTATTTGTTAAAGAAAAATAAAAAAATAAAAAAATAATAAGTTAAGACATTGGTTACATTCAAAAACATTAAAAATTTACTACATTCATAAGTATTATTAAAGTATAACTAAAAACATAATTTAACAAATTAATAAATTAGTTGATAATTGGCTAACATGCGTTGGTTAAAATTTTAATGAAAATAAATAGGAGCATATTTGTCCATTTGCATGTAAATGTGGTGCCAAGTGGCTTGAATTAGAAAACAAAAATTCAAATAAATATAAAGAAGAAAAGGCTCCGTGCTCATTCACTTCAGTCCTGATGCAAATTTCTTCACGTCTCACTCCTCCTTCCTCAGATTTTTCACTTCCTGTAAAGGAAAATCCTCTTCCTCTTCAATTAAAAATCCCTAACTCCCAACCCACTCGAATTCATCCAAAACGATTCATATGAAGGTGGTTCCTATCATCATTTCTGATTTTTAGAGATTGATGAATCCGAATTGCATCAACTATTGAAAGACGAATATTTGATTTACAGCAAAAGGGAAAATTTGCAAGTAAACTTCGAAAAATCAAATCTCCCAATCCGCTAAGAATTAAACCCCGCCGTCAGCGCTGTTGCGATCAGCAAGTGATATAGTATTTTTGGTGTAAGTTTGAGCCGATTCTGTGTCGACGATTTCGGAAGTTGAGAACTAGGGTTGGAGATAGTCGGAGATAGGAGCAACGATGTTCGAATCGGAGAGTGGCGTTGTGCTCAGGACGGAGAGTGCTTCGTTCCGGTGTAATTTGGTGGGATTCGAAGAATTTTGGTGTCGATCTTTTGTTGCTTGCGTGTGGTATTCCTGAAGCAGCTCACGGTCTCAAGCATTGGATTTTGATCAACATCGGGAGGGCGAAGGACGGTTCGTGCAAACGAATGAGGAGGTGGAAAGAAACTCGAGGGTAGGCTCAGGTTGAAGTTTAGTGGAGCGAGTAGGTTGTGCATGTGCACGTTGTGCACGGGTTTGTGGGTTCCGGCGCGGATTTCGAAGGAGGGGTCGAGGTCATGGGCGAGGTGGTACATTCGAAGGAGCACTCGAAGGGAGGTTTGTGCATGATCTCGGATTTGGATTCGGTGAAGCATTTGGGTGTGTACCCATGGGTGTAGCTCGCGTGAATGGGTACTGTAAAGCAAGAAAGGAGAAGAGGCGTGAGGGAAGGAAGAAGAAGAAGGGGACGGGCCGAATTCTTGGACTGGGCCTAATCTATTTTGGTATATTTTAATTAAAAATTTAAGTTTAAGTTTAGTTAAAACTTTAGATATTGATATCTAATTCATTTTAAATCGGATTAACTAGCCATTGGTAGCGCTAGAGTCGTATAAACAAGTAGAACACATTGATATGTAACACCGACCATTTTGGGTTAAGTATAAGATCATGATGAAATAAAAGGCGTTATATATAAATATAAATATGTATAACGGACGTCGATATTAATTCAACTTAATATAAATTGGCAGAAATGGTCAGTTGCTAATTGAAGTGGATAGAGAGCAGTACGAGTAGCGTTAGCAGTGTTCGTCGGCCTGTTCGCTTTGATAATAAAGATGTTGGAGCTATTATGGTGAGAACTTCTAATTTAAATTATTTATTTAAATTAGTTAATTATAATTAGCTGAGATAATTATAATTTGTCGATGATGATTGTGTGATGGATGTTGTTATGTGAATGGATGTGCATGTAGTTAGATAACACACCGAACACTGGAAGCGTTATCGACAGTAACGCTTGTGCACAACTGAACTGTTTGTTGTTGATGATAACGATAATCCATTATCATCTGATGTATATGGTTGATTTATTCTGTTTGTATGATGCACACACAATACCATGGTTATGGGATTATACAGGTGATCGATTCTATTCCCTTCCATATAAATGAAGTTTGATTTTCTAATATTAAATATTATCATGTTTAGTTTATTTCAAAATAAACTTTTGAAAATTTGAATATGGTTTTTATATGTTTTTGAAACATAATATGATAATATATGGACACCGAATGTTCTAGGATGACAGAGAGGATGGTGTCTAGGCTTGGGTTTGGAAATTCAGTTTCCTGCTCTCCCTGGCTATCCCTAACTGGTCCGACAACGGGATGGTAAAATTCGAAATCTATTGAAATATATTTTGAAACTATTTTTTTTAAATGGTTTGGGAATATAAATTAAATTTGAAAGGACTTAAATAATTTATATTCAAATCATTATATGGTTTGAATAGAACGCACTATAATGCGACAATTCATAAATATCGATTTCAAGTTGGAATGGTTTTTACTTGATTATTGAAATAAATTCGACGTGAAATAAGAAATGTTGAATTTCAAATGATAACGGTTTGAAAGCATCAGAATATTCAAATTTCGAACGAGTTTTAAATCTATTTGATTTAAACAACTATTTTTATAGTAGTATCCTTTGTAACATTTCCAAATGTTATTATTGGTTTGAAATTTGAAGCTGGAATTATTATTTGACTATAAGAATGATTTAGAAAATAGTCCGAAGATTTTTTTTAAGTATCGAGAATACTTATACGGGATTTAAATGGGTTTTCAAATTTTAAGTTTGGGTATGGTTGGAGATAAATCTTCGGATGTTTGATATTAACTCGGTGGATGAAGTTCATATTATCTGGGGAATTAAAAAGATAATTCACTGTTATTCCACTTATGATATGAGTTGGATACGGGGATTAATATTGAAGATATGTTGATGTATTTCTATCCAGATCTAATATCGAAGAATTGAATAAATCTTTTAACTAATATATGGGTTTTCTCTACCTGATTGAAATAAGTTAGATAGAAATAATCCTCGATATTTGGTATAAAATTTCATGGTGTAAATGAATACTATCTGGGGAATTTAGAAGATATTATTATATCATTATTCCACTTATAGTATTCGTGGACTATGAGAATGTATTTCGAATATAAGTGGATACGATTTCTATGTAACTTAAGATTCAAAATCGGTTGATTCGGGTTTTGTCGTGAATCGTATCTTCAATAATATCATTCTTGAAACCCGATGAGATTGAATGGGGGAAATTCATATCGTAATTGGGGATTTAATCAAATCTTTGATTCGAGGGAATTAAAGGTAAGAAATTTAGGAGAAGGAATAATCTTCGATTTCAAAGAAGAGTCTAAGATGAAAATGAGATGTATGAAATTTAAAGTAATTCAAATCTTGAGTTATAAATGAATTGATAACCATTTGGAAGGAGATTTGAATTGATAAGCCTGTGTGAACCATAGCTACTGTTTTAAAGTACGCTTATTACTTGGAAAGACCGGGATTGAATATATGTTCGAAAAACCATTCCAAGTAATAATACGACGTTATGAAACAATTCAAGACTCGGTAAACGACAAATGAAGACCGGAAATATTTAAATTTGTTTAGGTTGATTGTTGATAAATGTCTCGGTTAGGTAGGCCACTGATACGAGGTATGAGTTACATGAGACCTGAACATATTTAAGTATTTTCGGGTTATTGTTCTGTTCAGACCCAGAACGGATTTGTATGGATGGTGTGTCTGACGTTTTAATTAACCGCATAGCACTGAGTTCCGTTAATGTATATCGGATTTGTGGCAATATATTATCCTCATCTCTAAGTCATATGAACTTAGGGGGTATGCATTGATTGAAATCAGTGATATGTCGTGAATTGTCAATGTGGCATACCCAAGTTATGAGACGAGCTTGTGATGATCAAAGAATGGCTTATCGAAGCATCGCTTTGCGTATGACGTGACATCAACAAACCTCACACCCCGGATTGATGAGAAACTGGCGGTTAGGTTTTATACTTATATATGAATTGATGATGAAGCTGTGCAGCAGTGGGAAACCACTTATGAACCTGGGGAAGTTGGGTATGTTCGGGCGGCCGTGTCTGGTCGAAAACCGTTGATCTGCCCTGACGATGTGTAGTCGGTGTCCGCGTATGGTCGAAAAAGCCGTTGAGGCACTTCGTTTTGTATCCCTGATTGATCTTTCGTGCCAGGAATCATCAAGTTGGAAAGCCAAATTTCTAATACGAGCCATACGATTTTGATTGTGTGTGTATATATATATATATATATATATATATATATGGCAACATATATTATGGGGTATTATGCTGTCTAGGATTAATACATTTATTTGCGAAATGTTTCCACACTATATATATTATGGTATTGAAGAGGATTTCACGTATGAAAGCATATTTGGTTGTCATAAGATAAAACTCGCCCATATGGTGTGCGCTTGCATTGTGTGATGTGGGACGAGCTTATGATAGCTTCATTTCAAAAGTCATTGCGCATTTATATGCACGGGTATTCACTTGGAGTAAATCCGTTCCGCATTAGCGGCGTGATCCGGTGAATTCTCCCAACTTTAAAATGAATCTAACAGTTTTGAGTTCTCACACCAGTCCCACGACTGACCTGGAGTTTATTGTTCCCTCACCTAAACTCTGGGTGCCCATAATTTTCGCACGGGCAGTCAGTACTTTAGTTTTGCAGTTATGGATCATTGGAGCAGGATTTAGAGCGCTTCTAGAGTTGGAGTCCACGATAGAGTTGAAGCTTCCGCTGTGTTTTGATCTTCCGCTGAGAGTAAAGTTATTTTCTTTTCTTCCGCTGTGTATATATTTGTAACTCTGATATTCTATGTAACTCTGATGTAACATTGTAATTTGCAATAAAAGGTTCTGTTATTTTTGTTCAATATATGTATGTACCCATAACAATTTGTCTTTATGAACGGTTTAAGTCGGTTTAATTACTGGCAAGAACTGGCCAAAAAGGCGGGTCGTTACAGTTGGTATCAGAGCTTTGGTTATACAAAGCTATAGGGTACGTACATATTTGGACAAAAGAATAGGACTCCTCAGAGTTATATTATCTCATTAGAGATAGGGTTAGAAATACCCTAGAATGAGATTTTGGAATATTATGATGAGAGAGCGTATTTTGAAACCTATATAAAGTATTTTTGAACAAGCAAATCATTTTGAAAATGATGATTATTTGGAATATATTTGAAATATAATTGGAAATAAGGATTTCGAGTTTTTTATTCGACGTGACAATTGGACTATCGAGTATGTAAGGATTTTGAATATACGTCTGATCAACGTACATACGAAGTCCGGTATATACTAGGTTGATGTAGAATCACACTCTAGTCATTTGGAAATAAATTCTGGGATGAGCGCGCCATCGCTGATATTTATTTTCAAGTTTCGAAAGTGTGATGACTATATAATTCCAGTTTAAACGTCGACGAATACTTAAAATCATCAGGCTAAGTGTTTTAATGAATAAACCTTAATAAAGGGGTTTGGTGAATTAATATAAGATTTTAATTGGGGAAAAACAAAACTAGAAGTTTGGAAAGAGAACTGAGATTAGCTTAAATACTTCAAGAACTTTGAACCCTTAAAACCTTGAGTGTGAAAAACAATAAGTGCTTGGAAAATTAAAGGATATATTTAAGGAGTAAGTCTCACCTAAAGAATTGGGTAATGAATTGTTGAAATGCAAGAAAAAAAAAGATAATTTACCCATACCCCAAGTGACAAGAATAATTGACTTAATTGTAACGAATATTTGGGTATAAATTTTTGGAATCTAATAAGTTGTAATCAAAGAAGATATCGTACTCCTCGATGGGCGTTAAATAATAGAATTAAACCTATACCTAATAGGAATGTTGAACGATAAATTACAGGTTGAATTAATTTGCTTGGATGTATAACCTTAGCAAGGAAAAACCCTTAAGATGTTTAAAGGGTTAATTTAACTTAAGTAGGAATTTGTGTAAAAAGTCGATTTTAGAATATGACTAACGTCTTAAGTGGGGGAGAAAAAATACTCTTCCCTATTTAGACAATATAAGGAAGTCAACTGGAAATTTCTTAACAAGCAATTGCTTAAGATGCAAAAGGAAATATTAAAGTAAGATTTTCCAAAAAAAAAATTAATCGTCCTTAGTCGTATCGTTAGGTGCACTCGATTTGTCTATCTTGACCTAGGCTAGTTTCTTTTTCGAACCAATTGTTCTTGAAGAGCATCATTCATACCTTTTTGTCCTATGAACTTAGTCATATGATTTGATTTAAACTCTTATTCTTATATTGAGCTTTTATCTATAACTCGACTCGTGTATGGAATTTGATTTGTCGAATAAAGCAAAGGGTAAATTCAAACTAGAAATAGTTGTCGGTTCTAATGATATGTTGATGGAATTTCAACAAGTAAACTTTGCATGGTAATTGAAAGCGTCTAAAATAGAGGGCCTGACTGATGCAAGAAAATTTGGATTCATGAAAATTAGTTGATTTTGTAAATTCACTTCGAATGCTTGAATAAACGCTTGAAACAATACTAGTTTGAAAATATGCCGAAATCAGAGTAGCGTAGCGGAAGCATGGTGTTATTCAAATAGAACTGGTTCTCCGATTAGTTAAATAAAGAAAATTGTCCATACAAGCTTCAATGTTTGGGAAAGAAAAAAAATTCGACTTAGAAATTTTTTTGAAATACCTGAATAAGATCCTTGATTCCGAAATTGTGAAAACATAACTTTGTATGTTTGAAGTTGAATTTTATTACAATTGAATGACTTATGACTAAAAAGAAATTTCGACAACTAGAATCCCAATATTTGAAATGTTTAGAAAACCGTGGGTATTTGTAAATTTTGATTTTTGAAAATGATTTACAACTTCGGGATATGAAAGATTTGGGTTGTCCGAGTAACCATGACTAAAATTGGGTTGTGATGAGAGATTTGATTTTTGTGCGATGGGTGATACTCAGTAGCCCAGTCATGAGGATGAGCTTCTCGAACTAATAATATATATAGATTTCATCATGTTATATTTGAAATTTTGAAAGCAAATTTGGTTTTTTGGAAATCCAGAAGGGAAGTATGATTTTCTATATGAAAGGAATTAGGGTATTTCAATGATTTGAAATGGAAAATGGGATTTTAAGTCTGAGAGATCATCTTAAGATTTCAAAGTTGAAATTTATGGGTAAGATTTATTTTATTTATGTATAATTCTACAGACCCTTCTTTTCGAGGACGAAAAGTTCTTAAGTGGGGGAGATTGTAACGAACCAGGATTTTTAATGATTAGAATATAATAAAAATTCAGTTTTCTTGAATATCAAATGAATTTGATAAGACATAAATACAAATATTGTTTAAAAATATTATATACAAGTTGAATAAATATTTTGTTTTGATCTATTTTGATGTAAATAACTTATTTTAAGGTCATATCTAAGTTTATCTAATAAATATTTTAATTAGTGGTAATATTACTTTAGTTTTGTAAAATAATATTTTTCCATAGAGATTTTGTTGTATATCTAAAATCTATTTCTATAAATTATATTTGATAAATTAGCATGAATAAGTATGTTTGAAATGTTAACTATTTTTATTTGTTAAAGAAAAATAAAAAAATAAAAAAATAATAAGTTAAGACATTGGTTACATTCAAAAACATTAAAAATTTACTACATTCATAAGTATTATTAAAGTATAACTAAAAACATAATTTAACAAATTAATAAATTAGTTGATAATTGGCTAACATGCATTGGTTAAAATTTTAATGAAAATAAATAGGAGCATATTTGTCCATTTGCATGTAAATGTGGTGCCAAGTGGCTTGAATTAGAAAACAAAAATTCAAATAAATATAAAGAAGAAAAGGCTCCGTGCTCATTCACTTCAGTCCTGATGCAAATTTCTTCACGTCTCACTCCTCCTTCCTCAGATTTTTCACTTCCTGTAAAGGAAAATCCTCTTCCTCTTCAATTAAAAATCCCTAACTCCCAATCCACTCGAATTCATCCAAAACGATTCACATGAAGGTGGTTCCTATCATCATTTCTGATTTTTAGAGATTGATGAATCCGAATTGCATCAACTATTGAAAGACGAATATTTGATTTACAGCAAAAGGGAAAATTTGCAAGTAAACTTCGAAAAATCAAATCTCCCAATCCGCTAAGAATTAAACCCCGCCGTCAGCGCTGTTGCGATCAGCAAGTGATATAGTATTTTTGGTGTAAGTTTGAGCCGATTCTGTGTCGACGATTTCGGAAGTTGAGAACTAGGGTTGGAGATAGTCGGAGGTAGGAGCAACGATGTTCGAATCGGAGAGTGGCGTTGTGCTCAGGACGGAGAGTGCTTCGTTCCGGTGTAATTTGGTGGGATTCGAAGAATTTTGGTGTCGATCTTTTGTTGCTTGCGTGTGGTATTCCTGAAGCAGCTCACGGTCTCGAGCATTGGATTTTGATCAACATCGGGAGGGCGAAGGACGGTTCGTGCAAAAGAATGAGGAGGTGGAAAGAAACTCGAGGGTAGGCTCAGGTTGAAGTTTAGTGGAGCGAGTAGGTTGTGCATGTGCACGTTGTGCACGGGTTTGTGGGTTCCGGCGCGGATTTCGAAGGAGGGGTCGAGGTCATGGGCGAGGTGGTACATTCGAAGGAGCACTCGAAGGGAGGTTTGTGCATGATCTCGGATTTGGATTCGGTGAAGCATTTGGGTGTGTACCCATGGGTGTAGCTCGCGTGAATGGGTACTGTAAAGCAAGAAAGGAGAAGAGGCGTGAGGGAAGGAAGAAGAAGAAGGGGACGGGCCGAATTCTTGGACTGGGCCTAATCTATTTTGGTATATTTTAATTAAAAATTTAAGTTTAAGTTTAGTTAAAACTTTAGATATTGATATCTAATTCATTTTAAATCGGATTAACTAGCCATTGGTAGCGCTAGAGTCGTATGAACAAGTAGAACACATTGATATGTAACACCGACCATTTTGGGTTAAGTATGAGATCATGATGAAATAAAAGGCGTTATATATGTAAATATAAATATGTATAACGTACGTCGATATTAATTCAACTTAATATAAATTGGCAGAAATGGTCAGTTGCTAATTGAAGTGGATAGAGAGCAGTACGAGTAGCGTTAGCAGTGTTCGTCGGCCTGTTCGCTTTGATAATAAAGACGTTGGAGCTATTATGGTGAGAACTTCTAATTTAAATTATTTATTTAAATTAGTTAATTATAATTAGCTGAGATAATTATAATTTGTCGATGATGATTGTGTGATGGATGTTGTTATGTGAATGGATGTGCATGTAGTTAGATAACACACCGAACACTGGAAGCGTTATCGACAGTAACGCTTGTGCACAACTGAACTGTTTGTTGTTGATGATAACGATAATCCATTATCATCTGATGTATATGGTTGATTTATTCTGTTTGTATGATGCACACACAATACCATGGTTATGGGATTATACAGGTGATCGATTCTATTCCCTTCCATATAAATGAAGTTTGATTTTCTAATATTAAATATTATCATGTTTAGTTTATTTCAAAATAAACTTTTGAAAATTTGAATATGGTTTTTATATGTTTTTGAAACATAATATGATAATATATAGACACCGAATGTTCTAGGATGACAGAGAGGATGGTGGCTAGGCTTGGGTTTGGAAATTCAGTTTCCTGCTCTCCCTGGCTATCCCTAACTGGTCCGACAACGGGATGGTAAAATTCGAAATCAATTGAAATATATTTTGAAACTATTTTTTTTAAATGGTTTGGGAATATAAATTAAATTTGAAAGGACTTAAATAATTTATATTCAAATCATTATATGGTTTGAATAGAACGCACTATAATGCGACAATTCATAAATATCGATTTCAAGTTGGAATGGTTTTTACTTGATTATTGAAATAAATTCGACGTGAAATAAGAAATGTTGAATTTCAAATGATAACAGTTTGAAAGCATCAGAATATTCAAATTTCGAACGAGTTTTAAATCTATTTGATTTAAACAACTATTTTTATAGTAGTATCCTTTGTAACATTTCCAAATGTTATTATTGGTTTGAAATTTGAAGCTGGAATTATTATTTGACTACAAGAATGATTTAGAAAATAGTCCGAAGATTTTTTTTAAGTATCGAGAATACTTATACGGGATTTAAATGGGTTTTCAAATTTTAAGTTTGGGTATGGTTGGAGATAAATCTTCGGATGTTTGATATTAACTCGGTGGATGAAGTTCATATTATCTGGGGAATTAAAAAGATAATTCACCGTTATTCCACTTATGATATGAGTTGGATACGGGGATTAATATTGAAGATAAGTTGATGTATTTCTATCCAGATCTAATATCGAAGAATTGAATAAATCTTTTAACTAATATATGGGTTTTCTCTACCTGATTGAAATAAGTTAGATAGAAATAATCCTCGATATTTGGTATAAAATTTCGTGGTGTAAATGAATACTATCTGGGGAATTTAGAAGATATTATTATATCATTATTCCACTTATAGTATTCGTGGACTATGAGAATGTATTTCGAATATAAGTGGATACGATTTCTATGTAACTTAAGATTCAAAATCGGTTGATTCGGGTTTTGTCGTGAATCGTATCTTCAATAATATCATTCCTGAAACCCGATGAGATTGAATGGGGGAAATTCATATCGTAATTGGGGATTTAATCAAATCTTTGATTCGAGAGAATTAAAGGTAAGAAATTTAGGAGAAGGAATAATCTTCGATTTCAAAGAAGAGTCTAAGATGAAAATGAGATGTATGAAATTTAAAGTAATTCAAATCTTGAGTTATAAATGAATTGATAACCATTTGGAAGGAGATTTGAATTGATAAGCCTGTGTGAACCATAGCTACTGTTTTAAAGTACGCTTATTACTTGGAAAGACCGGGATTGAATATATGTTCGAAAAACCATTCCAAGTAATAATACGACGTTATGAAACAATTCAAGACTCGGTAAATGACAAATGAAGACCGGAAATATTTAAATTTGTTTAGGTTGATTGTTGATAAATGTCTCGGTTAGGTAGGCCACTGATACGAGGTATGAGTTACATGAGACCTGAACATATTTAAATATTTTCGGGTTGTTGTTCTGTTCAGACCCAGAACGGATTTGTATGGATGGTGTGTCTGACGTTGAAATTAACCGCATAGCACTGAGTTCCGTTAATGTATATCGGATTTGTGGCAATATATTATCCTCATCTCTAAGTCATATGAACTTAGGGGGTATGCATTGATTGAAATCAGTGATATGTCGTGAATTGTCAATGTGGCATACCCAAGTTATGAGACGAGCTTGTGATGATCAAAGAATGGCTTATCGAAGCATCGCTTTGCGTATGACGTGACATCAACAAACCTCACACCCCGGATTGATGAGAAACTGGCGGTTAGGTTTTATACTTATATATGAATTGATGATGAAGCTGTGCAGCAGTGGGAAACCACTTATGAACCTGGGGAAGTTGGGTATGTTCGGGCGGCCGTGTCTGGTCGAAAACCGTTGATCTGCCCTGACGATGTGTAGTCGGTGTCCGCGTATGGTCGAAAAAGCCGTTGAGGCACTTCGTTTTGTATCCCTGATTGATCTTTCGTGCCAGGAATCATCAAGTTGGAAACCCAAATTTCTAATACGAGCCATACGATTTTGATTGTGTGTATATATATATATATATATATATATATGGCAACATATATTATGGGGTATTATGCTGTCTAGGATTAATACATTTATTTGCGAAATGTTTCCACACTATATATATTATGGTATTGAAGAGGATTTCACATATGAAAGCATATTTGGTTGTCATAAGATAAAACTCGCCCATATGGTGTGCGCTTGCATTGTGTGATGTGGGACGAGCTTATGATAGCTTCATTTCAAAAGTCATTGCGCATTTATATGCACGGGTATTCACTTGGAGTAAATCCGTTCCGCATTAGCGACGTGATCCGGTGAATTCTCCCAACTTTAAAATGAATCTAACAGTTTTGAGTTCTCACACCAGTCCCACGACTGACCTGGAGTTTATTGTTCCCTCACCTAAACTCTGGGTGCCCATAATTTTCGCACGGGCAGTCAGTACTTTAGTTTAGCAGTTATGGATCGTTGGAGCAGGATTTAGAGCGCTTCTAGAGTTGGAGTCCACGATAGAGTTGAAGCTTCCGCTGTGTTTTGATCTTCCGCTGAGAGTAAAGTTATTTTCTTTTCTTCCGCTGTGTATATATTTGTAACTCTGATATTCTATGTAACTCTGATGTAACATTGTAATTTGCAATAAAAGGTTCTGTTATTTTTGTTCAATATATGTATGTACCCATAACAATTTGTCTTTATGAACGGTTTAAGTCGGTTTAATTACTGGCAAGAACTGGCCAAAAAGGCGGGTCGTTACAGTACACATACTCATCAGTTATTTGATACATCAATAAATATATTATTAATGCACATGACGTGCATATGCACAAATGCTGAGTAGCCCTTAACGCATGGAATGGTATACAGTGCATGATTTTATTACTAAAATGGAAAACGAAGTGGTTATGTGGTGAATTTTATGGGAAAAGTTAAAATCAACAGAATAACATAAAAATTGATAGTTAGTACTTTGATTTTTGGCCAGTTTTGTCTTATGTTATAATTCTACTACTACATCTCCCTGAAGACTTAATTTTGCATTAATTATATCTTGAATTGATGTTGGCTGCATGATCAAAACTCAGTGTTCCTGCATATTTCCATACGTTGCAATTTCAATGGATTATTTCCGATAATATTAAATATTTGGCAGGTTTTTGAACGAGCACGCTGCGTTTTAGAATTATTGCTCTGATGGATAACGAATTGAGTAACACACTTTATAGTATTAATCATATTACCATTCCAGTGAAGAAAAAAGGGCAAAGTGAGAGTTTTATAAAATAATATGTGTTTACCCTTCAATGTATGCGTGAACAAATATAATGGCTTACACAACTTTATTACTATAATATGAACAGATATCACACTTGATCTAGATACACTGATATGAACATATACCACCACTGTTTATTTTATGTATTACATCGATGTTGAGATTAACTTTTATATTTCAGTTTATATTGAAATTAGTTTACTTGAACTATGATTAATTCTGCCTCGAGTGTTTTATGTTTTTGCATGGAACACTAGGGTCAGACCCGAGCAGTACAGATTTAAAGTTCACAACTCAGGATTCGAAGGTTGGCAATGCTGGAGGTTCCGGAGAAGCGCACTCTGAAGTTTTTAAATAGTAAATGTTTCTTTTGTATTTAAACTATATATTTCATTCTATTGTATAGAAAAGTTTCTTGTATAAAAAATTCTGAGAAATAAATAAAAGTTTATTTCGCTGTTCAATACTGTGTTATTAATTTATTCTGTATTTTTGTGTTGGTTTCGTGTTTAAACTCTGTAAGCTAAATAACGATCCGTCAGTTTGAACGTTTTAAGTTGGTTTAATGACCAATTTGAAGTGGTCAAAATGGTGGGACGTTACAAGTGGTATCAGAGCTTTGGTTTATTAAAAGCTTAGCTTATCGAGTTTAAATAAGTAGGATCGACACTAGAAAAGCGAATTTTAAAGATAAAAAGGGTTTTGAAATATAAATTTTGAGAGTGAAAATAATTTTAAAATAAATTTTGAACATGAATTATTTTGGAAATATTATATATTTTGGAACTGATACAGTGGAAAATAAAAAAATGTTTTGAGATTAAAATTTTCTGAATCCCCAGTCTTCGAATCTGGATTTGCCAGAGCTGTTCTTCACTAAGTTCTCTTAGGATCGTATCTATCATCGTATGATATCTAAGGGAGATAAGTATATGTGGAGAAGCAACGAATTGTGTATTTTAGCAATCAAAGATCATTGAAAATAAGAATTCAGATAGGAATTTAAAAAGAAAAAGGGAAAATTTGAAATCATTTCAAAAATGAAATGATGGATTTTACTTTGATATTCAGGATCGATATAAATGGAAATAAAATCGAAAAGGGTTATAATGGGAATTCGATTGTGTCAAATTTTATTACTAATTAAATTAGATTATTCAGAATCTGGCAAGGTAAATTATAATTGGTTTCAGACCAATAATGTATAATCAGTTATAAACTTGATTGATTAACAAAAAGCGAATTGTAAATGAGAATTGAAAATGAAGTGATATAGGAATGAAGACTGTGAAGATATTTGAATCGATATTTAAATGAAATCAAAATTAATTTGATGTGACGAGTTCAGATATTTATAAAAGGAATAATATTTACTTTTTAGAAGTAAATAACATTTGAAAGTAAAGACATTGCAAACGAAATTTGGGAATAAAGGAAATGGAGTTAACCAGTATGGTGGAATCATTCTGAAAATTCAAAATGTAAATCAAATGATATTTTTCCGAAGTTCAGAATATATTATCAAATAAGCGATTATTCGAAAAGAGGTAATTCATAAAAGTTAATTATGTCGAATTTCTGGAGAGTACTATTTACTTTCTGTTTTTAATTAAAATTTAATATTTAATTGTTGAGACTAACAACTAAAGCATATTTTAAAGGTTAAATATTTTGAAGGCATGAATTATTGTCAACAATTTCGTAAAAGCAGTTGATTCTTAACTCGAATTCGGAAGTTATGAGAATTGAATATTTTTCGAAGTTGTGAATTTTATCAGTTTCAAAGTTGATATTGTAGTTCAATTAAGGTCCGAGAGGTACTTATACCCCTACTTGATTGACTTCATTGTTGACTAGGAAATGGTTAAGGTTCGATATTAAGAGATGCTTAAGTGAAGTAAGATAATAAGCGACAAGGTTTAAGTGGGAATAACGATGTTTGTTAAACATCTAGTTCAATCCAAATAACGAATTTAAAAATGCTTCCCCTTGAGAATCAAGTGTATTTTCTATAGAAAATAAAGATTTGTGAATGTTTGAAATGTTTTTCGATAGTAGTAAGAAATTGTAACGACCTAGGGAATTTGCGACCTTGGTTATCGACATAAACTCAATGTCGACTATCCAAGCATCGAAATACCGGATAGTTAATAGAAAGAAGTTAGAGGGTGAGAATAGATAAGATAGAAAATTAGAATAGAAGAAGAAGATCACAACAACATAATCAGAGTAACACGAATCTCACAGCGAAACGAATAAAATATAGTATATAACATAACTTGAAACAAAAATCTGCATTTGTATATTAGAGTACAACACTTACATCAAAGCGGAAATAAACAATAGCTATAAAAGTTGCTGAAGCCTCCTGCTCCAAGCTCCATCTAGTGTATCTGTAAATCCTGACTACTTGACTGCCCGTACAAATTGGGCACCCAAGAGTTTAGGGAAACAAAACAAAATAAATTCGGGGTCAGTCATGTGACTGGTGTGAGTAAACTCCAACCATTTGTTTAACTTTTAAAATCCTTTAGACCAATCCACACATAAACACGGATGGTTTTTAACTTACGATATTCCAAAATATTCTTTATATCAAATCTCTTCTGATATTACAATAGTGTCTAAATCAACTAAATAGCAATCTAGTGGAACGCTTGCATCTCACGTTCCACATATATAATATACGATCAAAAACCGCGGGCGCTTATTTGGTAATGGATTCCAACTGGCAAGGTATGGGACCACCTTCCGACAGTGTATCTCTAGAGAGGAATACACTGGTTTCAACAAGAACATCTTGTAACCCAGGCTAAACATGACCGGTCACTCATTTCGCTTGAGTTCGAATGTATTATCACCAACGGTTGGGATCAGCAACCGTTTCCCGAAAGGAACAGCATCGAAATAGATTATAGAAGTAAATGGAATTTCTCTAGATCAGGTGACAATACACCCTAATTGGCAGCTAACCACTTAGCGATGTGACCTACCTGTTGTGAGACTAGAGGCCATAACGTATAGATCACACTTTTATTTACTTTGAATGTCACATCGTCATACCCACCAAATCACAAATTTATTTCCCCAAACATGCCATGGGTATACAGCTAAGAGAAACGAATTCCTTCGCCACCAAACGTAAATACGTTTGAAGAGATCAACTTACGCGTGTAACGACTCGGATTTTCGGTCGATTAATTTTGAATATTTAATATTTATTTTAAATGTTGATTTGATAATATAAATGAATTTTTATATTTAGTTATCGATTTAAAAATCGGTTTCGATTTAATATCGAATATATTAAATTATCGTAATAGGAAAATATTTGAATTCGAAATTAGAACTAAATCAAAACAATTCAGATGACCGATTAAATTCTATCTTAATATATACAATGGTAATAATAATAATTTATTATCGAGAAAATGATTAGTTCTGAATTTAAATTATAGTATATTAACTTAATATAGTATATACTTGCAAATAAATTTCATAATATATAATGTTCAATTCAGAACAGCATTATAACATTTAAAACATCAGTCGTTATGTTAAAATAGCGGTTAATGAATTCATGTAATGGACCACCAGATATTTGTAATGGATAAGATCGACATCAAATCGAAATCTATTTAAAAAGAAATAAAAATCTCTTTAAATTTAATTGAATTAAAAACAAATCAAATCAGTATCTATTTAAAAAGAAACAAAATCTTTTAAAACTTAAATCACATTGACCCTTGCGCAGACCAATTCCTTAGGGGTTAAGTTGTAACAACCCGCATTCTACACATCAGAGGATTGTAGAATATTTATTTCTTTCCCATATGAAGTCGTATGGTCATGTAACTTTGGGAAACAACCATTAGACTCATTTCCCATGTTCATGATTTTTTTTTATTTTTAAATGACCGTTTTGCCCCTAGCTGACCTTGTTTCGGCCATAACTTTTGATTGAAAAGGAATTTTGACCTGAAACCACCTCCATTAGATTTGTTTGATGATTTACCTTTCCGTAGAGTGGTCACATGTGAAAAATGGACTTACCGTTTGGGAGATATGGCTGAAATAGGGTTTGGAAGGAGAAAAACTGCTTAACCAGGCCAAATAGGGTGATTAGTGAATGGGCCCATAACCCATTTCGGGATTAGGGTTATAGGAAGGCTGAAAAGAGTTAGAGATTCATTCCATTTCAGTTTTCTAGCCTCCACTTACCTCAAAGAAACCCTAAAAATGGCCACCAACCTCTAAATCACCTCCAAATCATCTTCTAATCAAGGATTAAGCTTAGCAACATCAAATCAACATTAGAGCTGCTGTTTAGCATTGGGATTCACACCAAAACAGAGATCTATTTCAGATCTAAGTCTTATTTATGGCTAAGATGAGTGATTTGCATAGTTCCTCACTAATTATGGCTAATTAAGGGTAATTAGTGTTAATTAGCGAATTTAAACATGATAAAATTCTGGAAAAATACTTATAAATTCTTAAATGATGTTTTAGACCTCTGATATGAATTTGGGTTAATTTGGTTAAGTTTTGCTAACCATATCATTAGTTTCACCTAAACATGCTTAAGGGGAAATATGGGGTTTTGGCTATGTTTGATCCATTTTACCCTATCATATTGATGTTTTGGTGTTTGAGGTCACTTCTACTTGTTGCTATGACTGTATGGTATGTTTTGTGATTGATTAGAATAGGTAGAATGGTCTAAAACGCCGTCGAGTGGCGTAAACTGCTTGCTGGAAAAGTGCAGAAAATTGGCCGATCTGGATCGGAACGGAGAAGAGGACCCGATCCGAACCACCTCCCACACGAGTTCAGAAGCTCCGCTCCATCATCGTATGGAGAAGCTCCGCTCCGCTCCGTAGTACTGTATGGCAACGTGACTTGGAGACTCCGACCCGAACTGGGGTGCTACGAAGGAGACCGATCCGATCCAGCATCTTGTGAGGACTTCCGATCCGATCTGAAGAAGCTTGCCAGGAAGTGTAGACCCGATCCGATCCGGAGCAGAGGAGAAGGCTTGTGCTGGAGACCCGAACCGATCCTGTGAAGAAGGACCATTCCGATCCGAACCGAACTGATGATTTGGGGGAGATCCGAACCGATCCGATGATGACCAATAACCCGAGATGCAAAGGTAGTCCAAATGGAAGTTAGAGCTCAGGATCCAGTTGGGAACCAATGAGTTCACTTCATGGTTGGACTTTGCTGCGGGACGTGTGCTAAGGAGTTGTCGACGTTCATAACTTCGATTCACCGCTGAAAATGGATGATGGGCTACTTATCAATGCAGTAGAGACACTACGACTTGAGGGGCAAGGTGATGGTAGCAAGACTACGTTATCAGTGAAGTGAAGCCATTTATGACTTCATGGGGCAAAGTGATGCGTGGTAAGACTATGAGCCAGTGCAGTGGGGTCATTGTGACTCCATGGGGCAGAGTGGACATAGTAAAGGATTAGAGAGGCTATGAGCCAGTGCAGTGGGGTCATTGTGACTCCATGGGGCAAAGTGGACATAGCAAAGGATTAGTGACCATGTATCAGTGCAGTGAAGCCATTTATGACTTCATGGGGGCAAAGTGATCATAGCAAAGTATGTTGGGTGATCGAAGTGGTGAATATCGTATGCTTTACGCACTGAGTGAGAGATGTGAGGATGGCTGCTATGTTTGATTGTTTGTCATCACTATGACATGCACACCCCCACCCCGTTATCTTTACACCATTTGAAATGACATCTTAGAGTGTTGTACAGTATGTAGTGCTAACTCTTTGGTTGTAGGTCCAGGTTCAGGTATAGTTTAGTCTACCTGTTATTGTTCCGTTTAGATGCTTATCGCTCATACCAGGCTTTATGTCTGACCCAGAGCTTTATGTCTCTTCTTATTACTCTGGGTGCTCACACGAGCAGACTAGAGACAGGTTAGCTGGTGATGCGCGAGTAGCAGATTCGGAGGCGAGCAGGAGGCTTCCACGTATGATATATAAATATTCTCCCTGTGTCATTAGTGGTCGCTACTTGGGCATTAGTAGTGTACCTCCTTTATCTTGCTTTTGTTTTTGAGACAGTTTGAAAAGTTGTAATAATGTTAGCTTTGGATCATAAGCTGTACTTGGATTTTCCGCTGCTATGTTAGTTTGTTTTCAGCTTATGCACTGTCTCGCCTGTTTTATGTCAAGTATGTTGTTATTATATTTTGTACCATGCGCTGTGAGACATTTTACAGGTTCCTTGTTAGTTCATTTCCTTCTTTCCTTCCTTTCTTTGGCGACCGTCCCGTGCTAACTGGACATGTGTACATCGCACTTTTGGAGTAAATGTCCGTTGGTGCGCGGCGGGCCGTCACATTTGGTATCAGAGCTCTAGGTTGCGTAGTTAACCTAGGGAAAGACACTAGGGAGAGATAATACATATATGAGAGAGCATATTTGTGATTACTTTGGTTTTCAAAAGCTATCTATATGTATATACTATTAGTAGTATAAAGATGAAGTCGCACTGCACTAGCACCACTATGGGGTCGTTGATCGTTTTCTCTTTACAGATTTAACGATGAGCCGATACGCAAGAGGTGCTGGTAGAGGGACCAATAATGGCAATGCTCCTAGCATGAGGACGATGTTCACTAACTTCATGAGGGAGATGCTTCGGGATGTTCAAGGGGCAGTTCCCAATCCTGGTAATGGTGGTGGTCCAGTAGTGCAGGCGCCTAAGGTCGATTTCGCAAGGTTGTGCAAGAATTACACTAACCTTGGTGGGAAGCCGTTCCACGGAACGAAGTCGGCCACAGATGTTCAGGATTGGTTGGATAGCTGTGATCGTATCTTCGACGACTTGGGTATCGAGGATGCGATGAAGACAAGGCTAGCGTCTCGTCAGCTGTAAGGACGAGCGATGAATTGGTGGAATGCCATAAGAACAGCTACTCCGGAAGATCAGGTTACTTGGGACCAGTTCAAGGCTCGCTTTAGCGAGAAGTTCATTCCAGCTGCCCAGAAGTCAGTGTTGTTTAAGAGATTCTTGGAACTCAAGCAGAATGGTAGGGCAGTCTCGGACTATATTGCTGAATTCGACACTTTGTCGAAGTATGGACTATCTCTTATCGATACTCCTGAGAAGAAGAATGAGAAGTTCATTACTGGGTTGGATGGATACTTGGGGGAAAGGCTTATCAACCACATCGATGAGACTTTTGAATCGATTATGGGGAAAGCTTTGAGATCAGAGAGTCTTTACCCTAAGTCAAAGACTGAGGCTGCATCTGCAGATGGGCTGAAACCGCAAGCGGGCGGTGGAGGCAAGAATAACTCTCAGAATAAGAGAAAACAGAACCAATCTAAGGATGGCCAGAAAAAGAACAAGAAAGATGTTGAGTGCTTCAGCTGTGGTAAGAAGGGCCATTATGCTAAAGAATGTCAGGCCAAGCCAGCGGATAGGAAGTGCTACAACTGTGGCTAAGTGGGACATCAAAAGGATAAGTGTCCACAACCTCTTAAGGAGAAGCAGATTGTGAAAGCATATGCTATCGATGTAGTTCCTTCTTCGTCGATTGCCCCAACTGCGGCGGAGAAAGGAAAGAATGTCTTCATTCAAGGTATGCTTTCTATTTATGATGTACCAGTTCGAGTTTTGTTTGATACTGGGGCTTCCCGTTCCTTCATATCTAGTGACCTGGTAGATAGGTTGGGACTGGAACCCGAGATAGTCGATAGACCATTGGTTGTGATGAACCCGATTGGTGGTTTGACTAGTCTTAGTATGATTTGCCGAAATTTGATCTTATCGAGTCATGGATGTATGTTTGTTTGTGATTGCTTTGTTTTGGGCTTTATTGGGTATGACATTATATTGGGGATCGATTGGCTCCAAAGATACAGGGTGGTAGTAGATTGTGAGGGCTTTTTGGTGACAGTTAGGGCGGATGATGGACGGAGGGTAGTGTTTGGTAGTCTACCTAGTGATGGGGTAATGGCTAGTTTTATAAATTCCCTCGACATCCCGCATGATGAGTTGTCAGACGTGCCTATGGTTGGCCAGTATCCGGACGTCTTCGAGGAGGTGACCGGGCTTCCACCACACCGAGAGATTGAGTTCCGTATTGATTTAGTGAAAGATGCCAGACCTATAGTGATGCCACTTCGTCGTATGGCACCAAGGGAGCAGCGAGAGCTCGGGGTGCAAGTCAGCAATTTTTTAAATAAGGGGTTTATTAGAAGAAGTGTCTCTGAGTGGGGAGCACCAGTTGTATGTGCCACTAAGGCAGATGGTTCCCTTCATTTGTGAGTGGACTATCGCGAGTTGAATAAGGTGACGAGGAAGAATAAGTATCCTCTACTACGGATAGATGATTTGTTTGATCAACTGGAAGGAGCAAGAGTGTTCTCCCCATTGGACCTCGCGACAGGATTTCTTCAGCTCCGAGTGGCGGATGAGAGTGTTCCGAAAACGGCATTTAGGACGCCATCTGGATTTTATGAGTGGTTGGTCATGCCATTTGGATTGACCAATGCACCAGCCTACTTTGTGGATCTTATGAATCGAGTATTCAGAGATCAGTTGAATAAGTTTGTTCTTGTGTTCGTAGACGATATCCTTGTTTACTCGAGGACAGAGGAGGAACACAAGGGACACTTGAGGATAGTGATGGAGGTGTTGAGGAAACACCAATTGAAAGCGAAATTCTCTAAGTGTCACTTTTGGAGAAGGGAAGTGAGATTCTTGGGCCATGTTGTTTCAGAGAATGGTATTGCCGTGGACCCTGCGAAGGTGGCTACGGTACAGGATTGGCCTACGCCCAAGAATGGAACAGATGTTAGAAGTTTCTTGGGGTTAGCTGGATATTATCGTAAGTTTATCCAGGACTTCTCCAAGATAGCAGCACCATTGATTCAGTTGACTAAGAAGAACCTGGCCTTCGTCTGGAACGAAGTGTGTGAGAATGCATTCAGGAGTCTAAAGGAAAAGTTGACGCATGCACCAGTGTTAGTCATTCCTAAAGGGAATGAAGAGATGATGGTATACACAGATGCTTGTGGTACTGGACTAGGTGCTGTATTGATGCAAGGAGGTAGGGTTGTAGCTTATGCTAGTCGGCAACAAAAGCCACATGAGAAAAGGTACCCTACCCATGATTTGGAATTGGCAGCGATTGTGTTTGCGCTAAAGATGTGGAGACACTATCTCTTGGGAGAAAGATTTGAGTTGTTTACCGACCATAAATCGTTAAAGTATCTCTTCTCCCAGAAGGATCTAAATCTCCGTCAGCAGAGATGGTTAGAGTTCTTGGCTTCGTATGATTTTGATATCGCATACACACCTAGGAAAGGTAATGTGGTAGCCAATGCCTTGAGTAGGAGACATGCCAGTTTAGGGGCTATGTTTCTTGAATGGAAGCAACTGGAGTATATCGCAGGGTTTGATTTCAGACCAAAGTGCGAATTGGATCCAGAAGTGCTAGCTAGTTTGACGATCCGACCCACTTTGATAGAGCGGATTGGTTCCAGCCAGAGGGACGATCCTAGTCTATTGGAAATCATCTCCAAGTTAGAGATGAACATCGACGGTGAGGAGATGAATTTGTATGGGCTTGATCGAGACAGATGGCTTAGAAAGAATGGAAGACTAGTTGTACCCAACGTAAATGGTTTGAGAGATGAAGTGCTTAGGGAATGTCATCACTCAAAACTGACTATACATCCCGGTGGTAATAAGATGTATCGAGACATGAAGCAGACTTACTACTGGGAAGGGATGAAAAGAGACGTTGGGAAGTTTATATCCAAATGCATGAATTGCCAGCTAGTTAAAGCCGAGCAAAAGAAGCCTAGTGGTTTATTGCAACCATTAGAAATTCCCGAATGGAAATGGGAGCAAGTCTCGATGGATTTCATCGATGGTTTACCAAGGATTAGATCGGGACATGATAGCATTTGGGTAATTGTGGATCGATTGACTAAGAGTGCAAGGTTTATACCAATCAAATCGACCAGAACGACAGCTAAGTTAGCAGAATTGTATATGAAGTGGGTAGTGATATTTCATGGAGTACCTAAAAGCATTGTGAGTGACCGAGACCCGTTGTTTACTAGTGGATTTTGGAAGAGCTTACAAGAGGCTTTAGGGTAAGAATTACATCTCAGTACCGCATATCATCCTCAGACCGACGGTCAAACGGAGAGGGTGAATCATATATTGGAAGATCTCTTGAGAGCATGTATATTGGATTTTGGTGGATCATGGGATGACCATTTGCATCTAGTAGAGTTTGCATATAATAATAGCTACCAATCCAGTATCGGTATGGCTCCATATGAAGCTTTGTACGGAAGACCGTGCAACTCACCACCATGTTGGGTAGAGACCGGTGAGAAGTTTATGCTTGGACCAGATGCGGTAAGGGAAACTTCAGATAAGATTAAGACCATTCAAAAACGGATGAAGGCTGCCCAGGATAGGCAGAAGAGTTATGATGATAAAAGGAGAAGAGACTTAAAATTCTCCGTTGGTGACTTGGTGTTTGTCAAGATTTCTCCGTTGAAGAGCTTGATACGATTTGGCAGGAGAGGCAAGTTGGCACCAAGATTTGTTGGCCCATTCCCAGTTCTTGAATTAGTCGGGAATTTGGCATATAGAGTTGACTTACCAGAGAAGATGGCGGGAGTTCACAACGTATTTCATGTTTCCCAACTAAGGAAGTTCGTACACGACCCAAATTCGACTATTTCACCTGATCAGTTAGAGGACTTCGAAGTGGAACTCGAGGCGGTTGGGAACCGCAAGCCGATTCGTATTGTCGAGCACGATATGAAGCAACTTCGAAGGAAGGCGGTGAAGCTAGTCAAGGTTCAGTGGGGCGAGAACGAGAATGACTGTACTTGGGAGACAGAGGAGAGCATTAGAAAGACGTATCCAGAACTCTTTGCCTGGTAAGATTTACCTTGTAATTTGGTTATTCCGCATGCTAGGATAGACTTGTTTTGCATGTTTGATTGTTGTTTTATGACTGATAGGCATGCAGGACCCTTGTGTGTGTTTTGATTAGGAAATTTCGGGGGCGAAATTTCTTAAGGGGGGAGAATGTAACAACCTGCATTCTACACATCGGAGGATTGTAGAATATTTATTTCTTTCCCATATGAAGTCGTATGGTCATGTAACTTTGGGAAACAACCATTAGACTCATTTCCCATGTTCATGATTTTTGTCGATTTTTAAATGACGTTTTGCCCCTAGCTGACCTTGTTTCGGCCATAACTTTTGATTGAAAAGGAATTTTGACCTGAAACCACCTCCATTAGATTCGTTTGATGATTTACCTTTCCGTAGAGTGATCACATGCGAAAAACGGACTTACCGTTTGGGAGATATGGCTGAAATAGGGTTTGGAAGGAGAAAAACTATTTAACTGGGCCAAATAGGGTGATTAGTGAATGGGCCCATAACCCATTTCGGGATTAGGGTTATGGGGAGGCTGAAAAGAGTTAGAGATTCATTCCATTTCAGTTTTCTAGCCTCCATTTACCTCTAAGAAACCATAAAAATGGCCTCCAACCTCTAAATCACCTCCAAATCATCTTCTAATCAAGGATTAAGCTTAGCAACATCAAATCAAGGGAGAACTTCACCAAATCAACATTAGAGCTGCTGTTTAGCATTGGGATTCGCACCAAATCAGAGATCTATTTCAGATCTAAGTCTTATTTGTGGCTATGGTGAGTGATTTGCATAGTTCCTCACTAATTATGGCAAATTAAGGGTAATTAGTGTTAATTAGCGAATTTAAACGTGATAAAATTCCGGAAAAATACTTATAAATTCTTAAATGATGTTTTAGACCTTTGATATGAATTTGGGTTAATTTGGTTAAGTTTTGCTAATCATGTCATTAGTTTCACCTAAACATGCTTAAGGGGAAATATGGGGTTTTGGCTATGTTTGATCCATTTTAACCTATCATGTTGATGTTTTGGTGTTTGAGGTCACTTCTACTTGTTGCTATGACTGTATGGTATGTTTTGTGATTGATTAGAATAGGTAGAATGGTCGAAAACGCCGTCGAGTGGCGTAAACTGCTTGTTGGAAAAGTGCAGAAAATTGGCTGATCCAGATCGGAACGGAGAAGAGGACCCGATCCGAACCACCTCCCACACGAGTTCAGAAGCTCCGCTCCATCATCGTATGGAGAAGCTCCGCTCCGTAGTACTGTATGGCGACGTGACTTGGAGACTCCGACCCAAACCGGGGTGCTACGAAGGAGACCGATCCGATCCAGCATCTTGTGAGGACTTCCGATCCGATCCAAAGAAGCTTGCCAGGAAGTGTAGACCCGATCCGATCCGGAGCAGAGGCGAAGGCTTGTGCTGGAGACCCGAACCGATCCTGTGAAGAAGGAACATTCCGATCTGAACCGAACTGATGATTAGGGGGAGATCCGAACCGATCCGATGATGACCAATAACCCGAGATGCAAAGGTAGTCCAAATGGAAGTTAGAGCTCAGGATCCAGTTGGGAACCAATGAGTTCACTTCATGGTTGGACTTTGCTGCGGGACGTGTGCTAAGGAGTTGTCGACGTTCATAACTTCGATTCACCACTGAAAATGGATGATGGGCTACTTTTCAGTGCAATAGAGTCACTACGACTTGATGGGTAAGGTGATGGTAGCAAGACTACGTTATCAGTGAAGTGAAGCCATTTATGACTTCATGGGGCAAAGTGATGCGTGGTAAGACTATGAGCCAGTGTAGTGGGGTCATTGTGACTCCATGGGGCAGAGTGGACATAGTAAAGGATTAGAGAGGCTATGAGCCAGTGCAGTGGGGTCATTGCGACTCCATGGGGAAAAGTGGACATAACAAAGGATTAATGGCTATGTATCAGTGCAGTGAAGCCATTTATGACTTCATGGGGCAAAGTGATCATTACAAAGTATGTTGGGTGATCGAAGTGGTGAATATCGTATGCTTTACACACTGAGTGAGAGATGTGAGGATGGTTGCTATGTTTGATTGTTTGCCATCACTATGACATGCACACCCCCACCCCGTTATCTTTACACCATTTGAAATGGCACCTTAGAGTGTTGTACAGTATGTAGTGCTAACTCTTTGGTTGCAGGTCCAGGTTCAGGTATGGTTTAGTCTACCTGTTATTGTTCCGTTTAGATGCTTATCGCTCATACCAGGCTTTATGTTTGACCCAGAGTTTTATGTCTCTTCTTATTACTCTGGGTGCTCACACGAGCAGACTAGAGACAGGTTAGCTGGTGATGCGCGAGTAGCTGATTCGGAGGCGAGCAGGAGGCTTCCACGTATGATATATAGATATTCTCCCTGTGTCGTTGGTGGTCGCTACTTGGGCATTAGTAGTGTACCTCCTTTATCTTGCTTTTGTTTTTGAGACAGTTTGAAAAGTTGTAATAATGTTAGCTTTGGATCATAAGCTGTACTTGGATTTTCCGCTGCTATGTTAGTTTGTTTTCAGCTTATGCACTGTCTCACCTGTTTTATGTCAAGTATGTTGTTATTATATTTTGTACCATGCGCTGTGAGACATTTTACAGGTTCCTTGTTAGTTCATTTCCTTCTTTCCTTCCTTTCTTTGGCGACCATCCCATGCTAACTGGACATGTGTACAGCGCACTTTTGGAGTAAATGTCCGTTGGTGCGGGGCGGGCCGTCACATTTGGTATCAGAGCTCTAGGTTGCGTAGTTTCCCTAAAACTTAAATCACATTGACCCTTGCGCAGACCAATTCCTTAGGGCTTAAGTATTCATCTATAAATTCACACCTCCTCCGTCTCTTTTCCATTTCATTCCCAGTATTCAAAATCAAATAAAAGTTGCCTCTTCTCTTCTTCGAAAATCCTAAAAATCATATACAAATTTCTGTCACAATCATGTTGGAGTATACGCCGATTAGGAGAGGAACTGGTGCTCACGATCTGGTCTACGTATACAAACTCAAATCACATTGATCTAAAAATCATTTTTGATGGTTGCTTGTTGCATTAAAATATCACTGTGGCTATTATTTATATATATTAGTTATTTAGGATTGGTGTTTGTGGTTATTATATATATTGGTGATTGGATAGTTCCTGCAGTACCATTAGCGGATGCCCGCAGTATCATTAGCGGATGACCCTATACGCCCCACGCTATGATAGTGGATGACCTTCTATACCGCGATATCCTGCCTCGAAGCACGATGGGTATTATTTATGTTGGCTAACGTCTGTGGATGCAGGAAAACAGGTTGGAGGGATCCAACTGGATTCCTCAAAAATATTATTATTTGTTTGTTCTCATGTATATTATCATATGATGTGTTAGAAAATCCATGGTTGATAATTGGATATTTTTGATTGGTTGAAATATCACTGGGCCTAAAATGTTGATATATAAAAATATCATAAAAAGGATATTTCAGATTTAAATGGAAATTCTACTTTTTTTAAAATAGAATTGAATTCCGAATGGACTATTAAGATGTTAACTTGTTTTGAATAAATAAAACAAGTATTGAATTTACAAACGATGTTTATAAATTAAATAATACAGGAAATTGAAGTGAATTTATAAACGGTGTTTATAAATAAAATGGAATGATTTTCATTGGATAATCAGGGAAATGAATTTATAAATGGTGTTTATAAATGAAGCTGAAAAATTATCATTTGATAATTTGAATATCTAAGTTCAAATGTGAATTTAAGAATAGAAATGGGGAAATCGTTTTAAAGAAACAAACGATGAATTTTGTAACAACCCGGAAATTCTGAGCCAATTTAAAATTTTTATTTTGGCAATTCTAATGAATTTTGAATATTTAAAATAGATTATTTTAAATAATAACGACGAGATATTTATTTTGAATAGAATTCGAACGTATATATTTATTTGAATCGTCATTAGAATATAAATATTTTATTTTAATTATAAAAGGAATTGACAATGGCGCGGTAGTTCGATAATTCAATTTCAAATTTCAAATGAATGTACAGGATTCAAAATAAACCGGATTTTAGTGAAACCAAAAATATTAGAATCTATTTGTGAATATCTTTCTAACGAATCCGAAAAATTGAAATTTCATAACGGGAATCAAAAGATACGCCCAGTTGAAAATTCAGAATAGTCGCTATGGAATTCTGGCCCTTAAAAATGGAAATTTTGCAAACGACCTCAAAATTCGACGAACCCACTTTTGTTGGATCCGGGATGTCTAGTTATTGCTAGATTCCAAAATTCGTAATTTTTCGAATCAATATGTGAGCGTGGCAAAGGAAAACGCGTTTGACCAGTTTTAGTTGATTTTAATCGACTGGAAAATGGCCATTTTTCAAACAGTCTCAGAATTTGACGAAATTAGTTTTGTTAGGACCATATCGTTAATACAAAGCTAGAAAATATTTTTCGGGAATTTTTAGAGTTAGTATGTGGCCCCGGTAAATCGAAATGTGTGTTCAAATTCAATATACATTAATTTATATTTTAATTTGAACGGAAAACTGATCGTAACAGCCGAATTGGGTTACGAAACATATCCTATTGTGTTCGAAATGGGGGTAATTAGCTTGGAACGACAGTCGGTGAGTCTCGATTGGAGTTTGAATGAAACGATAACTTTTTGGAGATTAAACTAATTAAAATATTTAATTAAATTTAGAAGTCAAACCCTTTATCCCCTACACCCCCTGTTCAAATCATTTCAACAGAAAAAAAGGAAAAAAAAACCCCCAAATCGAGGGCGGTGGAACCCCAATCGCCATCGATGGCGTCGCGCCTCCCCACCCTCAGACCAGCGCCTCCCCTCCGTTCAACCCCGCACCCTTCAGCCTCCGTCTCCTCTCCTCTTTCATTCGAAGACCAACGCCCCCTGAGCCATAAAGCCCCGCCGCCTATCGCCTGAAAAGCTGCTGCACCACCTGAATCCGCCCCTTCCTCCTCTTCTCGATCCACGAACCCGCACTCCCCCCTTTGATTTCAACTGTAAGCTTTTTTTTTATATATATTTATTCTGACTTATTTCATACTTTTATTTTTGAATAAGGGTTTAAATTCAGTTTATAAATATATACATATATAAATGCATAGCTTAATTTTAGTTTTAATCATACAATGATAGGATTTTTTTGTGTGTTATGAAAATCCAATTTTCAATTTATAAAGATTTGATTTTTAGTAGATATAGAAACGATTTTTATTTATAATTATGAATTATAAAAATGTGATTTTTATATAGTAGGAATAATAAAAATGTGATTTTTATATAGTAGGAATAATAAAAATGATATTTTTATATAGTAGGAATAATAAAAATGTGATTTTTGTAATATATATAATCAAAATTTCATTTTTATATATGTAGCGTATACGGACAATGAAAGTGACAAAAGGCGAGCACGACGAAGATTTCTACATAAGAAGAGTCGTGGTGTTTGGTTTAGCTAGTCGGTGAGAACTCCTCACTTTTATTTTAATTTCTAGTTGAAATATATACTAGGATGCAGACGGTGCTTAGCAACACCTGACACCCGTCGTCCACAGACCATAGATGACTTGTTTGTTTGATTGTTGTGTTGTGAAATTTGATTGTGCGATGTGCAATGAAATAAAATATTTTATAGTGGAAAATATTTTATAGTTAAAAATATGATTTTTAACGTGTATATAAAATAAATAGTAACAAACAAATCGGACGATTTGTTTATATACACTGATTTGACTGATATTGATTGGGACGATAAATTTTACACATCGCCCAACTGCACAAATAAAATCTGTGTTTGTTGATTTGAAACCCCACATGGGTAATGGGATGAGATTTGACGTACACTAATCCCGATTGTTTAGTTGTATGTCAATCGATGGATTGACAGACTGTACGAGCGTTAATTATTTGTATTTAATGCTTATGCAGTTGTGTGGTGCACTCTGGATGATGGTTGATTATTTATCGTTGCTATTATATACATGTATTGTAGAAAATCCATATAATTAACATTATATGTTAACTGATTGGGCCTCATTCCAATATTGAAAATAAATTCATGTGTTGAATTGAAAATAAATTCATGTGTTGAATTGAAAATAAATTCATGTGCTGAATTGAAAATAAATTCATGTGTTGACTTGTAAAATATTCATGTGTTGAATAAAAGCCGTGTTGATTAGATGGACGCCATTTTGACGTGAACGATATTTATATCGATTTTATTCATTTTTATAATGATTATAGAAAAGGAAGTGATTCAAAATATAACGTTTAGAAAATATTATCATTTGTATATTAATGATGTGGAATATTCAATTTTGATTCGAAATTGAATATGAAGTTGAAATCGTTTTGAAAATGAATTTACAACGATTTATAAAATACGTTTTAAAAGGAAATCGATGAAATATAAATAATATAAATATTATATATATAGAATGGCCTGAATTGAACGCGCCGCGCTGCGACTGTTCGCGAATTTCGACCATTGACTTCGAATGGATATTGCGGGAGATCCGACCGTCGGATTCTCCTAAAACCAAAACCGTTGGGTTCGTATCGAAAAGAGCTTTCTAACGAATATTATAAATTAGAAATCTAATGGTTAGATTTGGAATTATGTCCAAATCAAATTTGGAAAAGGTTGCTGTAAGTGCAGTTCGATGGCCGTTGATGGAAATCAACTGTACGGGCCTGGATAAAATTATTAAAAATAGTAATAATTTGTGTAAAATCATAAGAAATAATTTGTGAAGAATTGGGATGAAAAACTCCATATTTGAAAAGATAAAAATAGATTTTTATCGAAGTAAACTAATTTTGAACTAGAATACTAAATTATTTATTTTTAAAATAAATAAATTGGATTCGAAATGGTTTTAAAATAACCAGAATTTCCAATATATAAAGTGGAAATGGATTTGATTCGAAATTTTCTTTGGAATATTTCGATGTTGGATTTAGTGATTATACAGATATTGTTCTGGAAATTTGAAAGATATATTTATATCGTTATTTCTAATACGATATTTGTTGGTCATAGAATTTGATATTGAATATAAGCCGATATATTTTCTATTCAGAGCCTTGTATTTAATATCAAATGTGATTTGGGTTTGTCGTGAATGGTGTCTTCATTAACACTGTTCTTAAACCCAGTTGAGAAAAAGATTAAATCTTTTTATTCTAGATTTAATGAAGTGTACCAATTAAATGGTATTTAATTGGAATTGAATTTGAAATTGATTTTTGGGTTTATCGTGAACGGTGTTTTAAATAACACTTGTTCTTTAACCCGGTAATTAATGGAATGTAATTTCGTGTTTATAGTGAATCGTGTTTTAAACGACATTGGTTCTTTAACCCAATTAAAGACAGGATATTGATTTCTATGAAGATAAAAACTAAGTGGGGTTTTAATGAATCTTTAATTAGATTGAAATGGTCGAGAATGGAGTATCACCAGTTTTGCTCCAGGCGATAGTTAAATCTTTAATTTGATTTGAACGTGAAATAGTAATTGAATTTACCGATAAAACCGTGGTGTTAGATATGAAGTATTACCAGTTTTACTACATGGGATGAATAGGTTGGGATTGGGAAATAAAATAAATGATTACTTCGGTGTGGTTCGCTAATCCCGACTAATTTGAATTGATATTCAAAGAAGATTGAAGAATAAATTTAAAGAATTTGTCTTTGATAAAATTAATGGGAAGCTTTCCCAGTATAAGAATATTTGAATAAAAGAATATTCTGAATTGGAATGAGGTGTATGTTGTGTTTGTGTAACACTTGTTTATTATATACGCGAGTTATTCAAAATGACCGGGTTTATCCCATTCTGAAAAACTGATTCGACGTAGTGTCGAGGATGAAGATGGTGGTCGAAGACGGGAGGTCTTCACGTCGTTTGGGTGGTTATCTTGATTGGGCGGTACACCAAAGAGGAGGGAATCGGTTAGTGATCGTCCAAACGTACTTGGAGATCGATGGATATGCGGGGTACTAGGTGCCTCCGGTTTCGTTCAGACCCGAAATGAACTTGTAAATGGACTGTGTGTCTGACATTGGATTTTATTATGTGTGATTGATTTCTATTAAATATATATCTGTTTGGCGGTGGAGAATTTATTCTCTTGGTTAACGCCCTTCTCTGAGACGTACGAGCTCAGGGGTTATATATTGATGGATATCAATCGCATGAAGTGAATTGCCTGTGTGGCATGCCTAAGTGTCAAATGGTCAAGGCTTTTGTTGAAAAGCTAAGTCTTGTGGTTGATGATCAAAGCACCGCATGTGTGGCATAGCTTTGTGTAACTTTGCGAGCCTCACACCCCGGTTGTGAACCAGAAACGGGAGAGGACATCAGGGAGTGCATTTTAGCTATAAGTGGCGTCAGTGGTTTTACGCGCCCTGACGAGTTTGACTTATGTGGTTGTTACTGTTGCGAGGCGCCTCGGATATATCAGTGACTGTGTGGAGCCAATGGAGTCATTTGGCTCATTGACGCCCCAAAGGGCGGGGAAACGCAGTGTTCAGGCATTTTAATCCACATCGGTGGACCGACCCTGACGATCCAAAGGTCACTCGAGCTCTGATCTGAGACACGGGCTAGAGTGTCTTGAATCGGTGAGGACAATCTTTTGCCTCGGTTCACAGATGGGAATCCAACTTCCAATACGTGACTTTGCGGTTTTGATTGTAGAGCCTAGTATGGCGACATGATATATGGTACCCATGCCGTCTATGATTGATACTTATGATTGAAATTGTTTTAAACACTATACACTTATTATAGTATCAAATGACTTGTTTTAAACGTATCAAGCATGCTTTGGCTATTATAAGGGAAAACCCTATCCTCCGGTTTGTGTTGCGTTGTGTGATGAGACCTGGGTCTTATAATAGCTTCATTGTTCTTTATTTAGCATTGCGCTGTTGTTTTATGCACTGGTATTCTTGGGAGGAAACCCGTTCCGTGTTATACGGCGTGGTCCCTTGATTTACCTAACTTCAAAATAAAGATTAATAATTGTTTTAGTTCTCACACCAGTCCCATGACTGACCTGGAGTTTATTGTTTTAACCTAAACTCTGGGTGCCCTTATTTTGACATGGACAGCTAGTAGTTTTGGTTTTGCAGATTCATATTCACAGGAACCTGGTTTACAACTGTAATGATATCTGGAAAGCTCTGTATCCATATATCTCTTTCAGTTGTGATTTGTATTATTTTTCCGCTGCGATGTATTTAAATGTAATTTAATTCTCTGATATTGTGTGATGTATATTATTTGTTTATACTCTGTATATTCTTGTATCTGATGGAATTGTTGTAATATACAATGAAATGTTCTTCTGTTTGCGTTCTGGTTTGTCGTGTTCTCAAAACAATCAGGGGTTTCGAACGGTCTTGGTCGGTTTAGCGATTGATTCAGATCGAGCGAAATTCCCGATCGTTACATTTGGTATCAGAGCTTTGGTTTACAAAGCTCGAGAACAAGACATATTAGAACCAAACGAAAGAATTCATCCGAGATTGGATTAGTAATATCCAGTGAGAATGACTCGTTAGAGATGGGATCAGTAGTATCCTAGAATGAGTGTGAAGAGTATATTTTTGAAAGTAAAAACAAATTTTGCTTTGAAAATTTAAATCATTTATTTGTATTTGATTATTTATTTTATATTGAATTTGGACAATCCAGTATATAAAGATTTTGCGTATACGTCTAATCCGTGTGCATTCGAAGTTTTAATATACCGGATAGATATAGAATCATACTCTAGTAGCCCGAAGATGATTCAGATGATTGAGTACTCGTCATCAGTATTTATGTTCGAGTGATGAAAGTGGGATTTCTATATATTTCCAATTGACTGGTGTGAGAACCAAAATTAGATAGGGCTTATTGTTGTGATTTGGCATCAAAAACATGATTTTATGAGCCGATTGGCTGTTTCTTTTTCTTTTTGGATTGATGAGGGCCATGGGAGGCTATTTGAAATATCCCAATGTCCCCGGTGCAGGGGAGGTTATGGCGAAATTTTTCGAAAATTTAGGGTGTTAGCCAAATTTTTGAAAAATTTGTAAAGTTCTTAGAAACTGAAAAGTTGAAGAACTTAAGCCGTAAAGAAAATAGTGAAAGTTGAGTTGGTTTGTGAAACAACTCTCGGCTTCATTCCTTTTCGGCGACGAAAAGTTTTAAGTTGAGGAGATTGTAACAACCCGGAAATTCTGAGCCAATTTAAAATTTTTATTTTGGCAATTCTAATGAATTTTGAATATTTAAAATAGATTATTTTAAATAATAACGACGAGAAATTTATTTTGAATAGAATTCGAGCGTATATATTTATTTGAATTGTCGTTAGAATACAAATATTTTATTTTAATTATAAAAGGAATTGAAAGTGGCGCAGTAGTTCGATAATTCGATTTCAAATTTCAAATGAATGTACATGATTCAAAATAAATCGGATTTTAGCAAAACAAAAAATATTAGAATCTATTTGTAAATATCTTTCCAATGAATCTGAAAAATTGAAATTTCATAGCGGGAATCAAAAGATACGCCCAGTTGAAAATTCAGAATAGTCGCTATGGAATTCTGGCCCTTAAAAATGGAAATTTTGCAAACGACCTCAGAATTCGACGAAACCACTTTTGTTGGATCCGGGATGTCTAGTTATTGCTAGATTCCAAAATTCATAATTTTTCAAATCAATATGTGAGCGTGGAAAAGGAAAACGCGTTTGACCGGTTTCAATTGATTTTAATCGACTGGAAAATGGCCATTTTTCAAACAGTCTCAGAATTTGACGAAATTAGTTTTGTTAGGACCGTATCGTCAATACGAAGCTAAAAAATATTTTTCGGGAATTTTTAGAGTCAGTATGTGGCCCCGGTAAATTGAAATGTGCATTCAAATTCAATATACATTGATTTATATTTTAATTTGAATGGAAAACTGATCATAACAACCGAATTGGGTTACAAAACATATCCAATTGTGTTCGAAATAGGGGTAATTAGCTAGGGACGACAGTCGGTTGGTCTCGATTGGAGTTTGAATGAAACGATAACTTTTTGGAGATTAAATTAATTAAAATATTTAATTAAATTTAGAAGTCAAACCCTTTATCCCCTACAACCCCCGTTCAAATCATTTCAACAGAAAAAAAGGAAAAAAAAACCCAAATCGAGGGCGATGGAACCCCAATCGCCATCGATGGCGTCGCGCCTCCCCTCCCTCAGACCGGCGCCTCCCCCTCCGTTCAACCCCGCACCCCTCAGCCTCCGTCTCCTCTCCTCTTTCATTCAAAGACTGACGCCCCCTGAGCCATAAATGTAACGACCCGCATTCTACGCATCATAGGATCGTAGAATATTTATTTCTGTCACATACGAAGTCGTATGGTCGTGTAACTTTGGGAGACGACTATTGGGGTCATTTCCCATGTTCATGATTTTTCCCGATTTTTAAATGACCATTTTACCCCTAGTTATCACTGTTTTGGCCATAACTTTTGACTGGAAAGGAATTTTGACCTGAAACCACTTCCATTGGCTTCGGATGATGGTTTCTCTTTCCGTAGAGTGGTCACATTAGCCAAACGGACTTACCGTTTGGGAGATATGGCTGAAACAAGTTTCAGATGGTGAAAAACAGCTTAAGTGGGCTTAAGCGGGTGATTAGCAGCTAGGCCCAAGGGGAATTTCGGGTTTAGGGGGATATAGGTGCTGATTAGGGTTAGAAAACATTTCTTTAGACATTTTCCAGCCGCCACTTTCATTCCTCTTGATCTAGTCATGGCCTCCACTCTCTAAATCTCCCTAAAACACCCAAAAATCACTTTCTAATTGAAGATTAGGCTTAGCAAACATCAAATTAAGAAGAAAAAGCACCAAAGCAAGGTTGGAGGTGCTGTATAAGATTGGGAACAGCGCCAAATCGGAGAATATTTCAGTTTTGGGGTTCTATTTGTGGCAAAGGTGAGTGATAGCATCATTTTGACACTAATTACAGTTAATTAGGGGTAATTAGTGAAGATTAGCGAATTTATACGTAAATAAATCCTGGAAAAATTCTTAAAATTCTAAAATAATGTTTTAAGGCTCTGTTAGAGATTTGGGTTAATTTCGGTGTGTTTTGCTAATCGTATGCTTAAACATGATTAAGAGGGATTATAGGAAAATGTGAGGTTTTGGGCACATTTGATCCATTTTGACATATGAATTCATTGTTTTGGTGTTTGTGGTTAGTTTGCTATGTTGTTATGACTATTTGACATGAATTGTGATTGATTAGAATAGTTAGATTTGTCAAAAACGTCGTCGAACGGCGTAAACAAGTTGCTGGAAAAGTTGCAGAAAGTTGTGCAGGGCTTCGGATCGGATCGGATGGGGCTCGGATCGGAAATGTGAACTGGGCAAGAAACCCGACCCGAACTGGAGTTTGGCACAGGAAGGGCTTGGCAAAAAGGAAGGCCGTTTACTTAGAGTTGGAGTGGACAAAGGGATCGGATCGGAGTAGGCTAGGGAGCGGAGCGGATCGGACTGAAGTAAAGCGAAGTGATCGGATCGGAGTAGAAGGAAACGAGGGAGCTGATCGAAGAAGGAGCATGAGCTGGAAGGAGGATAGCAACCCGACCCGACCCGGAGGAGGACACCGACCCGACCCGGAGGAGGACACCGACCCGACCCGGAGTGAAGAAACCCGAACCGAACCGACGAGGGCAATGACTACCGAACCGAACCGAATTCCAGGACTGTTACTGCGCGACAACTCTTCTGAAGACCAACTCCAATTCGATCAAACCCGAGATGCAAAGGAAGTCCAAATGAGAAGTTAGAGCTTAAGATTCAGATGGGAATCAACGAGTTCGCTTCATGGTTGGGCTTTGCTGCGGGACGCGTGTCAAGGAGTTATCGACGTCTATAGCTTTGGACCACTATGGTAGGAGGTACGAAGGCGGATTCAGGGCCATTATGGCATCGGTAGAACCAAGGGCTATGACCAATGAAGTGGGTCATTGAAATGCTTGGTCATGACTCCAAGTGTTTGGCTTGGTCATAGCAGGGTTTCTACAAGTCGGGATTCGTCGTTGCCTCAGTTTTGTCTAGTGTTCCAAAGTGGTAGATGTCGTACGCTTTACGCACTGAGTGAGAGATGTGAGGATGGTTGCTATGGATGATTTGTTTGCTATCATTGTGACATGCACACCCCACCCCCGTATTCTTACACTATTTATTATGGCACCTTGGAGTATTGTACGGTATGTGGTACTAACTCTTTGGTTGCAGGTCCAGGTTCAGGTATGGTTTAGTATACCTGTTATTACTCTGTCTAGATGCTTATCGCTCATACCAGGCTTTATGTCTGACCCAGAGTTTTATGTCTCTTCTTATTACTCTGGGTGCTCACACGAGCAGACTAGAGACAGGTTAGCTGGTGATGCACGGGTAGATGATCCGGAGACGAGCAGGAGGCTTCCACGTAATATATGTAGTATTCTCCCTGTATTGTTGAAGATCACTGCTTGGGCATTGGTGGTGTATCCTCTACTTTAGTTTTCTTTTGATTAGAGACAGTAAATTTGGAAAATTGTAATAAGCTGTATATGGATTTCCGCTGCTCTGATGATTGATGTTGATTTTAGTTATCAGCTTATGCACTGTCTCGCCTGTTTTATGTCAAGTATGTTATTATTATATTTTATCCCATGCGCTGTGAGACATTCTACAGGTTCCTTGATTAGTTCATTCTCTTCTTTCCTTTCTTTGGCGACCGTTCCGTGCTAGTCGGGCGTGTGTACAGCGCACTTTCGGAGGAAATGCAGGCAGGTGCGGGGCGGGCCGCCACACTTGGTATCAGAGCTCTAGGTTGCGTAGTTAACCTAGGGAAGTTATCAGGGAGAGATAATATACGTATACGAGAGAGCGTATTTGTGATTACTTTGGTTTTCAAAAGCTATATATATATATATATACACTATTAGTAGTATAAGGATGAAGTCGTACTGCACTAGCACCACTATGGAATCGTTAATCGTTTCCTTTTTCAGATTGACGATGAGCCGAGATACTAGAGGTGCTGGTAGGGGAGCCAATAATGGGAATGCTGCTGACATGAGGACGATGTTTACAGACCTCATGAGAGAGATGCTTAGAGATGTGCAGAGGGCAGCTCCAAATGGTGGAAATGGTGGTGGTCCAATAGTGCAGGCGCCAAGAGTCGACTTCGCCAAGCTGAATAAGGATTATACTAGCCTTGGTGGGAAGCCGTTCCACGGAACGGAGTCGGCCACGGATGTTCAAGATTGGTTGGATAGTTGCGAACGTATCTTCGAGGATTTGGGTATCGAGGATGCGATGAAGAGAAAGCTAGCGTCCCGTCAGCTGCAAGGGCGGGCAATGAATTGGTGGAATGCTATAAAAGCAGCTACTCCCGAAGACCAGATTACTTGGGTTCAGTTCAAGGCTCGCTTTAGCGAGAAGTTCATTCCAGCGGCCCAGAAGTCAGTGTTGTTCAAGAGGTTCTTGGAACTCAAGCAGAATGGAAGGGCAGTTTCTGATTATATTGCTGAATTCGACACTTTGTCAAAATATGGGTTATCTCTTATTGATACTGCCGAGAAGAAGAATGAGAAATTCATAACTGGGTTAGACCAGTACTTAGGGGAAAGGCTTATTAACCACATCGATGAGACGTTTGAGTCGATTGTGGGGAAAGCATTAAGATCATAGAGTCTCTACCCTAAACCGAAGACTGAGGTTGCATCGGCAGATGAGCCAAAGCCACAAGCAAGTGGTGGAGGTAAGGGTGGTTCCCAGAATAAAAGAAAGCAGAACCAAGCTAAGGATGGCCAGAAGAAAAAGAATAAGCAAAATGTGGAGTGCTTCAGCTGTGGTAAGAAGGGCCATTATGCTAGTAATTGTCGGGCCAAGCCAGCGGATAGGAAGTGCTTCAACTGTGGCCAAATGGGACATCACAAGGACAAGTGTCCACAGCCCCCTAAAGAAAAGCAAATGGTGAAAGCATATGCCCTTAATGCTATTCCTTCTTCGTCGAATGCCCCAACAGCGGCGGAGAAGGGAAAGAATGTCGTCATTCAAGGTATGCTTTCTGTTTATGATGTTCCCGTTAGAGTTTTGTTTGATACCGGAGCTTCCAGTTCTTTCATATCTAGTGACCTGGTAGATAGGTTGGGACTGGAGCTCGAGATTGTCGATAGACCTTTAGTAGTGACGAACCCGATTGGTGGTTCTACTAGCCTTAGCATGATTTGTCGTAATGTGGTCTTATCGAGTCATGGATGCATGTTTGTTTGTGATTGCTTTGTTTTGGGCTTTACTGGGTTTGGCATTATTTTGGGAGTAGATTGGCTCCAAAGATACGGGGTGGTGGTAGACTGTGAGGGCTTGTTGGTGATAGCTAGAGCGGATGATGGGCGGAGGATAGTGTTTGGTGGTCTACCCAGTAAGGGGGTATTGGCTAGTTTTCTAAACTCCCTCGACATTCCACATAGTGAGTTGTCAGGTTTGCCCGTGGTTGGCCAGTATCCGGATGTTTTCGAAGAAGTGACCGGACTTCCACCACACCGAGAGATTGAGTTCCGTATTGATTTGGTAAAAGATGCCAGGCCTATAGTGATGCCACTTCGTCGTATGGCACCAAGAGAGCAGCGTGAGCTCGAGGTGCAAGTCAGCGATCTTTTGAAGAAGGGATTTATCAGAAGGAGTGTTTCTGAATGGGGAGCACCAGTTGTGTTTGCTACCAAGGCGGATGGTTCCCTTCGTTTGTGTGTAGACTACCGCGAGTTGAATAAAGTGACGAGGAAGAATAAGTATCCTCTACCGCGGATAGATGATTTGTTCGATCAGTTGAGTGGCGCGAGAATATTTTCCCAATTGGATCTCGCGACAGGTTTTCATCAGCTTAGAGTGGAAGCTGAGAGTATAGCTAAAACGGCATTTCGGACGCCGTCTGGATTTTATGAATGGTTGGTTATGCCATTTGGGCTGACTAATGCCCCGGCATATTTTGTGGATCTTATGAATAGGGTATTCAGAGATCAGTTGAATAAGTTTGTCCTTGTGTTCGTTGATGATATTTTGGTCTATTCAAGGACGGAGGAAGAACACAAGGAGCATTTAAGAGTAGTGATGGAGGTGTTGAGAAAACACCAATTGAAAGCAAAGTTTTCTAAGTGCCACTTCTGGAAGAGGGAAGTGAGGTTCTTGGGCCATGTTGTATCAGAAAATGGGATTGCCGTGGACCCGGCAAAGGTGGCTACGGTACAGGATTGGCCTACGCCCAAGAATGCAACAGATGTAAGAAGTTTCTTGGGATTAGCTGGATATTATCGTAAGTTTATCCAAGGTTTCTCCAAGATAGCAGCACCATTGACCCAGTTGACCAAGAAGAATCAAGCTTTTGTCTGGGATGAAAGGTGCGAGAATGCATTCAAAAGTCTAAAAGACAAGTTGACAAGCGCACCAGTGTTAGTCATTCCTAAGGGAGATGAAGAGATGACGGTATACACGGATGCCTGTGGTACCGGACTGGGTGCTGTATTGATGCAAGGCGGTAGGGTTGTAGCTTACGCAAGTCGGCAATTGAAACCGCACGAGAGAAGATACCCTACCCATGACTTAGAATTGGCAGCAATCGTGTTCGCGTTAAAGATGTGGAGACACTATCTCTTGGGAGAAAGATTTGAGCTGTTTACAGATCATAAGTCGTTAAAGTATCTCTTCTCCCAGAAAGATCTGAATCTCCGTCAGCAGAGATGGTTAGAGTTCCTAGCTTCCTATGATTTTGACATCGCATACACACCAGGAAAGGGCAATGCGGTGGCTGATGCATTGAGTAGAAGACATGCCAGCTTAGGGGCTATGTTCCTTGAATGGAAGCAACTGGAGTTTATCGCGGGGTTTGATTTCAGACCAAAGTGCGAATTGGATCCAGAAATGTTAGCAAGTTTGACGATCAGACCCACTTTGATTGAGCGGATCGGCTCTGGTCAGAGGGGCGATCCTAACCTATTGGAAACCATCTCCAAGTTAGAGATGGGTATCGATGAGGAGATGAACAAGTATGGGCTTGATCGAGATAGATGGCTTAGAAAGAATGGAAAGCTTGTTGTACCCAACGTAAATGGATTGAGAGATGAAGTGCTTAGAGAATGTCATCACTCAAGGCTAACTATACACCCCGGTGGTAATAAGATGTATCGAGATATGAAGCAGACTTACTACTGGGAAGGGATGAAAAGAGACATTGGGAAGTTTATATCCAAGTGCATGAATTGCCAGCTAGTTAAAGCTGAGCAAAAGAAACCTAGTGGGTTGTTGCAACCATTAGAAATTCCCGAATGGAAATGGGAGCAAGTCTCGATGGATTTCATCGATGGTTTACCAAGGACTAGATCGGGATATGACAGCATTTGGGTAATTGTAGATCGACTGACTAAAAGCGCAAGGTTTATACCAGTCAAATCGACCAGAACGGCAGCTAAGTTAGCAGAATTGTATATGAAGTGGGTAGTGAGGTTTCATGGAGTACCTAAAAGCATTGTGAGAGACCGAGACCCGTTGTTCACTAGTGGGTTTTGGAAGAGCTTACAAGAGGCTCTAGGGTCAGAGTTACATCTCAGTACCGCATATCATCCTCAGACCGACGGTCAGACGGAGAGGGTGAACCGTATTTTGGAAGACCTCTTGAGAGCATGTATGTTGGATTTTGGTGGATCATGGGATGACCATTTGCATCTAGTAGAGTTTGCATATAATAATAGCTACCAATCCAGTATCGGTATGGCTCCGTTTGAAGCTCTGTACGGAAGACCATGCAACTCACCATCATGTTGGATAGAGACTGGCGAGAAGTTTGTGCTTGGACCAGATGTGGTGAGGGAAACTTCAGATAAAATTAAGATCATTCAACAACGAATGAAGGCTGCCCAGGATAGGCAGAAGAGTTATGCTGATAAGAGGAGAAGAGACTTAAAATTCTCCGTTGGCGACTTGGTGTTTGTCAAGATTTCTCCGTTGAAGAGCGTAATACGATTTGGCAGGAGAGGCAAGCTGGCACCAAGATTTGTTGGCCCATTCCCTGTTCTTGGACTAGTCGGGAATTTGGCATACAGAATTGACTTACCAGAGAAGATGGCAGGAGTTCATAACGTATTTCATGTTTCCCAACTAAGGAAGTTCGTTCACGACTCAGATATGACTATTTCACCTGATCAGTTAGAGGACTTCGAAGTAGAACCCGAGGCGGTTGGGAACCGCAAGCCGGCCCGTATTGTCGAGCACGACATGAAGCAACTTCGAAGGAAGGCGGTGAAGCTAGTCAAGGTACAGTGGAGCGAGGACGAGAGTGATTGTACTTGGGAGACAGAGGAGGTCATTAGGAAGACACACCCAGAACTCTTTGCCTGGTAAGATTTTGACTTCGATTTAGTTTTCCGCATGCTAGGATAGGATTGTTTGCTTGTTTTACATATTTGATTGTTGTATATGGTTGTTAGGCATGCGGGATCCCTTGTATGTTTTGGGTTAAGGAATTTCGGGGGCGAAATTTCTTAAGGGGGGGAGAGTGTAACGACCCGCATTCTACGCATCATAGGATCGTAGAATATTTATTTCTGTCACATACGAAGTCGTATGGTCGTGTAACTTTGGGAGACGACTATTGGGGTCATTTCCCATGTTCATGATTTTTCCCGATTTTTAAATGACCATTTTACCCCTAGTTATCACTGTTTTTGCCATAACTTTTGACTGGAAAGGAATTTTGACCTGAAACCACTTCCATTGGCTTCGGATGATGGTTTCTCTTTCCGTAGAGTGGTCACATTAGCCAAACGGACTTACCGTTTGAGAGATATGGCTGAAACAAGTTTCAGATGGTGAAAAACAGCTTAAGTGGGCTTAAGCGGGTGATTAGCAGCTAGGCCCAAGGGGAATTTCGGGTTTAGGGGGATATAGGTGCTGATTAGGGTTAGAAAACATTTCTTTAGACATTTTCCAGCCGCCACTTTCATTCCTCTTGATCTAGTCATGGCCTCCACTCTCTAAATCTCCCTAAAACACCCAAAAATCACTTTCTAATTGAAGATTAGGCTTAGCAAACATCAAATTAAGAAGAAAAAGCACCAAAGCAAGGTTGGAGCTGCTGTATAAGATTGGGAACAGCGCCAAATCGGAGAATATTTCAGTTTTGGGGTTCTATTTGTGGCAAAGGTGAGTGATAGCATCATTTTGACACTAATTACAGTTAATTAGGGGTAATTAGTGAAGATTAGCGAATTTATACGTAAATAAATCCTGGAAAAATTCTTAAAATTCTAAAATAATGTTTTAAGGCTCTGTTAGAGATTTGGGTTAATTTCGGTGTGTTTTGCTAATCGTATGCTTAAACATGATTAAGAGGGATTATAGGAAAATGTGAGGTTTTGGGCACATTTGATCCATTTTGACATATGAATTCATTGTTTTGGTGTTTGTGGTTAGTTTGCTATGTTGTTATGACTATTTGACATGAATTGTGATTGATTAGAATAGTTAGATTTGTCAAAAACGTCGTCGAACGGCGTAAACAAGTTGCTGGAAAAGTTGCAGAAAGTTGTGCAGGGCTTCGGATCGGATCGGATGGGGCTCGGATCGGAAATGTGAACTGGGCAAGAAACCCGACCCGAACTGGAGTTTGGCACAGGAAGGGCTTGGCAAAAAGGAAGGCCGTTTACTTAGAGTTGGAGTGGACAAAGGGATCGGATCGGAGTAGGCTAGGGAGCGGAGCGGATCGGACTGAAGTAAAGCGAAGTGATCGGATCGGAGTAGAAGGAAACGAGGGAGCTGATCGAAGAAGGAGCATGAGCTGGAAGGAGGATAGCAACCCGACCCGACCCGGAGGAGGACACCGACCCGACCCGGAGGAGGACACCGACCCGACCCGGAGTGAAGAAACCCGAACCGAACCGACGAGGGCAATGACTACCGAACCGAATCGAATTCCAGGACTGTTACTGCGCGACAACTCTTCTGAAGACCAACTCCAATTCGATCAAACCCGAGATGCAAAGGAAGTCCAAATGAGAAGTTAGAGCTTAAGATTCAGATGGGAATCAACGAGTTCGCTTCATGGTTGGGCTTTGCTGCGGGACGCGTGTCAAGGAGTTATCGACGTCTATAGCTTTGGACCACTATGGTAGGAGGTACGAAGGCGGATTCAGGGCCATTATGGCATCGGTAGAACCAAGGGCTATGACCAATGAAGTGGGTCATTGAAATGCTTGGTCATGACTCCAAGTGTTTGGCTTGGTCATAGCAGGGTTTCTACAAGTCGGGATTCGTCGTTGCCTCAGTTTTGTCTAGTGTTCCAAAGTGGTAGATGTCGTACGCTTTACGCACTGAGTGAGAGATGTGAGGATGGTTGCTATGGATGATTTGTTTGCTATCATTGTGACATGCACACCCCACCCCCGTATTCTTACACTATTTATTATGGCACCTTGGAGTATTGTACGGTATGTGGTACTAACTCTTTGGTTGCAGGTCCAGGTTCAGGTATGGTTTAGTATACCTGTTATTACTCTGTCTAGATGCTTATCGCTCATACCAGACTTTATGTCTGACCCAGAGTTTTATGTCTCTTCTTATTACTCTGGGTGCTCACACGAGCAGACTAGAGACAGGTTAGCTGGTGATGCACGGGTAGATGATCCGGAGACGAGCAGGAGGCTTCCACGTAATATATGTAGTATTCTCCCTGTATTGTTGAAGATCACTGCTTGGGCATTGGTGGTGTATCCTCTACTTTAGTTTTCTTTTGATTAGAGACAGTAAATTTGGAAAATTGTAATAAGCTGTATATGGATTTCCGCTGCTCTGATGATTGATGTTGATTTTAGTTATCAGCTTATGCACTGTCTCGCCTGTTTTATGTCAAGTATGTTATTATTATATTTTATCCCATGCGCTGTGAGACATTCTACAGGTTCCTTGATTAGTTCATTCTCTTCTTTCCTTTCTTTGGCGACCGTTCCGTGCTAGTCGGGCATGTGTACAACACACTTTCGGAGGAAATGCAGGCAGGTGCGGGGCGGGCCGCCACAATAAAGCTCCGCCGCCCTTCGCCTGAAAAGCCGCCGCACCACCTGAATCCGCTCCCCTTCCTCCTCTTATCGATCACGAACCCACACTGCCCCCTTCGATTTCAACTGTAAGCTTTTTTTTGTATATATTTATTTATTCTTACTTATTTCATGCTTTTATTTTTGAATAAGGGTTTAAATTCAGTTATATATATATATATATATATATATATATATAAATGCATAGCTTAATTTCAGTTTTAATCATACAAAGATAGGATTTTTTTTTGTGTTATGAAAATCCAATTTTCAATTTATAAAGATTTGATTTTTAGTATATATAGAAACGATTTTTATTTATAGTTATGAATAATAAAAATGTTATTTTTATATAGTAGGAATAATAAAAATGTGATTATTATATAGTAGGAATAATAAAAATGTGATTTTTGTAATATATAATCAAAATTTCATTTGTATATATGTAGCGTATATGGACAATGAAAGTGACAAAAGGCGAGCACGACGAAGATTTCTACATAAGAAGAGTCGTGGCGTTTGGTTTAGCTAGTCGGTGAGAACTCCTCACTTTTATTTTAATTTCTAGTTGAAATATATACTAGGATGCAGACGGTGCTTAGCAGCACCCGACACCCGTCGTCCACAGACCATGGATGACTTGTTTGTTTGATTGCTGTGTTATGAAATTTTATTGTGTGATGTGCAATGAATTAAAATATTTTATAGTGGAAAATATTTTATAGTTAAAAATATGATTTTTAACGTGTATATAAAATAAATAGTAATAAACAAATTGGACGATTTGTTTATATACACTGATTTGACTGATATTGATTGGGACGATAAATTTTACACATCGCCCAACTGCATAAATAAAATCTGTGTTTGTTGATTTGAAACCCCACACGGGTATTGGGATGAGATTTAACGTACACTAATCCCGATTGTTTAGTTGTATGTCAATCGATGGATTGACAGACTGTACGAGCGTTAATTATTTATATTTAATGCTTATGCAGTTGTGTGGTGCACTCTGGATGATGGTTGATTATTTATCGTTGCTATTATATACATGTCTTGTAGAAAATCCATATAATTAACATTATATGGTAATTGATTGGGCCTCATTCCAATATTGAAAATAAATTCATGTGTTGAATTGAAAATAAATTCATGTGTTGAATTGAAAATAAATTCATGTGTTGAATTGTAAAATATTCATGTGTTGAAAAAAAGCCGTGTTGATTAGATGGACGCCATTTTGACGAGAATGATATTTATATCGATTTTATTCTTTTTTATAATGAACATAGAAAAGGAAGTGATTTCAAAATATAACGTTTTGAAAATATTATCATTTGTATATCGATGATGTGGAAAATTCAATTTTGATTCGAAATTGAATATAAAGTTGAAATCGTTTTGAAAACGAATTTAAAATGATTTATAAAATACGTTTTAAAAGGAAATCAATGAAATATATATAATATATATAGAATGGCTTGAATAGAACGCGCCGCGGCCGTTCGCGAATTTCGACCATTGACTTCGAATGGATATTGCGGGAGATCCAACCGTCGGATTCTCCTAAAACCGGAACCATTGGGTTCGTATTGAAAAGAGCTTTCTACCGAGTGTTAGAAATTAGAAATCTAACGGTTGTATTTGGAATTATGTCCAAATCAAATTTGGAAAAGGTCGCTGTAAGTGTAGTTCGATGGCCGTTGATGGAAATCGACTGTACGGGCCTTGATAAAATTATTAAAAATAGTAATAATTTGTGTAAAATCATAAGAAATGATTTGTGAAGAATTGGGATGAAAAACTCCATATTTGAAAAGATAAAAATAGATTTTTATCGAAGTAAACTAATTTTGAACTAGAATAATAATTTATTTATTTTTAAAATAAATAAATTGGATTTGAAATGGTTTCAAAATAACCAGAATTTCCAATATATAAAGTGGAAATGGATTTGAATCGAAATTATCTTTGGAATATTTCGATATTGGATTTAGTGATTATACAGATATTGTTCTGGAAATTTGAAAGATATATTTATATCGTTATTTCTAATACGATATTTGTTGGTCGTAGAATTTGATATTGAATATAAGCCGATATATTTTCTTTTCAGAGCCTTGTATTTAATATCAAATGTGATTTGGGTTTGTCGTGAATGGTGTCTTCATTAACATTGTTCTTAAATCCAGTTGAGAAAAAGATTAAATCTTTTTATTCTAGATTTAATGAAGTGTACCAATTAAATGGTATTTAATTGGAATTGAATTTGACCTTGATTTTTGGGTTTATCGTGAACGATGTTTTAAATAACACTTGTTCTTTAACCCGATAATTAATGGAATGTGATTTTGGGTTTATAGTGAATCATGTTTTAAACGACATTGGTTTTTTAACCCAATTAAAGATAGGATATTGATTTCTGTGAAGATTCAAAATAAGTGGGGTTTTAATGAATCTTTAATTAGATTGAAATGGTCGAGAATGGAGTATCACCAGTTTTGCTCCAGGCGATAGTTAAATCTTTAATTAGATTTGAACGTGAAATGGTAATTGAATTTACCGATAACACCGTGGTGTTAGATATGAAGTATTACCAGTTTTACTTCATGGGATGAATATGTTGGGATTGGGAAATAAAATAAATGATTACTTTGGTGTGGTTCGCTAATCCCGACTAATTTGAATTGATATTCAAAGAAGTTTAAAGAATAAATTTAAAGAATTTATCTTTGATAAAATTAATGGGAACCTTTCCCAAAGTATAAGAATATTTGAATAAAAGAATATTCTGAATTGGAATGAGGTGTATGTTGTGTTTGTGTAACATTTGTTTATTATATACGCGAGTTATTCAAAAAGACCGGGTTTATCCCATTCTGAAAAACTGTTTCGACGTAGTGTCGAGGATGAAGACGGTGGTCAAAGACCGGAGGTCTTCACGTCGTTTGGGTGATTATTGATGATCTTGATTGGGCCGTACACCCAAGAGGAGGGAATTAGTTAGTGATCGTCCAGACGTACTTGGAGATCGATGGATATGCGGGGTACTAGGTGCCTCCGGTTTCGTTCAGACCCGGATTGAACTTGTAAATGGACTGTGTGTCTAACATTGGATTTTATTCTGTGTGATTGATTTCTATTAAATATATATCTGTTTAGTGGTGGAGAATTTATTCTCTTGCTTAACGCCCTTCTTTGAGACGTACGAGCTCAGAGGTTATATATTGATGGATATCAATCGCATGGAGTGAATTGCCTGTGTGACATGCCTAAGTGGCAAATAATCAAAGCTTTTATTGAAAAGCAAAGTCTTGTGGTTGATGATCAAAGCACCGCCTGTGTGGCGTAGCTTTGTGTAACGTTGATTCGCGAGCCTCACAGCCCGGTTGTGAACCAGAAATGGGAGAGGACATCAGGGAGGGCATGCGTTTCCTTCTAGCTAGAAGTGGCGTCAGTGGTTTTACGTGCCCTGACGAGTTTGACTTATGTGGTTGTTGCTATTGCGAGGCGCCTCAGATATATCAGTGACTGTGTGGAGCCGATGGAGTCATTTGGCTCATTGACACCCCCAAAGGGCGGGGAAACGCAGTGTTCAGGCATTTTAATCCACATCGGTGGACCGGCCCTAACGATCCAAAGGTCACTCGAGCTCTGATCTGAGACACGGGCTAGAGTGTCTTGAATCGGTGAGGACAATCTTTTGCCTCGGTTCACAGATGGAAATCCAACTTCCAATACGTGACTTTGCGGTTTTGATTGTAGAGCCTAGTATGGCGACATGATATATGGTACCCATGCCGTCTATGATTGATACTTATGATTGAAATTGTTTTAAACACTATACACTTATTATAGTATCAAATGACTTGTTTTAAACGTATCAAGCATGCTTTGGCTATTATAAGGGAAAACCCTATCCTCCGGTTTGTGTTGCATTGTGTGATGGGACCTGGGCCTTATAATAGCTTCATTGTTCTTTATTTAGCATTGCGCTGTTGTTTTATGCACTGGTATTCTTGGGAGGAAACCTGTTCCGTGTTATACGGCGTGGTCCCTTGATTTACCTAACTTTAAAATAAAGATTAATAACTGTTTTAGTTCTCACACCAGTCCCATGACTGACCTGGACTTTATTGTTTTAACCTAAACTCTGGTTGCCCTTATTTTGACACGGGCAGCTAGTAGTTTTGGTTTTGCAGATTTATATTCACAGGAACCTGGTTTACAGCTGGAATGATATCCGGAAAGCTCTGTATCCGTATATCTCTTTCAGTTGTGTTTTGTATTATTTTTCCGCTGCGATGTATTTAAATGTAATTTAAATCTCTGATATTTTGTGATGTATATTATTTGTTTATACTCTGTATATTCTTATATCTGATGGAATTGTTGTAATATACAATGAAATGTTCTTCTGTTTGCGTTCTGGTTTGTCGCGTTCTCAAAACAATCAGGGGTTTCGAACGGTCTCGATCGGTTTAGCGATTGATTCAGATCGAGCGAAATTCCCGATCATTACAAATTTATTCTGATGTTCAGAATATAAATTGAACTAAAATAAATTCGTATTGATTTATGATTTAAATTCGATTTATTCGAATTTTTTTAAATAGAATTTAAATTGAATATGAAAATAAATTGGGTGTTATATATAAGTTATTATAAATAGAAAGTTCCAAAATGAGATTTTGTTTTTAAATAGATTTCGAAATAGACTTGTTTAAATATATGAAACAAGGAAATTTAAAAAATGGTGTTTATAAATATAATGAATTAATTATCAAGAGATAATTTGAATATTTAAATTCAAGTATGAATTTGAAAATAGAATTTGAAATGGAATCGAAATGGAAACTTGTTTTTATAAAACAAGGAAGTTAAATTTATAAACAAAGTTTATAAATTAAGGAAAATAAATTATCATTTGATAATTTAGAAATTTAAATTCAAATATGAATTTATCCGTGGATTGGAAATCGTTTCAGAAAGGGAACGATGGGTTTTATTTCGATATTCGGAATTTAAAAATGAATTGAGATTAATCTAAGAAATTATATTGGGAATTCGATTTCATCAAATTTTATAAAGTAATTTATTCCTAACGGAATTGGAATTTTATATAATAGATCGAGTTATAAATAAATTTATAACTGAGAAATGAAAAATGGACGAGTAGAGACAATCAAAAATTTTAATCTGAGTTAGGAAAATTGGGATAATATATATTAAAATATATTAGAATGAAGTTGGAATTTTTATAAATGAAGTTTAAAACGTTTATATATTAAATATAATTAAAACGAATTCGCCGCAGCGCGTAGTTCATAAATTGGCGTTTCGAACGTCAATTGAGTGTATAGAACTCAATTTAAGTCGGATTTCTTTGAAACAAGAATCGTCAGGACCGATTTGATAATAGTTTTCTAATGATAGAGGAAAATCTGGATTTCGTCATATAGATTTTGAGTTATGTCAAAATCAATTTTTTAGAAAAGCAGCGCCATAACCCTTATAAAACCATAACGGTTTATTTAAATAAATGAAGGGATTTTAAGTAAATAAAATCCGAATTTCCATTAATCTAGACATGAATTGTAAAATAAGTACGAACTCAAGTTGTGTAAATGAATATGAGTTTTGAAACAAAAATCAGATTTTTAATTATTGAATAGGATTGACTAATTTGAAGAATAATTAGTAAATGGAATTTTGAATCGAATTTGGGCGTTGGATAAGTAAATGAGGTTTAAGAATTTATATTCGAAATTGAATATGAAACTCGAGTTGAAATGGAATTGGATTTTGTTTTAAGTAAATTAAAAACATATCCGGAAGTGATATGTTCAATTAAAAAGATGAAATGGGCAAAGGAGCTGATTAAAGAACAGTTTAACGAATCGAGTTAAAATAACCAGACTGAGTTGAAATAAATTAGAAATGGACGCATATGTGTTAACAGGTATGGAATGAAGAGAATGAAGATTTTAATTTATGTGCCCAACAAAATGGTACATGTTTAAATTCCATACGAGGTTTTATGCGCCGAATCGGCACGCCACTTGCCTTTTTGATTTTCTTTTTGAATGGAAAGGGCCTAGAGAGGCGAGTTAAGGTTTGAACTATTTATCGGTACAAAGGAGGTTATGGTGAAATTTTCCGGAAATTTAAGGAGTTAGAATATTTTTAAGAAAATTTGATAGTTAGAAATCAGTGTATCGATATATATAGAGTTCGATAAGGAAATGAACTTAAAAATAGAATATTATAAACAAAAAGAAAATCTATAATTAAATTTGGTAATAATAGGAAAAGAAGTGTATACGTGTTTTAAAAATGAATAATGGTTTTTATGATGTTGATTATTCGAGGTAGTGGTCTTGTCCATTTTGAAGTTAAGGATGCTTTCAGTCAAGGTCTGAGAGGTAGTTATACCCCAACTTGATTGATTTCATTTTTAACCGATAAACAGCAAGATCCAGTCTCGAAGAGAAATGTTTGAATAAGTGTTAGTTGAATGCATTGTTTTGGGTTGTTGTAACGATGTTTTACACAACATTCATTTTAACCCAAGTAAAAGGAAATTTAGAAATATGATAAACAAATATTTTCTGAGTGTAGAAATGAACGGGCGTCAAAGAGATAAGTAATTGGAATGTTTTCCAGTTATAAATAGAAGATATTTTCTACGTATAGAAAATAAAAGGAGGCGATATATGGAAATGTTTCCAAATAGCGAAAATTGCCAAGATGATTGTTGAAAATATTTGGCTAACAAATATTGATAAGGAAATGGAGTAGTGATTTAGTTAATGAATGAAATATTAATTAAATGACCCTGTGATTGTTTGATGTTTTGAATGGATGTTTGTTTTTCTTTGATAGTTAAATAACCGACTATCGAAGTGTTTGCCAGTATCGTTGTCAATATGGAGAGACCGGTTGGATTATTATCCATGAACCACTCCGTATTGGCAGTAGTGTTGCGAATCAGATTATATGAAGATAATCGAAGACGGAGTAAGGTGCAAGGACTTTTTCTATTAATAGAAATGGTACCTTCAGTTTCGTTCAATCCCAGAACGAACGTAAATGGACGAATGTCTGACAAAGTATTTCGAATGATCATATATGTTGGTCTGTATAAATATATATGGTTTCGGAGGATTTATTCTCTTAGCATAATATCCAGAATATATTTGTGCAAATCATTTAGTGATTAACGGATCTGACAATGTGGCATTCAAAGTGATTGTGCTATCAATGAATGATAAGAAATCGTAGCAACTGGGAAATGACAAAAATCAGGCAGACAACATGACTATGTGGGTCGCTCCCATTAGGTTGCATAATCACCTATCTAGAGAAATTCCTTTTACTTCTTTAATCTATCAATGCTGTCCCGTTCGGGAAACGGTTGCTGATCCCAACCGTTGGTGATATACATTCGATACACTCGAGCGAAATGGGTGGTCGGTCATGTGTGGGCCGGGTTGCAAGATGTTCTTGTTGAACCTTGTGTATTCCCTTCTAGAGATACACTATCGGCAGGTGGTTCCATACCTTGTCATAGTCGGAATCCAATCTCCAATAAGCGCCCTACGATTTTAAATTTTATATTATATATGGAGCGTGAGATGCAAGCGTTCCGCTAGATTGTTATTTATTTGATTTAGACACTATTATAATATCACTGGATTTTCGTATCAAAGTATTTTGGGTTATAGTAAGGTAAAAACCGTCCATTGTTTATGTGTGGGTTGGTCTTACTATTATCCTTTCTTTCGAAAGAATTTTTAAAGTTAACAAATGATTGGAGTTTACTCACACCAGTCCCATGACTAACCTAGAGTTTATTTTGTTTTTGTTTTCCCTAAGCTCTTGGGTGCCCAAATTTGTATGGGCAGTCAAGTAGTCGGGATTTTTCAGATTCACTTGGAAGAGTTGGAAGCAGGAGGCTTCACCAGTTAGCTATATACTATCATATTTCCGCTATGTACTATGTTGTATCTGGAAACAGCTGTTTATAACTGTTCGAGGAATAACTGTTGTGTTCTGATAATGGTATGTATATACAGTTACTGATTTGTATTTCAAAAGTTATGTTATTTAATATATTTTATTCGTTCCGCTGTGAGATTTGTGTTCTTCGTTTTTCTTCTATTCTAACATTTCTTTCTTTCTATTCCTCATCCTCTAACTTCTTTCTACTAATGATTCGTATTTCTATGTCATTTGGGTTGGACGTGTGGTGTTATTAGTCAACTCAGATAGTACGGATTTGCGGTTCGTTAGAGTTGGTATTAGAGCTTAGGTTGAGCGAATACCTAAGCTTTGGTGGGGTTGTGCTCGTTAGAGATAGGGTCAGTAGTGCCCTAGAATGAATTGAGTGCATATATATGAGAGAGCGTATTTGTTAATTAATATAAAAACTGCTTTATATTGTGTTGGTTAGTCTGTGGGAAGGTTTATGAATTCTGGTCGAATCGTGGGACGCCACGAAGTCGATAGGAATTTTTAAACACTTGAACAGAGAAATTTGACATAATATTGTTTTGAAAGTGGGTAGATGAAATAATTTTACCCAAAATTCTTTTTTTGATATAGATGTAATAATTTTCTGAAATTATTATAATACCTGGATGTGTTGATTTGTTATTATTATAATCAGATGAGATTATAAAAATGAATTGGTTATATATAACCAAATATAAATTTTATAAGAATGAAATATACAAATGAGATGGATTAAAATTAAATTTAAACCAGAATTTGAAATTTAAATCCTGGGAAATTGGAATTTTTTTTGACGTATATTAAAATAATATAGCTTTGTTTTGGAAGGATTTTTGAATAAAAATCATCTCGAATGGGTTTTGAAATTGTTAAAGCACTGAACTCACTTCAGTGGCTGGAAAATAATTCTAATGATGACGGCCGCATCATCAGTGTTCATTTTCGAGTTTCTAAGTGATTAATTGCTACCTTAGAAAATTTTTGGTGGAAATTTGTTTAAAAGAAAACAAGTTGTTTTGAAAAATTCAAATGTTTAGAAATTGAAATGGTTATAAATATATGTGTATATATTTGTGTGATTTCAAAGGGATTTGAAATAAAAACCCGGGTATTTGAATTCTGGAATTTAAATTTAACTTAAGCAAGTTAAACGGATCGAATAAATATTGGAAACCAAAAGTTTTGGTAGAACTAAAAGTTGTAGAAATATGAAGAGTTGAGTTCAACATAAATGAGTTTATGAAAAGATAATGGTTCTAAAGCATTTTTCCTACCTTACTAATTTCGGGGATGAAATTCTTTTAAGAGGGGAAGAATGTAACGACCCGGATTTTTGGTCGGTTAATTTTGAATAATTAATATTTATTTTAAATGTTGATTTGATAATATAAATGAATTTTTATATTTAGTTATCGATTTAAAAATCGATTTCGATTTTATATCGAATATATTAAATTATTGTAATACGAAAATATTTGAATTCAAAATTAGAACTAAATCAAAACAATTTAAATGACCTGTTAAATTCTATCTGAATATATACAATGGTAATAATAATAATAATTTATTATCGAGAAAATGATTAGTTCTGAATTTAAATTATAGTATATCAATTTAATATAGTATAAACATTCAAATAAATTTCAGAATATATACTGTTTAATTTAGAACAGCATTATAACATTTAAAACATCAGTCGTTATTTTAAAATAGCGGTTCATGAATTCATGTAATGGACCCCGAGATATTTGTAATGGATAAGATCGAAATCAAATCGAAAATCAAATCGATATCTATTTAAAAAGAAATAAAAATCTATTTTAATCTAATCGAATTAAAAAGAATCAAATCAGTATCTATTTAAAAAGGAAAAAATCTTTTAAAACTCAAATCACATTGACCCTTGCGCAGACCAATTCCTTAGGGGTTAAGTATTCATCTATAAATTCACGCCTCCTCCGTCTCTTTTCCATTTCGTTCCCATTATTCAAAATCAAATAAAAGTTGCCTCATCTCTTCTTCGAAAATCCTAAAAATCATATACAAATTTTTGTCACAATCATGATGAAGTATACGTCGACTAGGAGAGGAACTGGTGCTCGCGATCTGGTCTACAGAGTTTAACCTAGAGACGACGCAACTAGGGGTTCAAATCATTATCGATGAAGGGGAAATTAAATTGCGAATCAGATTTATCATCTCGGGTTCGAGAAAGATAACGCGCGAGTTCTGGGAAGTCGATCTGTTCTCAGGTGCAGTATTCGAGTTTCTGGTGCGTGGTTTTGGGCACATCGACTTTAGGTTTTGCGCGAGAGGTCGGTGGTGTGCGATGTACTGTTTGGGATGAAAATCGAAGGTTGTTGAATTGGGGATTTTAGCGTAAAGCGCGCCTGTTATTGGATTTTGGGCAGGTTTGAAATCACGAATCAGGAGTCGCAATTCTCAGGTAGTAAGCAATCGCGTTATCCTGCACGGAATGGCAGAAGCTAATGGTCATCAAAGAAATGACAATCTAGTGGTTGTCGAGGAGATGGTGAGGTGGGAGATGAAGACGGACTTGGGCACAGTGGCAGGTGGACAACAATAACAATCAGGCTGAGGTCGAAATAGTAACAATTGGAGGAAGAATAGGTTATTGTCGCTTTGATGAGCCGTTTGGGTTTAGGAGTTATCTGTGATTGGTCGTGACGAGGTCCGGGGTTTGCAATTTGATGATTCAGGAAGTTGGAAGGTAGCCGATTGCTTTGGATTAAATCTTTAAGGTAACAAATTTAAAACAATTTCATAGTTATATCAATTAATATATATATATATATATGATCATATAAAAATAATAAAGGAAAAAAATCAATCAATTTTTACAAGGTTAAAACTATGCAAGGCAATCCAGTAATTCATAGCCAAGGATTTGCATAATCAGGATTTAAATCGGAATCAGAATAGATCGAAATAAAAATCAGGTGAGTAAATCTCACTCATATTTTTATTTTTATTTATTTTATTCGTTAAAATAATTGTTTGATGGTTGCTTGGTTGCATTAAAATATCACTGTGGCTATTATTTATATATATTAGTTATTTAGGATTGGTGTTTGTGGTTATTATAAATATACATATACATATATATATATATATATATATTGGTGATTGGATAGTTCCCGCAGTACCATTAGCGGACGCCCGCAGTACCATTAGCGGATGCCCGCATACGCCCTGCACTATGATAGTGGATGACCTTCTATACCGTGATATCCTGCCTCGAAGCAGGGTGGGTATTATTTTTGTTGGTTAACGTCCGTGGATGCAGGAAAACAGGTTGGAGGGATCCAATTGGATTCCTCAAAAATATTATTATCTGTTTGTTCTCATATATATTATCATATGATGTGTTAGAAAATCCATGGTTGATAATTGGGTATTTTTGACTGGTTGAAATATCACTGGACCTAAAATGTTGATATATAAAAATATCATAAAAAGGTTATTTCAGATTTAAATGGAAATTCTATTTTTTTTAAAATAGAATTGAATTCCGAATGGACTATAAAGATGTTAACATGTTTTGAATAAATAAAACAAGTATTGAATTTATAAACGATGTTTATAAATTAAATAATACAGGAAATTGAAGTGAATTTATAAATGGTATTTATAAATAAAATGGAATGATTTTCATTGGATAATCAGGGAATTGAAATGAATTTATAAATGGTGTTTATAAATGAAGCGGAAAAATTATCATTTGATAATTTGAATATTTAAATTCAAATGTGAATTTAAAAATAGAAATGGGGAAATCGTTTTAAAGAAATAAATGATGAATTTATTCTGATGTTCCGAATATAAATTGAACTAAAATAAATCCGTAATGATTTATGATTTAAATTCGATTAATTCGAATTTATTTAAATAGAAGTTTAATTGAATATGAAAATAAATTGGGTGTTATATATATAAGTTATTATAAATAGAAAGTTCCAAAATAAGATTTTGGTTTTAAATAGATTTTGAAATAGACTTGTTTAAATATATGTAACAAGGAAATTTATAAAATGGTGTTTATAAATATAATGAATTAATTATCAAGAGATAATTTGAATATTTAAATTCAAGTATGAATTTGAAAATAGAATTTGAAATGGAATCGAAATGGAAACTTGATTTTACAAAACAAGGAAGTTAAATTGATAAACAACATTTATAAATCAAGGAAAACAAATTATCAGTTCATAATTTAGAAATTTAAATTCAAATATGAATTTATCCGTGGATTGGAAATCGTTTCAGAAAGGGAACGACGAGTTTTATTTCGATATTCGGAATATAAAAATGAATTGAGATTAATCTAAGAATTTATATTTGGAATTCGATTTCATCAAATTTTATAAAGTAATTTATTCCTAACGGAATTGGAAATTAATATAGCAGATCGAGTTATTAATAAATTTACAACCGAGAAATGAAAAATGGACAAGTAGAGATAATCAGATGTTTTAAGCTGAGTTGGGAAAATTGGGTTAATATATATTAAAATATATTAGAATGAAGTTAGAATTTTTATAAACGAAGTTTAAAAAGTTTATATATTAAATATAATTAAAAGGAACTTGTAGCAATGCGGTAGTTCGTAAATTGGCGTTTCGAACGTCAATTGAGTATACAGAACTCAATTTAAGTCGGAATTCTTTGAGTATACAGAACTCAATTTTAGTCGGAATTCTTTGAAACAAGAATCATCAGGAACGATTTGATAATAGTTTTCTAATGAAAGAAAAAAATATGGATTTCGTCGTATAGATTTTGAGTTATGTCAAAATCAAATTTTTAGAAAAGCAGCGCCATAACCATTATAAAACCATAACGGTTTATTTAAATAAATAAAGGGATTTTAAGTAAATAAAATCCGAATTTCCATTAGAAAAATCTAGACATGAGTTGTAAAATAAATACTAACTCAAGTTGTGTAAATGAATTTGATTTTTGAAACAAAAATCAGATTTTTAATTATTGAATAGAATTGACTAATTTGAAGAATAATTAGTAAATGGATTTTTGAATCGAATTTGGGCGTTGGATAAGTAAATGAGGTTTAAGAATTTATATTCGACATTGAATATGAAACTCGAGTTGAAATGGAATTAGATTATGTTTTAAGAAAATTAAAAACATATCCGGAAGTGATATGTTCAATTAAAAAGATGAAATGGGCAAACGAGCCGATTAAAGAACAGTTTAACGAATCGAGTTAAAATAACCAGACTGAGTTGAAATAAATTAGAAATGGACGCATATGTGTTAACAGGTATGGAATGAAGAGAATGAAGATTTTAATTTATGTGCCCAACAAAAAGGTACATGTTTAAATTCCATACGAGGTTTTATGCGCCGAATCGGCACGCCACTTGCCTTTTTTATTTTCTTTTTGAATGGAAAGGGCCTAGAGAGGCGAGTTAAGGTTTGAACTATTTTCCAGTACAAAGGAGGTTATGGCGAAATTTTCCGGAAATTTAAGGAGTTAGAATATTTTTAAGAAAATTTGATTTTTAGAAATCAGTGTATCGATATATATATAGAATTCGATAAGGAAATGAACTTAAAAATAGAATATTATAAGCAAAAAGAAATCTATAATTAAATTTGGTAAAAATAGGAAGAGAAGCGTATACGTGTTTTAAAAATGAATAATAGTTTTTATGATGTTGATTATTCGAGGTAGTGGTCTTGTCCATTTTGAAGTTAAGGATGCTTTCAGTCAAGGTGTGAGAGGTAGTTATACCCCAACTTGATTGATTTCATTTTTAATCGATAAACAGAAAGATCCAGTCTTGAAGAGAAATGTTTGAATATGAGTTAGTTGAATGCAGTGTTTTGGGTTGTTGTAACGATGTTTTACACAACATTCATTTTAACCCAAGTAAGTGGAAATTTAGAAATATAATAAATAAATATTTCCTGAGTGTAGAAATGAATGGGCGTGAAAGAGATAAGTAATTGGAATGTTTTCCAGTTATAAATAGAAGATATTTTCTACGTATAGAAAATAAAAGGAGGCGATATAAGGAAATGTTTCCAAATAGCGAAAAGGGCCAAGATGATTGTTGAAAATATTTGGCTAACAAATATTGATAAGGAAATGGAGTAGTGATTTAATTAATGAATGAAATATTAATTAAATGGCCCTGTGATTGTTTGATGTTTTGAATGGATGTTTGTTTTTCTTCGATAGTTAAATAACCGACTATCGAAGTGTTTGCCAATATCGTTGCCAATATGGAGAGACCGGTTGGATTATTATCCATGAACCACTCCGTATTGGCAGTAGAGTTGCAAATCAGATTATATGAAGATAATCGAAGACGGAGTAAGGTGCAAGGAATTTTTCTATTAATAGAAATGGTACCTTCAGTTTCGTTCAATCCCAGAACGAACGTAAATGGACGAATGTCTGACAAAGTATTTCCAGTGATCATATATGTTGGTCTGTATAAATATATGTGGTGGCGGAGGATTTATTCTCTTAGCATAATATCCAGAATATATTTGTGCAAATCATTTAGTGATTAACGGATCTGACAATGTGGCATTCAAAGTGATTGTGCTATCAATGAATGATAAGAAATCGTAGCAACTGGGAAATGACAAAAATCAGGCAGGCAGCATGACTATGTGGGTCGCTCCCATTAGGTTGTATAATCACCTATCTAGAGAAATTCCTTTTACTTCTTTAATCTATCAATGCTGTCCCGTTCGGGAAACGGCTGCTGATCCCAACCGTTGGTGATATACATTCGATACACTCGAGCGAAATGAGTGGTCGGTCATGTGTGGGCCGGGTTGCAAGATGTTCTTGTTGAACCCAGTGTATTCACTTCTAGAGATACACTATCGGCAGGTGGTTCCATACCTTGTCATAGTCGGAATCCAATCTCCAATAAGCGCCCTGCGATTTTAAATTTTACAGTATATATGGAGCGTGAGATGCAAGCGTTCCGCTAGATTGTTATTTATTTGATTTAGACACTATTATAATTGTAACGACCCACCTTTTTGTCCGACTCTCGCCGGTAATTAAACCGACTCAAATCGTTCATAAAGACGAATTGTTATGGGTACTTACATACATTGAACAAAAACAACAGAACTTTTCATTGAATAATTCAATATTACATCAGAGTTACATGAATATCAGAGTTACACATAAATATACACAGCGGAAGAATAAAACTCTCAGCGGAAGAACATTATCTGATACAGCGGAAGCTCCAACTCTAGCGTGAACTCTAACTCCGGAAGCGTTCTGAATCTTCTTCAACGATCCCTAACTGCAAAACTAAACACTAGCTGCCCGTGTGGAAATTAGTGGGCACCCAGAGTTTAGGAAGGAACAATAAACTCCAGGTCAGTCATGGGACTGGTGTGAGAATTCAAAACAGTTTTAGGATTTATCTTAAAGTTGGGAAATTCACCGGACCCCGCCGCTGACGCGGAACAGATTTACTCCATGTGAATACCCGTGCATATAAATACGCCATGACTTTTAGAAAATGAGACTATCATAAGCTCGTCCCATATCACACAATGCAAGCGCACACCAGATGGGCGAGTTTTGTCTTATGATAACCAAACATGATTTCATACGTGAAAATCCTCTTTTAATATTATCATATAGTGTGGAAAACAAGTTCACAAATAAATGTATTAATCCTAGACGGCATGAGTGTCCCATACCACTATGTCGCCATATATAAATACAATCAAAATCGTATGGCTCGTATTGGAGATTTGGATTTCCAACTTGATGATTCCTGGCACGAAAGATCAATCAGGGATACAAACGAAGTGCCTCAACGGCTTTTTCGACCATACGCGGACACCGACTACACATCGTCAGGGCAGATCAACGGTTTTCGACCAGACGCGGCCCCCCGAACATACCCAACTTCCCCAGGTTCATAAGTGGTTTCCCACTGTTGCGCAACTTCATCATCAATTCGTATATAAGTATAAAACCTAACCGCCAGTTTCTCATCAATCCGGGGTGTGAGGTTTGCCGATGCCATGTCATACACAAAGCGATGCTTCGATAAGCCATTCTTTGATCATCACTAGCTCATTTCATAACTCGGGTATGCCACATTGACCATTCACGACATATCACTGATTTTAAATCAATGCATACCCTCTAAGTTCATATGGCTTAGAGACATGGATAATAAATTGCCACAAATCCGATATACATTAACGGAAATCAGTGTTGTGCGGTCAATTTCAATGTCAGACACACCATCCATACAAGTCCGTCCTAGGTCTGAACGGAACGAAATCCGAAAGTTCTCCCCATACGTTCGTACTTTCTGCCACTTCGGTAATAGGGGCATCTCTCTACTGTAGCTAGCAATAAAGAAACCAATCAGCAGACAGCCCGTTCGATTGTGAAGAACCACGGTCTTCATTCGTCGATTCCAAGTCTTGAATATGCTTCATGCGTCGTATTATTACTTGGAATGGTTTTCGGATCCATATCCGATCCCGGACTTTCCAAGTGATAAGCGTATTTTAAAACAATAGCTATGGATCGCACGAGTTTCTCAATTCGAATCTCCTTTCCAAATATTGTCATTACTTTGAATTAAGGTTGGATTCAATTCCGGAAATCTGTTATCATCTTTAACCCTTATTCTCAAAAATTCCATATTCCATTTCCAACCTTATATTTCAAAACAACTTCATTGATTCGTCGTTATCCCGAAACTACTAAGTCGTTATTTGGATTTAAATTTCCATTCCTAACGATTTAAATAATAATTCCAAATATAAGTTCTATAATTTGATCGACTGATATTTGATATTGATTCACGATTTAGGCAAATATTATCAGAAATTTGATATGGATATGTTCTGATATTTCTAATCGTATTTGTCTGCTCCTGTAAACCCATATCGAATATCAGACGACAATTCTATCAAAACATATTCCCTCTCAATTCAAATCTTATTACAATTCCATATCATATATTTAAATTCTTTTATATCTTCATTCTCATTTCAAATATTCATCTTGTTTGCAAGATTCACATTTCCTATCGACGGAAAAACCTCTTGAAATCTTTTTATTCAAATACTACACGCTTCTGCTACGCACTCTGATTTGGCGTATCCAAGTTTCAAACTGGTATTGTTTCAAATATTAACATTGGAATGTATCTCAAATTCTTTGAAATCAAATTCTCAAGTACATATTCTATTTCCATACAATGGATTCAATATTTTAACTACTATGTAAGTTCATTTACCAATGTAACATAGTATTTAGAACAAAATCAAACTTAAGAATTTATTTGTTAAAATCTTTTCAAATATTATATTTTGATTCCAACTCAAAATATTTCTCCTCACAATCTATTATCAAGTTAGTCAATATCGTTTCATATTACCAATCTTCATTTCAAAATGAATAGGAATCTTTATGCTTTCCAACTCGTTCCATTGCTTACCAATAATCAAAAATGAAATGCCTTTTTGATTAAATTTCCAACTTATTTAAATTTAAATAAGCCATAAGAAATGGGAATTATTCCCAAACCCTTTATTTGAAATTTTAAAGATTTATTCATGAATGGTCATTTGGAATATAAAATTTGATATCATCGACGTTTCCATTTCAAATCAATACTAGTGAGAAAACAATACCATTGTTTAATCAAACATGCTCCATTTCTGTTCAAATTTTTTTTTTTGAAATCGAATATTCATATAAAAATCCATTTATTGAAATTCGCCAAATTCTTCATAACATATTTCATTAAATATTAATGATTATTCCAAACTTGTTCAATCCATTTCCAACATAACATCACATTAAACTGAACATTATATGGTAATATTCCGGTTTCATTCAAACCCTTTTAAAACAACTAAAGTTGTTATAACAAATTTCACACTTTTATCAAAACTTGATTACTCATTTACAATCGATCGTTCAAATTGTATATCCAAATCAATGTTGAATATTATTTCCCAATCCTTATCAAATATTTAAATAACACATGAACGGTCTAAATTATATTCAAAACCATTTCGTTCCATTCGAATAGATTTCACTCAATTCAATACTAAATAGTTTTTAAAATTTTAATTTAAAACTACAATCCAAAAATTATTATTTATGGAAAGGGGATTTAAATTGATCACATATGCGGTTCCACCACTACGGTATATGTGATTTTCTCAACCAAATTTAACTAACAAATCTGATTACATCAACGGTCATGAATCCATTCATCACTATAATTTACGCAACCAAATAACGGTACACAAAGCGTTACTGCGAATAATGCTTGGCGTATAAAGTGTTATACTGCATAAACATCCATCAACAATCACAATAATTAAATAATTAATTCACTGTGTGTAGAGCGTTACTATCTGTAACACTTCGTGTTTACGGTGTTTAACTGCATAAATAGTCAACAACAACCAGTGACAATCATCCATAACCATCCATGATTATTGAGATATTATAATTAATACTAATTATAATTAACCAAATTGTCTAATTTAAATAAATTTAAATTAGAATTCTCACCTGTATTGCTTTCCACATCCGTCGTTAAAGCCCATATCGACTGCGAACCAAATCCGGTTGTTCACGTACAAATTTCTTTATGGGTGCCACTACCGTCACGTGCCTACTTCTTTGCAACTCACACACCAATTCTTTGCAACGTCATTACTATCTCGTTCAACACAACTCACACATAATATATCACCGCACTTCCTCTTATTATTTTATTTTGAATATTGTGATAAGCCAAGCACCTCAAGTTTTTAAACAAAACAAAAAGAAAACAAAAAGGCTTCGGACTAAGGCGAGACACAAGGGAAAGGACTACAGACTAGTAGTGGTGCTACCGGTGGCTCGGAGTGGACTTCTTGGTTGCGAACTGTCGGGATGGCGGTGACTAAGGCGGTTCACGGTGGTACATGCAATGGACGTGGATGGTGGAGTAAAGGAAATGGTCGCGGCAACTTGGTGTGGCTCGCGGGTGCAAAGGTGGCGAAGGCGGACTGCAATGGAGGAGAGAGAGCTGACAGTACTTTAAGGGAAGTGAGGACGTGAGTGGACAGGGAGCAGCGGATGGGAGAGGAAAGGTATAGCTGAGTTTGGTGGAAGAGGAAATGGGTGAGGGAGGATAAAATACACGGTGGTAGAGGAAACAAGAAGAGGAGAGGGCGCCAGCTTCTAAGGAGAGCAAGGAGGTAGCAGTGATGGCCGAACTGATTTTTGCAAGAGAAGGGAGAAGAGGTGGGTGCGGAAATTAGCTGGAAGGCGGTGCATGCTTGGCAAAGGGTGGAACGGAAAAGGGTTTTTGCGGAAGACAGCATGGTGCGTGGAACAAAGAGGGGTGTGTGATTTTATACATGGGTTTGAGGGGTATATTTGTAAACTTTCCAAGGGACACTTGTCTCTCTTTATAATTTCAATTACATGCATAATTCCACCTAAGGGACACATGTCCCCATTATAAATTTCCATATACATGCAAATTTACACCTAAATGAACACTTGGCATATAATAAACTTCATATCATGCATGATGGACAAAATTTAAATATTTATTTATTTATAAAAATTCCATTTATAGTAACAAATTTGCAACAAATATATTTGTAACCTATTTCAACACTTAGATGTGTAGTTATAACATAAAAATGTTACTACTTCAATATAGAAATATAACTACATAATTTATTAAAAATAAATTCTTATAAAATGCAAAAATCATAAAACATTATATATAATATTACCTATAAGGTATATTTATGTTCGTGAAATTCATTATAAAATCTCATGTTATAAATAACATCTCGAATAAATCGTCTTTTACAAAGTATTTAAATATCGTTAAATGTTATTGAATCTAAATCACTTAACAAATATAAACATTAAATATAGTCAACATAGAATATCTATCTTTTTAAATATATTATTATATTACTTGTTTCTTTATAATATAACCTTTAAGATAACTTTGCATTAAAATACTAAATACTATACTCATACATCAAAATACTATTACTTATAAAAAAAAAATCATTATATCTTTAAATATAAATACTTAAAAGATGTTTTGTCTAAACCCAATGTACTAGATAACATTTTATACAAAAATCCTTTATAAATTAAAAATAGCCTTAAAAATAAGTCTTTATAAAGTAAAATTTATTTATTCGAGACAAATAAAAGAATCTTCAATATTTAACCCTTACTAATTTCAAAATATATATAGAAAAATTCCAAATTAACTTAGAAATGTTCTGGGTTGTTACATTCTTCCCCCCTTAAGACTTTTCGTCCTCGAAAAGGGGAACAGTAAACTTTAAACTTCTATATAAACCATAAACCAAGCTTCTTTATATGTTTTGGAACAGGTTCCAAATAAACAGACTTAAAATTAAAAGGTGTGACACACATATCATAGTTAATCCAAAATATCGTGTCCTACAGATCATTCAAGCCAACATAAGAAATGTAATTATCCCTACCTGAGTGCGTACCACGTACTTGGGGTAGTCCAAAATACAGTCACCAAAGTATACCAAGCTATCTGGTACTAATCCCTCAAAACCCGTACTAGCCCAAAACATCTTAGTGTATCTAGGCACTTAAGACAACATATATACACTATGCACAAGGTCTAAACTTATCGCACATAATTCATCTGATGCATCTGATCCATCGTCGGATGGTCCAGACAAAATAAATCTCCTCGGTCTCCTCATCAATGAACCATTCCTCGTCATCAGCCAAAACTCATCATTATCCCTAATCTCTCATCGTCCTCATGTCCTATGATGAATCCATCCAACTCATTGCCAATAAATCTCTCTTTATCAACCTCGTCCAAGGGCTGTTATATATCCTCCATCTCCTCATCCAACTCATCATTTTCCACCACTGGAAGTGGGTCATCCTCGAATATAGGATGCTCGATCTCACCATCATATGCCACAACATCATCATCATCTGCTACCACTTCATCATCGCTTACAACATCATCATCATGCAGGGGTTGTTCTATAACGTCATCAAATCCATCATCTCCCACCTCTGGAAGTGGGTTGCCCTCAGCTACAACTGCCGACTGCCCTAGCTCATGTAACAACACATCAAACTGCTCAACTAATGCAGGATCTATCATCCACCCAATAAACTCTGGGTGACCTGTGCTAGTGTGGCGTCTCCCAACAACTGCTGATCTTCTCGTCAAGGATCTTCTGCCATATAGCCTCTAATGTATCCTTATCCATAACTGGGGAAAATCTAAATCCCAAAATGGGATGTTGCCTCAACCCCTATCATCCTATCACTAATCGTCGGGGCTGGGATATACTCACATATCATCCTAGGGTCGTCTTGCTATGAGGTTGGGTCTATTCTTAACATATCAAGATAATGGTCAGAACTATTGTCCATGTCACTATCAGGGTGCTCGGTCTGATTCTCAATCAGGGTGGAATCTGATGGGATCTCAAATTTCCCTAATGGCTACTCGAGTTATTGGAAAAATCTCCATTAATGCTACTCCAAGGACGAAACTAAGCAAGATATTGTCGTACACTTAGCCATTTACTACCCAAAAATTAAAATTTTAAAGCTTATGGGTCATCCAAATCTATTATTTAACTCATCGTTAACTTAACCAAAACGGTTCAAGTTAAGTGTTTATACCCCAAATTTCTTTTCCCAAAATTTTCAAAGATTCGTTAAGGGTTTATTTATCAAACCAAAATCATATAGACGGTTAAGGGTCCAAATCGGGTCGTCCTAATTCTTAACAAACCAATTCAGAAATCATTCTTATACAAATTGGTTGATAAACTTACTTAAGATTTAATGCAATTCCAACATTTCTTAATTACCATTTAAATAATCTTATACTTAAGTTATTCATCCAATTTCATTCATGCCAAACAAATCTTAATACTTAAGATCTTAAGTTCACAAATTTCAATAGAACACGTTGATTTAGTAAAGAAAGACGCTCTCTCATACGTAATACTCCGGAATCTCATTCTAGGGTATTTCTAACCCTATCTCTAATGAAATATAGTAATCTCTGATGAGTCCTATCTTTTTGTTCAAATATGTCGTACCCCATAGCTTTGTATAAACCAAAGCTCTGATACCAACTGTAACGACCCACCTTTTTGTCCGACTCTCGCCGGTAATTAAACCGACTCAAATCGTTCATAAAGACGAATTGTTATGGGTACTTACATACATTGAACAAAAACAACAGAACTTTTCATTGAATAATTCAATATTACATCAGAGTTACATGAATATCAGAGTTACACATAAATATACACAGCGGAAGAATAAAACTCTCAGCGGAAGAACATTATCTGATACAGCGGAAGCTCCAACTCTAGCGTGAACTCTAACTCCGGAAGCGTTCTGAATCTTCTTCAACGATCCCTAACTGCAAAACTAAACACTAGCTGCCCGTGTGGAAATTAGTGGGCACCCAGAGTTTAGGAAGGAACAATAAACTCCAGGTCAGTCATGGGACTGGTGTGAGAATTCAAAACAGTTTTAGGATTTATCTTAAAGTTGGGAAATTCACCGGACCCCGCCGCTGACGCGGAACAGATTTACTCCATGTGAATACCCGTGCATATAAATACGCCATGACTTTTAGAAAATGAGACTATCATAAGCTCGTCCCATATCACACAATGCAAGCGCACACCAGATGGGCGAGTTTTGTCTTATGATAACCAAACATGATTTCATACGTGAAAATCCTCTTTTAATATTATCATATAGTGTGGAAAACAAGTTCACAAATAAATGTATTAATCCTAGACGGCATGAGTGTCCCATACCACTATGTCGCCATATATAAATACAATCAAAATCGTATGGCTCGTATTGGAGATTTGGATTTCCAACTTGATGATTCCTGGCACGAAAGATCAATCAGGGATACAAACGAAGTGCCTCAACGGCTTTTTCGACCATACGCGGACACCGACTACACATCGTCAGGGCAGATCAACGGTTTTCGACCAGACGCGGCCCCCCGAACATACCCAACTTCCCCAGGTTCATAAGTGGTTTCCCACTGTTGCGCAACTTCATCATCAATTCGTATATAAGTATAAAACCTAACCGCCAGTTTCTCATCAATCCGGGGTGTGAGGTTTGCCGATGTCATGTCATACACAAAGCGATGCTTCGATAAGCCATTCTTTGATCATCACTAGCTCATTTCATAACTCGGGTATGCCACATTGACCATTCACGACATATCACTGATTTTAAATCAATGCATACCCTCTAAGTTCATATGGCTTAGAGACATGGATAATAAATTGCCACAAATCCGATATACATTAACGGAAATCAGTGTTGTGCGGTCAATTTCAATGTCAGACACACCATCCATACAAGTCCGTCCTAGGTCTGAACGGAACGAAATCCGAAAGTTCTCCCCATACGTTCGTACTTTCTGCCACTTCGGTAATAGGGGCATCTCTCTACTGTAGCTAGCAATAAAGAAACCAATCAGCAGACATCCCGTTCGATTGTGAAGAACCACGGTCTTCATTCGTCGATTCCAAGTCTTGAATATGCTTCATGCGTCGTATTATTACTTGGAATGGTTTTCGGATCCATATCCGATCCCGGACTTTCCAAGTGATAAGCGTATTTTAAAACAATAGCTATGGATCGCACGAGTTTCTCAATTCGAATCTCCTTTCCAAATATTGTCATTACTTTGAATTAAGGTTGGATTCAATTCCGGAAATCTGTTATCATCTTTAACCCTTATTCTCAAAAATTCCATATTCCATTTCCAACCTTATATTTCAAAACAACTTCATTGATTCGTCGTTATCCCGAAACTACTAAGTCGTTATTTGGATTTAAATTTCCATTCCTAACGATTTAAATAATAATTCCAAATATAAGTTCTATAATTTGATCGACTGATATTTGATATTGATTCACGATTTAGGCAAATATTATCAGAAATTTGATATGGATATGTTCTGATATTTCTAATCGTATTTGTCTGCTCCTGTAAACCCATATCGAATATCAGACGACAATTCTATCAAAACATATTCCCTCTCAATTCAAATCTTATTACAATTCCATATCATATATTTAAATTCTTTTATATCTTCATTCTCATTTCAAATATTCATCTTGTTTGCAAGATTCACATTTCCTATCGACGGAAAAACCTCTTGAAATCTTTTTATTCAAATACTACACGCTTCTGCTACGCACTCTGATTTGGCGTATCCAAGTTTCAAACTGGTATTGTTTCAAATATTAACATTGGAATGTATCTCAAATTCTTTGAAATCAAATTCTCAAGTACATATTCTATTTCCATACAATGGATTCAATATTTTAACTACTATGTAAGTTCATTTACCAATGTAACATAGTATTTAGAACAAAATCAAACTTAAGAATTTATTTGTTAAAATCTTTTCAAATATTATATTTTGATTCCAACTCAAAATATTTCTCCTCACAATCTATTATCAAGTTAGTCAATATCGTTTCATATTACCAATCTTCATTTCAAAATGAATAGGAATCTTTATGCTTTCCAACTCGTTCCATTGCTTACCAATAATCAAAAATGAAATGCCTTTTTGATTAAATTTCCAACTTATTTAAATTTAAATAAGCCATAAGAAATGGGAATTATTCCCAAACCCTTTATTTGAAATTTTAAAGATTTATTCATGAATGGTCATTTGGAATATAAAATTTGATATCATCGACGTTTCCATTTCAAATCAATACTAGTGAGAAAACAATACCATTGTTTAATCAAACATGCTCCATTTCTGTTCAAATTTTTTTTTTTGAAATCGAATATTCATATAAAAATCCATTTATTGAAATTCGCCAAATTCTTCATAACATATTTCATTAAATATTAATGATTATTCCAAACTTGTTCAATCCATTTCCAACATAACATCACATTAAACTGAACATTATATGGTAATATTCCGGTTTCATTCAAACCCTTTTAAAACAACTAAAGTTGTTATAACAAATTTCACACTTTTATCAAAACTTGATTACTCATTTACAATCGATCGTTCAAATTGTATATCCAAATCAATGTTGAATATTATTTCCCAATCCTTATCAAATATTTAAATAACACATGAACGGTCTAAATTATATTCAAAACCATTTCGTTCCATTCGAATAGATTTCACTCAATTCAATACTAAATAGTTTTTAAAATTTTAATTTAAAACTACAATCCAAAAATTATTATTTATGGAAAGGGGATTTAAATTGATCACATATGCGGTTCCACCACTACGGTATATGTGATTTTCTCAACCAAATTTAACTAACAAATCTGATTACATCAACGGTCATGAATCCATTCATCACTATAATTTACGCAACCAAATAACGGTACACAAAGCGTTACTGCGAATAATGCTTGGCGTATAAAGTGTTATACTGCATAAACATCCATCAACAATCACAATAATTAAATAATTAATTCACTGTGTGTAGAGCGTTACTATCTGTAACACTTCGTGTTTACGGTGTTTAACTGCATAAATAGTCAACAACAACCAGTGACAATCATCCATAACCATCCATGATTATTGAGATATTATAATTAATACTAATTATAATTAACCAAATTGTCTAATTTAAATAAATTTAAATTAGAATTCTCACCTGTATTGCTTTCCACATCCGTCGTTAAAGCCCATATCGACTGCGAACCAAATCCGGTTGTTCACGTACAAATTTCTTTATGGGTGCCACTACCGTCACGTGCCTACTTCTTTGCAACTCACACACCAATTCTTTGCAACGTCATTACTATCTCGTTCAACACAACTCACACATAATATATCACCGCACTTCCTCTTATTATTTTATTTTGAATATTGTGATAAGCCAAGCACCTCAAGTTTTTAAACAAAACAAAAAGAAAACAAAAAGGCTTCGGACTAAGGCGAGACACAAGGGAAAGGACTACAGACTAGTAGTGGTGCTACCGGTGGCTCGGAGTGGACTTCTTGGTTGCGAACTGTCGGGATGGCGGTGACTAAGGCGGTTCACGGTGGTACATGCAATGGACGTGGATGGTGGAGTAAAGGAAATGGTCGCGGCAACTTGGTGTGGCTCGCGGGTGCAAAGGTGGCGAAGGCGGACTGCAATGGAGGAGAGAGAGCTGACAGTACTTTAAGGGAAGTGAGGACGTGAGTGGACAGGGAGCAGCGGATGGGAGAGGAAAGGTATAGCTGAGTTTGGTGGAAGAGGAAATGGGTGAGGGAGGATAAAATACACGGTGGTAGAGGAAACAAGAAGAGGAGAGGGCGCCAGCTTCTAAGGAGAGCAAGGAGGTAGCAGTGATGGCCGAACTGATTTTTGCAAGAGAAGGGAGAAGAGGTGGGTGCGGAAATTAGCTGGAAGGCGGTGCATGCTTGGCAAAGGGTGGAACGGAAAAGGGTTTTTGCGGAAGACAGCATGGTGCGTGGAACAAAGAGGGGTGTGTGATTTTATACATGGGTTTGAGGGGTATATTTGTAAACTTTCCAAGGGACACTTGTCTCTCTTTATAATTTCAATTACATGCATAATTCCACCTAAGGGACACATGTCCCCATTATAAATTTCCATATACATGCAAATTTACACCTAAATGAACACTTGGCATATAATAAACTTCATATCATGCATGATGGACAAAATTTAAATATTTATTTATTTATAAAAATTCCATTTATAGTAACAAATTTGCAACAAATATATTTGTAACCTATTTCAACACTTAGATGTGTAGTTATAACATAAAAATGTTACTACTTCAATATAGAAATATAACTACATAATTTATTAAAAATAAATTCTTATAAAATGCAAAAATCATAAAACATTATATATAATATTACCTATAAGGTATATTTATGTTCGTGAAATTCATTATAAAATCTCATGTTATAAATAACATCTCGAATAAATCGTCTTTTACAAAGTATTTAAATATCGTTAAATGTTATTGAATCTAAATCACTTAACAAATATAAACATTAAATATAGTCAACATAGAATATCTATCTTTTTAAATATATTATTATATTACTTGTTTCTTTATAATATAACCTTTAAGATAACTTTGCATTAAAATACTAAATACTATACTCATACATCAAAATACTATTACTTATAAAAAAAAATCATTATATCTTTAAATATAAATACTTAAAAGATGTTTTGTCTAAACCCAATGTACTAGATAACATTTTATACAAAAATCCTTTATAAATTAAAAATAGCCTTAAAAATAAGTCTTTATAAAGTAAAATTTATTTATTCGAGACAAATAAAAGAATCTTCAATATTTAACCCTTACTAATTTCAAAATATATATAGAAAAATTCCAAATTAACTTAGAAATGTTCTGGGTTGTTACAATAATATCACTGGATTTTCGTATCACAGTATTTTGGGTTATAGTAAGGTAAAAACCGTCCATTGTTTATGTGTGGGTTGGTCTTACTATTATCCTTTCTTTCGAAAGAATTTTTAAAGTTTACAAATGATTGGAGTTTACTCACACCAGTCCCATGACTAACTTAGAGTTTTTTTTGTTTTTGTTTTCCCTAAGCTCTTGGATGCCCAAATTTGTACGGGCAGTCAAGTAGTCGGGATTTTTCAGATTCACTTGGAAGAGCTGGAAGTAGGAGGCTTCACCAGTTAGTTATATACTATCATATTTCCGCTATGTACTATGTTGTATCTGGAAACAGCTGTTTATAACTGTTCCAGGAATAACTGTTGTGCTCTGATAATGGTATGTATATACAGTTACTGATTTGTATTTCAAAAGTTATGTTATTTAATATATTTTATTCGTTCAGCTGTGAGATTTGTGTTCTTCATTTTTCTTCTATTCAAACATTTCTTTCTTTCTATTCCTCATCCTCTAACTTCTTTCTACTAATGATTCGTATTTCTATGTCATTTGGGTTGGACGTGTGGTGTTATTAGTCAACTCAGATAGTACGGATTTGCGGTTCATTACAGTTGGTATTAGAGCTTAGGTTGAGCGAATACGTAGGCTTCGGTGGGGTTGTGCTCGTTAGAGATAGGGTCAGTAGTGCCCTAGAATGAATTGAGTGCATATGTACGAGAGAGCGTATTTGTTAATTAATATAAAAATTGCTTTATATTGTGTTGGTTAGTCTGTTGGATGGTATGGAATGAAGAGAATGAAGCAATTAGTGATTAACGGATCTAACAACGTGGCACTCAAAGTGATTGTGCTATCAATGAATGATAAGAAATCGTAGCCTTAGGCCTCAACAACCAGGAAATGACAAAAATCGGGCAGGTAGCATTGCTATGTGGGTCGCTCCCATTAGGGTGTATAATCACCTATCTAGAGAAATTCCTTTTACTTCTTTAATATGTCGATGCTGTCCCATTCGGGAAACGGTTGTTGATCCCAACCGTTGGTGATATACATTCGATACACTGAAGCGAAATGAGTGGTCGGTCATATGAGGACCGGGTTGCAAGATGTTCTTGTTGAACCTAGTGTATTCCCCTCTAGAGATACACTATCGGCAGGTGGTTCCATATCTTGTCATAGTCGGAATCCAATGTCCAATAAACGCCCTGCGGTTTTAAATTTTATATTATATATGGAGCGTGGGATGCAAGCGTTCTGCTAGATTGTTATTTATTTGATTTAGACACTATTATAATATCACTGGATTTTCTTATCAAAGTATTTTGGGTTATAGTAAGGTAAAAACTGTCCATGTTTATGTGTGGGTTGGTCTTACTATTATCCTTTCTTTCGAAAGAATTTTTAAAGTTAACAAATGATTAGAGTTTACTCACACCAGTCCCATGGCTGACCCAGAGTTTATTTTGTTTTTGTTTTCCCTAAACTCTTGGGTTCCCAAATTTGTACGGGTAGTCGAGTAGTCGGGATTTTTCAGATTCACTTGGGAGAGCTGGAAGCAGGAGGCTTCACCAGTTAGCTATAGACTATCATATTTCCGCTATGTACTATGTTGTATCTGGAAACAGCTGTTTACAACTGTTCCAGGAATAACTGTTGTTGTAACGAACCAGAATTTTCTAAATTTAAATATGAATTTCCATAGCACATTTTGAGATTTTCTGAATACATATTTTGGAATTAATAGGATTTAATATTTGAAATTCCCTTTTTATTAGTTTAAATAAATAATTTTATTTTGTATAAGACTTATTTTAAAGATTTTGTATAGAAATGATTTTTCGTAATTTTATATAATGGTTTTATATTTATAGGTAATAATATTTTTGTATTTATATATATATATATAAATGTTTTATAATATGAATTTTATAATTGAAAGATTTGTTTTAAGAAATATTTAATATATAAAGATTTTAAAACAATTAGATATGGAGTTTATATGGATTTTTAAATTTTTATAATTGTTTGACTTGAAAATAAATTATAATTAAATATCAGTTAAAAATATTCATCCGATTTCTGTACGCGTAATTTTAAAATAATTTTTAGAATTTTTCTGTAATTTTTATTTTGAAAAATAAGCAGATAATTTTTCAACGTATTTTGGGTATAAATGTGGTCCTTTAGACGCTTTACAAAATTGATCAATCAGACCGGTTTTATTGTTGTTTTTAAATCAGAGCGTGTTGTTGTTTACGATGATGGTCTTATCTCAGTACAACTCGCGGTTAATAACTCTAAAAATCAAAAATTGGAAGTGAACATAATGCATACACTACATTTGGACTTAAAAATATGGATGAATATGTTCAATAGATGCAACGCATGGATGGTTCGCATGGATGGTTCTCACGGATGGATTGGCAAGTGTCTTTTGAGGTTTCCTTGAAGTGGATTTATGCATGAAGGAAGTTATGTAGAGGAGGACACATGGGTAGACACGTGTAGTGATGCATGCATCTTGTTGATTTAAAGGGGACGTGTGTCCCTTGTTCCAAAGTCAAACTACCCCTTTTATATTTACATTATAAAGGACGCACACACCCTTTTTGCGCTACAGCCTCTCACCTTGCACAACATCCACTTCTCCTCTTTGAACGCACGCAAGTCCTCCCCTGTTCCATTCTCTTTTGCCGTCGGCTTCCCCCATACTCCGCGCATGTCACCAATCCGCGACTTCCCTTCCACTCCTTGAAACCGCAGCATCACCTCTTCCACGTATTTCCGACCTCAGCTAGACCGGCATGCATGTACCAAAATTGCTGTACAGACCATTGTCCGAAAAAAAGAGGTTTGCATGCACTCGAAAAGAGATTAGGAGAGGAGGCCGAAATAGCCTGGGTGCATGCATGCGCAAGCATGCGATTGTACAGCACTTCCGTGCTTTTTGTCCTTATAAAAAAAAAAGAAGAAGAAGAAGAAAAAGAAAAGGCACAGCACAAATAGTCTACACGCAAGGAATGAAATGGGGTACACATGAGTTGTTGTGCGCATAGCGGAGCGTAGCAACGTTCGTAAAGTTGAACGCGGTCATCCGGAGTTTTATTTGCGGAGAAGACGGTGCGCGCTGGTAACAGTTGTAAACTGGCACGCGGTTGATCCCAGGTTCGTCGGTGAGTTCGTAGAGCAGCGCAGGTGAGAACTCCACTTTAATTATTTCATTTTGGGTAGAAATAATTTGTTATAATTTATTTATGATTATAATAATTGATGGAAAATCAGTGGTTGTGGATGCTTGAAATGTTATGATTGTTTGTCGCTGATTGTCCGATGGATGTATATGCTGTAGTAACACCGTAAAACACCGAGCGTTACTGACAATAACGCTCCGTACGCACTTGATTTATTTCGTGGGTGTGATGAATGGATGGTGCATGTTTGTTTAGTTAAGATATTGCATTTGTTCTGTTTGAGTGAAGTCGCATGCACCATAGTTACAGATCTTACGGGTGACCGATTTTAATACTCCTTCTAGTTAAATAAATATTTTTATTTTAATAATGATTTGAAAATTTGTTGAAATCATTTGAAATCAAAATTTAAGATGAATAAATTTTGGAAAAATTTCCAATGAATTATTAAGCTTTGTTTTGCCTTTAAAATGATCTGAGATTTAGCGTCGATTTTATCGATAATAATAAGAATGATTGTTTAAGTAAAAGAAAAGAGATTTAACGAATTATTTTATCGATATCGGGCGTATAAATATGTTTTAAATATTTGAATTATTTAGATTTAGAATAAATTGGTATTTTAAATTTATCGCATCAAGTAATATATATTCTTGAATATCAATTGTTAATCTTCAAGTAAAGTGTTTTGAAAATAATCTTCAATTCTCATATATTATTAAAAAATTTAAATTTCGAAATTTGGAAATGATTCAAATACGGGTTTAATATGGATTTTGGATGCGAACAAATTTAATGATTATTTGAAATGAAACAAGTTTTGAAAAGCATGAGAATCCATATTTCATTTGAAATGAAGATTTGGGCAATATGAAGTGATTTCGGACAAACTTGATTTTTGAGAAATATAAATTTGGTTTTAAACTAAAGTTATGAAATAAATTTGTTTTGGAAATGGATTGAACAAATCATATAAAACATTTTATAGCGGAATCGAATTCGTTGTTAAGAGACAGTTCAACGATATCGGTTTCGAATTTCAAATAGTTATAACTTGAACATATGAAATCGAATTGACGTGAAATAGAAAACAACGGATTTATAATAATAATGGGTTTCGTATAAAAGAGGAATTTTCAAATTCCATCGTAGGATTTTCTAGTTAGGTTTAAATTTAAATCTGAAAAGGTCGCCGTACATGCCGTTCGCCGACCGCAATGAAAATCGAATAGAATGAATTTATATTATATTATTTAAAGGTGATTTATGGTTTAAATTTGAATTTAGAATGATTTGGATTTATTTGACTTAATAACCTTTTCCCAACGCTTTCAGTAAGGCTTTAACGTTATTTGAAATCATTTGAATTTGAAGACTTCAAACATGAATTATTAGGGAAAGGATTTGATTTTTCCATATGATATGGAATTGAGATGAGTTTTGAATAAAATTGGTCGCCTGATATTCGATATGGATTTATAGGAACAGACAAATACGATCAGAAATACTAACATATTCATATCCTGATTCTGATCGTGTTGCCTGAGTTTGTGAATCAATATCGAGTATAAGTCGATTGATTCTATATGAACTGATATGTGAAATATAGGTATTTAAATGGAAATCTAAAATCCAAATAAAGATTTGGTTATTCAAATGTCGACGAATTAATTAAGTTGTTTTGAAAATGAAGTTTGGAAACAAACGTTGAATTTGAAAGGGGTTAAGGATAATGGGTTTCCGGGGAATTTAATCCAACATTAAATTCAAAGTAAATTGGAAATGTTTGGAAGGGAGATTTGAATTGGGAAACCCGTGTGATTTGTAACTATTGTTTTAAGATACGTTGTTACTTGGAAAGTCCGGGATCGGATATAGGTCCGAAAACCATTCCAAGTAATATTACGACGTTATGAAGCAAATTCAAGATTTAGAATCGATAAATGAAGACCGGAAATATCCAGATTATTTGGATCGATTGCTGACATCTCGGATCGGGCCGTACACCCGATACGAGGGTGGCAGGAGATCTGAGTATATTTGGAAATTTTCGGATTGTGTTCCGTTCAGACCCAGAACAGACTTGTATGGATGGTGTGTCTGACATTTGTAATTGACCACGTAGCACTGATTCGTGTGAATATATATATATATGATTTGTGGCAATTGAATATCTCCGTCTCTAAGTTACGTTCTTAGAGAATATGTATTAATTCGAATCAGTGATATGTGGAGATATTGACGATGTGGCATACCCAAGTATGATATGAGCTAATGATGATCAAAGCATGGATTATCGAAGCGTAGCTTTGTGTTTGACGTGACATCGACAAACCTCACACATCGGATGATGAGAAACTGGCGGTTTGGTCTGTATATATATATGATTTGATGATGGGTGCTGCAGCAGTGGGAAACCACTTGTGAACTGGGGATGGGGTATGTTCGGGGGGCCGCGTCTGGTCGAAAACCGTAGATACTGCCCTGACGATTGTTGCGTTACACTTCGCTCAAGTCCCTGATTGATCTTTCGTGCCAGGAATCATCAAGTTGGAAATCTAAATCTCCAATACGAGCCATGCGATTTTGATTGTATTTATATATGGCGACATAGTGGTATGGGACACTCATGCCGTCTAGGGTTAATACATTTAATTGCGAATTTATTTTCCACACTATATGATAATATTAAAGAGGATTTTCACGTATGAAATCATGTTTGGTTATCATAAGACAAAACTCGCCCATCTGGTGTGCGCTTGCATTGTGTGATATGGGACGAGCTTATGATAGCTTCATTTTTCGAAAGTCATTGCATATTTCTATCCACGGGAATTCATATGGAGTAAAACCCGTTCCGCATTAGCGGCGTGGTCCGCTGAATTACCCAACTTTAAAATGAAACCCGAATGATAACTGTTTTGAGTTCTCACACCAGTCCCACGACTGACCTGGAGTTTATTGTTCCTTCCTAAACTCTGGGTGCCCACTAATTTCCACACGGGCAACTAGTGTTTAGTTTTGCAGTTATGGATCGTTGGAGAAGATTCAGAACGCTTCCGGAGTTAGAGTTCACGCTAGAGTTGGAGCTTCCGCTGTATCAGATAATGTTATTCCACTGAGAGTTTTATTTCTTCCGCTGTGTATATTTACGTGTAACTCTGATATTCATGCCACTCTGATGTAATATTGAATTATTCAATGAAAAGTTCTGTTGTTTTGTTCAATGTATGTAAGTACCCATAACAATTCGTCTTTATGAACGATTTGAGTCGGTTTAATTACCGGTGAGAGTCGGGCAAAAAAGGCGGGTCGTTACAGTTGGTATCAGAGCTTTTGTTATACAAAGCTATTGGGTACGTACATATTTGGACAAAAGAATAGGACTCCTCAGAGCTACAACATCTCATTAGAGATAGGGTTAGAAAATACCCTAGAATGAGGTCTCGGAATATTATGTCGAGAGAGCGTATATTATTGAAACCTATATAAGGCATTTTTGAACAAGTAAATCAATTTGAAACAATGATTATTTGAAAAATAATTTGAAATAAGGATTTCGGGTGTTTCATTCGACGTCATGATTGGACTATCGAGTAGGTAAGGATTTTTAATATACGTCTGATCAACGTATATAAGAAATCTTATATGTACTAGATAGATATAGGGTTCCATTCTAGTCGCTGGAGTATAATTCTGTTGATGATCCGGACATCGCTAGTAAATATTCTCGAGTTTCGAAAATGGGATGACCATATGATTCTGATTTAAACGTTGAGAATACTTGAAAACCATTTTCATAAGTGTTTGAAATTGTTAATGAATTTAAAGTGAGAGCTGATATAGTAACTTGAAATAGGAATGAATATAGGTTATATTTTCTTAAAATGAAGAATATAAATGTAGTTCGCAAATGAACCAAGATGAGTAGGGAATATTTATGAATCTAGAAATTTGATGAATAACTTAAGTATAAAACTCTTTAAATAATAATTAAGGAAGTGTGGGAATTGCATGGAACTTAAGTAAAGTTATCAACCATTTGATTTCTGGATTGGTTTGGTAGGAATTAGGATGACCCGATTTGGACCCTTGACCATTTGTTGATTTTGGAAAACCCCTTTGCAAAATTTTAAGAACCTTAAAGGAGAAATTTTGGGTATAAGCACTTAAAGCGAATCGATTTGGTTAAGTCAATGATGAGTAGATTTGGTTGATCCATAAGCCTTAAAGTTTTAATTTTAAGGTAGTAAACGGCTAGGTGTACGGTAGTATCTTGTTCAGTTCCGACCTAAGGGTAGCGGTAATAGAGAACTCAATCATTTCCAGTAACTGGGGTAACCATAGGATAATTGAGATTCCATCAAACTCCAACCTGATTTAGGATCAGACCAAGTGCCCCAGCAGTAACATGAACTGTAGATCTGATCATTATCCTGTCATGTTAGGAAGAAGGCCCAACCCTACAGTAGGATGACCCTGTAATAAGGTATGAGTATGTTCTAAGACCTGTGATTTTGACTAGAGGGTAAGGGATAAGGCAGCAGCCTACTTTGGATTTAATGTCCCCATAGATTTATAATGATGCCTGAGAGTTTTGGGTAGCAGATCCTAGACCAGAGGATCAGCAGTTGTTAGGAAACGCCGCACTAGCACAAACTGCACCGAAGGACATTAATTGGCCTATAGACCCTGTATTTGTTGAGCAGTTAGAAATGTTGATACAGGAAATAGGACAACTAGCAGTTATAGCCGAGGACGACCGTTCCCGAAGCAGGAAATGGTGGATTTGATGATGTTATAGAAAAGGTGGAGAAACCCTAACATGGTGATGATGTCGTGGTAGACGATAATAATGTTGTAGCCAATGAGGGTAATTTTGAATAACCTACATTCGAGGATGACCCGCTTCCAGATATGGGAGATGATGAGATTGGTGAGAAAATGGAGAGTATAGACCAGCCCTTGGACAAGGCTGACGAAGATGGATCTATGGGTAGTAAGCACGATGGATTATCGTGGGAGTAGATGATGGCTTTATGGAAACGATGAAGAGCCATTAGCTGATGAAGAACCCGAGGAGATTGGCTTGACCGATCCACCAGATGATGGGTCGACAGATGATTAGTTGCGATGAGTCTGGACTGTATTATAGTGTTTATATGTTATCTTAAGTGCCAGATGCATTAAGTTGTTTTGGGCTAGTATGGTTTTGAGGACTAGTAACGGATACCTAGGTACACCTTTGATGACTGCATTTTGACTGCCCAAGTGCGTAGTATGTGCTCAGGAAAGGTTAGATACGTTTTGTATGCTAACTTGAGAGATCAATATGACATGATATGATGGACTGACTATGATATGCGTGTCCCACTATTTAAATCTGTTTGTTTTGAATATTTATAAAACCTGTTCCAAACCATATAGAAAAATTGATTTATAGTTTATATAGAGGTTTAAAATTTCACTATCTTCCTTTTCGAGGACGAAAAGTCTTAAAGGGGGAAGAATGTAACGAACCAGAATTTTCTAAATTTAAATATGAATTTCCATAGCACATTTTGAGATTTTCTGAATACATATTTTGGAATTAATAGGATTTAATATTTGAAATTCCCTTTTTATTAGTTTAAATAAATAATTTTATTTTGTATAAGACTTATTTTAAAGATTTTGTATAGAAATGATTTTTCGTAATTTTATATAATGGTTTTATATTTATAGGTAATAATATTTTTGTATTTATATATATATATATAAATGTTTTATAATATGAATTTTATAATTGAAAGATTTGTTTTAAGAAATATTTAATATATAAAGATTTTAAAACAATTAGATATGGAGTTTATATGGATTTTTAAATTTTTATAATTGTTTGACTTGAAAATAAATTATAATTAAATATCAGTTAAAAATATTCATCTGATTTCTGTACGCGTAATTTTAAAATAATTTTTAGAATTTTTCTGTAATTTTTATTTTGAAAAATAAGCAGATAATTTTTCAACGTATTTTGGGTATAAATGTGGTCCTTTAGACGCTTTACAAAATTGATCAATCAGACCGGTTTTATTGCTGTTTTTAAATCAGAGCGTGTTGTTGTTTACGATGATGGTCTTATCTCAGTACAACTCGCGGTTAATAACTCTAAAAATCAAAAATTGGAAGTGAACATAATGCATACACTACATTTGGACTTAAAAATATGGATGAATATGTTCAATAGATGCAACGCATGGATGGTTCGCATGGATGGTTCTCACGGATGGATTGGCAAGTGTCTTTTGAGGTGTCCTTGAAGTGGCTTTATGCATGAAGGAAGTTATGTAGAGGAGGACACATGGGTAGACACGTGTAGTGATGCATGCATCTTGTTGATTTAAAGGGGACGTGTGTCCCTTGTTCCAAAGTCAAACTACCCCTTTTATATTTACATTATAAAGGACGCACACACCCTTTTTGCGCTACAGCCTCTCACCTTGCACAACATCCACTTCTCCTCTTTGAACGCACGCAAGTCCTCCCCTGTTCCATTCTCTTTTGCCGTCGGCTTCCCCCATACTCCGCGCATGTCACCAATCCGCGACTTCCCTTCCACTCCTTGAAACCGCAGCATCACCTCTTCCACGTATTTCCGACCTCAGCTAGACCGGCATGCATGTACCAAAATTGCTGTACAGACCATTGTCCGAAAAAAAAGAGGTTCGCATGCACTCGAAAAGAGATTAGGAGAGGAGGCCGAAATAGCCTGGGTGCATGCATGCACAAGCATGCGATTGTACAGCACTTCCGTGCTTTTTGTCCTTATAAAAAAAAAAAAAGAAGAAGAAGAAGAAAAAGAAAAGGCACAGCACAAATAGTCTACACGCAAGGAATGAAATGGGGTACACATGAGTTGTTTTGCGCATAGCGGAGCGTAGCAACGTTCGTAAAGTTGAACGCGGTCATCCGGAGTTTTATTTGCGGAGAAGACGGTGCGCGCTGGTAACAGTTGTAAACTGGCACGCGGTTGATCCCAGGTTCGTCGGTGAGTTCGTAGAGCAGCGCAGGTGAGAACTCCACTTTAATTATTTCATTTTGGGTAGAAATAATTTGTTATAATTTATTTATGATTATAATAATTGATGGAAAATCAGTGGTTGTGGATGCTTGAAATGTTATGATTGTTTGTCGCTGATTGTCCGATGGATGTATATGCTGTAGTAACACCGTAAAACACCGAGCGTTACTGACAATAACGCTCCGTACGCACTTGATTTATTTCGTGGGTGTGATGAATGGATGGTGCATGTTTGTTTAGTTAAGATATTGCATTTGTTCTGTTTGAGTGAAGTCGCATGCACCATAGTTACAGATCTTACGGGTGACCGATTTTAATACTCCTTTTAGTTAAATAAATATTTTTATTTTAATAATGATTTGAAAATTTGTTGAAATCGTTTGAAATCAAAATTTAAGATGAATAAATTTTGGAAAAATTTCCAATGAATTATTAAGCTTTGTTTTGCCTTTAAAATGATCTGAGATTTAGCGTCGATTTTATCGATAATACTAAGAATGATTGTTTAAGTAAAAGAAAAGAGATTTAACGAATTATTTTATCGATATCGGGCATATAAATATGTTTTAAATATTTGAATTATTTAGATTTAGAATAAATTGGTATTTTAAATTTATCGCATCAAGTAATATATATTCTTGAATATCAATTGTTAATCTTCAAGTAAAGTGTTTTGAAAATAATCTTCAATTCTCATATATTATTAAAAAATTTAAATTTCAAAATTTGGAAATGATTCAAATACGGGTTTAATATGGATTTTGGATGCGAACAAATTTAACGATTATTTGAAATGAAACAAGTTTTGAAAAGCATGAGAATCCATATTTCATTTGAAATGAAGATTTGGGCAATATGAAGTGATTTCGGACAAACTTGATTTTTGAGAAATATAAATTTGGTTTTAAACTAAAGTTATGAAATAAATTTGTTTTGGAAATGGATTGAACAAATCATATAAAACATTTTATAGCGGAATCGAATTCGTTGTTAAGAGACAGTTCAACGATATCGGTTTCGAATTTCAAATAGTTATAACTTGAACATATGAAATCGAATTGACGTGAAATAGAAAACAACGGATTTATAATAATAATGGGTTTTGTATAAAAGAGGAATTTTCAAATTCCATCGTAGGATTTTCTAGTTAGGTTTAAATTTAAATCTGAAAAGGTCGCCGTACATGCCGTTCGCCGACCGCAATGAAAATCGAATAGAATGAATTTATATTATATTATTTAAAGGTGATTTATGGTTTAAATTTGAATTTAGAATGATTTGGATTTATTTGACTTAATAACCTTTTCCCAACGCTTTCAGTAACGCTTTAACGTTATTTGAAATCATTTGAATTTGAAGACTTCAAACATGAATTATTAGGGAAAGGATTTGATTTTTCCATATGATATGGAATTGAGATGAGTTTTGAATAAAATTGGTCGCCTGATATTCGATATGGATTTATAGGAACAGACAAATACGATCAGAAATACGAACATATTCATATCCTGATTCTGATCGTGTTGCCTGAGTTTGTGAATCAATATCGAGTATAAGTCGATTGATTCTATATGAACTGATATGTGAAACATAGGTATTTAAATGGAAATCTAAAATCCAAATAAATATTTGGTTATTCAAATGTCGACGAATTAATTAAGTTGTTTTGAAAATGAAGTTTGGAAACAAACATTGAATTTGAAAGGGGTTAAGGATAATGGGTTTCCGGGGAATTTAATCCAACATTAAATTCAAAGTAAATTGGAAATGTTTGGAAGGGAGATTTGAATTGGGAAACCCGTGTGATTTGTAACTATTGTTTTAAGATACGTTGTTACTTGGAAAGTCCGGGATCGGATATAGGTCCGAAAACCATTCCAAGTAATATTACGACGTTATGAAGCAAATTCAAGATTTAGAATCGATAAATGAAGACCGGAAATATCCAGATTATTTGGATCGATTGTTGACATCTCGGATCGGGCCGTACACCCGATACGAGGGTGGCAGGAGATCTGAGTATATATGGAAATTTTCGGATTGTGTTCCGTTCAGACCCAGAACAGACTTGTATGGATGGTGTGTCTGACATTTGTAATTGACCACGTAGCACTGATTCGTGTGAATATATATATGATTTGTGGCAATTGAATATCTCCGTCTCTAAGTTACGTTCTTAGAGAATATGTATTAATTCGAATCAGTGATATGTGGAGATATTGACGATGTGGCATACCCAAGTATGATATGAGCTAATGATGATCAAAGCATGGCTTATCGAAGCGTAGCTTTGTGTTTGACGTGACATCGACAAACCTCACACATCGGATGATGAGAAACTGGCGGTTTGGTCTGTATATATATATATATGATTTGATGATGGGTGCTGCAGCAGTGGGAAACCACTTGTGAACTGGGGATGGGGTATGTTCGGGGGGCCGCGTCTGGTCGAAAACCGTAGATACTGCCCTGACGATTGTTGCGTTACACTTCGCTCAAGTCCCTGATTGATCTTTCGTGCCAGGAATCATCAAGTTGGAAATCTAAATCTCCAATACGAGCCATGCGATTTTGATTGTATTTATATATGGCGACATAGTGGTATGGGACACTCATGCCGTCTAGGGTTAATACATTTAATTGCGAATTTATTTTCCACACTATATGATAATATTAAAGAGGATTTTCACGTATGAAATCATGTTTGGTTATCATAAGACAAAACTCGCCCATCTGGTGTGCGCTTGCATTGTGTGATATGGGACGAGCTTATGATAGCTTCATTTTTCGAAAGTCATTGCGTATTTCTATGCACGGGAATTCATATGGAGTAAAACCCGTTCCGCATTAGCGGCGTGGTCCGCTGAATTACCCAACTTTAAAATGAAACCCGAATGATAACTGTTTTGAGTTCTCACACCAGTCCCACGACTGACCTAGAGTTTATTGTTCCTTCCTAAACTCTGGGTGCCCACTAATTTCCACACGGGCAGCTAGTGTTTAGTTTTGCAGTTATGGATCGTTGGAGAAGATTCAGAACGCTTCCGGAGTTAGAGTTCACGCTAGAGTTGGAGCTTCCGCTGTATCAGATAATGTTATTCCACTGAGAGTTTTATTTCTTCCGCTGTGTATATTTACGTGTAACTCTGATATTCATGTAACTCTGATGTAATATTGAATTATTCAATGAAAAGTTCTGTTGTTTTGTTCAATGTATGTAAGTACCCATAACAATTCGTCTTTATGAACGATTTGAGTCGGTTTAATTACCGGTGAGAGTCGGGCAAAAAAGGCGGGTCGTTACAGTTGTGCTCTGATAATGGTATGTATATACAGTTACTTATTTCTATTTCAAAAGTTATGTTATTTTATATATTTTATTCGTTCCGCTATGAGATTTGTGTTCTTTGTTTTTCTTCTATTCTAACATTTCTTTCTTTCTATTCCTCATCCTCTAACTTCTTTCTACTAATGATTCGTATTTCCATGTCATTTTGGTTGGACGTGTGGTGTTATTAGTCAACTTAGATAGTACGAATTTGCTGTTCGTTACAACGCAGTCTATTAAATATACTCTGTCAGACATTCTTCCATACAGGTCGTTCTGGGACTGGACAAACCGAAGGCACTATTCTGTAAATCCATCTTAAGCAATTTCTACCTTGGATCGCCAGAACAGCCCTTTCATAACTCTGTCTTCAATTGTCTTCATCATATTTGATCACAACGCTAACGTCCATAGAAAGTGGTTTTCAGATAATGAATTTGATCCCGATCTCTCCGTATTGACGACGGAAAAATGGTCAAAAACTTTGATAGACAGTGATTTAACTATCAAAGAAAAAGATGTGTGCAAACAAAGATATTATTTCCAGATGGAAATTCTATTGATCAATTATCAGTCATCATTTATCTCTTAAATTAATTTATCCTTAATTTATTCCTTTTACCCATTTCGTAACAACCCGGAAAATCAGAACCAATTTAAAAATTTTAATTTGGCTATTTTAATGAATTTTGAATACTTAAAATGAATTATTTTAAATAATAATGACAAGAAATTTATTTTGAATAGAATTAGAATGTATATATTTATTTGAATCGATGTTGGAATGTAAATATTTATTTTAATTTGAAAAGGAGCTGGAAATATCGCGGTAGTTTGAAAATTTGAATTCAAACACTGTACAGGATACGAAATAAAACGGATTTTGGTGAAACCAAAAATATTTAAATCTATTTAAGAATATCTTTCTAAGAATCTGAAAAATCAAAATTTCATAGCGGGAATCAAAAGTTATGGCCAAAAGAATTTTCAGAAAGGTCGCTATGGAATTAATATAGCCCTTGAAAATAGACATTTTGCAAACGATCTCCGTTTTCGACGAAACCACTTTTGTTGGATCCAGAATGTCAAATTATTGCTAGGTTTCAAATTGCATAATTTTTGGAGTTAATATGTGAGCGTGGCAAAGGAAAACGCATTTGGTTAATTTCAGTCAATTTCGATCGACCAGAAAATGGCCATTTTTCAAACAGTCTCCAAATTCGATGAAACTAGTTTTGTTGGGACCATATCGTCCAAACATAGCTACATTTATTTTTCTGGAATTTTTGGGATAAGTATGTAGCCCCAACAAATTGAAATGTACGTTCAAATCCATATTTGAATTTTATATTTTAATTTGAAGAAAAACTGACTGAAACAGTTGAATGGGCCTACGAAACATATTCCATTATGTCCGGAATGAGGGTATTTATCTGGGGATGAAAGTCGTTGGGTTTAGATTATAGTTCGTATTAGAAAACCCCATTTTAGAATTTAATATAAATTCCGGCCAATCAGAAAATTTATTCATTAAATAAAAAAAACAAAAACACGGGTTTCTCTCTGTCGCTCCTGATACACGGGGGAACCCGATTCTCTCCTTCTCTTTTCAAATTCTCGCAAACCACTTAGTAAAATCACTCGACCCAGTTGAGGTTTTTGTAGTACGCATCGAGAGCTTCAAATCCATACCTACTGTGAAATTTTTCATCGAGTATTGAAGCCAAATCACGCCTCCGAAGTCGGGACCTTTGAGCCGCCGCTGAGGCCGACTTAGGCGATCGCGCCTAGCCTCACCCCCTGCGCACGTGCGCGACTCCTTCCCCTTCGACCCTGCATAGCCTAATCCTCGCATCGCTTCATGGTTTGGTTGAAAAATCCACTAGTTTGGAACCATTTGCGAAAAGGTACGACCTTTGTTTATTTTAACTCATTTCGACAAATAAAAGCATTGCAAACTTATAAAAATCATTTTTTTTTGCTATGTTGTCGAAATTCAGTGAAACTAGAGACATTGGACTCGTGTGGACGTCTTCTACATTCTAGAAGAGACCGGTCAATTTTTGGAGCTTCCTACAATTTTTTGGAGGAGTGGAACCCAATGTGAGATTTCTAAATTATAAATGATATGGAATGGCGATGTATAAATTATGTAATCGATGTATAAGTTATATAAGCGTTGTACACCTCATGTACAAGTGTTGTATAAATTATATGTGCAATGTATAAGTTATATATACGTTGTAAAAATCATATGTGAGCTAAAATGAAATTGAAATATATTTCTATACATACACACATATATATATATATAAACACACACACACACGCACTCCCCTCGTCCACAGACCATGGATGATATATATTGATTGTGATTGTTTGGATTTTGGTTGACGTGAAATTTGGTTGATAAATGCAAATGGTTGATAATGATTGTTTGTGGTTGAAACAAAATTGGAATTGCTTATGGAAAAATCCATTGTGATACGAAAATGATCGAAATATCTAGATTATAAGGATAAGCCCCTTAGGGAACGCTGCGAGGCGTAAGGTAGTGCGAGGAGCCGTACTCGGGATGGTGCAGGTTTTAAACCCCCTTCCTTTATGCTGCCGAAATTTTCTGAAATATTCATGTGTTTGAAATACATTCACGTATATAAAATATTCATGTTTGAAATAAATTGTTTGAACGATAAAAAATAACATTTTTATTGTATGTACGAAGTATATAAATTATTCATGTTTGAAATAAATTGTTTTAACAATAAAAATCACATTTTTATCATATATATAAATTGCTAAAAATATCCATGTTTGAAATAAATTGTTTTAACAATAAAAATCACATTTTTATCATATACATGAAGTGTTAAAAATAGTCATGTGTTGAAATAAATATTTGTTGGGTAAAAATATTATTTTTATCAAATATATAAAATGAAAATGGTTCGGAAATCGAAGAATGAATTATATATTTATATATATATATATATAATTAAAATAAATCGATTAACGACGCTGTACTTCGTATTTTGGAATCGTGATTTTAAATGATTGTTGCGGGAGATCCGTTCGTCGGATCTTCCCGAAACTGAAACCTTGGGTTCGCTTTGAAAATATCTTTCCAACGATACCAAATTTGAAAAGATCCAACGGTTAGATTGCTGAAATATTTAATTCAAATTTTAATAAAAACAGTGTCAGAATGGAATATATATATATATATATATATATATATATTATATATATAATTAAAATAAATCGAATAACGACGCTGCAGTTCGTATTTTGAAACCGTAACTTCAAATGATTGTATCAGGAGATCCGACCGTCGGATTTTCCCAAAGCTAGAATCATTGGGTCCGTTTTGAAAAGATCTTTCCAATGATATAAAATTTGTAAAGATCCAACGGTTAGATTTTCAGATACGTGTAAATCAAATCTGAAGAAAAACAGCTCCATGGCCGCGTTATGGCCTGATGTGTCGTTTGAATAAATTGGCTATTTTTAAATAAATAAAAATAGCAATAAATCGTTATAAAATATTATAAACGATATGGAATGGAAATAAAACGAATTCACTCAGTTTATTGGACATTTGATGGTTGAATGTGTTTGACATGAAAATTACATTAATGAACTGAATTATGGACGTGAAATAAATTAACCATGAAAATGAATTGATTTGAATTCTAAATACACGTGATTTATTTGAAAAGGCCAAGTAAAATCTCATTTCAAATACTTGTTCAACGATTAGAAATTGACGATGAAGATGGTGGTTGAAGACCGGAGGTCTTCACATTGTCAGGATGATTGTTGATGTCTTGATTGGGAGGCATCCCAAGACAAGGTAATAAGTGGTGGTCGTTCAGATGTACTTGGAGATCGACCGGATATGCGAGGGTCTCCCTCCTGTATTGGACATATGGGACGAGGAATAATGTTCCTCCGGTTTCATTCAGACCCAGAACGGACTTGTAAATGGATGTGTGTCTGACGTTGTAGATTGACAACGTGGCATACAAAGATGCTATCATCAAGGCTGTTGTTGAAAAGCAGAGCCTTGTGGTTGATGATCAAAGCATGGCTTTAAATAGCTAGCTTTGTGTTTAGCATTGATTCGCGAGCCTCACACCTCGGGATGAACCAGAAACGGGAGAGGACTTCAGGGAGGACATGCGTTTCCTTCTAGCTAGGAGTGGTGTTTGGATTTTACACGCCCGGGTATTTTACTTATGTGGATGATGGATAACGAGGTGCCTCGGTTATATCCGTCTCTGCGGAGCCGATGGATGGTTTGGTAGATATACCGGCCAGTTTGACACCCCATAGGGTGGGGAAACGCAATGTTCAGGCATTTTAATCCACTTCGTGTGGACCGACCCTGACGATCCAAGGGCCCACCTAAGTCTGGGTCCTGAGACATGGGCTAGAGTGTCTCGAAGTGGTAAGGACGATCCCTTGCCTTGGTTCATGACGGAAATCCAATTTCCAAATACGACATCATGCTATTTTGATTGTAAACCTATATATGGTGACATAGTAGTATGAGGCATTTATGCCATCTATGATTGATATTTATGATTGAAATTGTTTTTGAAACATATAAACACTAATAATAATATCAAATGCTCTTGTTTTTAATATGTATCAAGCATATTTTGGCCATTATAAGGTAAAAACTCTATCCTCCGGTTTGCGTTGCATTATGTGATGGGAACTGAGTCTTATAATGGCTTCATTTTTGTAAAAAGCATTGCGATGTTTTAAATGATTTACTTGTTTTAAACATTGGCAATCCAATGGAGTAAACCCGTACCGCGTTAGCGGCATGGTCTTGTGATTGGCCTTATTCTAAAATAAGTTAAGTAGATTTCTCATACCAGTCCCATGACTGACTCGTAGTTTGTTTCAGTTGCAAACTCGGGTGCCCTATTTTCTACACGGGCAGCCTTGTATTCAGATTTTAGCAGGCTCTCTCTGGATAGCTATGGAGCTAAAGTTGGATTCTATCACTTCTTTCTTTTTATGCTGTTCAGCTCCTGTTGTATATATATATTATGTTTTGATTCCGTTGTAGACATGTTATATAAAGCTGAAACTATATGTTATACTAAATGTGATCCTGTATACTGTGTAACTCTGATGATTATTATATCCAGTGCATTCTGTTGTATATTATCTGGTGTATTTATATATTTCTGTTCTGCTGTTATTTGTTTATGTGTTATATTCCAAAGATTACCCTTGCCACCGGGGAACGGGGCTTCAGGGTCGTCACATGTAACGACCCAGCGATTTCGGCCCCGGAAATCGACATAAATACATTTACCGTAACTCATGCCGACCTTCCAAACATCGAAAACACCGGAACGTTATTAGAAAGACTTTAGAGGGTGAGATAAGAAAGAAAGAAGTATAAGAATAGAAGAAGAAGATCCAACACAACACAGAATCAGAGTCCCACATCGCAGCGGAACAAAATATAATACAGAAATAAAACTTTATTGAGAGCTTTTAAAAAATTACTTACAATATCATAGTACATCAACATCTCTAGATAGTTATAAAAATCTGTCCCATATACAACACACAGCGGAATAGTAGCTATATAATGTCATACGTCTGGACTCTTCTAGCTCGTCTCTTCACAACATTCGATAACCTGAACCTGTACACCTCGGGCTAACCCGAGCATTTACAAAACACCGGGTCAGTCTAGTGAACCAGAGTGAGAAAAACTCGCACAATATTAAGATAACACACAACTTGATTTTAAAGTCAAAATCTTTTTGAAAGAAAAGGATAACCGTAAGACCAAATCCATACATAAACACGAACGGTTTTTACCTTACGATAACCCAAACCACTTTTGAAATCAATATCTTTTCTGATATTATAATAAGGTCTAAATACAAATAAATATTAATCTTGTGGAACGCTTGCATCTCACGCTCCACATATATAATATACAATCAAAACCGCCGACGCTTATTGGAGATTGGATTCCAACTATGACAAGGTATGGGACCAACTGCCGATAGTGTATCTCTAAAGGCGAATACACTGGGTTCAACAAGAACGTCTTGCAACCCGGCCCTCACATGACCGACCACTCATTTCGCTTGAGTGTATCGAATGTATATCACCAACGGTTAGGCTCAAACCACCGTTTCCCGAAAAGGGACAACATCGAAATAAGTTAAAGAAGCAAAAAGAATTTCTCTAGATAGGTGATTATACACCCTAATGGAAGCGACCCACATAGTCATGCTGCCTGCCCGATTTCTGTCATTTCCTGGTTGATGAGGCTTGAGGTTATATTTACTTTTGAACATCGGGCCATCATTTTCTTTGAGTGCCACATCATCAGATCCGTAAAGTCACTATTGACGTCCACAAATATACTCTAGGTATAAAAGAAGTGCGAAGAAAAGGAATTTCGCTCGATCCGAATCAGTTGCTAAAACGACCAAGACCGCTCAAAACCCCTGATTGTTTTGAGAACACGACAAATTGGAACGCAAACAGAAGATTATTTCATTGTTTATTACAACAATTCCATCAAAATACAAGAATATATAGAGTATGAATAAATATTACACATTTGATAAATATCAGAGATTAAATTACATTTAAATACATAGCAGCGGAAAAATAATACAACACACAACTGAAAGTAATACACGGATACAGAGCTTTCCGAGTATCGTTCCAGCTGTAAACCAGGATCCTGTGAATATAAATCTGCAAGACCAAAACTACTAACTGCGCGTGTCAAAATAAGGGCACCCAGAGTTTAGGTTAAAACAATTAACTCCAGGTCAGTCATGTGACTGGTGTGAGAACTAAAACAATTGTTAATCTTTGTTTTTTAAAGTTAGGTAAATCAAGGGACCACGCCGTATAACACGGAACGGGTTTCCTCCCAAGAATACTAGTGCATAAAACAAACAGCGCAATGCTAAATAAAGAAAAATGAAGTTATTATAAGACCCAGGTCCCATCACACAATGCAACGCAAGCCGGAGGATAGGGTTTTTATCTTATAATTGCCAAGAATGCTTGGTACGTGAAATTTCATGTATTATTACTATAAGTGTATAGTGTCAAAACAATTTCAAATCATAAGTATCAATCATAGACGACATAAGTGCCCCATACCACAATTTCGCAATATTAGGCTCTACAATCAAAAACCGCAGTCACGTATTGGGAGTTGGGTTTCCATCTGCGAACCGAGGCAAAATATAGTCCTCTACCGATTCGAGACTCTCTAGCCCGAGCCTCAGGAACAGCCGCAACTGCCCCATGGATCGTCAGGGCCGGTCCACCGATGTGGATTATTATGCCTGAACACTGCGTTTCCCCGCCCTTTGGGGTGTAAATGAGCCAAATGACTCCATCGGCTCCACACAGTCACCGATATATCCGAGGCGCCTCACAACAGCAACAACCACCCAGGTGAAAATAATATAAATGTCAGGGCTGGTAGGTCACAGACACCACCTTAGCTAGAAGGAAACACATGCCCTACTTGAGGTCCTCTCCCGTTTCTAGTCCACAACCGGGGTGTGAGGCACGCAAATCAACATTACACAAAACTATGCCACACAGGCGGTGCTTTGATCATCAACCATAAGACTTTGCTTTTCAACAGAAGCCTTGATCAATTGCCACTTAGGCATGCCACACAGGCAATTCACTCCATGCGACTGATGTCCATCGATATACAACCCCTGAGCTCGTACGTCTCAGAGAAGGGTGTTAAGCAAGAGAATAAATTCTCTGCCACCAAACAGATGTATATTTAATAGAGATCAATCAACACAGAATAAAATCCAATGTCAGACACACAGTCCATTTACAAGTTCGTTCTGGGTCTGAACGAAACCGGAGGCACCTTGTACCTTGTACATCCATCGATCTCCAAGTACGTCTGGACGATCACTAACTGATTCCCTCCTCTTGGGTGTACAACCCAATCAAGATCATCAGTAATCACCCAAACGATGTGAAGACCTCCGGTCTTCAACCACCGTCTTCATCCTCAACACCACGTCGAATCAGTTATTCAGAATGGGATAAACTTGGTCTTTCTGAATAACTCGCGTATATAATAAACAAGTGTTACACAAACACAACATACGCCTCATTCCAATTCAGAATATTCTTTTATTCAAATATTCTTATACTTTGGGAAAGGTTCCCATTAATTTTATCACAGATAAATTCTTTAATTTTATTCTTTAATCTTCTTTTGAATATCAATTCAAATTAGTCGGGATTAGCGAACCACACCGAAGTAATCATTTATTTTATTTCCCAATCCTAACCCATTCATCCCATGAAGTGAAAGTGGTAATACTTCATATCTAACACCACGGTGTTATCGCTAAACTTAATTACCATTTCACGTTCAAATCTAATTAAAGATTTAACTATCGCTTGGAGCAAAACTGGTGATACCCCATTCTCGATCACTTCAATCTAATTAAAGATCCATTAAAACTCCACTTAATCTTCCCAAAAATCAATATCCTGTCTTTAACTGGGTTAAAGAACCAATGTCGTCCAAAACACGGTTCACGATAAACCCAAAATCACATTCCATTGATTATCGGGTTAAAGAACAAGTGTTATTCAAAACACCATTCACGATAAACCCAAAAATCAATTCCAATTCAATTCCAATTAAATACCATTTAATTGGTACACTTCATTAAATCTAAATAAAAAGATTTAATCTTTTTCTCAACTGGGTTTAAGAATAGTGTTAATAAAGACACCATTCATGACAAACCCAAGTTACATTTGATATTAAGTACAAGGCTCTGAATAGAAAGTATATCGTCTTATATTCAATATCAAATTCTACGACTAACAAATATCGTATTGGAAATAACGATATTAATATATCTTTCAAATTCCCATAACAATATCTGTATCATCACTAAATCCTACATCGAAATATTCCAAAGAAAATTTCGATTCAAATCCATTCCAATTCAATTATTGGAAATTCTAGTTACTTTTAAAACCATTTCAAATCCAATTTATTTATTTTAAAAATAAATGGATTTTAATTCTAGTTCAAAACCAGTTCATTTCGATAAAAATCTATTTTTCTCTTTTCAAATTTGGAATTTTTCATCCCAATTCTTCACAAATCATTTCTTATGATTTTACACAAATTAGTACTATTTTTAATAATTTTATCAAGGCTCGTACAGTCGATTTCCATCAACGTCCATCGAACTGCACTTACACCGACCTTTTCCAAATTTGATTTGGACATAATTCCAAATCCAACCGTTAGATTTTAAATCTCTAATATTCGTTAGAAAGCTCTTTTCGATACGAACCAAACGGTTCCAGTTTTAGGAGAATTCGACGGTCGGATCTCCTGTAATATCCATTCGAAGTCAATGGTCGAAATTCGTGAATTGTCGAGGCGCGGCGCATACTATTCAGGCCATTATATATATATAATATATATATATATTTCGCCGATTTCCTTTTAAAACGAATTCTATAAATCGTTTTAAATTCGTTTTCGAAACGATTTCAACTTCATATTCAATTTCGAATCAAAATTGAATATTCCACATCATCGATATACGAATGATAATATTTTCAAAATGTTATATTTTTAAATCACTTCCTTTTTTTATTATTATAAAAATGAATAAAATCGATATAAATATCGTTCACGTCAAAATGGCGCATATCTAACCAATACGGCATTATATATTTCAATAAGTTCGTTTTTCTATTCAAAAAATGAATATTTTTTTCAACATATGAATATATATTTTTATTCAACACATGATTATTTATTTTATTCAACACTTGAATTTTCTTTCTATTCAATATATGAATTTTCTTTCTATTCAACACATGAATTTTCTTTCTATAATATTCCTTATTTTTCAAATTGGAATGAGGCCCAATCAATTACCATATAATGTTAATTATATGGATTCCATACAACACATGTATATAATAGCAACGATAAATAATCAACCATCATCCAGAGTGCACCACATAACTGTATAAGCATTAAATATAAATAATTAACGCTTACACAGTCTGTCAACCCATCGATTGACATACAACTAAACAATCGGGATTAGTGTACGTCAAATATCATCCCAATACCCGTGCGCGGTTTCAAATCAACAAACACAGATTTTTATTTGGGCAGTTGGGCGATGTGTAAAATTTATCGTCCTAATCAATATCAGTCAAATCGGTGTACATAAACAAATCGTTCGATTTGTAAATAAATATTTATTTTACTTCAACACATGAATATATATTTTATTTCAACACATGAATATATTTTATTTCAACACATGAATATATATTTTATTTCAACACATGAATATATATTTTATTTCAACACATGAATATAAATTTTATTTCAACACATGAATATAAATTTTATTTCAACACATGAATATATATTTTATTTCAACACATGAATATATTTTATTTTAACACATCACACTATCAAATTTCACTACACAGAAATCAAACAAACAAGTCATCCATGGTCTGTGGACGACGGGTGTCAGGTGCTTCTAAGCACCGTCTGCATCCTAGTATATATTTTAAACTAGAAATAGAAATAAACGTGAGGAGTTCTCACCGAGAAGCTAAACCAAACGCCACGACTCTTCATATGTAGGAAATCTTCGCCGTGCTTCTAACGAGATCTGTTTCACGCGGTATATGTAAAAAATCACATTTTTAACATTCGATCTTTATAAATAAAAATCATATTTTTATTAGCGCTACTTTCTATATAAAAATTATATTTTTATATCGCTACTCAAATAGTAAAAATCACATTTTTGTTCGGCTATTATATAAATAAAAATCGAATTTTTCTTCGCCATATGAATATATAAAAATCGAATTTTTCTCATGCTATAATATAAATAAAAATCAAAATTTTCTCATGCTATAATATAAATAAAAATCAGATGTTTATAATTCTAAAAAATCAAATCTTTATTTTATAAAACTCCAATATTTTCATTTATAAAAATCCTTCCTTTTCATGAATAAAAATCTCTATTCTTTGCTAATGTAAAAAATTGAATCTTTCTACGAATAAAAATCGAATCTTTGCTAAACCACAAATCATATCTTTGAATAATTAAAAAAAACAAACATTTTATATTTACAAAACAACGTATGCTTTTATTCATAGAAAATCAGATTGATTAAACTAAATAAATTAAAAATAAAATAACTTACAGCGGGGGGGGGGGGGGGGGGGGTTTCCCGGTCATTGGAGATAAGGAGGGGGTGCTGGGCAGTGGTCTGGTGGCTGAGGAGGCATAGGGGCTGGCGGTGGCAGCGCGGTGGTGCTGTAGGTGAAATGACCCGAAAATCGCCCTTGCGGGAAATCGCCGGATACGCTTACTTTGGGCTACAATTGTAATAATCCGTATCCTACGTATCGGGGGATCGTAGAATATTTATTTCTTTCCCGTATGAAGTTGTATGGTCATGTAACTTTGGGAAACATCTAATAGAGTCATTTCCCATGTTCATGATTTTTGTCGATTTTTAAATGACCATTTTGCCCCTAGTTGGTACTGTTTTGGCCATAACTTTTGATTGGAAAGGAATTTTGACCTGAAACCACTTCCATTAGATTCGTTTTATGGTTTACCTTTCCGTAGAGTGGTCATAATAGCCAAACGGACTTACCGTTTGGGAGATATGGCTGAAACAAGGTTTGGAGGGTGAAAAACTGCTTAGCCGGGCCAAATCGGGTGATTAGTGAGTAGGCCCATAACCCATTTCGGGATTAGGGTTATGGGAGGGCTGAAATGAGATGGAGAATCATTCCATTTCAGTTTTCTAGCCTCCACTTATCACCAAGGATCCCTAAAAATGGCCTCCAACCTCTAAATCACCTCCAAATCACCTTTAGGTTAAGGATTTGGCTTAGCAACCCCTAATCAAGGAAGATCTTCACCAAATCAATCCAGGAGCTGCTGTTTGGCATTGAAATTCGTATCAAATCAGAGAATTATTTCAGATCTTAGTTTATTTGTGGCTAAGGTGAGTGATTTGCATAGTTTTACACTAATTATGGCTAATTAGGGGTAATTAGTGTTAATTAGCGAATTTATACACTAATAAATCCGGGAAAAATGATCATAAATTCTTAAATGATGTTTTAGGCCTCTGATATGAATTTGGGTTAATTTGGTTAAGTTTTGCTAATCATATCATTAGTTTCACCTAAACATGCTTAAGGGGAAAATATGGGATTTTGGGTATGTTTGATCCATTTTACATGCTATGATTTATGTTTTGATGTTTGGGATCGATACTACATGTTGCTATGACTGTATGGTATGCTTTGTGATTGTTTAGAAGTGTTAGATTGGTCGAAAACGCCGTCGAATGGCGTAGAAACAGTCGCAGGAAAACATGCTGGAAATGGCCCAGAATCCGGATCGGATCGGTGGAGGGGAGCGCGACTCGACCCGTTCCAGCGTGGGCGTCACGATCCGTTTGAGGGAGAAAGTCACGACTTAGCTAGGTGGCACGATCCGGTAGTAGAAGAACGATCTGAACCAACAAGTATTCACGATCCGAACCTGTAATAACCCGAAAATCTGGGCCAGTTTAAATTTTTTAATTTGGCGATTTTAGCGAATTTGGAATATCTAAAATAGATTATTTTAAATAATATCGACGAGAAAATTTATTTTGAATATAATAGAACGTATATATTATATACGTCGTCGTTAGAATATTAATAATTATTTATAATTATAAATAGAATTGAAAATGGCGCGGTAGTTCGATAATTCGATTTCAAACTTCAATTGAATGTACCGGGTGCAAAACAATCCGGATTTCAGTGAAACCAAAAATGATAGGATCTAATTGATGATATCTTTCCAACGAATCCGAGAAATCAAAATTTCATAGCGGGGATCAAAAGATATGTCCAGTTGAAAATTCTGAATAGTCGCTATGGAATTCAGGCCCTTAAAAATGGGAACTTTGCAAACGACCTCGGATTTCGACGAAACCACTTTTGTTGGGTCCGCAGTGTCAAGTTATTGCTAGATTCCAAATTTCATAATTTTTCGAATCAATATGTGAGCGTGGCAAAGGAAAATGCGTTTGACCGGTTTTAGTTGATTTTAATCGACTGGAAATTGGCCATTTTTCTAACGGTCTCAGAATTCGACGAAACTAGTTTTGTTAGGACCGTATCGTCAATACGAAGCTAGAAAATATTTTTCTGGAATTTTTAAAGTTCGTATGTGACCCCGGTAAATTGAAATACGCGTTCAAATTCAATATATAGAGTTATATGTTGATTTTAATGGAAACAGATCGAAACAGTCAAATCAGCTTACGATACATATCCCATTGTGTTCGGAATGGGGGTAATACACTATGGACGACAGGTGGTGGGTTTCGTTTCGAGGTCGAAAATAAAAGTTGCTTTTTAGAATTAATTTAATAAATAAAATAATATATATATTTCCCTTTTAAACCCTCACCCCCCTTCTCTCCTTATTTTCGACCAGAAAAAAAAACAAAGGCCCATCGTCGATTCAACGCGCCGTCGCCCACGGCGAGACCACCGCACCTCCCTCGCAGATCGATGTCACCGCCGACGAACTCCCCCGCCGATGCCCCTACTTCTTCAAGCCCCAACCGCCTGCGACGACGAGAACGACCCCAATTCGAGATCAACCCTCACGAGATCGAACCCTAGCCGTCGCTTCGGCCTGAGCCACCCCCACGCGAAGCCAACTGGACCCCCCCCTCACCGACTTCACCGTAGCCCCACCCCCCTTTTTTCCGCCCAGTCGACCCCGACTCCTCAGCAAGTCCGGCGGCCTCCTTCCCCGAGTAACACAGTAAGCTCCCTTATTTATTTTTATTTAATTTCAGTTTTTTTAGTTAGATAATTTATAAAATCTGATTTTATTTACATAGAAAAGATTAGATTTTTCGAAGTGAAAAGATTTGATTTTTAAATTGAAAAGATTATATTTTTATTTATAAAAATATGATTTTTATATAAGGAAGAAGTAAAATAGATTTTTATTCAATTAAAAATATGATTTTTATATTTTTTTAAAGTATTAAAAATATAATCTTTTACTATATAGAAGATGTAAAAATATGATTTTTTGTTAGGTAGAGAATTAAAAATATAATTTTTACATGATGGGGATATTAAAAATATCATCTTTATAAGTGTAGAAAAATAAAAATGAGATTTTTATAAAGATGAAATCTTTAAATTTGAAAAGGCGAAGTCTATGTTTTTATAAAGGCGTTAGAAAAGGCGAAATCTTTATATGGAAAATAGCGTGATAAAAATATAGTTTTTATCTATATAACATAGTAGTAAAAATTCGATTTTTATATATTGAATAACGGAATAAAAACTTCGATTTTTAAATATATGAAGTGATTATAAAAATATGGTTTTTAAATTGAAAGTGAACATATAAAAATGTGATTTTTATTTTAAAGACATCAAATATAAAAATGTGTGATTTTTGTATATGTAGTGGCTACGGGCAACGAAAGCGACGAAAGGCGATAACGATGAAGATTTCTATCAAAAGAAGAGTCAAGATGTTTGGATAGCTATCGGTGAGAATTTCTCACCTTTCAATTTCTTTTTCTAGTTATATATATATACTAGGATGCAGACGGTGTTTAGTAGCACCCGACACAATCGTCCACAGACCATGGGCTTGGTTGTTTGATTGCAAAAATTAGTTAGATTATTTGATTGAATTGAATTGTTTGGTGAAATTGAATGGATTGATTGATGTGTGAATGGCGTGGGCCTTCACTAGACCGGGGATAAGGCTAGGCCTCGTCCCGTTTCTAGTATCGTGCCGTTATGCCGCCGAAATTTTCTAAAATACGTTAGAAAAAATAATAATAATAAAAATATCATTTTATTTAAAGAATGAACTGAACAGAAATTCATGTGTTGAAATAAAATATTTTATCGCTAAAAATATAACTTTTAACGTGAAAGTGAATAAAATAAAATATTCATTTACAAACCAGACGGTTTGTTTATGTACACTGATTTGACTGACATTGATTGGGTCGATAAATTTTACACATCGCCCAACTGCACAAATAAAATCTGTGTTTGATTGTTTGAAACCCCACACGGGTGTTGGGATGAAATATGAAGTTCACTCATCCTGATTAATTAAATATGTCGATCGGTTGATTGAAAGGCTGTTATAAGCGTTAGATATCTGTATTTGATGCTTATACAGTGTAGTGCACTTTGGTTGATGGTTGATTATTGTTCAATGCTATTATATACACGTGTTGTATGAAAATCCGTATAATTAACTTTATATGGTAATTGATTGGGCCTCATTCCAATTTAGAAAATAAAGAATATTATAAAATAAAGGTTCATGTGTTGACTGTACTCATCCGTTGAGATTAGTCATGTGTTGAACGAATATTTTAATAATAAAATTTACATCTTTATCAATATAAAATAAAGGTTCATGTGTTGACTGTACTCATCCGTTGAGATTAGTCATGTGTTGAACGAATATTTTAATAATAAAATTTACATCTTTATCAATATAAAATAAAGGTTCATGTGTTGACTGTACTCATCCGTTGAGATTAGTCATGTGTTGAACGAAATATTTTAACAAAAATAGTCATACGTGGACGGTGCTCATTCGTTGAGATTAGTCGTGTGTTGACAAAAAGAAATATTTGAAATAGAATATATAAAGCCGTGTTGATTAGTGATGCGCCATTTTGACGCGAACGATATTTATATCGATTACATTCGTAATTGAATATATAACGATTTCGAAATGAATTGAATATATAACGATTTCGAAATGAATTGAATATATAACGATTTCGAAATGAATTGAATATATAACGATTTCGAAATGAATTGAATATATAACGATTTCGAAATGAATTGAATATATAACGATTTCGAAATGAATTGAATATATAACGATTTCGAAATGAATTGAATATATAACGATTTCGAAATGGATTGAATATATAACGATTTCGAAATGAATTGAATATATAACGATTTCGAAATGAATTGAATATATAAGGATTTCGAAATGAATTGAATATATAACGATTTCGAAATGAATTGAATATATAAGGATTTCGAAATGAATTGAATATATAACGATTTCGAAATGAATTGAATATATAACGATTTCGAAATGAATTGAATATATAACGATTTCGAAATGAATTGAATATATAACGATTTCGAAATGAATTGAATATATAACGATTTCAAAATGAATTGAATATATAACGATTTCGAAATGAATTGAATATATAACGATTTCGATTTGAATTGAATATAAAACGATTTCGAATTGAATGGAATAGAAAACCAATTTGATTCCAATTGAATATATAATGAATTTGATTCAAATAGAAAACGAAACGAATTTGATTTGAATAGAAAATGAATTTGAATCGAATAGAAAACCAATTTGAATTGAATTGAATTGAAAACGAATTGAAAGCGAATTGAAATGAATTCAAATTTAATTGAAATTTGAATTGAATAGAAATGAATTTTAAAACGAATTTATAAAGAAGAATTCAATTTTGATTTGAATTAAAATGGAAGTTGAAATTGCTTTTGAAACGAATTTAAAACTATTTATATAATTCGTTTTAAATAGAAATCGACGATATATATATATATTATATATATTATATATATATAACATAATGGCCTGAAAAGAATGCGCCGCGGCAGTTCGTGAATTTCGACCATTTATTTCAAACAGACATTACGGGAGATCCGACCGTCGGATTCTCCTAAAACCGGAACCGTTGGGTTCGTATCGAAAAGAGCTTTCTAACGAATATTTGAAATTGGAAATCTAACGGTTGGATTTGGAGATACGTCCAAATCAAATTCGAAAAAGGTCGCTGTAAGTGCAGTTCGATGGCCGTTGATGGAAATCGACTGTACGGGCCTTGATAAAATTATTAAAAATAGTAATAAATTGTGTAAAATCATAAGAAATGATTTGGGAAAGATTGGGGTGAAAAACTCCATATTTGAAAAGATAAAAATAGATTTTTATCGAAATGAACTAGTTTGAACTCAATTTAAAACCCGGGTTTTTATTTTTAAATAAATAAATTAGATTTAAAAAGGGGTTTTAAATAATCGGAATTCCTAATATATTTGATTTGAATTGAACTAGAATTGATTTGGGGGTTTATCGTGAACTGTGTTTTAAACAACACTAGTTCTTTAACCCGATGATAAATAGAATGTGATTTGGGTTTGTCGTGAACTGTGTTTTAAATAACACCTAGTTCTTTAACCCAGAAAAAGGAGTTTAATGAATCTACAATTAGATTGAAATGTGAATGATAATCTGAATTATCAAATATTGAAATGAGCGAGAATGGAGTATCGCCAGTTTTGCTCCAAAGCGATAGTTAAATCTTTAATTAGATTTGAACGTGAAATGGTAATTAATTTTACCAATAACACCGTGGTGTTAGATATGGAGTGTTACCAGTTTTGCTTCATGGGATGAATAGGTTGGGATTGGGAAATAAAATAAATAATTACTTCGGTGTGGTTCGCTAATCTCGACTAGTTTAGAAAAACCATAATTTGGTTTGAAACGACATCCAAAGGAAGATTACAGGATAAATTTTAAAGAATTTATCTTGGATAAAATTAATGGGAACCTTTCCCTAAGAATGTGGAATTTAGAAACTAGCTGTAGGTTGGCTAAGAAGAATGGTTTCCTGGGTATTGATCTGATGTTGGTTTCGGCCTTCGGGGTTAATGTTCGGGAAATTGTTCTCTTGCTAATTTGCGGTTAGTGACTAATGAATTGGAATGAGGCTTATGTTGTGTTTGTGTAACATTTGTTTTTAATATACGCGGGTTGTTCGGAAAGTCCGGGTTTACACCCATTCTGAATAACCGATTCGACGATATGTCGAAGATGAAGACGGTGGTTGAAGACCGGAAGTCTTCACATCGTTTGGATTATTACTGACGATCCTGATTGGGCTGTACACCCAAGAGGATGGAAATAGTTGGTGGTCGTCCAGACGTACTTGGAGATGGATGGATATGCGAGGAAAGTGCCTCCGGTTTCGTTCAGACCCAGAACGGACTTGTAAATGGATTGTGTGTCTGACATTGGATTTTATTCTGTGTTGATTGATTTCTATTAAATATACATCTGTTTGGCGGCGGAGAAGTTATTCTTTTGCTTAACGCCCTTCTCTGAGACGTACGAGCTCAGAGGTTGTATATCGATGGACATCAGTCGCATGGCATGAATTTCCTATGTGGCACGCTAAGATGCAATGATCAAGGCTTCTGTTGAAAAGCAAAGTCTTGTGGTTGATGATCAAAGCACGCCTACGTGGCAGCTTTGTGTATAACGTGAATTCGCCAGCCTCACACCTCGGTATGAGTTAAAAACGGGATAGTGACTGCAGGGAGAGCACGACGTTTCTTTCTAGCTTTGGTGGTGTCAGTGACTTACCAGCCCTGACATTTATATACTTTTCACCTATGTGGTTGTTGGAATGCGAGGCGCCTCGATTATGGGTCTGTAAGGACCGGGAAACGTGTGTTCAGGCATAATTAATCCTCTAACGTAAGTGAGGACCGGCCCTGAAGATCCGGGGTTGCCCAGAGTGCGTAACCCTGAGGCATTTGCTGGAGTGTCTCGAACGCGGAGAGGAGCTTGCCCCTTGCCTCGACTCATTGCGGAAATCCAATTTCCAATACGTGTATTGCGGCTTTATTTGTAGAGCCTAGTATGGCGACATAGTGGAATGGGGAACTCATGCCGTCTATGATTTATATTTATGATTGAAATTTTTTTGACACTATACACTTATTATAGTATCAAATGATTTATTTTAAACGTATCAAGCATGTTTGGCTGTTATAAGGTAAAACCCTATCCTCCGGCTTGCGTTGCATTGTGTGATGGGACCTGGGTCTTATAATAGCTTCATTTTTCGAAAAAGCATTGCGTTATTTATTCTATGCACTAGTATTCTTGGGAGGAAACCCGTTCCGTGTTATACGGCGTGGTCCCTTGAATTACTCTCTTTTAAAGTAAAGTTTTAAATAACTGTTTTAGTTCTCACACCAGTCACATGACTAACCTGGAGTTTATTGTTTTAACCTAAACTCTGGGTGCCCCTATTTTCCGCATGGGCAGCTAGTAGTTTTGGTTTTGCAGATTTATATTCACAGGATCCTGGTTTACAGCTGGAATGATATCCGGAAAGCTCTGTATCCGTATATCACCTTCAGTTGTGCTTTGTATTATTTTCCGCTGCTATGTAATTTATTGTAATCTCTGATATTTATCGAATGTAATTTATTCATTCATACTCTGTATATTCTTGTATCTGATGGAATTGTTGTAATAGCAATGAAATGTTCTTACGTCTGCGTTCTATTTTGTCCTGTTCTCAACGATCAGGGGTTTCGAACGGTCTAGATCGGTTTAACGACTGATTCAGATCGAGCGAAATTCCGGGCCGTCACATTTGGTATCAGAGCTTTGGTTTACAGAGCTCGAGAACAAGACACATTAGAACCATATGAAAGAATTCATCAGATATTGGGTTAGTAATATCCAATTAGAATGACTCGTTAGAGATAGGATCAGTAGTATCCTAGAACGAGTGTGAAGAGTATATTTTTCAAATGAAAACAACTTTGTTTGGAAAATTTAAATCGTTTTATACGTATTTGATTATTTATTTATTTTGAATATGGACAATCCAATATATAAAGGTTTTGTATATATGCGTCATGAACGTATATTCGAAGTTTTAATATATTAGATAGATATAGAGTCACACTCTAGTCGCACGGGCCTGATTCTGATGATTGACGCGTCATCATCAGTAATTATTTTCGTGTTTCGAAGGTATGATATCTATATATTTCCATCAGACTGGTGTGAGAACCAAAACTTATATAGCTAGAACACATTGTTGTGAATTGGCATCAAAAACAGGATTTTTGTATATATGTATCAAATTATGAATTTGAAACTCTAATCCACTAATTGATTGATGTTTGTGTTGTTTGTCTATTTGTTTGCTAATTTTGAACCATTATGCCTAATTGAATCAAATATTAACTTATATTGAAAATTGGTCGCAATTGCTTGCATATACATATACTTTTATTGAACAGGTCATAGCAAGGAGGCTAGAGCCAGAGAATAAAATTTGTTTGCCCGACAAATAGGTACATGTTTACTACATAATTTACTGTTTTGTTTGGGTGATGATGATTTTATGAGCCTATTGGCTAGCCGCTTGGCTTTTTCTTTTTGTTTTTGAGATTAGAAGGATCGGGGAAGCTATTTGAAATTCCCCGATGCTCCCGGTGCAGGGGAGATTATGGCGAAATTTTTCGAAAATTTAGGGTGTTAGCCAAATTTTTGAAAATTTGAAAATTCTCAGAAACTGAAAAGTTGGAGAATGGAAGCCAGATCGAGCGTAGTGTTGATTAATCAAACCACTTTCGACTTTGTTCCTTTTCGGGGACGAAAAGTTTTAAGTGGGGGAGATTGTAATAACCCGAAAATCTGGGCCATTTTAAAATTTTTAATTTGGCGATTTTAGCGAATTTTGAATATCTAAAATAGATTATTTTAAATAATATCGACGAGAAAATTTATTTTGAATATAATAGAACGTATATATTATATACGTTGTCGTTAGAATATAAATAATTATTTATAATTATAAATAGAATTGAGAATGGCGCGGTAGTTCGATAATTCGATTTCAAACTTCAATTGAATGTACCGGGTGCAAAACAATCCGGATTTTAGTGAAACCAAAAATGATAGGATCTAATTGATGATATCTTTCCAAGAATCCGAGAAATCAAAATTTCATAGCGGGGATCAAAAGATATGTCCAGTTGAAAATTCTGAATAGTCGCTATGGAATTCAGGCCCTTAAAAATGGGAACTTTGCAAACGACCTCGGATTTCGACGAAACCACTTTTGTTGGGTCCGCAGTGTCAAGTTATTGCTAGATTCCAAATTTCATAATTTTTCGAATCAATATGTGAGCGTGGCAAAGGAAAACGCGTTTGACCGGTTTCAGTTGATTTTAATCGACTGGAAATTGGCCATTTTTCTAACGGTCTCAGAATTCGACGAAACTAGTTTTGTTAGGACCGTATCGTCAATACGAAGCTAGAAAATATTTTTCTGGAATTTTTAAAGTTCGTATGTGACCCCGGTAAATTGAAATACGCGTTCAAATTCAATATATAGAGTTATATGTTGATTTTAACGGAAACAGATCGAAACAGTCAAATCAGCTTACGATACATATCCCATTGTGTTCGGAATGGGGGTAATACGCTATGGACGACAGGCGGTGGGTTTCGTTTCGAGGTCGAAAATAAAAGTTGCTTTTTAGAATTAATTTAATAAATAAAATAATATATATATTTCCCTTTTAAACCCTCACCCCCCTTCTCTCCTTATTTTCGACCAGAAAAAAAAACAAAGGCCCATCGTCGATTCAACGCGCCGTCGCCCACGGCGAGACCACCGCACCTCCCTCCGCAGATCGATGCTACAGCCGACGAACTCCCCCACCGATGCCCCTCCTTCTCCAAGCCCCAACCGCCTGCGACGACGAGAACGACCCCAATTCGAGAGCAACCCTCACGAGATCGAACCCTAGCCGTCGCTCCGGCCTGAGCCACCCCCGCGCGAAGCCAACTGGACCCCCCCTCGCCGACTTCACCGTAGCCCCACCCCCCTTTTTTCCGCCCAGTCGACCCCGACTCCTCAGCAAGTCCGGCGGCCTCCTTCCCCGAGTAACACAGTAAGCTCCCTTATTTATTTTTATTTAATTTCAGTTTTTTTTAGTTAGATAATTTATAAAATCTGATTTTATTTACATAGAAAAGATTAGATTTTTCAAAGTGAAAAGATTTGATTTTTAAATTGAAAAGATTATATTTTTATTTATAAAAATATGATTTTTATATAAGGAAGAAGTAAAATAGATTTTTATTCAATTAAAAATATGATTTTTATATTTTTTAAAGTATTAAAAATATAATCTTTACTATATAGAAGATGTAAAAATATGATTTTTGGTTAGGTAGAGAATTAAAAATATAATTTTTACATGATAGGGATATTAAAAATATCATCTTTATAAGTGTAGAAAAATAAAAATGAGATTTTTATAAAGATGAAATCTTTAAATTTGAAAAGGCGAAGTCTATGTTTTTATAAAGGCGAAATCTTTATTTTAGAAAAGGCGAAATCTTTATATGGAAAATAGCGTGATAAAAATATAGTTTTTATCTATATAACATAGTAGTAAAAATTTGATTTTTATATATTGAATAACGGAATAAAAACTTCGATTTTTAGATATATGAAGTGATTATAAAAATATGGTTTTTAAATTGAAAGTGAACATATAAAAATGTGATTTTTATTTTAAAGACATCAAATATAAAAATGTGTGATTTTTATATATGTAGTGGCTACGGGCAATGAAAGCGACGAAAGGCGATAACGATGAAGATTTCTATCAAAAGAAGAGTCAAGATGTTTGGATAGCTATCGGTGAGAATTTCTCACCTTTCAATTTCTTTTTCTAGTTATATATATATACTAGGATGCAGACGGTGTTTAGTAGCACCCGACACAATCGTCCATAGACCATGGACTTGGTTGTTTGATAGCAAAAATTAGTTAGATTATTTGATTGAATTGAATTGTTTGGTGAAATTGAATGGATTGATTGATGTGTGAATGGCGTGGGCCTTCACTAGACCGGGGATAAGGCTAGGCCTCGTCCCGTTTCTAGTATCGTGCCGTTATGCCGCCGAAATTTTCTAAAATACGTTAGAAAAAATAATAATAATAAAAATATCATTTTATTTAAAGAATGAACTGAACAGAAATTCATGTGTTGAAATAAAATATTTTATCATTAAAAATATAACTTTTAACGTGAAAGTGAATAAAATAAAATATTCATTTACAAACCAGACGGTTTGTTTATGTACACTGATTTGACTGACATTGATTGGGTCGATAAATTTTACACATCGCCCAACTGCACAAATAAAATCTGTGTTTGATTGTTTGAAACCCCACACGGGTGTTGGGATGAAATATGAAGTTCACTCATCCTGATTAATTAAATATGTCGATCGATTGATTGACAGGCTGTTATAAGCGTTAGATATCTATATTTGATGCTTATACAGTGTAGTGCACTTTGGTTGATGGTTGATTATTGTTCAATGCTATTATATACATGTGTTGTATGAAAATCCATATAATTAACTTTATATGGTAATTGATTGGGCCTCATTCCAATTTAGAAAATAAAGAATATTATAAAATAAAGGTTCATGTGTTGACTGTACTCATCCGTTGAGATTAGTCATGTGTTGAACGAATATTTTAATAATAAAATTTACATCTTTATCAATATAAAATAAAGGTTCATGTGTTGACTGTACTCATCCGTTGAGATTAGTCATGTGTTGAACGAATATTTTAATAATAAAATTTACATCTTTATCAATATAAAATAAAGGTTCATGTGTTGACTGTACTCATCCGTTGAGATTAGTCATGTGTTGAACGAAATATTTTAACAAAAATAGTCATACGTGGACGGTACTCATTCGTTGAGATTAGTCGTGTGTTGACAAAAAGAAATATTTGAAATAGAATATATAAAGCCGTGTTGATTAGTGATGCGCCATTTTGACGCGAACGATATTTATATCGATTACATTCGTAATTGAATATATAACGATTTCGAAATGAATTGAATATATAACGATTTCGAAATGAATTGAATATATAACGATTTCGAAATGAATTGAATATATAACGATTTCGAAATGAATTGAATATATAACGATTTCGAAATGAATTGAATATATAACGATTTCGAAATGAATTGAATATATAACGATTTCGAAATGAATTGAATATATAACGATTTCGAAATGAATTGAATATATAACGATTTCGAAACGAATTGAATATATAACGATTTCGAAACGAATTGAATATATAACGATTTCGAAACGAATTGAATATATAACGATTTCGAAACGAATTGAATATATAACGATTTCGAAATGAATTGAATATATAACGATTTCGAAATGAATTGAATATATAACGATTTCGAAATGAATTGAATATATAACGATTTCGAAATGAATTGAATATATAACGATTTCGAAATGAATTGAATATATAACGATTTCGAAATGAATTGAATATATAACAACGATTTCGAAATGAATTGAATATATAACGATTTCGATTTGAATTGAATATAAAACGATTTCGAATTGAATGGAATAGAAAACCAATTTGATTTCAATTGAATATATAATGAATTTGATTCAAATAGAAAACGAAACGAATTTGATTTGAATAGAAAATGAATTTGAATCGAATAGAAAACCAATTTGAATTAAATTGAATTGAAAACGAATTCAAATTGAATTGAAAGCGAATTGAATTGAATTCAAATTTAATTGAAATTTGAATTGAATAGAAATGAATTTTAAAACGAATTTATAAAGAAGAATTCAATTTTGATTTGAATTGAAATGGAAGTTGAAATTGCTTTTGAAACGAATTTAAAACTATTTATATAATTCGTTTTAAATAGAAATCGACGAGATATATATTATATATATTATATATATAATATAATGGCCTGAATAGAACGCGCCGCGGCAGTTCATGAATTTCGACCATTTATTTCAAACGGACATTACGGGAGATCCGACCGTCGGATTCTCCTAAAACCAGAATCGTTGGGTTCGTATCGAAAAGAGCTTTCTAACGAATATTTGAAATTTGAAATCTAACGGTTGGATTTGGAGATACGTCCAAATCAAATTCGAAAAAGGTCGCCGTAAGTGCAGTTCGATGGCCGTTGATGGAAATCGACTGTACGGGCCTTGATAAAATTATTAAAAATAGTAATAAATTATGTAAAATCATAAGAAATGATTTGGGAAAGATTGGGGTGAAAAACTCCATATTTGAAAAGATAAAAATAAATTTTTATCGAAATGAACTAGTTTGAACTCAATTTAAAACCCGGGTTTTTATTTTTAGATAAATAAATTAGATTTAAAAAGGGGTTTTAAATAATCGGAATTCCTAATATATTTGATTTGAATTGAACTAGAATTGATTTGGGGGTTTATCGTGAGCTGTGTTTTAAACAACACTAGTTCTTTAACCCGATGATAAATAGAATGTGATTTGGGTTTGTCGTGAACTGTGTTTTAAATAACACCTAGTTCTTTAACCCAGAAAAAGGAGTTTAATGAATCTACAATTAGATTGAAATGTGAATTGATAATCTAAATTATCAAATATTGAAATGAGCGAGAATGGAGTATCGCCAGTTTTGCTCCAAAGCGATAGTTAAATCTTTAATTAGATTTGAACGTGAAATGGTAATTAATTTTACCAATAACACCGTGGTGTTAGATATGGAGTGTTACCAGTTTTGCTTCATGGGATGAATAGGTTGGGATTGGGAAATAAAATAAATAATTACTTCGGTGTGGTTCGCTAATCTCGACTAGTTTAGAAAAACCATAATTTGGTTTGAAATGACATCCAAAGGAAGATTACAGGATAAATTTTAAAGAATTTATCTTGGATAAAATTAACGGGAACCTTTCCCTAAGAATGTGGAATTTAGAAACTAGCTGTAGGTTGGCTAAGAAGAATGGTTTCCTGGGTATTGATCTGATGTTGGTTTCGGCCTTCGGGGTTAATGTTCGGGAAATTGTTCTCTTGCTAATTTGCGGTTAGTGACTAATGAATTGGAATGAGGCGTATATTGTGTTTGTGTAACATTTGTTTTTAATATACGCGGGTTGTTCGGAAAGTCCGGGTTTACACCCATTCTGAATAACCGATTCGACGATATGTCGAAGATGAAGACGGTGGTTGAAGACCGGAAGTCTTCACATCGTTTGGATTATTACTGACGATCCTGATTGGGCTGTACACCCAAGAGGATGGAAATAGTTGGTGGTCGTTCAGACGTACTTGGAGATGGATGGATATGCGAGGAAAGTGCCTCCGGTTTCGTTCAGACCCAGAACGGACTTGTAAATGGATTGTGTGTCTGACATTGGATTTTATTCTGTGTTGATTGATTTCTATTAAATATACATCTGTTTGGCGGCGGAGAATTTATTCTTTTGCTTAACGCCCTTCTCTGAGACGTACGAGCTCAGAGGTTGTATATCGATGGACATCAGTCGCATGGCATGAATTGCCTATGTGGCACGCTAAGATGCAATGATCAAGGCTTCTGTTGAAAAGCAAAGTCTTGTGGTTGATGATCAAAGCACGCCTACGTGGCAGCTTTGTGTATAACGTGAATTCGCGAGCCTCACACCTCGGTATGAGTTAAAAAAGGGATAGTGACTGCAGGGAGAGCACGACGTTTCTTTCTAGCTTTGGTGGTGTCAGTAACTTACCAGCCCTGACATTTATATACTTTTCACCTATGTGGTTGTTGGAATGCGAGGCGCCTCGATTATGGGTCTGTAAGGACCGGGAAACGTGTGTTCAGGCATAATTAATCCTCTAACGTAAGTGAGGACCGGCCCTGAAGATCCGGGGTTGCCCAGAGTGCGTAACCCTGAGGCATTTGCTAGAGTGTCTCGAACGCAGAGAGGAGCTTGCCCCTTGCCTCGACTCATGACGGAAATCCAATTTCCAATACGTGTATTGCGGCTTTATTTGTAGAGCTTAGTATGGCGACATAGTGGGATGGGGCACTCATGCCGTCTATGATTTATATTTATGATTGAAATTGTTTTGACACTATACACTTATTATAGTATCAAATGATTTGTTTTAAACGTATCAAGCATGTTTGGCTGTTATAAGGTAAAACCCTATCCTCCGGCTTGCGTTGCATTGTGTGATGGGACCTGGGTCTTATAATAGCTTCATTTTTCGAAAAAGCATTGCGTTGTTTATTCTATGCACTAGTATTCTTGGGAGGAAACCCGTTCCGTGTTATACGGCGTGGTCCCTTGAATTACTCTCTTTTAAAGTAAAGTTTTAAATAACTGTTTTAGTTCTCACACCAGTCACATGACTGACCTGGAGTTTATTGTTTTAACCTAAACTCTGGGTGCCCCTATTTTCCGCACGGGCAGCTAGTAGTTTTGGTTTTGTAGATTTATATTCACAGGATCCTGGTTTACAGCTAGAATGATATTCGGAAAGCTCTGTATCCGTATATCACCTTCAGTTGTGCTCTGTATTATTTTCCGCTGCTATGTAATTTATTGTAATCTCTGATATTTATCGAATGTAATTTATTCATTCATACTCTGCATATTCTTGTATCTGATGGAATTGTTGTAATAGCAATGAAATGTTCTTACGTCTGCGTTCTATTATGTCCTGTTCTCAACGATCAGGGGTTTCGAACGGTCTAGATCGGTTTAACGACTGATTCAGATCGAGCGAAATTCCGGGCCGTCACAGAACCAGAAGAGGGTGGGGAGCTCACGAGTCGATGGGTACTAGGGCGCGACGAACCGACCCGATCAGAAGGCACGACCCGACCCGGATGAAGCAACCCGATCCGACCCGAAGTGGTAACGCTGATCCGAACCAGGAGGAGGAGCCACGAGCTGGAGGACCACGACCCGATCCGACGCAGGAGGCGCGACCCGATCCGAATGTCTAAGGCCGATCCGATCCGATGAAGAATGTGAAGGCTGATCCGATCCGATTCGATGGTGATGACCAAGAACCCGAGATGCAAAGGTAGTCCAGATGGGAGTTAGAGCTCAGGATCCCGGAACCAGTTGGGAACCAATGAGTTCACTTCATGGTTGGGCTTTGCTGCGGGATGCGTGCTAAGGAGTTGTCGACGTTCATAACTTCTATTCACAACTAAAAATGAATGAAGGTCTACTTATCAGTGTAGTAGGGTCATTATGACCTGAGGGGCAAGGTGATGGCAACAAGACTACGTTATCAGTGCAGTAGGGTCATTATGACCTGAGGGGCAAGGTGATGCGTAGTACGACTATGAGCTAGTGCAGTGGGGTTCTTGTGACTCCATGGGGAAAAGTGGACATAGTAAGGATTAGTAAGGCTATGAGCCAATGCAGTGGAGTTCTTGTGACTCCATGGGGCAAAGTGGACATAACGAAGGATTTGTGGCTACGTTATCAGTGCAGTGAAGCCATTTATGACTTCATGGGGCAAAGTGATCGTAGCAAGGAATGTTGGGTGATCAAAGTGGTGAATATCGTATGCTTTACGCACTGAGTGAGAGATGTGAGGATGGATGCTATGTTTGATTGTTTGCCATCATTATGACATGCACACCTCCCCCACCTCCGTATCTTTACACTGTTTGATATGGTACCTTAGAGTGTTGTACAGTATGTAGTGCTAACTCTTTGGTTGCAGGCCCAGGTTCAGGTATGTTTTAGTCTACCTGTTATTGTTCACTTTAGATGCTTATCGCTCATACCAGGCTTTATGTCTGACCCAGAGTTTTATGTCTCCTCGTATTACTCTGGGTGCTCACACGAGCAGACTAGAGACAGGTTCGCTGGTGATGCGCGAGTAGCTGATTCGGAGGCGGGCAGGAGGCTTCCACGTATTATATATATATATACACATTCTCCCTGTGTCGTTGGTGGTCGCTACTTGGGCATTAGTAGTGTACCTCATTTATCTTACTTTTGCTTTGAGACAGTTTGAAAATTGTAATAAGCTATATTTTGGATTTCCGCTGCTATGATGTTTAGTTCTGATTTTCAGCTTATGCACTGTCTCTCCTGTTTTATGTCAAGTATGTTGTTATTATATTTTATTCTATGCACTGTGAGACATTCTACAGGTTCTTTGTATGTTCATTTCCTTCTTTCCTTTTCTTTTTCACGACCCGTTCCGTGCTAACTGGACATGTGTACAGCGCGCTTTTGGAGTAAATGTCGGTTGGTGCGGGGCGGGCCGTCACACTTGGTATCAGAGCTCTAGGTTGCGTAGTTAACCTAGGGAAAGACACCAGGGAGAGATAGTACGTATATGAGAGCGCGTATTTGTGATTATTTTGGTTTTCAAAAGTTATGTATATATATATACTATTAGTAGCATGAGAATGAAGTCGCACTGCACTAGCACCACTATGGGGTCGTTAATCGTTTCCCTTTTTCAGATTGACGACGAGCCGAGACACGAGGGGTGCTGGTAGAGGGACCAACCAAAGGAATGCCGCTGACATGAGGGCGATGTTTACTAACCTCATGAGAGACATGCTTAGAGAAGTGCAAGGGGCAGTTCCCAATCCCGGAGTTGGTGTTGGCCCAGTAGTGCAGGCGCCTAGGGTTGATTTCGCCAAGTTGTGCAAGGATTACACTAATCTTGGTGGGAAGCCATTCCACGGAACGGAGTCGGCCACGGATGTTCAAGATTAGATGGATAGCTGTGACCGTAACTTCGATGACTTAGGTCTTGAGGATGCGATGAAGAGAAGGCTAGCGTCTCGTCAGCTGCAAGGGCGAGCGATGAATTGGTGGAATGCCATTAGAACAGCTACTCCAGAGGACCAGGTTACTTGGGATCAGTTCAAGGCTCACTTTAGCGAGAAGTTCATTCCAGCTGCCCAGAAGTCAGTGTTGTTCAAGAGGTTTTTGGAACTCAAGCAGAACGGAAGGGCAGTTTCTGATTATATTGCTGAGTTCGACACTTTGTCGAAGTATGGACTGTCTCTCATTGATACTCCTGAAAAGAAGAATGAGAAGTTCATTAGTGGTTTAGATGGATACTTGGGGGAAAGGCTTATCAACCACATCGATGAGACTTTTGAATCGATTGTGGGGAAGGCTTTGAGATCAGAGAGTCTTTACCCTAAGTCAAAGACTGAGGCTGCATCTGCAGAAGGGCCAAAGCCGCAAGCAGGCGGTGGAGGCAAGAATAACTCTCAGAATAAGAGGAAGCAGGACCAATCAAAGGGTGGCCAGAAAAAGAGCAAGAAGGATGTTGAGTGCTTCAGCTGTGGAAAGAAAGGCCATTATGCTAAGGAATGTCGGGCCAAGCCAGCGGAAAGGAAGTGCTACAACTGTGGTCAAGTGGGACATCATAAGGATAAGTGTCCGCAACCTCTTAAGGAGAAGCAGATTGTGAAAGCATATGCTATTGATGCTGTTCCTTCTTCGTCGAATGCCCCAACTGCGACGGAGAAAGGAAAGAATATTGTTATTCAAGGTATGCTTTCTATTTATGATGTACCAGTTCGAGTTTTGTTTGATACTGGGGCTTCCCGTTCCTTCATATCTAGTGACCTGGTAGATAGGTTGGGACTGTAACCCGAGATAGTCGATAGACCACTGGTTGTGACGAACCCGATTGGTGGTTCGACTAGCCTTAGTATGATTTGCAGGAATTTGGTCTTATCGAGTCATGGATGTATGTTTGTATGTGATTGCTTTGTTTTGGGCTTTACTGGGTATGGCATTATATTGGGAGTCGATTGGCTCCAAAGATACGGGGTGGTGGTAGACTGTGAGGGCTTTTTGGTGACAGTGAGGGCGGATGATGGGCGGAGGGTAGTGTTTGGTAGTCTACCTAGTGATGGGGTTATGGTTGGTTTTGTAAATTCCCTCGACATCCCGTAGGATGAGTTGTCAGATGTGCCCGTGGTTGGCCAGTATCCGGACGTCTTCGAGGAGGTGACCGGGCTTCCACCACACCGAGAGATTGAGTTCCGTATTGATTTAGTGAAAGATGCCAGACCTATAGTGATGCCACTTCGTCGTATGGCACCAAGGGAGCAGCGAGAGCTCGGGGTGCAAGTCAGCAATCTTTTGAAGAAGGGATTTATTAGAAGGAGTGTTTCCGAGTGGGGAGCACCAATTGTGTTTGCCACTAAGGCAGATGGTTCCCTTCGTTTGTGTGTGGACTATCGCGAGTTGAATAAGGTGACGAGGAAGAATAAGTATCCTCTACCACGGATAGATGATTTGTTTGATCAGCTGGAAGAAGCTAGAGTGTTCTCCCAGTTGGACCTCGCGACAGGATTTCATCAGCTTCGAGTAGCAGATGAGAGTGTTCCGAAAACGGCGTTTAGGACGCCGTCTGGATTTTATGAGTGGTTGGTCATGCCATTTGGGTTGACCAATGCACCAGCCTATTTTGTGGATCTTATGAATCGAGTATTCAGAGATCAGTTGAATAAGTTTGTTCTTGTGTTCGTGGATGATATCCTTGTTTACTCAGGGACAGAGGAGGAACACAAGGGACACTTGAGGATAGTGATGGAGGTGTTGAGGAAACACCAATTGAAAGCGAAATTCTCTAAGTGTCATTTTTGGAGAAGGGAAGTGAGATTCTTGGGTCATGTTGTTTCAGAGAATGGTATTGCCGTGGACCCTGCGAAGGTGGCTACGGTACAGGATTGGCCTACGCCTAAGAATGCAACAGATGTGAGAAGTTTCTTGGGATTAGCTGGATATTATCGTAAGTTTATCCAGGACTTCTCCAAGATAGCAGCACCGTTGACTCAGTTGACTAAGAAGAATCAGTCCTTCGTCTGGGACGAAGTGTGTGAGGATGCCTTCAAAAGTCTAAAGGAGAAGTTGACGCGTGCGCCAGTGTTAGTCATTCCTAAAGGGAATGAAGAGATGACGGTATACACGGATGCTTGTGGTACCGGAATGGGTGCAGTATTGATGCAAGGAGGTAGGGTTGTAGCTTATGCTAGTCGACAGCTAAAGCCGCATGAGAAGAAGTATCCTACCCATGATTTGGAATTGGCAGCGATTGTATTTGCGCTGAAGATGTGGAGACACTATCTCTTGGGAGAAAGATTTGAGTTGTTTACCGATCATAAATCGTTAAAGTATCTCTTCTCTCAGAAAGATCTGAATCTCCGTCAGCAGAGATGGTTAGAGTTCTTGGCTTCGTATGATTTTGATATCGCATATACACCTGGGAAAGGTAATGCGGTAGCCGATGCCTTGAGTAGGAGACATGCCAGCTTAGGGGCAATGTTTCTTGAATGGAAGCAACTGGAGTATATCGCGGGGTTTGATTTCAGACCAAAGTGCGAATTGGATCCAGTTATGCTAGCTAGTTTGACGATCAGACCCACTTTGATAGGGCGGATTGGTTCTAGTCAGAGGGACGATCCTAATCTATTAGAAATCATCTCCAAGTTAGAGATGGGTATCGACGGTGAAGAGATGAATGTGTATGGGCTTGATCGAGATGGATGGCTTCGGAAGAATGGAAGGCTAGTTGTACCCAACGTCAATGGATTGAGAGATGAAGTGCTTAGAGAATGTCATCACTCAAAACTGACTATACACCCCGGTGGTAATAAGATGTATCGAGACATGAGACAGACTTACTACTGGGATGGGATGAAAAGAGACGTTGGGAAGTTTATATCCAAATGCATGAATTGCCAACTAGTTAAAGCCGAACAAAAGAAGCCTAGTGGTTTGTTACAACCATTAGAAATTCCCGAATGGAAATGGGAGCAAGTCTCAATGGATTTCATCGATGGTTTACCAAGGACTAGATCGGGATATGATAGCATTTGGATAATTGTGGATCGATTGACTAAGAGCGCAAGATTTATACCAGACAAATCGACCAGAACGGCAGCCAAGTTGGCAGAATTGTATATGAAGTGGGTAGGGAGATTTCATGGAGTACCCAAAAACGTTGTGAGTGACCGAGACCCGTTGTTCACTAGTGGGTTTTGGAAGAGCTTACAAGAGGCTCTAGGGTCAGGATTACATCTCAGTACCGCATATCATCCTCAGACCGATGGTCAGACGGAGAGGGTGAATCGTATATTGGAAGATCTCTTGAGAGCGTGTATATTGGATTTTGGTGGATCGTGGGATGACCATTTGCATCTAGTAGAGTTTGCATATAATAATAGCTACCAATCCAGTATCGGTATGGCTCCATATAAAGCTTTGTACGGAAGACCGTGCAACTCACCATCATGTTGGATAGAGACTGGCGAGAAGTTTGTGCTTGGACCAGATGTGGTGAGAGAAACTTCGGATAAGATCAAGATCATTCAGCAACGGATGAAAGCTGCTCAAGATAGGCAGAAGAGTTATGCTGATAAGAGGAGAAGAGACTTGAAATTCTCCATTGGTGACTTGGTGTTTGTCAAGATCTCTCCGTTGAAGAGCGTGATACGATTTGGTAGGAGAGGCAAGTTAGCACCAAGATTTGTCGGCCCATTCCCTGTTCTTGAATTAGTCGGGAATTTGGCATATAGAGTTGGCTTACCAGAGAAGATGGCGGGAGTTCACAATGTATTTCATGTTTCCCAACTAAGGAAGTTCGTTCACGACTCAGATGTGGCTATTTCACCTGATCAGTTAGAGGACTTCGAAGTAGAACCCGAGGCGGTTGAGAACCGCAAGCCGATTCGTATTGTGGGACACGATACGAAGCAACTTCGAAGAAAGGCGGTGAAGCTAGTCAAGGTTCAGTGGGGCGAGGACGAGAATGATTGTACTTGGGAGACAGAGGAGAGCATTAGAAAGGCATATCCAGAACTCTTTGCCTGGTAAGATTTACTTTGCGATTTAGTTATTCCGCATGCTAGGATATACTTATTTTACTTGTTTTGCATGTTTGATGGTTGTTTTATGGTTGATAGGCATGCGGGACCTTTGTGTGTGTCTGGATTAGGGAATTTCGGGGGCGAAATTTCTTAAGGGGGGAAGAGTGTAATAACCTGTATCCTACGTATCGGGGGATCGTAGAATATTTATTTCTTTCCCGTATGAAGTTGTATGGTCATGTAACTTTGGGAAACATCTATTAGAGTCATTTCCCATGTTCATGATTTTTGTCGATTTTTAAATGACCATTTTTCCCCTAGTTGGTACTGTTTTGGCCATAACTTTTGATTGGAAAGGAATTTTTACCTGAAACCACTTCCATTAGATTCGTTTGATGGTTTACCTTTCCGTAGAGTGGTCATAATAGCCAAACGGACTTACCGTTTGGGAGATATGGCTGAAACAAGGTTTGGAGGGTGAAAAACTGCTTAGCCGGGCCAAATCGGGTGATTAGTGAGTAGGCCCATAACCCATTTTGAGATTGGGGTTATGGGAGGGCTGAAATGAGATGGAGAATCATTCCATTTCAGTTTTCTAGCCTCCACTTATCACCAAGGATCCCTAAAAATGGCCTCCAACCTTTAAATCACCTCCAAATCACCTTTAGGTTAAGGATTTGGTTTAGCAACCCCTAATCAAGGAAGATCTTCACCAAATCAACATAGGAGCTGCTGTTTGGTATTGAAATTCGTATCAAATCAGAGAATTATTTCAGATCTTAGTTTATTTGTGGCTAAGGTGAGTGATTTGCATAGTTTTACACTAATTATGGCTAATTAGGGGTGATTAGTGTTAATTAGCGAATTTATACACTAATAAATTCGGGAAAAATGTTCATAAATTCTTAAATGATGTTTTAGACCTCTGATATGAATTTGGGTTAATTTGGTTAAGTTTTGCTAATCATATCATTAGTTTCACCTAAACATGCTTAAGGGGAAAATATGGGATTTTGGGTATGTTTGATCCATTTTACATGCTATGATTTATGTTTTGATGTTTGGGATCGATACTACATGTTGCTATGACTGTATGGTATGCTTTGTGATTGTTTAGAAGTGTTAGATTGGTTGAAAACGCCGTCGAATGGCATAGAAACAGTCGTAGGAAAACATGCAGGAAATGGCCTAGAATCCGGATCGGATCGGTGAAGGGGAGCGCGACTCGACCCGTTCCAGCGTGGGCGTCACGATCCGTTTGAGGGAGAAAGTCACGACTTAGCTAGGTGGCACGATCCGGTAGTAGAAGAACGATCCGAACCAACAAGTATTCACGATCCGAACCAGAAGAGGGTGGGGAGCTCACGAGTCGATGGGTACTAGGGCGCGACGAACCGACCCGATCAGAAGGCACGACCCGACCCGGATGAAGCAACCCGATCCGACCCGAAGTGGTAACGCCGATCCGAACCAGGAGGAGGAGCCACGAGCTGGAGGACCACGACCCGATCCGACGCAGGAGGCGCGACCCGATCCGAATGTCTAAGGCCGATCCGATCCAATGAAGAATGTGAAGGCTGATCCGATCCGATTCGATGGTGATGACCAATAACCCGAGATGCAAAGGTAGTCCAAATGCGAGTTAGAGCTCAGGATCCCGGAACCAGTTGGGAACCAATGAGTTCACTTCATGGTTGGGCTTTGCTGCGGGACGCGTGCTAAGGAGTTGTCGACGTTCATAACTTCGATTCACCACTAAAAATGAATGAAGGGCTACTTATCATTGCAGTAGGGTCATTATGACCTGAGGGGCAAGGTGATGGTAGCAACACTACGTTATCAGTGCAGTAGGGTCATTATGACCCGAGGGGCAAGGTGATGCGTTGTACGACTATGAGCCAGTGCAGTGGGGTTCTTGTGACTCCATGTGGCAAAGTGGACATAGTAAGGATTAGTAAGGCTATGAGCCAGTGCAGTGGGGTTCTTGTGACTCCATGGGGCAAAGTGGACATAGCGAAGGATTTGTGGCTACGTTATCAGTGCAGTGAAGCCATTTATGACTTCATGGGGCAAAGTGATCGTAGCAAGGAATGTTGGGTGATCGAAGTGGTGAATATCGTATGCTTTACGCACTGAGTGAGAGATGTGAGGATGGATGCTATGTTTGATTGTTTGCCATCATTATGACATGCACACCTCCCCCACCTCCGTATCTTTACACTGTTTGATATGGTACCTTAGAGTGTTGTACAGTATGTAGTGCTAACTCTTTGGTTGCAGGCCCAGGTTCAGGTATGTTTTAGTCTACCTGTTATTGTTCACTTTAGATGCTTATCGCTCATACCAGGCTTTATGTCTGACCCAGAGTTTTATGTCTCCTCTTATTACTCTGGGTGCTCACACGAGCAGACTAGAGACAGGTTAGCTGGTGATGCGCGAGTAGCTGATTCGGAGGCGGGCAGGAGGCTTCCACGTATTATATATATACACATTCTCCCTGTGTCGTTGGTGGTCGCTACTTGGGCATTAGTAGTGTACCTCATTTATCTTACTTTTGCTTTGAGACAGTTTGAAAATTGTAATAAGCTGTATTTTGGATTTCCGCTGCTATGATGTTTAGTTCTGATTTTCAGCTTATGCACTGTCTCTCCTGTTTTATGTCAAGTATGTTGTTATTATATTTTATTCTATGCGCTGTGAGACATTCTACAGGTTCTTTGTATGTTCATTTCCTTCTTTCCTTTTCTTTTTCACGACCCGTTCCGTGCTAACTGGACATGTGTACAGCGCGCTTTTGGAGTAAATGTCGGTTGGTGCGGGGCGGGCCGTCACAATAACACATCAGAATAACAACAACAGACTTTTATAACATCATAGTAAATGTTACATCAGAGTACATAATACATATCAGAGTACATTAAATAAATTTACAGCGGAAGATAATTTTACATTACTTAAATACAGTGCAGCGGAAATAAAATAACTAAGACAGCGGAAGACTTTTCTATGCTCTGGACACAGCTTTGAGCTTCAATCCAGGATCCTGCTAAAGAGATAAATATCTGCAAAAAGCTACTCGACTGCCCATGTGGAAAAGAGGGCACGCGAGTTTGCAAAAGTGGAAACAAACAACGGGTCAGTCGTGGGACTGGTGTGAGAATTCTTAACTATTATAACTAATAATAATAAGGCAAATCCAAGGACACCGCCACTAAAGCGGAACGGGTTTTATTCCAATGGATTGCCGTGCATAATTTAAGTAAATCGTCAAAACAACGCAATGCTTTGTAGAAAAATGAAACCATCATAAGACCCAAGTCCCATCACACAATGCAACGCAAACCGGAGGATAGGGTTTTACCTTATAATGGTCAAACATGCTTGATACGATAAAAACGATATTATTATTAGTGTGTATATGTTTTAAAACATTTCAAAGTAAATGTATCAATCCTAGGAAGCATAGGTACCATATGCTATGCCTCCGTACTAGTAATACAATCAAATCCGTAAGGTCGTATTTGGAATTTGGATTTCCATCTGAGTCAAGGCTAGGGAGGAGCTCATTACCAATTCGAGACACTCTAGCTAATGTCTCAGGGTTCCCCGCAGTTAACCCTTGGAAAGCTGCAGGGCCGGTCCACACATACAGCTTCGTGGATTGGCAATTCCTGAACACACGTTTCTCGATCCTATAGGACCTATCCGAGGCGCCTCATTCCATCATCCACATAAGTAAAATGTCAGGGCTGGAAGGTCACTGACACCACTCTAGCTAGAAAGAAACGTGCTGCTCTCCCTGCGTTCCCTTCTCCCGTTTTAGACTCCGCCGGTGTGTGAGGCTCGTGAAGTCACGCTATACCCAAAGCTATGCCTAAACAGGCTATGCTTTGATCATCCCACAAGGCCTGCTTTTCAACACAGCCTTGATCATATGCATCTTAGAATGCCACATCGTCAATCCATACCATACCATTGATTTCTACCAACATATAACCTCTGAGCTCATACGTCTCACAGAAGGGTGTAAAACATCAAACAGATATATGTTTAGCAGAGATCAACGAATACAGTATAAAGGAATACAATGTCAGACATACAATCCATTTACGCGCTTATGCTCTGGGTTTGAGCGAAAGCCAAAACCGTGCAATCAACACTACGTCCGGACGGCTACTACTGTCGCCCCTTCAAGGTAGCTACTCCTATCATGGGTCTCAATAGCAACACACCCATTCGATGTGAAGATCGTCAGTCTTCAATCACGGTCTTCAACTCTTCGAACGTCGTATCATTATTTGGAATGAGAGTAAACTCGGACTTTCCAAATAATTCTCGCATATATAAATTTGAAAACAATTTCATATCGATAATATTAATTTATAACGATCAGTCTTTATTTTTATTTATATAAAAATAATTAAATTCTATTTATCAATACTTCGTGCAAACAGGAGACCTTGGTGTTGTTTTCACCCAAATTTGTTTTACACATTTCTCTAAATCTAACCGTTGGAATTCTACATAATTCATATCATTGGAAAGATCTTCCCAAGGCGAACCTAACGGTTTCAGTTTTGGGAAAATCCGGCGGTCGGATCATACAGTATAATCAATTAAAAGTACGATCCTAAAATGTGAACTACCACGCTCGATTCAAGTACTTTTAATTTATATATATATATAATTTATTTAAATATAATTCCTCGTCCATTTCATTATTGTGATTATCATAACAAGTAAAGAGCACTTGGTTTCATAACATTTTGATATATAACATAACACACAATAATGTTTTACTTTAATTTTCAAAATATTCATTTTGAAATTATCCCTCCTTTAATATTCATTATAAATTGGGTAAAATAAATCGATAACCTCGTTCGCGTTTAAAAATAGTGTTGCTATATTTTTTTTTAAAATGGATTTAATAGCCCAATTCATTATCTTATCCCTTTATATTTTTATAATGGGCTAGACCCCTCACATTAAGCCTACGACTTGTGGATGCTGGATGTGCCGGTCGGTTCCGGGCAGACTTATTCCACAAGTTGGGCTTAACCTCGTGTCATGGCCCGTTTCGTATTTGCGCACTTGGACCTCTCACATTAGGTTCAACATTTGTGGCTGCTGGATATGCCGGTCGGGTCCGGGCAGACTTCTACCACAAATGTAACCTAACCTCGTGTCCAAGCACAATTATAATTTATAATTATAATTAATTTTTCTAGACATGCCATTCTTTAAATAATCCTTTCCCTTGAAAGATCCTACTTCTAAGGTATTCTTTATTCTTAAATATCCTGATTTCAAATATTTAATATAAATTGTGACTTTCCCTGTTTTTATGATTTTCTAAAAAAAAAAACAATCTTTTCAAGATGTCCAATTTTGAAACCATATTTTTTTCTCTAACATATTTACATCAAAGATGTAATCTTTCTACATCAACATCAATTAATTTCATTAGTTGAATATAAAATAAAAACATTCCTTTAATTCAAAATTGATAACATTTTGGAAACAAATTCTTCTTAATTTAACACCGGGACAATTAAAACGGTGAACATTTTAAATTCCGACTTTTTATACTATCATAAATGACATACCTTATATTAACCTAATTGACATGACATATTTGTACTTATTAACAACCAAAATGTAACTTTCAATTCATTCCTTTTAATGCATAGAAAATATTATTAAAACCTCTCTTTACCTTATCTATTTAAAACCATAAGTAATAAATGTCTTCCTTTTTCTTTTCCTTATTTATTTATTTATTTACCTAAATGTAAATAAGTTCCTTTTTCTTCTACATACCCTATTTACATGAAAATGTAAATGAAAACATCATCTAAAATAATTCTTTTTATTTACATAAGGAAATGTAAATTTCTATTTCACTTACATTCCTTAATTACATTGAAAATGTAATGTTTTATATTTTTTCTCCTATTTTATTTAAAATGTAATATTTTCTTCTTGTTCTTTACACTATAGAAAAATGTAAATTTTCCTTTCCATTCTTTACATTATATTCACTTTTATTACATTATAAAGAATGTAATTCTTCTAACTTCTTTTATTACATTATAAAAATGTAATATTTCTTCATTTAATTACATTAAGAAACATTATACTGTAAAATTCCTATCTTTCAGTTGCATTGTAAAATTTCCCTTTTTTAATTACATTGTAATGTAATTAACATTACAGTGAGAAATCCTAACTTTCCAAGTTACATTAAAAATGTAATTTTCAATATACTGTAAAATCCTTCTTTTTAAGTTACATTAAAAATGAAGTTTCATAATAGTGAAAATTTATCTCTTTTTAAATTACAAACAAAAAAAATGTAATTTTATTTTATGATGCAAATTCATACCTTAATTACATATAAAAATGTAATTTTTTATTTATACAATGCAACTCATATTCTAATTACATAGAAAAAAAATGTAATTTTTAATTTGCAATGTAAATCTCATCTTAAGTTACATATAAAAATGTAATTTTTAATTTACATTGCAAGTTCAAATACAAATTACATATAAAGATGTAATTTTTTTTATCTGTTGCAAGTTCATGTCTTATTTAATCATATAAAAATGTAATTATTTCATGACAAAATCATACCTTTATTTAATTACATAAAAATGTAATTATTCATTACATTACACATTTCATCCTTTCATTTACAATGTAAAAATTCCCTTTTAATTGCATTAAAAATGCAATTAACATTACTATGTCAAGTTTTGTATCACCTTCTCAATGAACAAATATAATGGTTTTTGCTTAATCATTGTCTAATATCACAAAATGTTCAATTTCTAAATTACCACATAACGGTGTGAAATTAATGTCAAGTTCTAATTTAACTCATAACAGTGTACATAATGTCAATTACCTATTCTAACCAAAATTAACATAAAAAAAAATGTCCCCTTTCAACTTACGCTCAAAAATGATGCTTTTATATTTTGTTTCATGACGTATAAAAATAAGAGTGACATTCTTTTTAATGACAAAACTAAAAAGGGAATTCTTCTTATTTAAAATCCAAAGGTGATTTTTTTTTTTAGTATAAACAAAAGTTAAATCTTTTGTAATTGACAAAAACGGTGATAAATAATATGGCTTTTCATTTTAACAAAGGAATATTAAAAATGTTCTTTTTTTTAACTTTCACCAAAGATGAAAATTGTTTGTCAACTTTCAAAACATGAACAAAAATGAATGTTTCTTTTTATTTCAAACAAAAATGATTGTTTTCTTTTTAAATCGACCAAAAATGTATATTTTTGGTTTTACTTTTTTTTTTATGTATTCTAATAACATATGAAAGAACATTTTATATATTTACATTCTCTAAGGACTCTAATACCATATAAAGAATATCATGTATATTCACATTTTTCTACGACTTCTAAGAACATATAAATGGTCACTTATAGGTAATCAATATTCTATGTTATCATATAACATAATATTTTATATGTAAAACATTCTTATGAATTCTAATGTCATATAAAAATGATATTTTATATGTTCACAATTTCAATGATTCAAATGTCATAAAAAAATGATATGTGAACAATTTCAATGATTCTATTGCATTCTTTACATTTGACAAAATAAATTTTGTCATTCAATCTTTTTATCAACCACAAAATGATATATTCCTTTCACCTATTTTATGTTAACAATAATGAGATATTGGTTAACAACAATTTTATAATAACCAAATTGACATATTTGTCTTTCAATTATTCTATCTTAACAAACAAGATATATATGTTTTCAACAAAACCAACATGAAATGTTTAATTTCAACTATCCTATAACAATCAAAATAAATTAATCCATCAACAGAACGGCATAAGAGGATTCATCAATCCACATCAAATCACGAATAACACAAAATATTACAGCGCGTGTGTAATACTAAAATTATAATTATCAAATTTAAATTATAAAATTTAAAGGAATATAATTTCTCACCAATAGCTTTCCACCCCCTCAGTCCTAGCCAACTCGCAAGTGCCTCCTACCCGCAAAACTGCTCCGACGCTGGTGGCTTTCGAGAGGAAAATTGGCGACTGTAGTTGATAATTCCCGATCACACCTTTATAGTTTTAAAGATCTCGCAATGGCCCTTTGGTTTAAAAAAAAGATTCTTTTTTTTGAAGAGACTAATAAACTTCAGGAGAGAGTAGAAAGGAAAGAAGAAAATGGAGGAATGAATGCATAGAAAGGAAGGGGAAAAGATGTAGTGGTTTGGGAAAAATGAATGAAGAATGGTAGAATAAATAGCAAGTAATACGAAACATTTGGAAGTGAATGGACAAGAGTGGCATATGAAAGGAAGAGAGAGAATAGGGTATTTATGTTTCATTATTTTAGTATGCTACACTCTACATATATGGCTTTGATTACTTAAATAATTGCCAAGCATTTACCATAAAAAAAACAAATTCACATATAAAAATTCATGTTAGTTAATACAATGATTTTCAATTAGATTTTATCAAGTATATGTGTGTATATATATATGTATTTAATTCCACTGAATTTGGTTTGATTTAATTATGTCAATGAGTTACAAGAAAAAAAAAATTAGCAATCCAAATATGGCTATATGTTTATTATATATGGACAAAAGAAAATGGTTGCATATGTAAATCAATTATTCTATTGTAATAAGTCTTCTACCGTTACCTTATTAATTCACTTTAATGGACTTTAATTGCAATTAATTGTAGCTTATTACCAATATAAAATTCTAACCTTTATTGTTTACCTATATAAACAAAACCACCCATTTATATGCAATCAATACACGTCACAAATGTCAGAATATGTCTAAATGATTTAAAAAAATATATATTCTAAATTCATTAACAATTTGCCATAAATCCCCTATTTATATCATTACCCTTTATTTGGATGCATAGTAGGTTAAGAAAAAGATACCATGTTGAAAAAAAGATACGTGCAGGCATGTCTTAGAAAGAATAGATTGATAACATAAAGGAAAGAAATGCATGCTCATTTATTGTCTTAACAATCAATTCAGATTTCGAATTTTCAAATTTCAACACAATGTTATGTTGGGTTACACATACATTCCATTCTAATCTCATTGACATAAATTTTCTTACATAACTTATATTAATTTTTACTTCATTATAATGACAATAAATGCAATGATGAATTCAAAAAGGTTTCATTGTTTTCTAATGCACTAAAGAACATGAGAACCTTTATTTAAACTTAAATTTATTACCTTGTTTTCATAAGTATGGAATTCCACTAAGCATTTATATATATATATATATATATCTACATATATAAATATAAATCCTATTTCTATCATAAAAAAAGTGCCATTTATGATGTAAATCTATTTGTATAAAAAAGAAGTAAGTACAAAATCAATATATATATATATTGCACATGGTTAATATGCAATTTTTTTTCTTTCATTTTGAAATAGAAACAAATAAATTTTGAATAACAAAAGTTAACTTCATATACAAAACATATGTGCACATTTAAAATGTAATAACTCACTATTATATGATTATAATTGTTGACTGCTTCAAATTATCATGGACAAACTAATTAACTTAAATAAATGGAATAATTTGCATTATCTCCATGATGTTAGCAAAATAGGTATGTTAGAATTTTAAAATATTGAAAGGTTGAACATGATTTGCTCTAAAAAAAAATGATAATAATTAACGTAGCATGATTTACTCAAATATTTTAATAGACTATAATCCTAGAATAATTGCTACCATATCCATTAATAAAAATTCCACTTAAAATAGTCAACTGATACATTGGCATTATGAGTAATATAAAATAGGAATTTATGTAGATGTCCTTATGTTATTATTATTATTTTACATTTATGCTTAGGATACCTGAAATTGTATAAATTATAAAGTTAGAATGAAATATTTTTTGAAACCTCAAAAGAAACATTAATTCATTCCAAGCGTCAATTAAACATCACCAAATATGTAAACGAAAACACCAAAAAAAATCGAACACGTGCTTTGCATAAAAATAATTTTTTTTGTGATTATTTAAAATATTCAAAAACTCATTAAAATTACTTAAAATAAAATTTTAAATTTACCCAAAAATTCAGGGTTGTTACAGTCTCCCCCACTTAAAAACTTTTCGTCCTCGAAAAGGAACGAAGCTAAAAGTGTTTAATTATCCTACCCCATTTTCTACTCTTATTGGTTTAAATAATTTTATAGTTGATTTACTTTCAAATATACAATCTTTTATCCATTCAAAATCATATTTTCTAAAATAGATTATAATTACAAATACGTATATAATAGTCCTGTTACTCTCAACTCATTCTAGGGCATTACTAACCCCATCTCTAATGAGTTTCCTCATTCTAGGATACTGCTGATCCTATCTCTAATGAGTATTCTTATTGGATATTACTAACCCAATCTATGATGAGTCTTTTGTTCAGTTTTAATAAGTTGTATCCCAAAGATTTGAGCTAACCAAAGCTTTGATACCAAAATGAAACGACCCGAAAATCGCCCTTGCGGGAAATCGCCGGATACGCTTACATTGGGCTACAACACATCAGAATAGCAACAGCAGACTTTTATAACATCATAGTAAATGTTACATCAGAGTACATAATATATATCAGAGTACATTAAATAAATTTACAGCGGAAGATAATTTTACATTACTTAAATACAGTGCAGCGGAAATAAAATAACTAAGACAGCGGAAGACTTTTCTATGCTCTGGACACAGCTTTGAGCTTCAATCCAGGATCCTGCTAAAGAGATAAATATCTGCAAAAAGCTACTCGACTGCCCGTGTGGAAAAGAGGGCACCCGAGTTTGCAAAAGTGGAAACAAACAACGGGTCAGTCGTGAGACTGGTGTGAGAATTCTTAACTAATATAACTAATAATAATAAGGCAAATCCAAGGACCCCGCCACTAAAGCGGAACGGGTTTTATTCCAACGGATTGCCGTGCATAATTTAAGTAAATCGTCAAAAACAACGCAATGCTTTGTAGAAAAATGAAACCATCATAAGACCCAAGTCCCATCACACAATGCAACGCAAACCGAAGGATAGGGTTTTACCTTATAATGGTCAAACATGCTTGATATGATAAAAACGATATTATTATTACTGTGTATATGTTTTAAAACATTTCAAAGTAAATGTATCAATCCTAGGAAGCATAGGTACCATATGCTATGCCTCCGTACTAGTAATACAATCAAATCCGTAAGGTCGTATTTGGAATTTGGATTTCCATCTGAGTCAAGGCTAGGGAGGAGCTCCTTACCGATTCGAGACACTCTAGCTAATGTCTCAGGGTTCCCCGCAGTTAACCCTTGGAAAGCTGCAGGGCCGGTCCACACATACAGCTTCGTGGATTGGCAATTCCTGAACACATGTTTCCCGATCCTATAGGACCTATCCGAGGTGCCTCATTCCATCATCCACATAAGTAAAATGTCAGGGCTGGTAGGTCACTGACACCACTCTAGCTAGAAAGAAACGTGCTGCTCTCCCTGCGTTCCCTTCTCCCGTTTTAGACTCCGCCGGTGTGTGAGGCTCGTGAAGTCACGCTATACCCAAAGCTATGCCTAAACAGGCTATGCTTTGATCATCCCACAAGGCCTGCTTTTCAACAAAGCCTCGATCATATGTATCTTAGCATACCAAATCTTCAATCCATACCATACCAATGATTTCTACCAACATATAACCTCTGAGCTCATACGTCTCAGAGAAGGGTGTAAAACACCAAACAGATATATGTTTAGCAGAGATCAACGAATACAGTATAAAGGAATACAATGTCAGACATACAATCCATTTACGCGCTTATGCTCTGGGTTTGAGCGAAAGCCAAAACCGTGCAATCAACACTACGTCCGGACGGCTACTACTGTCGCCCCTTCAAGGTAGCTACTCCTATCATGGGTCTCAATAGCAACACACCCATTCGATGTGAAGATCGTCGGTCTTCAATCACCGTCTTCAACTCTTCGAACGTCGTATCATTATTTGGAATGAGAGTAAACTCGGACTTTCCAAATAATTCTCGCATATATAAATTTGAAAACAATTTCATATCGATAATATTAATTTATAACGATCAGTCTTTATTTTTATTTATATAAAAATAATTAAATTCTATTTATCAATACTTCATGCAAACAGGAGACCTTGGTGTTGTTTTCACCCAAATTTGTTTTACACATTTCTCTAAATCTAACCGTTGGAATTTGACATAATTCATATCATTGGAAAGACCTTCCCAAGGCGAACCTAACGGTTTCAGTTTTGGGAAAATCCGGCGGTTGGATCATACAGTATAATCAATTAAAAGTACGATCCTAAAATGTGAACTACCACGCTCGATTCAAGTACTTTTAATTTATATATATATATATAATTTATTTAAATATAATTCCTCGTCCATTTCATTATTGTGATTATCATAACAAGTAAAGAGCACTTGGTTTCATAACATTTTGATATATAACATAACACACAATAATGTTTTACTTTAATTTTAAAAATATTCATTTTGAAATTATCCCTCCTTTAATATTCATTATAAATTGGGTAAAATAAATTGATAACCTCGTTCGCGTTTAAAAATAGTGTTGCAATATTTTATTAAAATGGATTTAATAGCCCGATTCATTATCTTATCCCTTTATATTTTTATAATGGGCTAGACCTCTCACATTAAGCCTACGACTTGTGGATGCTGGATGTGCCGGTCGGTTCCGGGCAGACTTATTCCACAAGTTGGGCTTAACCTCGTGTCATGGCCCGTTTCGTATTTGCGCACTTGGACCTCTCACATTAGGTTCAACATTTGTGGCTGCTGGATATGCCGGTCGGGTCCGGGCAGACTTCGACCACAAATGTAACCTAACCTCGTGTCCAAGTACAATTATAATTTATAATTATAATTAATTTTTCTAGACATGTCATTCTTTAAATAATCCTTTCCCTTGAAAGATCCTACTTCTAAGGTATTCTTTATTCTTAAATATCCTGATTTCAAGTATTTAATATAAATTGTGACTTTCCCTGTTTTTATGATTTTCTAAAAAAAAAAAATCTTTTCAAGATGTCCAATTTTGAAACCATATTTTTTTCTCTAACATATTTACATCAAAGAAGTAATCTTTCTACATCCACGTCAATTAATTTCATTAGTTGAATATAAAATAAAAACATTCCTTTAATTCAAAATTGATAACATTTTGGAAACAAATTCTTCTTAATTTAACACCGAGACAATTAAAATGGTGAACTTTTTAAATTCCGACTTTTTATACTATCATAAATGACATACCTTATATTAACCTAATTGACATGACATATTTGTACTTATTAACAACCAAAATGTAACTTTCAATTCATTCCTTTTAATGCATAGAAAATATTATTAAAACCTCTCTTTACCTTATCTATTTAAAACCATAAGTAATAAATGTCTTCCTTTTTCTTTTCCTTATTTATTTATTTACCTAAATGTAAATAAGTTCCTTTTTCTTCTACATATCCTATTTACATGAAAATGTAAATAAAAACATCATCTAAAATAATTCTTTTTATTTACATAAGGAAATGTAAATTTCTATTTCATTTACATTCCTTAATTACATTGAAAATGTAATATTTTATTTTTTTCTCTTATTTTATTTAAAATGTAATATTTTCTTCTTGTTCTTTACACTATAGAAAAATGTAAATTTTCCTTTCCATTCTTTACATTATATTCACTTTTATTACATTATAAAGAATGTAATTCTTCTAACTTCTTTTATTACATTATAAAAATGTAATATTTCTTCATTTAATTACATTAAGAAACATTATACTGTAAAATTCCTATCTTTCAGTTGCATTGTAAAATTTCCCTTTTTCTAATTACATTGTAATGTAATTAACATTACAGTGAGAAATCCTAACTTTCCAAGTTACATTAAAAATGTAATTTTCAATATACTGTAAAATCCTTCTTTTTAAGTTACATTAAAAATGAAGTTTCATAATAGTGAAAATTTATCTCTTTTTAAATTACAAACAAAAAAATGTAATTTTATTTTATGATGCAAATTCATACCTTAATTACATATAAAAATGTAATTTTTTATTTATACAATGCAACTCATATTCTAATTACATAGAAAAAAATGTAATTTTTAATTTGCAATGTAAATCTCATCTTAAGTTACATATAAAAATGTAATTTTTAATTTACATTGCAAGTTCAAATACAAATTATATATAAAGATGTAATTTTTTTTATCCGTTGCAAGTTCATGTCTTAATTAATCATATAAAAATGTAATTATTTCATGACAAAATCATACCTTTATTTAATTACATAAAAATGTAATTATTCATTACATTACACATTTCAACCTTTCATTTACAATGTAAAAATTCCCTTTTAATTGCATTAAAAATGCAATTAACATTACTATGTCAAGTTTTGTATCACCTTCTCAATGAACAAATATAATGGTTTTTGCTTAATCATTGTCTAATATCACAAAATGTTCAATTTCTAAATTACCACATAACGGTGTGAAATTAATGTCAAGTTCTAATTTAACTCATAACAGTGTACATAATGTCAATTACCTATTCTAACCAAAATTAACATAAAAAAAATGTCCCCTTTCAACTTACGCTCAAAAATGATGCTTTTATATTTTGTTTCATGACGTATAAAAATAAGAGTGACATTCTTTTTAATGACAAAACTAAAAAGGGAATTCTTCTTATTTAAAATCCAAAGGTGAAATTTTTTTTTAGTGTAAACAAAAGTTAAATCTTTTGTAATTGACAAAAACGGCGATATATAATATGGCTTTTCATTTTAACAAAGGAATATTAAAAATGTTCTTTTTTTTTAACTTTCACCAAAGATGAAAATTGTTTGTCAACTTTCAAAACATGAACAAAAATGAATGTTTCTTTTTATTTCAAACAAAAATGATTGTTTTCTTTTTAAATCGACCAAAAATGTATATTTTTGGTTTTACTTTTTTTTTTTATGTATTCTAATAACATATGAAAGAACATTTTATATATTTACATTCTCTAAGGACTCTAATACCATATAAAGAATATCATGTATATTCACATTTTTCTACGACTTCTAAGAACATATAAATGGTCACTTATAGGTAATCAATATTCTATGTTATCATATAACATAATATTTTATATGTAAAACATTCTTATGAATTCTAATGTCATATAAAAATGATATTTTATATGTTCACAATTTCAATGATTCAAATGTCATAAAAAAATGATATGTGAACAATTTCAATGATTCTATTGCATTCTTTACATTTGACAAAATAAATTTTGTCATTCAATCTTTTTATCAACCACAAAATGATATATTCCTTTCACCTATTTTATGTTAACAATAATGAGATATTGGTTAACAACAATTTTATAATAACCAAATTGACATATTTGTCTTTCAATTATTCTATCTTAACAAACAAGATATATATGTTTTCAACAAAACCAACATGAAATGTTTAATTTCAACTATCCTATAACAATCAAAATAATTTAATCCATCAACAGAACGACATAAGAGGATTCATCAATCCACATCAAATCATGAATAACACAAAATATTACAGCGCGTGTGTAACACTAAAATTATAATTAACAAATTTAAATTATAAAATTTAAAGGAATAAAATTTCTCACCAATAGCTTTCCACCCCCTCAGTCCTAGCCAACTCGCAAGTGCCTCCTACCCGCAAAACTGCTCCGACGCTGGTGGCTTTGGAGAGGAAAATTGGCGACTGTAGTTGATAATTCCCGATCACACCTTTATAGTTTTAAAGATCTCGCAATGGCCCTTTGTTTTAAAAAAAAAATTCTTTTTTTTTTTGAAGAGACTAATAAACTTCAGGAGAGAGTAGAAAGGGAAGAAGAAAATGGAGGAATGAATGCATAGAAAGGAAGGGGAAAAGATGTAGTGGTTTGGGAAAAATGAATGAAGAATGGTAGAATAAATAGCAAGTAATACGAAACGTTTGGAAGTGAATGGACAAGAGTGGCATATGAAAGGAAGAGAGAGAATATGGTATTTATGTTTCATTATTTTAGTATGCTACACTATACATATATGGCTTTGATTACTTAAATAATTGCCAAGCATTTACCATAAAAAAAAAATTCACATATAAAAATTCATGTTAGTTATTACAAAGATTTTCAATTAGATTTTATCAAGTATATGTGTGTATATATATATGTATTTAATTCCACTGAATTTGGTTTGATTTAATTATGTCAATGAGTTACAAGAAAAAAAAATTAGCAATCCAAATATGACTATATGTTTATTATATATGGACAAAAGAAAATGGTTGCATATGTAAATCAATTATTCTATTGTAATAAGTCTTCTACCGTTAACTTATTAATTCACTTTAATGGACTTTAATTGCAATTAATTGTAGCTTATTACCAATATAAAATTCTAACCTTTATTGTTTACCTATATAAACAAAACCACCCATTTATGTGCTATCAATACACGTCACAAATGTCAGAATATGTTTAAATGATTTAAAAAAATATATTCTAAATTCATTAACAATTCGCCATAAATCCCCTATTTATATCATTACCCTTTATTTGGATGCATAGTAGGTTAAGAAAAAGATACCATGTTGAATAAAAGATACGTGCAGGCATGTCTTAGAAAGAATAGGTTGATAACATAAAGGAAAGAAATGCATGCTCATTTATTGTCTTAACAATCAATTCAGATTTCGAATTTTCAAATTTCAACACAATGTTATGTTGGGTTACACATACATTCCATTCTAATCTCATTGACATAAATTTTCTTACATAATTTTTTTTTACTTCATTATAATGACAATAAATGCAATGATGAATTCAAAAAGGTTTCATTGTTTCCTAATGCACTAAAGAACATGAGAACCTTTATTTAAACTTAAATTTATTACCTTGTTTTCATAAGTATGGAATTCCACTAAGCATATATATATATATTTATATTTCTACATATATAAATATAAATCCTATTTCTATCACAAAAAAGTGCTATTTATGATGTAAATCTGTTTGTATAAAAAAGAAGTAAGTACAAAATCAAAATATATATATATTGCACATGGTTAATATGCAATTTTATTCTCTCATTTTGAAATAGAAACAAATAAATTTTGAATAACAAAAGTTAACTTCATATACAAAACATACGTGCACATTTAAAAGGTAATAACTCACTATTATATGATTATAATTGTTGACTGCTTCAAATTATCATGGACAAACTAATTAACTTAAATAAATGGAATAATTTGCATTATCTCCATGATTTTAGCAAAATAGGTATGTTAGAATTTTAAAATATTGAAAGGTTGAACATGATTTGCTCTAAAAAAAAATGATAATAATTAACGTAGCATGATTTACTCAAATATTTTAATAGACTATAATCCTAGAATAATTGCTACCATATCCATTAATAAAAATTCCACTTAAAATAGTCAACTGATACATTGGCATTATGAGTAATATAAAATAGGAATTTATGTAGATGTCCTTATGTTATTATTATTATTTTACATTTATGCTTAGGATACCTGAAATTGTATAAATTATAAAGTTAGAATGAAATATTTTTTGAAACCTCAAAAGAAACATTAATTCATTCCAAGCGTCAATTAAACATCACCAAATATGTAAACGAAAACACCAATAAAAATCGAACACGTGCTTTGCATAAAAATAAATTTTTTTGTGATTATTTAAAATATTCAAAAACTCATTAAAATTACTTAAAATAAAATTTTAACTTTACCCCAAAATTCAGGGTTGTTACAGTAGGGGTTTGGACGGGTTCGAGTTCGAACGAGCTGAAGGGGAGAGAAGAAGAGGAGCGGGGGAGGAAGGAGGTGGTTGGGGTCGAGCGGTGGGGACTGGTTGACGATGGGGCGACGCGGTGGTGGCCATCGACGGCGGCCCTGCACGAGATCGCGAATTCCCCCTTTTTTTATTTCTAATCGGTTGACTAAGAAGAAAAGGGGGAATGAGGGTGGAGGGTGTTTATATAAATAAATATTTTTTTTTATTATTTTCAACTTTCAAAAAGCAACTTTTTATTTCGAACTCGAAATCGAAACCACCGACTGTCATACCTAGCTAATTACCCCCATTGCGAACATAATGGGATATGTATCGTAAGCTGATTCGATCGTTTCGATCAATTTCCGTCAAAATCAAAATATAAATCTACATATTGAATTTGAATGTACATTTCAATTTATCGGGGCCACATATGGACTCTAAAAATTCCCGAAAAATGTTTTTGACGATACGGTCCTAACTAAACTAATTTCGTTGAATTCCGAGACCGTTTGAAAAATGGCCATTTTCTGGTCGATCGAATTTGACTGAAACTGTCAAAACACGTTTAAGTGTGCCACGCTCACATATTGATTCAGAAAATTATGAAAATTGGAATCTAGCAATAATTCGACATCCCGGATCCAACAAAAGTGGTTTCGTCGAAAACCGAGATCGTTTGCAAAATTTCCATTTTTAAGGGCCGGAATTCCATAGCGACTATTCTGAATTTTCAACTGGGCATAACTTTTTATCCCTGCTATGAAATTTCAATTTTTCGGATTCATTGGAAAGATATTCTCAAATAGATTCAAATATTTTTGGTTTCACTAAAATCCGGTTCATTTTGAATCTTGTACATTCATTTGAACTTTGAAATCGAATTTTCGAACTACCGCGCCATTTTCAATTCCTTTTATAATTATAAATAATTATTTATATTCTAACGTCGATTCAAATAAATATATATGTTCTAATTCTATTCAAAAATAAATTTCTCGTCGTTATTATTTAAAATAATCCATTTTAAATATTCAAAATTCACTAAAATTGCCAAAATAAAAAATTTAAATTGGCTCGGATTTCCGGGTTATTACAATCTCCCCCACTTAAAACTTTTCGTCCCCAAAAAGGAACGAAGCCGAAAGTTGTTTAACAAACCGACTCCACTTCCATTGTTTTCATTATGGCTTAAGTTCTTCAACTTTTCAGTATCTAAGAACTTTTAAAAAATTGGGCTAACACCCTAAATATTCAAAAAAATTCGCCATAACCTCCACTGCGCCGGGAGCTTCGGGATATTTCAAATAGCCTCCCATGGCCCTCACCAATACAAAAAGAAAAAGAAACAGCCAAGCGGCTAGCCAATCGACTCATAAAATCATCTAAACCCAAAGAAATACAATAAACATGTACCTATTTGTCGGGCAAACAATTTTATTCTTCTGCTCTAGCCTCCTTGCTATGACCTATTCAATGGATACACATGTATATGTATGCAAATGCGACAAATTTTCAATACAATTCATTATTTGGTTCAATTTGGCTGAAGGTTCAACATTTAATTAATCAAACAATAATCAAACAACACAACCAGCAATCAGTTAGTTGATTAATGTTTCAAATCCATAATTTTGATACATATCCAAAAAATAGATTTTTGATGCCAAATCACAATAATAAGCCCTATCTAGCTTTGGTTCTCACACCAGTCAATTGGAATTATATAGAAATCCCACTTTCGAAACATAAAAATAAATTCTGATGATGACGCGTCAATCATCAGAATCATGTCCGAGCGGCTAGAGTGTGATTCTATATCTATCCAGTATATTAAAACTTCGAATACACGTGGATCAGACGTATACGCAAAATCTTTATATACTGGACTGTCCAAATTCAATACAAAATAAATAATCAAATACGAATAATTGATTTAAATTTTTCAAAACAAAACTTGTTTTCAATTTTAATTTAAAAAAATATACTCTTCACACTCGTTCTAGGATACTACTGATCCCATCTCGAACGAGTCATTCCTATTGGATATTACTAATCCAATCTCTGATGAATTCTTTTGTATGGTTCTAATGTGTCTTGTTCTCTAAGCTTTGTAAACCAAAGCTCTGATACCAACTGTGATGAAAAGGGATTTCGCTCGATCCGAATCAGTCGCTAAACCGACCAAGACCGCTCAAAACCTCTGATTGTTTTGAGAACACAACAAATTGGAACGCAAACAGCAGAAAATTTCATTGTTTATTACAACAGTTCCATCAGAATACAAGAATATACAGAGTATGAATAAATATTACGCATTTGATAAATATAAGAGATTTAAATTACATTTAAATACATAGCAGCGGAAAAATAATACAACACACAACTGAAAGTAATACACAGATATAGAGCTTTCCGAGTATCGTTCTTGCTGTAAACCAGGATCCTGTGAATATAAATCTGCAAAACCAAAACTACTAGCTGCCCGTGACAAAATAAGGGCACCCAGAGTTTAGGTTAAAACAATAAACTCCAGGTCAGTCATGTGACTGGTGTGAGAACTAAAACAATTGTTAATCTTTGTTTTTTAAAGTTAGGTAAATCAAGGGACCACGCCGTATAACACGGAACAGGTTTCCTCCAAAGAATACCAGTGCATAAAACAAATAGCGCAATGCTAAATAAAGAAAAATGAAGCTATTATAAGACCCAGGTCTCATCAAACAATGCAACGCAAGCCGGAGGATAGGGTTTTTACCTTATAATAGCCAAGAATGCTTGGTACGTGAAATTTCATGTTTTATTATTACTATAAGTGTATAGTGTCAAAACAATTTCAAATCATAAGTATCAATCATAGACGACATAAGTGCCCCATACAACAATGCCGCCATACTAGGCTCTACAATCAAAAACCGCAGTCACCTATTGGAAGTTGGGTTTCCATCTGCGAACCGAGGCAAAAGATAGTCCTCTACCGATTTGAGACTCTCTAGCCCGAGCCTCAGGAACAACCGCAACTGCCCCATGGATCGTCAGGGCCGATCCACCGATGTGGATTATTATGCCTGAACACTGCGTTTCCCCGCCCTTTGGGGCGTAAATGAGCCAAATGACTCCATTGGCTCCACATAGTCACCGATATATCCGAGGCGCATTGCAACAGAAACAACGACACAGGCGAAAATAATATAAATGTCAGGGCTGGTAGGTCACTGACACCACCCTAGCTAGAAGGAAACGCATGCCCTCCCTGAGGTCCTCTCCCGTTTCTAGTCCACAACCGGGGTGTGAGGCTCGCGAATCAATGTTACACAAAGCTATGCCACACAGGCGGTGCTTTGATCATCAATCACATGACTTTGCTTTTCAACAGAAGCCTTGATCAATTGCCACTTAGGCATGCCACACAGGCAATTCACTCCATGCGACTGATGTCCATCGATATACAACCCCTGAGCTCGTACGTCTCAGAGAAGGGTGTTAAGAAGGAGAATAAATTCTCCGCCACCAAACATATGTATATTTAATAGAGATCAATCAACACAGAATAAAATCCAATGTCAGACACACAGTCCATTTACAAGTTCGTTCTAGGTCTGAACGAAACCGGAGGCACCTTGTACCTTGTATATCCATCGATCTCCAAGTACGTCTGGACGATCACCAACTGATTCCCTCCTCTTGGCTGTACAACCCAATTAAGATCATTAGTAATCATCCAAACGATGTGAAGACCTCCGGTCTTCAACCACTGTGACAGCAAGGAATTTCGCTCGGTCCGAACCAGTCGCTAAACCGATTCAGGCCGTTCGAAACGCCCTATCGTTTGAGAACAGGACAAAACAGAACGCATACAAAAGAACATTTCACTGTATATTACAACAATGCACCAGATTACAAGAATATACAGAGTATAAAAGAATATTACACAGAAATATCAGAGATTTAAATTACATTTAAATACATAGCAGCGGAAAATAATACAATACACAACTAGAAGAGATATACGGATACAAAGCTTTCCGGATATCATTCCAGCTGTAAACCAGGATCCTGTGAATATAAATCTGCAAAACCAAAACTACTAGCTGCCCGTGTCGAAAATAGGGGCACCCAGAGTTTAGGTTGAAACAATAAACTCCAGGTCAGTCATGTGACTGGTGTGAGAACTAAAACAGTTATTATTCTTTATTTTAAAAGTTAGATAAATCAAGGGACCACGCCGTATAACACGGAACGGGTTTCCTCCCAAGAATACCAGTGCATAAAACAAACAGCGCAATGTTAAATAAAGAAAAATGAAGCTGTTATAAGACCCAGGTCCCATCACACAATGCAACGCAAGCCGGGGGATAGGGTTTTCCCTTATAACAGCCAAAGCATGCTTGATACGTCTAAAACAAATCATTTGATACTATTATAAGTGCATAGTGTATAAAACAACTTCAAATCATAAGTATCAATCATAGGCGACATGAGCGTCCCATGCCACTATGTCACCATATATAGGTTTACAAAAAAAACCGCAAAGTCACGTATTTGGAAATTGGATTTCCGTCTATGAACCGAGGCAAAAGATAGTCCTCAACCGATTCGAGACAATCTAGCCTACCATGTCTCAGGAACAGCCGCAACTGCCCCCTGGATCGTCAGGGCCGGTCCACCGATGTGGATTATTATGCCTGAACAATACGTCTCCCCGCCCTTTGGGGCGCAAACGAGCCAACGAATGACTCCATCGGACCCGGATCGTCCGATCAAACCGAGGCGCCTCGCAACAGCAACAACCACATAAGTCAAACTCGTCAGGGCGTGTAAAACCACTGACGCCACTTTTAGCTAGAAAGAAACGCAAGTCCTCCCTGATGTCCTCTCCCGTTTTTGGTTCATACCGGGTGTGAAACTCGCGAAGCAAACGTTACACAAAGCTACGCCACAAAGGCCTTGCTTTGATCATCACCACAAGACTTTGCTTTTCAACAGAAGCCTCGATCAATTGCCACTTAGGCATGCCACACAGGCAATTCACTCCATGCGTTTGATGTCCATCAATATATAACCCCTGAGCTCGTACGTCTCAGAGAAGGGCGTTAAGCAAGAGAATAAATTCTCCGCCGCCAAACAGATATATATTTAATAGAGATCAATCACACGGACTAAAATCCAATGTCAGACACACAGTCCATTTACAAGTCCGTTCTGGGGCTGAACGAAACCGGAGGCACCTAGTACCCCGCATATCCATCGATCTCCAAGTACGTCTGGACGATCACTAACTGTTTCCATCTTCTTGGGTGTACAGCCCAATCAAGATCATCAGTAACCACCCAAACGACGTGAAGACCTCCGGTCTTCGACCATCGTCTTCATCTTCGACTTATCGTCGTATCAGTTATTCAGAATGGGATAAACCCGGTCTTTCCGAATAACTCGCGTATATTTTAAATAAGTGTTACACAAACTCAACATACACCTCATTCCAATTCATCAGTCACTAACCGTAAATTAATCAAGAGAATAATTCCCCAAATATTAACCCCGAAGGCCGAAACCAACATCAGATCAATATCCAGAAAACCATTCTGCTTGGCTAACCGACAGTTAGTTTCTAAATTTCACATTCATAGGGAAAGGTTCCCATTAATTTTATCCAAGATAAATTCCTTGAATTTATTCTTTATTCTATTTTTGAATCTCAATTCAAACTAGTCGGGATTAGCGAACCTTACCGAAGTAATCATTTATTTCAATTTCCCAATCCCAACCTATTCATCCCATGAAGTAAAACTGGTAATACTTCATATCTAACACCACGGTGTTATCGGTAAATTTAATTACCATTTCGCGTTCAAATCTAATTAAAGATTTAACTAACGCCTGGAGCAAAACTGGTGATACTCCATTTCGATTATTTCAATCTAATTAAAGATTCATTAAAACTCCACTTAGTTTTAATCTTTGACTGGGTTAAAGAATCAGTGTCATTTAAAAACACGGTTCACGATAAACCCAAAATCACATTCATTAATCATCGGGTTAAAGAACGAGTGTTATTTAAAACACTGTCCACGATAAACCCAAAAATCAATATCGATTCAATTCCAATTAAATGTTATTTAATTGGTACACTTCATTAAATCTAAATAAAAAGATTTAATCTTTTCTCAACTGGGTCCAAGAACAGTGTTAGTGAAGACACCATTCACGACAAACCCAAATCACATTTGATATTCAACACAAGGCTCTGAATAGAAAATATCCCGGCTTATATTCAATATCAAATTCTCTGACAAACAAATATCGTATGGGAAATAACGATATATATATCTATATCTTTCAAATTTCCATAACAACATCTGTATAATCACGAAATCCAACATCGAAATATTCCGAAGACAATTTCGATTCAAATCCATTCCAATGCAATCATTGGAAATTCTGGTTATTTTTAAAACCCTTTTTAAATTCAATTTATTTATTTAAAAATAAATAGAATTATGTTTCTAGTTCAAAACTAGTTCATTTCGATAAAAATCTATTTTTATCTTTTCAAATATGGAGTTTTTCATCCCAAATCTTCACAAATCATTTCTTATGATTTTACATAAATTTTTACTATTTTTAATAATTTTATCAAGGCCCGTACAGTCGATTTCCAACAACGGCCATCGAACTGCACTTACAGCGACCTTTTTCAAATTTGATTTGGACGTAACTCCAAACCAAACCGTTAGATTTCAAATTTCTAATATTCGTTAGAAAGCTCTTTTCGATACGAACCCAACGGTTCCGGTTTTAGGAGAATCCGACGGTCGGATCTCCCGTAATGCCCGTTTGAAATAAATGGTCGAAATTCACGAACTGCCGCGGCGTGGCGCGTTCTATTCAGGCCATTATATTATATATATAATATATATAATATATATTTCGTCGATTTCTATTTAAAACGAATTATATAAAAAGTTTTAAAATTCGTTTCAAAAGCATTTTCAACTTCCTTTTTCAATTCAAATCAAAATTGAATTCTTCTTTATAAATTCGTTTTAAAATTCATTTCTATTCAATTCAAATTTCAATTCAATTTGAATTCATTTAAATTCGCTTTCAATTCAATTTGAACTCGTTTTCAATTCATTTCATTTCGAAATCGTTTTCAATTCAATTCATTTCGAAATCGTTTTCAATTCAATTCATTTCGAAATCGTTTTCAATTCAATTCATTTCGAAATATTTTTCAATTCAATTCATTTCGAAATCGTTTTCAATTCAATTCATTTCGAAATCGTTTTCAATTCAATTCATTTCGAAATCGTTTTCAATTCAATTCATTTCGAAATCGTTTTCAATTCAATTCATTTCGAAATCGTTTTCAATTCAATTTATTTCGAAATCGTTTTCAATTCATTTCGAAATCGTTATATATTCAATTCATTTCGAAATCGTTTACGTCAAAATGGCGTCAATCTAATCAACACGGCTTCATAAATTTCTATTTCAAATATTTTATTTCAAATATTTCTTTTTCAAAATAGTTGTTATTATCAAAATATTTCGTTCAACACATGACCAATCTCAATGGATGAGTACTGTCAACACATGAACTTTTATTTTATATTGATAAAGATGTAAATTTTATTATCAAAATATTTCGTTCAACACATGACCAATCTCAATGGATGAGTACTGTCAACACATGAACTTTTATTTTATATTGATAAAGATGTAAATTTTATTATCAAAATATTTCGTTCAACACATGACCAATCTCAATGGATGAGTACTGTCAACACATGAACTTTTATTTTATATTGATAAAGATGTAAATTTTATTATCAAAATATTTCGTTCAACACATGACCAATCTCAATGGATGAGTACTGTCAACACATGAACTTTTATTTTATAATATTCTTTATTTTCTAAATTGGAATGAGGCCTAATCAATCACCATATAATGTTAATTATATGGATTTTCATACATCACACGTATATAATAGCATTGCAAAATAATCAACCATCAACCAAAGTGCACTACACTGTATAAGCATCAAATAAAGATATCTAACGCTTATAACAGCATGTCAATCAATCGATCGACATATTTAATCAATCAGGATGAGTGAACTTCATATTTCATCCCAACACCCGTGTGGGGTTTCAAACAATCAGACAAATATTTTATTCGTGCAGTTGGGCGATGTGTGAAATTTATCGACCCAATCAATGTCCTTCAAATAGGTGTACATAAACAAACCGTCTGGTTTGTAAATGAATATTTTATTTTATTCACTTCACGTTAAAAATTACATTTTAACGATAAAACATTTTATTCCAACATATGAATTTCTATTCAGTTCATTCTTTAAATAAAACGATATTTTTATTTTTCTAACATATTTTAGAAAATTTCGGCGGCATAACGGCACGATACTAGAAACGGGACAAGGCCTAGCCTTATCCCCGGTCTAGTGAAGGCCCACGCCATTCACACATCAATCATCAATTTTATCTCACCAAACAATTCAATTCAAATCACATCCATTAACTAATCTATGCAACCAAACAAACAAGTCCATGGTCTGTGGACGATTGTGTCGGGTGCTACTAAGCACCGTCTACATCCTAGTATATATATATAAATAGAAATGAAATTGAAAGGTGAGAAATTCTCACATATAGCTATCCTAGCTCCATGACTCTTCATTGATAGAAATCTTCATCGCTATCGCATCCTCGTCGTCTTCGTTGCCCGCAGCCACTACATATGTAAAAATCGAATTTTTACTTCGTTATTCGATACATAAAAATCATATTTTTATTTCGAAGTTCTATACATAAAAATCATATTTTTATTTTCGAAGTTCTATATATAAAAATCATATTTTTACTTCGGCTTTCAATATATAAAAATCTGATTTTTACTTCGGCTTTCAATATATAAAAATCTGATTTTTACTTCGGCTTTCAATATATAAAAATCTGATTTTTACTTCGGCTTTCAATATATAAAAATCTGATTTTTACTTCGGCTTTCAATATATAAAAATCTGATTTTTATTTTTAAAGTTTGAATCAAAAATCAGTTTTTAAATCAGTTTTTAAAGCTTATCAAAAAATCAGTTTTTAATCTTAAAAAAAAACAGTTTTTATCCTATTTTAAAATCAGTTTTAAAATCTTATAAAATCAGTTTTTAAATTAAAACAGAAATCAGTTTTTAAATTAAAACAGAATTTTAAAAACTCACCTTTTCTCGCTGAGCTAGGAGGGAGGGGTTCGCTGCTGGGTTGGAGCCGTCGGGGGACTGACGCGTGAGGTGGGTGGGGTCCATTCAGGGAGGCGGCGGTGGGAGGTGCAGTCGGCAGGGGGTCCGGTCAGGGCGGCGGTTGTCGGATCAAGGTGGTGGCGGCCTTTTGTGAAGGTTTGGGCGTGGTTGGTTTGAACGGTGGAGAGAGGGTTCGGGAGGGGGCGCATGGGGCCAGTGGAGGGCGGAAGAGGGTCAGCCGACGTGGGGAGGGTGGCGGAGCTGGGTAGAACGGCGATGGCGACATGGGAAGGGTGGCGGCTGGCGATTTAGGGGAGGAAGCGGGATTTTGAATTTGGGGCTAGGTCTGGGGATAATAGAAAATGAGGGGAGGGGTGTTATAATAATAAATATATTTATTTTAATATTTAATTAAATCCACAAAAGTTCACTTTTCTTTTGAACTCGAAATTGGGCCCAGCGACTACTGCCCCTGGCTAATTACCCCTATTTCGAACACAATGGGATATGTTTCGTAGGTTGATTCGATCATTTGAATCAGTTTCCGTTTAATTTACATTTAAATCACTATATTGAATTTTAAGTGTACATTTCAAATTACCGGGGTCACATACGAACTAGGAAAATTCCAGAAAAATATTTTCTAGCTTCGTATTGACGATACGGTCCTAACAAAACTAGTTTCGTCGAATTCTGAGACCGTTGGAAAAATGGCCAATTTCCAGTCGATTAAAATCAACTGAAACCGGTCAAACGCGTTTTCCTTTGCCACGCTCACATATTGATTCGAAAAATTATGAAATTTGGAATCTAGCAATAATTTGACACCACGGACCCAACAAAACTGGTTTCGTCGAAATCCGAGGTCGTTTGCAAAATGTCCATTTTTAAGGGCCTGAATTCCATAGCGACTATTCAGAATTTTCAACTGGACATATCTTATCATTTCTAAGATGAAATCTCAGTTTGTTAACTTCATTACAAAGATATAGTTATACAGATTCAAATATTTCTTGTCTCGTTCAATTCTGACTTATATTGAATTCTGTATATTCATTTGAAATTAGAAATCGAATTTTCGAACTACCGCGCCATTTTCAATTCCTTTTATAATTATATATAATTATTTATATTCTAACGACGACGTATATAATATATACGTTCGATTTCTATTCAAAATAAATTTCTCGTCGATATTATTTAAAATAATCTATTTTAAATGTTCAAAATTCGCTAAAATCGCCAAAATAAAATTTTTAAACTGGCCCAGATTTTACGGGTTGTTACAACCACCGTCTTCACCCTCGACACCACGTCGAATCAGTTATTTAGAATGGGATAAACCCGGTCTTTCTGAATAACTCGCGTATATAATAAACAAGTGTTACACAAACACAACATACACCTCATTCCAATTCAGAATATTCTTTTATTCAAATATTCTTATACTTTGGGAAAGGTTCCCATTAATTTTATCAAAGATATATTCTTTAAATTTATTCTTTAATCTTCTTTTGAATATCAATTCAAATTAGTCGAGATTAGCGAACCACACCAAAGTAATCATTTATTTTATTTCCCAATCCCAACCTATTCATCCCATGAAGTAAAACTGGTAATACTTCATATCTAACAACATGGTGTTATCGGTAAATTTTATTACCATTTCACGTTCAAATCTAATTAAAGATTTAACTATCGCCTGGAGCAAAACTGGTGATGCCCCATTCTCGATTACTTCAATCTAATTAAAGATTCATTAAAACTCCACTTAGTTTTAATCTTCCCAAAAATCAATATCCTGTCTTTAACTGGGTTAAAGAACCAATGTCATCTAAAACACGGTCCACGATAAACCCAAAATCACATTCCATTAATTATCGGGTTAAAGAACAAGTGTTATTCAAAACACCGTTCACGATAAACCCAAAATCAATTCCAATTCAATTCCAATTAAATACCATTTAATTGGTACACTTCATTAAATCTAAATAAAAGATTTAATCTTTTTCTCAACTGGGTTTAAGAACAGTGTTAATGAAGACAACATTCACGACAAACCCAAATCACATTTGATAATAAGTACAAGGCTCTGAATAGAAAATATATCGGCTTATATTCAATATCAAATTCTACGACCAACAAATATCGTACTGGAAATAATGATATAAATATATCTTTCAAATTCCCATAACAATATGTGTATCATCACGAAATCCAACATCGAAATATTCCAAAGACAATTTCGATTCAAATCCACTCCAATTCAATTATTGGAAATTCTGGTTACTTTTAAAACCATTTCAAATCCAATTTATTTATTTTAAAAATAAATGGATTTTAATTCTAGTTCAAAACCAGTTCATTTCGATAAAAATCTATTTTTATCTTTTCAAATTCGGAATTTTTCATCCCAATTCTTCAAAATCATTTCTTATGATTTTACACAAGTTATTACTATTTTTAATAATTTTATCAAGGCCCGTACAGTCGATTTCCATCAACGGCCATCGAACTGCACTTACAACGACCTTTTCCAAATTTGATTTGGACATAATTCGAAATCCGACCGTTAGATTTCAAACCACTAATATAAGTTAGAAAGCTCTTTTCGATACGAACCCAATGATTCCTGTTTTAGGAGAATCCGACTGTCAGATCTCCCGTAATATCCATTCGAAGTCAATGGTCGAAATTCGCGGACTGCCGCGGCGCGGCAGGCCATTCTCTATATATAATATATATATTATATATATTTCATCGATTTCCTTTTAAAACGTATTTTATAAATTGTTTTAAATTCGTTTTCGAAACGATTTCAACTTCATATTCAATTTCGAATCAAAATTGAATATTCCACATCATCGATATACAAATGATAATATTTTCAAAATGTTATATTTTGAAATCACTTCCTTTTTTTTATTATAAAAATGAATAAAATCGATATAAATATCGTTCACGTCAAAATGGCGCATATCTAACCAACACGGCTTTATATATTTCAATAACTTCGTTATTCTATTCAACAAATGAATATTTTCTTCAACACATGAATATGTATTTTTATTCAACACATGAATATTTATTTTATTCAACACATGAATTTTCTTTTTACTCAACACACGAATTTTCTTTCTATAATATTCCTTATTTTTCAAATTGGAATGAGTCCTAATCAATTACCATATAATGTTAATTATATGGATTCCATACAACACATGTATATAATAGCAACGATAAATAATCAACCATCATCCAGAGTGCACCACACAACTGTATAAGCATTAAATATAAATAATTATTGCTTACACAGTTTGTCAACCCATCGATTGACATACAACTAAACAATCGGGATTAGTGTACGTCAAGTATCATCCCAATACCCGTGTGGGGTTTCAAATCAACAAAAACAGATTTTTATTTGTGCAGTTGGGCGATGTGTAAAATTTATCGTCCCAATCAATATCAGTCAAATCGGTGCACATAAACAAATCGTTCGATTTGTAAATGAATATTTATTTTTCTTCAACACATGAATATATATTTTATTTCAACACATGAATATATTTTATTTCAACACATGAATATATATTTTATTTCAACACATGAATTTTTTTTTATTTCAACACATGAATATATATTTTATTTCAACACATGAATATATTTTGTTTCAACACATCACACCATCAAATTTCACTACACAGAAATCAAACAAACAAGTCATCCATGGTCTGTGGACGACGGGTGTTAGGTGCTGCTAAGCACCGTCTGCATCCTAGTATATATTTCAAACTAGAAATAGAAATAAAAGTGAGGAGTTCTCACCGAGAAGCTAAACCAAACGCCACGACTCTTCATATGTAGGAAATCTTCGCCGTGCTTCTAACGAGATCTGTTTCACGCGGTATATGTTAAAAATCACATTTTTAACATTCGATCTTTATAAATAAAAATCATATTTTTATTAACGCTACTTTCTACATAAAAGTTATATTTTTATATCGCTACTAAAATACTAAAAATCACATTTTTGAAAAGTCGAATTTTTCTTTGCCATATGAGTATATAAAAATCGAATTTTTCTCATGCTATAATATAAATAAAAATTGATTTTTTTCTCATGATATAATATAAATAAAAATCGGATCTTTATAATTCTAAAAAATCAAATCTTTATTTTATAAAACTCCAATCTTTTCATTTATAAAATTCCTTCCTTTTCATGAATAAAAATCTCTATTCTTTGCTAATGTAAAAATCGAATTTTTCTACGATTAAAAATCGAATCTTTGCTAAACCATAAATCATATCTTTGAATAATTAGAAAAAAACAAACATTTCATATTTACAAAACAACGTATGCTTTTATTCATAGAAAATCAGATTGATTAAACTAAATAAATTAAAAATAAAATAACTTACAGTGAAGCGAGGGGGGGGGGGGGTTCCCGGTCGTCGGAGATAGGGAGGGGGTGATGCGCAGTGGTCTGGTGGCTAAGGAGGAGTTAGGGCCGGCGGTGGCGGCGCGGTGGTGCTGTAGGGGTTTGGACGGGTTCGAGTTCGAACGGGCGGAAGGGGAGAGAAGAAGAGAAGCGGAGGAGGAAGGAGGTGGTTGGGGTCGAGCGGTGGGGACTGGCTGACGATGAGGCGACGCGGCGGTGGCCATCGACGACGGCCCTGCACGAGATCGCGAATTCCCCCTTTTTTATTTCCATTTGGTTGACTGAGAAGAAAAGGGAGAATAAGGGTGGAGGGTGTTTATATAAATATATATACATATTTTTTATTATTTTCAACATTCAAAAAGCAACTTTTTATTTCGAACTCGAAATCGAACCCACCGACTGTCGTCCCCAGCTAATTACCCCCATTCCGAACACAATGAGATATGTATCATAAGCTGATTCGATCGTTTCGATCAGTTTCCGTCAAAATCAAAATATAAATCTATATATTGAATTTGAACGTACAATTCAATTTATCGGGGCCACATATGAACTCTAAAAATTCCCGAAAAATGTTTTCTAGCTTCGTATTGACGATATGGTCCTAACAAAACTGATTTCGTCGAATTCCGAGACTGTTTGAAAACTGGCCATTTTCTGGTCGATCGAATTTGATTAAAACTGTCAAAACACGTTTAAGTGTGCCGTGCTCACATATTGATTCAAAAAATTATGAAAATAGGAATCTAGAAATAATTCTACATCCCGGATCCAACAAAAATGGTTTCGTCAAAAACCGAGATCGTTTGCAAAATTTCCATTTTTAAGGGCCAGAATCCCATAGTGATTATTCTGAATTTTCAACTGGGCATAACTTTTTATCCCCGCTATGAAATTTCTATTTTTCGGATTCGTTGGAAAGATATTCTCAAATAGATTCAAATATTTTTGGTTTCGCTAAAATCCGGTTCATTTTGAATCCTGGACATTCATTTGAACTTTGAAATCGAATTTTCAAACTACCGCGCCATTTTCAATTCCTTTTATAATTATAAATAATTATTTATATTCTAACGTCGATTCAAATAAATATATACGTTCTAATTCTATTCAAAAATAAATTTCTCATCGTTATTATTTAAAATAATCCATTTTAAATATTCAAAATTCACTTAAATTGCCAAAGTAAAAATTTTAAATTGGCTCGGAATTCCGGGTTATTACAAGAAGTGCCCCTCTTTGCCACCACTCAGTATATTTGTAAAAATCAACGCACGTGATTTCAGGAAATACTCCGTCAGACATTCATCCATACAAGTCATCCAGGAACAGGATGAACCGAAGGTACTCTCGTACTGCATCCAATATAGAAATCGCCCCATGGATCAGTAGCGAGAAGTCCTTGCAAACCGTAGATTCCAATCACAACAGAACCACAACTTATCTCTGGGAGCTCACCAAAGATTTTTAGCGGTTCGTCCGTTTCATGAAGATCTATGGTCTTCATTGCTCCATCTCCATCATCTTTTGATCTCTTCGCGTATTTGTTGGTCGGAATGGTTTTCGAATAAAAATTCGATCCCGGTCTTTCCGTACCAACAATCGTATTGGACAGATTTGATAGTCGGTGATTTAACTATCATAATAAACAGTGTTTCAATCATGACAATCCAGTGAGTTCACTGGTTCAGTATTCAGCATCACTTGGCCTTTTTAATTAAACAAATGTAAATTCAAAACTCTTAAATCTTTCGAGATTATAAATATAGTTTCGCTTCTTATTTAACATAAGATTTTCTTTAAACAAATTTGTTTTAGTACTTAGGAAATCCTATGTCATATTCAGTTGTCTATTTCCACTTTCAAACATTAGCCACATTATTATAATATGGGAAATCATTTTAACTTATTACTCGTAAAATAGTGTTACGAAAAATCTTATATTTCATTACTTGAAATAATACTCCACGCTTATTCTTATAGAATAAAGTTCATCTTTTACATTTCCTTCTAACTCGAAAATGTCATTATAACTTCTCGCAATTTCCTTTTACCATCCTTTTACTTTGGAATCCCTACATATATATATATATATATATATATATATATATATATATATATATATATATTCCAAATTTCACCAAAATTGTTGCGTTATTATTTTGCTAATGAAATAATAAATTTCACTAACCACCTTTACCCTTACAAGTAGTATTAATTTCAGATAATCCTGGAGTTGTTCAAGTTGGGGTATTTTAATTACCTCTCAGACCTTGATCGACAACGTTCATATCTTAAGATTGATACAAGTTGTAATTTAAAACCCGATACTTCATTTACTATTTTATTCGAAACACATCAATTTAATAATCAAAACCCAATTTAAAACAGTCGATTTAATTGATTTAAAACGCGGTTGTTCCATTACTCGATTCCAGTTTGTACTCACTTTAAATTAATTAATAATATAATTAATTTAAATAATATAAAAATAAATTTTATAACTTTATCTCTATCGATTTGCCTAACGGTAAATTAACATTTATAAAACGATTGATTTTATAGGCCATATATCGCCAAATACTCAACCAATATCGTCCATTGGTTTAAACTAAACAGATGTTGAATATTTAGTCAATAATCAACCATCAAATCAATCACCCCAAACAGGACAGTTCATATGTTGTTAATATGAAATAAATAATATATTGAGGAATCCCATTGGATCCCTCCAACCTGTTCATCCCTGTACCCAAAAATGGTTATCTCAAATCAATCATTCAGTTTCACTTAACTGATAACAATAAATGACGGCCATTTAACATCAACCACACGCAATTCAAACAGTTCAACCAATTAAACACGGACCAACAAGGTAAGTTACCTTTATTGGATCAAATCGTTAGAATAACGATTTGGGATTAATACTGAAATTAAACAACGGTTTAATTTCGTCGGTTAAATCAACAAATAAATATATAACTAGCAAACAGTCAACCATTGGCAAACAGAACACACAAAATAAGAAACCCAATTTATATAAAATATAAACAGGAAAAAACTGAGTTAGTTTTACTCACCTCGATTTTCCCTTTTATCATCAAAATGGTTTGTTTCGATTGTTTTCAACTCCGTCCTATCTAGCTTCACAATGTTATGCTCGTCGGTACGGATATGACTTCACTTGTTTTGTTTGATTCTGCTGCTTCTTCTCGATACTGCACCTCCTTCTGTTGTTTCTTTCTTCCCATCTTCGCTCTGCCTTCAAGACCCCGTATCTCCCCACTTCCACCCACTCAAACTTCTCACCGCCCTCCTTAGTTCCATGGTCACTCCACCGTCGCTCCATGCACTAACCTATTTGTTTATTTGTTTCCCCACTCCTTCCCATCAGTTTTTCCTCTCCGCAACCCACCCTCCTGCTATTAAACTCCACCAAAAACCAGTGCCCCTTTAATTCCTGCTGTTGCGCTTTACAGCATACTAGCTTCATCTCAGCCTTGAATTTACACGCAGTTCCCCTCCACGTATATACGTCCGCCCCTCCTCACGTCAAAACATTCTACACCATCGTTGGCACTACATTCCAACCCAAACCCACTGAAGCACCATCTACAGGCTAACGTTTTGCGCCTCCCAAACTCCCCATTCACTAAACCAGCCAACGTCTCCCTTGTTTCTAGAACCCGCCCATCATAAACACGCAACCCCAAATACGAACTGCTCCACCTTCAAGAGACTACCGCCACTCATGATTTTGACCATCGGACCGTGATCCAATACTGCCTGGACAAGTGTTGTGGTCCCTCCTTCCTTCATCACGGTCCAGTTCGTGTTCTACACTCAAGCCATACTGTAAACTACCAAACAGCCCGCCACCGCCCATCCATCACACCGGAACCTGATCCGATGCTCTCACTGCACGCGCCTCACATCACCTGTCTTCCACTCTGAGCCATGCCAGGATCGACATCGTCGATCGCCGGATATTCCCGGCTTCTAAGCCTCGATCTGCCCACATCGGTCCATAGAAATCCATCTTGACCGTTCAAATTACAGATCTTATTATGTTGAAAATGTTTGGTACTGCGGCTCTTTAGCTTGATGCGAGAATCAAGGATAAGTTTGAGGGAGGGTTCGGTGATTTTGGAGCATTCATATATTTGTTGTTTCTTTGTTTTTGAAATCCAAAAAGGGAGACCCGCAATTGTATTGTATTTATAAATGAGGAGATGTGGTAACCACGTAAACGTGGGGCTGAAGGCATCATCAGTTTGGTTGGCACGGTACCAACTGTTTGGCTTGCAAGAAAAGTTTAGGTAGCCGTGGAAATCAAACTGGGGTAGGATTTTATATTATTTTATTTTCACAAAACTTAATGGTGAAGTATCACGTTAAAACTAATCAAAACCGACTTCTGTTTTCTGATAAAAAAGCCGATTCTAGCATAGAAAAATATTCTGGACCTAATGGGATAGGTTTCGTCAAATTCCGACATCGTTTGAAAATAATTTCCTTTATAAAACCAGAAATGAACACGCATTTCAATTTTCCACGATCACTAGATAAATCCAATTACCTTGAAACTTTGAAATCCTAAAATAATTAATCAATTCGAACCCAACGGCACCAGTTTCGCCGCATTCTGAGACTGTTTTCCCGGTAGGCTATTTTCACGCGCACCGCAATGCCATTTCGGACACCAAATTACCCGGTCTTCAAAAATAACAAACTATATACCTATCCTGACTCTAAACTTCGATACGAACTCAACGGAATTGGTTTCGCGGCCTAATTCGATCGTCTGTTCAAGTTATACCCAAATAACCCTTTATTAAATTAATTACGCGCTATAGAAATTAATTGGGCGTTTACGGCTACCGTGGCCACATACGACATCGGTTTGCCACGCCATTTAACACCATACAATAATTTAACGTTATAGTTCCAATGAAACTGATTTCGTCGAAAACGAAGTCCGTTTGAAAAATGGCTATTTTAAAGGCCTATATTATAATAACAATTTCCACAACGATTATTTCAAAATTTGATTTGGCCATAACTAACAATCTATAACCTAAAATCTGAATTTTTCTCTTTCATATGAAAATTATCGTCAATACGGTTCCAACATTTCTTGCTTCATAGAAATCCGACTTATATCGGATCCTGTATATCCGATTGAAGTTGAAAGCTCCATTTTACGAATTGCCACGTGATTTCGAGCTCGATTTGTATTATAAATAAAATTAACGTTAAAAATTCGTTTTTAATAACGAATTAAATATTTAAAATCCATTAATATTCCAAATATAATTTTTAAAATAATAAATTAAATTAAATATTTAACTGTCAAAAATACGGGACATTGCATCACATATTTCCTGTTTCCATATATTCATAATTTCTTATTTTCTAAATCTAGAACTATGTTATTAATCATTGGAAAACATTTCCGCATTTACTCTCATTTCTTATTTTCTATATTAGAAACATTTCTGATTCTTACTTGGAAAACAACCTTCACTATCGAACCTTAACCATTCCTTAGTTAAAAATGAAGTCAATCAAGTTGGGGTATAACTACCTCTCAAACCTTAACCGAACAACATTTCTAACCTCAAAATAGACAAAGTTCGCCTTTTAAATCTTGTACAAACTTGCTTACGCAACTCTTGGATTCTATTTATGAATCCACTTCTTTTACAGAAATCATTTGATTATAAAAATAGTGTTATAATCCCATGCTTTTGAAATATAATAACTTAAATAAATCTTTTATTTATTAATTTGGAGAAACAAACAATTAACTAATTTATTAATAAATAGATCTTGATTAAAAAGGAAAGTGAATAGTACTTTCCTGAATTTGATATAATCGAATTTCAACGTATAACTCTCTTTCGAATAATCTCTATTCGATTTAACTCTCTTTCAAATAACTTACATTCGATTTATCTCTCTTTCGAATATTTTATATTCGATTAACTCTCTTCGAATAAGTTATATTCGATTAACTCTCTTTAAATAAATTATATTCGATTAACTCCAATTTAAATTCCTATTTCAAAACCCAGTTTCCTTTATAAATGTTTTAATTTATAAAATATTTATTTTAATCCATTATTCACATCAAATGTGAATAATATTTCTTTTATATATTTAATCAGTTTGATTTTTCCTTTAAAATTAATATTCCATTTCCAAACTCTATTTATACTTCTATTTATAGATTATTCATAAAATCTTATTTATAACTCCCTTTACAATTGCTACGTTTACATTCGATTTCAAATATCGGTGTTGGAACCGATTTCACTTCTCTACATAAATGTCAGACTTATATATTCCATTTGTCAAATGATAAATATTTTATTTAATTTATAAAATATTTTTTATAAATAAATCTTCTTACTTTATCTTTCAAAATAGATTTCTCTTAAATATTTACTTTAAATCCCTATCATGTTACACTCGTTTGCGAAGCACGGGTCTAAACCTTCCTAATGTAAAATTCTCTTTTTATAAAACCTTTTTCATTTTATAATTAGTTCCTTTTATAATTCTATTTATTTTACAAATGTTTCCTTTTTTAAAACCCTTTTTATTTTATAATTATTTCCTTTTATTCAATATCCACTTTGAAATTACTTTTTATAAAACCATTTGGTTTTATATGAATATATTTTATTTTCATTATACACTTTGAAAATTCCCATTTTAATTCAGTATTTTATATGGTATTTAAAATACCAAATAACAAGGATCTATATTATCCAAACACACATAATCATTAACAGATTATACATCACATCATATATCACAATATATGAAAAACAGTAACATAAATGTTGAGGGATCCAGTTGGATCCCTCCAACCTGTTTCCCTGCATCCAGAGATGTTAAACAATATAATTAACATCAATTTCATTTCAATATGAAATATTCTGATAAAAAGAATCAATATTTAATTAACACTATATATATATATATTTGTGTGTATATATATATATAACTAAATCTATAATTTCAACCAAATACTTAGCAGTTCAACCAAACAATCAACACGAAGCAATCGACCATCTTTTATCAATTCGAAAATACGTTATAAAATATAAACTGATAGAGTTAGTGAGTTTTACTCACATTGGTCGGTTTATCATTAAATATCGATAACTGTCGTTGATTCAGACCAGACAATTTATTTTTCTATAAATTGTAACGAACTCCAATTCACTCCCAGTCAGTTCCATTGTGTAGTCGTCGTCCATACGATCCCAACAAATCTTGTTTCACTGAACTCCGATAACGTATGCGTATGATATGATATTTTAAAATTTCTACAATATTTTATTTTGATTTAAACTTAAATAAAATTAAATATGGGCTTTACCCCACTATTTCCAGCCCACACAAATCTGCACCGACCCATTTCTGCTAATTCAACAAGTTGCCCCTATTGGGCTTCTCTTTATCTTCTCAGCCCATCAAGCAAAACTCGACCTGTATAACTGTTCTTTCTTCCTCTTGTAAAACTTGAAAGACAGCTCCTATTTCAAACACCATGCCATATCTTTTAATCCCCTTCTCTACCTTATACCTCCCCTAAAAATCAAACCACCTATACTACACAACTCTACTGCTAAATCTCTTTTCCTCCTCCCATTATTTCCAAACTCGAATGCAAGAGGACAAATGGTGTTTGAACTGCATATGCTTGCAAACCAGTACAAGAGCTCGACGTTAGTATGCACCAGATCGCCCAAAACTCCTCAGGTCCTCTGCTGTCACTTCATCGCCACTGGAAAAGACAACGTGCTCCTCCTCATCGTCCCGCCCTACCATCAACCACCAATGAACTATCCCTCACCAACGCAACATGCTCGGCCTCCTGCTGAATGGGAAGTTATTAAAAATTTAGTCTTTTGGAAAAGTGAATGGTTTCGTGGATGTGCGTGCGCACACACACACACACATATATATAGACCCGTGTTCCTTCAAGGCTAAGGAAGCATGTTTCCTTCCCGACTAAGCAATATATACACAGAGGAAAAGATGGGGCAGTCAAAGATGTTTTTAGGTTGGTTACTTCTAGACTAAGCAAAAGGGACAATATCATTAAACGAAGAGAGGACGTGCTGCCTTGATGTGCACTTGACATAGCTTAGTTGTTAAGGCTTTTAACATATTTGTTCTCACAATCTCATACAATATAAACCATTGGTAAAAGGCCCGATCATACCTATATAATTCAACGTCTTCGTTGTATTGTGAATTTGGGTGTGGTTCACTTGTGTACTTGTTAATACGTTGGTTATTTTGGCCGACTTTTCAAATTGTTTGTTCATGCTTTTTGTTTATGTGGTATTGTGCAAGTATGGTAATGCCATAACACTTTCATGTTGTACAAAACACTTCTTACATTCACATATGAAGAGTTACAGACAGAAATAAAAATACCAATGAGACGAGCAATGCGTCGGGGTCCCAAAAATATAATAATATAGGTCCGTTAACTTATTATGTGAAACCCCGAAATACTGATATAGGGTGCAAATTACTTCAAATAAAAAGTGACTTATTTGTAACGACCCGTATTTTTGGCGATCAAATATTTAATTTAATTTATTTATTTTAAATATTATAATTGGAATATTAATGGATTTTTAATATTTAATTCGTTTACAAAACGAACTTTTATCGTTAATTTTATTTATAATATAAAACGAGCTCGAAAACGCGCGGCAGTTCATAATATGGAGTTTTGAACTTCAACTCGATATACAGGATCCGATATAAGTCGGATTTCTGTGAAACAAGAAACGTTAGAACCGTATTGATGATAATTTTCATATGAAAGAGAAAAATTCAGATTTCATGTTATAGTTTGTAAGTTATGGTCAAATCAAATCTTGAAACAGTCGCTATGGAATCATTTTTTTTAATTTTAACTATTTATTTATAAATATTAAAGAATGTTAATAAATGATATATTAATTAAACCTAGAATTTTTAATGTTGGGTTTTTTGATTTCTATGCCAGATGAAAATCAAAGCTATTGTCTTATTTAATACAATGTTATTAAATTATTTCGTTAAATTCAGCTGTTTGAATTTAATATATATTTATATATTTATCAACGTTTTTGGTGCGGCCAAACGAATAGAACCTGAATATACAACATACTTGCACAACAAACCAAAACTGTTTCATTCTATTCAACGTGAAATTGGAATATACCATCGGAATAGAGAACTAGAAAATATAACATGAGATTAGGATTGAATGCATACGAGAAACTAAAGACATGTAAGATATAAACTAGGATATGGTAAATACAAAGAAACCATATAGCTCGTGAACAGCTAAATTGGTGCACAATTGAACAAAAAAAAAATAGACAATGAAAACAAATATATTTTTACAGACATCTAAATCTACACACAGCTAATGTATTCACATATCTAATGAAAGAACAGTAAAAGCACAAAGTCCTACATGTGCACAAATAAGAAAACAATGTATATTATTATACAAAGGCAAAACACACTGAAAACATATATATATATATTCTTGTCTGTACAAGGTGAAACACAAGAAAAAACCGTACATATTATTATTTCGTTCCCTTATGTTATATATCTTCTCTACTTTCGCATTTTTTTCCTTTCCTTCTTTCGTCCTGTTTTCTTCCACTCCTTTCTTTCCTGTTTCCTTCCTGCAACCACTATAATGAATGGGAAGAAAAAATATAATCAACTGAAAGAAAATTGATACACATAATCTATGAATGTCAATTCTATGCAAAAACAGTAAAGAAAAGCTAAACAGTCAATATATAGCCAAACTGTACATGAACAGAAAAAAAAAAAAACAGTGAAACAAACCATATACACATATAGTCATACGTTAAGACTATATAGGGATGAAAAGCTAAGGGAAACAGTATAATGTGTAGCTGGTAAAAATAGATATGTATGTGCATTCATACATCAATTCTATCAGTACAAGGCACATGCTAGAGAAAAACAAAATCCGTACAGAACTGCTAACATATATATATATATTCATATATATATATATATTCATATATATATATATATTCATATATATATATGTATAAAATCAATCTCGAATACAAAATCCAATGCAGAATTTACAATTTCAAAAATCTGTACTGAATTAACAAGTCATAGACTTAGCCTCATCTAAGCTATACATTTTAATTACTGTTATTGTACAGATCAACAGTATTGAAATTGAAATACTGTATTCAATAAATCTCGACCACAATCCATCACAGTACACAGGATCAAAAAAAGGAGCAACAACCCAATGGCCTAAGATCTTAATAGCTGAATCTATCTAAACTAGATCATGATTGTAATGACCCGGGTTTTTGACGACTTTGGTTATCGACATAAACACGATGACGACTAACCAAACATCGAAAAATACCCGTCATTAATGAAAGAAATTAGAGGGTGAGAATAGATAAGATAGAAACTTAGAATAGAAGAAGAAGAACACAACATCAGAGTAACACGAACCTCACAGCGGAACGAATAACATATAATATATATAACATAACTTGAAATATATATTTGTACTTGAATTTACATCATTATCAAAGTACAACACTTACAACACAGCGGAAATAACTATAGCTATATGATTCTGAAGCCTCCTGCTCCAAGCTCTTCCAGTATATCTGTAAATCCCGACTACTTGGCTGCCCGTACAAATTTAGGCACCCAAGAGTTTAGGGAAAACAAATAAAATAAACTCCGGTTCAGTCATGGGACTGGTGTGAGTAAAACAGTTTAAAACAGTTCAAGCAGGTGATCGATATCTCATAAGACCACGCGTATAACGAAACGGGTTTTTCCCTTATGAGAACCCAAATATCTTTATATCAAAAACCTTTTGATATTATAATAATGTCTATCAACACAATATAATAATCATCTAGCAGAAACACTTTCATCTCATGTTCTACATATATAGTATACAATCAAAACCGCAAGCACGTATTGGGTAATGGGTTTCCAACTATGACAAGGTATGGAACCACCTTTCGCTAGTGTACCTCTAGAGAGAAATACACCGGGTTCAACAAGAACATCTTGTAACCCGAACACACATGACCGACAACTCATTTCGCTTGAGTGTATCGAATGTATATCACCAACGGTTGGGATTAGCAACCGTTTCCTGAATGGGACAACATCAACAATAGATTTTTAGAAGTAAACGAAACTCTAGATCAGGTGATTATACACCCTACTTCGGAGCGACCGACTTAGCCATGCTGCCTGCTCGATTTCTGTCATTTACCGGATGTGAGGCTAGAAGCTACGCTTTATAATCACACCAGATTCACTTTGAATGCCACATCGTCAAATCCATCAAATCACCAATTGACATCCTTAACCATACATTATGTGTTAGCTAAAAGAAGTTTCCTTCTCCGCTTCCACTATTGTACGGTTGGAGAAATCAATATACGTGATCGTCTGGAATACTATGTCAGACATCCGTCCATACAAGTCATCCAGGAACAGGATGAACCGAAGGCACTATTCAATACATCCATCTTAGACACTGTTATCTAAGACTTATACAATAGCCCTAGCACTTTACTCCGTCTTCAATTATCTTTGGCATATATGATTTGCAACGATTATTCCAATACAGAATGGTTCTTTGGATAATAATCCAACCGGTCTTTCCATATTAACAACGTTAAAATGGTCAAAACTTCGATAGTCTGTGATTTAACTATCAAAGAAAAAAGGTGTGCAACCAACGATATTATTTCCAGATGGAAATTCTATCAATCAATCATCAATCATATATATATATATATATATATATCCTTATTTTCTATGTTTAGAAAATATATGTTATTAACACTGGAAAACATTTCCTTTTGTTTATCTACATATCACTATCACTTTAACTCTCAAACCTTAACCATTTCTAAATTAAAAACGAAGCCAATCAAGTTGGGTTATAATTATCTCTCAGACCTTAACTGAACAACATTACAAATCTCGAAATAGGTTAAGTTCATCTTTAACCCTTTAACACTTCCTTACGTAACTCTCGTTCGAATAAATCTCTATTCGATAACTCCTCCCTTCGAATAACTATATTTGATAATCTCTCTTACGAATAACTAGATTCGAAAACCTTTCCTCGAATAAACTAAATTCGATTAACTCTATTTATTTAACCCTGTAACACCCCACATCTGTTAGTGTCACTCACAAAGGGAATGCACTAAGTTCTGTAGAGAATTTAGGGTAAAAGATGCAGATAAATTACAAGACAGACAGAAATTAAACAGCGGAAAATAAAACTTTGCTTTATTGATAAAATAGTTTGTACAATGGTTTCTTTACAATATCAGAGAATCATCTGTCTTACAAAATAAAGAAGCATAAAAACAACATTTATATTCCACGATTTTAGCAAGAGCCAGCTATTGCATCTGAAAAGAGAATACAAGCAAACTTCGACAAATCTTCAAGCTGGGAAAGAGTGGCAGTCCAACTTAACCTGAGCTAAACTATTCCCTCTTTTACTACCTGGGGGGGTGGGACGGAAGAAAAGAAGACGAAAGGAAAACAGAGTCAGACATAAAGCCTGAGTAAGTTCAGTAACTTCTAGCATGTGAACATGGAAAAACAAAACAACATGAATTAACTGAATACAAGATAACACCATGATGATAGGGTTGGCAAGATTAGACAAGAGTAACACAAGATATACTAAGCTAAGATAAACTGGATATGCTCTAATACTTTCGCCGCTTCGCTATTTCCTTGTTATACAGATTTCTATTATCTCTGCACCACCTAACTAGTGTCCCAACTAGTAATGATAGCGTGATCCCAATCCCTACAGTTTCCATTGCCTTCAGGCATACATTTATTATTTGTTACCTAGATCTAATCTAGGAATTATGCTACCTGTCGAACGATGCCCCCAAGTCTTGGACACACTACCTAGAGTGGTATATGTTCCTATACTTCCCCATGCATGTATCGCGAATCGCTATCGCTTGTCTAGATGCACATGTCCTGTAATGTGCAGCCCGAGTCCCGTGGCAGGGCAAATCAAGGAATACAGAACTCGGTCGGGAGCTTTCAGATATCTGCCGATGCAGATGCTAAGGTCTGTTTTTGTTCCAGTGGCTATTGTCCCACTTGACCCCTCCCTCAACTAATGAAAGGCACAGGTTGAAAAATGAGAACTATACGTAGGCCCCCGGTGCCCCACTATCCTATGGCCATCCTCACCCATAACTAGATAGCAAGTATATGGTCTTTTGGAGTTCTCCGCCTTTCCGCTTCACGTATCTCGATTGACTGAAGATGGATGGTAGACGACGAGTTGCTATCACAGGGCTACCGTTTTCTCGCCAAATCACGCTGGTCCATCCTAGTCTTTAGGTTGCCATATTTTGCAACCAAAGCATACCCTTGGTTCTTCTACTGCAGACCTTAACCTCTGTGAGCCCAAGAGGATCATCTGCGGCCTCACAGAGGGATACCAAGAGTACCCTCACATCCCCTCGAAGCCTCGGGATTCGTAACCCAATTCGTTGGAGCCTTCTTTTTACCCAGACGGACATTCGCTCCTTCTCGTGTTATACTAAGAATTACTACTTATTTCTACTAAGGTTTACCACTTAGTTCTCTTTCCCGTCAATTTGGATTGGTTAAGTGCCATTAGTCAATTCAAGCTAACTTAACCCCCTTCATTTATCCCGTTAAACTGGTTAAGTGTTATCAGTAATTCATGTTGACTTAACCCCATCACAAACCAAGTTATATTGGTTAAGTATTTCTTATTACTTAACCCTACCCATTTACCCTGTATTGGTTAAGTGTTCCTTTTTAACTTAACCTTGCCTGTCTGTTTTAACTAACATGTTATTAATGGTTAAGTATTATCACTTCATGTTTTAAACTTAACCCTATTCCTTTATCACAATCTGACGGTTAAGTGTTCAAGTTTACTTAACCCTACGGTCTAGCCCAGCTAACATATCAAATTGGCTAAGTATATTAAATTTTACTTAACCCCAACCTCTAGTCTAGTTAACATGTTAATTTGGCTAAGTGTATTAACTTTACTTAACCCCACCTTCTAGTCTAGTTAACATGTTAATTTGGCTAAGTGTTTCCTTAGTTACTTAACCCCTACAAATCTTGTCTTGTTACCATGTTAAGTTGGTTAAGTGTCCCTATGGACTTAGCCCTCCCATTCTAGCTTAACTGTGTTAAGTTGGTTAAGTGTTCCTATGGACTTAACCCTCCCATTCTAGCTTAGCTGTGTTAAGTTGGTTAAGTGTTCCTATGGACTTAACCCTCCCATTCTAGCTTAACTGTGTTAAGTTGGTTAAGTGTTCCTGTGGACTTAACCCTCCCATTCTAGCTTAACTGCGTTAAGTGTCAGTATGAAACTAACCCCACCCATCGATTTGGTTACCATGTTGAATTGGTTAAGTGTCTTAATTAACTTAACCCTACCATTATTGTTCTAGCTTTAATTAAATAGATTAAAGCCGCGACCACTCACATTAGACAGATATTGTTGCGATTACTGGATGTGCCGGTTGGTTCCGGGCAGGTTTACATCGCAACTCAGTCTAACCTCGGGTTAGGCATATTCGTGTTTTCTAAGTTCAAAGGGTTTTGATTAATTTTCAAATCAGGTTTTGAAAGTAACCATCCCGTCCGTCGAATCAGTTAGGGATAGCCAGGGAGAGCAGGAAACTTGTATTTTCCAAACTCAAGCCTAGACACTATCCTCTCTGTCACCCTAGAACTTTCTGGTGTGTTATTAAAAGAGATGTCGTTAATAAACCTTTAATTTGTCTAAATTTACATTTTCTCATTTAAGACAAATTCTATAAGTAAATCATCCCTAATTTACTTATTTCCTAATCACTCTTTTAATAAATTGTCACAATTAGCATTATGGCCCATTCTCCCCTCTATATCATATTTATGCCTTTTTGGTATGTAAACTATACCAAATTAAGTGTCACTAACCATGATTTTGCTAAACCTGACAATTACTCCCAACTATAGCCAAATTAAAATTTATGCCTATCATGCCAAATTAGCTAATCCAATCCTGATTTAACATTCTAATTACAGTTCATGTCAAACTAGACTTATTATTCTAGTTCACAGTTCATGTAAATGCTAATAGTACAAGTCAATACTAGATTCAAATTACACATCCTATAATTCATGTCAAATTTATCCAATTTGCATTTCTATAAACATGCCATAATACATGTTCCCAATTTATGCCAATTTCCAAGTTAAAAACTACGTTTTTAGTAAATTTCATATTTTGCCCAAATCGTATTCCCACCGTTCGTATAATCGTGATTCAATCTAGATTATAGATAAATCTAGATTCGTAGAATATAGGGAATGAACCAAAGATGCTATGCAAAAGATAGACATAATAACTGGCATAAAAAGGGTTGAATAATGAAGTAGGTTCAAGAACATGGGTAGACCTAACTTAATAGGTAAATTCCCAAGGTCTAAAACCAAAGAAAACCAAGGATAGACAGAATAGAGACGTAGGTTCAAGAACATGGGTAGACCTAACTTAATAGGTAAATTCCCAAGGTCTAAAACCAAGAATAGACAGAATAGATAATCGGGTTTAGACCCAATTTCATAGTCACAAAACTTAAGCAACACTTTCCTACTCATGAATCATAGGTGTTCAATCACAGTTGTCCTTGTTATGTCATAGGCAACAGTTTATGTTTTCTAATCAAAGGCATAGGCTTGTGTTCATAGTCAAGGGAATAATTCTTATAGTCACAATCACAGTCATAGGCAATGCTCATAGTCATAGGCAATGTTCATAGTCATAGGCAATGCTCATAGTCATAGGCAATGCTCATAGTCATAGGCAATGCTCATAGGCAAGGCTGAATCATAACAGTTCTTAATTAGGCCCAAAGATGTAGGCACAGATTCGAATTGGAGATTTGGCAAATTCTTTTATTCCTTTAATTCATGTCACGAACAGAGAGAAACGTTCAAATCTAAAAAGTCACTAACTTACAGAAATTAGATTAGATTCGTAAAACAGTCGTTGCAATCGTTTGAATCTTCACTTGAAATCCAAGCTTGACTTGAACCTCTTCTTGAATGTCTTGAGCGGAATTTTCTCGTCTTGATTTATTATATATATATTATTTTATTTATTTATACATTTTCTCAGAGGCAGCATAAGGATAGAAAAGAATTGTGAATAGAGAAGGAGGCTAGGGCTGTTTATATAGTGTTAGGCGGACGAACCTAGGCAGAAAACGTGACCAAATACATCAGAACGAACCAGGTGCAGAAAGCTGGAAAAACAGGGGGGTCGACCCCTAGGTCGACTATCCAGTCGACCTGGGTGCCCCAGGTCGACTACCCAGTCGACCTGGGTGCCTTGGGCGGGAAAATTCCCGCCCAGCCCAATCTGGGTCTGATTTTTGAATTTGAACTTGTTTTTGACTTGTTTGAATTTTAAATTGAGTTCTGAAACTTCTGAAGACCATAACTCCTTCATACGGAGTCCGATTGACGCAAACTCGGACTCTATCTCATGCAGAATTCCGAGACGAACGCAATGGCACAACCCGTTTCCCTTGATTTTGATTTTAAAATTTAATTATGCCTTGATTTGTGAATCTTAGTGTTACAGAATTACGGGGTGTTACAAACTCTAATCGATTAACACTTTTTACTTAACTCCTTTCGATCAAACTATAATCGATAACTCCTTTCAAATAACTAATTCGATAACTCTTATGTATTTAACTCCATTCGAATAACCTTATTTATTTAACTCTATTCAAATAAACTAAATTCGATTAACTCCATTTGTGTTTAACTCTATTCGAATAACCCCTTTAACTCCATTGGGATAAACTATATTCGATAACCCCTTTAACTAAATTCAATTTGATTAACTCGACTTACTTCATCCATTTGGTTAACTTGACTAATTTAGCCCATATGGTTAGCTCGTATTCGAATAACTAATATTCGATTAACTCTATTCAACTAACTCAACCCGACTAACCCCTTTCGAATAACTAATTCGATTTACTAACTTTCGAATACCATATTCGTTTTAACTCCTTTCGAATACCATATTCGATTTAACTCCTTTCGAATAACTATATTCGATTTAACTCTATTCGCTTTATCAAGATTTCCTTTTTAACAAACGTTTATTCATTTTTGAAGATTTACTTTTAGTAACGGTTCTCCACTTTAAAAATGATTTCCTCCTTATAACAGTTTCCTTTTATAACGTTTTCCCTTTTTCTAAATATCTCCTATTTATGAATATTCTAATTTATAAATATTCCTTATTTATAAATATTCCATTTATAAATATTTTATTTTCAAATATCACTTTGAAAATATTCTCTTATCAACGTTTCGGTATGTTATGGTATTCAACATATCAAATCACGATGATCTGTATCGTCCAAACACATATAATCGACAACAGATTATATATCACATCATATATTAAAATATATGAATCACAGTAAAATAAATGTTGAGGAATTCAGTTGGGTTCCTCCAACCTGTTTCCCTGCATTGCAGATGTTAAACAATATAGGTAACATCACTTTCAGTTCCATATGATATATTCTGTTAAACAGAATCAATAAAGAAATTCAACTAACTGACTAGCAGTTCAATCAAACAGTCAACACACAGTCAATCAACCAATATTTAACAGTTCTAAAAATATAACATGAAATTATAGACTGTTCAGAGTTGGTAAGATTTACTCACTTTGGCAGTTCATCGTTAAAGAACGATAAACTGTTGTTTGATTTGAATCAAACAATTTATTTTGCCATAAGTTGTAACGAGCTCGGATCCACTCCCGGTCAGTGTTATTGTGTTATTCCCATCCATACGATCCTAACGCGACCAGTTTGCTGAATTGCGTTTTCGTATGACCAAGTTATGACTATTAGAAGTTGATACACATTTAAACGAATTAAAACTGAGATTAAATTTCTAAATGGGCCTTCACCTTTAATTCCTCGGCCCAACACACTTAGAACCCAGGCCCGCCATCCTCTTCTTCTCTCATGAATGTAACACCCCACCTCCGTTAAGGTCACTCACAAAGGGAATGCCTTAACTTTGGTGGAGCATTTTAGTAAACAGAACAGAAACTTACAAGACAGATAAAACAGTACTTGAAAATTTTTAACTTTATTACACCGGAAACAGAAATTAATATGGTTACATCCTTTCAATTTCAGGATTCAAGTACAAAATATCAGTCTTGTACAAAAGCCTTCAAAATGCATAGTTTAAAATCATAATCCCCATGGAACGGAAGCTATACAGAGCCAAGCCATACTTTAAGCACTTCAAGCAAAGAGAAATCCGGATCAAGCTAAAGTATTTCCCTCCTTGGATAACCTGGGGGGGGGGGGAAACGGAAGAAAGGAGGCGAAACAACAAGGGTCAGACAAAAAGTCTGGCAAGTCCAGTGACTTTCAGCATATGAACAGATAATAATAATATGATATGAACATAAAACTGGATGTGAGATAACTATAACAGGTGTAGCAGATATAACAGAAAAACAGAATGATATAAACTATTGTTTCACACTTCTCTGCACTAATACTAGTATAGCAGAACTAGGTGTCACCCTAATGTCTAAATTGAAGCAGGAACGGGTACAAAATACTTTAACAGAAACAGAATGCTAATAATGGGCCTTTACTACCCGATCAGAAACAGACAGAAGAAGAAACAGATTTATCCCTATGGAGACAGAATGTGGAGTTAGGTGTACACTAGTAATGGGCCTTTACCACCCGAACAGACGGTACCACACAGAAACAGACAGGTGTTACCACCCAACAGAAACAGACGGTACCAACAGAAACAGACAAAACTAAGCGTACCCTAAAACCCTACCCCAAGCGATCGGCTCCCTAATACATAAATACCCTGTGTCGGCCCCACAGTAGGGTGTATCACTCCCTAAAGTGACAACCAATTGGCACAGACCTATTTACAGATGTCACGGCGTCTTACATCCTCAGAGGCAGACCGGGATCCATGCACGCACATGACCCGGTTGGAACGCACCATCAACACCCCTCGCCATTATCAGAATGAACCACTTATAATTAGTTCAGTAAGCGTGCCCGGACCCTACCTACTGTTGGGTCAAAGTTTTGATACCAGAAAGGGTTACTGACTAATATGGGTCCCAAACAACAGATGACACAAGTAATTCCCCTCCTAACCTTGTGTCCCCAGACTAACAAATTTTCAGATTAACTTGTTTACAAGTTCAGACATACAGAATTCAGATTTACTAATTCACAAATTAAGTTAACAAGTTTTCTGACTAATGGGTCAGATGTACAGATTTTTCAGATTTGTCTAACTTTGTATTGGGCCTACAGATTCATGGACGGGTTTTACTACATCTATTAATCCCTTTGGTTTAACCCTATTTTCCCCAATACGTTTTAGACGTCATTCTTATCTTAGATTTGCATTAATTAATTATTAATGCACAGACCTCTCACATTAGGTCGGTAGCTTGTGGCCGCTGGATATGCCGGGCGCTTCCAGGCAGACTTCTGCCACAAGCCAGACCTAATCTCGTGTCTTACGCATGTTATGACTAACTTCTCACATTAGAACCTATTGTTTGCGGCCACTGGATGTGCCGGGCGGTTCCGGGCAGATTTACGCCGCAAACTCATTCTAACCTCGAGTTAGCCATGTTTATCTTTGCGGCCAATTAATTAATAATTTACCGTTTATGCGCACGCCCAATATATATACCAATTCAGATTATATCAATAACCGGATGATTATATCAACACGGCAGATAACAGACTTTAGCAGATAACAGATTTTATATGACTTAACGGATTTAACAGATTTAGCAACTTAGCAGATTTTGGCATGTAACAGGTTAGGCATTTCAACCGACAAATTTAACAAATTAGGCATTTCAATCTAATTAGCAGTCTAGGCATATAACAAAACTAGCAGTTTAGGCAACTTGGCAAATTAGCAGATTTAGCAAATTTAATATTTCTAAAGGTTCTATTTATATGCCTTGCCTAACCATAAATTAAGCCTAAGTTCATATGCCTAAATAATGTCATGATTCACAATATGATCATATACTTCCATGTTTGCATACATTTACATAGCGCAGAATATGGACATAATTTACCCTATAACATATGTTCCAATTTTTGTTAAACTAGCATTTTACAGCAGATTCACATATAAATTATACCAAATATAACCATTAATTCCAATGCATGTCATATATCCAAAAATCCCTATTTAGGTGTAATCACAATAATAGATATCCTAATTAATGCAAATCTTTTACACCTAAGCTTCCATATCTTCTTCTTTTTAAGTCATGAATCATTATGCAAACTATACCCAACAATCTAAATCTTTAAATCATATCTTCTAAAAATCAAATCTTGACTTTTATATGCATTTTGTTCAAAGTCTCAAATCATATGTAATCTTACAGTGGTTCCTCTTCTTCTTTTATCACAGAATATGCATAGGTCTAAAACTAGTTTATAACATATGCTTATTTTTCTAATTAATTACAGATCTAAATTACAACATAACTATGCATACAACATGCATAAATTACATGTTCATAATCAAATTTATGCATCCAATCCCAAGTCACATGTCCAATATATTTTATGCCTCAGACCTAAAGTCATACATTCAATTTAGTCTTGTCAAATTTCGCATCATTCATTAATTGTCCCAAATTTCGTGTTCATACGTTAATCTCTTTATGAGATTGGGCACAGGCTCGTGGTAGCCTGGCTATAGAAACAGAAAAGAAGAAAGGAATACAGAACAGTCACAGAAAACAGATCCAACAGAAGAGAATATATATATACAACCTCAAACTCAGTTTTAAATGCATATCAAAATTATAATTAACGTTTATAGCGGAGAATAACTGTACTTGCCTTGATTGGATTAAAGAAAGAACTTTAACTTGTTGTAGAATCTTTGCAGAAACTTTAATCTCTAGTTTGAATTGAGTTGCTTAGGCTGATGTTGATTATCTTCTAGTTTTAATTCCAGCAGAGCAGAGACGCCATTTTTATTTTTAATTAGAAGAAGAGAGCAATGGAGGCTAGAGAATTGTGTAAGAAACCTAGGTAGAGTCTAGGGTCATTTTATAGAGTTTATGAACTGATTAGGACCATTGATGTTGCTTGGATTGATCGTAGCCATTCATTCGCAAGAGGGACCAATTAGAGCCTGCCACCTAGCCCTAATGACAAAGCAGACCACAGAAAATCGACCAACATAGAATAGGCCAGCCAGGGTGGACTGGGTTCGACCTGGGTCTGGACCAGGTCGACAGCCCTGTCGACAGCCCTGTCGACAGCCCTGTCGACCTGGCTAGACCAGGTCGACAGCCCAGTCGACCTGGGTGCCTTAGGCGGGAATTTTCCCACCCTGGCCAATTGGGCCCGATTTTTAATTTTAGACTTGATTCAGAAACTTCCGGAGGCTATATCTTCTTTAAACGGACTCCGTTTTTCGAAAACTCGGACTCTATTTCGCGTATTTTTCCGAGATGAACGCAATGGCGTATCCCGTTTACCTTAGTTCTTTGATTTCAAATTAATTATACTTTAATTTTTTAATTCCACAGTTATAGAATACACGGGGTGTTACATTCTCCCCCACTTAAAAGGATTTCGTCCCCGAAATCTTCAAGTTAAGAAGAATGTGTCCTACCATCCAATCACCCATCTACTCAACCATCATCCACAAGCATCCATTGTCCTTAGAAAACTTCTAATGTTGTATGAACATATGCAAAAGTGTGTGTATATGTTCCTTATCTAATGCAAAGATCAGGCGGTCTACTGATTCAGTTGACCTCCTTAATGCGAATTATGTCAGTGCCATGAGTCCAACATGTATGCAATAGAATTCTGATGATATATATTATTTCTATATGAGTGCACAACCATTCACTCAAATGCAACATCCATGTGCTGAATCAACCATTTTGCATCCACAAGAATTGAAAATGCTCACACATCCATATGCAGTATGAGAGTGTTTTCGAGCCGATCTAGTGCCTAGTGTGTGTATATGCGTCCACGAGCAACCACTAGCAACCACTTGCATCCACTTGCAACCATCAAACAAAACATGTCTCAAACACATGTTTACACCCATTAGTTTCTACCTAAAGTTCAAATATTCGATCGATAGGATACAGTCGAATGATGGAAGCGAGTACAGATAGAACGAAAATTTGGTTCCCATTAGACATGGGTCCTAAGTATCGGCCCCAAAGACCGAAACCAACATCTAATTGATACCCCACGAAAACTCAGAAGGTATGCGTCATACTTGACGCCCAACATAGATATCCCTCAAACCCCAATCTCAAACAGATGGGCCATAACCCTTATGGGTCTGAGCCTACAGCGGAATTCAGAAATAATACTAGTATTAAAGTGCGGAGTATCGATTACAAAATCAAAATACCAGAATCAGAAAAAGTCTTAACTCCATAATCAGATAAATAAATTAAACCTACTATAGAAAATTTCCTATTTTTATCCTAGCCACTAGCCTCAAGAGTGTTCGCCTGCCCTCCTTGTCCTCGTCTCTTCGGGCTGTCCCTAGTGAAGTGTCCCATCTCCCCACAGTTGAAGCAAGCGCCCTTCCTCTTTCTGCAATCCTTGTTCAGATGAGTTGAGCTTCCACAAGTAAAGCACTTTTTCCCCTTCTTATCTTCAGACTTCTCATCCTTCTTTTGTGTTTCCTTTTTGGGCCCCGCTTTCTTATTCTGTGGTTCTTCCTTCTTTGTCTCTCTCGGGCCCTTGTCTTCCTCGTGCAGTAGTGCCATATCCACCAATTTCTCGTAAGTTGCTCCCATGGGTACATGGGTCATGGCTAGGCTGTGCAGTGGCTCATTCAATCCTTTAACAAAGCGGAGAGCCTTTTTATGCTGAGTGTTGACTAAATCCAATCCGAATCTTGCTAGTTGGTTGAACTGGTTGACGTATTCCTTGACCGTCATACTTCCTTGCTTAAGAGACAAGAACTTTTCCAATTGTAAACTTCGTTCAGCTTGCGAGAGGAATTTTGTCTCAAACCTTGTTCTGAAATCCATCCATGTCTCAACCGGCCTCCCGGCGTTAGTGACTTCCCACCAGTAGGAAGCTTCGTCTTTGAGCAGCCATACTGCCAACTGTACCTTCTTCCTATCGTCCACCTCGAAGATAACGAACAGATCCTCAGTTTCTTTGAGCCAATTCCTTGCTTCTACGAATGATTCAGTTCCTTTGAAATCCTTCCCACCCATGGCCCTAAAATCTCTACAGATCTTTGAGAAAGCAATTGCACGAGGAGGGGGTGGAAGAGGGGGATCATTTGCTGGACCTGCAGCGGCGGTCCTAGCCTCAAGATATTGACGAAACCAACCGGGTACATGAACACCCTCTGGTATCTCAGATGCTTCAGACATGCTGAAACGAAAAAGGAAAGGTTCAATACAAAAAGGACTGAAAGAAAGATATATGGCTCTTGGGGATTATGTTTTTCAAAATAAGCTTTATTTTTGAAAAATACTTCCTTTCAAAACCTTTTTTTGAAAATAATTTTCAAAACTTTTTATAAAATCTGGTAACCTTCAGCTCTGATACCAAGTGTAACACCCCACCTCCGTTAAGGTCACTCACAAAGGGAATGCCTTAACTTTGGTGGATCATTTTAGTAAACAGAACAGAAACTTACAAGACAGATAAAACAGTACTTGAAAATTTTTAACTTTATTACAGCGGAAACAGAAATTAATATGGTTACATCCTTTCAATTTCAGGATTCAAGTACAAAATATCAGTCTTGTACAAAAGCCTTCAAAATGCATAGTTTAAAATCATAATCCCCATGGAACGGAAGCTATACAGAGCCAAGCCATACTTTAAGCACTTCAAGCAAAGAGAAATCCGGATCAAGCTAAAGTATTTCCCTCCTTGGATAACCTTGGGGGGGGGGGAACGGAAGAAAGGAGGCGAAACAACAAGGGTCAGACAAAAAGTCTGGCAAGTCCAGTGACTTTCAGCATATGAACAGATAATAATAATATGATATGAACATAAAACTGGATGTGAGATAACTATAACAGGTGTAGCAGATATAACAGAAAAACAGAATGATATAAACTATTGTTTCACACTTCTCTGCACTAATACTAGTATAGCAGAACTAGGTGTCACCCTAATGTCTAAATTGAAGCAGGAACGGGTACAGAATACTTTAACAGAAACAGAATGCTAATAATGGGCCTTTACTACCCGATCAGAAACAGACAGAAGAAGAAACAGATTTATCCCTATGGAGACAGAATGTGGAGTTAGATGTACACTAGTAATGGGCCTTTACCACCCGAACAGACGGTACCACACAGAAACAGACAGGTGTTACCACCCAACAGAAACAGACGGTACCAACAGAAACAGACAAAACTAAGCGTACCCTAAAACCCTACCCCAAGCGATCGGCTCCCTAATACATAAATATCCTGTGTCGGCCCCACAGTAGGGTGTATCACTCCCTAAAGTGACAACCAATTGGCACAGACCTATTTACAGATGTCACGGCATCTTACATCCTCAGAGGCAGACCGGGATCCATGCACGCACATGACCCGGTTGGAACGCACCATCAACACCCCTCGCCATTATCAGAATGAACCACTTATAATTAGTTCAGTAAGCGTGCCCGGACCCTACCTACTGTTGGGTCAAAGTTTTGATACCAGAAAGGGTTACTGACTAATATGGGTCCCAAACAACAGATGACACAAGTAATTCCCCTCCTAACCTTGTGTCTCCAGACTAACAGATTTTCAGATTAACTTGTTTACAAGTTCAGACATACAGAATTCAGATTTACTAATTCACAAATTAAGTTAACAATTTTTCTGACTAATGGGTCAGATGTACAGATTTTTCAGATTTGTCTAACTTTGTATTGGGCCTACAGATTCATGGACGGGTTTTACTACATCTATTAATCCCTTTGGTTTAACCCTATTTTCCCCAATACGTTTTAGACGTCATTCTTATCTTAGATTTGCATTAATTAATTATTAATGCACAGACCTCTCACATTAGGTCGGTAGCTTGTGGCCGCTGGATATGCCGGGCGGTTCCGGGCAGACTTCTGCCACAAGCCAGACCTAACCTCGTGTCTTACGCATGTTATGACTAACTTCTCACATTAGAACCTATTGTTTGCGGCCACTGGATGTGCCGGGCGGTTCCGGGCAGATTTACGCCGCAAACTCATTCTAACCTCGAGTTAGCCATGTTTATCTTTGCGGCCAATTAATTAATAATTTACCGTTTATGCGCACGCCCAATATATATACCAATTCAGATTATATCAATAACCGGATGATTATATCAACACGGCAGATAACAGACTTTAGCAGATAACAGATTTTATATGACTTAACGGATTTAACAGATTTAGCAACTTAGCAGATTTTGGCATGTAACAGGTTAGGCATTTCAACCGACAAATTTAACAAATTAGGCATTTCAATCTAATTAGCAGTCTAGGCATATAACAAAACTAGCAGTTTAGGCAACTTGGCAAATTAGCAGATTTAGCAAATTTAATATTTCTAAAGGTTCTATTTATATGCCTTGCCTAACCATAAATTAGGCCTAAGTTCATATGCCTAAATAATGTCATGATTCACAATATGATCATATACTTCCATGTTTGCATACATTTACATAGCGCAGAATATGGACATAATTTACCCTATAACATATGTTCCAATTTTTGTTAAACTAGCATTTTACAGCAGATTCACATATAAATTATACCAAATATAACCATTAATTCCAATGCATGTCATATATCCAAAAATCCCTATTTAGGTGTAATCACAATAATAGATATCCTAATTAATGCAAATCTTTTACACCTAAGCTTCCATATCTTCTTCTTTTTAAGTCATGAATCATTATGCAAACTATACCCAACAATCTAAATCTTTAAATCATATCTTCTAAAAATCAAATCTTGACTTTTATATGCATTTTGTTCAAAGTCTCAAATCATATGTAATCTTACAGTGGTTCCTCTTCTTCTTTTATCACAGAATATGCATAGGTCTAAAACTAGTTTATAACATATGCTTATTTTTCTAATTAATTACAGATCTAAATTACAACATAACTATGCATACAACATGCATAAATTACATGTTCATAATCAAATTTATGCATCCAATCCCAAGTCACATGTCCAATATATTTTATGCCTCAGACCTAAAGTCATACATTCAATTTAGTCTTGTCAAATTTCGTATCATTCATTAATTGTCCCAAATTTCGCGTTCATACGTTAATCTCTTTATGAGATTGGGCACAGGCTCGTGGTAGCCTGGCTATAGAAACAGAAAAGAAGAAAGGAATACAGAACAGTCACAGAAAACAGATCCAACAGAAGAGAATATATATATACAACCTCAAACTCAGTTTTAAATACATATCAAAATTATAATTAACGTTTATAGCGGAGAATAACTGTACTTGCCTTGATTGGATTAAAGAAAGAACTTTAACTTGTTGTAGAATCTTTGCAGAAACTTTAATCTCTAGTTTGAATTGAGTTGCTTAGGCTGATGTTGATTATCTTCTAGTTTTAATTCCAGCAGAGCAGAGACGCCATTTTTATTTTTAATTAGAAGAAGAGAGCAATGGAGGCTAGAGAATTGTGTAAGAAACCTAGGTAGAGTCTAGGGTCATTTTATAGAGTTTATGAACTGATTAGGACCATTGATGTTGCTTGGATTGATCGTAGCCATTCATTCGCAAGAGGGACCAATTAGAGCCTGCCACCTAGCCCTAATGACAAAGCAGACCACAGAAAATCGACCAACATAGAATAGGCCAGCCAGGGTGGACTGGGTTCGACCTGGGTCTGGACCAGGTCGACAGCCCTGTCGACAGCCCTGTCGACCTGGCTAGACCAGGTCGACAGCCTAGTCGACCTGGGTGCCTTAGGCGGGAATTTTCCCGCCCTGGCCAATTGGGCCCGATTTTTAATTTTAGACTTGATTCAGAAACTTCCGGAGGCTATATCTTCTTCATACGGACTCCGTTTTTCGAAAACTCGGACTCTATTTCGCGTATTTTTCCGAGACGAACGCAATGGCGTATCCCGTTTCCCTTAGTTCTTTGATTTCAAATTAATTATACTTTAATTTTTTAATTCCACAGTTATAGAATACACGGGGTGTTACAATGAACAACTCCAGTAACCGCTCCTCCTTACTTCGCCATTACCGCAACTTTCAAAGCCAATCCCCCTTCCATCACTCAACCGAACAACTCAACAATACCACCATCATTCACCTCTACTCTTCCTCTCCAACATCGTCACCATAACTTCACTGACTCAGTCCAGCGACGCATTCCCATCCACCGAACACAATCTACACCGAAATCCACAAAATACATCACGTAGATGCGATTTCGTCTGCTAGATCCCAATACAGCATCTGTTTCATGAATCATTGCACCAAACTTCCAGGATTTCTAAACCTAGTTCGCAAGATAAAAACCCAACGATAAAAGAAACAGTCGAACCCCTTGAGAATCACCCCAGATCGAAGAGCGTGCTTTGGGGATCTCAAATAAAACAGTTTGAAGATTTAAGGAATTTATTTTGAATTCTTTGGATTTTCTTTTCTCATTCTTTTTTTTTCTGCGTTTTGATTTGTGGTTGAGCGAGAACTATGCTTGCGTTATACATCATTTGAGTGTGTGGATAGGAAGACAAGGCAGCGTGGACTCCTTTTGATCATAGAATTTAATTAGGATATTTTTATTTTCTATTTTCTTTATTCTTTTATTCGATCATTTTCTTTCTAAAAATCACCATGATTACATACGATACCTAAAAATCACCAAACTGGACATACACCTTCGTTCGACATTACGGTCCCAATGAAATTGGTTTCATTGAATTCGGACTTCGTATGCTCACACAGCGTATTTTTAACCTTCAGAATACTGACTGTTTTTCACTCTAAAAATCCGTACGACCACACAGTGACTCTAAAAATCACGAAACTTGGAATCTAACAATAATTTGACTTTGCGGATCCAACAAAATTAGTTTTGTCGAATTCCGACTTCGTTTGCAAAAGTGGTTATTTTTAAAGCTCTAAATAGCCTATTTAAATATATAAATATATTTAAATATAACTATATTTAATATTTAAAAACAAATATCATTGTCTATATTCACAGAGGAATACCATACAGCTTAGAAAAATCCTATATAGATTTCTAACTCGATACTTCAATCTGGGTCAACTCGATATTTGATTTATATTGAATTTCCTTTTTAAAATATAAATAATTCCTTTATAAATTATAAAGGAATTCCACAGCGACTTTTCTAAAATTTGATTTGGACATATCTCAAAATCTACACAATGAAATCCCGCTTTTTCTCTTCCACTAGAAAGATATACTCCACCATCTCCACACGTTCCTTGTTTCACAGAAATCCGGCTTAAAACGAATCCTGTACATTCAGTTGAAGTTCGAATCGCCAATTTACGAATTGCAGCACCATTTCGAGCTCGATTTTAATTATAATATAATTATACATTCAAACTGTCATTCAAGTAATATATTCGTTATTCTAATTCAATTCTGAACTGAATTAAATATCACAGATGATCCAGTTCACATCATATCGTCATTTCAGCCAATTCTGATTATTTCAAAAGTAAATATATTATTTAATTTATTATTTTAATTAATTATTCATCATTATTTAATTCCATGACCGTTAAATTCACTATATCACCATTTATATAATTAAATAAATTATTTATAATACCTCTGCCAATGCGGGTCATTACAATCTTTCCCACTTAAAATAATTTCATCCTCGTAATTGATAAGGTAGAGAACGACCCTATCGACTGGTTAGAACATATTTGTTCACTTCTTAACTTCATTTTCAACTGAACCAATTTAATTTTAACTAAAAATAAATTTAATTCTTATCAAAGAAAATTTCCAAAAATCCTGAAAATTTTCTAACGCCTTAACTCTTCAAAAAATTTCGCCAGCACCTCCTTTGTACTGGTCAATTGGTCAAACTCCCACTCGCCTTTCTGGGCCATCTCCAACCCTAAAGAAAATCAAATAGCCAAGCGGCTTGCCAATTCGGCTCATAAATCTATATCCAATAGAAATATAAACTTGACCCTTTTTTTGTCGGCATATCATTATATCCTTTCCACCTGTTATCAATTCAGCGGTTGCAAGGGTCATCCCAATCAAATTCCAATCTGCTTTTATCCACGACACAACCATTCGTTTATATCCGAGCCAAATATCATTTCAACTCGAGTTTCTTCTCGATTCCCAACTCTTAACTTGATTATCACATTACACTTCAAATTTGAATCTCACAATCCAATTTGTCTTGATATCATTTTAATTCAATCCCAGTTACCACTTTACTGGCTTTACTTTAATTCAATTTTGCTTTCGCAAATTTCTTTTAAATTTGTTTTTAATTCAAATAGTCTTTCCTTGGGAGTTTTCAAACAGTTTACTCTTTTCAAAAATCAAATTTTCCTTTTGAACATGTCACTGAGCCCTTAATTAATATTCCATTAGTTAAATAACTTCTCTATTTCTTTATCAATACTTGTTAACCAAATATTTTTCAATAACCATATTGGCCTTTTATGTTATTTGGATAACATTTCCGAATATCGCCTTCCTTCATTTTCTAAACTTTAGAAAATATATGCTATTTATAATTGGAAAATATCCAAATTACTTATCTCTTTTCCGATCTCGTTTATTTCTATACTTAGGGAATATTCTTTATTATATTTCCAAGCTTACACTTATTTGGGTTAAAACGGATGTTGTGTAAAACATCGTTACGACAACCCAAATAGTATATTCAACTACCTTTTATTTAACCTTGATCTTCGAGCCTGAAATATTACTATTTATTTGTTAATAATGAAATCAATCAAGTTGGGGTATAACTACCTCTTAGACCTTGACTGAATAACATTTATAACGTCAAAACAGATATGACTACTTACTCGAATAATCAATACCATACAACTACTTATTCACTTTTAAACACATATACGCTTCCTCTTTCTATTCTTACTAGATTTTATTCTTAGTCTTCCTTTTTGATTTTACTATTCTATTTCTAAGTTCGTTTCCTTATCGACTTCTATATATATATCGGTACGTTGATTTCTAACTATCAAATTATCTTAAAAATATTCTAACCCCTTAAATTCCCAGAAAAATTCACCATAACCTCCTTTGTACCAGGAGTATGATATTTCAAATAGCCTCCCATGGCCCTCACCGATCCAAAAGAAAATGAAAAAGCCAAGAGGCTAGCCGATATGGCGCATAAAATCTCATATATGAATTAAATACATACGTTTTCGTCGAGCATTCTATTTATATACCTTCATACCTTATCCATACCTATCTCATGTATATTTATACCTGCCCAATCTATTTTAACTATACCTGATCTGAGACGACCCGAACTTCCCCGTGAAGGAAAGCACGGATAGAATTGAGGACAAGACAAAATAGAACGCATACAGAAGAACATTTCATTGTTATTACAACAATTCCATCAGATACAAGAATATACAGAGTATAAATGAATAAATTACATTCGACAAATATCAGAGATTACAATAAATTACATAGCAGCGGAAAAAATATATACAAAACACAACTGAAAGTGATACACGGATACAGAGCTTTCCGGATATCATTCCAGCTGTAAATCAGGATCCTGTGAATATAAATCTACAAAACCAAAACTACTAGCTGCCCGTGCGGAAATAGGGGCACCCAGAGTTTAGGTTAAAACAATAAACTCCAGGTCAGTCATGTGACTGGTGTGAGAATTAAAACAGTTATTTAAAACTTTACTTTAAAAGAGAGTAATTCAAGGGACCACGCCGTATAACACGGAACAGGTTTCCTCCCAAGAATACCAGTGCATATAACAAAACAACGCAATGCTTTTTGGAAAAATGAAGCTATTATAAGACCCAGGTCCCATCACACAATGCAACGCAAGCCGGAGGATAGGGTTTTCCCTTATAATAGCCAAATAATGCTTGATACGTTTAAAACAAATAATTTGATACTATTATAGGTGTATAGTGTCAAAACAATTTCAATCATAAATATCAATCATAGGCGGCATGGGTACCATATATCATGTCGCCATACTAGTTCTACAATTAAAACCGCAATATCACGTATTGGAAATTGGATTTCCGTCATGAGTCGAGGCAAGGGGCAAGCTCCTCTCCACGTTCGAGACACTCTAGCAAATGCCTCAGGACCCCACTATGATCCTTGGAATCGGCTGGGCCGGTCCTCTCTTACTTTTGAGGATTGGCAATTCCTGAACACACGTTTCCCGGTCCTTACAGACCTATATCCGAGGCGCCTCGCATTCCAACAACCACACAGGTGAAAAGTATATAAATGTCAGGGCTGGTAGGTCACTGACACCACCCTAGCTAGAAAGAAACGTCGTGCTCTCCCAGCGATCCATCTCCCGTTTTTGACTCATACCGAGGTGTGAGGCTCGTGAATTCACGTTATACACAAAGCTACGCCACACAGGCCGTGCTTTGATCATCAACCACAAGACTTTGCTTTTCAACAGAAGCCTTGATCAATTGCCACTTATGCGTGCCACATTGGCAATTCACCCATGCAACTGATGTCCATCGATATACAACCTCTGAGCTCGTACGTCTCAGAGAAGGGCGTTAAGCAAGAGAATAAATTCTCCGCCGCCAAACAGATGTATATTTAATAGAGATCAATCAACACAGAATAAAATCCAATGTCAGGCACACAATCCATTTACAAGTTCGTTCTGGGTCTGAACGAAACCGGAGGCACTTTCCTCGCATATCTATCCATCTCCAGGTACGTCTGGACGATCACCAACTGATTCCCTCATCCTGGGTGTACAGCCCAATCAAGATCATCAGTAATCACCCAAACGATGTGAAGACTTCCTGTCTTCAACCACCGTCTTCATCTTCGACATCTCGTCGAATCGGTTATTCAGAATGGGTATAACCCGACCTTTCTGAATAACCCACGTATTTAATAAACAAATTTTACACAAACACAACAAACGCCTCATTCCAATTCAGAATATTCTTTTATTCACAAAATCACATTCTTAGGGAAATGTTCCCATTAATTTTATCCAAGATAAATTCTTCTAAATTTATTCTATAATCTTCCTTTGGATATCATTTCAAACAATTTTATGGTTTTCCAAACTAGTCGGGATTAGCGAACCACACCGAAGTAATTATTTATTTTATTTCCCAATCCCAACCTATATATCCCATGGAGCAAAACTGGTAATACTCCATATCTAACACCATGGTGTTATCGGTAAAATTAATTACCATTTCACGTTCAAATCTAATTAAAGATTTAACTATCGCTTTGGAGCAAAACTGGTGATACTCCACTCTCGATCACTTTTCAGATTTGATAATTTAAATTATCAATTCACTTTTCAATCTAATTAAAGATTCATTAGAACTCCACTTAGTTTTAATCCTTTCAAAAATCAACATCCTGCCTTTAACTGGGTTAAAGAACCACTGTCATCTAAAACACGATTTACGATAAACCCAAATCACATTTGATATTAAATACAAGGTTTTGAATAGATAATATATCGGCTTATAGTCAATATCAAATTCTGAAACTAACATATATCGTATTGGAAATAACGATATAAAATATATCTTTCAAATTCCCATAACAATATCTGTATAGTCACGAAATCCAACATCGAAATATTCCGAAGATAATTTCGATTCAACTCCAGTCCAATCCACGTATTGGGAGTATTGATTATTTTTAAAATCCCTTTCAAATTCAATTTATTTATTTCAAAAATAAATTGATTTTATTTCTAGTTCAAAACTAGTTCATTTCGATAAAAATCTATTTTTATCTTTTCAAATATGGAGTTTTTCATCCCAGTTCTTTCCAATTCATATATTATGATTTTACACAAATTATTGATATTTTTAATAATTTTATCCAGGCCCGTACAGTCGATTTCCAACAACGGCCATCGAACTGCACTTACAGCGACCTTTTCTGAAATTGATTTGGACATAATTCCAAATCCAACCGTTAGATTTCAAATTTCAAATATTCATTGGAAAGCTATTTTCTATACGAACCCAACGGTTCTAGTTTTAGGAGAATCCGACGGTCGGATCTCCCGCAACGTCAATTCGAAGTTAATGGTCGAAATTCACGAACTGCCGCGGCGCAGCGCGTTTTATTCAGGCCATTATATATATATAATATATATATATATATATTATATATATTTCGTCGATTTCCTTTTAAAACGTATTCTATAAATCATTTTAAATTCGTTTTCAAAACCATTTCAACACTATATTAAATTTCAAATCGATTTTATTTCAATTCAACTCGAATTCATTTCAATTTTATTTAATTTGAATTCAAATTCGTTTCAATTCAAATTCTAATTCGTTTCAATTCAATTCAATTTGAATTTACCTTCTATTTGATTCAATTCGAATTCGTTTCAGGTTGATTTCAATTCAATTTCAGTTCGTTTTAAATTCCATTCAAGACAATTTCAATTCGTTTTAATTCAATTCAATTTAATTCAATTTGAATTCATTTCTATTTTATTTGAATTCAAATTCACTTTCTATTCAATTCGAATCGAATTCATTTTCTATTCGATTCGAATTCATTTCAAATTGATTCAATAAAATTTCAATTTGAATTTTAATCTAATTCAATTTGAATTTCCTTTCAAAATATTAAATTTTGAAATCACTTTTCAATATTCATTATAAAACGAATAAAATCGATATAAACATCGTTCGCGTCAAAATAACGCATCTCTAATCAACACGGCTTTATATTTCAATAATTCGTTATTCTATTCCACAAATGAATATTTATTCTATTCAACACATGAATATATATTTCTTTCAACACACGACTAATCTCAACACATGAGTACTGTCTACACATCACTATTTTCGTTATGTAAAATATTTTATAAAACTATGGTATCTATCGTTTGATTTTTAATTAGACTTCTACTGGGAAGTAGTTCTAATTTTAAATATGATAAAGATGTAAATTTCATTGTATAAAATATTTTACTCCACACATAATTATTTTCAACACATGAACATCGTCAACACATGACTATTTTTATATTCAACACATGAATTTTCTTTTATAATATTCATTATTTTCCCGATTGGAATGAGGCCCAATCAATCACCATATAACGTTAATTATATGGATTCCATACAACACATGTATATAATAGCATTGATAAACAATCAACCATCATCCAAAGTGCACTACACTGTATAAGCATCAAATATAGATATCTAACGCTTATAACAGCCTGTCAATCGATCGATCGACATATTTAATCAGTTAGGATGAGTGAACTTCAAATTTCATCCCAACACCCGTGTGGGGTTTCAAACAATCAAACACAGATTTCATTTGTGCAGTTGGGCGATGTGTAAAATTTATCGACCCAATCAATATCGGTCAAATCAGTGTATATAAACAAATCGGCCGATTTGTTTATAAATATTTACTTATTCACTTTCACGTTAAAAATCATATTTTTAACGATAATATATTTTATTTTAACACATGAATTTCCATTCATTTCATTTATCAAATAAAATGATATTTTTATTTATCTAATTTATTTTTAGGAAATTTCGGCGGCATAACGGCACGATACTAGAAACGGGACGAGGCCTAGCCTTATCCCCGGTCTAGTGAAGGCCCACGCCATTCACACATCAATCAAATCCATTCAATTTACCAAACAATATAACCAAGTTCACAACCAAACAAACAAGTCCATGGTCTGTGGACGATTGTGTCGGGTGCTACTAAGCACCGTCTGCATCCTAGTATATATATATAACTAGAAAAGAAATTGAAGAGTGAGAAATTCTCACCGATAGCTATCCCAACTTCACGACACTTCCTATGTAGAAAATCTTGTCGTTCTCTCCTTTCGTCTCTTTCGTTGCCCGTAGCCACTACATATATAAAAATCACATTTTTATATTGTTGCTATGTATATAAAAATCATATTTTTACTTCGTTATCAATATATAAAAATATCTCCTTTTCAAATATAAAGACTTCATCTTTTCAAATATAAAGACTTCATCTTTTCAAAAAAATATAGATTTCATCATTATAAAAATCACCACTTTATTTCAACGTATATAAAATAAAAATCAGATTTTTATTTCGCTACATATACAAAGATGATATTTTTATATTCTCTATCTCATAAAGATTACATTTTTATAGTTCCTACTATGTAAAAGTCATATTTTTAACCCACTACATATGTAAAAATCTCACCTTTCTCCATTTAAAAATATCGTCTTTCTTCTTTTAAAAATCTAATCTTTTCTATTTTAAAAATCACGTCTTTTCTATTTTAATAATCACGTCTTTCCTATTTTAATTCATAAAATAAAAATCGAATTTTTATTCCTTAAACAACTATATAAAAATCACTGATTAATTACATATTAAAAATAAAATAGAAGGGGGCTTACAGTGTTTTGCAGAGGAGGGGGACTGCGCGGTTGGAGTGGTGGTCGGTGTCAAGGGTCGGGGTTAGGGTTTCAGGGGCGGCGGCGGTCGAGGCAGGTGGCGTAGGGTTTGACGTGATTCGATTTGGGGGTCTCGATCGACGCGGGGCTTGGGTGTTCGAGTCGTCGTGAAGGAGGGAGGGGGCTCGTGAGGAGGTGCGCCGCCTCCTGGGGAGGTGCGACGATGGAGAGGCGTCAGCGATGGTGGTTTCCGCCATCGTGTTTATTTTCTCTTTTCTTTTTTCTGCTGAAACGAAATGAAAAGGGGAGGGGCCTACGTGATTTAAGGAGGAGGGAGAGAGAATATTTTTTTTATTTAATTAATTTAATTGCAAAAAGTTGACTTTTACATACGACCTCGAAACGAGGCCCACCGCCTGTCGTCCATAGCGTTTTACCCCCATTCCGAACACAATGGGATATGTATCGCAAGCTGATTCGATCGCTTCGATCAGTTTCCGTTGAAATCAACATATAACTCTATATATTGAATTTGAACGCGCATTTCAATTTACCGGGGTCACATACTAACTCTAAAAATTCTCGAAAAATATTTTCTAGCTTCGTATTGATGATACGGTCCTAACAAAACTAGTTTCGTCGAATTCTGAGACCGTTGGAAAAATGGCCATTTTCCAGTCGATTAAAATCAACTAAAACTGGTCAAACGGGTTTTCCTTTGCCACGCTCACGTATTGATTCGAAAAATTATGAAATTTGGAATTTAGCAATAATTTGACACTGCGGATCCAACAAAAGTGGTTTCGTTGAAATTCGAGGTCGTTTGCAAAATTCCCATTTTTAAGGGCCTGAATTCCATAGCGACTATTCAGAATTTTCAACTGGACATATCTTTTGATCCCCGCTATGAAATTTCAATTTTTCGGATTCCTTGGAAGGATATCATCAGTTAGATCCTAATGTTTTTGGTTTCACTAAAATCCGGATTGTTTTGCACCCGGTACATTCAATTGAAGTTTGAAATCGAATTATCGAACTACCGCGCCATTTTCAATTCTATTTATAATTATATATATAATTATTTATATTCTAACGACGGCGTATATAATATATACGTTGAATTCTATTCAAAATAAATTTTCTTCGATATTATTTAAAATAATTTATTTTAAATGTTCAAAATTCGCTAAAATTGCCAAAATAAATTTTTTTAACTGGTTCAGAATTTCCGGGTTATTACATGATCGTTTTAACTCAATTCGTTAATTAATTTGTTAATTAACTCTTTAGTCTATTTCACTTTTATATTTGAACATGACATGTTCAAATATATTTTAACTTGCTTATTAACTAATTTGAATCCAAATTTCAAAGTTAAGTTCTATATTCGATTTCGAATATCCATTTACAAATCCAATTCACCTTTCAAAGTTCAACTTCAAATTCAAAACTCGATTAACTAATTCCTCTTCGACTTAGTTAATTCTATTCAATTTCTATTCAAATTTTATATCACTTCTATTATTCAAATCTATTATCAAATTCTATTCGAATTCTATTCAAATTCAATAGTTTAAATTCCATTTGAATTATATATTCAAATTCTATATATTCAAATCCTATATTTGAATTCTATATTCAAATTCCATTTGAATTTCTATATTCAAACTCTATTTCAATTCCATTGAATTTCATATATTCAACTCCCTTTGAATTTCTATATTCAATTTCTATTTCAATCTCTTTTTTTGTTCATTCTTTATTATAAATCCCATTTTGAAATTCAACACAACTTGTCTTTCCCAAAACAAATTCAAAACAATAACTCTGGTAGTAATTCGTCACTTACAACTCGAAAATGAATACTGATGATGCAGTTGTCATCATCAGAATCTATTTTCCAGCGATCGAAGTGAGTTCAATACTATAAAACCATTTCAAAACATTTCCACTTTGAAATTCATTTCAAAATATAATTCATACTGTTTGTAAAACAATTTAAAATCTCCCAGGATCTTAAATTTTCGTTAGTTTTAATCCAAATCTGTTTACAAACACTTATCCAATTCTCCAGAGTTTTAACTTCAATTTCTGGTTTAAATTTTAGATTTAACTCATCTGATTTCACGTATTTCACTTATATGAATTCTGATTGGTTATTTACATAATCATTTAATTTATAATCTTACTCGATTATAATAACAACCAATATATCCATTATATTATAATTTTGATATATATATATCTTCTCTATATCAAGATATACCTTGGGTAAACTTATTTTATTTAACCTTTTTTCAAAACATATCGTGTCGACCCATCGTATTCGAGTGTTTAGTAATTCCTACCGATACAGTGGATCAAACTGATCGACCAGAACTCACAAACAACTTGTAAAGACCCGGAAATCCTCGCCCTTTTCGATCGACCAAAAACCACACAGGTCAGATCCAAAGAGTTAGAAATCTCCGAATACTTTAACTTTGGGCATACAAAACATCAGAACAACAACACAAACTTTTATAACATCAATAATAAATGTTACATCAGAGTACATAATATCAGAGTATATCGATAAATAATACAGCGGAAGATACATTTACAATAAATTAAATGTAGTGCAGCGGAACTAATTTCAGCTGAAGGCCATCAATATTCTGGACACAGCTTCAGACTTCAATCCAGGATCCTGCTTAACTATATCTGCAAAAACCACTCGACTGCCTGTGTGAAAAGAGGGCACCCGAGTTTGGAAAGTGAAACAAACTACAGGTCAGTCAAGGGACTGGTGTGAGAAATCTTAACTTAACTTATCTAATAAGTAGGCTAATCACAGGACCATGCCGCTAACGCAGAACGGGTTTACTCCATTGGACTGCCAGTGCATAAAATAAAGTAAATCATCAAATAACGCTATGCTTTTTAGAAAAAATGAAACCATTATAAGACCTAGGTCCCATCACACAATGCAACGCAAACCGGAGGATAGGGTTTTACCTTATAATGGTCAAAAGATGCTTTATACGTAAAAACGATATTATTATTAGTGTGTATATATATATTTAAAACATTTCAAATATAATATCAATCCTAGACGGCATAGCTACCATCTACTATGTCGCCATACTAGTTATGCAATTAAAACCGCTAGGGGTGTATTGAAATTTGGGTTTCCATTATGAGTCAAGGCTAGGGAGGAGCTCCTGACCAATTCGAGACACTCTAGCAATGTCTCAGGATTCGGATGCTGGCGAACCCTTGGATACAGCAGGGCCGGTCCATAAATACTTTAGTGGATTAGTTATGCCTGAACACACGCTTCTCGATCCTATTGGACCTACAAATCGGCCGTGGGCGACCGATAAGAAAAACCGAGCCCTCGCAAAAATTCCAACAACCACATAAGCAAATGTTAGCCAGTTTAAGCACTGACACCATTTCTAGCAAGAAAGAAACATGTGCACTCCCTGCGTTCCCTTCTCCCATTTTAGACTCAACCGGTGTGTGAGGCTCGCGAAGTCACGGTATACACAAAGCTATGCCTAAATAGGCTATGCTTTGATCATCAACCACAAGGCCTTCTATTCAACAAAGCCTTGATCATTTGCATCTTAGCATGCCACATTGTCAGACCCTACCATATTATTGATCATATACCAATATATATATATAACCTCTAAGCTCATACGTCTTATAGAAGGGTGATAAGTATAGAATAAATTCTTTACCACTAAACAGAAATATATATTCAGTAGCGTTCAACAAATACAGTAGAAAGGAATACAATGTCAGACACACGATCCATTTACAAGTCCGTTCTGGGTCTGAACGAAACCGGAGGCATCATATCTCGCATATCCGAACAATCAACAATACGCCCGGACAACTACTACTTTATCCCTGTCCTGGTTGCAAATCAGTCCAGAGTATCAGTATTCCTTGTCCATTCGATGTGAGGATCGCCGGTCTTCAACACCGTCTTCAATATCTTCGACTCTTCATCGTCGTGATAATTATTCGGAATGGGTTAAACCCGGTCTTTTGGAATAACTTGCTTATTTTATAATTAAAAATCAAGTGCTATAAAACACATCCAATGCCTTCATTCCAATTCAGTATATTCTTTTTAAATAGAATACATTATTAGGGAAAGGTTCCCATTGATTATATCAAAGATGAATTCTTTATAAAATCAATCTTTAATCTTCTTTCTAAAGATTCATTAAAACTCCAATTCGGGGTTTTAATGTCAAAAATCATGTAATGACCCGGAAAATCTGAACCAATTAAAATTTTTTAAATTGGCTAAACTAGTGGATTTTAAATATTTAAAATAAATATTTTAAATAATTGCAATGAGAAGTGAGTTTGAATCATCGTTTGAAAACGAATATAATTAATTCTAATTATAAACAAGGCCTGAAAAGGCGCTGCAGTTTCAAAAATTGAATTCAAACTTTGTCTGACTATACCGGGTGCAAAACAAAATGGATTTGAGTGAAACCAAAAATATTTAAATCTGTTAGTGAATACCTTTCTAACGAATCTAAAAAATCAAAGTTTCATAGCGGAAAGCAAAAGTTATGGCCAAATGAATTTTCAGAAAGGTCGCTATGGAATTTATATAGCCCGTGAAATTGACCATTTTGCATACAACCTCGGAATTCGACGAAACCACTTTTGTTGGATCCGGGATGTGAAGTTATTGCTAGGTTTCAAATTTCATAATTTTTGAAGCTAGTATGTGAGCATGGCAAAGGAAAACGTGTTTTGGTCAATTATAGTTAAATTGGATCGACCAGAAATGAGCCTTTTTGCAAATGGTCTCAGAATTCGATGAAACTAGTTTTGTTGGGACCGTATCGTCAAAACATAGCCAGATTTATTTTTCTGGAATTTTTGGAATTAGTGTGTGGCCCTGGCAAATTGAAATGTACGTTCAAATCGAATATTGAATGTTATATATTTTAAATTGAATGAAAACTAACTGAAACAGTCGAATGGGCCTACGAAACATATCCCATTGTGTTCGGAATGGGGGTAAAATGCTAGGGACGACAGCCGTTGGGTTTGGATTGGAGGTCGTGTCGGAAAACCCCTTTTTAAAACCATCAGCCAATAGAAATTTTTCTTTGATTAATTAAAAAAAAAAAAACGAAACCCCCCCGTATCAGGCTCTCGACGGCAGAAAGGGGATTGAAACTTCCCGGCTAGATTGCTCCTTCGTTTCTCAACGAAATCGAGTGCGGTTGGATCCATTTCGAAGCTCTCGATCTCCTCTTCAAATCAATACTAGCTAGAGAATTTATCGTGCAGTACTTTGGGAGAATCACCTCGCCGAAGCCGACGACTTCAGACCGCCGCCCCGACCGCCTGGCACCACCGGAGTGGGCCCCACCACCACGCGCAGGCGCGTGCCTCCCCCTCTTCGTCGCTGCACCGACCGATCCTCCCATCGATTTACGGTTTGATCGAAAATTGCTAACCTAGTTTTGAACATTTATTGAAAGGTACGGGTTTGGCTATTTTCAACTGATTTTAACACTTTAAACCGCTGCAAACTTTGAAAAATCATATCTTTTACGTTTCTTGATGAAATTCGATGAAACAGGAAACATCGTGACCGTGTGGACGTCTTCTACATTCTAGAAGAGACCGCATATTTTTCTGAGCCTTCTGCTATTTTTGGTGGTGTGGAACCCAATGTGATATTTCTAATTTATAAATAATATGAAAACGACGATGTATAAATTATATAGTCGATGTATGAGTTATATAAGCGTTGTACACCTCTTGTATAAGCATTGTGTAAGTTGTATGTTCGATGTATAAGTTATATATGCATTGTAAAAATTATATATGTGTTGAAATAGAAGTGAAATGCTATATATATATGTATATGTGTGTGTGTGTGTATATATATATATATATATATATATATATATATATATATATATATATACACGCCCCTCGTCCACAAACCATGGACGATATTTATTGGTTGTGATTGGTGTGAAAATTGATTGATAGCGAATGGTTGATTGGAATTGTTTGTGGTTGATATTGATTGATTGTGGTTGGAAAATACCTGTTTGTGGTTGAGAAATATTTGGTTGAAACCACATAGGATTAGTTTGTGGAAATGAAAAAAAATATACATGCCGCCTGCGTGCGAACTAGATGCATGATTCCGCATTGTCAAAAGCTGCGAGGCTTTAAGGTAAAGCGAGGAGCCGTACTAGGAACGGTCCCAGTTTTAACTACCCTACCGTTATGCTGCCAAAATTTTGAATAATATTCATGTGTTAGAATTATTTTCATTTGTTGAAACTATATTTATTTGTTGAATAGAAAACCTTCATGTGTTGAATTAAAATTCATTCGTTGAATAGAATTCATGTATTGAATGGCATTCATGTTTTTAAATATAAAAATCACCTTTTTATCTATATATACAAACTATAGAAAACCTTCATGTGTTGAATCGATATTCATTCGTTGGATAGAAATTCATGTGTTGAATGGTATTCGTGTTTTAAATATAAAAATCACCTTTTTATATATATACATACAAACTATAGAAACCCTTCATGTGTTGAATCGATATTCATTCGTTGGACAGAAATTCATGTGTTGAATGGTATTCGTGTTTTAAATATAAAAATCACCTTTTTATCGATATATACATACTATAGGAAACTTTCATGTGTTGAATCGATATTCATTCGTTGATTTGAAATTCAGGTGTTGAAAGGTATTCATATTTTGAAAGAAATTGTTTTATAATAAAAATCCAATTTTTATCATCGATATGAACTATATAAAATAATCTTGTTTTGAAATAAATTGTTTTATAATAAAAATCCTATTTTTATCACCTATATTAACTATATAAAATAGTCGAGTTTTAAAATAAATTGTTTTACATTAAAAATCACATTTCTATTATATACATGAATTGTTAAAAATAGTGAAGCGCTGAAATAGAAAACAGTTAGATGAAAATATCATTTTTATCAAATGTATGAAATTCATATGGTTTTGAAATCGAAGAGTCGATATATATAAATATAATAGAATTGAAATATATCGAATAACGACGCTGCAGTTCGTATTTTGAAACCGTGATTTCAAACGATTATTGCGGGAGATCCGACCATCGTATTTTCCCGAAACCACAACCGTTGGGTTCGCTTTGGAAATATTTTTCCAACGGCACCAACTTTGTAAAAATCCAATGGTTGGATTGTCTGGAATGTTTAATTCAAATCTGAAGAAAAACAGCGCCAGAATCGATTATATATATATATAAATAAAATTATATATAATTGAATAACGACGCTGCAGTTCGTATTTTGAAATCGAAACTTCAAACGATTATACCGGGAGATCCGACCATCGGAATTTCCCAAAACTGGAACCGTTGGATTCTATTTGAAAAGATATTTCTAATGATGTAAAATTTGTGAAGATCCAACGGTTACATTTTCGGATATGTTTAAATTAAATCTGAAGAAAAACAGCGCCACGGCCGCGTTATGGCCCAAAGCGTCGTTTCGAAAAAATTGGCTATTTTAAAATAAATAAAAATAGCAATAAATCGTTATAAAATATTATAAATGATATGGATGTGAAATTTGGAAACTAACTGAAAGTTGGCTAAGTCGAATGGTTTCTTGGGTATTGATCTGATGTTGGTTTCGGCCTTCGGGGTTAATATTTGGGAAATCGTTCTCTTACTGATTGACGGTTAGTGACTAATGAATGGAAATGATGCGTATGTATGTTAGTGTTGCACTTGTTTATTATATACGCTAGTTGCTCAGAAAGACTGGGTTTATCCCATTCTGAATAACTGAATCGACGATAAGAAGTCGAAGATGAAGACGGGGGTTGAAGACCGATCTTCACCTCGTTTGGATGGTCACTAAGGTCCTGATTGGGAGGCATCCCGAAATATGGATAATGAGTGGTGATCGTCTAGACATACGTGGGAATCGATGGATATGCGAGGTATTTAGTGCCTTCGATTTCGTTCAGACCCAGAACGGACTTGCAAATGGACAGTGTGTCTGATATTGGAATTTATTCTGTGTGATTGATAACCATCAGTTGCACGGTGTGAATTGCCTGTGTGGCATGCTAAGATGCAGTGATCAGGGCTTCTATTGAAAAGCAAAGTCTTGTGGTGATGATGAAAGCACCTCCTGTGTGGCGTAGCTTTGTGTATAACGTGAATTCGCGAGCCTCACACCCCGGTATGAACCAGAAACGGGAGAGGACATCAGGGAGGGCCTGCGTTTCTTCCTAGTTCGAAGTGGCGTCAGTGGTTTTACATGCCCTGACGAGTTTGACTTATGTGGTTGTTGCTGTTGCGAGGCGCCTTGGTTATATCGGTCGATCCAGGACTGATGGAGTCATTGGTTGGCTCATTTACGCCCCAAAGGGCGGGGAAACGCAGTGTCTAGGAATTTTAATCCACATCGGTGGACCAGCCCTGACGATCCAAGGGTCACTCGAGCTCTGATCCTGAGACTCGGGCTAGGCAGTCTCGAAGTCGGTAAGGACTATCTTTTGCCTTGGTTCATGACGGAAATCCAATTTCCAAATACGTGACTGTGCGGTTTTGATTGTATACCTATATATAGTGACATAGTGGCATGGGACGCTCATGTCGTCTATGATTGATAGTTATGATTCGAAATTGTTTTTGAAACGTATAAACACTAGTAGTAATATCAAATGCTTTTGTTTCATTCGTATCAAGCATATTTTGGCCATTATAAGGTAAAACTCTATCCTCCGGTTTGCGTTGCATTGTGTGATGGGAACTGAGTCTTATAATGGCTTCATTTTTATAAAAAGCATTGCGATGTGTAAAAGAAAGATTTGTTTTTAAAGCACTGGCAATCCAATGGAGTAAACCCGTTCCACGAAAGTGGCATGGTCCTGTGATTAGCCATATTATAAATGTGTTGAGTAGATTTCTCATACCAGTCCCATGACTGACTCGTAGTTTGTTTCACTTTCAAACTCGGGTGCCCCTTTTTCTAAATGGGCAACCTTGTATTCAGGTTTAGCTGGCTCTTTCTGGATAGCCGGAGCTGAAGGTGGATTCTATTATTTATCTCTTTTTATGCTGTTCAGCTCATATTGTACATTATGTTTATTTCCGATGTAGACATTTATGTATAGCTGAACTGTATTTGTACTAAGTAAGATCCGTATACTGTGTAACTCTAATGATTACGTTTATCCAGTATATTCTATTGTGCATTATCTAGTGTATTTATTTATTTCTGTTTTGCTATTATCTGTTTATGTGTTATATTCCAAAGATTACCCTTGCCGCCGTAAGTATGGGGTTTGGGGTCGTCACAATGTGGTATCAGAGCTTTGGTTAAGCTTAGTTCTGGAATATAACATATTAAAGAACTTGTCCGAAATAGAACCAGTAGTGTTTTAGGACGGGTAACTCATTACAGATAGGATCGGTAATATCCTAGTATGAGTAGCAGAATGAAATAACTCCTAGATAGACACATTTACATTCAAGTATTTTTCTCTATATTTTGAAATATCTTTTCTGTGACCTGACACTTGATCTGCTATTTGCAAAAGTACTAGAAAATGAGTGCCAGAAACAGAAGAAGTAATACTGACCCGAATATAGAAGCTCTATTTATGAAATATAGAAATCTGGGTGGAAAACCCTTCTTAGGTGAAGAATCAATTATGAGAACACAGGCTTGGATTCGTTCGACTGAGAAAATCTTCGAAGGATTAAAGCTGAGGGATGACCAGAAAAGATTACTGGCCTCCTGGGCACTCAAAGACGAAGCTTTGTTCTGGTGGGATTCTGTTATTAAGGATAATCCAGAAGATGATATCACCTGGGATAGATTCAAGGTGATCTTCCCGGAAAGATTTACTCCTCCTGAAGCAATTGAACGGCTATGTGATGAATTTTCTTATCTGATACAAGGAGATATGACCATTCCCGAATATCATAATAAATTCAATGAACTTTCTCACTTTGCCCCTCATCTAATTGAAATTCCAAAGAGGAAGAATTTGAGATTTATCAACGGGCTTCAAAGAAAATATCAGAACAGTCTAATGAGGAATGCGAAGCTTCCTTTCTCTGAAATGATATACATGGCTTACCAGTACGAAGATCTCGAAAAGAAAGGTATCTTACAGTACGAAGAGGAAGTCAGCTCTAGTAATAAAATTGAGTCTGAAACTGATCGTCCTGAGGCCAGTACAATGTCTGAGGTCAGTAAGAAGCCTGAAGTAAACCGGAAAAGGGCTAGATCTGAAAAAGAACCAGCAACGACGGCCAGGTGCAGTAACTGCCATAAACAGGGGCATCTGACCAGGAATTGTAAACCCTCGAAGAAGCTAAAGAAGGATGAAACTAAATCCGGTAAGAAGTTTCAAGAGAATAGAAAGTGCAGTCAATGCCATCAGACCGGTCATCTTTCAAAGGCCTGCCCGCTATTCAGAAAACCTGAAGCAGTACATGTAAATGAAATGGCAGAAGTGCCTGCATCTTCGTCTGCTCAGGAAAGGGCTGATGTTTTAGAAGGCACGCTCAATGTCAAAAACATTCAGTTAAGGTGTTGTTTGTTACAGGCACGTCACGAAGCTTCATAGCCAAGAATGCAGTTAAGAAACTGGATTTGAATTTGAAGAAGCTCAAAGAACCAATGACTGTCCAAAATCCGGTCGGGGGTTCCATCGATCTCAGTTGGGTTTGTGCAGTACCTGTCTCTTTTTCCTGCTATTAATTCCCTGCTATCTCTATCATCATGAATTTTAATGAATTCGATCTTATTCTGGGATTGGATTGGCTAACCAAATATGAAGCAGAGGTTAGATGCGCCGAGAGAGTTGTTAAGGCTAGGATTAAATCAGGGAATTATATAACCATACCGTGTGAAGGTCAGAAATCTAATAGAAAAGACTTCTGGGCAGCTCTCGATGTTTCTCCAGCCCAAATAGAAGATATCCCTGAAGTCATAGAGAATATTCCCGACCTCGTAAAAGATATTCCTGCCGTAAAAAATTATGCGGATGTGTTTGAAGAAGTTGTTCGCTTACCTCCATAGAGAGAAATAGACTTCCAGATTGCTTTGATTCCGAATGCAAGGCCGGTAGTTCATGCTATTCGAAGAATGTCCTTGAAAGAGAAAGAGGATTTAGACAATCAAACACGACAGCTAGTATGGAAGGGTCTGATCAGGCCTAGTTTCTCTGATTGGGGTGCAGCAGTGGTGTTGTCCCAAAATCTGACGGTACTCTACGGTTATGTGTGGATTATCGTGATTTGAATAAGCAGACAATAAAGAACAAATATCCATTGCCGCGAATCGATGATTTATTGGATCGTCTAAATGGAGCACAGGTATTTTCAAGGATGGACCTAGCTACAGGCTTCCATCAACTTCGTATTGCCGAAGAATGTGTTCCTATGACAGCACTCAGAGGTCCCGACTTATTCTACGAGTGGTTAGTAATGCCGTTCGGCTTATGTAACGCTCCAGCTTACTTCGTCGATCTGATGAATAGAGTGTTCAGAGGGATTTTGAACAAATTTGTTCTGGTTTTCATTGACGATATTCTAATCTTCTCTAAATCAACGGCCGAACATGAAAAGCATTTGGAACAGGTTTTGGAAATCCTCAGAAGGAATGTATTAAAAGCCAAACTATCCAAATGTATATTCTGGCAAGATGAAGTAAAATTTATGGGCCATGTCGTATCAAAAGAAGGAATTGTTGTGGATCCAAGTAAAATCACGGCTATTCAAAACTTGAAACAGCCCAGTACTCCTACAGAAGTCCGCAGTTTTCTCGGATTGGCTAGTTATTACCGGAAGTTCGTCAAAAACTTTTCGAAGCTATCTGGCCACTTAACGAAGCTTACAAAGAAGCACTCAAAATTCAAATGGACACCAGAAAGTGAGGAGGCTTTTGAAGAGCTAAAGTTAAGATTAACGACTGCTCCAGTGTTAACCATAATAGATGGCAATCAGGATTTAAAAGTCTGGACTGATGCTTCTAGAGAAGGCCTTGGTGCAGTGTTAATGCAAAGAGGTCAAGTGATTGCTTATGCTAGCCGTCAATTGAAGCCACACGAGAAAAACTATGTCACTCATGATCTTGAGTTGTTGGCTATCGTATTCTCTTTGAAAATCTGGAGACACTATCTTCTGGGTGAGAAATTCGAACTGTATACAGACCATCAGTTGTTAAATTATCTGTTCAATCAGAAAGACCTGAATCTGAGGCAGCAACGTTGGCTAGAGTTCCTTGCAGCATATGATTTTGAGATTCTATACACTCCAGGGAAAGCCAATGTCGTGGCCGATGCGTTAAGCCGAAAGAATGAAATGATCGCCAGTTTTATCATTGCGACTTCATTGATTGACAGGATATCGGCTCTCCAAAAAGACGACCAATTTATTAAAGGAATGAGTCAGCGAATTCGTGAAGGCAATGCTTCGGATTTCCAGCTCGGCAGCGAAGGGATTCTGAGGTTAGAAGGACGAATTTGTGTTCCAGAAATTCCGGAACTCAGAAGAGATGTGCTTGATGAATGCCACAAATCTAAGCTCAGTATCCATCCGGGTGTGAGTAAAATTTATAACGATATCAAGCAAACATTCTGGTGGAAGACATTAAAAAGAGACATCTCGATATATGTTAGTCGATGCCCTACTTGCCAGCTAGTCAAAAGCGACCAACAGAAACTGGCTGGATTGTTACAACCGCTAGACGTTCCAGGTTGGAAGTGGGAACATATTTCCATGGACTTCATTGATGGTTTGCTCAGAACCAGAAAAGGAAATGACAGTATTTGGGTGATCGTAGATCGCTTCACGAAGACCGCCCATTTTATACCTGTCAGATCAAATAGAACTGCTCAGAGTCTGGCGCAGATATACTTCAGGGAAATTGTTAGGCTATATGGAGTGCCGCTCAGTATAGTCAGTGATAGAGATACAATATTTACTAGCAAATTCTGGGAGGCGTTTCAAGTAGAACTGGGAACAAAGCTGAATCTAAGCACCGCTTATCATCCTCAGACAGATGGTCAAATTAAGAGGGTGAACCGTATATTAGAAGATCTATTGCGGGCTTGTGTTCTAGATTTTGGTGGATCATGGGAAGACCATCTGCATTTGGCTGAATTCTCATATAACAACAGTTACCAGGCGAGTCTGACAATGTCACCATTAGAAGCATTATATGGTAGATCGTGACGATCTCCTGCTTGTTGGGTCGAACCCGGTAATAGACTTGTATTGGGACCCGATATGATCCGAGAAGCTGCCGACAAAGTCGATTTTATAAAGAAACGATTACTGGCCGCTCAAAGCCGACAAAAGAGCTATGCCGATAGAAGAAGAAGAGATATATCGTTTGCAGTTGGCGACTATGTATATTTGAAAGTATCACCGATGAGAGGAGTAATCCGGTTCGGTAAAACTGGGAAATTGGCGCCCAAATTCATTGGTCCGTTTCCTATTTTGGAACGGATCGGAACTCTCGCTTATAGAGTTAAATTGCCTGATTGGTTGCCTGGAGTGCATGATGTATTTCACATATCTCAACTTCGAAAGCACGTTCATGATCCAGACTTGATCGTGGAAGAAGCAGCTCAACAAGATATTGAAATTACTCCAGAATTAGCTGTGAGAAGAGAGCCGCTAAAGATCATCGACAAAGAAACCAAAGAGTTGAGGAACAAGAAGGTTCACTTAGTCAAAGTGCAATGGAGTGGAGATCCGCGAGATTGTACTTGGGAAACTGAGGAGAGCATTCAGAAAGCCTATCCTAGATGCCGAGTAGATATCTCTGATTAACTCCAGTGCAAGGTACATTTACCATACTTTGCATTACCAATTAGTTATCTACTCTGTTGTAATTTTCTTTCCATGGATGTGCACTTTTAATTCTATAGTCTACTTAATTTGAAAAAAAGAATATATGAATTAATTTGTATGATTTTGAAAAGTTAAAAACAATTTGATTGTTGTTTGTGTTGTGTGATTATAGATTTGATTAATTGAATTATTAAAACGATAGTTAATTTAATCAATAAGGGAATAATGGTAGAATTTATGCATTTAAATCACACATTGAACTGATTAGAAAATAGATAGAAATATATATACATGTGCAATATATATGTTTGAACAGGTAAATGGATAGCTGTTGAGTAAAGATTTTATTTGCGTGCCCGACAAATAGGTAAACCTTAATGAGTTGGATGCGAAATATTATTATATCAACTCCTGTGAATGCCATTGGATGCGGACTGCTGGTTGTTCTGTGTGAAATAATAAACATCGCCATAGGATAGTAACAATTAATTTTGAACTACACTGCATGGCATACTTCTGAAGATAGGCATACTTCATCATATACCACATAAGCATTTGGAGCTTGTGTGACGAGGTGGAAGATTTACCATACGAGCGAGAGGCTTGTATGGCGATGACTATATTTTACAGGTTGAACTGATGACTGATATGGACTATTTAAATTGTAACGATAAAATTGCCAGATTAATAAAAACCCCACACGGGTCTGGAGTTGACAATAATCACGTCTCTCTAGTTATTAGATACGGCACATGGATTATTTATTTCCCACACGGGACGAGGTGACGAGGATTTATCCTCTGGAGCATTTAAAATACACACTCCCTCAGGCTTTGACAAGGTGACGAGAATTTATTCTCTGGAGTTATTATCAATACACGCTCCCCTGTAAACAGCAGAATATATCACTATAAATATGTGTATGCTTATTAGGATTTATTGGGTACCTAATACGGCCCAATAAATTTCCAAACCTCTCCCCGTACAAAGGAGGTTATGGCGAAATTTTTCGAAAATTCCGGGTGTTAGCCAAATTTTTGAAGAATTTGGGAAATCTCAGAAACCGAAAAGTTGTAGAATGGAATCCAGATCGAACGTAAAGTTGATTAATCAAACCACTTTCGACTTTGTTCCTTTTCGGGGACGAAAAGTTTTAAGTGGGGGAGATTGTAACGACCCGGAAAATCTGAACCAATTTAAAAATTTTAAATTGGCTAAACTAGTGGATTTTAAATATGTAAAATAAATATTTTAAATAATAGCAACGAAAAGTGAGTTTGAATCGAAGTTTGAAAACGAACATAATTAATTCTAATTATAAACAAGGCCTGAAAAGGCGCTGCAGTTTCAAAAATTGAATTAAAACTTTGTCTGACTGTACCGGGTGCAAAACAAAACGAATTTGAGTGAAATCAAAAATATTTAAATCTGTTAGTGAATACCTTTATAACGAATCTTAAAAATTGAAGTTTCATAGCGAAAAACAAAAGTTATGGCCAAATGAATTTTCAGAAAGGTCGCTATGGAATTTATATAGCCCGTGAAATTGGCCATTTTGCATACGACCTCAGAATTCGACGAATCCACTTTTGTTGGATCCGGGATGTGAAGTTATTGCTAGGCTTCAAATTTCATAATTTTTGAAGCTAGTATGTGAGCGTGGCAAAGGAAAACATGTTTTGGTCAATTACAGTTAAATTGGATCGACCAGAAATGGGCCTTTTTGCAAACGGTCTCAAAGTTCGATGAAACTAGTTTTGTTGGGACCGTATCATCAAAACATAACCAGATTTATTTTTCTGGAATTTTTCGAATCAGTTTGTGGCCCTGGCAAATGGAAGTGTACATTCAAATCGAATATTATATATTTTAAATTGAATGAAAACTGACTAAAACAGTCGAATGGGCCTACGAAACATATCCCATTGTGTTCGGAATGGGGGTAAAACGCTAGGGACGACAGTCGTTGGGTTTGGATTGGAGGTCGTTTCGGAAAACCCCGTTTTAAAACCATCGGCCAATAGAAATTTTTCTTTCATTAATTTACAAAAAAAACAAATCGAACCCCCCCATATCAGGCTCTCGACGGCGGAAAGGGGATTGAAACTTCCTGGCTAGATTGCTCCTTCGTTTCTCAACGAAATCGAGCGCGGTTGGATCCATTTCGATGCTCTCGATCTCCTTTTCAAATCCATACCAGCTAGAGAATTTATCGTGCAATATTTTGGGAGAATCACCTCGCCGAAGCCGGCGACTTCAGACTGCCGCCCCGACCGCCTGGCACCACCGGAGTGGGCCCCACCACCACGCGCAGGCGCGTGCCTCCTCCCTCTTCGTCGCTGCACTGGCCGATCCTCCCATAGATTCACGGTTTGATCGAAAATTGCAAACCTAGTTTTGAACATTTATTGAAAGGTACGGGTTTGGCTATTTTCAACTGATTTTAACACTTTAAACCGTTGCAAACTTTGAAAAATCATATCTTTTTCGTTTCTTGACGAAATTCGATGAAACATGAAACATCGTGACCGTGTGGACGTCTTCTACATTCTAGAAGAGACCACATATTTTTCTGAGCCTTCTGCTATTTTTGGTGGAGTGGAACCCAATGTGAGATTTCTAATTTATAAACAATATGGAAAACGACGATGTATAAATTATATAGTCGATGTATGAGTTATATAAGCGTTGTACACTTCTTGTATAAGCATTGTATAAGTTGTACGTTCGATATATAAGTTATATATGCGTTGTAAAAATTATATATGTGTTGAAATAGAAGTGAAATGCTATATATATATATATGTGTGTGTATATATATATATATATATGCGCACCTCGTCCACAAACCATGGACGATATTGGTGTGAAAATTGATTGATAGCGAATGGTTGATTGGAATTGTTTGTGGTTGATATTGATTGATTGTGGTTGGAAAATACCCGTTTGTGGTTGAGAAATATTTGGTTGAAACCACATAGGATTAGTTTGTGGAAATGAAAAAAAATATACATGCCGCTTGCGTGCGAACTAGATGCATGATTCCCCATTGTCAAAAGCTGCGAGGAATTAAGGTAGAGCGAGGTGCCGTACTAGGGACGGTCCCGGTTTTAACTACCCTGCCGTTATGCTGCCGAAATTTCGAATAATATTCATGTGTTAGAATTATTTTCATTTGTTGAAACTATATTTATTCGTTGAATAGAAAACCTTCATGTGTTGAATTAAAATTCATTCGTTGAATAGAATTCATGTGTTGAATGGCATTCGTGTTTTTAAATATAAAAATCACCTTTTTATCTATATATACAAACTATAGAAAACCTTCATGTGTTGAATCGATATTCATTCGTTGGATAGAAATTCATGTGTTGAATGGTATTCGTGTTTTAAATATAAAAATCACCTTTATATATATATATATATATATATATATATATATACAAACTATAGAAAACCTTCATGTGTTGAATCGATATTCATTCGTTGGATAGAAATTCATATGTTGAATGGTATTCATGTTTTAAATATAAAAGTCACCCTTTTATCGATATATATAAACTATAGGAAACTTTCATGTGTTGAATCGATATTCATTCGTTGATTTGAAATTTAGGTGTTGAAAGGTATTCATATTTTGAAAGAAATTGTTTTATAATAAAAATCCAATTTTTATCATTGATATGAACTACATAAAATAATCTTGTTTTGAAATAAATTGTTTTATAATAAAAATCCTATTTTTATCATCTATATTAACTATATAAAATAGTCGAGTTTTGAAATAAATTGTTTTACATTAAAAATCACATTTCTATTATATACATGAATTGTTAAAAATAGTGAAGTGCTGAAATAGAAAACAGTTAGATGAAAATATCATTTTTATCAAATGTATGAAATTCATATGGTTTTGAAATTGAAGAATCAATATATATAAATATAATAGAATTGAAATATATCGAATAACGACGCTGCAGTTCGTATTTTGAAACCGTGATTTCAAACGATTATTGCGGGAGATCTGACCATCGGATTTTCCCGAAACCGCAACAGTTGGGTTCGCTTTGGAAATATCTTTCCAACGGCACCAACTTTGTAAAAATCCAACGGTTGGATTGTCTGGAATGTTTAATTCAAATCTGAAGAAAAATAGCGCCAGAATCGATTATATTTATATATATATAAATATAATTATATATAATCGAATAACGACGCTGCAGTTCGTATTTTGAAATCGAAACTTCAAACGATTATACCGGGAGATTCGACCGTCGGAATTTCCCAAAACTGGAACCGTTGGATTCGTTTTGAAAAGATCTTTCTAATGATGTAAATTTTGTGAAGATCCAATGGTTAGATTTTCAGATATGTTTAAATCAAATCTGAAGAAAACAGCGCCACGGCCGCGTTATGGCCCGAAGCGTCGTTTCGAATAAATTGGCTATTTTAAAGTAAATAAAAATAGCGATAAATCATTATAAAATATTATAAACGATATGGATGTGAAATTTGGAAACAAACTGAAAGTTGGCTAAGTCGAATGGTTTCTTGGGTATTGATCTGATGTTGGTTTCGGCCTTCGGGGTTAATATTTAGGAAATCGTTCTCTTACTGATTAACGGTTAGTGACTAATGAATGGAAATGATGCGTATGTATGTTAGTGTTGCACTTGTTTATTATATACGCGAGTTGCTCAGAAAGACCGGGTTTATCCCATTCTGAATAACTGAATCGACGATAAGAAGTCGAAGATGAAGACGGGGGTTGAAGACCGATCTTCACCTCGTTTGGATGGTCACAGAGGTCCTGATTTGGAGGCATACCGAAATATGGATAATGAGTGGTGATCGTCTAGACGTACGTGGGAATCGATGGATATGCGAGGTATTTAGTGCCTCCGATTTCGTTCAGACCCAGAACGGATTTTCAAATGGACAGTGTGTCTGACATTGGAATTTATTCTGTGTGATTGATAGCCATCAGTTGCACGGTGTGAATTGCCTGTCTGACATGCTAAGATGCATTGATCAGGGCTTCTTTTGAAAAGCAAAGTCTTGTGGTGATGATGAAAGCACCGCCTGTGTGGTGTAGCTTTGTGTATAACGTGAATTCGCGAGCCTTACACCCCGGTATGAACCAGAAACGGGAGAGGACATCAGGGAGGGCCTGCGATTCTTCCTAGCTAGAAGTGGTGTCAGTGGTTTTACACGCCTTGACGAGTTTGACTTATGTGGTTGTTGCTGTTGCGAGGCGCCTCGGTTATATCGGTCGATCCGGGACTGATGGAGTCATTGGTTGGCTCATTTACGCCCCAAAGGGCGGGGAAACGCAGTGTCCAGGAATTTTAATCCATATCGGTGGACCGACCCTGACGATCCAAGGGTCACTCGAGCTCTGATCCTGAGACTCGAGCTAGGCAGTCTCGAAGTCGGTAAGGACTATCTTTTGCCTTGGTTCATGACGGAAATCCAATTTCCAAATACGTGACTGTGCGGTTTTGATTGTATACCTATATATGGCGACATTGTGGCATGGGACACTCATGTCGTCTATGATTGATAGTTATGATTCGAAATTGTTTTTTAAATGTATAAACACTCGTAGTAATATCAAATGCTTTTGTTTTATTCGTATCAAGCATATTTTGGCCATTATAAGGTAAAACTCTATCATCCGGTTTGCGTTGCATTGTGTGATGGGAACTGAGTCTTATAGTGGCTTCATTTTTATAAAAAGCATTGCGATGTTTAAAGAAAGATTTGTTTCTAAAGCACTGGCAATCCAATGGAGTGAACCCGTTCCACGAAAGTGGCGTGGTCTTGTGATTAGCCATATTATAAATGTGTTGAGTAGATTTCTCATACCAGTCCCATGACTGACTTGTAGTTTGTTTCACTTTCAAACTCGGGTGCCCCTTTTTCTACATGGGCAGCCTTGTATTCAGGTTTAGCTGGCTCTTTCTGGATAGCTGGAGTTGAAAATGGATTCTATTATTGATCACTTTTTATGCTGTTCAGCTCCTATTGTACATTTTGTTTATTTCCGCTGTAGACATTTATGTATAGCTGAACTGTATTTGTACTAAGTAAGATCCGTATACTGTGTAACTCTGATGATTACGTTTATCCAGTATATTCTATTGTGCATTATCTGTTGTATTTATTTATTTCTGTTCTGCTATTATCTGTTTATGTGTTATATTCCAAAGATTACCCTTGCCGCCGTAAGTACGGGGTTTGAGGTCGTCACAAATCATTATTATGATTATTCCAATTTAAGAAATAATTCTTATCTTTAGTTGGGTTAAAGAATCAATGTCATTTAAAAACATTGTTCACGATAAACCTAAATTACAAATCATTTCATTTCAATTGCAAAATATAATTGAAGCTCTAAAAATCTTAATTAAAATATTTATTCTTTTATACGGGTTTTAAGAATAGTGTTATTTAAGACACCATCCACGACAAACCAAAATCTAATTCCTTATATAAAATGTTCTTTATATTACAATATTGTTTATTTTAAATTATTCTTTATAAAAAAATGATCTTTATTTAAAATATCCTTTATTTAAAAAGAAAATCCTGAATTGGAACGTGACTCAATCAGTTACCGTATAATTTCAATTATATGGATTTCATACTATACATGTATCCAACAAAAATGATAAAATAATCATTAAACATCCAGTAACAACCAAAGTGCACTTTACAAATAAATATTGGGATCAGTGTGTGTCACTTATCATCCCAATACCCATGTGGGGTTTCATCCAATCAAACAAATAAATTATTTGTGCACTTGGGCGATGTGTGAAAATTATCGTCCCAATCACATAAACAAGTCGGATAACTTGTAAATGAAAGTGTAACATTTCAGCATCATGAACATATAAAATGATGAATCATTTCATATACAATAACAATGTAAATTCTTATATTAACAAAATTTATCAAAAAAAATGAATCTTTTCTACTGTTTTCATTTACATTAAGAATGTGAATTCTAATGTTGACTCACTTAAAATGAAATGAAATCTCTCTATATTACATGACAATGATATTTCTTCTTACATTGTATAAAATGTAATCTTTATATTTCATTAAAAATGATATACCTTTTTTTCTAAGTTTCTAAGATAAACATTAAAAATGTGTTTTTAATGTGAAACATATTTCATAATGAAATATGTATATTTTTCTACTCTTTCTAATATTGACATTAAAAATGGGTTTTTAATGTGAAACATATTTCATAGTGAAATATGTATACTTTCTACTCTTTTTAATATTAGCAATAAAAATGTGTTTCGAACTATCATAGAAATGTAACTCTTGATTTCATATTTTATTTTCTAGTCTTATTTGCGTTGTGGAACGCAAATAAAAATGTACTTTTTCTTTCATGCTTATTTACAACAAGTGACGTAAATAAAATATGTAACTTTTATTTTTAATAATTTGTTTGCATCTAAAGTTGCAAACAAAAAATGTAACTTTTATTTTTATGTCTTATTTGCATCGTGGAATGCAAATAAAAATGTAATTTGTATCCCTATATTTTATTTGCATTGTAAAATACAAATAAAAAGTGAACTTCTATTTCTGTGATATATTTGCATTGTAAAATGCAAATAAAAAGTGAACTTCTATTTTTATGATATATTTGCATTGTAAAATGCAAATAAAAAGTGAACTTCTATTTTTATGATATATTTGCATTGTAAAATGCAAATAAAAAGTGAACTTCTATTTTTATGATATATTTGCATTGTAAAATGCAAATAAAAAGTGAACTTCTATTTTTATGATCTATTTGCATTGTAAAATGCAAATAAAAAGTGAACTTCTTTTCTATGTTATATTTTCATTGAAAAATGCAAATAAAAAGGTGAACTTATATCCCAAGTTATATTTGAAATGGAGAAATCAAATAAAGGATGTAATTATTTCTCTATGTTATATTTTAAATGGAGAACACAAATAAAAGATGTAATTATTTCCCTATATGATATTTGCATTGTGAAATGCAAATAAAAAGGTGAACTTTTATTTCTAAATTATATTTGTGTTAGAGAACACAAATAAAAAGTCTATTCATTTTTCTATATTGTATTTGTGTTAAGGAACACAAATAAAAAGTCTATTCTTTTTTCTATATTGTTTTTGTGTTAAGGAACACAAATAAAAGGATAATTTATTTTCTGAACATGTTCTATACTTCTAGTGTCAAATAAAAAAAATATTTTGTTTGCGTACAAATTTCCTATATTTAACACAACAAATAAAATTGAATATTTATATGTACACATATTTCTATCTTAAATATGACAAAACAAAGGTGAACATTTACTTGTATACAAATTCCTATTTTTAACATGACAAATAAAAGAGTAATTTATTTGCATACATTTTCTAGTTTAACTTGATAAATGAAAGATGATGATTTTATTTGTTTACAATTTCTATTTAACAAAAATGATGATTTTTATATTATCAATCCTAATTTTAACAAAAATGACAATTTTATATGTCACTTCTAATTTTAGCAAAAAGGACAATTTGTATGCCAATACTAATATTAACAAAAATGACAAGTTTGTATGTCAGTTCTAATTTTAGCAAAAGGGACAAATTTGTATGTTGATACTAATTTTAACAAAGTGATAAATTCTAATATGTTAACATTAAAATGACAAATTCAATTATGTTAACATTAAAATGACAAATCCTATGCTTCAAATGAAAAAAAAAAAACGTTTTTATCCTTGTGACAAATCCTATGTTTCGAATGTAAATAAAAAGAACTTTTTTTTATTCTTATGACAAATCCTATGTTTCGAATGTAAATAAAAAGAACATTTTTATTCTTAATGTTATTTTACTCTAATGCAGAACATTTATAACAATAGTGTATTTTATTTATAATGCGATATTCCATAACAAGAATTTATTTTATTTCTAATACAATATTTCATAACAAGAATGTAATTTATTTCTAATCCTTTTCATTTGTATTCAACAACATTAAAGAATCAAATCTTTTAATGTACATCTTTTCTCTGTAAAATACTACATTAAAAATTGTAACCTCTTAATGTGAGCCTTTTTATTTTGAAATATCACATTAAAAATTATACCTTTTTAATGTAAAACTTTTTATACGAAATAATGACATTGAAAATTGTAACTTTTTAATGTGAAACATTTTATTTTAACCTATTAACATTAAAAATTGAAGCTTTTTAATGTAAACCAATTAATGTAATAAGATGACACTAAAAAATCTCAACTTTATATTCTAAATTTAATCCATATTTATAGATCTAAAATAAAAATAAGATTTTTATTTTAAATCTAAATCCAACCACAACTAGAGATTAAAGAAAGAGCTTTAATTTCAGATCTATATCTAACAACATGAGATCACAATCAATACAAACAAAAACACAAATTTCCAACTCAATCATCACAGGTCTAAATTTATTTACATACATACAAGGATTTCATATAGCAAGAATAATTAAATTGTAATTAATAAAAATGAGAAGTCTCACCTTGCTTTTAAGCAGATTTAACAAAATCCAAATGAATTCAGAAATTGTTCCATCGTCTAGATCTTGTTCATACGATTCCATAGAAGCTTGTTTCACTGATTTCTGCTTCCGTATGAGAAAGATATTGATTTTTAATCATTTCATTTCATAATTAATATAATTAAATAATTAAATTAGTTGATTATGCTCTAATCACCTTCGTTAAACCATTCCCCTTCGTATGTAACTCTCCAAGCACTCACGAAAACAAGAACCCATCATCCATCCTCTTTAGCCACCAACTCCTGCCACCATAACCATCTCGATGGGGCCCCCTGCGCGGAAACTCACTGCGAACGACGGATGTTCAACCAGCCACCTCGAGCGAATCATTTCATGAAGAACGATCATAGCCGTATAAAACTGAAGATCACAAAAAGCTCTACATTCTTCGTTTTATATTTGGGATTAAATTTAGATGGAATGGAGAATGATTAAGGATTTAAATTAGAATAGGTTTGGCCATTAAAAATATAAATGACGGCTGTAGTATAATGGGATTAGGGTTTTGGTTTGAAAACAAAGGGTATTTATAAATTAATTAATTATTTACTTCTTTAATTCAGAAAAGGCCCGCTAACCATATATTGCATGTTACAAAAGAATTAAATTAATTGATAGGGATGAGGTGTTAATCTATGTGAGATAATGGTCAATATATATTAACAATATATTAAACAATATTTAATTTAATAATTGTCTATCTTATTCTTTTTATTCTCTTTTTTTTTGTACTTATAAAAGGTTTATAGTATGACATATATGTATATGATAAGAAGAGAGAGAACATAAAGAATTAAAGGATATAAATGAAACGCATGCGACAATTATTGTTATCATTGTCATTATTATTATTTTTTTCCTTTTTTATTTTCCTTGCAATGAATGGCACGCCTCATTGAATATGATTACAAATTTTATTTATTTTATGAAAGAGGCGACTTCCCTTTATTTATGATTTTATATTTCACTAATACGCTAATAGCGATGCTTTTGTCTAACAAAATATATTTTTAACTAACTAATGAATATTTCATTTCATGAACATTTTATATGTCGCATTTATGTATGTTCATATATTGTATATGTATATTTTCATACAACGCCTATACATATTTTCATATAATGTATATATTTATATTTGGTTATATACTTTATTTTATTCCTCACTTGAGTCTCTACATATGTAGTAGGTTACAAGTGAATAAATTTGTTGACAGACATGTAATGTTAATCTAATCAACATTTATTAACCTTTATTTCTTATTAAAAATTCAAAAGGAAATTACATAAAGAAAGAGAATAACGGAAAGTAATGAATGCATAATTTATTGTTTTAATGATGACTATAAGAAAGTTATGTGACTTTTTTAATTTCAAAACATGTAATAATAAATAACGTAATTTAGGGGACATATTTAAATGGACTAATAAGAATAAATCATAGGAATATGCATATAGTTTTGTAGGATTTTATTTTATTTTGAGTTTTGAAGATTGTAGATATAAAGAGAAGGGATGAAGAAAAGGATAAATAAGGGAATAGCTTTGTTGCTAAATGAACTTGAATGATAGATAGAAAGAGGAAAGAGAGAAAGTCTATGTATGCATGTAAAGTCTAGTGGTCCAGTGGTTTACGAATACCATGAGTTGCTGCATGTATTTGCAGTGGCACAAGTTCGATCCCCGGCGGCTACAATACGGAGACATAGTGCACAACCACTTTAAAACTGGCATTAACCAAAGGGCATGGTAGACATAGTCTTCGTGCCCCCAAAGTTTCGTCAAAGTCTAGTGGTCCAGTGGTTTACGAACACCATGAATTGCTGCATGTATTTGCAGTGGCACAGGTTCGATCCCCGACGGCTACAATACGGAGACATAGTGCACAGCCACTTTAAAACTGGCATTAACCAAAGGGCATGGTAGACATAGTCTTCGTGCCCCCAAAGTTGAGGTCAAAGTCTAGTGGTCCAGTGGTTTACGAACACCATGAGTTGCTGCATGTATTTGCAGTGGCATAGGTTCGATCCCCGGCGGCTACAATACGGAGACATAGTGCATAGCCACTTTAAAACTGGCATTAACCAAAGGGCATGGTAGACATAGTCTTCGTGCTCCCAAAGTTTTTGTCAAAGTCTAGTGGTCCAGTGGTTTATGAACACCATGAGTTGCTGCATGTATTTGCAGTGGCACAGGTTCGATCCCCGGCGGCTACAATACGGAGACATAGTGCACAACCACTTTAAAACTGGCATTAACCAAAGGGCATGGTAGACATAGTCTTCGTGCCCCCAAAGTTTTGTCAAAGTCTAGTGGTCCAGTGGTTTATGAACACCATGAGTTGCTGCATGTATTTGCAGTGGCACAGGTTCGATCCCCGACGGCTACAATACGGAGACATAGTGCACAACCACTTTAAAAACTGGCATTAACCAAAGGGCTTGGTAGACATATTCTTCGTGCCCCCAAAGTTTTAAGCATTTAACAAGTAATTGTTATTGTGTTTTAATGGCGGTTGCTTTCTAGCTCTTCAAGGCGACTAGGTTTTTTTTTTCGTTTATCATCCTCTTTCTTTCTTTTTGTCTATCTCCCCTATCCATCCCTCTCCGCCTCGTTCTTTTCGTCTCCTCCTCAAACCTAGCTTTCTCCTTTGTGGACTAGCGGCGCTACCTCCAGATCTAGTCTGACTTGTTTCCTTTTCGCCGTTCGATCTCAGTGCTGCTCCGATTTTCCACGCCTCCCGTTTCTCCTTTTTGGCAACCTTTCGACCCTTTCCTTTCTACCTATCCCCTCCAAACCCTAGCTTCTGATACCCTAGTTCCTTCACCTCAACTGGCTGCTAGCTTAGTCCGTTTTACCCTTCTGTTTTAGCTCAGCAACTCCTTACGCTGCTCCCATTTGCAGGCTCTTCGACGCTAGTGTTGTTTGAGTTGTTGTTAGCGCTCAACGCTGCCTCCTTTGGTTGTTCCTTTCCTCCTCTCTCCAGATCTGTTGCCAGTGACAATCTGGAAATTGTTTTCTGCTACGGTATGGGTTTTTTGGTCTCTGCTTATTGTTTGTTGTGCTGTGTTGCGTCTCTTGGGTTGTTGTTAGCTTTGGTTATCTGAAAGTTGTCGTATCTAGATAAGTGTGTGCCGTCTCGTGTGATTTTGGGTTGTGTAGTTTCGGTTTTGGCTCTCTTTGTTGAGTGATCTTTTATAGTCTTGTTTGGATCTGGCTTTGTTAGTTTTTGCTGGTAGTCCTTGCTTCTGTTCATCTGATTGTAGGCTGGGATATTGCGTACTTTATCATCTGCTGTGGCTTCAATCCTCTGCCTCCAGTATCCTTTTTTGCTGCCTACCTGTTCTGGTTTTGTCTTGGTGTTCGGAGCATACTACCTTGTGCTTTGTTGTTTCTATGGTTTGAAGCTGCTGTGTATTTTGCACTGTTTTCTGCTATCTTCTTTGGCTTCACTGGACTGCTTGCAGCCTGCAATTTAATTTAATTCCATAGCTGCTGCTACTTTCTGTTTTGTGCTGAAGATCCGAGTTTCCATTCATCTTCTGCTGCTTCTATTATCTGCCTCTCTATCTTCAGTGCAAAGCTGGATGGTTGTTCTCAGTGCTATTGGAATGGATAAGCTACACTGATTTTCATCAATTGTCTTACATCTTTGCTGGTCTTGACAGTTACTGAAGAATCTCATTTAACTTCCTTGTAAGGATTGTATGGGGTTTGCATTGTGACCCATCTGCAATTGAATTGTAATATTTCTGCTTTAACTATGATGTGCTGATCACTCCCTGCGTGGTGTTAGATTCAGTTTTATATAGTTAGAGTCAGATATGTATGAAGCAGACAGGCCTTCAGCCTATCTCCTGTTATATTTTGTACTCATTACTTGCTATAATGAAAAAGTGGTACGATCCACTCTAAAAACCGGCTGGCTTTGGCAAAAAAAAAAAAAAAAAAAACATTAACACTCACAATATATAATATTTGATGAGATTTTGAAGCTAATTTAATGATTGCTCAATTTTATTAAGTTTAAGTCAAAGAGACATGCAATTAAATGTGTGTGTAATTTAAAAATCATTTTTACTAAACAAAATCTATCCTTAGTTAAAAGATTTAAAAGGAGCATGTGACATTGGAAGACATACTAATTAAATGTAAAACATAAAACAACCAAACAAAATACGGATAAATACATGAAATTTTTCATTGATGGCATGAATAATAAAGAAGATTAAAACCATATAAGTTAAATAATACATAAACAAAATTAGATTTCACTTAAATATCGCCAAAGGTATAGGTATGTTGCAATAGTTTATTTATTTAGAATATACATTATGTGAAATCTAATATTCAACAAAAATAACTAAACCTCATTAGTAATATCCTAATTTCATTTAGGACCAATTTATACTCAATAATTTAATTTAATAATTTAAAAATAATGAAATTTTAAATTCTGATGCATTTTCTAACATAATTTCCTTAAAATAAAATTTTAAATTGGTTCAGAATTTGCGGGTTGTTACGCAACTCAACCGATGAATCCCCACAATATAAAACAATTTTATATCAAATACAAATACGTTCACTCGTATATATACACTCAAACTCAATCTAGGGCATTACTAACCCCATCTCTACTGAGTCACGCCACAGAGCCAAGGTAATTCTTAACTTAAGCTCTGATACCAACTGTATCGACCCGGGTTTTTGACGACTTTGGTTATCGACATAAACACGATGACGACTAACCAAACATAGAAAAATGCCGGTCATTAATGAAAGAAATTAGAGGGTGAGAATAGATAAGATAGAAACTTAGAATAGAAGAAGAAGAAGAACACAACATCAGAGTAACTCGAACCTTACAGCGGAACAAATAACATACAATATATATATATATATATATAACATAACTTGAAATATATATCTGTACTTGAATTTACATCATTATCAAAGTACAACACTTATAACACAACGGAAATAACTATAGCTATATGATTCTGAAGCCTCCTGCTCCAAGCTCTTCCAGCATATCTGTAAATCCCGCCTACTTGACTGCCCGTACAAATTTAGGCACCCAAGAGTTTAGGGAAAACAAACAAAATAAACTCTGGGTCAGTCATGGGACTGGTGTGAGTAAAATAGTTTAAAACAGTTCAAGCAGGTAATCGATATCTCATATGACCACGCCGTATAACGGAACGGGGTTTTCCCTTATGAGAATCCAAATATCTTTATATCAAAAACCTTTTGATATTATAATAATGTCTATCAACACAATATAATAATCATCTAGTAGAAACGCTTTCATCTCACGTTCTACATACATAGTATACAATCAAAACCGCAAGCACGTATTGGGCAATGGGTTTCCAACTATGACAAGGTATGGAACCACCTTTCGCTAGTGTACCTCTAGAGAGAAATACACTGGGTTCAACAAGAACATCTTGCAACCCGGCCACACATGACCGACCACTCATTTCGCTTGAGTGTATCGAATGTATATCACCAATGGTTGGGATCAGTAACCATTTCCCGAATGGGACAGCATCAACAATAGATTTTTAGAAGTAAATGAAACTCTAGATCAGGTGATTATACACTCTACTTCGGAGCGACCGACTTAGCCATGCTGCCTACCCGATTTCTTTCATTTATCGGATGTAAGGCTAGAAGCTACGCTTTATCATCACACCAGATTCATTTTGAATGCCACATCGTCAAATCCATCAAATCACCGATTGAAGTCCTCAACCATACATTATGTGTTAGCTAAAAGAAGTTTCCTTCTCCGCTTCCACTCTTGGTATGGTTGGAGAAATTAATATACGTGATCATCTGGAAATACTCTGTCAGACATCCGTCCATACAAGTCATCCAAGAACAGGATGAACCGAAGGCACTATTCAACACATCCATCTTAGACACTGTTTTCTAAGACTTATACAATAGTCCTTGCACTTTACTCCGTCTTCAATTATCTTTGGCATATATGATTTGCAACGCTTATGCCAATATAGAGTGGTTCTTTGGATAATAATCCAACCGGTCTCTCCATATTAACAATGTAAAAATGGTCAAAACTTCGATAGTCTGTGATTTAACCATAAAAGAAAAACAGGTGTGCAACCAACGATATTATTTCCAGATGGAAATTCTATCAATCAATCATCAATCATATATATATATCTCCTTATTTTCTATGTTTAGAAAATATATGTTATTAACACTGGAAAACATTTCCTTTTGTTTATCTACATATCACTATCACTTTCACACTCGAACCTTAACCATTTCTAAATTAAAAACGAAGCCAATCAAGTTGGGATATAATTACCTCTCAGACCTTAACTGAACAACATTTCAAATCTCGAAATAGGTTAAGTTCATCTTTAACCCTTTAACACTTCCTTACGTAACTCTCGTTCGAATAAATCTCTATTCGATAACTCCTCCCTTCGAATAACTATATTTGATAATCTCTCTTACGAATAACTAGATTTGAAAACCTTTCCTCGAATAAAATAAATTCGATTAACTCTATTTATTTAACCCTAATTGATTAACTCTTTTTACTTAACTCCTTTCGATCATACTATAATCGATAACTCCTTTCGAATAACTAATTCGATAACTCTTATGTATTTAACTCCATTCGAATAACTAATTCGAATAACCCTTATTTATTTAACTCTATTCAAATAAACTAAATTCGATTAACTCCATTTGTGTTTAACTCTATTCGAATAACTAATTCGAATAACCCCTTTAACTCCATTGGGATAAACTATATTCGATAACCCCTTTAACTAAATTCAATTTGATTAACTCGACTAACTTCACCCATTTGGTTAACTTGACTAACTTAGCCCATTTGGTTAGCTCTTATTCGAATAACTAATATTCGATTAACTCTATTCAACTAACTCGACCCGACTAACCCCTTTCGAATAACTAATTCGATTTACTAACTTTCGAATACCATATTCGTTTTAACTCCTTTCGAATGCCATATTCGATTTAACTCCTTTCAAATAACTATATTCGATTTAACTCTATTCGCTTTATAAAGATTTCCTTTTTAACAACGTTTATTCATTTTTAAAGATTTACTTTTAGTAAAGGTTCTCCACTTTAAAAATGATTTCCTCCTTATAACAGTTTCCTTTTATAACGTTTTCCCTTTTTCTAAATATCTCCTATTTATAAATATTCCAATTTATAAATATTCCTTATTTATAAATATTCCATTTATAAATATTTTATTTTCAAATATCACTTTGAAAATATTCTCTTATCAACATTTCGGTATGTTATGGTATTGAACATATCAAATCATGATGATCAGTATCGTCCAAACACATATAATCGACAACAAATTATATATCACATCATATATTACAATATATGAATCACAGTAAAATAAATGTTGAGGAATCCAGTTGGATTCCTCCAACCTGTTTCCCTGCATCACAGATGTTAAACAATATAGATAACATCACTTTCAGTTCCATATGATATATTCTGTTAAATAGAATCAATATAGAAATTCAACTAACTGACTAGCAGTTCAATCAAACAGTCAACACACAGTCAATCAACCAATATTTAATAGTTCTAAAAAATACAACATGAAATTATAAACTGTTCAGAGTTGGTGAGATTTACTCACTTTGGTATTTCATCGTTAAAAACGATAAACTGTTGTTTGATTTGAATCAAACAATTTATTTCGCCATAAATTGTAACGAGCTCGGATCCACTCCCGGTCAGTTTCATTGTGTTGTTCCCGTCCATACGATCCTAACGCGACCAGTTTCACTGAATTGCGTTTTCGTATGACCAAGTTATGACTATTAGAAGTTGATACACATTTAAACGAATTAAAACTGAGATTAAATTTCTAAATGGGCCTTCACCTTTAATTCCTCAGCCCAACACCCTTAGAACCCAGGCCTTCCATCCTCTTCTTCTCTCACGAAGAACTCCAGTTCCGCTCCTCCTTACTTTACCATTACCGCAACTTTCAAAGCCAATCCTCCTTCCATCACTCAACCGAACAACTCAACAATACCACCATCATTCACCTCTACTCCTCCTCTCCAACATCGTCGCCATAACTTCACCTTCGAACACCTTCCTCGAAGACCGACTCAGTCCAGCAACGCATTCCCACCACTGACTCCACTGAACACAATCTACACCGAAATCCACAAAAGACATCACGTAGATGCGGTTTCATCTGCTAGATCCAAATACAACATCTGTTTCATGAATGATTGCACCGAACTTCCAGGATTTCTAAACCTAGTTCGCAAGACAAAAACCCAACGATAAAAGAGACAGTTGAACCCCTTGAGAATCACCCCAGATCGAAGAGCGTGCTTTGGGGATCTCAAATAAAATGGTTTGAAGATTTAAGGAATTTATTTTGAATTCTTTGGATTTTCTTTTCTCATTCTTTTTTTCTGCGTTTTGATGTGTTGTTGAACGAGAACTGTGCTTGCGTTATACATCATTTGAGTGTGTGGATAGGAAGACAAGGCAGCGTGGACTCCTTTTGATCATAGAATTTAATTAGGATATTTTTATTTTCTATTTTCTTTATTCTTTTATTCGATCATTTTCTTTCTAAAAATCACCATGATTACATACGATACCTAAAAATCACCAAACTGGACATACACCTTCAGTTTGACATTACGGTCCTAACGAAACTGGTTTCGTCCAATTCCGACTTCGTATGCTCACACAACGTATTTTTAACCATCAGAATACTAACTGTTTTTCACTCTAAAAATCCATACGGCCACACAGTGATTCTAAAAATCACGAAACTTGGAGTCTAACAATAATTTGGCAATGCGGATCCAACAAAATTAGTTTCGTCGAATTCCGACTTCATTTGCAAAAGTGGCTATTTTTAAAGCTCTAAATAGCCTATTTAAATATATAAATATATTTAAATATAACTAAATTTAATATTTAAAAATAAATATCATTGTCTATATTCACAGAGGAATACCATACAGCTCAGAAAAATCCTATATATATTTCTAAGTCGATACTTCAATCTGGGTCAACTCGATATTTGATTTATATTGAATTTCATTTTTAAAATATAAATAATTCCTTTATAAATTATAAAGGAATTCCACAGCGACTTTTCTGAAATTTGATTTGGACATATCTCAAAATCTACACAATGAAATCCCGATTTTTCTCTTCCACTAGAAAGATATACTCCACCAGCTCTACACGTTTCTTGTTTCATAGAAATCCGGCTTAAAACGAATCCTGTACATTCAGTTGAAGTTCGAATCGCCGATTTACGAACTGCAGCGCCATTTCGAGCGATATTTTAATTATAATATAATTATACGTTTAAACTATCATTCAAATAATATATTCGTTATTCTAATTCAATTCTGAACTGAATTAAATATCACAGAAGATCCAGTTCAAATCATATCGTCATTTCAGCCAATTCTGATTATTTCAAAATTAAATATATTATTTAATTTATTATTTTAGTTAAATATTCGTCATTATTTAATTCCATGACCATTAAATTCACTATATCACCATTTATATAATTAAATAAATTAATTATAATACCTCTGCCAATGCAGGTCATTACAATGATGGACTTTGATCCTATCCTATCTAAACCACACTATAAATATGCGTATTCATGCAGTGGTGTTTCACCAATTTCAGAACCATTCGAGCAATTACAGTAAAGAGGAAAAAAAGTCGAACCACATAAATAAAAAAAATCTAGTAGCACTTATCTGCGTTAGTAGAAATCCACGCCCTTCGTTCAAGATGCCACTGATGAATCTCCTAACGTTTTGATTGAGGCCGTGGACCAAGAGATGGAAATTTCTTCGATTTGAAAGTATAGAAGCTTTGGGTGTGGTGCGGTATGAACTAGGGTGGTTTTGGAGAGGCACAGAGGTTGAACAGCGAAGTGGTTGTGATTTTGGGTGTTGTAGAAGTGGTTTGGGGATTCGGCACTTCGATTGGAAGAGGATGAAGAGGTGTTAAAGCTTGGAGGATGGCGGTCAGGGAAGGGTCAGTACGGTGGGGTTCTGTAACACCCCACCTCCGTTAAGGACACTCAAAAAGGGAATGCCTTAACTTTTTTGGATCATTTTCGTAAACAGAACAGAAAATTTCAAGACAGATAAACAATACTTGAGAAATTATAACTTTATTACAGCGGAAAACAGAAATCAGTATGGTTACATCTTTACCAAAAACTCAAGTACATAAATATCAGTCTTGTTCAGAAAATCATCGGAGTACAAAACTTTAAAATCATAATCCTCACAGAAGCTGCCATAAAGAGTCAAGCCATACTTTAAGCACTCTGAGCACTTCAAGCAGAATAAATCCGGATCAAGCTAAAGTATTCCCTCCTGGGAAAACCGAGGGGGGGGGGGGAACGGAAGAAAAAGGGGCGAAAACAAGCAAGGTCAGACATAAAGTCTGGCAAGTCAAGTGACTTTGAGCATATGAACAGATAATAATAATTATGACATGAAAATAAGCCGGATAAGGGATAACAGTAACAGGAGCAGCAGATGTACTTTGGTTAAACATAAGAAACAGAATAATATTACTTTTCATTTCTCTGCACTATTACTAGTATAACAGGATTAGGTGTCACCCTAATGTCTAAACTGAAACAGAAACGGGAACAGAATAATTTCCATAGAAGAGAATGCTAGTAATGGGCCTTTACCACCCCAACAGAAACAGACAGAAACAGAATGCTAATAATGGGCCTTTACCACCCGAATAGAAGGTACAGAAACAGAAACAGATTAATCCCTATGGAAACAGAATGTAGAATTAGGTGTACACTAGTAAATGGGCCTTTACCACCCGAACAGACAGTACCACGCAGAAATAGGCAGGTGTTGCCAACCAACAGAAACAGACGGTACTAACAGAAACAGACAGAACTAAGTGCGCCCTAAAACCCTACCCCAAGCGATCGGCTCCCTAATACATAAATACCCTGTGTCGGCCCCACAGTAGGGTGTATCACTCCCTAAAGTGACAACCAATTGGCACAGACCTATTTGTAGATGTCACGGCGTCTTACATCCTCAGAGGCAGGTCGGGACCCATGCTCGCACATGACCCGGTTGGAACGCACCATCAACACCCCTCGCCATTATCAGAATGAACCGCTTATAATTAGTTCAGTAAGCGTGCCCGGACCCTACCTACTGTTGGGTCAAAGTTTTGATACCAGAAAGGGTTACTGACTAATATGGGTCCCAAACAACAGATGACACAAGTAATTTCCCTCCTAACCTTGTGTCCCCAGACTAATAGATTTGAGATTAACTTGTTTACAAGTTCAGACATACAAAGTTCAGATCAACTAGTTCATAGATCAGACAAGTATTCAGACTAACAGATCAAATATACGGATTTAACAGGTTTACAGATTTGTCTAACTTTGTAATTGGGCCTACAGATTCACGAAACGGGTTTGTTAAATTCGTTAGTCCAATTGGTTTAACCCTACCCACCCAACACGTTTTAGACATCATATTTATCTCAAATTTGTATCAATTAAAAATTAACGCGTAGACCTCTCACATTAGACTGACAATTTGCGGCCACTGGTTAGGCCGGTTGGTTCCGGGCAGGTTTCTACCGCAAACAGAGTCTAACCTCGGGTTTCAAGCATGTTATGACTAACTTCTCACATTAGAACCTATTGTTTGCGGCCACTGGATGTGCCGGGGGGTTCCGGGCAGGATTACGCCGCAAACTCATTCTAACCTCGAGTTAGCCATGTTTCATGTTTAGCCAATGCATTGATTCGCAGACTATGCTAATATCAGACTAATCATGCTAATTTAACAAATTAACTTCTGTACAAGTTACAGTAGATTATTCGAGGTTCTATTAACAAGTTTTTCTCAATTTTAAATCGAGCCTACAGATTTACGTACTTCAAATTTCAGCATTTCAGTTCCAACAGATTACACCATTCAATAGACTAAACAGATAATAGATCTTGCAGATTAGGCGATTTAGCAGATAAGGCAATTTAACATAATTAGCAGATTAGGCAATTCAATCTAATTAGCAGTTTAGGCAGTATAACAGAACTAGCGGATTAGGCAATATAATAGATTTAATCATTCCTTAAAGTTTCATTGACATATCTTTCCTAATTATAAATTTAGCCTAAACTTACATGCCCAAATCAAGGTCATAATTCATAATACAATATATGCCCCAAATTTTAGCCTTAATATTCCCATTTACAGTTCATGTCAAAACTAGATTTAGTATTCTAGTTTACCATTTATGTCCAGGAATAATACACATGTAAATCATTCTCTATGATAGCCAATTCAGATTATGCCAACATATTTGCTTTGCCAAATTAACTTAATTAAGCTACGCCCAATCCCCGTATAACATGTTTTCCCCAAGTTCTCTAAATACTCATGAAATGGCCCTATAGGCTCGATGTACATAACAGTGAATGGGAATAAACTAGCAAAGTTACATACTAAATATGAGATCTAACATCATTAAGGGAATAAGCATAAGAAACTAACTACAATAGTTATAGGAAACTAACCACAATAGTCATGGGCGACTAATCACAATAGTTCCTTATTCAATGTCATAGGCAATAGTCTCATAGTCAATGAATCATAGTCACAGGAAATAGTCTCATAGGCGTGAATCATAGTCATAGGCAATAGTCTCATAGGCATGAATTATAGTCATAGGCAGTAGTCCCATAGGCATCAGTTTCATGTCCAATTATACATTATTCATTATTTGTCCCAAAATTTAGCGTTCGTGCATTAATCTCTTATGAGATTAGGCGTAGGCTCGTAGTAGCCTGGCTATAGAACAGAAAGAAGAAAGAGGTACAGAATAGTCACAGAAAAACAGATCTGATAGATAAGAATATACATAACCTCAGATTTAGATTTATAATCATGCCATAACCATAATTAAAGTTTATATCGGAAAATAACTGTACTTACCTTTCGTGGTTTTAAGAAAGGATAATAAACGGTTGTTGATGCAGAAATGCTGAATTATTCCTCTTTAATTGTTGTTGTAGCTCAAAACTTGGATTTGAGATTTGATTTAGCTTTTAATTCTATTTAGGTTGGAAGAAGATGCATCAGTCCAAGTTTTGGTTCCAACAAAGTAGTGACGCCATTTTTATTTTTAATTAGAACAGAGGCAGAGTATAGACAGAATTAAATTGTGTAGAGAAAATGAGGCTAGGGGCTGTTTATATAGGATTAGGCGGACAAATCTAAACAGAAAATGAGACCGGATACATCGGAATGAACCAGGTTTAAACCAGGTCGACTCCCCAGTCGACCTGGTCATGGGGAGGTCGACACCCCAGTCGACCTCGTTGGGGCGGTGGGGGGTGGGGGGGTCGACTCCCCAGTCGACCTGGGTATATGGGTGGGAATTTTCCCACTAGCCTTCTCTGTGTTTGACTTTCGAATTTCTGGCTTTATTTTCGAGCTGTTTTATTTTATTTAAATTCTTGAAACTTTTAAGGGTCATAACTTGGTCATACGAACTCCGATTTTCGAAAACTCGGACTCGATTTCATGTAGAATTCCAAGATGAACGCAATGGCGCAGCCCGTTTCCCTTGATTCTTATTTTAAGAATTAATTATTCTCTGATTTGTTACTTATACGTTCACAGAAAATACGGGGTTGTTACATTCTCCCCTCCTTAAAGGATTTCGTCCCCGAAATCTTCAAGTTAAGAAGAATGTGTCCTACCATCCAGTCATCCATCTACTCAACCATCATCCACAAGCATTCATTGTCCTTAGAAAACTTCTAATGTTGTATGAACATATGCAAAAGTGTGTGTATATGTTCCTTATCTAATGCAAAGAACAAGCGGTCCACTGATTCAGTTGACCTCCATAATGTGAACTATGTCAGTGTCATGAGTCCAACATATATGCAATTTTCCTATTTGATACATATCATTCTTATATGAGTGACAACCATTCATTCATATGCAACATCCATGTGATGAGTCAATCATTTTGCATCCACAGAAATTGAAAATGCTCACACATCCATACGCAGTATGAGAGTGTATTCAAGCCGATCTAGTGCCTAGTGTGTTTATATGCATCCACGAGCAACCACTAGCAACCACATGAATCCACTTGCAACCATCAAACATAACATGTCTCAAACACATGTTTACATCCATTAGTTTCTACCTAAAGTTCGAAGATTCGATCGATAGGATACAGTCGAATGATGGAAGCGAGTACAGGCAAAAACTTGGTTCCCATTAGACATTGGTTGAGAGGATAATTCCCCTAAGTATCAGCCCCGAAGACCGAAACCAATATCAGATTGACACCCAGAGGATTACCCTCTTTAGAAAATGTCAAAACCGGAAATCTTACCCTTTTCAAAAATATCCAGATGCTTACAGTCTACTAGTACAGATTAGATTATCGAATGATTCTTAGAAAATTAAGCATGGGAAAATCCCACCATATTCCTCAAAAACCCAGAATGTATGCATTACAATCGACTTGACGCCTAACACAGATACCCTCAAACCCCAAACTACCACCAACAGATGAGTCGTAACCCCTATGGGGTTTGAGACTATAACCAGATCAGAAACAAGACTAGTATTAAAGTGCAGAGACTCGACTACAGAATCAGAATGCCATAATCGGAAAGAGTTCTAACTCAGTAATCAGATAAGGAAACTAAACTCTCTACGGAAAATTTCCTACTTCTATCCTATCCACCAACTATGAGGGCATTCGCCTGCCTTCCCGAAGTAGGTCATGTCCTCTGTCCTTGCCCCCGTTTCTTCGGGCAGTCCCTAGTGAAGTGTCCCATCTCACCATAGTCGAAGTGAGTGTCCTTCCTCTTTTCGGCAATCCTTGTTCAGATGAGTCGAGCTTCCACAAGTAAATCACTTTTTCTCCTTCTTATCTTCAGACTTTCCATCCTTCTTTTGTGTTTCCTTTTAGCCTCCTTTGTGAACCAAGTCCATATCCATGAGTTTCTCATCCTAGGGTTGTGCTCCTTAGCCAAACTCCCTCATTCTCATCTTTACTATCTGTGTGTAACACGTTGACAAGTCCCTCGAAATCGGCCTTCATTGCACGAAAATCCTACAAAGGTTGAAAGAAAATTAACCGTAGGTGAGACTACTGCGGCTACAGATAGAAGTCTGGTGCTTATTTGCGCTTTGACCGGTGTCGTAGTCTTATCAAGCCTACAGAATCATGCCGCGATGAGGTTACCTCCCAGAAAGCCGGGAGCCCCGGAGAAAGAAGGAAACAAAGATTCAAACAGAGGATCAAAATATAGATATATGGCTTTTGGGGATTATGTTTTTCAAAAATAAGCTTTACTTTCGAAAATACTTCCTTTTAAAACCTTTTTGAAAATAGTTTTCAAAAAATTTACCCAATTTGGTAACCTTCAGCTTTGATACCAAGTGTAACACCCCACCTCCGTTAAGGACACTCACAAAGAGAATGCCTTAACTTTGGGGGAGCATTTTAGTAAACAGAATAGAAAATTTCAAGATAGATAAACAATACTTGAGAAAGTATAACTTTATTACAACGGAAAACAAAAATCAGTATGGTTACATCTTTACCAAAAACTCAAGTACATAAATATCAGTCTTGTTCAGAAAATCATCGGAGTACAAAACTTTGAAATCATAATCCCCACAGAAGCTGCCATAAAGAGTCAAGCCATACTTTAAGCACTCTGAGTACTTCAAGCAGAAGAAATCCGGATCAAGCTAAAGCATTCCCTCCTGGGAAAACCTGGGGGGAAACGGAAGAAAAAGGGGCGAAAACAAGCAAGGTCAGACATAAAGTCTGGCAAATCAAGTGACTTTCAGCATATGAACAGATAATAATAATTATGACATGAAAATAAGATGGATAAGAGATAACAGTAACAGGAGCAGCAGATGTACTTAGGTTAAACAGAAGAAACAGAATAATATTACTTTTCATTTCTCTGCACTAATACTAGTATAACAGGATTAGGTGTCACCCTAATGTCTAAACTGAAACAGAAACGGGAACAGAATAATTTCCACAGAAAAGAATGCTAGTAATGGGCCTTTACCACCCCAATAGAAACAGACAGAAACAGAATGCTAATAATGGGCCTTTACCACCCGAACAGAAGGTACAGAAACAGAAACAGATTAATCCCTATGGAAACAGAATGTAGAATTAGGTGTACACTAGTAAATGGGCCTTTACCACCCGAACAGACGGTACCACGCAAAAACAGACAGGTGTTGCCACTCAATAGAAACAGACGGTACCAACAGAAACAGACAGAACAAAGTGTACCCTAAAACCCTACCCCAAGCGATTGGCTCCCTAATAAATAAATACCCTTTGTCGGCCCCACAGTAGGGTGTATCACTCCCTAAAGTGACAACCAATTGGCACAGACCTATTTACAGATGTCACGGCGCCTTACATCCTCAGAGGCAGACCGGGATCCATGCACGCACATGACCCGGTTGGAACGCACCATCAACACCCCTCGCCATTATCAGAATGAACCGCTTATAATTTGTTCAGTAAGCGTGCCCGGACCCTACCTACTGTTGGGTCAAAGTTTTGATACCAGAAAGGGTTACTGACTAATATGGGTCCCAACCAACAGATGACACAAGTAATTTCCCTCCTAACCTTGAGTCCCCAGACTAACAGATTTCAGATTAACTTGTTTACAAGTTCAGACATACAGAGTTCGGATCAACTAGTTCACAGATCACACAAGTATTCAGACTAACGGATCAAATATACGGATTTAACAGATTTACAGATTTGTCTAACTTTGTAATTGGGCCTACAGATTCACGAAACGGGTTTGTTAAATTCATTAGTCCAATTGGTTTAACCCTACCCACCCAACACGTTTTAGACAACATATTTATCTCAGATTTGTATCAATTAAAAATTAACGCGCAGACCTCTCACATTAGACTGACAATTTGCGGCCACTGGTTAGGCCGGTTGGATCCGGGCAGGTTTCTGCCGCAAACTGAGTCTAACCTCGGGTTTCAAGCACGTTATGACTAACTTCTCACATTAGAACCTATTGTTTGCGGCCACTGGATGTGCCGGGGGTTCCGGGCAGGATTACGCCGCAAACTCATTCTAACCTCGAGTTAGCCATGTTTCATGTTTAGCCAATGCATTCATTCGCAGACTATGCTAATATCAGTCTAATCATACTAATTTAACAAATTAACTTCTGTACAAGTAACAACAGATTATTCGAGGTTCTATTAACAAGTTTTGCTCAATTTTAAATCGAGCCTACAGATTTACATACTTCAAATTTCAGCATTTCAGTTCCAAGAGATTACGCCATTCAACAGACTAAACAGATAACAGATCTTGCAGATTAGGCGATTTAGCAGATTTAGCAGATAAGGCAATTTAACATAATTAGCAGATTAGGCAATTCAATCTAATTAGCAGTTTAGGCAATATAACAGAACTAGCGGATTAGGCAATATAACAGATTTAATCATTCCTTAAAGTTTCATTGACATATCTTGCCTAATTATAAATTTAGCCTAAACTTACATGCCCAAATCAAGGTCATGATTCATAATACAATATATGCCCCAAATTTTAGCCTTAATATTCCCATTTACAGTTCATGTCAAAACTAGATTTAATATTCTAGTTTACCATTTATGTCCAGGACTAATACACATGTAAATCATTCTCTATTATAGCCAATTCAGATTATGCCAACATATTTGCTATGCTAAATTAGCTTAACTAAGCTATGCCCAATCCTCGTATAACATGTTTCCCCCAAGTTCTCTAAATACTCATGAAATGGCCCTATAGGCTCGATGTACATAACAGTGAATTGGAATAAACTAGCAAAGTTACGTACTAAATATGAGATCTAGCATCATTAAGGGAATAGGCATAAGAAACTAACTACAATAGTTATAGGCAACTAACCACAATAGTCATGGGCGACTAATCACAATAGTTCCTTATTCAATGTCATAGACAATAGTCTCATAGTCAATGAATCATAGTCATAGGCAATAGTCTCATAGGCGTGAATCATAGTCATAGGCAATAGTCTCATAGGCATGAATTATAGTCATAGGCAGTAGTCCCATAGGCATCGGTTTCATGTCCAATTTTACATTATTCATTATTTGTCCCAAAATTTAGCATTCATGCATTAATCTCTTATGAGATTCGGCGCAGGCTTGTAGTAGCCTGGCTACAGAACAGAAAGAAGAAAGAGGTACAGAATAGTCACAGAAAAACAGATCTGACAGATAAGAATATACATAACCTCAGATTCAGATTTATAATCATGCCACAACCATAATTAAAGTTTATATTGGAAAATAACTGTACTTGCCTTTCGTGGTTTTAAGAAAGGATAATAAACTGTTGTTGATGCAGAAATGCTGAATTATTCCTCTTTAATTGTTGCTAAACTTGGATTTGAGATTTGATTTAGCTTTTAATTCTATTCAGGTTGGAAGAAGATGCATCAGTCCAAGTTTTGAATCCAACAGAGTAGTGGCGCCTTTTTTTATTTTTAATTAGAACAGAGGAAGAGTATAGACAAAATGAAATTGTGTACAGAAAATGAGGCTAGGGGGCTGTTTATATAGGATTAGGCGGACGAATCTAGACTAAAAACGAGACCGGATACATCAGAATGAATCAGGTACAAAAACTGGATTTCGGGAGCAGGTCGACCCCCAGGTCGACTCCCCAGTCGACCTGGTCATGGGGAGGTCGACACCCCAGTCGACCTGGTTGGGTGGGGGTCGACTCCCCAGTCGACTTGGGTATATGGGCGGGAATTTTCCTACCAGCCTTCTGTGTGTTTGAATTTCAAATTTCTGGCTTTATTTTCGAGCTGTTTTATTTTATTTAAATTCTTGAAACTTCTGGGGGTCATAACTTGGTCATACGAACTCCGATTTTCGAAAATCGGACTCGATCTCATGTTTAATTCCGAGATGAACGCAATGGAGCAACCCGTTTCCCTTGATTCTTATTTTAAAAATTAATTATTCTCTGATTTGTTACTTATACGTTCATAGAAAATACGGGGTGTTACAGGTTCGGTGGCTCTAGGAGGAGACAGCGTGAGTTTTTGCAAGGGATTTGAGAATGACATTTTTGTGAAGACGGTGTGTTTTGTAGAGGCGGCTGAGCAATGAGGATTGGGGATCAGAGGAAGGGTTTTGAAGGGGAAAGCGGGTTGGGTTAGCAGGCCAGAGGAGATTGGTAAAAGCCCATTTTATTTAATAGGATTTAAGTTTAATAATTAAATTACTTTATTAATTTGTTTAAGTGATATCTCTCACATATATTAACAAAATTTAGCATGGTCAGTTCCGTTAGAACCCCAGAGTTGAGAGGATCAAGATGAAGCAGGATCAGGCAGGACTGGAAGCAAGAAGAAAATTTTAATTAAATTAAACGATGTTTAATTTAAATAAAAAAAACTAGCGTTTAATGACCAAACCAAGACAAGGTGAGTTTACTCAATCAGTTATTCCATTTATAATTTTTAGATCGGGTTTATTATTTGTATGCTATGTTTGCCAATTTTTGGTTGATTTGATGGGTGTTGATAAATATTGATATATCGTTTATTTAAATTAAACATGGTTTAATTTAAATGAAATGACTTCATTATTTTTAATGATTATTTCCAATAGAGGTAACACACCTTGTTGTTTACGCTTAAGTGGTTCATTGACTCATTTTCCTGAGTTGACCACCATCAGTAAATTTATTGTTATATGGATAGTGTATGAGCTATTATATCCAATATGATTGGATTATTGGTTTGATTGTTGATTACTAAATCTGAATGCAACATTTGTTTGCTATTTACCAGTGGATGGTATGGGTTTAGAAATAAACAACAAATGGCCAATAACCATTGTTTTATTAAAGACAGATTTACCGCTAAGTAAATCGATAGAAATGTAGTTATGAAATCCATTTATAACCGAATATATTTTTCTAAAATATATTATTCAAAATAAACGAACAATATTCACATTGGTTGTTGTAACCACCAACTACTGTGCTTGGCACCAAAATATATTCATGTACGAAGCACATGCCTCATATAAATTAAATGATCTTATAAAGATGATTCTCAAGCAAGTGGACGGATATTAACATGATGTTTAATAACCAAGGTTACTTCTTTGTAAGAAACCATTTAAAATAAGATTATATTGTTTGATTATTATTTAAAAATAATTAAATGGAATTATTTAAACTAATTAAAGTGGAGATTTATTTAGATGGGAAAACGAACTGAGATTTGATTAATGAATTAATCATGGTATAGTTGGCTAAGTCAACCGGGGTAATCGAAATTGAATTATTTAATTAGTTATTAATGGATAATTAAACATTTTTATATTGATATTTGTTGAACGATGATCAAAATGGTAACTTGTGATTTAAAATGTGTAAATGAAAGGTTATGAAGTTTTAAACCATTATTTATTACAAAGTGACTCTTTTTAAGTAAGATTATATAACTTAAGATAAGTTTAATTCGAAGTTGAATTGCATCCTTATTGAGGTTTTAAATTTATAAAATCCAAATTTGATGGATTTATAAAACCAAGAATTTATGGAATATACTGTCATAACGAGTTATTTTAAAGGGAATAAAAAGGTGAGATATCGAATGAATTTATACTCTAAAAGAGAAGCGTGGCTATTGTTTTTCTAGTAATAAAAGAAAAGATATCGTAAAATTGGTTTACGAAAGGTAAGATGTATTGACTAAACAGTTAAATAATGAAAAGGTTATACCAAATGTTTTTGGTGAATAATAATAAATGGATATTGGATATGAATATAAATTATTTTCCTATGTATAAGAATAAAAGTGCTTTTGAGAATATGCGTGAGTTAAAATAAGAAATAAGAGCTATGTTTAAATTACTGAGAATATTTAGAAATTTTAAATTAACCATTCGAAATTATTTTGGAGTTCAAATTTACGTTTGTTTAAATTTTAAGGCCAAGCGATGCTGAGTACTGAACCAATAAGTCTATTTTTATTTTATGATTAATGGATGTTTATTTGATAGTTAAATAACCGACTATCAAATCTGGCTTATACGATTGTTAGTACAGAAAGACCGGGATCAAATTTATATTCGAAAACCATTCTGACCAACAACTACGAAAATATAGAAGATATCAAATAATGATCGAGATGGAACATTTGAAGACCGTAGATCTTCATAAACGGAAGGACCACTTACAATCTCTGATTCGACCCGGAGATATACTGGGGTTCTATCGTGGTTGAAATCTATGGATTTCGAGGACTACTCGCTACTGATCCATGGAGTGATTCCTATATTAGATGCACTAGGAGGGTGCCTTCGGTTCATCCTGTTCCTGGATGACTTGTATGGACGAATGTATGACAGAGTATTTCCTAGAAAACCACGTACGTTGATTTTTACAAATATACCGAGTCGGTGGCAAAGAGGGGGCACTTCTTTAATACCTAGAGTATATTTGTGGACGTCAATTGGTGATTTGACGGATCTGACGATGTGGCATTCAAAGTGAATGACGGCCAAATGATCAAAAGATAGTTTTAATCTCAAGCCTCATTAACCAGGAAATGACAGAAATCGGGCAGGCAGCATGGCTATGTGGGTCTCTACCATTGGGGTGTATAATCACCTATCTAGAGAAATTCCATTTCATTCTTTAAGTCTATTTTGATGCTGTCCCTTTTCGGGAAACGGTGAGTCGCACCCAACCTTTGGTGATATACATTTGATACACTCAAGCGAAATGAGTGGTCGGTCATGTGAGGGCCGGGTTGCAAGACGTTCTTGTTGAACCCAGTGTGTTCACCTCTAGAGATACACTATCGGTAGGTGGTCCCGTACCTTGTCAGAGTTGGAATCCAATATCCAATAAGCACCCGCGGTTTTGTTTGTATACTATATATGTAGAGCGTGAGATGCAAGCGTTCTACTAGATTCTATTTACTTGTATTTAAATATTATTATAATATCAGACAAGATATTGGTTTCAAAAATGTTTTGGGTTATTGTAAGGTAAAAACCGTCCGTATTTTTTTGTGGATTTGGTATTACGATTATCCTTTTCTTTCGAAATGATTTTAACTTTAAAATCAAGTTGTGTGATACCTTAATACTGTGCGAGTTTATCTCATTCTGGTTTACCAGACAGACCCGGTGTTTTGTAAATGCTTGGGTTAGCCCGGGGTGTACAGGTTCAGGTTCTCGAATGCTGTGAAGTCCAGAGACGAGCTGGAGATGTTCAGACGTATGATATCATATGGCTACAATTCCGCTGTGTGTTGTATTTGGGAACATGTTATTGTAACTGTCTCAATAAAATTATTTTTGTATTATATTTTGTTCCATTGTGATGTGAGAATCTGTGATGTGTTGGTTCTTCTTCTTCTTCTATTCTAATATTTCTTCCTTCTTATCTCACCCTCTAATTTCTTCTAATAACGTCCAGTGTTTTCGGTGTTTGGATGGTCGGCATAAGTTACGGTAAAGGTATTTATGTCGATTTTCAGGGCCGAAAATCCTTGGGTCGTTACATTATTTTCCTAATTAAAAATTATAGTAAAAATCTAAAAATTAAATTATACCTACGCCTCAAAGATCCTGTCTAAATTGGAAGCCAACATTTAATTAAAATTAAATATATCGTTACGGTTTGTAAATGATTCTATAACGACTATTTGAAAATTTGATTTGATCATAAATTAAAATCTACACGACGAAATCCTGATTTTTCTCTTCCATTAGAAAAATATATATCACCTGCTCCGAATGTTTCTTGTTTCACAAAAATCCGACTTAAAACGGATTATGTATATTCGTTTAAAATTCAAATCGCCAAATTACGAACTACCGCGCCATTTCGAGCTCGATTTAAATTATATTATAATTATACGTTCAACTGTCGTTTATATAATATATTCGTTAATATAATTCAACTCTAAACTGAATTATATATTATAAATGATCCAATTCACACAATATTGTGAATTCCACTATTTTGGAAATTAAATATATTATTCTATTATTTATATTAATTAAATATTCAATATTATTTATTTCTGTTCATTTTAAATTACCAAACCATCATTTAAATAATTAAATAAATTATTTATTATCCTTTAAAAATACGGGCCATTACAGAAATTTTCTAAAATTATGGAAATAAAAAATGATATTTGGAAATGTTCTAAAAAAAAAGAACGTGAGAGGATAACGAATGCAAGAACTGAAGAACAAAAAGCCGCATGCCGAGAACAAAGGACGACAAAACATAAGAAAAGTATATTTATAAATTGAAACTGAAAGTTGTTTTGATTACAAAATTAAGAAATGGAACTATAATTAAGAAACTGACTGGAGATTAGTAAGTTGAATAACTTTCTGAGTGTTGATCTGATGTTGGTTTCGGCTTTCAGGATCAATACTTAGGGAGTTGTTTGCTTTCTAATTTATAGTCGAAGGATGTAAATATGGAATCATGATAGTGTGTGAATGAGTAACTTGGAAAATTCTGAAATTTTGAGAGAATAAAGATGTGAATGCAATGATGAACTTTATAATTGGATAATTGAAAGGAAAGTAGTTTGTGGCAATGGATTCATAAATCTGAGTTTGAAAAATATATATTAAATATCTGAATTGGATAAGAGATCAAAACTTGAATTTTGAAATTTGAGGACATTCGATTGTATATATTGGATAGAGAAGTTTCTGAAAACTTATTTGGAAAAATATATAAGAATTTAGAAAATTTGGAAACTACTGAATTGGAAGGAAAGTGGTTTAAAATAAAATCTTATCTATATAAGAATGAAGAATTGAAAAACATGATTTGAAAAAATGTGTTGAGGAAACTTTATAACAAGATATGCGGAAGATAACATGAGTACTATATATATAGTATTATATGTTTTCAAAGAAAAATAAGGAAAGTACCTTCCTTCTCCTTTGAATCTCGAGCTTAGTTGGGATGTGCTGCTGGTGGTAGTAGTTTGTCTGGACCTAAAACTCGAGTTGTCATTGTTCCTGAAAGAACACGACCGTATAGCGTAACTCGCAGGGCTGTAGATGGCCTATGGTGGACAGATGTTTCTTGGGGGAACCAGGCGTAACCATTGTGTCTGCTGCAATCTGCAGTCGTGATAATGGCATAATCCGTAGAGATGTGAAAGCTTAAGGGTATGGATGTTTCCTGAGGGAATCAGACGTAACCATTGTGTACCTGCGGTTCACATGGCATATCCACAAGTGAAAGAGATGTAATCATTAGAGTTACTAAAGGTAGAATTGAGCCATGCGATGTTTGAGATATCTTAGGGATGTTGAGCCACCTATTTGATGCAGCACTGTATCTTCATGACATTATATGCCATTGTTACTTGATTCGTCTTCCTGACTTGATTGATCCTCGTGTCTTGATCTACTTTCATGATTTGATCTCATGACTCTGAGATAGAGCAACCAACGCTCAGTGACCTCATATTTTCTTTTAATTCTTAAATATCTTTTGTTGATCTGTCCATAACGAAATTCGCAGGGAAGTGATTTCCTACGGATACAGATGTTTTCTGGGGGATCCAGACGAAACCATTGTGTATCTATGATTCATGAACAATTAACATATCAATATCACATTGGTACTTTTCGTATCTATTTCAAAAAGAGAATTTTTGAAATATTTTCACTGGGAGTTGAAACAAGGATATTTAGTACCTGGAGATTTTAGTAGTGCGCCGGGCCATCGTATGCCTAACTTCTGTAAGAACGACAATAGACTTGTCAAACTTTGAGTTATCAAGTATTTTCAAATCAATAATTTGAAATTTAAAATTGTACCTAGCTCAACAAATTAAGAAAAATGATTTTGGAGTATTTTCAAATCCATTTCTTTGTAGTGATAATACAAATATTTTCTGTATAAAAGTCATAAAAGATTCCGGATTTTGAAAATTTTCAAGTCTATAATTTGTGACTTGAAGAGGAGATGTTATTTAAAGTCTTTAATGAGTGTTGAGAAATATTATATGGATTGTAATGTGATTGAGTTAAACTTGGATCGTAAGAAGTAAGGGTATCGATGAATAAGAACGTTGTCTGATGAGGTTTATAATGAAATTTGGAATAATTTGAGATGCAACTTATGCAGAATTTGAAATTCAAGAGATTGATTTGGAAAGGAAATTTGATTTCCAAGTAGATATGATCGATGGCTTAAAATGTCGATATTTAAATTAGTTATGTAACAATTTCACATAAATTTTAAAACGTGAAATATACATTGGTATAACTCTAACGATCTCTCCTTTTCGAGGACGTAACATTTTAAAAGGGGGGGGGGGGGAGGGGGAGATTGTAACATCCCGGAAATTTTGACAAATAAAATAAGGAATTAATTAGAGATTTAATTATAAATGATCAATTTCATATCGACACTTAGGTTTTGTAACGACCCAACTTTCGAACACATCGGAAGTCGTGTCATTAATAAGAATAAGAATAGATAGAAGATAAAATCACAGAAACATCAGAATCTCACAGCGGAATTTCCACAAAAGATAATACTTTACAACCTTTCACAGCGGAATATATTACATCAGAGCATACAAAATCTAGTGATACAACCCATTCATAGTACATCAGTAATTATACATATCATAGATGATCAACTAACAGACTTAATTATACGGTAGATAGATGGACCAGCACACAACAAAATCTTCATTCCAGCTTCATAAGTTTATCCAAATCCTGATTCACTTGTCTATTCATAACAAGTGTTATGAATACCGAAGAGTTTAGGAGAAAACACAGAAAAATAAACTCCGGGTCAGTCAGGGGACTAGTATGAGTAAACAGTTTAAACAAATAAAAATATCTAATAAGACCACGCCGTAAATACGGAACGGGTTTTTACCTTATGAGATCAAAACACTTTGCATATTTTAAACCAGATATTATCATAGTATCTAGGTGTTTCCACAAATAATTTAAAAATCTAGAAGAATGCTTGCATCTCACATTCTCCTACATAGTATACAAATAAAAACCACTTGGTGCTTAGGGAAATTGGATTTCCAACTATGACAAGGTATGGGACCACCTTCCGATGATGTATCCCTAGAGGCAAATACACCTGGGTTCAACAAGAACGTCTTGCAACCTGGCCCACACATGACCGACCACTCATTTCTCTTGAGTGTATCGAATGTATATCACTAATGGTTGTGTACGACAACCATTCCTGAATGGGCAGAATCGATAGATTAAGAAACAAAAGAATTTTCTCTAGATAGGTGATGCTACACCCTAATGGGAGCGACCCACATAGCCATGCTGCCTGCCTAATTTTTGTCTTTTCCCTGGTATGAGGCTTGAGGCTAGACTTACCTTTTCACTATCATGTTTAATTTCTCTGAATGCCACACCGTCAAACCCGTCAAATCACAAATGGATCTCGCCAAAACCAAGGGTATAAAGCTAAAAGAAATGACTTCCTCCTCCGCTTAAAAAAGTTTTGAAGAGGCCTACTTACGCGATCTGTTAGGTATACTTTGTCAGAAATTCGTCCATACAAGTTGTCCTGGTACTTGAAAAACCGAAGGCACTATTCAAAAATAGTCCTTGTATATCACCGTCTTTAATTTAAAAATCTCTGACGTGCGGCGTATAATCAAATCAAAGTGAAATATTTTATTTCGGCCTCTTTGAAATTATCAACGAACATTTTTCTTTTTAAATTATTAATCTGACAAGATTATAATCTAATTTACATATAAATACAACCAAACTAATTAGTACATGAGCATCTGGTCTCTATCTAGTTATTTTGATCATCTTTTCAAAATGGCCAAATTTAGTTTGTGCGTTGCACACGGTTTTTCTTTCCGTTTTGTTCGTTACTTCTAAAAATGAATTCTTACATTATTTTTCTTTAGAAAAATATTTCTTATCATTTTTCCTTAAGCTGGTCACTCATAAATGACTTAAATTTTGATTTAATCATTTATTTTACAACTTTTAGCTTTGGTATTTTTTTGTCAAAATTTCCCTTTTGATTGTTCATTCTTGATTTACTTATTCCACTTTCCATACAGATACAGTTCCTTCTTTTAATTTATCAGTCTAAACATAATTAAAATATTATTCATAATTCATATTTTATAAAATACTGATTTGTACTCGACAAGTTTCTTGTATCAGGGAATACGGTTTAAAGCTGACAAATCTAGCGTATGTTTGACATACGGCTCCTCTTTATCTTGTTCGTTTCAAATTTAAATATTTCATTTAAATTCTAATTTAAACTATAAACTAAATTTATAATTTAACAAAATTTCAGTTTCTGACTTCTCGACTTCTGTTACGAACCAGGTTTGATCTTTGATACTTGATCGACTTTCTTCTTGTTGGCTTTACAGTTTGAAATTTACATTAGAAAATCGTTTCTAATTCTTATTTTAATTTAATTTAATTTTAAAAATCTCAGTTTCTGCGTTTCTGTATTTTAAATTTCAGTTCTTGATAAAACAGTATTCTTATATCCTGATTCACTTATTCTTTTTTTCCCTTGCACATCAAATAAAAATACTATTTTTATTTAAATATTTATTTTTTTCTATTTATTTAATCCCTTATTTAATTTAAAAACTATTTTGAATTTAAATTATTATAAAAAATCCTTGTTTTAAACTAAAAACAGCAAAGTACCACTTTCAGATAAAGTACCACTTCTAGTGATCATGATGCGCACACCAAAACTTGCTCAACGACCATGATTTTGTCAAAGTACCTGGTGCCCTTATCAAATTTCCCAAGGTACCAAGTCGCTACTTCCAAAATCCCATGATCCTCCTGCTGATCAGCTACAAAATCATGCGTCCAGCACCAAAATGCCATTACCAAGTACCAGCCCCCTGATCCTTATTGCCGATCACTTCAATGCCCTTGGCATTTCATACCCGATCACACACACCTGCTCGTGCATGTGCACACCCAACCACGACCCCTCCAACCACCAACGATCATCCTCACAGACCACCCATTACCTGCTGACCACTTTGCCAACGCCTGGATCACCACTTCACGGCTCCAGTGGTTTTTCACCGTTTAAAACCATTACCCACCCAAAACACCATCCAAGAAAGCCTCCAATCCTCCTCGCCTCGTCCATGCGCTGCCTCCTCCTCTTGGCCATGTCATCATCACCCCCTGGCGTCGCCTTTTCCCCATGACCGCACCCCCTTAAGTTCTTCGACGTCGAGCAATTCTGATGAACTCCAACCGAACCCAAAACCCACTAAAAACCATATTTTCACCAATTTTCCCAAATCCATACATTTGAAAGTTCGTTACATATTTTTCCTAGCATACTAGGACCTAGATGAAGCTTCCCCCTTGGCCATATCATCTCCGATCAACTAGATGATTAGAATTTTCCAATAGTACCAATTTTGATCATCTCGAGATTCCTCAGGATTTAGGTGGTTAAAAATCCAGATTTTTCTTTTAAAAATCATGTTTTAGATCCTTGATTGCATTTGTAAACTCCAACCAAAGTTTCATGAAGTTCGAAAATCAAATTTGATTTTTAGAAATAGAGAATAACCTGTTGTTTCCTGTTGTTTGCATTTCATATGCCAGTGAAGGTTTTGGTAAGGTTTTGTTCATTTGAACAATTAAATGACCATATCAAGGGTTTCAACATACAATGGCATCTTGTTCCTGATCTACTATCATAGATCTACTAATCTATGTTAATTTGTATGATTTTAAATAAAAACGACAAAGTCAGGTAACAGGATCAGGTAATAACCCTTTCTTAACCTTTGGTACTTGAAATCCTAATCACCAACCAATGCTACCATACTAAACAAGTAATCAACCCAAAGTGTACTACCCTAACAAACACACTGCAATCATCCAAGTTCAAAATTATAGTTTTAAACAGCCAAATATACAGGAATTTTCAAACAGAAAATTAAAACAGTTTTACTCACTTTGGAAAGCTTGAAACCCCTTAGACTTTTCTCCTCTTTATTGATCAAATTAAAGTGTTTGTGTGAGTGAAAATGGTGTGTGTTTGTGGCCTTTTATAGTGGTAAAAACTATTAACATATGTGCATTTAAAATTGTTTTTGCAAGAGAGAAAATCTGTTTTCCAGATTTTGTTTTGACAAATCAAAAAACATATATCTTCTCTCTTGTCAATTCAAAACAGCAAACACCCCATTCACATGGCTTACCTCAGCCATTCTTCACCCTAAAACCCCTATGCACATGACCTTTCCTTTACCCCATTGATTTCTATGACCAATCGTTTCAAATGCCAATGTAACTCTTATGATCCGCACTATCTTTTTTCTTGGTTTTTGACAAATTATAGCATCCTTCTCTAGTACTAAATAGGTTCAGTTTTGCATAGTGTTTTCAAATCAAAATCTCACATGAAAGCTTGATTTAACCAAAAATATTTAAAACACTTACTTGCCTTGCAAGGGTTTGCAAAAATCTGAAAAACTCTTGCACCAAAAAGGATCTTGGCATGTTGATTTTGTCATGAAAATCTCTTGAGAATCTATGCTTTTGTGTTTAACAATGTAGGTAAACTCATGGTTTAAATGCACAAGATTTAACAAGATTTAAGGCACATGTTCTATGACAAAACAAGCATGTTTTTGGAAAATGAGAAGAAAGTGGAATTTCCAGAAAATTTTGTGTAAAAAGAGAATGATGTTGAAACTGAAAATACATGATAACAAATAGATCTTGCCATGTGCTCATATCTCTTTAGATTCCTTATGCTAGTGTAGGTGTTATCTCCAATATACACATATATATAAATGAAAACATGCTTGCACAAAGAATGGAATTTTCATGTTTCATGTGATCTTGAACTTTGTTTTTAAACTTGCTTTGCCAAGAAAGAAATAAGGCTTTCATGTTTTGATAATGTGCTAGTGAACATGAACTAGCTTTTGACTTGCTTTGATCAAAAGAGTTTTGGCATTTTTAATTCTAGTATCCAAAATTTTACAAAATTCAAATTCTTAAATCTTTAAAAATGAACTAACATGTAAAGTAAAAATGGTATCATAAATACATGCTATATAAAAGTGTTGTTTTCCATATACATGTATAAATAAAATTAAACAAACGCTATTGAATTCATGCTATCATACAGGATGTGTAAAAATTGAGTTTTAGTAAGTGCTGTGCTATAAACATAAGTAAATGCTGTTATACACAAGTAAACATGTTTTGAAATTATAAAGACTGGATTTTAAATCGTATTTGAAAATACGTGCTTACGATAAATCAGTATCTGTGTCAGTGCTCAGTGTAAATACCCGGGTCATTACATTCTACCGCCCTTATAAAAATTTCGTCCCCGAAATTTGTAAATAGTAGATTAGAGTTATCGACTTATATATAAATAATTAACACACATCAGCAATATCCTATTCAAAACCAAAAATATCTGTCCAAATTCCCTTTCTAACTCATCAATCGATTTACTTAACTCGTTAAGTATTTCCCAAAATCTTCATTCACGTACTTAACGATTTCCATTTCGGGATTACAAATCTGATTTGATTTCACAATTCGACTAGTTCACATTCCTGAGTTCATATCCAATTAATACTTAATTCCAGCCTTAATTTCAGGAAATCCAAATTTTAATTCAATTTAAAATTCTAACTTGATTTCCGGTATCAATGTGATTGGATATTATTCTAATTTAATCCAATTTTATCTTGAGGCTGACCCTAGTTAATTAACTCTTTTTGTTCTGCTGGACTGGTACAACTTCCCCCACTGTTTCTACTTGATTCTGGGATCCAGTATTACGAACAGTAGTAGTGGATGCTCCTCTAGCTTGACCCCTTCGTCCTTGGTTACTCATCTTAATCACCTGAATGTGACAGGTCGTCAATCCAGACTTGATTGGATATAACTAACTTAGGTATACCATTTATTTTAAATTTATTTTAAATTTTATACAAAAATACGCTCTCTCACACTTACCCAAAGCCTAGGTAATCTATAACCTAAGCTCTGATACCAACTGTAACGACCCAACTTTTGAACACATCGGAAGTCGTGTCATTAATAAGAATAAGAATAGATAGAATATAAAATCACAGAAACATCAGAATCTCACAGCGGAATTTTCACAAAAGGTAATACTTTATAACCATTCACAGCGGAATATATTACATCAAAGCATACAGAATCTAGTGATACAACCCATTCATAATATATCAGTAATTATACATATCATTGATGATCAACTGACAGACTTAATTATACAGTAGATAGATGGACCAGCACATAGCAAAATCTTCATTCCAGCTTCACAAGTTTATCCAAATCCTGATTCACTTGTCTATTCATAACAAGTGTTATGAATACCTAAGAGTTTAGGAGAAAACACAGAAAAATAAACTCCGGGTCAGTCAGGGGACTGGTATGAGTAAACAGTTTAAACAAATAAAATATCTCATAAGACCACGCCATAAATACGGAACGGGTTTTTACCTTATGAGATCAAAACACTCGGCATATTTTGAACCAGATATTGTCATAGTTTCTAGGTGTTTCCACAAATAATTTAAAAATCTAGACGAATGCTTGCATCTCACATTCTCCTACATAGTATACAAATAACAACCGCTTGGTGCTTAGGGAAATTGGATTTCCAACTATGACAAGGTATGGGACCACCTTCCGATGATGTATCTCTAGAGGCAAATACACCTGGGTTCAACAAGAACATCTTGCAACCCGGCCCACACATGACCGACCATTCATTTCTCTTGAGTGTATCGAATGTATATCACCAATGGTTGTGTACGGCAACCATTGCCACATCATCAATCCCGTCAAATCACAAATGGATCTCGCCAAAACCAAGGGTATAAAGCTAAAAGAAACGAACTCCTCCGCCACCAAACAAAGTTTTGAAGAGGCCAACTTACGCGATCCGTTAGGTATACTTTGTCAGACATTCGTCCACAAGTTGTCCTGGGACTGGACAAACCGAAGGCACTATTCAAAAATAGTCCTTGTATATCACCGTCTTTAATTTAAAAATCTCTGACGCGCGACGTATAACCAAATCAAAGTGAAATATTTTATTTCGGCTTCTTTGAAATGATTAACGAACATTTTTCTTTCTTTTATACTTGCTTTTCTTTTTAAATTTACATTTTTGTTTGTTTGGCCCAAACAGGCCCAAAATTGTTACGCCCAATCCTTTTGTTTCTTTACCCTTTCTGATTTGCCAATTCTTGATTTCGTTTTCTACCCAAAACTAATGCTAAACTTACCGGATTTCTCAAGTTACCATGGCCGATCCCTTTTCTTTCTTGATTTGCCAAATGCCACATTTCATTTACCAAGTACCAGTACCATTTTCATTTTCCAAGTAAATCCTACGGTGCCACCCTCATTTGCTAAGTACTAGTACATGTTTCTTCTTTTCCTCTTCTTCTCCTGTGTGCATGTCAACGCTATGCACGTGCACGCACCGCCAAATCGCCATGAAGCCGCCGCACCTCCCCTAACGAGTCGCATTACCTCGTCAGATCATCATCGATCCGCCATCTCGACCTCAAACCTCCTTCTTCTCCAAAACATCTGCTCACCATTAAAATCCAAAACCCATTCCAAACATTTGATCCAAGAAACCACCTCGTCAGACCTGCCCCGACCGTTGTTTGACCTACCACCACCGCTGATGTGAGCTCCTCAACCATACGCTCCTCCGCACCGGTTTCCATCGCATTCGATCGACTTGAAACCCCACACGATCAATCCAAATCCGTGTACCCCAAAAACAGAGTAAAACCCTAAAATTTCTTTGTTCACTTGAATCCTTCAATAGAAAAATTTAGCATTTTTCCTGTATTCCCTAACCTCGTACGCCCCTCCAGACCTAGTCCCACGGTTTCCGATCACCCAAATCACTAGAGATCCCCCATTTCCCATTTTCAGTTGATCTTGGGATTTCTCGATGACTACAGTGTTAAAAATCAAGAAACTTGTTTTAAAAATCATGGTTTGAAATCAGTTTTCCATTCATGTAATCAAAACATATTTTCATGTTGTTTGAATATCCATGTTTACAGAGAATCTTCAATGGAAGTTCTATTAACTGTTTTCTTGCAAAAATGTTTATTTTTATGTTTTTCTCTTGTTTGCAATCAACAAAATACATACTATATATAGTTGTATTGCCAACACTAAGATGAGGTTTTGATATCATTCTCTTCTAAGAATCCATGGTCAAAATACTCTGTGTTTTACAGAACACAGTTCAGATTCAACTAAGGTTCTTATTTGTGCAAATCATACCAGCATCCTTACATATGAACATACAGTCAATACATATATTGAAGCGACCCGAAACTTCCCCGGTCTCCGAAGAGATGAGAAAGAACAAATTACTGTGAGGACAAGACAAAACAGAACACAAACAGAAGAACATTTCATTGTTACTACAACAATTCCATCAGATACAAGAATATACAGAGTATAAATGAATAATATACATTCGATAAATATCAGAGATTACAATAAATTACATAGCAGCGGAAAAATATACAAAACACAACTAGAAGTGATACACGGATACAGAGCTTTCCGAGCATCGTTCCAGCTGTAAATCAGGACCCTGTGAATATAAATCTGCAAAACCAAAACTACTAGCTGCCCGTGTAGAAAATAGGGGCACCCAGAGTTTAGGTTAAAACAATAAACTCCAGGTCAGTCATGTGACTGGTGTGAGAACTAAAACAGTTATTTAAAACTTTACTTTAAAAGAGAGTAATTCAAGGGACCATGCCGTATAACACGGAACGGGTTTCCTCCCAAGAATACTAGTGCATAGAATAAACAGCGCAATGCTTTTTCGAAAAATGAAGCTATTATAAGACCCAGGTCCCATCACACAATGCAACGCAAGCCGGAGGATAGGGTTTTACATTATAACAGCCAAATATGCTTGATACGTTTAAAACAAATCATTTGATACTATAATAAGTGTATAGTGTCAAAAACAATTTCAATCATAATATAAATCATAGACGGCATGAGTGCCCCATCCCACTATGTCGCCATACTAGGCTCTACAAATAAAGCCGAAATACACGTATTGGAAATTGGATTTCCATCATGGTGGCTCCTGATTCGAAAGATCGATCGCGGAATGCAATTCACCACGGCTTACGTCCCCACAAGAGAAAACACCGTCTGCATCCGCACATTTGGGACCAGAGTACCACCGCGGCTTACGTCCCAGCGAGAGAAAACACCGCTTACTCTATATATCCCTGAGCACTAGGCTCATCTCGGTCGACCGAATCCACGACACCACTAAGGTGCCCATCCACGAAAAAGCATACTGATCAAACCATCAGTTTGCCACCATACCGAGGTGTGAGGCTCGCGGATCAACGCTATACACAAAGCCATGCTATATCAGCTGCGCTTTGATCATCAACCACCAAACTTTGCTTTTCAACAAAAGTCTGGATCACTACATCTCAGCATGCCACACTATCAATCCATATCGTACCACTGATTTCTGCCAATATATAACCTTTGAGCTCATATGTCTCAGAGAAGGGCGTTAAGCAAGAGAATAAATTCTCCGCCGCCAAACAGATATATATTTAGCAGAGATCAACAAATACAATATAAAGGAATACAATGTCAGACACACCATCCATTTACAAGTCCATTCTGGGTCCGAACGAAACCGGAGGCACTTTCCTCGCATATCCATCCATCTCTAAGTACGTCTGGACGACCATCAACTATTTCCATCCTCTTGGGTGTACAGCCCAATCAGGATTGTCAGTAATTATCCAAACGATGTGGAGACTTCCGGTCTTCAACCACCATCTTCATCTTCGACATCTCGTCGAATCGGTTATTCAGAATGGGTATAAACCCGGCCTTTCTGAATAACCCACGTATATGATAAACAAATGTTACACAAACACATCAAACGCCTCATTCCAATTCAGAATATTCTTTTATTCACAAAATCACATTTTTAGGGAAAGGTTCCCATTAATTTTATCCAAGATAAATTCTTCTAAATTTATTCTTTAATCTTCCTTTGGATATCATTTCAAACCATATTATGGTTTTCCAAACTAGTCGGGATTAGCGAACCACACCAAAGTAATTATTATTTTATTTCCCAATCCCAACCTATATATCCCATGGAGAAAACTGGTAATACTCCACATCTAACACCACTGTGTTATCGGTAAAATTAATTACCATTTCACGTTCAAATCTAATTAAAGATTTAACTATCGCTTTGGAGCAAAACTGGTGGTACTCCATTCTCGATCACCTTTCAGATTTGATAATTTAAATTATCAATTCATTTTTCAATCTAATTAAAGATTCATTAAAACTCCACTTAGTTTTAATCTTCTCAAAAATCGATATCTTGCCTTTAACTGGGTTAAAGAACCAATGTCTTCTAAAACACGATTCACGATAAACCCAAATCACATTTGATATTAAATACAAGGCTCTGAATAGAAAATATATCGGCTTATATTCAATATCAAATTCTGAAACCAACATATATCGTATTGGAAATAACGATATAAAATATATCTTTCAAATCCCCATAACAATATTTGTATAGTCACGAAATCCAACATCGAAATATCCCGAAGATAATTTCGATTCAACTCCAGTCCAATCCACGTATTGGGGGTATTGATCATTTTTAAAATCACTTTCAAATTCAATTTATTTATTTCAAAAATAAATTGATTTTAATTCTAGTTCAAAACTAGTTTATTTCGATAAAAATCTATTTTTATCTTTTCAAAGGTGGAATTCTCCAGCTCAATTCTTTCCAATCCATATATTATGATTTTACACAAATTATAGATATTTTTAATAATTTTATCAAGGCCCGTACAGTCGATTTCCAACAACGGCCATCGAACTGCACTTACAGCGACCTTTTTCGAATTTGATTTGGACATAACTCCAAATCCAACCGTTAGATTTCAAATTTCTAATATTCATTGGAAAGCTCTTTTCGATACGAACCCAACGGTTCCGGTTTTAGGAGAATCCGACGGTCGGATCTCCCGCAATGTCCGTTTGAAATAAATGGTCGAAATTCACGAACTGCCGCGGAGCGGTGCGTTCTATTCAGGCCATTATATATATAATATATATTATATATATTTCGTCGATTTCCTTTTAAAACGAATTTTATAAATAGTTCTACATTTGTTTCAAAACAATGTCAACTTCATCTTCAATTTCAAATCGATTTGATTTCAATTCAATTCGAGTTCATTTCAATTCAATTCAAATTCAAATTCGTTTCAATTCAATTCAATTCGAATTTACCTTCTATTTGATTCAATTCGAATTCGTTTCAAATTGATTTCAATTCAATTTCAGTTCGTTTTAAATTTCAATTTCAATTTAATTCAATTTGAATTCATTTTTATTTTATTCGAATTCAAATTCGCTTCCTATTCAGTCCGAATTTTAATCTAATTCAATTTGAATTTCATTTCAAAATATTTAATTTTGAAATCACTTTTCAATATTCATTATACAATGAATAAAACCGATATAAATATCGTTCGCGTCAAAATAACGCATCTCTAATCAACACGGCTTTATATTTTCAAAACTTCTTTATTCTATCCAACAAATGAATATTTATCCCATTCAACACATGAATCTATATTTCTTTTATAATATTCATTATTTTCCCGATTGGAATGAGGCCCAATCAATCACCACATAACGTTAATTATATGGATTCCATACAACACATGTATATAATAGCAATAATAAACAATCAACCATCAACCAAAGTGCACTACACTGTATAAGCATCAAATATAGATATCTTACGCTTATAACAGCCTGTCGATCAATCGATCGACATATTTAATCAATCAGGATGAGTGAACTTCAAATTTCATCCCAATACCCGTGTGGGGTTTCAAACAATCAAACACAGATTTTTAGTTGTGCAGTTGGGCGATGTGTAAAATTTATCGACCCATTCAATATCAGTCAAATCAGTGTATATAAACAAATCGGCCGATTTGTTTATAAATATTTATTTATTCACTTTCACGTTAAAAACTATATTTTTAACGATAATATGTTTTATTTTAACACATGAATTTCTATTCATTTCATTTACACAATAAAAATGATATTTTTATTTTTCTAACATATTTTAGAAAATTTTGGCGGCATAACGGCACGATACTAGAAACGGAACAAGGCCTAGCCTTATCCTCGGTCTAGTGAAGGCCCACGCCATTCACCCATCAATCAAATCAATTCCATTTCACCAAACCATTCAATTTCAAATCAAATCATCTAACTAATTACACAACCAAACAATTAAACAAACAAGCCATCCATGGTCTGTGGATGACGGGTGTCGGGTGCTACTAAGCACCGTCTACATCCTAGTATATATATATAACTAGAAAAAGAAATTTGAAGAGTGAGAAGTTCTCACAGATAGCTATCCTAGCTCCACGGCCCTTCATTGATAGAAATCTTCATTGCTATCGCATCTTTGTCATCTTCGTTGCCCGTAGCCACTACATATATAAAAATCACATTTTTATATTCTCTATTATATAAAAATCATATTTTTATCGCCAACTTCATATTGTGAAAATAGAATTTTCATCGCTATTTCATATTTTTAAAAATAGAATTTCACTTCGTTATACTTTATATAAAAATTGAATCTTTACTATGTTATTCAATATATAAAAATCTACTCTTTTATTACTATGTTATATAGATAAAAATTATATTTTTATATTCTTAAAACCATACTATTTTTATATTGTTATATACAAATTAAAAATCACTTCTTTATGGTGTCGTTCATATCATAAAAATCAAATCTTTATAAACATTTCATATAAATGAAAAACCAAATCTATTTTATTAAAAATCTGATCTTTACATGATAAAAATCCTTCCTTTGTTTGATTAAAAATCCTTCATGTTTATAAAACCAAACTTCTTCACGTTTATATAAAAACCATCTTTCATGTACATTATCTATAAATAAACTTATCTAAGAACACGTTTTAATATAAACAAAAACTGATTTAAGACAGAAATTAAACTTACATCGGCATAGGAAAAAGAGGGGAGAAACTGTAGGGTGCGCCAGCGTGTCAGAGGGGGAGTCGGTGCTATCGTGGCGGCGCTCAGGTGGTCTCGGCGGCGGGCTCCTGTAGAGTGGCGGGCTAGGGTTTAGGCGCAGCTCGGTTTGGGCATGGGGGGTTAGGGCTTCGGGAGGTATTGGCTGGTGGACATCGCGAGGAAGAGGGAAGGAGGGGTGGTCGATGCTATGGGAGCGGTGGTGGCGGGTGGCTGAGAGGGCGACGGGGGTGGCACGACTTGGAGGCCGACGGGTTTGCTGCCATCGATATTTTTTTTTTTGTTTTAATTTGACCTAGGTTTGACTTCTGAAGGGAGAAACTAACGGGGGGGGGGGGGGGTTTAATGGAAATAGTTGTATATTATTTTTCTTTTATTATTTAATTATTTTATTCATCTCTAAAAAGCACTTTTATTTTCGACCTCTAAACGAGGCCCACCGCACGTCGTCCATAGCTAAATACCCCCAATACGAACACAATGGGATATGTATCGTAAGCTGATTCGATCGTTTCGAACAGTTTCCGTTGAAATTTACATTTAAATTACTATATTGAATTTTAAACGTACATTTCGAATTACCGGGGTCACATACTAACTAGAAAAATTCCAGAAAAATATTTTCTAGCTTCGTATTGACGATACGGTCCTAACAAAAATAGTTTCGTCGAATTCTGAGACCGTTAGAAAAATGGCCAATTTCCAGTCGATTAAAATCAACTAAAACCGGTCAAACGCGTTTTCCTTTGCCTCGCTCGCATATTGATTCGAAAAATTATGAAATTTGGAACCTAGCAATAACTCGACATCACAGATCCAACAAAACTAGTTTCGTCGAAATCCGAGGTCATTTGCAAAATGTCCATTTTTAAGGGCCTGAATTCCATAGCGACTATTCAGAATTTTCAACTGGACATATCTTTTGATTCCCGCTATGAAATCCCGATTCTTCGGATTCGTTGGAAAGATACTATCAAATAGATCCTAGGATTTCTGGTTTTACTAAAATCCGGATTGTTTTGCACCCGGTACATTCAATTGAAGTTTGAAATTGAATTATCGAACTACCGCGCCATTTTCAATTCTATTTATAATTATATATAAATATTATATTCTAACGACGGCGTATATAATATATACGTTCGAATTATATTCAAAATAAATTTTCTCATCGATATTATTTAAAATAATCTATTTTAAATATTCAAAATTCGCTAAAGTTGCCAAAATAAAAATTTTAAACTGGCCCAGATTTTCCGGGTTATTACAATCTCCCCCACTTAAAACTTTTCGTCCCCGAAAAGGAACAAAGTCGAAAGTGGTTTGATTATTCAACTCTACTATCGATCTGGCTTCCATTCTCCAACTTTTCAGTTTCTGAGAATTTTCAAATTTTTCAAAAATTTGGCTAACACCCTAAATTTTCGAAAATTTTTGCCATAACCTCCCCTGCAATGGGAGCATCGGGAAATCTCAAATAGCTTCCCCGGTCCTTCAGATCTCAAAAAGAAAAAGAAAAAGCCAAGCGGCTAGCCAATAGGCTCATAAAATCATCATCACCCAAACAAACAGTAAATTATGTAGTAAATATGTACCTATTTGTCGGGCAAACAAATTTTATTCTCTGGCTCTAGCCTCCTTGCTATGACCTGTTCAATGCAAGTATATGTATATGCAAGCAAATGTGATCAATTTTCAATACAGTTCAATATTTGATGCTATTAGGCATAATGGTTCAAAATTAGCAAACAAATAAACAAACAACACAAACATCAATCAATTAGTGGATTAGAGTTTCAAATCCATAAATTTGATACATATACTGAAAATCTTGTTTTTGATGCCAATTCACAACAATGTGTTCTAACTATATAAGTTTTGGTTCTCACACCAGTCTAATGGAAATATATAGAAATCACACCTTCGAAACACGAACATAAGTTCGGATGATGATCGATCAATCATCAGAACCTTCTCCGGGCGTCTAGAATGTGATTCTGTATCTATCTAATATATTAAAACTTCGAATATACGTTCATGACGCGTATATGCAAAATCTTTATATATCAGATTGTCCATATTCAAAATAAATAAATATTCAAATACGTATAAAATGGTTTAAATTTTCAAAACAAAATTGTTTTCATTTGAAAAATATACTCTTCACACTCGTTCTAGGATACTACTGATCCTATCTCTAACGAGTCATTCCAATTGGATATTACTAATCCAATATCTGATGAATTCTTTCGTATGGTTCTAATGTGTCTTGTTCTCGAGCTCTGTAAACCAAAGCTCTGATACCAAATGAAGCGACCCAAAACTTCCCCGGTCTCCGAAGAGATGAGAAAGAACGAATTACTGTGAGGACAAGACAAAACAGAACACAAACAGAAGAACATTTCATTGTTACTACAACAATTCCATCAGATACAAGAATATACAGAGTATAAATGAATAATATACATTCGATAAATATCAGAGATTACAATAAATTACATAGCAGCGGAAAAATATACAAAACACAACTAGAAGTGATACACAGATACAGAGCTTTACGAGCATCGTTCCAGCTGTAAATCAGGACCCTGTGAATATAAATCTGCAAAACCAAAACTACTAGCTGCCCGTGTAGAAAATAGGGGCACCCAGAGTTTAGGTTAAAACAATAAACTCCAGGTCAGTCATGTGACTGGTGTGAGAACTAAAACAGTTATTTAAAACTTTACTTTAAAAGAGAGTAATTCAAGGGACCATGCCGTATAACACGGAACGGGTTTCCTCCCAAGAATACTAGTGCATAGAATAAACAGCGCAATGCTTTTTCGAAAAATGAAGCTATTATAAAACCCAGGTCCCATCACACAATGCAACGCAAGCTGGAGGATAGGGTTTTACCTTATAATAGCCAAATATGCTTGATACGTTTAAAACAAATCATTTGATACTATTATAAGTGTATAGCGTCAAAAACAATTTCAATCATAATATAAATCATAGACGGCATGAGTGCCCCATCCCACTATGTCGCCATACTAGGCTCTACAAATAAAGCCGAAATACACGTATTGGAAATTGGATTTCCATCATGGTGGCTCCTGATTCGAAATATCGATCGCGGAATGCAATTCACCACGGCTTACGTCCCCACAAGAGAAAACACCGTCTGCATCCGCACATTTGGGACCAGAGTACCACCGCGGCTTACGTCCCAGCGAGAGAAAACACCGCTTACTCTATATATCCCTGAGCACTAGGCTCATCTCGGTCGACCGAATCCACGACACCACTAAGGTGCCCATCCACGAAAAAGCATACTGATCAAACCATCAGTTTGCCACCATACCGAGGTGTGAGGCTCGCGGATCAACGCTATACACAAAGCCATGCTATATCAGCTGCGCTTTGATCATCAACCACCAAACTTTGCTTTTCAACAAAAGTCTGGATCACTGCATCTCAGCATGCCACACTATCAATCCATATCGTACCACTGATTTCTGCCAATATATAACCTCTGAGCTCATATGTCTCAGAGAAGGGCGTTAAGCAAGAGAATAAATTCTCCGCCGCCAAACAGATATATATTTAGCAGAGATCAACAAATACAATATAAAGGAATACAATGTCAGACACACCATCCATTTACAAGTCCGTTCTGGGTCCGAACGAAACCGGAGGCACTTTCCTCGCATATCCATCCATCTCCAAGTACGTCTGGACGACCATCAACTATTTCCATCCTCTTGGGTGTACAACCCAATCAGGATTGTCAGTAATTATCCAAACGATGTGGAGACTTCCGGTCTTCAACCACCGTCTTCATCTTCGACATCTCGTCGAATCGGTTATTCAGAATGGGTATAAACCCGGCCTTTCTGAATAACCCACGTATATGATAAACAAATGTTACACAAACACATCAAACGCCTCATTCCAATTCAGAATATTCTTTTATTCACAAAATCACATTTTTAGGGAAAGGTTCCCATTAATTTTATCCAAGATAAATTTTTCTAAATTTATTCTTTAATCTTCCTTTGGATATCATTTCAAACCATATTATGGTTTTCCAAACTAGTCGGGATTAGCGAACCACACCGAAGTAATTATTATTTTATTTCCCAATCCCAACCTATATATCCCATGGAGAAAACTGGTAATACTCCACATCTAACACCACTGTGTTATCGGTAAAATTAATTACCATTTCACGTTCAAATCTAATTAAAGATTTAACTATCGCTTTGGAGCAAAACTGGTGGTACTACATTCTCGATCACCTTTCAGATTTGATAATTTAAATTATCAATTCATTTTTCAATCTAATTAAAGATTCATTAAAACTCCACTTAGTTTTAGTCTTCTCAAAAATCGATATCTTGCCTTTAACTGGGTTAAAGAACCAATGTCTTCTAAAACACGATTCACGATACACCCAAATCACATTTGATATTAAATACAAGGCTCTGAATAGAAAATATATCGGCTTATATTCAATATCAAATTCTGAAACCAACATATATCGTATTGGAAATAACGATATAAAATATATCTTTCAAATCCCCATAACAATATTTGTATAGTCACGAAATCCAACATCGAAATATCCCGAAGATAATTTCGATTCAACTCCAGTCCAATCCACGTATTGGGGGTATTGATCATTTTTAAAATCACTTTCAAAATCAATTTATTTATTTCAAAAATAAATTGATTTTAATTCTTTCAAAACTAGTTTATTTCGATAAAAATCTATTTTTATCTTTTCAAAGGTGGAATTCTCCAGCTCAATTCTTTCCAATCCATATATTATGATTTTACACAAATTATAGATATTTTTAATAATTTTATCAAGGCCCGTACAGTCGATTTCCAACAACGGCCATCGAACTGCACTTACAGCGACCTTTTTCGAATTTGATTTGGACATAACTCCAAATCCAATCGTTAGATTTCAAATTTCTAATATTCATTGGAAAGCTCTTTTCGATATGAACCCAACGGTTCCAGTTTTAGGAGAATCCGACGGTCGGATCTCCCGCAATGTCCGTTTGAAATAAATGGTCGAAATTCACGAACTGTCGCGGCGCGGCGCGTTCTATTCAGGCCATTATATATATAATATATAATATATATATTTCGTCGATTTCCTTTTAAAACGAATTTTATAAATAGTTCTACATTCGTTTCAAAACAATGTCAACTTCATCTTCAATTTCAAATCGATTTGATTTCAATTCAATTCGAGTTCATTTCAATTCAATTCAAATTCAAATTCGTTTCAATTCAATTCAATTCGAATTTACCTTCTATTTGATTCAATTCGAATTCGTTTCAAATTGATTTCAATTCAATTTCAGTTCGTTTTCAATTTCAATTTCAATTTAATTCAATTTGAATTCATTTTTATTTTATTCGAATTCAAATTCGCTTCCTATTCAGTCCGAATTTTAATCTAATTCAATTTGAATTTCATTTCAAAATATTTAATTTTGAAATCACTTTTCAATATTCATTATACAATGAATAAAACCGATATAAATATCGTTCGCGTCAAAATAACGCATCTCTAATCAACACGGCTTTATATTTTCAAAACTTCTTTATTCTATCCAACAAATGAATATTTATCCCATTCAACACATGAATCTATATTTCTTTTATAATATTCATTATTTTCCCAATTGGAATGAGGCCCAATCAATCACCACATAACGTTAATTATATGGATTCCATACAACACATGTATATAATAGCAATAATAAACAATCAACCATCAACCAAAGTGCACTACACTGTATAAGCATCAAATATAGATATCTTACGCTTATAACAGCCTGTCGATCAATCGATCGACATATCTAATCAATCAGGATGAGTGAACTTCAAATTTCATCCCAACACCCGTGTGGGGTTTCAAACAATCAAACACAGATTTTTAGTTGTGCAGTTGGGCGATGTGTAAAATTTATCGACCCATTCAATATCAGTCAAATCAGTGTATATAAACAAATCGGCCGATTTGTTTATAAATATTTATTTATTCACTTTCACGTTAAAAACTATATTTTTAACGATAATATGTTTTATTTTAACACATGAATTTCTATTCATTTCATTTACACAATAAAAATGATATTTTTATTTTTCTAACATATTTTAGAAAATTTCGGCGGCATAACGGCACGATACTAGAAACGGAACAAGGCCTAGCCTTATCCTCGGTCTAGTGAAGGCCCACGCCATTCACCCATCAATCAAATCAATTCCATTTCACCAAACCATTCAATTTCAAATCAAATCATCTAACTAATTACACAACCAAACAATTAAACAAACAAGCCATCCATGGTCTGTGGATGACGGGTGTCGGGTGCTACTAAGCACCGTCTACATCCTAGTATATATATATAATTAGAAAAAGAAATTTGAAGAGTGAGAAGCTCTCACAGATAGCTATCCTAGCTCCACGGCCCTTCATTGATAGAAATCTTCATTGCTATCGCATCTTTGTCATCTTCGTTGCCCGTAGCCACTACATATATAAAAATCACATTTTTATATTCTCTATTATATAAAAATCATATTTTTATCGCTAACTTCATATTGTGAAAATAGAATTTTCATCGCTATTTCATATTTGTAAAAATAGAATTTTCACTTCGTTATACTTTATATAAAAATTGAATCTTTACTATGTTATTCAATATATAAAAATCTACTCTTTTATTTCTATGTTATATAGATAAAAATTATATTTTTATATTCTTAAAACCATACTATTTTTATATTGTTATATACAAATTAAAAATCACTTCTTTATGGTGTCGTTCATATCATAAAAATCAAATCTTTATAAACATTTCATATAAATGAAAAACCAAATCTATTTTATTAAAAATCTGATCTTTACATGATAAAAATCCTTCCTTTGTTTGATTAAAAATCCCTCATGTTTATAAAACCAAACTTCTTCACGTTTATATAAAAACCATCTTTCATGTACATTATCTATAAATAAACTTATCTAAGAACACGTTTTAATATAAACAAAAACTGATTTAAGACAGAAATTAAACTTACATCGGCATAGGAAAAAGAGGGGAAAAACTGTAGGGTGCGCCAGCGTGTCAGAGGGGGAGTCGGTGCTATCGTGGCGGCGCTCAGGTGGTCTCGGCGGCGGGCTCCTGTAGAGTGGCGGGCTAGGGTTTAGGCGCAGCTCGGTTTGGGCATGGGGGGTTAGGGCTTCGGGAGGTATTGGCTGGTGGACATCGCGAGGAAGAGGGAAGGAGGGCGGGTGTCGATGCTATGGGAGCGGTGGTGGCGGGTGGCTGAGAGGGCGACGGGGGTGGCACGACTTGGAGGCCGACGGGTTTGCTGCCATCGATATTTTTTTTTGTTTTAATTTGACCTAGGTTTGACTTCTGAAGGGAGAAACTAACGGGGGGGGCGGGTTTAATGGAAATAGTTGTATATTATTTTTCTTTTATTATTTAATTATTTTATTCATCTCTAAAAAGCACTTTTATTTTCGACCTCTAAACGAGGCCCACCGCCCGTCGTCCATAGCTAAATACCCCCATTACGAACACAATGGGATATGTATCGTAAGCTGATTCGATCGTTTCGAACAGTTTCCGTTGAAATTTACATTTAAATTACTATATTGAATTTTAAACGTACATTTCGAATTACCGGGGTCACATACTAACTAGAAAAATTCCAGAAAAATATTTTATAGCTTCGTATTGACGATACGGTCCTAACAAAACTAGTTTCGTCGAGTTTTGAGACCGTTAGAAAAATGGCCAATTTCCAGTCGATTAAAATCAACTGAAACCGGTCAAACGCGTTTTCCTTTGCCTCGCTCGCATATTGATTCGAAAAATTATGAAATTTGGAACCTAGCAATAACTTGACATCATGGATCCAACAAAACTGGTTTCGTCGAAATCCGAGGTCATTTGCAAAATGTCCATTTTTTAGGGCCTGAATTCCATAGCGACTATTCAGAATTTTCAACTGGACATATCTTTTGATTCCCGCTATGAAATCCCGATTCTTCAGATTCGTTGGAAAGATACTATCAAATAGATCCTAGGATTTCTGGTTTTACTAAAATCCGGATTGTTTTGCACCCGGTACATTCAATTGAAGTTTGAAATTGAATTATCGAACTACCGCGCTATTTTCAATTCTATTTATAATTATGTATAAATATTATATTCTAACGACGGCGTATATAATATATACGTTCAAATTATATTCAAAATAAATTTTCTCGTCGATATTATTTAAAATAATCTATTTTAAATATTCAAAATTCGCTAAAATTGCCAAAATAAAAAATTTAAACTGGCCCAGATTTTCCGGGTTATTACATATATATTTCAGGGGTTTCTAACATCAGTCAAGTATTATTAGTTGGCAAATATGAGGGTGTTCAACATAACATGAACTTGTAATGACACTAGACATGTAAAAACTGTTTACAGTAAAACAGGAAATTTAAACAAAATTTACTCACCTTTCAAAGCTTAAAACCCTTAGCTTCCTTCTCTCTTATTGATCAAGTTCAAGAGCTTATGTTGTGTAGAAAATGTGTATGCTGGTGGTCTTTATATAGTTGTAAAAACTATTAAAATATGTGCATTTAAAACTGTTTTTGCAAGAGAGAAAATCTGTTTTCCAGATTTTGTTTTGACAACTCAAGAAACATATATCTTCTCTCTTGTCAATTCAAAACAACAAATACCCCATTCACATGGCTTAACTAAGACATTCTTCACCCTAAAACCCCTATGCACATGACCTTTCCTTTACCCCATTGATTTCTATGACCAATCGTTTCAAATGCCAATGTACCTCTTATGATCCTCACTATCTTTTTTCTTGGTTTTTGATAAATTGTAGCATCCTTCTCTGGTACTAAATAGGTTCAGTTTTGCATAGTGTTTTCAAATCAAAATATCACATGAAAGCTTGATTTAACTAAAAATATTTAAAACACGTACTTGCCTTGCAAGGGTTTGCAAAAATCTGAAAAACTCTTGCACCAAAAAGGATCTTGGCATGATGATTTTATCATGAAAATCTCTTGAAAATCTATGCTTTTGTGTTTAACTAGTGTATGTGAATTCATGGTTTAAATGCACAAGATTTGACAAGATTTAAGGCACATGTTCTATGACAAAACAAGCATGTTTTTGGAAAATGAGAAGAAAGTGGAATTTCCAGAAAAATTTGTGCAAAAAGAGAATGATGTTGAAACTGAAAATACATGATAACAAATAGATCTTGTCTTGTGCTCATATCTCTTTAGATTCCCTATGCTAGTGTAGGTGTTATCTCCAATATACACACATATATAAATGAAAATATGCGTGCACAAAGAATGGTATTTTCATGTTTCATGTGATCTTGAACTTTGTTTTTAAGCTTGCTTTGCCAAGAAAGTAATAATGCTTTCATGTTTTGATAATGTGCTAGTGAACATGAACTAGCTTTTGACTTGCTTTGATCAAAAGGGTTTTGGCAGTTTTAATTCTAGTATTAAATGTTTTTAAACCAAAAGTTTACAAAAATTCAAATTCTTAAATCTTTAAACATGAACTAACATGTAAAGTAAAAATGGCATCATAAATACATGCTATATAAAAGTATTGTTTTCCATATACATGTATAAATAAAATTAAACAAATGCTATTGAATTCATACTATCATACAGGATGTGTAAAAATTGAGTTTTAGTAAGTGCTATGCTATAAACATATGTAAATGCTGTTATACACAAGTAAACATGTTTTGAAATTATAAAGACTGAATTTTAAATCGTATTTGAAAATACGTACTTACGATAAATCAGTATCTGTGTCAGTGCTCAGTGTAAATACCCGAGTCATTACAGGTTTAAAAATCAAATATATTATTTGTGTATGAATTAAGATTCAATATTTAATTCAGAATGGGTGGTTGAAATCAAATATGTAATGTTGAATATTGGAATTGAATTCAACTGGATATCTGAATTAGATTGAAAATATAAATGGTTGAATTTTAAAATAAATGTTATTGACATTAAATAAACTGGAAATTAAATATTTATTTGTTGAATTATATCGAAAATTGGTCTAGATATGTGTGTATTTGTGTATATAAAGATATTGGATTCAACGTTTCAAATTTGGAATTAAACAATGTTGTTTTGTGAATAAACGGGATAAAAGCGATATACTGATAAATAATTTAGAAATAAAATATCGTCGTATACAAACAAAGTCGAATTACAACCAGATTGATTCAATACGTCAAAATATGACAGTGCGTATATATATATATATATATATATATATATATATTTGTTGCATTTCGGGTTTGCGTTGACGGTTTGGATATTAAGCATTTAACGACAATTTGGGGCAAAATATATTATTTAATTTAAATCAGATGATACCTACCTCAAACAAACCTCAGCCGACCTATGTCCTAAAATATCGTCGCTACCCTATTCTACTGATGGACATTGTTCTTATCTCTACAAATTTTTTCTATAAAATCCATGGCCGAAGCCAGACCGCAATCAGAAATTCGCTCTCCTTTTTCATTTTTAATGGTTCTTTCCACAGCTATTAGTTTTACCGTCACCTAGAATCAATTAAAATTGATTCCTTTTCCAAAACCAAATCATGGCGACCTCCTGAATCGCGAACACCCAAATCAACTAAAAACCGTTGTCCTCAAACCCTATTCACAACCAGCGTTGCAATTCGAAGTTAAACCAATGTCCACCAGAGCCTTCACCAAGAGCTCGCTGTTAAAGACGCTGCCATTGGCAACTGAAGGCCGTCGCCGCCTATCCGACGTCGTTTGCGCCTTTTCAGCCTCTGCAGGTGAGTTATTAGCTCACGATTATCTTTAAATCAAATAGATTGATTTCAACGTAAACTAAATATAGGTATTTGTTGATTCCGATTGAGTTGACTATCTTGAGTACTCTCCTAAATTGATAATTACAAAACTTATATGATCATGTGTTTTCTTGTTTTAAAATTTATGTCTTCAGTAAAAATGATGACAAAATATCATAATAAGTTGATTGAATAATGGGCGAGGCTGAGTGCATAATTGAAGTTGCTAGTGGATGTGTTTGATAATTACTGCTTAAATCATTTGCGGATTCATGCCCCTCTAATTTGTGTGTTACATCTCTTACTGTATGGGGGACCAGAGATGTTGGTGTATTTGACATTATCTTTGAGATCATACTCTTGACATAAATCTCAATGTTTATTCAATGGATGTTGGTCAGCGTTGAACATGGTATGGTGGTTAATGTTTTGATACACTTAAAATCGTATGGAAAATTGGTTAATGTCTTGATACAATCAAAATCATAATTGAATTTTAAGAAGGATATGTGTATTACCATTAATTAAAGTATGCTTGTTTGGTTAGTCGTAAAACTAAGTTTATGTTGTGTTGAAAATTTGAGTCAAGAAGGAAAATGTTCATATTTCATAAGTACCATTGCATGTGATGCTATGGCATCATCTTAAATCAACAGTATGAACCTTAAATGTATGCATGTGGTATCATTTTTATGATTTGATGTTTGTAGGCATCCTTAGTATATTGGTTGTCAAGTTAGCAGGAACAAAGCATTTCTGGTTGTTAAAAATTCAATATTTTGTGCTAATGGCCAGTAAATATGTGATCTTGAACCTAAAAGCATAATTGTGGTTATCTGATTCATTATATTTAAATCTTTGAATTGATCACTCCAATCAGCAAACAGAGAAGGAGGAAACCTGTTATTTAAATAGATGAATATCCTTCTCTGTAAAACCAAGCCTAAGAGCTTCTAACTTAAAAAAAATCGACATTTTCAACTCCAATTGTTTTTAGATAAAACTTTCAACTACTAATGACGATGATGATGTCAGCATTGAAGAAGATGTGTCTGTAGAAGAAGATATATTATAATTTTGCCTGAATGATATTTGTCATACAATAATTTTGCATGTTTCTCACTTCTGGTACATAAATATTAATTTCATTTGCCACTTAGCACATAAGGAACGTAGCTCTTGTCCATTATCACTAAATGACATTTGTCATTTGAATAAAGCAAACACACATGTAATATTAGTATGATCATCGTAATTCCATGATCCATGATTATTGAAGTTATCAAGGTTATAAAATCTCACATAGAACCAGGGTAGGTGTAGGATATAATTTTTTGAAATCAAAACAATCAAATGAACCTATGTTTCAGGTGGATTTAACTGTGGTTATTTCTGCTGAAACCTTATGATATGATATATGGTATGGTGGCCAAATGTAAGCTGCTTGTCAATATGTATATATATATTTAAAAAAATGTAAACCTTTAAAACATTATATATCTGGTTTAGAATCAAATGTATACTGGAATTAGTAAAATTAAGTAGCTGGATTTTTTTTGAAACAAATATACACTTATCCCTATATGTGCATGGGGTTCACGTATTTATATATGCATGTTGGTCCAAATTTCGCCCTAAAGTATGTGTGTGTGTGTATATATATATAATGAGGTTGTATGGTCTATAGTTGCAAATTGTTCATCGATCTCACTTTTAACTAGTCGTTTTTATTTCAAATCTAAACTGTTTGTACTTGGAAAATTGTTTTTACAGTCAAAATTTTGATATAGACTTTGGTTATTAATTTTGGTACTGCTTGTTTATATATGACAAGCATTTTATTTGAAATTTGAGACATTTTCATACATTACAAACTTCGATTCCAATTATAGGTACTCGATCATCGTTCTTAATATAGTTCATATTTGGAAGATCAGCTAAAATCATGATAAACTATTTTCACTTTTCATATATATACGAGGTACACATACTCACCAGTTATTTGATACATCAATAAATATATTATTAATGCACGTGACGTGCATATGCACAAATGCTGAGTAGCCCTTAACGCATGGAATGGTATGCAGTACATGATTTTATTACTAAAGTGGAAAATGAAGTGGTTATATGGTGAATTTTATGGGAAAAGGTAAAATCAGCAGAATAACATAAAAATCGATAGTTAGTACTTTCATTTTTGGCCAGTTTTGTCTTGTGTTATAATCCTACTACATCTCCTTGAAGACTTAAATTTGCATTAATTATATCTTGAATTGATGTTGGTTACATGATCAAAACTCCAGGTTCCTGCATATTTCCATACATTGCAATTTCAATGGATTATTTCCGATAATATTAAATATTTGGTTAGGTTTTTGAAAGAGCACACTGCGTTTTAGAATTATTGCCCTGATGGATAACAAATTAAGTAACATACTTTATAGTATTAATCATATTACCATTCCAATAAAGAAAAAGGGATAAACTGAGAGTTGTATAAAATAATATGTGTCTGCCCTTCAATGTGTGCGTGAACAAATATAATGGCTTACATAACTTTATTAGTACAATATGAACGGATATCACACTTGATCTAGATACAATGATATGAATAGATACCACCACTGTTTATTTTATGTATTACATCTATTTTGAGATTAACAGTTATATTTTAGTTTATATTGCAGTTAATTTACTTGAACTATGATTAATCCTGACTCGAGTGTTTTATGTTTCTACATGAAACGCTCGGGTCAGACCCGAGCAGTACTGTAACACCCCTCGTCCATTAATGTCACTCACAAAGGGAATGCATTAACTTCCATGGAGGTTTTAAGTGAATATAGAACAGAAAAATTACAACAAGACAAATAATAAGTAGTACTTGGAAATATAAAACTTCATTTTATTACAACGGAAATTAAACATGTTTGTTAGATCATAAAACCATTCATCAGAGTCAAGTACAATATCCATCTTCATAAAACAAAATACATAATCCCATTACACAAATAGCCATTAATGAAGATAACAAGCTGGACTTTACTTCAACGGTCCAAGCTTTCCCAAAGAGATAAAGCAATCCAATCAAACTCCACTAGAGCTGGGTCCAACCTGAGGACCTGGAGGGGGAAAAAGGATAGAAATGGAGGGGGTCAGACATAAAGTCTGACGAATATGATAATTCTAACAATACTATTATCAAAGTAACTAGACTAAGGCATAAGCTGGAAAACAAGTAAATGTCTATGAACTATTAGGTATGGAAGAGCAGATAAAGATAACATTAAAGATAACGTTAAAGGCATACCTAATTACTAACGAATAATTACTACACTGCACCACACCAGTCACCCTAAAGGTTGATCCCACTTGCTTCACACAGAAACTATATAAATAGCCTTGTGTACCACTAGCTAACTACATAGGTGTCGTCTGCCCCTATCTCCACTAGGTGTACTCCACTACCCACTTGCGATCGGCTCCCTACTCGTAGATACCCGTGCTGGCCCCACAGTGGGGTGTATCACTCCCCTAAAGTGGCAACCCGATACAACTTGAGAATGCACGGCTTATACCTACACGATGCAACAACGTCTTACCTACCAGCCCGGGTCCACACACGCATATGAAACCCGTTGGACTTGCGTTGCCACCGCTCCCCGTTTTGGCCTCTAATAGTCAAACCCAGCATGCATGTCCCGTCCTCGACTTGGGTCGAGCCCACAAAGATACATTTGGGATACTGGTTGAAATGGGCCCCCACAAGCTACCCACCTAAGCTTGTCCACTAGTACATCCCACTTAACCCTCTTAGTCATGTTCATTTACATGTGTGTTTGGTTAAGTCTTACCAATCGTATTTCACATGCCACTAAGGGCACCCACTAGATTCCTCATGCCACCCCAGGCACCTACTTAACCCCCATGTCCCACCTTACATGTTTATCTGGTTAAGTATTTCTTAATTCATTCAGGCCATAACCTCATACAGACCTCTCACATTAGACTGGCATTTATGGCAGCTGGATTTGCCGGGCGGGTCCGGGCAGTCTTACACCATAAAAGAGTCTAACCTCGTGTCTTTACAACTGTTATGCTTTAGTTTAGGCCTAGGACCTCTCACATTGGGCAGACATTTGTGACCACTGGATTTGTCGGGCGGGTCCGGGCAGGCTTACGTCACAAACGAGTCCAACCTCGTGTCCTAAGCATTGATTATAACTTATAATCTTTTACCCCAGTTTTAATAATTCCCTATTCAAATTATTAATTAACTCCAATTTTTAATGATGTCCATAATTGACTCAATTATGGCCATACACTCATGGCATGCAAAATCATATCAATGGCACCCCAATTTCTTATTATTAAATCCTTTATAATACCCCTACCTCACGTTATTCGTTCGCTTATTCAACGCAGAACATACGTTAGACTCGAATAGTCTAACTCATAGCACAAAGATAAATTATCACAACATATAGACAAATAAAATAATCCAATCATAATAGGGGTGAAACTTGCATAAACTACACATGTTAAGGATCTAAAGGTGTCAACTTGTTAAATGTCACAATTTACATGATATGATTATAACCCAAATTTATGTATAAACTTGCATATGGGGTTTTAGGCAACATAATGATGGTGTGAACTAGCATCTAACACATAGTATTCACATATGTCATAGCATAATTCTAGATGTCATAATTCTAGATCTAAATAGATGTCATGGCATATGTTCATAATCTTTACTAATCAATCTAAACTTGCATATGTGATTTGTCATATAGATCAACATAGCCCAAACATTATGATTTGATTAACATGAACTAATTAGCATAGATAATAACATCATGATTTAATAACATGTATGATTTATCACAACTTAGCATAGAAAACTACAACCTATACAATATCATCATAGCATGATTTACAACATATAGGATATCATAATCACATAACATAGGATTTACAATATACATGATAGCATAAGGTTTACAACAACATATATGACAATTCACATCATTCACTCATAATCCATTCATGACTTAATCTAATTAGTTTGCAATAATCTTGTTAAGATCATCATACTCACAATTAAAAGAGAAAGAGAGTCTTGATTTGCTTTAGAGTTGAGTAGAATTAGGGTTTGATTAGCTTTCTTCCTTCTTAGTTGGCGGCGGCTACACTGAGTTCCATGGCGGCGGTATGACGGTGGCTATTCTATTTTTCATGTGAATTAGAGTGAGAGACTACCTAGGTATTTATAGAGTTTAGGGTTTATTTAGACCGTCAGATCAGCTCAGAACTAAACTGAACCGTTTAATTTGCCAACTCAGCCCTAAAGGCACATCAGCAGCTCAAGATTGGGCTCAGTCAAAACCCTAGCCGACTGACCAGGTCGACTCCCCAGCCGACCGGGGGGGGGGGGGGGTGGTCGGTTGCCCAGTCGACTCCCTAGTCGACCTGGGGTGCTGGGCGGAAATTTTCCCGCCTAGCCTGTTTGACTCCGAATTTTGAATTTAAATTTTCTGAAATCTGTTTTGAATTTTATGAAACTTCCGATGGCCATAACTTCTTCATACGAAGTCCAATTCACGCAAACTCGGACTCTATTTCAACCAGAATTCCGAGACGAACACAATGGCGCAACCCGTTTCCCACAATTCTCACGTCTGAGATTAGTTATTCTTTAATTTGTGAATATTAACATTAACAGAATTACGGGGTGTTACAAGTACATATTTAAAGTTTTCAACTCTGAATTCGAAGATTGGCAACGCTGGGGGTTCTGGAGACATGCACTCTGATGTTTTTAAACAATAAATATTTCTTTTCTATTTAAACTATATATTACATTTCGCTGTATAGAAAAGTTTCTTGTATCAAAAATTCTGAGAATAAATCAAAGTTTATTTCGTTGTTTAATCCTGTGTTATTTATTTATTATATGTTTCTATGTTTGTTCCGTGTTTAAACTTTGTAAGTTAAATAATGATCCGTTAGTCCGAACATTTGAAGTTGGTTTAATGGCCAATTTGAAGCGGTCAAAATGGCGGGACATTACAAATATATTTGGATACCGTTTAACTCGAAACTATTATTGTTTGGATATAAATCCATATTTGTTATATTTGAGGTTATATGATAGTTTTATTTGGGTAACGACCCGTATTTTCGGCAATATAATAATTAATTTATTTAATTATTTAAATAGTAATTCAGAGAACTAAATGGTCGTTGAATTGAATTATATGGATTTATTTAATTAAAATAAATAATAGAATAATATATTTAATTCTGGAATAACCAGAATTTGCTAAATTGACCATATAATGTGAATTGGACAATTTAATATATATATATATATAATTCAGCTTAGAGTTGAATTAGAATAACGAATATATTTAAATAATGACAGTTGAACGTATAATTATATTATAATTATAATCGAGCTAGAAATGGCGCTGCAGTTCGTAATTTGGCGATTTGAACTTCAACTGAATGTACAGAGTCTATTGTAAATCAGATTTCTATGAAACAAGAAACGTTAGGAGCTGGTGAAGTATATCTTTCTAGTGGAAGAGAAAAATCGGGATTTCATTGTGTATATTTTGAGTTATGTCCAAATCAAAATTTAGAAAATTCGCTATGGAATTCCTTTATAATTTATATAGATTTATTTATATTTTAAAATGGATTTTTAAATATAAATCGAATATTGACGTAACACTGGATTTGAAATATCGAGTTATAAATCCAGGTGTAGCAGGATGATATTCTGTTGTGAATATATACGATAATATTTATTTTTAAATATTAAATTTAAAAGTTTTTAAATATATTTATATATTTAAATGGGTTATTTGGAGCTTTAAAAATAGCCAGTTTTTCAAACGACCTCAGAATTCAACGAAACTAATTTTGTTAGATCCGCAATATTAAATTATTGATAGGTTTCAATTTCCGTGATTTTTTAAGTTAGTATGTGGCTGTACCGATTTTTAAAGTGAAAAACAGTCGGTATTCTAATGGTTAAAAAACGCTGTGAGAGCAAACGAAGTCAGAATTCGACGAAGCTAATTTTGTTGGGTCCGTAATGTCGAACTCTAGCTGCATGTCCGGTTTGGTGATTTTTGGGTGTCGTATGTGATTACAGGAATTTTAGAGGACAAATGTAAGCAGCGATTGCTTAAAATTAAATAAACAAATTGAATAAAAAAAAAATATAAAACCACCCTATAAATAATCTCAACTCTTGCCTAACCCTAAATCATCCTCCAGCCTTCTGAAAAACTCACGCCGCCACCATTCTTCATTTACAGTAATCAATATTCGAAAATCTAAAACAAACCAAATAAAATTCTATAAATTTTAAAACCAGTCTCTTTGAAGTCCTCAAGCATTTCTCTCCATTTCCATATGAATTTTACATGGTGCGATTAAATTTGTGTCAAGCTCGAAATGTACAGTAATAGTTAAGGTTTTTCGATTCTGCGAAATGGAGCAACGATTCTCGAATTGGATGTTGTTTTTGGAATCAGCATGATGTTTAGCACCTCGGGTGGATTTTTGGGTGAACTCGATGTTTAAAGGGGTCGATGTCCTTCCTGTATTCAGCAAAGGAGGTCTGCGATGCATCTCGGATGAAGGCCTAGGGCCTGGCAACGTTCATATGAGGAGGTAGAGGCTGCAGAGAGGAGAACAATGGAAGTGGTGGCATTCCATATGATGTTGAGATGGAGGTGCGGTGGAGAAATGAAGTTTTGGCAATGGCTATGGTATTTTTGAGTCGGGTTTTATGTCTGGAGGAGGAAGACATTGTAGGTGCGGGCTGAACGGGTAATGGGCCGACATATTAAAAAGGTTAAAGCCCAACTATATTTTAAAATCCATGTTTTGTTTTATATAAAATATATACTAACTTCTAAATATCATAACTATGTCATATGTAAACGAAATTCAGCAAAACTAGTTGCGTTGGGATCGTATGGACGTAGGCTTCACAATGGAACTGATCGGGAGTGAATTAGAGCTCGGTTGGATTTATGGTGAAATTAAACGTCTGAATCAAATCAATCACCAATTATCGTTATTTAACGATAACCATCCAATGTGAGTAAATCTCACTAACTCTGCTCAATTTATATTTTTATAAAATATTTTTAGAATTGATAAATAATGGTTATTTCCTGTGTGTTGGCTGTTTGGTTGAACAGCTAGTCAGTTGATTGAAAATATAGATAACTATATAGATATAAATCGTTAATCAAATATTGATTCTGTTTAGCAGAATATTTCATAGTGAAATAAAATTGATGTTAATTTTATTGTTTAACATCTGTGGATGTAGGGAAATAGGTCGGAAGAATCCAACTGGGTTCGTCAACATTTATTTTACTGTTTTTTTTTGATATATTGTGTTATATGATGTGTTACAAAATCTTTTGTTGATTTTGTATGTTTGAATGTTACTGATCATTGTTATATGGTACATTAAATACCATAAGGAATACTGGAATGTTAAAAAAGAAAATTTCAACGTTATATTGAAAAAGAAATATTTATAATATCAAAAGATGTTATATAAAGAAACATTTTTAAATATGATATTATAAAAAGAAATATTTATTTAGGGAAATAAATATGATAAAATACAAAGAGCAAATATTTGTGAAAACAAATAAAAAAGGGAAGTATTTGTAAAACATTTACAAATAGAATTGAAAAGGGAATATTTATAAAACATTTACAAATAGATTATAAATGGAAATATTTATTTAGAAAATAAATGGAATAATAAAGAAATATTTATTTAGGAAAATAAATAGAATTATAAAAAAATATTTATTTAGAAAATAAATAGACTATAAAAGGAAATACTTGAAAAATGAATAGATTGTATAAAAAGAGAATTTTACACTAGGAAGGTTTAGACCAGTGCTTCGCACATGGGTATAACAGAATATGAATTCAAAGTGAACATTTAAGAGAAATCTGTTTTAATAGATAAAGTAAGAAGATAAATTTATAAATAAGGTTTTATAAATTAAATAAAATGTTTATCATTGGATAAATAGAATATATATAAGTCACGACTTATATAGATAAGTAAGAATCGATTTCAACATCGATATTTAAAACTGAATATGGACGAAGAGTTAGTCAATTAAGAGTTAATCGGTTAGAGCTAATCGAATTAGAGTAATTAATTAGAGTTAATCGAATTAGAGTAATTAATTAGAGTTAATCAGTTAGAATTAACCAGTTAGAGTTAATTAGATAGAGTTAACCAGTAAGAGTTAACCAGATAGAGTAAATTGAACATAGTTAATCGAATTAGGATTAATTGAATATTAGTTATTCAATTAGAGTTGATCGAATATAGTTATTTGAGATAGAGTTAGTAAAACATAGTCATTCAGGACAAGTTGTCATTTTGTACGACTGCTAGTGTAATTCGCAGGGCTGCAAATAGCCTACGGCAGTCGGATGTTCCCTAAGGGAATCAGGCGTAACCATTGTGATCGCTGCGATCTAGAGTCAGGTGAACGAAGTTAAATCGAATATTAGCCATTCGAAATAAAGTTAAAACAGACATAGTTATTTGAATATAAGTTAATCGAATATTAGTTATTCGATAGGAGTTAAATAAGTTGAGTTAACCAAGTAAGTTAAATAAGCCGAGTTAATCAAGTAAGTTAAATAAGTTGAGTTAATCAAGTAAGTTTGTAACGGCCCGGGAAAATTCGACGCTCGAATTTTCAACAACAATACTTAATCCCGTATTACTTGTCAAAAATCCAAGTATCGAACCCCAAACTGTTAATAGAAAGAGGTTAGAGGGTGAGAAATAGGAAGAAAGAAATTTTAGAATAGAAGAAAGAAGAAGAACACATCAGAATCTCACAGCGGAACGAGTAAATATAATATAACAAATCTCTTTGAAAAGAAGACTGTATATATACATACCATTTATCAGAGTAAACATACATCAATCACAGCGGAAATACTTGTATAACTAACAGTGAACCCTCCTGCTTCCAACTCTGAAACTTGTAGCGGAACCTAACCTGTAAATATGCTTGGTCTGACCCGAGCACATTTGATTTAAAACAAAAACACACCGGGTCAGTCTGGAATACTTTCAGTAATAAATTCACAGCACACACAACTTGTTTAACTTTTGAAAATCCTTTCTGAAATAAAAGGATAATAGTAAGACCAGCCCGCACATAAACACGGACGGTTTTTACTTTACTATAACCCAAAACGTTTTTGAAATCAATATCTTTTTCTGATATTATCATAGTGTCTAAATACAAGTAAATATCAATTTAGAGGAACGCTTGCATCTCACGCTCCCCATATATAGTATACAAACCAAAACCGCGGGCGCTTATTGGTGTGAAAACCCGTAACTTCCCCGTATAGGAGAGCGTCGGATAGTTCGAGAACAAGCCACATACAAAACGCATACAGAAGAACATTTCATTGTATATTAGAACAATGCATCAGATTACAAGAATATACAGAGTATAAATGAATATTACACAGAAATATCAGAGATTTAAATTACATTTAAATACATAGCAGCGGAAAATAATACAATACACAACTAGAAGGAGATATACGGATACAAAGCTTTCCGGATATTGTTCCAGCTGTAAACCAGGATCCTGTGAATATAAATCTGCAAAACCAAAACTACTAGCTGCCCGTGTCAAAATAAGGGCACCCAGAGTTTAGGTTAAAACAATAAACTCCAGGTCAGTCATGTGACTGGTGTGAGAACTAAAATAGTTATTAATCTTTATTTTAAATCATTAGGTAAATCAAGGGACCACGCCGTATAACACGGAACGGGTTTCCTCCCAAGAATACCAGTGCATAAAACAAAAAGCGCAATGCTAAATAAAGAAAAATGAAGCTGTTATAAGACCCAGGTCCTATCACACAATGCAACGCAAGCCGGGGGATAGGGTTTTCCCTTATAACAGCCAAAGAATGCTTGATACGTTTTAAAACAAATCGTTTGATACTATTATAAGTGCATAGTGTATAAAACAACTTCAAATCATAAGTATCAATCATAGGCGGCATGGGTACCATATATCATGTCGCCATACTAGTTCTACAATTAAAACCGCAAATGTCACGTATTTGGAAATTGGATTTCCATCTATGAACCGAGGCAAAAGATAGTCCTCAACCAATTCGAGACGCTCTAGCCCGTGTCTCAGGCAAGCGCGCAGGCAAGCCTTTAGATCCTCAGGGCCGGTCCACCGATGTGGATTATTATGCCTGAACACTACGTCTCCCCACCCTATGGGGGTGTAAGTCTGGTCCGTCAGCCGACCAGAATGCATCGGCCGAAACCGATATAACCGAGGCGCCTCGCAACAGCAACAACCACATAAGTCAAACTCGTCAGGGCGTGTAAAACCACTGACGCCACTTCTAGCTAGAAAGAAACGCATGCCCTCCCTGACGTCCTCTCCCGTTTTTGGTTCACAACCGGGGTGCGAGGCTCACGAATTCACGTTACACAAAGCTGTGCCACACAGGCTGTGCTTTGATCATCACCACAAGACTTTGCTTTTCAACAGAAGCCTCGATCAATTGCCATTGAGGCATGCCACACAGGCAATTCACTCCATGCGTTTGATATCCACCAATATATAACCCCTGAGCTCGTACGTCTCAGAGAAGGGCGTTAAGCAAAAGAATAAATTCTCCGCCGCCAAACAGATATATATTTAATAGAGATCAATCACACGGACTAAAATCCAATGTCAGACATACAGTCCATTTACAAGTCCGTTCTGGGTCTGAACGAAACCGGAGGCACCTAGTACCCCGCATATCCATCGATCTCCAAGTACGTCTGGACGATCACCAACTGTTTCCATCTTCTTGGGTGTACAGCCCAATCAAGATCATCAGTTATCACCCAAACGACGTGAAGACTTCCGGTCTTCGACCACCGTCTTCATTTTCGACTTATCGTCGTATCAGTTATTCAGAATGGGATAAACCCGGTCTTTCCGAATAACTCGCGTATATTTTAAATAAATGTTACACAAACACAACATACGCCTCATTCCAATTCATCAGTCACTAACCGCAAATTAATCAAGAGAATAGTTCCCCAAATATTAACCCCGAAGGCCGAAACCAACATCAGATCAATATCCAGAAAACCCTTCTGCTTGGCTAACCGACAGTTAGTTTCTAAATTTCACATTCATAGGGAAGATTCCCCTTAATTTTATCAAAGATAAATTCCTTGAATTTATTCTTTAATCTACTTTTGAATATCAATTCAAAACTAGTCGGGATTAACGAACCTTACCGAAGTAATCATTTGTTTTAATTTCCCAATCCCAACCTATTCATCCCATGAAGTAAAACTGGTCATACTTCATATCTAACACCACGGTGTTATCGGTAAATTCAATTACCATTTCACGTTCAAATCTAATTAAAGATTTAACTATCGCCTGGAGCAAAACTGGTGATACTCCATTTTCGATCATTTCAATCTAATTAAAGATTCATTAAAACTCCACTTAGTTTAAATCTTCGACTGGGTTAAAGAATCAGTGTCATTTAAAACACGGTTCACGATAAACCCAAAATCACATTCATTAATTGTCGGGTTAAAGAACGAGTGTTATTTAAAACACTGTTCACGATAAACCCAAAAATCAATATCAATTCAATTCCAATTAAATATTATTTAATTGGTACACTTCATTAAATCTAAATGAAAAGATTTAATCTTTTCTCAACTGGGTTCAAGAACAGTGTTAGTGAAGACACCATTCACGACAAACCCAAATCACATTTGATATTCAATATAAGGCTCTGAATAGAAAATATATCGGCTTATATTCAATATCAAATTCTACGACTAACAAATGTCGTATTGGAAATAACAATATAAATATATATCTTTCAAATTTCCATAACAACATCTGTATAATCACGAATTCCAACATCGAAATATTTCGAAGACAATTTCGATTCAAATCCACTCCAATGCAATCATTGGATATTCTGGTTATTTTCAAAACCCTTTTTCAAATTCAATTTATTTATTTAAAAATAAATAGAATTATATTTCTAGTTCAAAACTAGTTCAATTCGATAAAAGTCTATTTTTATCTTTTCAAATATGGAGTTTTCCATCCCAAACCTTCACAAATCATTTCTTATGATTTTACACAAATTATTACTATTTTTAATAATTTTATCAAGGCCCGTACAGTCGATTTCCATCAATGGCCATCGAACTGCACTTACAGCGACCTTTTTCAAATTTGATTTGGACATAATTCCAAATCCAACCGTTAGATTTCAAATTTCTAATATTCTTTAGAAAGCTCTTTTCGATACAAACCCAACGGTTCCGGTTTTAGGAGAATCCGACGGTCGGATCTCCCGTAATGTCCGTTTGAAATAAATGGTCGAAATTCACGAACTACCGCGGCGCGGCGCGTTCTATTCAGGCCATTATATTATATATATAATATATATAATATATATTTCGTCGATTTCTATTTAAAACGAATTATATAAATAGTTTTAAAATTCGTTTCAAAATCTATTTCAACTTCCATCTCAATTCAAAGCAAAATTGAATTCTTCTCTATAAATTCGTTTTAAAATTCATTTCTATTCAATTCAAATTTCAATTCAATTTGAATTCATTTCAATTTGCTTTCAATTCAATTCATTTCGAAATCGTTTTCAATTCAATTCATTTCGAAATCACTTTCAATTCAATTCACTTTGAATTCGTTTTCAATTCATTTCGAAATCGTTTTCAATTCAATTCATTTCGAAATCGTTTTCAATTCAATTCACTTTGAATTCGTTTTCAATTCAATTCATTTTGAATTCGTTTTCAATTCAATTCATTTTGAATTCGTTTTCAATTCAATTCATTTTGAATTCGTTTTCAATTCAATTCACTTTGAATTCGTTTTCAATTCAATTCATTTCGAAATCGTTTTCAATTCAATTCACTTTGAATTCGTTTTCAATTCAATTCATTTTGAATTCGTTTTCAATTCAATTCATTTCGAAATCGTTTTCAATTCAATTCACTTTGAATTCGTTTTCAATTCAATTCATTTCGAAATCGTTTTCAATTCAATTCACTTTGAATTCGTTTTCAATTCAATTCATTTTGAATTCGTTTTCAATTCAATTCATTTCGAAATCGTTTTCAATTCAATTCATTTCGAAATCGTTTTCAATTCAATTCATTTCGAAATCGTTTTCAATTCAATTCATTTCGAAATCGTTTTCAATTCAATTCATTTCGAAATCGTTTTCAATTCAATTCATTTCGAAATATTCGATTTCCAAATTACTTTCAATATTCATTTTAAAATGAATAAAATCGATATAAATATCGTTCACGTCAAAATGGCGTCAATCTAATCAACACGGCTTCATAAATTTCTATTTTCAAATATTCTATTTCAAATATTTCCTATTATCAAAATATTCCTTATTTTCACGATTGGAATGAGGCCCAATCAATTACCATATAAAGTTAATTATATGGATTTTCATACAACACATGTATATAATAGCAACTATAAATAATCAACCATCGACCAAAGTGCACTACACTGTATAAGCATCAAATATAGATATCTAACGCTTATACAGCCTGTCAATCCATCGATCGACATATTTAATCAATCAGGATGAGTGAACCTCAAATTTCATCCCAACACCCGTGTGGGGTTTCAAACAATCAAACACATTTTATTTGTGCAGTTGGGCGATGTGTAAAATTTATCGTCCCGAACAATGTCCTTCAAATAGGTGTACATAAACAAACCGTCTGGTTTGTAAATGAATATTTTATTTTATTCACTTTCACTATATTCATATTCACGTTAAAAATTATATTTTTAACGATAAAACATTTTATTCCAACATATGAATTTCTATTATTCATTTACACAATAAAATGATATTTTTATTTTTCTAACTTATTTTAGAAAATTTCGGCGACATAACGGCACGATACTAGAAACGGGACAAGGCCTAGCCTTATCCCCGGTCTAGTGAAGGCCCACGCCATTCACACATCAATCAAACCAATCAGTTTCACCAAACAATTCAATTTCAAATCAAATCATCACTAATCTATGTAACCAAACAAACAAGTCCATGGTCTGTGGACGATTGTGTCGGGTGCTACTAAGCACCGTCTGCATCCTAGTATATATATATATATAACTAGAAAAATAAATTGAAAGGTGAGAAATTCTCACAAATAGCTATCCTAGCTCCACGACACTTCTAATGCAGGAAATCTTTGCCAACTCGCCTTTTTGTCGCTTTCGCCCGTATTCTCTACATATGTAAAAATCGAACTTTTACGATGCTATTCAATATATAAAAATCGAATTTTTTACTTCGTTTAAAAACCAAGGCTTTATCATTCTAAAATTGAGTTTTAATCACTTTGTAAATCGAACCATTTCATACTATTGAAAACCCTATCATGGTCATGCTATTCCATATGTAAACTGAAAATGAAATTTAAATGGAAATTTACTTACTTTCCAGAGGAGGGTCCACCATCGGAATGGGGCGGGGTAGGGCGGCGCCAGGCCTGCTGGTGGCGGCGGTCTGACCTAGTGGCGTCGGGTTTGGTGTCTGGTGGTGGCGACAGAGGGTTGCGGGGTTGTTTGGGTCTCGTGCTCGCGAGGGTCGTCGCGTCAGGGATTCGGGGATGGAGGTCTTCGACGTAGGAGGCCGGAGGCTGTAGGGGAGGTGCGCGTGACGAGGCAGCGGCGGTGGGGCCAGGTGCGGCAGACGACGAGAGGGTGCTCTGGTGGCTCGAGGTCTGGCTAGGGTTTTTTTTTTATTTAATCGATTTCCAGCGTTGACTAGGGACAGGAGAAAAGGAAAAGGGGGGGCAGCCTTATATAATTTAATATTTTATTTCTATTTTATTCTATCAAAGTTACTTCAAAAATTCGAACTCCTTTTTGAGCCCACCAACTGTCGCCCCTAGCTAAATACCCCCATTCCGAACACAATGGGGTATGCCACGTAGGCCAATTCGACTGTTTGCATCAGTTTCCGTTGAATTTAAAGTATAAATCAGTATATTGAATTTTAAACGTACATTTCAAATTACCGGGGTCACATACGAACTTTAAAAATTCCTGAAAAATATTTTCTAGCTTCTTATTGACGATACGGTCCTAACAAAACTAATTTCGTCGAATTCTGAGACCGTTAGAAAAATGGCCAATTTCCAGTCGATTAAAATCAACTGAAATGGTCAAAACACGTTTTCCTATGCCACGCTCACATATTAATTCAAAAAATTATGAAATTTGGAATCTAGCAATAACTTAACATCACGGACCCAACAAAACTGGTTTCGTCGAAATCCGAGGTCGTTTGCAAAATTGCTATTTTTAAGGGCCTTATATATATAAAAATATATATAAATTCCACAGCGACTATTTCTAATTTTAAACTGGACATATCTTATCATTTCTAAGATGAAATCTCAGTTTGTTAACTTCGTTACAAAGATATAGTTATACAGATTCAAATATTTCTTGTTTCGTTCAATTCTGACTTATATTGAATTCTGTATATTCATTTGAAATTAGAAATCGAATTTTCGAACTACCGCGCCATTTTCAATTCCTTTTATAATTATATATAATTATTATATATTCTAACGATGACGTATATTATATATATGTTCGAATTATATTCAAAATAAATTTCACGTCGATATTATTTAAAATAATTCATTTTAAATAATCAAAATTCGCTAAAATTGCCAAAATAAAAATTTTAAACAGGCCCAGAATTTGCGGGTTGTTACAATCTCCCCCACTTAAAACTTTTCGTCCCCGAAAAGGAACAAAGTCGAAAGTGGTTTGATTAATCAACTCTACGCTCGATCTGACTTCCTTTCTCCAACTTTTCAGTTTCTGAGAATTTTCAAAATTTCAAAAATTTGGCTAACTCCCTAAATTTTCGAAAAATTTCGCCATAACCTCCCCTGCACCGGGAGCATCGGGGAATTTCAAATAGCTTCCCCGGTCCTTCAGATCTCAAAAAGAAAAAGAAAAAGCCAAGCGGCTAGCCAATAGGCTCACAAAATCATCATCACCCAAACAAAACAGTAAATTATGTAGTAAACATGTACCTATTTGTCGGGCAAACAAATTTTATTCTCTGCTCTAGCCTCCTTGCTATGACCTGTTCAAGGTAAGTATACGTATATGCAAGCAAATACGACCAATTTTCAATATAATTCAATATTTGGTGCTATTAGGCAAAATGGTTCAAAATTATCAAACAACTAAACAAACAACACAAACATCAATCAATTAGTGAATTAGAGTTTCAAATTCATAACTTTGATATATAGTCAAAAATCAGATTTTTGATGCCAAATCACAACAAATAAATCTATCTATATAAGTTTTGGTTCTCACACCAGTCTAATGGAAATATATAGAAAATCACACCTTCGAAACTCGAATACCAATTCTGATGATGTCTAGACTATCATCAGAATCGTCTCCGGGCGACTAGAGTGTGGCTCTATATCTATCCAGTATATTAAAACTTCAAATACACGTGGATCAGACGTATACGCAAAGTCTATATATACTGGACTGTCCAAATTCAAACATAATAACTAATCAAATACGAATAGTTGATTTAAATTTTCAAAACAAAATTTGTTTTCATTTTCAAAAATATACTCTTCACACTCGTTCTAGGATACTACTGATCCTATCTCTAACGAGTCATTCTCATTGGATATTACTAACCCAATATCTGATGAATTCTTTCATATGGTTCTAATGTGTCTTGTTCTCTGAGCTTTGTAAACCAAAGCTCTGATACCAACTGTGAAAACCCGTAACTTCCCCGTATAGGAGAGCGTCGGATAGTTCGAGAACAAGCCACATACAGAACGCATACAGAAGAACATTTCATTGTATATTACAACAATGCATCAGATTACAAGAATATACAGAGTATAAATGAATATTACACAGAAATATCAGAGATTTAAATTACATTTAAATACATAGCAGCGGAAAATAATACAATACACAACTAGAAGGAGATATACGGATACAAAGCTTTCCGGATATCGTTCCAGCTGTAAACCAGGATCCTGTGAATATAAATCTGCAAAACCAAAACTACTAGCTGCCCGTGTCAAAATAAGGGCACCCAGAGTTTAGGTTAAAACAATAAACTCCAGGTCAGTCATGTGACTGGTGTGAGAACTAAAACAGTTATTAATCTTTATTTTAAATCATTAGGTAAATCAAGGGACCACGCCGTATAACACGGAACGGGTTTCCTCCCAAGAATACCAGTGCATAAAACAAACAGCGCAATGCTAAATAAAGAAAAATGAAGCTGTTATAAGACCCAGGTCCTATCACACAATGCAACGCAAGCCGGGGGATAGGGTTTTCCCTTATAACAGCCAAAGAATGCTTGATACGTTTTAAAACAAATCGTTTGATACTATTATAAGTGCATAGTGTATAAAACAACTTCAAATCATAAGTATCAATCATAGGCGGCATGGGTACCATATATCATGTCGCCATACTAGTTCTACAATTAAAACCGCAAATGTCACGTATTTGGAAATTGGATTTCCGTCTATGAACCGAGGCAAAAGATAGTCCTCAACCGATTCGAGACGCTCTAGCCCGTGTCTCAGGAAAGCGCGCAGGCAAGCCTTTAGATCCTCAGGGCCGGTCCACCGATGTGGATTATTATGCCTGAACACTACGTCTCCCCACCCTATGGGGTGTAAGTCTGGTCCGTCAGCCGACCAGAATGCATCGGCCGAAACCGATATAACCGAGGCGCCTCGCAACAGCAACAACCACATAAGTCAAACTCGTTAGGGCGTGTAAAACCACTGACGCCACTTCTAGCTAGAAAGAAACGCATGCCCTCCCTGACGTCCTCTCCCGTTTTTGGTTCAAAACCGGGGTGCGAGGCTCGCGAATTCACGTTACACAAAGCTGTGCCACACAGGCTGTGCTTTGATCATCACCACAAGACTTTGCTTTTCAACAGAAGCCTCGATCAATTGCCACTGAGGCATGCCACACAGGCAATTCACTCCATGCGTTTGATATCCACCAATATATAACCCCTGAGCTCGTACGTCTCTGAGAAGGGCGTTAAGCAAAAGAATAAATTCTCCGCCGCCAAACAGATATATATTTAATAGAGATCAATCATACGGACTAAAATCCAATGTCAGACACACAGTCCATTTACAAGTCCGTTCTGGGTCTGAACGAAACCGGAGGCACCTAGTACCCCGCATATCCATCGATCTCCAAGTACGTCTGGACGATCACCAACTGTTTCCATCTTCTTGGGTGTACAGCCCAATCAAGATCATCAGTTATCACCCAAACGACGTGAAGACTTCCGGTCTTCGACCACCGTCTTCATCTTCGACTTATCGTCGTATCAGTTATTCAGAATGGGATAAACCCGGTCTTTCCGAATAACTCGCGTATATTTTAAATAAGTGTTACACAAACACAACATACGCCTCATTCCAATTCATCAGTCACTAACCGCAAATTAATCAAGAGAATAGTTCCCCAAATATTAACCCCGAAGGCCGAAACCAACATCAGATCAATATCCAGAAAACCCTTCTGCTTGGCTAACCGACAGTTAGTTTCTAAATTTCACATTCATAGGGAAGATTCCCCTTAATTTTATCAAAGATAAATTCCTTGAATTTATTCTTTAATCTACTTTTGAATATCAATTCAAAACTAGTCGGGATTAACGAACCTTACCGAAGTAATCATTTGTTTTAATTTCCCAATCCCAACCTATTCATCCCATGAAGTAAAACTGGTCATACTTCATATCTAACACCACGGTGTTATCGGTAAATTCAATTACCATTTCACGTTCAAATCTAATTAAAGATTTAACTATCGCCTGGAGCAAAACTGGTGATACTCCATTTTCGATCATTTCAATCTAATTAAAGATTCATTAAAACTCCACTTAGTTTAAATCTTCGACTGGGTTAAAGAATCAGTGTCATTTAAAACACGGTTCACGATAAACCCAAAATCACATTCATTAATTGTCGGGTTAAAGAACGAGTGTTATTTAAAACACTGTTCACGATAAACCCGAAAATCAATATCAATTCAATTCCAATTAAATATTATTTAATTGGTACACTTCATTAAATCTAAATGAAAAGATTTAATCTTTTCTCAACTGGGTTCAAGAACAGTGTTAGTGAAGACACCATTCACGACAAACCCAAATCACATTTGATATTCAATATAAGGCTCTGAATAGAAAATATATCGGCTTATATTCAATATCAAATTCTACGACTAACAAACGACGTATTGGAAATAACAATATAAATATATATCTTTCAAATTTCCATAACAACATCTGTATAATCACGAATTCCAACATCGAAATATTTCGAAGACAATTTCGATTCAAATCCACTCCAATGCAATCATTGGATATTCTGGTTATTTTCAAAACCCTTTTTCAAATTCAATTTATTTATTTAAAAATAAATAGAATTATATTTCTAGTTCAAAACTAGTTCAATTCGATAAAAGTCTATTTTTATCTTTTCAAATATGGAGTTTTCCATCCCAAACCTTCACAAATCATTTCTTATGATTTTACACAAATTATTACTATTTTTAATAATTTTATCAAGGCCCGTACAGTCGATTTCCATCAATGGCCATCGAACTGCACTTACAACGACCTTTTTCAAATTTGATTTGGACATAATTCCAAATCCAACCGTTAGATTTCAAATTTCTAATATTCTTTAGAAAGCTCTTTTCGATACGAACCCAACGGTTCCGGTTTTAGGAGAATCCGACGGTCGGATCTCCCGTAATGTCCGTTTGAAATAAATGGTCGAAATTCACGAACTGCCGCGGCGCGGCGCGTTCTATTCAGGCCATTATATTATATATATAATATATATAATATATATTTCGTCGATTTCTATTTAAAACGAATTATATAAATAGTTTTAAAATTCGTTTCAAAATCTATTTCAACTTCCATCTCAATTCAAAGCAAAATTGAATTCTTCTCTATAAATTCGTTTTAAAATTCATTTTATTCAATTCAAATTTCAATTCAATTTGAATTCATTTCAATTTGCTTTCAATTCAATTCATTTCGAAATCGTTTTCAATTCAATTCATTTCGAAATCACTTTCAATTCAATTCACTTTGAATTCGTTTTCAATTCATTTCGAAATCGTTTTCAATTCAATTCATTTCGAATTCGTTTTCAATTCAATTCACTTTGAATTCGTTTTCAATTCAATTCATTTTGAATTCGTTTTCAATTCAATTCATTTTGAATTCGTTTTCAATTCAATTCACTTTGAATTCGTTTTCAATTCAATTCATTTCGAAATCGTTTTCAATTCAATTCACTTTGAATTCGTTTTCAATTCAATTCATTTTGAATTCGTTTTCAATTCAATTCATTTCGAAATCGTTTTCAATTCAATTCACTTTGAATTCGTTTTCAATTCAATTCATTTCGAAATAGTTTTCAATTCAATTCACTTTGAATTCGTTTTCAATTCAATTCATTTTGAATTCGTTTTCAATTCAATTCATTTCGAAATCGTTTTCAATTCAATTCATTTCGAAATCGTTTTCAATTCAATTCATTTCGAAATCGTTTTCAATTCAATTCATTTCGAAATCGTTTTCAATTCAATTCGAAATCGTTTTCAATTCAATTCATTTCGAAATATTCGATTTCGAAATTACTTTCAATATTCATTTTAAAATGAATAAAATCGATATAAATATCGTTTACGTCAAAATGGCGTCAATCTAATCAACACGGCTTCATAAATTTCTATTTTCAAATATTCTATTTCAAATATTTCCTATTATCAAAATATTCCTTATTTTCACGATTGGAATGAGGCCCAATCAATTACCATATAAAGTTAATTATATGGATTTTCATACAACACATGTATATAATAGCAACTATAAATAATCAACCATCGACCAAAGTGCACTACACTGTATAAGCATCAAATATAGATATCTAACGCTTATACAGCCTGTCAATCCATCGATCGACATATTTAATCAATCAGGATGAGTGAACCTCAAATTTCATCCCAACACCCGTGTGGGGTTTCAAACAATCAAACACATTTTATTTGTGCAGTTGGGCGATGTGTAAAATTTATCGTCCCGAACAATGTCCTTCAAATAGGTGTACATAAACAAACCGTCTGGTTTGTAAATGAATATTTTATTTTATTCACTTTCACTATATTCATATTCACGTTAAAAATTATATTTTTAACGATAAAACATTTTATTCCAACATATGAATTTCTATTATTCATTTACACAATAAAATGATATTTTTATTTTTCTAACTTATTTTAGAATATTTCGGCGGCATAACGGCACGATACTAGAAACGGGACAAGGCCTAGCCTTATCCCCGGTCTAGTGAAGGCCCACGCCATTCACACATCAATCAAACCAATCAGTTTCACCAAACAATTCAATTTCAAATCAAATCATCACTAATCTATGCAACCAAACAAACAAGTCCATGGTCTGTGGACGATTGTGTCGGGTGCTACTAAGCACCGTCTGCATCCTAGTATATATATATATAACTAGAACAATAAATTGAAAGGTGAGAAATTCTCACAAATAGCTATCCTAGCTCCACGGCACTTCTAATGCAGGAAATCTTTGCCAACTCGCCTTTTTGTCGCTTTCGCCCGTATTCTCTACATATGTAAAAATCGAACTTTTACGATGCTATTCAATATATAAAAATCGAATTTTTTACTTCGTTTAAAAACCAAGGCTTTATCATTCTAAAATTGAGTTTTAATCACTTTGTAAATCGAACCATTTCATACTATTGAAAACCCTATCATGGTCATGCTATTCCATATGTAAACTGAAAATGAAATTTAAATGGAAATTTACTTACTTTCCAGAGGAGGGTCCACCATCGGAATGGGGCGGGGTAGGGCGGCGCCAGGCCTGCTGGTGGCGGCGGTCTGACCTAGTGGCGTCGGGTTTGGTGTCTGGTGGTGGCGACAGAGGGTTGCGGGGTTGTTTGGGTCTCGTGCTCGCGAGGGTCGTCGCGTCAGGGATTCGGGGATGGAGGTCTTCGACGTAGGAGACCGGAGGCTGTAGGGGAGGTGCGCGTGACGAGGCAGCGGCGGTGGGGCCAGGTGCGGCAGACGACGAGAGGGTGCTCTGGTGGCTCGAGGTCTGGCTAGGGTTTTTTTTATTTAATCGATTTCCAGCGTTGACTAGGGACAGGAGAAAAGGAAAAGGGGGGGGGGCAGCCTTATATAATTTAATATTTTATTTCTATTTTATTCTATCAAAGTTACTTCAAAAATTCGAACTCCTTTTTGAGCCCACCGACTGTCGCCCCTAGCTAAATACCCCCATTCCGAACACAATGGGGTATGCCACGTAGGCCAATTCGACTGTTTGCATCAGTTTCCGTTGAATTTAAAGTATAAATCAGTATATTGAATTTTAAACGTACATTTCAAATTACCGGGGTCACATACGAACTTTAAAAATTCCTGAAAAATATTTTCTAGCTTCGTATTGACGATACGGTCCTAACAAAACTAATTTCGTCGAATTCTGAGACCGTTAGAAAAATGGCCAATTTCCAGTCGATTAAAATCAACTGAAATGGTCAAAACACGTTTTCCTATGCCACGCTCACATATTAATTCGAAAAATTATGAAATTTGGAATCTAGCAATAACTTAACATCACGGACCCAACAAAACTGGTTTCGTCGAAATCCGAGGTCGTTTGCAAAATTGCTATTTTTAAGGGCCTTATATATATATAAATATATATAAATTCCATAGCGACTATTTCTAATTTTAAACTGGACATATCTTATCATTTCTAAGATGAAATCTCAGTTTGTTAACTTCGTTACAAAGATATAGTTATACAGATTCAAATATTTCTTGTTTCGTTCAATTCTGACTTATATTGAATTCTGTATATTCATTTGAAATTAGAAATCGAATTTTCGAACTACCACGCCATTTTCAATTCCTTTTATAATTATATATAATTATTATATATTCTAACGACGACGTATATAATATATACATTCGAATTATATTCAAAATAAATTTCACGTCGATATTATTTAAAATAATTCATTTTAAATAATCAAAATTCGCTAAAATTGCCAAAATAAAAATTTTAAACAGGCCCAGAATTTGCGGGTTGTTACAATTGGATATTGGATTCCAACTTGACAAGGTATGGGTCCACCTTCCGAACGTGTATCTCTAGAGGCGAATACACTGGGTTCAACAAGAACGTCTTGCAACTCGGCCCACACATGACCGACCACTCATTTCGCTTGAGTGTATCGAATGTATATCACCGACGGTTGCGCTCAAAGCACCGTCTCCCGAAAAGGGACAGCATCGATAGATTAAAGAAGCAAAAGTAATTTCTCTAGATAGGTGATTATACATCCTAATGGGAGCGACCCACATAGCCATGCTGCCTGCCCGATTTTTGTCATTTCCCGGTTGATGAGGCTTGAGGCTACGCTTTACCATCACATCAGATTCACTTCGAATGCCACATTGTCAGATCCATCGAAATCACTTAATTGACGTCTACAACAATACATTACGTGTCAGCAAAAGAAGTTTCCTTCTCTGCTTCCACTCTTGGAACGGCTGGAGAAATCAATGTACATGTCCTTTCTGGAAATACTCTGTCAGACATCCATCCATACAAGTCATCCAGGATCAGGATGAACCGAAGGCACTCTCCTACTGCATCCTAGGTATCACCCTATAGATCAGTAGCGAGAAGTCCTTGCAATCCGAAGATTTCAATCACGACAGAATCACAAGTCAAAATATCTTCGGGAGCGACCCTTAGAAATCCAACGAGTAGTTCTTCCGCTTATGAAGATCAACGGTCTTCAATGCTCCATCTCGACCATCTTCTGATATCTTCGACGTTACGTATTTGCTGGTCGAAATGGTTTCCGAATATAAATTCGATCCCGGTCTTTCCGTACCAACAATCGATAAAAGGCCAAACTTTGATAGTCGGTGATTTAACTATCAAATCATAACAGTGTATCTCAGTGAACTGGCAGCTCAGGTCCTTTATATGAAATATCTCATAAAACCAATTTATCGATTTCTTAAAATCGACTTCATAATTTTATCTTAACAAAACTCTTATGGGTTTCGTTACTTGAAAACATTACTCGCTACTCGCTTTAGAACAACAAATTTACCAAGCTCTTTTTTTCACTTCCTTTGTTTGGAAATATTGCCATATTTTATAATCAGCTTTTATTTCCTCTTTGGTTGTTAACATCGTATAATTACCTCAAAAACCATTTTTACTTTCTCTTTAATTTGAAATCATGGTTATAGTTCAATAAATCCACATTCCCTTTTCCTTTATTATTTCCATATCGTTATATCCTTATTTAATCAACGACAAATATTTAATTACCAAAATCTCTTTCTTATTACGATTAAACCACTTTGCTTAATTTCGTTCCCAGGTGAACGCTTGTTTTAAAATCCTTGTTTTGGGTAAAATCCCTTTTTCATACTCGTTTATACGATTTGAATTAGATTCAATTCCTTTCGATGCTAATCCATTTTTAAAGGTTTGTTTTAAATAAATGATAAATTCCATTTATCGCAAAACATCTCGATAATCACTTCTCTATACATTACAAACAAATATCATCTCTCGATAATAGCGGAGCCGTTCAAGTTGGGGTATTCCAATTACCTCTCAGACCTTGATCGACAACGTTCTTATCTCAAGATAGATAAAAGCTTATAATTTAAAACCAATGTCAAACCATCTCAATAATCCAATATGTTATTCCCATTTCCATTTATCTTGGTTTTATAAACCATTTTGTTTCATTTGAAAACCCACTTTTCATATTAATTTCTTTTTCTAAATTGAGCAAAACTCTGATTGGAATGTACGCCTTAGGTTGCACCCATATTTACAAATCTTGTTTATACGATTTGAAATAAATTCAAATCCCTTTCATACTAATCTATCCATAACTTATATTTATTTTAAAGGAAATTTCAAGTCTTTTAAATGTCAATCCCTTTGATTTGATCAATTTAAAACAAATTGACACAATCGTCAAATTCCAACTTTAAACGGTTGATTTTCGCCAACCGTACATATCAGTTAACCATTAACTGATTTATGTTATCATTTCTTCCTTAAATTTATTAAATAACTTAATAAATTTAAAACATCAGTTATTTGATTATAAAAACAATTATTTCATTTCACTAACCCGTAGGTTAGTTCCTGACTGCAGTTCATGAATGACTGCAGTTCATAAATAACAGGAAAAACAGTTGGTTCCTGCCAACCATAACCCTCAGTTAAGCGGCTAACTGACTTCTATTCAATTTCTCTTCTTAAATTAATTAAATAACTTAATTAATTTAAATCATCGGTTAATTGTTTTGTAAAAACAATTATTTCTTTTCACTAACTGTATGTTAGCTTCGACTGTAGTATTAAAAATCTCTATTGACACTGATTATAAACATATAAGGAAAATTATAAACATTTTTCCATATAACATAAATAAATACTTTAATTTATTTAAAAACATCACTTTGCTTATTGTATAAACATTTATTTAGTTTACTGATTCATATACTAGCTCCTTACTTTTCTGTTCGAAAACAGCGTAAAAATTCATTGTATAACTTATAAATAATCATATTTGTAAAACATGATTCTAAATTATAAATATTTTTATAAAACTTTTTTTTATTCATTAAAAATAAAATAAAATAAAATAAACCCCAAAGATTTTATTCAGTTATAAAATAAATTTTATAACTTGAAACTGCGTTTGTTCGCCTGACGGCAAAACGATGTTTTGAAAACTATAGATTTAAACCCTCACTGCCAACCACTGTCGACCGACTAAAAATCACATCAACGGTCACATCAATTCAACAATCAACAGGTTTTGATGTCAATTGGGGTTCAAACAGTTATGTGCAACCAGTATAAAAATAAACAACACACACAAGTTATTTTGAGGAATCCGGTCGGATTCCTCCAATCTGTCCTTCTCTGCATCACAGATGGTTATAACATTTATAATTTAAATAAATAAATTAAAGACAATAATATAACTAATAGCGACCAGTAAATCAATCACAAACAACCAATGCAGCCAATCAAACAGTATATGGATTTATCACATCATAGTAGTCCAGAAAAGTGTGAGAATTAACTCACCAATTTTATACGGTTGACCGTTGACGCGTTACACCGTATAATTTTAAACTGGTGTTTAAAATTACACCGATCTTCAACTGCTACCATTTCAGATCAGACCAGTTCGGCAGCGTAGTGTCCGTCGCCACGATCTCAACAAATCATGTTTCATCAGATTCTGTATACGTATGAATTAATTGCACAAGTTATAACATTTAACTAAAACGGTTATAATATATTAATAAATTCCTTAATTATAACCTTAATTAAATTATACTTAATTGAGATTAGCGAATACCCAAATTGTGATTCACAGCAAGCCCAAAACTCCACTTAAGAAACGTCCCCATCCTTCCTCCTATTCTTCTCTACCTCAGTACAAACGCCTCCCCCATGCAAAACAATCCATTTACCATGCCATCTCTCCTGTAGCCCACCAAACCACGCACGTTTTCCCTCCTCTGGTCTCGCACTACCCCTTTCCACTATAACATCCATGCACGTTGGTGTGTTCCCTATCCCTCCAGGCAAATTCGCTTTTGCCTTTCACCCTTTTTTTTTGTGCCATGAAGCTTCGGCGGCATGTTTGTTTGCTGAAAAAAAAAAGAAACTAGAGTTTGTACTTTGTGCCTAAAGGGAGATGTTGGGTTTTTGTTAGCTGTGTGGAGTTCGTATGTATTTATAGCGAAGGAAGCTTGGTTGCCACGAAATTTGGTTGTTTGGCCATCACGTTTTGTGAAGCTTGGCACCCACGCCATTGTTTTAGCTATAGGGTAGGCTAGCTGTTTCCCTATGGCGTGATTTCCCAAATCGTGAGGCGCAAGGTAAGATAGTTTGGGTGCCAAGTAATGCACTGTAAAGCAAGGATTGAGACGCTTGCAAGAAAGAAAGGTTTGGTGAGCAAGAAAAAATGGTGAGCTGGACGCAAGGAAACTAGAAAGCTACAGGATGTCATATATAAAAGGATATGGTATAGTTTTTATATTATTTTATTATTCCAAACTTGCGCATGAGTTTTTCGCCAAAAAAACATCTTATACGATCTATGTTTTTGACAAAATAAGCTAATCCTAGCATAAAAATACATTCCGGACCCGATGGGACAGGTTTCGTTGAATTCCGACACCGTTTACGAAAATCCCTTAGAAAATATCAATGAAAAACACCGAGCAATAATTTCTTAAAATTACAGTAAAATTCTAAAAATTAAATTAACACTATGTCTCAAAAGAACCTTGTCCAAATTCAAATCCGATATGTAGTTATTTCAAATAAACCATTGTGGTCGATAAACGATTACGCCGCTGCTTTCTTGAACATTTAATTTGTACATAACTCGCAATCTATAACGTGAAATCTTGATTTTTCACTTCTATTAGGTAGATATAGTTCAACAGATTCCAACGTTTCTTGTTTCGAGAAAATCCGACTTAATTTGGGCCCTGTACAGCCAATTAAAGTTCAAAACGCCAAAACACGAACTGCCGCGCCGCTGCAGCTCGTTATTTAATTAAATTATAAACTATATATATTCATCATCGTCATTTAGCCGAAATCATCAATATAATTTAATATAGACTAATATTCAACTATTCCAAACTGCCAGTTCACACTATATTGCCAACTCAACATTTTCTGACGGTTTGGAAACTTAAAATATTATTATTTTATTTATTTAAATAATATATTCTTAAATAAATCGTTAAATTCAATTATTTAAATCAAACCCATATTTTAAATAATAAAATAAATTAAATAATTACCAGAAAAATGCGGGTCGTTACATTCCTTCCCCCTTAAAATAATTTCGTCCTCGAAATTGCTATGGTAGAGGAAAGTGGCAATCTCATTATCTTTTCGAAAATATATTTAATTAAACTCCGTTTTTATTTTCAAATCTAATCCAACTGGTTTTTAAAACCAAATTATTTCAAATAACAAATTTTCTCAAAAATTCCAACAAATTTCTAACACTTTAAATTCTGGAAAAATTTCGGCAGAGTCTCCCATGTACGGAGGGACATCTGCAATATCGCAGGATCAAGAAATATGTATACATCGACCAACAGGGTCGGAAAAATCCAAAATCCAAACTCAAAACCCAACAAAAATCGAAATTTTATATTTTGCGTAGGCGTACCTTTTTGCGAGCGCTATTACGCGATTAGCGATAAATATATTCATGCTTGCTTGATTAACATGCCAACTGGATTCAATTTACTCTAGTATTCTCTTGGATTAACTCTGTACCTGTTCTTAACTTCAATGAAATCCATTAGTATTCAAACCAATGTCAATTTGATCCAAATATCACCATATAAACCATTCCAAACAGTTTGAAATAACCATATCACCTTATTCAATTCTGATGGATTTAATTATAATGACAACTTAGCAATCCCATCATTTATTTAAACATCCACTCAAATTAATTATTCTTGGCTTAATTTCTTTACTTGATCAGTTCAGATTGGTTTCAACCAACAGTTGGTAATTTCTATATACTCCATCCAATATCAAACAACAACCAAGGCATTTAATTCACCCAAACCATTTTGGCTAATATTTCTCATTGCTTTTACTTTGTTTTCACATTCATTTGATTTACATTGGATTAATTCCATCCAATTTCCATTTTCTCGATTTCACAAGTGAAATCTCCTTATTATATAAATCTTTTCAATTGGATATTCTAAATTTGAATTATTATTCAAGCTATTCAAACAAATCAATTGAGAGAAATATATTTATATAAAAATATAATCCAGGCAAAACTATATAAAAATAATTTTAAAATAATTTTCAAATACGCGCTCTCAAATATATACACACTCAACTCAATCTAGGGTATTACTAACCCCATCTCTATTGAGTCACACCACAGAGCCAAGGTAATCACTAAACCAACAGCTCTGATACCAACTGTAACTGCCCGGGAAAATTCGACGCTCGAATTTTCAATAACAATACTTAATCCCGTATTACTTGTCAAAAATCCAAGTATCGAACCCCAAACTGTTAATAGAAACAGGTTAGAGGATGAGAAATAGGAAGAAAGAAATTTTAGAATAGAAGAAAGAAGAAGAACACATCAGAATCTCACAGCGGAACGAGTAAATATAATATAACAAATCTCTTTGAAAAGAAGACTGTATATATACATACCATTTATCAGAGTAAACATACATCAATCACAGCGGAAATACTTGTATAACTAACGGTGAACCCTCCTGCTTCCAACTCTGAAACTTGTAGCGGAACCTAACCTGTAAATATGCTTGGTCTGACCCGAGCACATTTGATTTAAAACAAAAACACACCGGGTCAGTCTGGAATACTTTCAGTAATAAATTCACAGCACACACAACTTGTTTAACTTTTGAAAATCCTTTCTGAAATAAAAGGATAATAGTAAGACCAGCCCACACATAAACACGGACGGTTTTTTCCTTACTATAACCCAAAACGTTTTTGAATTCAATATCTTTTTCTGATATTATCATAGTGTCTAAATACAAGTAAATATCAATTTAGAGGAACGCTTGCATCTTACGCTCCCCATATATAGTATACAAACCAAAATCGTGGGCGCTTATTGGATATTGTATTCCAACTTGACAAGGTATGGGTCCACCTTCCGAACGTGTATCTCTAGAGGCGAATACACTGGGTTCAACAAGAACGTCTTGCAACCCGGCCCATACATGACCGACCACTCATTTCGCTTGAGTGTATCGAATGTATATCACCGACGGTTGGGCTCAAACCACCGTCTCCCGAAAAGGGACAGCATCGATAGATTAAAGAAGCAAAAGGAATTTCTCTAGATAGGTGATTATACATCCTAATGGGAGCGACCCACATAGCCATGCTGCCTGCCCGATTTTTGTCATTTCCCGGTTGATGAGGCTTGAGGCTACGCTTTACCATCACATCAGATTCACTTCGAATGCCACATTGTCAGATCCATCGAAATCACTTAATTGACGTCTACAACAATACATTACGTGTCAGCTAAAGAAGTTTCCTTCTCTGCTTCCACTCTTGGTACGGCTGGAGAAATCAATGTACATGACCTTTCTGGAAATACTCTGTCAGACATCCATCCATACAAGTCATCCAGGATCAGGATGAACCGAAGGCACTCTCCTACTGCATCCTAGGTATCACCCTATAGATCAGTAGCGAGAAGTCCTTGCAATCCGAAGATTTCAATCACGACAGAATCACAAGTCAAAATATCTTCGGGAGCGACCCTTAGAAATCCAACGAGTAGTTCTTCCGCTTATGAAGATCAACGGTCTTCAATGCTCCATCTCGACCATCTTCTGATATCTTCGACGTTACGTATTTGCTGGTCGGAATGGTTTCCGAATATAAATTCGATCCCGGTCTTTCCGTACCAACAATCGATAAAAGGCCAAACTTTGATAGTCGGTGATTTAACTATCAAATCATAACAGTGTATCTCAGTGAACTGGCAGCTCAGGTCCATTATATGAAATATCTCATAAAACCAATTTATCGATTTCTTAAAATCGACTTCATAATTTTATCTTAACAAAACTTTTACGGGTTTCGTTACTTGAAAACATTACTCGCTACTCGCTTTAGAACAACATATTTACTAAGCTCTTTTTTTCACTTCTTTGTTTGGAAATATTGCCATATTTTATAATCAGCTTTTATTTCCTCTTTGGTCGTTAGCATCGTATAATTACCTCAAAAACCCTTTTTACTTTCTTTTTGATTTGAAATCATGGTTATAGTTCAATAAATCCACATTCCCTTTTCCTTTATTATTTCCATATCGTTATATCCTTATTTAATCAACGACAAATATTTAATTACCAAAATCTCTTTCTTATTACGATTAAACCACTTCGCTTAATTTCGTTCCCAGGTGAACGCTTGTTTTAAAATCCTTGTTTTGGGTAAAACCACTTTTTCATACTCGTTTATACGATTTGAATTAGATTCAATTCCTTTCGATGCTAATCCATTTTTAAAGGTTTGTTTTAAATAAATGATAAATTCCATTTATCGCAAAACATCTCGATAATCACTTCTCTATACATTACAAACAAATATCATCTCTCGATAATAGCGGAGCCGTTCAAGTTGGCGTATTCCAATTACCTCTCAGACCTTGATCGACAACGTTCTTATCTCAAGATAGATAAAAGCTTATAATTTAAAACCAATGTCAAACCATCTCAATAATCCAATATGTTATTCCCATTTCCATTTATCTTGGTTTTATAAACCATTTTGTTTCATTTGAAAACCCACTTTTCATATTAATTTCTTTTTCTAAATTGAGCAAAACTCTGATTGGAATGTACGCCTTAGGTTGCACCCATATTTACAAATCTTGTTTATACGATTTGAAATAAATTCAAATCCCTTTCATACTAATCTATCCATAACTTATATTTATTTTAAAGGAAATTTCAAGTCTTTTAAATGTCAATCCCTTTGATTTGATCAATTTAAAACAAATTGACACAATCGTCAAATTCCAACTTTAAACGGTTGATTTTCGCCAATCGTACATATCAGTTAACCATTAACTGATTTACGTTATCATTTCTTCCTTCAATTTATTAAATAACTTAATAAATTTAAAACATCAGTTATTTGATTATAAAAACAATTATTTCATTTCACTAACCCGTAGGTTAGTTCCTGACTGCAGTTCATGAATGACTGCAGTTCATAAATAATAGGATAAACAGTTGGTTCCTGCCAACCATAACCCTCAGTTAAGCGGCTAACTGACTTCTATTCAATTTCTCTTCTTAAATTAATTAAATAACTTAATTAATTTAAAACATCGGTTAATTGTTTTGTAAAAACAATTATTTCTTTTCACTAACTGTATGTTAGCTTCGACTGCAGTATTAAAAATCTCTATTGACACTGATTATAAACATATATGGAAAATTATAAACATTTTTCCATATAACAAAATAAATACTTTAATTTATTTAAAAACATCACTTTGCTTATTGTATAAACATTTATTTAGTTTACTGATTCATATACTAGCTCCTTACTTTTCTGTTCGTAAACAGTGTAAAAATTCATTGTATAACTTATAAATAATCATGTTTGTAAAACATGATTCTAATTATAAATATTTTTATAAAACTTTTTTTTATTCATTAAAAATAAAATAAAATAAACCCCAAAGATTTTATTCAGTTATAAAATAAATTTTATAACTTGAAACTGCGTTTGTTCGCCTGACGGCGAAACGATGTTTTGAAAACTATAGATTTAAACCCTCACTGCCAACCACTGTCGACCGACTAAAAATCACATCAACGGTCACATCAATTCAACAATCAACAGGTTTTGATGTCAATTGGGGTTCAAACAATTATGTGCAACTAGTATAAAAATAAACAACACACACAAGTTATTTTGAGGAATCCGGTCGGATTCCTCCAATCTGTCCTTCTCTGCATCACAGATGGTTATAACATTTATAATTTAAATAAATAAATTAAAGACAATAATATAACTAATAGCGACCAGTAAATCAATCACAAACAACCAATGCAGCCAATCAAACAGTATATGGATTTATCACATCATAGTAGTCCAGAAAAGTGTGAGAATTAACTCACCAATTTTATACGGTTGACCGTTGATGCGTTACACCGTATAATTTTGAACTGGTGTTTTAAATTACACTGATCTTCAACTGCTACCATTTCAGATCAGACCAGTTCGGCAGCGTAGTGTCCGTCGCCACGATCTCAACGAATCATGTTTCATCAGATTCTGTATACGTATGAATTAATTGCACAAGTTATAACATTTAACTAAAACGGTTATAATATATTAATAAATTCCTTAATTATAACCTTAATTAAATTGTACTTAATTGAGATTAGCAAATACCCAAATTGTGATTCACAGCAAGCCCAAAACTCCACTTAAGAAACGTCCCCATCCTTCCTCCTATTCTTCTCTACCTCAGTACAAACGCCTCCCCCATGCAAAACAATCCATTTACCATGCCATCTCTCCTGTAGCCCACCAAACCACGCACGTTTTCCATCCTCTGGTCTCGCACTACCCCTTTCCACTATAACATCCATGCACGTTGGTGCGTTCCCTCCCCTCCAGGCAAATTCGTTTTTGCCTTTCACCCTTTTTTTTTGTGCCATGAAGCTTCGGCGGCATGTTTGTTTGCTGAAAAAAAAAGAAACTGGAGTTTGTACTTTGTGCTTAAAGGGAGATGTTGGGTTTTTGTTAGCTGTGTGGAGTTCGTATGTATTTATAGCGAAGGAAGCTTGGTTGCCACGAAATTTGGTTGTTTGGCTATCACGTTTTGTGAAGCTTGGCACCCACGCCTTTGTTTTAGCTATAGGGTAGGCTAGCTGTTTCCCTATGGCATGATTTCCCAAATCGTAAGGCGCAAGGTAAGATAGTTTGGGTGCCAAGTAATGCACAGTAAAGCAAGGATTGAGACGCTTGCAAGAAAGAAAGGTTTGGTGAGCAAGAAAAAATGGTGAGCTGGACGCAAGGAAACTAGAAAGCTACAGGACGTCATATATAAAAGGATATGGTATAGTTTTTATATTATTTTATTATTCCAAACTTGCGCATGAGTTTTTCGCCAAAAAAACATCTTATACGATCTATGTTTTTGACAAAATAAGCTAATCCTAGCATAAAAATACATTCCGGACCCGATGGGACAGGTTTCGTTGAATTCCGACACCGTTTACGAAAATCCCTTAGAAAATATTGATGAAAAACACCGAGCAATAATTTCTTAAAATTACAGAAAAAATCCTAAAAATATGAGGCCTTGACGTTTCACTAGACCTCTTCCTAAGATTTCATATGAAACTTGTTTCGTTGAATTTAGAGTTCGTTTGACCAGTTAACCATTCAAATAAAGTTACCTACACCACTATGTATTCATATATGAACGTTGCAGACTGAAATAAAAATACAGTCGTGTTCAGTGAGGTGTCGCGATCCCGAAAATGTAATAATACCGGTAGATTGACTTATATTGTGAAAACCCAAAATGCTGATTAAGGGTGCAAAATACTCCAAATAAAAAGTTGCATATTAAATTAATTAAAAATTACAGTAAAATTCTAAAAATTAAATTAACACTATGTCTCAAAAGAACCTTGTCCAAATTCAAATCCGGTATGTAGTTATTTCAAATAAACCATTGTGGTCGATAAACGATTACGCCGCTGCTTTCTTGAACATTTAATTTGGACATAACTCGCAATCTATAACGTGAAATCTTGATTTTTCACTTCTATTAGGTAGATATAGTTCAACATATTCCAACGTTTCTTGTTTCGAGAAAATCCGACTTAATTTGGGCCCTGTACAGCCAATTAAAGTTCAAACCGCCAAAACACGAACTACCGCGCCGCTGCAACTCGTTATTTAATTAAATTATAAACTATATATATTCATCGTCGTCATTTAGCCGAAATCATCAATATAATTTAATATAGACTAATATTCAACTATTCCAAACTTCCAGTTCACACTATATTGCCAACTCAACATTTTCTGACGGTTTGGAAACTTAAAATATTATTTTTTTATTTATTTAAATAATATATTCTTAAATAAATCGTTAAATTCAATTATTTAAATCAAACCCATATTTTAAATAATAAAATAAATTAAATAATTACGAGAAAAATGCGGGTCGTTACAAAGTTAAATAAGTTGAGTTAATCAAGTAAGTTAGTCAGGTTGAGTTAAATCGAGTTAAGGTAGGTCAAGATGAGTTAATCAAACTGAGTTAATCCAAATCAGTTAAATCAAAGGAGTTATTCAAAATAATTTATTCGAATAAAATTAAAGGAGATAATCGAATATAGTTTATTCGAAAGGAGATTAATCGAATGTAAATCATTCGTAGAAAGTTAATCGAATGTAAATCATTCGAAGAGAGATTATCGAATATAGTTATTCGAAGAAAGTGTTATCGAATATAGTTTATTCGATAGGGAGTTATCGAATAGAGATTATTCGAAAAAGAGAATTATACATTGAATTCGATTATATCGAATTCGGGAAAGTAATATTTACTTTCCGTTTTTAATCAAGATTTACTTATTTATTAATAGATTAGTGGTTTAGTTATTTAGTTAAATTAAGGAATAAAAGTTATATTTTGAAGTTGGATATTTAAGAAGAAGGGATTATAAAGCTATAATTATAATCAACGTTTTAAAATAAAGAAGTAAATTCATAAATAGAATCCGAGTTACGTAAGGAAGTTGGTAAAGATTTACAAGTTGAACTTTGTCTATTTCGAGGTTAGGAATGTTGTTCAGTTAAGGTCTGAGAGGTAATTATACCCCAACTTGATTGACTTCATTTTTAACTCAAGGATGTGTAAGGTTCGATAGTGAAGGTTGATTAAGTGAATTTAGTTAATAAGTGTAATGGTTTAAATTGGCTTAGTGATGTTTTATTTAAACATCTGTTTAAATCAAAGGAATAAATTTTGGAAACATTTTCCAAATATAATCAGAGATATTTTCTAATCATAGAAAATGAAATGTTGATGAGAAAGAATACTGGAATGACAGTGATACATGAAACAGAGATGGAAATATTTTACAATGATTGATGAAGTATATTTCCTAAATTTAGAAAATAAGAAATGTTGAGTATATAGAAATGGGTAAATGAATAAATTAATGATAATTTAATCTAAAGAGATAAATTTTGAATGATGTTTGATTGATAGAATTTCCGCCTGGAAATAATATCGTTGTTTGCACACCTGTTTTTCTTTGATAGTTAAATCACCGACTATCGAAGTTTTTGACCATTTTATCGTCGTCAATACAGAGAGACCAGGATCAGATATATTATCTGAAAACCACTCTATATGGACGTTAGCATTGCAATCAAATATGATGAAAATAATTGAAGATGGAGTTATGCAAGGGCTATCCTGTATACAGAATAGTGCTTTCGGTTTGTCCAATCCCAAGACAAACGTGAATGGACGAATGTATGACAGAGTATATCCAACGGATCGCATAAGTTGATCTATTCAAACGTACTTATGTTTGGTGGCGGAGGAATTAGTTTCTCTTAGCTTTATACCTGTGGTATTTTTGAGGAAATCAATTTGTGTTTTGGCGGGTATGACGATGTGGCATTCAAAGTAGATGAATGTATGATTGGTCAAAAGTTACATTATGACCTCAAGCCTCATCAACTGGGAAATGACAGAAATCGGGCAGGCAGCATGGCTAAGTGGGTCGCTCCCATTAGGTTGTATATCACCTATCTAGAGAAAATCCATTTCATTCTTTTATCTATTGTCGATGTTGTCCCTTTTCGGGAAACTGTGGGTAGCTCCCAACCGTTGGTAATATACATTCGAGACACTCAAGCGAAATGTGTGGTCGGTCATGTGTGGGCTGGGCTACAAGATGTTCTTGTTGAACCCAGTTTATTCGCCTCTAGAGATACACTATCGGCAGGTGGTCCCATACCTTGTCATAGTCGGAATCCAATCTCCAATAAAAGCCTGCGATTTTGATTGTATACTGTATATGTGGAACGTGAGATGCAAGCGATCTGCTAGATTGTTATTTACTTGTGATTAGACTTTATTATAATATCAGAAAGTATTGGTTTTCCAAAACTGCGTTGGGTTATCGTAAGGTAAAAGTCGTCTGTGTTTATGTTTGGATCAGTCTTACGATTATCTTTTCTTTTGAAAAGGATTTTGAAAAATTAAACCAAATGATTTGAGTTTACTCACACCAGTCCCATGAATGACCCAGAGTTTATTTTGTTTTGTTTTTCCCTAAACTCTTGGGTGCCCAAATTTGTACGGGCAGTCAAGTAGTTCAGGATTTATAGATATACTTGGAGGAGTTTGAAGCAGGAGGCTTCAGGATTATATAGCTATTGTTATTTCCGCTGTGTGTAAGTGTTGTACTCTAATAATGTTATTGTATGTATACTGTTTTATTTCAAAGTTATGTTATAAATTGTAATTTACTCGTTCCGCCGTGAGATTCATATTACTATGATTCTGTTCTGTGGTGATCTTCTTCTTCTTCTATTCTAATTTTCTATCTTATCTATTCTCACCCTCTAATTTCTTTCTACTAATGATCAGGTATTGCCGATGTTTGAATAGTCAACATGGTAGTTTTGTGTTGATTTTTGGAGTCGAAAATTCCAGTTCGTTACAGTGGTATCAGAGCTGAAGGTTAGGTGATTACCTTGGCTCTGTGGCGTGACTCAGTAGAGATAGGGTTAGCAGTACCCTAGATTGAGTTTGAGTGTATGTATACGAGCGAACGTATTTGTAGATTTTATAAAATTGTTTTATATTGTGGAGATTTATTGATTGAGTTGTTTATGAATTTTGGTCGATCAGTTTGATCCACTGTATCGATAGGAGTTTCTAAACACTCAAGTACGATAAACCGACACAGTATGTTTTGAAAGAGGGTAAATGAAATAATTTTACCCAAAATATATTTTGATATAAAAGAAAGGTATATCTTGGAATTATTATCATATATTGGATGTGTTGATTGATTATAATTGAAATGATTATATAAATAACCAATTTGAGTTCGTGTAATATAAAAGCAGATTAATTAAATCTGAATTAAATCAGAATTGGAATTAAAATTTTGAAAACTGGGGAAAAAGTGATTGTAAGTGGATTTGAGTTAAGAAAATTTTAAAATCCTGGGAGATTTTAAATTGTTTGCAAGTATCGTGAACGATATTTTGAAAAGATTTCAAAATGGAAGTGTTTAGATATGGTTTTGAAAGTGACATAGTATTGAACTCACTTCGATAACTGGGAATTAACTCTGATGATACTGGCCACATGTAATGACCCGCATTTGCAGAGGTATTATAATTAATTTATTTAATTATATAAATAGTGATCTAGTGAATTTAATGGTCGTGGAATTAAATAATGGTGAATATTTAATTAAAATAATAAATTAAATAATATATTTAATTCTGAAATAATCAGAATTTATTGAAATGGCGATATGGTGTGAACAGGATCATCTGTGATATTTAATTCAGTTTAGAATTGAATTAGAATAACGAATATATTATATAAACGATAGTTTGAACGTATAATTATATTATAATTATAATCGAGCTCGAAATGGCGTTGTAGTTCTTAATTTGGCAACTCGAACTTCAACTAAATGTACAAGGTTCGTTTTAAATCGGATTTCTGTGAAACAAGAAACATACGGAGCTAGTGGAGTATATCTTTCTAGTGGAAGAGAAAAATCAGGATTTCGTCGTGTAGATTGTGAGATATGTCCAAATCAAATTTTAAAATAGTCGCTATAGAATCGTTTATCGACCGTATCGGTTTATTCGATATAACTAGAGATTGGATTTGAATTTAGACCAGGTTATTTTGTGACATAACGATAATTTAATTTTTAGAATTTTATTGTAATTTTTAATTAATTATATAAGCAACTTTTTGTTTGAAGTATTTTGCACCCTGTAATCAACATTTTGAGGTTTCACAAAATGAGTTGACCTACCGATATTATTATATTTTTGGGATCGTGAGATGGTGTTAATCACAACGACATCTTTATTTCAGTCCGTAGCACACATACATGAATATAATTGTATATAGCGAAGTATGTGAACCTTTATAACTTAATAAAATGAAAATATACCCATCCCTTATCCTTTCCTTTTCATTGATCGAAAGGGAGCCTTGATCCATTCATTTCAGCCACACAAACTCTTGACCTTCAAAACAAACCGTGGAGCATTCTTCTCCAAGTAAAATCGCAAACAAAATTTCTATAAATACATCATCACTTTCCTAAACCTAATACCAATTTTCTCAATTGGTCAACACAAGAAAAATCCGCCGTAATACATTTTGCTCCTCCAGTAAACATTTTGATCTTCAATAAATTCCCATAAAAACCGAATAAAATTCCTTAAATCAAAATACAAGCATATTGGATTGCTGATGGGAGTAGCTTCACGCTCGTGTGAATTTCTGGGAGCTCGATCGTGATTCCCTGTGGAAGCCGTGGGTATACAGTAGATTAGGGTTCGATCATTTGGAAAAGTGAAGTCGTTGTAAATCATTTCGAGGTTGATTTGGGATTTAGGGGGTGATTTCGCACCTGTAGGAGGAAATTTGGGTAATTCCGTTCAAAATAATGTCGCCATTTTTGCTGTAGGGTCGACGAGTAGAACTTGAAGGATTGGCGCGAGCTTGATGTGGAGATGATGGAGAGGACGGTGTCAGGAAGAGTGGAATTTTGGTATGTTTGTTTGATTTTAAAGTGAAGTGATTTAGAGGAGATTGGAGAGAAGTAATATCGTGAATGGTGAAAACTGGAGTTGCGACCTTCTGGTTTGGGGAAGAAGACTTCAACGAACGGGTATGGGCTTGAAGTAGATGGGCTCGAATGTGGGTGAGGCCCGATGAAATTATTTAAGTCAAGTTTTATTTTAAAAGTATATGAACTTGTATAATTCATAACAATTGCATACGGTATCGAAATTGGACAAAACAGGATCCATCGAGATCGTAGGGACGAGGGCTACCCAATGGAACTAACTGGAATTGGATTGGAGTTCGTTACAATTTATGGCAAAATAAATTGTCTGACTGAATCAAATAACGCAAACTGTTATTTAACGATTATCACGCAACTGTGAGTAAATCTCATTAACTCTGAAAAGTTTATAATTTCATGTTGTATTTTTAGAACTGCTGATTGACTGTGTGTTGACTATTTGATTGAACTGCTAGTCAGTTAGTTGAATTTCTATATTGATTCTTTTTAACAGAATATATCATATGGAACTGAATGTGATGTTGATTTTATTGTGTAACATCTATGGATGCAGGGAAACAGGTTGGAGGAATCCAACTGGATTCCTCAACATTTATTTTACTATGATTCCTATATTGTGATATATGATGTGATATATAATCTGTTGTTGATTATGTGTGTTTGGACGATATTTATCGTTGTTATATGGTATGTTAAATACCATAAGAAATACTGGATGTGGGAAAGGGGATTTTCAAAGTGTATTTTGAAAATGAAATATTTATATAAAATCGATGGATTTTATGCAGAAAAGGAAAAGGATTTTTATAAAAGAAAATAATTATAAAATCGAAGGATAAGTTATAATAAAAGGAAATATTTGTCAGTCATGTACAAATAGAAATAAAAGGAAATATTTGTAAGTCATGTACAAATAGAATTGAAAGGAAATATTTGTAAGTCATGTACAAATAGAATTGAAAGGGAATATTTGTAAGTCATGTACAAATAGAATTGAAAGGAAATATTTGTAAGTCATCTACAAATAGAATTGAAAGGAAATATTTATAGGAAATAAATATGTTAAAAATAGAATTGAAAGGGAATATTTATATGAAATAAATATGTAGTAAATAGAATTGAAAAGGAAATATTTATGGGGAATAAATATGTTAAAATAGAGATGAAAGGGATATATTTGTAAACCATTTACAAATAGGAAAGATAAAAGAAATATTTATTGTTCAATAAATAGAATTGAAAAGAGAATAGTTATTTGTTAAGGTAAACAAATAGAAAAGGAAAAAATCAAAGGAGTTAATTCAATAGGAGTTAATCGAAGTGAGTTATCCAGTTAGGGTTAATCAATTAGAGTAATCAGTTAGGGTTAATTAATTAGAGTTAATCAGTTAGGGTAATTGATTAGAGTAAATCCATTAGAGATAACCAGTTAGAGTTAATCACTTTGAGTTAATCAACTAGAGTTATATCGAGTTAGAGTTAATCAATTAGAGTTGACCAGTCAGAGTTAATCAGTTAGGGTTGATCAGTCAGAGTTAATCAGTTAGGGTTGATCAGTCAAAGTTAATCAGTTAGAGTTGACCAGTCAGAGTAAATCAGTTAGAGTTAATCGATAGAGTTAAATCTAACTAGAGTTAATCAAATGGAATTAATCGAATTTAGTTTATTCGAATAGAGTTGAAATGAGTTAATCGAATTTAGTTTATTCAAATAGAGTTGAAATGAGTTAATCGGATTTAGTTATTTTGAAGAAGTGAATCGAATCAGAAATATTCGAAGTGAGATAATCGAATCAGAGATATTCGAAGTGAGATAATCGAATCAGAGATATTCGAAGTGAGATAATCGAATCAGAAATATTCGAAGTGAGTTGATCTAATCTAGTATTCGACAGGAGTTAAATCGAATAAGATTTATTCGAAGAAAGAGATTATCGAATATAAGTATTCGAAAGTAAGCAAATCGAATTAGTTATTCGAAAAGAGATTATCGAATATAAGTATTCGAAAGTAAGCAAATCGAATTAGTTATTCGAAAAGAGATTATCGAATATAAGTATTCGAAAGTAAGCAAATCGAATTAGTTATTCGAAAGGAGTTATCGATTATAGTTTAATCGAAAGGAGTTATCAAATTAGTTATTCGAAAGGAGTTATCGATTATAGTTTAATCGAAAGGAGTTATCGAATTAGTTATTCGAAAGGAGTTATCGATTATAGTTTAATCGAAAGGAGTTATCGAATTAGTTATTCGAAAGGAGTTATCGATTATAGTTTAATCGAAAGGAGTTATCGATTATAGTTTAATCGAAAGGAGTTATCGAATTAGTTATTCGAAAGGAATTATCGATTATAGTTTAATCGAAAGGAATTATCGAATTAGTTATTCGAAAGGAGTTAAGTAAGGAGTTAAGTAAAAAGAGTAAATCGATTAAGGTTAAATAAACAGAGTTAATCGAATTTAGTTATTCGAAGAAAGGTTTTCGAATCTAGTCATTCGTAATAGAGATTATCAAATATAGTTATTCAAAGGGAGGAGTTATCGAATAGAGATTTATTTGAACGAGAGTTACGTAAGGAAGTGTTAAAGAGTTAAAAGATGAACTTACCCTATTTCGAGTTTTGAAATGTTGTTCAGTTAAGGTCTGAGAGGTAGTTATACCCCAACTTGATTGACTTCGTTTTTAGTTTAGAAATGGTTAAGGTTCGAGAGTGAAAGTGGTTAAGTGATTTTAGTAAATAAGTATAGTGGTTTGAGTTGTCGTCGCGATGTTGATTTAAACATCTGTTTAAATCCAAGTAAAGAAGATTTGGAAATGTTTTCCAAATAGAATCAGAAACGTAATCAAATACTGAAATAAGGAAATATGAATATATATATATATATATGATTGATGATTGATTGATAGAATTTCGATCTGGAAATAATATCGTTGTTTGCACACATGTTTTTCTTCGATAGTTAACTCACCGACTATCGAAGTTTTTGACCATTTTAACATTGTTAATATGGAGAGACCGGTTGGATTATTATCCAAAGAACCACTCTGTATTGGCATAAGCGTTGCGAATCATATATGCCAAAGATAATTGAAGACGGAGTAAAGTGCAAGGGCTGTTGTATAAGTCTTAGATATCAGTGACTAAGATGGATGTACTGAATAGTGCCTTCGGTTCATCCTGTTCCTGGATGACTTGTATGGATGAATGTCTGACAGAGTATTTCCAGAAAGGTCACATACGTTGATTTCTTCAACCGTACCAAGAGTGGAAGCGGAGAAGGAAACTTCTTTAGCTAACACGTAATGTACTATTGTAGACGTCAATTAGTGATTTTCGATGGATCGGACAATGTGGCATTCGAAGTGAATCTGATATGATGATAAGGCGTAACCTCAAGCCTCATCAACCAATAAATGACAGAAATCGGGCAGGCAGCATGGCTAAGTCGGTCGCTCCGAAGTAGGGTGTATAATCACCTGATCTAGAGTTTTATTTACTTCTAAAAATCTATTGTTGATGCTCTCCCATTTGGGAAACGGTTGTTGATCCCAACCGTTGGTGATATACATTCGATACACTCAAGCGAAATGAGTGGTCGGGTTGCAAGATGTTCTCGTTGAACCCAGTGTATTCCTCTCTAGAGGTACACTAGCGAAAGGTGGTTCCATACCTTGTCATAGTTGGAAATCCATTACCCAATAAGTGCTTGCGGTTTTGATTGTATACTATATATGTAGAACGTGAGATGAAAGCGTTTCTGCTAGATGATTATTATACTGTGGTTGATAGACATTATTATAATATCAAAAGTTTTTTGATATAAAGATTATTTTGGATACTCATAAGGGAAAAACCCGTTCCTTTATACGGCGTGGTCTTATGAGATATCTTTTACTTGTTCGAACTGTTTTAAATGGTTTTACTCATACCATTCCCATGACTGACCCGAAGTTTATTTTATTTTGTTTCCCTAAACTCTTGGGTGCCCAATTTTGTACGGGCAGTCAAGTAGTCAAGATTTACAGATACTTGAAGAGCTGGAGTAGGAGGCTTTAGGATTATATAGCTATAGTTATTTTCGCTGTGTTGTAAGTGTTGTACTCTGATAATGATGTATATTCAAGTACATATATATATTTCAAGGATATGTTATCTATTATATGTTATTCGTTCCACTATGAGGTTCGTGTTACTCTGATGTTTTGTTCTTCTTCTTCTTCTTCTATTCTAAGTTTCTATCTTATCTTTCCTCACCCTCTAATTTCTTTCATTAATGACCAGTATTTTTCGACGTTTGGTTAGTCATCATTGAGTTTATGGCGATAACCAAAGTCGACAAAAACCAGGGTCATTACAATTGGTATCAAAGCTTAAGTTAAGTGAATTACCTTGGCTCTATAGCGTGACTCAGTAGAGATGGGGTTAGTAATACCCTAGATTGAGTTTGAGTGTATATATACGAGTGAGCGTATTTGTTATTGACATAAAAATTGTTTTTTATTATGGAGATTCATTGGTTGAGTTTTTTATGGGTTCTGGTCGATCAGTTTGATCCACTGTATCGGTAGGAGTTTATAAACACTCGAATACAATGGGTCGGCATAATATGTTTTGAAAAGAGGGTAAATTAAAATAATTTTACCCAACGTATATTTTGATATATATTGGATATATTGGTTGTTATTATAATCGAGTAAGATTATAAATTAAATGGTTATGTAAATAACCAATCAGAATTCAGATAAGTAGAATGAATTAAATTAAGTCTAAAATTTAAACCAGGAATTGAATTAAAATTCTGAAAAATCGGATAAGTGTTTGTAAATGGATTTGGATTAAAAGTAAGGAAAATTTAAGATCCTGGGAGATTTTAAATTGTTTTACAAGAAGTGTGAATTATATTTTGAAATGAATTTCAAAGTGGAAATGTTAGAAATGGTTTTATAGTATTGAACTCACTTCGATCGCTGGAAAACAGATTCCGATGATGGCAGCTGCATCATCAGTATTCATTTTCGAGTTGTAAGTGACGAATTACTACCAGAGATACTGTTTTGAATTTGTTTTGGGAAAGACAAGTTGTGTTGAATTTCAAAATGGGATTTATAATATAGAATTTGATATATAAAATTTGAATAGAAATTGAATAGAATTAACTAAGTCGAAGAGGAATTAGTTAATCGAGATTGAATTTGAAGTTGAACTTTGAAAGATGAATTGGATTTGTAAATGGATATTCGAAATCGAATATAGAACTTAAATTTGAAATTTGGATTCAAATTAGTTAATAAGCAAGTTAAAATATATTTGAACATGTCATGTTCAAATATAAAAGTGGAATAGACTAAAGAGTTAATTAACAAATTAATTAACGAATTGAGTTAAAACGATCAGGTATAGTTAAAATAGATTGGGCAGGTATATTTATGAGATAGGTACAGATAAGGTATGAAGGTATATAAATAGAATGCTCGACGAAAAGGTATGTATTTAATTCATATATGAGATTTTATGCGCCGTATCGGCTAGCCGCTTGGCTTTTTCTTTTTCGATTGGTGAGGGCCATGGGAGGCTATTTGAAATATCCCGATGCTCCTGGAACAAAGGAGGTTATGGCGAATTTTTTCGAGCATTTAAGGAGTCAAAATATTTTTAAGATAATTTGATAGTTAGAAATCAACGTACCGATATATATATAGAAGTCGATAAGGAAACGAACTTAGAAATAGAATAGTAAAATCAAAAAGGAAGACTAAGAATAAAATCTAGTAAGAATAGAAAGAGGAAGCGTATACGTGTTTAAAAGTGAATAAGTAGTTGTATGGTATTGATTATTCGAGTAATTAGTCATATCTGTTTTGATGTTAGAAATGTTATTCAATCAAGGTCTGAGTGGTAGTTTGAGACGACCCCAAACCCCGTACGAACAACGGCAAGGGTAATCCTTGGAATATAACACATAAACAGATAACAGTAGAACAGAATTAAATAAATACACCAGATAATGCACAATAGAATATACCGGATAAAAGTAATCATCAGAGTTACACAGTATACAGGATCATACTTAGTACAAATACAGTTCAGCTATACATAAATGTCTACAGCGGAAAGCAAACATAATGTACAATAGGAGCTGAACAGCATAAAAGGAGATAAATGATAGAATCCATCTTCAGCACCAGCTATCCAGAAAAGCCTGCTAAACCTGAACACAAGGCTACCCGTGTAGAAAAAGGGGCATCCGAGTTTGAAAATAAAACAAACTACGAGTCAGTCATGGGACTGGTATGAGAAATCTACTCAACACACTTAAAATATGGCTAATCACAGGACCACGCCACTTTCGTGGAACGGGTTTACTCCATTGGATTGCCAGTGCTTTCAAACAAATCATTCTTTTAAACATCGCAATGCTTTTTATAAAAATGAAGCCATTATAAGTCTCAGTTCCCATCACACAATGCAACGCAAACCGGAGGATAGAGTTTTACATTATAATGGCCAAAATATGATTGATACGAATAAAACAAAAGCATTTGATATTATTACTAGTGTTTATATGTTTCAAAAACAATTTCAATCATAACTATCAATCATAGACGGCATGGGTACAATATATCATGTCACTATATATATATACAATCAAAACCGCACGATGTCGTATTTGGAAATTGGATTTCCGTCATGAACCAAGGAAAAAGATAGTCCTTACCGAATTCGAGACTGCCTAACCCGAGTCTCAGGATCAGAACGCATCGACCCTTGGATCGTCAGGGCCGGTCCACACGAAGTGGATTAAAATGCCTGAACACTACGTTTCTCCGTCCTTTGGGGCGTAAGTGAGCCAACGAATGACTCCATCGTTCCTGGATCGACCGATCTAACCGAGGCGCCTCGCAACAGCAACAACCACATAAGTCAAACTCGTCAGGGCGTGTAAAATCACTGACGCCACTTCTAGCTAGGAAGAAATGCAGGCCCTCCCTGATGTCCTCTCCCGTTTCTGGTTCATACCGGGGTGTGAGGCTCGCGAATTCACATTATATACAAAGCTACGTCACACAGGCGGTGCTTTGATCATCACCATAAGACTTTGCTTTTCAACAGAAGCCCTGATCACTGCATCTTACAATGCAACACAGGCAATTCACACTGTGCAACTGATGGCTATCAATCACACAGAATAAATTCCAATGTCAGACAGACTGTCCATTTGCAAGTCCGTTCTGGGTCTGAACGAAACCGGAGGCACTAAATACCTCGCAAACCCATCGATCACCATGTACGTCTGGACAATCACCACTCATTATCCATATTTCGGGATGCCTCCCAATCAGTACCTCGGTTACCATCCAAACGAGGTGAAGATCTCCGGTCTTCGACCACCGTCTTCATGTTCGATTTCTTATAGTCGATTCAGTTATTCAGAATGGGATAAACCCGGTCTTTCTGAGCAACTCGCATATATAATAAACAAGTGAAACACAAACATTACTACGCATCATTTCAATTCATTAGTCAATAACCGTCAATCAGTAAGAGAACGATTTCCCAAATATTAACCCCGAAGGCCGAAACCAACATCAGATCAATACCCAAGAAACCATTCGACTTAGCCAAACTTCAGTTAGTTTCTAAATTTCACATCCATATTGTTTATAATATTTTATAACGATTTATCACTATTTTTATTTATTTTAAAATAGCCAATTTATTCAAAACGACGCTTCGGGCCATAAAGTGACCGTGGCGCTGTTTTTCTTCAGATTTGATTTAAACATATCTAAAAAACTAACTGTTGGATCTTCACAAAATTTACATCATTAGAAAGATCTTTTCAAAACGAATCCAATGGTTCCAGTTTCGGGAAAATCCGACGATCGGATCTCCCGGTATAATCGTTTGAAGTTTCGGTTTCAAAATACGAACTGCAGCGTCGTTTTTCGATTAAATATAATTATATATATATATATAATCGATTTGGCGCTGTTTTTCTTCAGATTTGAATTAAACATTCCAAACAATCCAACCGTTGGATTTTTACAAAGTTGGTGCCCTTGGAAAGATATTTCCAAAGCGAACCCAACGGTTGCGATTTCGGGAAAATCCGATGGTCGAATTTCAATTCAACAGATGAATTTCGATTCAACACATGAAGGTTTTCTATAGTTTATATAAGTAGATAAAAAGGTGATTTTTATATTTAAAACACAAATACCATTCAATACATGAATTTCAATTCAACGAATGAATATCGATTCAACACAAGAAGGTTTTCTATAGTTTGTATATATCGATAAAAAGGTGATTTTTATATTTCAAACACGAATAACATTCAACACATGAATTTCAATTCAACGAATGTGTAACGACCTGGCTTTTTGACCGCTCCAAATCGGTAACTAAACCAACTCGAACCGTTCAAAACGACAGATTGTTATTGCTTATGAAGTTGAAATATAAATCATCACAAAATCATATACACAGAACACATAATATCTCACAGCGGAAGTAAAAATTTATAAAATATTACATAACTTTAACTTTACAGAATATCAGAGTATAGAATAAATATGGATACAGCGGAAGAAGGAATATAGAACCATACTAATATTTGGCAATAATCCAAGATGAGCATAACTGCATGACATAGAAGATGGTTGACTGGATCTCCAACAAAACTCAAGCTCTAATAGATAGATCGTCAATCTGCAATACCCGGTCTGACCCGGGCATTTTGCAAGAAATAAAACAAACAAAATACTTGAGTCAGGACTAACAGTCTCATATAAGTGAATTAACTCAAATGAAGTGTCCACTGAAATGTACAATAACTTAAAGGATGTTTGGGATTTCCATCCTATAAGGATCCGCGAAACTAATATCTATATAATAGTACGCTATTATTGTAATGTCTATTCAGTAAAGTAAATGTAATGAAAATAGCGTAAGCGGGAATACATTTTTACCCTTACACCGTTTATAATACCGTATTCTATACAGTACCGTAAACCCAACCTAACACGGATGGCATCAAAGGGCACTCCATAGGTACGATACAAAACAAAATCGTATGGGGCTCGTTAGGGTAAATGACAAGGCACACGAGGCAATACCAGGGTAGGACTCTACCAGTTGCACTCCCGGACCGGTGGTAACACATAGCAGCCACTACCGCCCTACTCGGAACACACTCCCATAATCAAAAAGGGCGCCCAAATCATCAACATAGTCATAGAAATGGTGTCGAAGAAGTGCGTCCGATCAAAGGTGCTACCTCAATTAGTCACGGTATAGCTCCTGTTTTAGTCATTTCAATTATGACCCGAAGGTCAAGGCCATTTCGTTATCGTTCGCCTTCTTCAATCAAGTAATCACCTCCAAGTCATCATGCTTCATTCCGAATATGTCATCACGTACACAATTGTTAAAGTGGCATCGGCACTGATAGAGAGTATGCCACTTGCCGACTCCGGTCTCTTTAACAACCAAACGTTTACATTTTCACACCATGGCCATTAGCTTTGAAATCATATTTCGAGTACCGCAAATCAATTTATTTCGAATATTGCCCCAAAATCAATTCCTCAAATAGTTGGTTCGATTAAGGTTGCAAATTCTACTATTAAAAATTCCTTTGTCGACCATTGGTTTCAAAGTTTTCAACTTCCTCGAAATATCACTATTGCTCGAATTTCTTTATTTCACCCTTTGGATTACTAGACTGGATTGGACATAACTTTTATTCGGATTATAAAATAATTTTAGAAGAATTATGTTTTGAAAAATAGTATTGTTATATTAAATTTGAAAATAATGTATATGCATATATATACATGTAGTAGGAACTATTATAAGGTGTATATAGTTAAAGTAATCGAATTTATTTTACAAAAGAATACTTACAAAATCAAATAATGCGGAAAAACTGCCTTTATAAAATTTATAGTGCTATTAAAAATATTAATCCAATCCAACCTAAATCCAAGTTTCACAATTTCCTTTCTCATCAAAATTTCACCTTAAGATCAAATTCCCTTTTGTTTAGTTCAAATTCAATGCTTCATGATTAGCGATTTCAAATCATTGTTTGCCTTGGATTACATATCCATTTTTCTTTTATAATAAACCCCGAACAACTTTAACATTAGTTGTAAATCAAAATATGATCCATTGAATTATAACTTGTTAACTAAACTCATATTCACCATGATTTAGATAATCATATTCTTTCATACTTGAACTTAGACACTTCCATTCCGACAAACTTCGTCTTACATTCACGTGGCAAAAATTCATTTGACAAATCATATATTAAAATAAGCTTTGAACATTTCCCAAGTCTTTGCAAATCTTTACATTAAATTATTCAACTCAAAATTTATCATATCATAACATAAAGTTATGAAAATTCATCTAGATAGATAAAAGTTAAAGTGTTAACTTGAAACCCTCTTTAAAACTAATTTCATAAAAATTGGATCCCTTTATAAAAATTCATGAAAAATTTGCACAAAATTTCTTTTAACTTTTCTTTATGATGTATAGAAAATTTCCTTAAAATTTCAACTTGCGAAAATCGATAAATTATTTAAAATAATTTTATTGATCACGGTGTCCGTATAAAATTTTCTATCCTATGGTCAAGTGATACGGATATTTATCATTTCAATCCGTTCTTTAAAATATTCGAATCTCGGGTATATATCATTTCAACTCGCATCCCAAATCGATTCGAATATACATGGGTTCGGGTATGTATCATTTCAACCCGTAATGGTTTCTAATCTAAAGGGGGACTTGCATGATGAGAAAAATAAACCTAACATGTCAAACATACATCCATATCGTGTCATATGATATAATAGTGTGTGTCGCACGTGCACAATCACGAAGCAAACAATTCTAGAGCAACTAACATTTCATTCAACATTTCAATCTTTAATTCACTTAAAAGAAAATATTAGTCTATGAGTGAGTAGAAACTCACCTTCGAGGCGAAGAGGATGACTTATGAAACAGACATAGGATTGAGGCACGACTCGATATCCAAAGTGATGAATCCACACCCAAATCATTTATATACATATGTACATACATATACACATGTACATAAATAAAATTTAAGCATGACAGAATCTGACTAACTACGAAACATAAAATAACAACGATAACTTCCATTGTTAAATCCAAACTGAGCACATACTTAAATATATATATTTCTCCGTATAGTTGCAACTAAAGGAGGAAATACCTATGCTTCGCCTGACATCGAATAGTAGTAACTAGTCGGATATCCACTGTACCCAAACCCGAAAGCTAGACCGAACAATTTCTGCTTGTTAATCCAAACAGTCTCTTAGGCATATGTCTGAACACCGGGTGTGCGACCAGCGAGGCAATGGTTTCATTACGGTGGCAGGTGGCGCTTGCAGGCTCCGGCCTTGGTTCTGGACTCATGCATGGTGCGACGATGACTGCTGGTGGACTGACAGACAAGTAGCATCGACTTTTGACACTTCTCCCTTCTATTCTAGACTCAATTTTCTAACGATGGACAAAGGCCAGCTCGAGATAACGAAGTGGGGACCGAGGTCAAACTGACTTGGTCAGTGCGCAGTCTCCAGGAGCGACTCCGGTGGTCCTCGTGACCTTAGATCTGCACACGATTTCGGCTTCGCTTCATTTTTTTTCCGTTATGGTTCCTGTTAACCAAGAGGAAGAGGGACAACTTGCGATGGTGGAGCAAGGGTTCACCGTGGTCAAGGGTTCGAAGCCTTCCAGTGGCGGTGCGTCTTGATGACGGCGATGGAGATGATTTTGTGGTGGAGGAACGGACCGATTGCCTCAGGCGTCGGCCATTTAATTTGATTCAAGAGTTACTGATTTGGCCGAGCTAAAATGAAGAAGGCACAGTTTTGAACAAAAAGGGGTTTCGTATGTACAAAGGCAGGGGACGCGTGGTGATCCTTGGTAACTTTTCAACACACGTGGCGAATGAATTTACACCAAACGGGACAAGTGCAAAGTCTCTATATATATTTACACAGGTATAAATAAATTTTCTTACTTACTATTTTTATTTTCTTCTAACATCCAACGTAAAGGACGCGTGGAAGACCCAAGGACGGAAAGAGGTAACGTGTTGAAATGTCAGTGAAATGTTGACAGATGTTGAACCAGGTAACGAGCGTCAATTGGTATGGATATAAATTTTACAAGAGTATGTTACAAATGTGATCAATCTAATAAATATATTTACCTCATAATAGTTATTTCACCCTTTAAAAGATAAAACGGCTTCAAGTGCGTTCACATGCAAACACATTCACGAAACGGACGGCGGTACCTTTCATAATACTGATTGTTTTTGCACGTTTTTAACATGAAAATAAGATTTGGACGTCATATCTAGTCAGACATATTTCAAAATATTAAATTTCGAAATCTAATTCAATATTTAAAATAACGTTAAAATAAGACATTGGTTATCGCTTTATATTCCATATTTCAACTCAACATACACATTCAGGTTTAGATTAAACATTCAAATTCATACCTCTCAGCATATTTCAAGTTTCCTAACTCAAATTTTAATTAACTTCAAAATTAAAGACGTAGAAATTATCGGTTCGTTACATTCTCCCCCACTTAGCGCTTTTTGTCCTCGAAAAGGAACGTCGTATAGATTTACATATATAACATATATAGCTATACATATACTTTTACTTAGTTTAAAACGTATTTAGAAAGAGGATTAAGTTATAAAATTTTAAAACTCAAAATTTTTCTAACACCCGGATTTATGGAAAATTTCGGCAGCATCTCCCCTGCACGGCTTGCCCGGAAAAATTTCCCGTACACAAAAACAATAAAATATACATCTCATCTATACGATGAGGCATCCCAAATTAGGGGAACCAAACAAAACAACCCAAAAGCGATAGATAATGCGAGATACGTACCTTTTTATAGCGTTTTAATGCATATTTTCCTATTTTATTAGCATTTTGGCACAAAGCAAGCTCCATAGCGAAGCGCGCCATTGTATCTACTAATAATCTCAACAACAAATGAGAATCATAGGAATATAATATTCATAACACTAAGCAACCTATAACATAAATAGCATTGCATACCAATCAGCAATGAAAAGGAAACAATACAATTGCAAAGTAAATTTTCTTTAGCTTTCCAGTACATAAGTTTTTCATCTTATCTCCATTCCATTCATTGTTATTCACATTGTTTACATTAAGCTTACTATTTTAAGTAGTTCTCATTCTAATTACAAAATCTATCCCCGATATCCATATTCAATCTAAAATCTTCTCCTCAACACTTGCAGCGGGCTTTGCTGCTGCGATTGCGGGCTATAGCAGCCCATCGCTGCTGCTGCAGGGCTGCTGCGCAGCAGCAGCCCCACCTTTTTTTTTTAGTTTTTTCTCTAATGTGTTTGTTGCTGTTGCCGCAGCTGGTACTATCGGTGCAGCTGCTGGTGCTGGCAGTATGGCTAGTATTTGGGGTTCAAATTGAAAAAAAGAAGAATAAGGAACAAGAGGATTGTCATTGGTCTAGCCAACATGGACTGACTCCTTTTTTTTTAAGCCTTGCAAATTTACAAAAAGGCAAGCTATACAAGCCAGCGATTTATGAGTAACTCATGAAACAACTTTTACAGTATGGGTCTGTCCTTTTACTGAAAGGTAGCAGGTTTTAAGGGAATAAAACATTAAATAATGACCTACGGAACAAATGCCTGAAGCATGCTACCAAAGGAACTCCAATCAAAGAGAGGAATCATTGAGTGGCTTAAGTACATTCGAATCAAGGCAGCAAAATAAAATATGCTAAATATCAAAGGTATGCATGAGCAGGTATAGACTGTATATGGGCGAAACTCGCTATATTCCAAACATTAATGCAAAGTAACTTCCCTTCTATATTTCATGCATCTTAAATTATTATGTAAAGCTAAAAAAAAGGGTATTAAGTAACCTGATAAAGGTGAACAGCCTATGAAAATGCCTAAAATGGTACCATAAAACTGAATTACTTGCATGTATCAACACAAGAATGAGTGGCAGGTTACGAGTAGATATAAGGGACATACATAAGCTTATAGCAAGGTAACCATACAGTGGTACCGACATGCGCACATATAAGGAAAGCAAGAAGTACAGGATTAAGCCCAAGTACGCATGCAACCACTAAATCTATGGTTCTGATGGGACAAATTGTAGTGCCAATGGTGGAAATAGTGCCAGCAAACATACAAGAGTTTCCATTTAGTACTAGATTCATAATAGGTTCAATTTGCCCAATTCCACTATGTATCATGTCATAGATCACTTGATAGTTCCGACTACATACAACCATTTTGATTTTTCCCAAGTGTGATTTTTAAATCAGTAACCGTTAGATGAAAGCCAGATAATAACAAAATAATGGCATCATTCATGCCGTAGGTGGTTTTTTTTTTCCGACTTCCATTTGGCAAAGATTTTATTTCAAAACTCATTTTACTTAAGTTTATACCCAGATTAACTAAATTCATATCATCTTAAGTTTCAAACACACGTACTTACCTGTGATCAAAGTCAACTTATGTTACTCTTACAATTCAGTTAATTCCATAAGTTTAAGATACATACATCTGCACACAACACTAATTCAGATTTTATATTCATACAAGGAAAATTTAAGGATTCTATACACTTATCTAACTAACATTTCTTAAACTAAATTACCACCTAAAACCCTTTTACTATTACTATTTATCTTAATAATCTTTTACAAATTTTTCCTCAAAGTGAAATAAGATTAAAAGTTATTAAATTATTACTTACATACTCACTAACAAAACCTTAACTATTTGAATTCTCAGAGTTTTTCTCTTCCCAAGTTCAAATCTGTGAATTTAATGAATTCATACATATGTCATTTGTTTATCTTTCCCCTTTTAAACATCATTGAAATTACAATCTATTTACCCTACTTTTGCAAATCCATTTTAATTCCATATGTCAAAATAGATTTTAATGTGGTCCTATATTCATACAGGTTAAATTTATGGTCTTCCGATTGCCCAACATCCAAACAATATTATTTTCTTATTCTTTCTTGAATAGGGTTTAAGTATTAATTTGACATCTCAACTTATACGTCTTCGTCACTTTCGAAACATGAAAATAATAACTGGTGATACTGCAGCAATCACCAGGATCATTTTCAAGAAACTTCAGTGTGAATCCATATTTATCTGGTATGCGAAGAATCTAATACATACGTTAGCTAGGCGTATGTCCTAAAATCTTCACGTACCCGATAATCAGCCTTTAATGGCAAATAGAATACCCAAGACTCATTCATATTTATTTTTATTTGCTTACTTGCAAATCATTTATTACATCATTGCTTCATCAAGATTTCACTCACTCGAATTTTTTCTTCTTCTTCATGTCGACTCGTCTTAGCTTAGTTGACAAATCCCATTAACTTATTCGCAATAATCCCTTCATTAAATTTCATTCAAGTTATACTTACATACTTTATTTTATTTCGGGTTTGCGTCATCATTTCCTTAAACCTTCAGATTCAAGATTCATTTCACTATGTAATGTATGATAATTTTGTTAAGTCCACTTTAGTTTACGAGAATATTTCACTTAACTTCATCCAACCATTTATCAAATCGTTTCAAGTTTTTAGTGATGTTTCAACCGAGATTATAGTCGCCCAAAATAATTTATTTTCCAACATTTCAAATTTTTTTTCTTCAAGTTCTATTACTTAAATAGTTTATGAGTTCACCTATAGCATTAAAATTCATATATATAATTCGTTTCAATGGGATTTTCAATTTATTTGATACAACCAAGTGTTTGATACTCAGTCGTTATTTAAGTTTTATTTTCTTGCACCTTATTTATTTAGATTCGATTCCGGTTGGAATATAAGATGGGGCCGAACGAACAATGAACCAAACGGATGTATCAAGATAGATTGACTTAGGCCGGAGAATTCAAAATTCAAAAAGTGAAAATTCCATATTTCCTAAGACAGGACAAAGCACGATCAAGTCTCAGATTTGGAGAATCTTGACTTAGGAAAGATCCAGCCGAGGGATGAGTTCAAAGGAACGAGATTTAAACAAGGATATTTTTATAAACAAGGCGAAAATTTCAAATTATTTATATATATAAAATCCTTTAAAATCCCTTAAAATATTTAAAATATTTTTTTCTTTCTTTTCAAAATACGCTCTCTCGAATATGATTCAAAGATGATTTCACTCATTCTAGAGGATTTCTACTCCATATCTAATGAGTGTTTCAACCTCATAAGCAAAGCTTTGTTTAACCAAAGCTCTGATACCACGTTGTAACGACCTGGCTTTTTGACCGCTCCAAATCGGTAACTAAACCAACTCGAACCGTTCAAAATGACAGATTGTTATTGCTTATGAAGTTGAAATATAAATCATCACAGAATCATATACACAGAACACATAATATCTCACAGCGGAAGTAAAAATTTATAAAATATTACATAACTTTAACTTTACAGAATATCAGAGTATAGAATAAATATGGATACAGCGGAAGAAGGAATATAGAACCATACTAATATTTGGCAATAATCCAAGATGAGCATAACTGCATGACATAGAAGATGGTTGACTGGATCTCCAACAAAATTCAAGCTCTAATAGATAGATCGTCAATCTGCAATACCCGGTCTGACCCGGGCATTTTGCAAGAAATAAAACAAACAAAATACTTGAGTCAGGAATAACAGTCTCATATAAGTGAATTAACTCAAATGAAGTGTCCACTGAAATGTACAATAACTTAAAGGATGTTTGGGATTTCCATCCTATAAGGATCCGCGAAACTAATATCTATATAATAGTACGCTATTATTGTAATGTCTATTCAGTAAAGTAAATGTAATGAAAATAGCGTAAGCGGGAATACATTTTTACCCTTACACCGTTTATAATACCGTATTCTATACAGTACCGTAAACCCAACCTAACACGGATGGCATCAGAGGGCACTCCATAGGTACGATACAAATCAAAATCGTATGGGGCTCGCTAGGGTAAATGACAAGGCACTCGAGGCAATACCAGGGTAGGATTCTACCAATTGCACTCCTGGACCGGTGGTAACACATAGCAGCCACTACCGCCCTACTCGGAACACACTCCCATAATCAAAAAGGGCGCCCAAATCATCAACATAGTCATAGAAATGGTGTCGAAGAAGTGCGTCCGATCAAAGGTGCTACCTCAATTAGTCACGGTATAGCTCCTGTTTTAGTCATTTCAATTATGACCCGAAGGTCAAGGCCATTTCTTTATCGTTCACCTTCTTCAATCTAGTAATCACCTCCAAGTCATCATGCTTCATTCCGAATATGTCATCACGTACACAGTTGTTAAAGTGGCATCGGCACTGACAGAGAGTATGCCACTTGCCGACTCCGGTCTCTTTAACAACCAAACGTTTACATTTTCACACCGTGGCCATTAGCTTTGAAATCATATTTCGAGTACCGCAAATCAATTTATTTCGAATATTGCCCCAAAATCAATTCCTCAAATAGTTGGTTCGATTAAGGTTGCAAATTCTACTATTAAAAATTCCTTTGTCGACCATTGGTTTCAAAGTTTTCAACTTCCTCGAAATATCACTATTGCTCGAATTTCTTTATTTCACCCTTTGGATTACTAGACTGGATTGGACATAGCTTTTATTCGGATTATAAAATAATTTTAGAAGAATTAAGTTTTGAAAAATAGTATTGTTATATTAAATTTGAAAATAATGTATATGCATATATATACATGTAGTAGGAACTATTATAAGGTGTATATAGTTAAAGTAATCGAATTTATTTTATAAAAGAATACTTACAAAATCAAATAATGCGGAAAAACTGCCTTTATAAAATTTATAGTGCTATTAAAAATATTAATCCAATCCAACCTAAATCCAAGTTTCACAATTTCCTTTCTCATCAAAATTTCACCTTTAGATCAAATTCCCTTTTGTTTAGTTCAAATTCAATGCTTCATGATTAGCGATTTCAAATCATTGTTTGCCTTGGATTACATATCCATTTTTCTTTTATAATAAACCCCAAACAACTTTAACATTAGTTGTAAATCAAAATATGATCCATTGAATTATAACTTGTTAACTAAACCCATATTCACCATGATTTAGATAATCATATTTTTTTCATACTTGAACTTAGACACTTCCATTCCGACAAACTTTGTCTTACATTCACGTGGCAAAAATTCATTTGACAAATCATATATTAAAATAAGCTTTGAACATTTCCCAAGTCTTTGCAAATCTTTACATTAAATTATTCAACTCAAAATGTATCATATCATAACATAAAGTTATGAAAATTCATCTAGATATATAAAAGTTAAAGTTTTAACTTGAAACCCTCTTTAAAACTTATTTCATATAAATTGGACCCCTTTATAAAAATTCAAGAAAAATTTGCACAAAATTTCTTTTAACTTTTCTTTATGATGTATAGAAAATTTCCTTAAAATTTCAACTTGCCAAAATCGATAAATTATTTAAAATAATTTTATTGATCACGGTGTCCGTATAAAATTTTCTATCCTATGGTCAAGTGATACGGATATTTATCATTTCAATCCGTTCTTTAAAATATTCGAATCTCGGGTATGTATCATTTCAACCCGCATCCCAAATCGATTCGAATATACAGGGGTTAGGGTATGTATCATTTCAACCCGTAATGGTTTCTAATCTAAAGGGGGACTTGCATGATGAGAAAAATAAACCTAACATGTCAAACATACATCCATATCGTGTCATATGATATAATAGTGTGTATCGCATATGCACAATCACGAAGCAAACAATTCTAGAGCAACTAACATTTCATTCAACATTTCAATCTTTAATTCACTTAAAAGAAAATATTAGTCTGTGAGTGAGTAGAAACTCACCTTCGAGGCGAAGAGGATGACTTATGAAACAGACATAGTATTGAGGCACGACTCGATATCCAAAGTGATGAGTCCACACCCAAATCATTTATATACATATGTACATACGTATACACATGTACATAAATAAAATTTAAGCACGATAGAATCTGACTAACTACGAAACCTAAAATAACAACGATAACTTCCATTGTTAAATCCAAACTGAGCACATACTTAAATATATATATTTCTCCGTATAGTTGCAACTAAAGGAGGATATACCTATGCTTCGCCTGACATCAAATAGTAGTAACTAATCGGATATCCACTGTACCCAAACCCGAAAGCTAGACCCAACAATTTCTGCTTGCTAATCCAAACAGTCTCTCAGGCATATGTCTGAACACCGGGTGTGCGACTAGCGAGGCAATGGTTTCATTACGGTGGCAGGTGGCGCTAGCAGGCTCCGGCCTTAGTTCTGGACTCATGCATGGTGCGATGATTACTGCTGGTGGACTGACAGATAAGTAGCATCGACTTTTGACACTTCTCCCTTCTATTCTAGACTCAATTTTCTCACAATGGACAAAGGCCAGCTCGAGATAATGAAGTGGGGACCGAGGTCAAACTGACTTGGTCAGTGCGCAGTCTCCAGGAGCGACTGCGGTGGTCCTCGTGACCTTAGATCTGCATACAATTTCGGCTTCGCTTCATTTTTTTCCCGTTATGGTTCCTGTTAACCAAGAGGAAGAGGAACAACTTGCGATGGTGGAGCAAGGGTTCACCGTGGTCAAGTGTTCGAAGCCTTCCAGTGGCCGTGCGTCTTGATGACGGCGATGGAGATGATTTTGTGGTGGAGGAACGGACCGATTGCCTCAGGCGTCGGCCATTTAATTTGATTTGGGAGTTACTGATTTGGCTGAGCTAAAATGAAGAAGGCACAGTTTTGAACAAAAAAGGGTTTCGTATGTACAAAGGCAGGGGACGCGTGGTGATCCTTGGTAACTTTTCAACACACGTGGCGAATGAATTTACACCAACCGGGACAAGTGTAAAGTCTCCATATATATTTACACAAGTATAAATAAATTTTCTTACTTATTATTTTTATTTTCTTCTAACATCCAACGTAAAGGACGCGTGGAAGACCCAAGGACGGAAAGAGGTAACGTGTTGAAATGTCAGTGAAATGTTGACAGATGTTGAACCAGGTAACGAGTGTCAATTGGTATGGATATAAATTTTACAAGAGTATGTTACAAATGTGATCAATCTAATAAATATATTTACCTCATAATAGTTATTTCACCCTTTAAAAGATAAAACGGCTTCAAGTGCGTTCACATGCAAACACATTCACGGAACGGACGGCGGTACCTTCCATAATACTGATTGTTTTTGCACGTTTTTAACACGAAAATAAGATTTGGACGTCATATCTAGTCAGACATATTTCAAAATATTAAATTTCGAAATCTAATTCAATTTTTAAAATAACTTTAAAATAAGACATTGGTTTTCGCTTTATATTCCATATTTCAACTCAACATACACATTCAGGTTTAGATTAAACATTCAAATTCATACCTCTCAGCATATTTCAAGTTTCCTAACTCAAATTTTAATTAACTTCAAAATTAAAGACGTAGAAATTATCGGTTCGTTACAGAATGAATATCGACTCAACACATGAAGGTTTTCTATAGTTTATATATATCGATAAAAATGTGATTTTTATATTTAAAACAAGAATACCATTCAACACATGAATTTCAATTCAACGAATGAATATCGATTCAACACATGAAGGTTTTCTATAGTTTATATATATAGATAAAAATGTGATTTTTATATTTAAAACACGAATACCATTCAACACATGAATTTCTATCCAATGAATGAATATCGACTCAATACATGAAGGCTTTCTATTCAATGAATAAATATAGTTTCAACAAATAAAAATAATTCTAACACATGAATATTATTCAAAATTTCGGCAGCACAACGACAGGGTAGTTAAAACCAGGACCGTCCCTTGTACGGCTCCTCGCTCAACCTTAAAACCTCGCGGTTTTTGACAATGGGGAATCATGCATCTTGTTCGCACGCAGGCGACATGTATATTTATTTCATTTCCACAAACTAATCCTATGTGGTTTCAACCAAATATTTCTCAACCACAAACGGGTATTTTTCAACCACAATCAATCAATATCAACCACAAACAATTCCAATCAACCATTCACTATCAATCAATTTTCACACCAATCACAACCAATAAATATCGTCCATGGTTTGTGGACGTGGGGCGTATATATATATATATATATATATATATATATATATATATATATATCTTTATATATAGCATTTCACTTCTATTTCAACACATATATAATTTTTACAATGCATATATATCTTATACACCGAACGTACAACTTATACAACGCTTATACAAGAGGTGTACAACGCTTATACAACTCATACATCGACTATATAATTTATACATCGTCGTTTTCCATATCGTTTATAAATTAGAAATCTCACATTGGGCTCCACTCCACCAAAAATAGCAGAAGGCTCAGAAAAATATGCGGTCTCTTCTAGAAGGTAGAAGACGTCCACACGGTCACGATGTTTCCTGTTTCATCGAATTTCGTCCAGAAACGAAAAAGATATGATTTTTCAAAGTTTGCAACGGTTTAAAGGTGTTAAAACTGTTGAAAATTAATATAGCCGTATACCTCAGGTTGGGTTCGAAACTAGGTTTCGAATTTTCTTCCAATCCGTAGCCCTTGGTCCAGATCGAAGTACACCACGTCGAGGGGGCTAGAGAACCGCGCCTACGCCTAGGGGTCCGATCCTGATCGACGGCGAGATGGTGCTCCGACGGCGCTTCAAAGAGGCGTACTTCGTGGCGCCCGATCTCCCAAAATACTGAGCGATAAATTACAATCCCTATATGGATTGGAAGACCTCTAGACGATCTACAAAAACTTCAACTGGGGCATCGGTTTTTATTGCGTGTAGGAGGAGGAATCGAAGGGGGAAATTTCGAACGATTTCCGCCGTATATCGTTAAATCGGGGAGAGAGAAACGAGGGTTTATTCCTTTTTTTAAAAAAAAATCTAATTGGCCGGGAGGTTTTAAAAGGGGTTTTCTGACACGACCTCCAATCCAAACCCAACGACTATCGTCCCTAGCGTTTTACCCCCATTCCGAACACAATGGGATATGTTTCGAAGGCCCATTCGAAGGTTTCAGTCAGTTTTCATTCAATTTAAAATATATAACATTCAATATTCGATTTGAACGTACATTTCAATTTGCCCGGGCCACAAATTGATTTGAAAAATTCCCGAAAAATAAATCTGGCAATGTTTTGACGATACGGTCCCAACAAAACTAGTTTCGTCGAATTCTGAGACCGTTTGCAAAAAGGCCCATTTCTGGTCGATCCAATATTACTATAATTGACCAAAACACGTTTTCCTTTGCCACGCTCACATACTAGCTTCAAAAATTATGAAATTTGAAACCTAGCAATAACTTCTCATCCCGGATCCAACAAAAGTGGTTTCGTCAAATTCCAAGGTCGTTTGCAAAATGGCCAATTTCACGGGCTATATAAATTCCATAGCGACCTTTCTGGAAATTCATTTGGCCATAACTTTTGCTTTCCGCTATGAAACTTCGATTTTTCAGATTCGTTAGAAAGGTATTCACTAATAGATTTAAATATTTTTGGTTTCACTCAAATCCATTTTTTTTTGCAACCGGTACAGTCCGACAAAGTTTGAATTCAAATTTTGAAACTGCAACGCCTTTTCAGGCCTAGTTTATAATTAGAATTAATTATATTCGTTTTCAAACATCGATTCAAACTCACTTTTCATTGCTATTATTTAAAATATTCATTTTAAATATTTAAAATCCACTATTTTAGCCAATTTAAAAAATTTAAATTGGTTCAGATTTTCCGGGTCGTTACAATCTCCCTCACTTAAAACTTTTCGTCCCCGAAAAGGAACAAAGTCGAAAGTGGTTTGATTAATCTATTCTACGTTCAATCTAGCTTCCATTCTCCAACTTTTCAGTTTCTGAGAATTTTCAAATTCTTCAAAAATTTGGCTAACACCCGGAATTTTCGAAAAATTTCACCATAACCTCCTTTGTACGGGGAGATGTTTGGAAATTTATCGTGCCATATTAGGTACCCAATAAATCCTAATAAGCATACACATATTTATAGTGATATATTCTGGTGTTTACAGGGGAGCGTGTATAGATAATAACTCAAGAGAATAAATTCTCATCACCCTGTTAAAGCCTGAGGGAGTGTGTATTTTAAATGCTCCAGAGGATAAATCCTCGTTACCTCGTCCCGCGTGGGAAATAAATAGTCCATGTGTCGTATCTAATAACTAGAGAGACGTGGTGATTGTCAACTCCAGACCCGTGTGGGGTTTTTATTAATCTGGCAATTTTATCGTTACAATTTAAATAGTCCATATCAGTCATCAGTTCAACCTGTAAAATATAGTCATCGCCACACAAGCCTCTCGCTCGTATGGTAAATCTTCCACCTCGTCACACAAGCTCCAAATGCTTATGTGGTATATAATAAGTATGTCTATCTTCAAAAGTATGCCATGTAATGTAGTTCAAAATTATTTGTTACTATCCTATGGCGACGTTTATTATTACACACAGAATAACCAGCACTCCGCATCCAATGGCATTCACAGGAGTTGATATAATAATATTTCGCATCCAACTCATTAAGGTTTACCTATTTGTCGGGCACGCAAATAAATTCTTTACTCAACAGCTATCCATTTACCTGTTCAAACATATATAATGCACATGTATATATTTCTATCTATTTTCTAATCAGTTCAATGTGTGATATAATTGAATAAATTCTACCATTTTTCTCTTATTAATTAAATTAACTACTGTTTCAACAATTTTAATTAATCAAATCTACTATCACACAACACAAATGTAACAACCCGCGTTCTACGCATCGAAGGATCGTAGGGTATTTATTTCTTTCCCATATGAAGTCGTATGGTCATGTAACTTTGGGAAACATCCAATAGAGTCATTTCCCATGTTCATGATTTTTGTCGATTTTTAAATGACCATTTTGCCCCAAGCTTATCTTGTTTTGGACATAACTTTTGATTGGAAAGGAATTTTGACCTGCAACCACTTCCATTAGATTCGTTTGATGGTTTAACTTTCCGTAGAGTGGTCATAATAGCCAAATGGACTTACCGTTTGGGAGATATGGCTGAAATAAGGTTTGGAAGGTGAAAAACTGCTTAACCGGGCCAAATAGGGTGATTAGTGAATAGGCCCATAACCCATTTCGGGATTAGGGTTATGGAGAGGCTGAAATGAGTTAGAGAATCATTCCATTTCAGTTTTCTAGCCTCCACTTATCTCCAAGAAACCTTAAATATGGCCTCCAACCTATAAATCACCTCCAAATCATCTTTTAATCAAGGATTTAGCTTAGCAACATCAAATCAAGGAAGATCTACACCAAATCAACATTGGAGCTGCTGTTTAGCATTAGAAATCGCATCAAATCATAGATTCATTTCAGATCTTAGTTTATTTGTGGCTAAGGTGAGTGATTTGCATAGTTTTGCACTAATTATAGCAAATTAAGGGTAATTAGTGTTATTTAGCGAATTTAAACATGATAAAATTCTGGAAAAATGTTCATAAATTCTTAAATGATGTTTTAGACCTTTGATATGAGTTTGGGTTAATTTGGTTAAGTTTTGCTAATCCTATCATTAGTTTCACCGAAACATGCTTAAGGGGAAATATGGGGTTTTTGGGTATGTTTGATCCATTTTAACCTATCATATTGATGTTTTGATGTTTGTGATTGATTATGCATGTTGCTATGACTGTATGATATGCTTTGTGATTGATTTCAATAGTTAGAATGGCCGAAAACGCCGTCGAATGGCGTAAAACACTTGCTGGAAAGCTTCAGGAAACAGTGCAGGTTTCGGATCGGATCGGATATGGTGGCTCGGATCGGATAAGTTGAACTGGGCAAGGGATTCGATCGGATCGGAACTTGGCACTTGAGAAATCTGGCAAAAAGGAAGGCCATGCTAGCAATAATGGGATCGGATAGGATAAAGGAGGGGATCAGAGCGACTAAAGGAGGAGGATCGGATCAGAACAAATGAAGGGCGAGGGAGCTGATCGGAGCGGAAGCACGAACGGGATGGGAGATGGCACCCGACCGGACCCGAAGTGGGACACCCGACCCGAACCGACGCAATGGAGTGGATCCGAACCGAACCGTACCAGAGAAGGACCCTGAACCGACACAACATAGTGAACCCGACCCGAACTGATAGCTTGAGGGGAACCCGACCCGACCCAGTATTGACCAATAACTCGAGATGCAAATGTAGTCCAATATGGGAAGTTAGAGCTCAGGATCCAATTGGGAACTAATGAGTTCACTTCATGGTTGGGCTTTGCTGCGGGACGTGTGCTAGGGAGTTGTCGATGTTCATAACTTCGATTCACCACTAAAAATGGATGAAGGGCTACTTATCAGTGCAGTAGAGTCATTGCGACTCGAGGGGCAAGGTGATGGTAGCAAGACTACGTTATCAGAGCAGTAGAGTCATTATGACTTGAGGGGCAAAGTGATGCGTAGTAAGACTATGAGCCAGCGCAGATGGGGTGAATAACTCCATGGCGCAAGTGGACATAGTAAAGGATTGGTAAGGCTATGAGCCAGCGAAGATGGGGTGAATAACTCCATGGGGCAAGTGGACATAGTAAAGGATTGGTAAGGCTATGAGCCAGCGCAGATGGGGTGAATAACTCCATGGGACAAGTGGACATAGCGAAGGATTAGTGGCTACGTTATCAGTGCAGTGAAGCCATTTATGACTTCATGGGGCAAAGTGATCGTAGCAAGGTATGTTGGGTGATCGAAGTGGTGAATATCGTATGCTTTACGCACTGAGTGAGAGATGTGAGGATGGATGCTATGTTTGATTGTTTGCCATCACTATGACATGCACACCCCCACCTCCGTTTCATTACACCGTTTGATATGGCACCTTAGAGTGTTGTACAGTATGTAGTGCTAACTCTTTGGTTGCAGGTCCAGGTTCAGGTATGTTTTAGTCTACCTGTTATTGTTCTGTTTAGATGCTTATCGCTCATACCAGGCTTTATGTCTGACCCAGAGTTTTATGTCTCCTCTTATTACTCTGGGTGCTCACACGAGCAGACTAGAGACAGGTTAGCTGGTGATGCACGAGTAGCTTATTCGGAGGCGGGCATGAGGCTTCCACGTATGATATATAGATATTCTCCCTATGTCGTTGGTGGTCGCTACTTGGGCATTAGTAGTGTACCTCCTTTACCTTGCTTTTGCTTTGAGACAGTTTGAAAAGTTGTAATAATGTTTAACTTTGGATCATAAGTTGTACTTACATTTTCCCTGCTATGTTAGTTGTTTCAGCTTATGCACTGTCTCACCTGTTTTATGTCAAGTATGTTATTATTATATTTTATCCTATGCGCTGTGAGACATTTTACAGGTTCCTTGTTAGTTCATTTCCTTCTTCCTTTTTCCTTCTGACGACCCGTTCCGTGCTAACTGGACATGTGTATAGCGCACCTTTTGGAGTAAATGTCGGTTGGTGCGGGGCGGGCCGTCACACTTGGTATCAGAGCTCTAGGTTGCGTAGTTAACCTAGGGAAAGACATTAGGGAGAGATAGTACGTATATGAGAGCGCGTATTTGTGATTACTTTGGTTTTCAAAAGCTATATATATACTATTAGTAGTATAAGAATGAAGTCGTACTGCACTAGCACCACTATGTGGTCGTTAATGGTTTCCCCTTTTACAGATTGACAATGAGCCGATATGCTAGAGGTGCTGGTAGGGGAGCCAATAATGGGAATGCTGCTGACATGAGGGAAATGTTTACTGACCTTATGAGAGACATGCTTAGAGAAGTGCAAGGGTCAATTCCCAATCCCGGAGTTGGTGTTGGCCCAGTAGTGTAGGTGCCTAGGGTCGATTTCGCCAAGTTATGCAAGGATTACACTAACCTTGGTGGGAAGCCGTTCCACGGAACGGAGTCAGATACAGATGTTCAAGATTGGATGGACAGCTGTGACCGTATCTTCGATGACTTGGGTCTTGAGGATGCGATGAAGAGAAGGCTAGCGTCTCGTCAGCTGCAAGGGTGAGCGATGAATTAGTGGAATGCCATTAGAACAGCTACTCCAGAAGATCAAGTTACTTGGGATCAGTTCAAGGCTCGCTTTAGCGAGAAGTTCATTCCAGCTGCCCAGAAGTCAGTGTTGTTTAAGAGATTCTTGGAACTCAAGCAGAGTGGTAGGGAAGTTTCTGGCTATATTGCTGAGTTCGACACCTTGTCGAAGTATGGGCTATCTCTTATTGATACTCCTGAGAAGAAGAATGAGAAGTTCATTACTGGTTTGGATGGATACTTGGGGGAAAGGCTTATCAACCACATCGATTAGACTTTTGAATCGATTGTGGGGAAGGCTTTGAGATCAGAGAGTCTTTACCCTAAGACGAAGGCTGAGGCTGCATCTGCAGAAGGGCCAAAGCCGCAAGCAGGCGGTGGAGGCAAGAATAACTCTCAGAATAAGAGGAAGCATAGCCAAGCTAAGGATGGCCAGAAAAAGAGCAAGAAAGATGTTGAGTGCTTAAGCTGTGGTAAGAAGGGCCATTATGCCAAAGAATGTCGGGCCAAGCCAGCGGAAAGGAAGTGCTACAACCGTGGTCAAGTGGAACATCATAAGGATAAGTGTCCGCAACCTCTTAAGGAGAAGCAGATTGCGAAAGCATATGCTATTGATGTTGTTCCTTCTTCGTCGAATGCCCCAACTACGGCGGAGAAAGGAAAGAATGTTGTTATTCAAGGTATGCTTTCTATTTATGATGTACCAGTTCGAGTTTTGTTTGATACCGGGGCTTCCCGTTCCTTCATATCTAGTGACCTGGTAGATAGGTTGGGACTGGAACCCGAGATAGTCGATAGACCATTGGTTGTGACGAACCCGATTGGTGGTTCGACTAGCCTTAGTATGATTTGCCGAAATATGGTCTTATCGAGTCATGGATGTATGTTTGTATGTGATTGCTTTGTTTTGGGCTTTACTGGGTATGGCATTATATTGGGGGTCGATTAGCTCCAAAGATACGGGGTGGTGGTAGACTGTGAGGGCTTTTTGGTGACAGTTATGGCGGATGATGGGCGGAGGGTAGTGTTTGGTAGTCTACCTAGTGATGGGGTTATGGCTAGTTTTGTAAATTCCCTCGACATCCCGCAGGATGAGCTGTCAGATGTGCCCGTGGTTGGCCAGTATCCGGACGTCTTCGAGGAGGTGATCGGGCTTCCACCACACCGAGAGATTGAGTTCCGTATTGATTTAGTGAAAGATGCCAGACCTATAGTGATGCCACTTCGTGGTATGGCACCAAGGGAGCAGCGAGATCTCGGGGTGCAAATCAGCAATCTTTTGAAGAAGGGATTTATTAGAAGAAGTGTCTCCGAGTGGGGAGCACCAGTTGTGTTTGCCACTAAGGCAGATGGTTCCCTTCGTTAGTGTGTGAACTATCGCGAGTTGAATAAGGTAACGAGGAAGAATAAGTATCCTCTACCGCGTATAGATGATTTGTTTGATCAACTGGAAGGAGCAAGAGTGTTCTCCCAGTTGGACCTCGCGACAGGATTTCATCAGCATCGAGTAGCGGATGAGAGTGTTCCGAAAACGGCATTTAGGACGCCGTCTGGATTTTATGAGTGGTTGGTCATGCCATTTGGGTTGACCAATGCACCAGCCTATTTTGTGGATCTTATGAATCGAGTATTCAGAGATCAATTGAATATGTTTGTTCTTGTGTTCGTGGACGATATCCTTGTTTACTCAAGGACAGAGGAGGAACACAATGGACACTTGAGGATAGTGATGGAGGTGTTGAGGAAACACCAATTGAAAGTGAAATTATCTAAGTGTCAAATTTGGAGAAGGGAAGTGAAATTCTTGGGCCATTTTGTTTCAGAGAATGGTATTGCCGTGGACCCTACGAAGGTGGCTACGGTACAGGATTGGCCTACACCTAAGAATGCAACAGATGTAAGAAGTTTCTTGGGGTTAGCTGGATATTATCGTAAGTTTATCCAGGACTTCTCCAAGATAGCAGCACCGTTGACTCAGTTGACTAAGAAGAATCAGTCCTTCGTCTGGGACGGAGTGTGTGAGAATGCATTCAAGAGTCTAAAGGAAAATTTGACGCGTGCGCTAGTGCTAGTCATTCCTAAAGGGAATGAAGAAATGACGGTATACACTGATGCTTGTGGTACCGGACTAGGTGCGGTATTGTTGCAAGGAGGTAGGGTTGTAGCTTATGCTAGTCGACAACTAAAGCCGCATGAGAAGAAGTATCCTACCCATGATTTGGAATTAGCAGCGATCGTGTTTGCGCTGAAGATGTGGAGACATTATCTCTTTGGAGAAAGATTTGAGTTGTTTACCGATCATAAATCGTTAAAGTATCTCTTCTCCCAGAAGGATCGGAATCTCCGTCAGCAAAGATGGTTAGAGTTCTTGGCTTCGTATGATTTTGATATTGCATACACGCCTGGGAAAGGTAATGCGGTAGCCGATGCCTTGAGTAGGAGACATGCCAGTTTAGGGGCTATGTTTCTTGAATGGAAGCAACTGGAGTATATCGCGAGGTTTGATTTCAGACCAAAGTGCGAATTGGATCCAGTCATGCTAGCTAGTTTGGCGATCAGACCCACTTTAATAGAGCGGATTGGTTCCAGCCAGAGGGACGATCCTAATCTATTGGAAAGCATCTCCAAGTTAGAGATGAACATCGACGGTGAGGAGTTGAATGTGTATGGGCTTGATCGAGATGGATGGCTTCGAAAGAATGGAAAGCTAGTTGTACCCGACGTGAATGGTTTGAGAGATGAAGTTCTTAGAGAATGTCATCACTCAAAACTGACTATACATCCCGGTGGTAATAAGATGTATCGAGACATGAAGCAGACTTACTACTGGGAAGGGATGAAAAGAGACGTTGGGAAGTTTATATCCAAATGCATGAATTGCCAGCTAGTTAAAGCCGAGCAAAAGAAGCCTAGTGGGTTGTTGCAACCATTGGAAATTCATGAATGGAAATGGGAACAAGTCTCGATGGATTTCATCGATGGTTTACCAAGGACTAGATCGGGATATGATAGCATTTGGGTAATTATGGATCGATTGACTAAGAGTGCAAGATTTATACCAGTCAAATCGACCAGAACGGCAGCTAAGTTGGCAGAATTGTATATGAAGTGGGTAGTGAGATTTCATGGAGTACCTAAAAGCATTGTGAGTGACTGAGACCCGTTGTTCACTAGTGGGTTTTGGAAGAGCTTACAAGAGGCTCTAGGGTCAGGATTACATCTCAGTACCGCATATCATCCTCAGACCGACGGTCAGACGGAGAGGGTGAATCGTATATTAGAAGATCTCTTGAGAGCATGTATATTGGATTTTGGTAGATCATGGGATGACCATTTGCATCTAGTAGAGTTTGCATATAATAATAGCTACCAATCCAGTATCGGTATGGCTCCATATGAAGCTTTGTACGGAAGACCTCACCATCATGTTGGATAGAGACTGGCGAGAAGTTTATGCTTGGACCAGATGTGGTGAGGGAAACTTCAGATAAGATTAAGATCATTCAACAACGAATGAAGGCTGCCCAAGATAGGCAGAAAAGTTATGCTGATAAGAGAAGAAGAGATTTAAAATTCTCCGTTGGTGACTTGGTGTTTGTCAAGATTTCTCCATTGAAGAGCGTGATTCGATTTGGTAGGAGAGGCAAATTGGCACCAAGATTTCTTGGCCCATTCCCTGTTCTTGAACTGGTCGGGAATTTGGCATATAGAGTTGGATTAACAGAGAAGATGGCCGGAGTTCACAATGTATTTCGTGTTTCCCAACTGAGGAAGTTCGTTCACGACTCAGATATGACTATTTCACCTGATCAGTTAGAGGACTTCGAAGTAGAACCCGAGGCGGTTGGGAACCGCAAGCCGATTCGTATTGTGGGGCACGATACAAAGCAACTTTGAAGGAAGGCGGTGAAGCTAGTCAAGGTTCAGTGGGGCGAGGACGAGAGTGACTGTACTTGGGAGACAGAGGAGAGCATTAGAAAGACGTATCCAGAACTCTTTGCCTGGTAAGACTTACTTCGTAATTTAGTTATTCTGCATGCTAGGATAGACTTGTTTTGCTTGTTTTGCATGTTTGATTGTTGTTTTATGGATGATAGGTATGCGGGACCTTTTGTGTGTTTTGGTTAGGGAATTTCAGGGGCGAAATTTCTTAAGGGGGGAGGGAGAATGTAACAACCCGCGTTCTACGCATCGAAGGATCGTAGGATATTTATTTCTTTCCCATATGAAGTCATATGGTCATGTAACTTTGGGAAACATCCATTAGAGTCATTTCCCATGTTCATGATTTTTGTCGATTTTTAAATGTCCATTTTGCCCCTAGCTTATCTTGTTTTGGCCATAACTTTTGATTGAAAAGGAATTTTGACCTCAAACCACTTCCATTAGATTCGTTTGATGATTTACCTTTCCGTAGAGTGGTCATAATAGCCAAATGGACTTACCGTTTGGGAGATATGGCTGAAATAAGGTTTGGAAGGTGAAAAACTGCTTAACCGGGCCAAATATGGTGATTAGTGAATAGGCCCATAACCCATTTCGGGATTAGGGTTATGGAGAGGCTGAAATGAGTTAGAGAACCATTCCATTTCAGTTTTCTAGCCTCCACTTATCTCTAAGAAACCCTAAAAATGGCCTCCAACCTCTAAATCACCTCCAAATCATCTTTTAATCAAGGATTTAGCTTAGCAACATCAAATCAAGGAAGATCTACACCAAATCAACATTGGAGCTACTGTTTAGCATTAGAATTCGCATTAAATCTGAGATTCATTTCAGATCTTAGTTTATTTGTGGCTAAGGTGAGTGATTTGCATAGTTTTGCACTAATTATGGCTAATTAAGGGTAATTAGTGTTATTTAGCGAATTTAAACATGATAAAATTCTGGAAAAATGTTCATAAATTCTTAAATGATGTTTTAGACCTCTGATATGAGTTTGGGTTAATTTGGTTAAGTTTTGCTAATCCTATCATTAGTTTCACCTAAACATGTTTAAGGGGAAATATGGGGTTTTTGGGTATGTTTGATCCATTTTAACCTATCATATTGATGTTTTGATGTTTGTGATTGATTATGCATGTTGCTATGACTATATGATATGCTTTGTGATTGATTTCAATAGTTAGAATGGTCGAAAACATCGTCGAATGGAGTAAAACACTTGCTGGAAAGCTTCAGGAAATAGTGCAGGTTTCGGATCAGATATGGTGGCTCGGATCGGATAAGTTGAACTGGGAAAGTGATTCGATCGGATCGGAACTTGACACTTGAGAAATCTGGAAAAAAGGAAGGCCATGCTAGCAATATTGGGATTGGATCGGATAAAGGAGGGGGATCGGAGCGGCTAAAGGAGGAGGATCGGATTGGAACAAATGAAGGGCGAGGGAGCTGATCGGAGCGGAAGCACGAACGGGATGGGAGATGGCACCCGACCTGACCCGAAGTGGGACACCCGACCCGAACCAACGCGATGGAGTGGATCCGAACCGAACCGTACCAGAGAAGGACCCTGAACCGACGCAACATAGTGAACCCGACCCGAACCGATAGCTTGAGGGGAACCCGACCAGACCCAGTATTGACCAACAACCCGAGATGCAAAGGTAGTCCAATATGGGAAGTTAGAGCTCAGGATCCAATTGGGAACCAATAAGTTCACTTCACGGTTGGGCTTTGCTGCGGGATGTGTGCTAAGGAGTTATCGATGTTCATAACTTCGATTCACCACTAAAAATGGATGAAGGGCTACTTATCAGTGCAGTAGAGTCATTGCGACTCGAGGGGCAAGGTGATGGTAGCAAGACTACGTTATCAGTGCAGTAGAGTCATTATGACTTGAGGGCCAAAGTGATGCGTATTAAGACTATGAGCCAGCGCAGATGGGGTGAATAACTCCATGGGGCAAGTGGACATAGTAAAGGATTGGTAAGGCTATGAGCCAGCGAAGATGGGGTGAATAACTCCATGGGGCAAGTGGACATAGCGAAGGATTAATGGCTACGTTATCAGTGCAGTGAAGCCATTTATGACTTTATGGGGCAAAGTGATCGTAGCAAGGTATGTTGGGTGATCAAAGTGGTGAATATCGTATGCTTTACGCACTGAGTGAGAGATGTGAGGATGGATGCTATGTTTGATTGTTTGCCATCACTATGACATGCACACCCCCACCTCCGTTTCTTTACACCGTTTGATATGGCACCTTAGAGTGTTGTACAGTATGTAGTGCTAACTCTTTGGTTGCAGGTCCAGGTTCAGGTATGTTTTAGTCTACCTGTTATTGTTCTGTTTAGATGCTTATCGCTCATACCAGGCTTTATGTCTGACCCAGAGTTTTATGTCTCCTCTTATTACTCTGGGTGCTCACACGAGCAGACTAGAGACAGGTTAGCTAGTGATGCGCGAGTAGCTGATTCGGAGGCGGGCAAGAGGCTTCCATGTATGATATATAGATATTCTGCCTGTGTCGTTGGTGGTCGCTACTTGGGCATTAGTAGTGTACCTCCTTTACCTTGCTTTTGCTTTGAGACAGTTTGAAAAGTTGTAATAATGTTTAACTTTGGATCATAAGCTGTACTTACATTTTCCCTGCTATGTTAGTTGTTTTAGCTTATGCACTGTCTCGCCTGTTTTATGTCAAGTATGTTATTATTATATTTTATCCTATGCGCTGTGAGACATTTTACAGGTTCCTTGTTAGTTCATTTCCTTCTTCCTTTTTCCTTTTGACGACCCGTTCCGTGCTAACTGGACATGTGTACAGCGCACCTTTTGGAGTAAATGTCGTTTGGTGCGGGGCGGGCCGTCATAACAAACAACAATCAAATTGTTTTTAACTTTTCAAAAATATACTAATAAATTTCTATACTCTTTTAAAATCATTCAGACTATAGAATTAAAAGTGCACATCCATGGAAAGAAAATTACAACAGAGTAGAGAACTAATTGGTAATGCAAAGTATGATAATTGTACCTTGCACCGGAGTCAATCAGAGATACCCACTCGACGTCTAGGATAGGCTTTCTGAATGCTCTCCTCAGTTTCCCAAGTATAATCTCGCGGATCTCCACTCCATTGCACTTTGACCAAGTGAACTTTCTTGTTCCTCGGCTCTTTGCTTTCTTTGCCGATGATCTTGAGGGGCTCTCTTCTCATAGCTAATTCTGGAGTAATTTCAATATCCTGTTGAGCTGCTTCTTCCACGATCAAATCTGGATCACGAACGTGCTTTCGAAGTTGAGATATGTGAAATACATCATGAACTCCAGGCAACCAATCAGGCAGTTTAACCCTATAAGCGAGCGTTCCGATCCGTTCAAGAATAGGAAACGGACCAATGAATTTGGGTGCCAACTTCCCAGTTTTACCGAACCAGATAACTCCTCTCATCGGCGATACTTTCAAATATACATAGTCGCCAATAGCAAAGGATATATCTCTTCTTCTCCTATCTTCATAGCTCTTTTGTCGGCTTTGAGCGGCGAGTAATCGCTTCTTAATAAAATCGACTTTGTTGGCAGCTTCTCGGATCATATCGGGCCCCAATACAAGTTTATTACCGGGTTCGACCCAACAAGCCGGAGATCAGCATGGTCTACCATATAATGCTTCGAATGGCGACATTGTCAGGCTCGCCTGGTAGCTGTTATTATATGAGAATTCAGCCAAATGCAGATGGTCTTCCCATGATCCACCGAAATCTAGAACACAAGCCCGCAATAGATCTTCTAAAATATGATTCACCCTCTCAGTCTAACCGTCTATCTGAGGATGATAAGTGGTGTTTAAGTTCAACTTCGTTCCCAGTTCTACTTGAAATGCCTCCCAGAATTTGCTAGTAATATTGTATCTCTATCACTGAATATACTGAGCGGCACTCCATGTAGCCTAACAATTTCCCTGAAGTATATCTGCGCCAGACTCTGAGCAGTTCTGTTTGATCTGACATGTATGAAATGGGCGGTCTTCGTGAAGCGATCTACGATCACCCAAATACTGTCGTTTCCTTTTCTGGTTCTAGGCAAACCATCAATGAAGTCCATAGAAATATGTTCCCACTTCCAACCTGGAACGTCTAGCGGTTGTAATAATCCAGATAGTTTCTGTTGGTCGCTTTTGACTAGCTGGCAAGTAGGGCATCGGCTAACATATAAAGAAATGTCCCTCTTCACCGACTTCCACCAGAAAGTGCGTTTGATGTCATTATACATTTTGCTTACTCCCGGATGGATACTAAGTTTTGACTTGTGGCATTCATCCAGTACTTCCGTTTGGAGCTCAGGAATGTTAGGAACACAAATTCGACCTTTCAGCCTTAGAATCCCCTCATTATCAACTTGAAAACTGGAGGGTTCGCCTCGTTGAATTATCTCTTTGATCTTCTGAATGAAGTGATCATCCTTCTGAAGAGCAGATATTTTATCTATCAATGAAGTCGTGATAATAAAAATGGCGTTCATTTCATTTTTCCGGCTTAACGCATCGGCCACGACATTGGCTTTCCCTGGAGTGTATATAATCTCAAAGTCGTATGCTGCAAGGAACTCTAGCCAACGTTGCTGCCTCAGATTCAAGTCTTTCTGGGTGAACAAATACTTTAACGACTGGTGATCTGTAAAGAGTTCAAATCTCTCACCCAGAAGATAGTGTCTCCAGATTTTCAAGGCGAATACTATAGGCAATAACTCAAGATCATGAGTTACGTAGTTTTTCTCATGCGGCTTCAGCTGACGGCTAGCATAAGCAATCATTTGACCTCTTTGCATTAACACTGCGCCAAGGCCCTCTCTTGAAGCATCTGTCCAGACTTTTAAATCCTGATTGCCGTCGATAATGGTTAACACTGGAGCAGTAGTTAATCTTAACTTTAGCTCTTCAAAAGCCTCCTCACTTTCTGGAGTCCATTTGAATTTAGAGTGCTTCTTTGTAAGCTTCGTTAAGTGACAAGATATCTTCGAAAAGTTTTTAACGAACTTCTGGTAATAACTAGCCAATCCGAGAAAACTGTGGACTTCTGTAGGAGTACTGGGCTGTTTCCATTTCTGAATAGTAGTGATTTTACTGGGATCCACTGCAATTCCTTCTTAGATTTAGCCCTTTTTCTCTTGGCACTGGACTTCTTACTGATCTCAGACATCGTACTGGCCTCAGGACGATCAGTTTCAGACTTAATTTTATTACTAGAGCTGACTTCCTCTTCGTACTGTAACATACCTTTCTTGTCTAGATCTTCGTACTGGTAAGCCATGAAAATCATTTCTGAGAAAGGAAGCTTCACATTCCTCATCACACTATAATGATATTTTCTTTGCAGGCCATGAATAAACCTCAGATTTTTCCTCTTTGGATCCTGAATCAGATGAGGAGCAAAGTGAGAAAGTTCGTTGAATTTCTTATGATATTCTGAGATGGTCATATCCCCTTGTATCAAAAAAGAAAATTCATCACATAATCGCTCGGTCGCTTCGGGAGGAGTAAATCTTTCTAGGAAAATCACTTTGAATCTGTCCCAGGTGATATCACCTTCTGGATTATCTTTAATAACTGAATCCCACCAAAACAAAGCTTCTTCTTTGAGTGCCCAAGACGCCAGTAATCTTTTCTGATCGTCTCTCAGCTTTAAACCCTCAAAGATTTTCTCTGCAAAACAAATCCAAGCTTGTGTTTCCATAATGGACTCTTTGCCTAAGAATGGCGATCTACCCAGATTTCGAAATCTCCTGAATAGAACTTCTATATCTGATTCTGGCTGCGGGAGCACAACTGGCTCATTAGCTGGTCGAGCCATACGATTATTTCTTCTGTTCCTGTCACTCATTTTCTAGTACGTCTGCAATTAGCAGACAAAGTGTCAGGTCAACAGAAAAGATATTTCAAAATATAGAGACAAATTCTTCAATGTAAATGTGTCTACTGGGGTGTATTTCATTCTGCTTTACTTATACTAGGATATTACTGATCCTATCTGTATAGGGTTACCCGTCCTAGAACACTACTGGTTCTATTTCTGACGAGTTCGTTCATATGTTATATTCCAGAACTAAGCTTAACCAAAGCTCCGATACCAAATGAGACGACCCCAAACCCCGTACGGACGGCAGCAAGGGTAATCCTTGGAATATAACACATAAACAGATAACAGCAGAACAGAATTAAATAAATACACCAGATAATGCACAGTAGAATATACTGGATAAACGTAATCATCAGAGTTACACAGTATACAAGATCATACTTAGTACAAATACAGTTCAGCTATATATAAATGTCTACAGCGAAAAACAAACATAATGTACAATAGGAGCTGAACAGCGTAAAAAGAGATAAATGATAGAATCCATCTTTAGCTCAAGCTATCCAGAAAAGCCTTCTAAACCTGAACACAAGGCTGCCCGTGTAGAAAAAGGGGCACCCGAGTTTGAAAGTGAAACAAACTACGGGTCAGTCATGGGACTGGTATGAGAAATCTACTCAACACACTTAAAATATGGCTAATCACAGGACCACGCCACTTTCGTGGAACGGGTTTACTCCATTGGATTGCCAGTGCTTTAAAACAAATCATTCTTTTAAACATCGCAATGCTTTTTATAAAAATGAAGCCATTATAAGACTCAGTTCCCATCACACAATGCAACGCAAACCGGAGGATAGAGTTTTACCTAATAGTGGCAAAAATATGATTGATACGAATAAAACAAAAGCATTTGATATTACTACTAGTGTTTATATGTTTCAAAAACAATTTCAATCATAACTATCAATCATAGACGGCATGGGTACCATATATCATGTCGCCATATATATATATATATATATATATATATACAATCAAAACCGCATGATGTCGTATTTGGAAATTGGATTTCCGTCATGAACCAAGGCAAAAGATAGTCCTTACCGAATTCGAGACTGCCTAGCCCGAGTCTCAGGAACAGAACGCATCGACCCTTGGATCGTCAGGGCCGGTCCACACGAAGTGGATTAAAATACCTGAACACTACGTTTCTCCGCCCTTTGGGGTGTAAATGAGCCAACGAATGACTCCATCGGTCCCGGATCGACCGATCTAACCGAGGCGCCTCGCAACAACAACAACTACATAAGTCAAACTCGTTGGGGCGTGTAAAACCACTGACGCCACTTCTAGCTAGGAAGAAACGCAGGCCCTCTCTGATGTCCTCTTCCGTTTCTGGTTCATACCGGGGTGTAAGGCTCGCGAATTCATGTTATATACAAAGCTATGCCACACAGGCGGTGCTTTGATCATCACCACAAGACTTTTCTTTTCAACAGAAGCTCTGATCATGGCATCTTAGCATGCCACATAGGCAATTCACACCATGCAACTAATGGCTATCAATCACACAGAATAAATTTCAATGTCAGACAAACTGTCCATTTGCAAGTCCGTTATGGGTTTGAACGAAACCGGAGGCACTAAATACCTCGCAAACCCATCGATCACCACGTACGTCTGGACGATCACCACTCATTATCCATATTTCGGGATGCCTCCCAATCAAGACCTCAGTTACCATCCAAACGAGGTGAAGATCTTCGGTCTTTGACCACCGTCTTCATCTTCGATTTCTTATCGTCGATTCAGTTATTCAGAATGGGATAAACCCGGTCTTTCTGAGCAACTCGCGTATATAATAAACAACTGCAACACAAACACTACTACGCATCATTTCAATTCATTAGTCACTAACCGTCAATCAGTAAGAGAACGATTTCCCAAATATTAACCCCGAAGGCCGAAACCAACATCAGATCAATACCCAAGAAACCATTCGACTTAGCCAAACTTCAGTTAGTTCCTAAATTTCACATCCATATTGTTTATAATATTTTATAACGATTTATCGCTACTTTTATTTAGTTTAAAATAGCCAATTTATTCAAAACGACGCTTCGGGCCATAACGCGACCGTGGCGCTATTTTTCTTCAGATTTTATTTACACATATCTAAAAATCTAACCGTTGGATCTTCACAAAATTTACACCATTAGAAATATCTTTTCAAAACGAATCCAACGTTTCCAGTTTTGGGAAAATCCGACGGTCAGATCTCCCGGTATAATCGTTTGATGTTTCGATTTCAAAATACGAACTATATTGTCGTTATACGATTAAATATAATTATATTTAAATAAATATATATATATATATAATCGATTCTGGCGCTGTTTTTCTTTAGATTTGAATTAAACATTCCAGACAATCCAACCGTTGGATTTTTACAAAGTTGGTGCCTTTGGAAAGATATTTCCAAAGCGAACCCAACAGTTACGGTTTCGGGAAAATCCGATGGTCGGATCTCCCGCACTAATTGTTTGAAATCACGGTTTCAAAATACAAACTGCAGCTTCGTTATTCGATATATTTCGATTCTATTTATATATATATATATATATATATATATATATATATATATATATCGATTCTTCGATTTCAAAACTATATTCTTTTCATACATTTGATAAAAATGATATTTTTATCTAACTGCCTTCTATTTCAACACTTCACTATTTTTAACAATTCATTTATATAATAAAAATGTGATTTTTATTGTAAAACAATTCATTTCAAAACACTATTATTATGCATAGTTAATATAGTTGATAAAAATTGGATTTTTATTATAAAACAGTTTGTTTCAAAACAAGATGATTTTATACATTTCATATTGATGTTAAAAACGGGATTTTTATTATAAAACAATTTCTTTCAAAATATGAATACCATTCAACACATGAATTTCAATTCAACGGATGAATTTCGATTCAACACATGAAGGTTTTCTATAGTTTATATAAATAGATAAAAAGGTGATTTTTATATTTAAAACACGAATACCATTCAACACATGAATTTCAATTCAACGAATGAATATCGATTCAACACATGAATTTCAATTCAACGAATGAATATCGATTCAACACATGAAGGTTTTCTATAGTTTGTATATATCGATAAAAAGGTGATTTTTATATTTAAAACACGAATACCATTCAACACATGAATAACAATTCAACGTATGAATATCGATTCGACACATGAAGGTTTTCTATAGTTTATATATATAGATAAAAATGTGATTTTTATATTTAAAACACGAGTGCCATTCAACACATGAATTTCAATTCAACGAATGAATATCGATTCAACACATGAAGGTTTTCTATAGTTTATATATATAGATAAAAATGTGATTTTTATATTTAAAACACGAATACCATTCAACATATGAATTTCTATCCAACGAATGAATATCGACTCAACACATGAAGGCTTTCTATTCAACAACTAAATATAGTTTCAACAAATGAAAATAATTCTAACACATGAATATTATTCAAAATTTCGGCAGCATAACGGCAGGGTAGTTAAAACTGAGACCTTCCCTAGTACGACTCCTCGCTTTTCCTTAAAACCTCGCGGTTTTTGACAATGGGGAATCATGCATCTAGTTCGCACGCAGGCGGCATGTATATTTATTTCATTTCCAAAAACTAATCCTATGTGGTTTCAACCAAATATTTCTCAACCACAAACGGGTATTTTTCAACCACAATCAATCAATATCAACCACAAACAATTCCAATCAACCATTCGCTATCAATCAATTTTCACACCAATCACAACCAATAAATATCGTCCATGGTTTGTGGACGAGGGGCGTATATATATATATCTTTATATATAGCATTTCACTACTATTTCAACACATGTATAATTTTTACAACGCATATATAACTTATACACCGAACGCACAACTTATACAACGCTTATACAAGAGGTGTACAACGCTTATATAACTCATACATCGACTATATAAATTATACATCGTCGTTTTCCATATCATTTATAAATTAGAAATCTCACATTGGGTTCCACTCCACCAAAAATAGCAGAAGGCTCAGAAAAATATGTGGTCTCTTCTAGAAGGTAGAAGACGTCCACATGGTCAGGATGTTTCCTGTTTCATCAAATTTCATCAAGAAACAAAAAAGATATGATTTTTCAAAGTTTGCAATGGTTTAAAAGTGTTAAAACTGTTGAAAATTAATATAGCTGTATACCTCAGGTTAGGTTCGAAACTAGGTTTCGAATTTTCTTCCAATCCGTAGCCCTTGGTCCAGATCGAAGTACACCACGTCGAGGGGGCTGGAGAGCCGCGCCTACGCCTGGGGGTCCGATCCTGATCGACGGCGAGATGGTGCTCTGGCGGCGCTTTAAAGAGGCGAACTTCGTGGCGCCTGATCTCCCAAAATACTGAGCGATAAATTACAATCCCTATATGGATTTGAAGATCTCGAGACGATCTACAAAAACTTCAACTGGGGCATGGGTTTTTATTGCGTGTAGGAGGAGGAATCGAAGGGGGAAGTTTCGAACGATTTCCGCCGTATATCGTTTAATATGGGAGAGAGAAACGAGGGTTTTTTCCTTTTTTTTTAAAAAAATCTGATTGGCCGGGAGGTTTTAAAAGGGGTTTTCTGACACGACCGCCAATCCAAACCCAACAACTATTGTCCCTAGCGTTTTACCCCCATTCCGAACACATTGGGATATGTTTCGAAGGCCCATTCGAATGTTTCAGTCAGTTTTCATTCAATTTAAAATATATAACATTCAATATTCGATTTGAACGTACATTTCAATTTGCCCGGGCCACAAACTGATTTGAAAAATTCCAGAAAAATAAATCTGGCTATGTTTTGACGATACGGTCCCAACAAAACTAGTTTCGTCGAATTCTTAGACCGTTTGCAAAAAGGCCCATTTCTGGTCGATCCAATTTAACTATAATTGACCAAAACACGTTTTCCTTTTCCATGCTTACATACTAGCTTCAAAAGTTATGAAATTTGAAACCTAGCAATAACTTCTCATCCCGGATCCAACAAAAGTGGTTTCGTCGAATTCCGAGGTCGTTTGCAAAATGGCCAATTTCACGGGCTATATAAATTCCATAACGACCTTTCTGAAAATTCATTTGGCCATAACTTTTGCTTTCCGCTATGAAACTTCGATTTTTCAGATTCGTTAGAAAGGTATTCACTAACAGATTTAAATATTTATGGTTTCACTCAAATCCATTTTGTTTTGCACCCGGTATAGTCCGACAAAGTTTGAATTCAAATTTTGAAACTGCAGCGCCTTTTCAGGCCTTGTTTATAATTAGAATTAATTATATTCGTTTTCAAACGTCGATTCAAACTCACTTTTCATTGCTATTATTTAAAATATTTATTTTATATATTTAAAATCCACTATTTTGGCCAATTAAAATTTTTTAAATTGGTTCAGATTTTCTGGGTCGTTACATAGTTATACCCCAACTTGATTGATTTCATTATTAACAAATAAATAGTAAGATTTCAGGCTCGAATATCAATGTTGAATAAGAGTTAGTTGAATATAGTATTTGGGTTGTCGTAACGATGTTTTACACAACTTCTGTTTTAACCCAAATAAGTGCAAGCTTGGAAATATAATAAAGAATATTTCCTAAGTATAGAAATAAACGAGATCAGAAAAGAGATAAGTAATTGGAATATTTCCCAATTACAAATAGCATATATTTTCTAAAGTTTAGAAAATAAAGGAAGGCAATATTCGGAAATGTTTTCCAAATAACATAAAAGGCTAATATGGTTATTGCAAATATTTGGTAACAAATATTGATAAAGAAATAGAGAAGTGATTTAACTAATGGAATATTAATTAAGGGCTCAATGACATGTTCAAAAGGAAGATTTGTTTTTTGAAAAGATTAAACTGTTTAAAAACTCCCAAGGAAAGACTGTTTGAATTAAAAACAAATTTAACAGAAATTTGTGAAAGCAAAATTGAATTAAAGTAAAGCCAGTAAAGTGGTAACTGAGATTGAATTAGAATAATATCAAGAAAATTGGATTATGTGATTCAAATTTGAAGTGTAATGTGATAATCAAGTTAAGAGTTGGGAATCGAGAAGAAACTCGAGTTGAAATGATATTTGGCTCGGATATAAGCGAATGGTTGTGTCGTGGATAAAGGCAGATTGGGATTTGATTGGGATGACCCTTGTATCCACTGAATTGATAACATGTGGAAAGGATAAAATGATATGCCAACAAAAGGTACAAGTTTATATTTCTATTGGATATAAGATTTATGAGCCGAATTGGCAAGCCACTTAGCTGTTTGATTTTCTTTTGGGATGGAGATGGCCCAGAGAGGCGAGTTGGAGTTTGACCTATTGTCCAGTACAAAGGAGGTGCTGGCGAAATTTTTCAAAAAATTAAGGCGTTAGAAAATTTTCAGGATTTTTGAAAATTTTCGTTGATAAGAATTAATTAATATTTTAGTCGATATTAATTGGTTCAGTTGAAACTGAAGTTAAGAAGTGAACAAATATGTCATAACCATTCGATAGGGTCGTTCTTTACCTTTTAGCAATTTCGAGGACGAAATTATTTTAAGTGGGGAAGATTGTAATGACCTGCATTTGTAGAGGTATTATAATTAATTTATTTAATTATATAAATAGTGATATAGTGAATTTATTGGTCGTGTAATTAAATAATGTTGAATATTTAATTAAAATAATAAATTAAATAATAAATTAAATAATATATTTAATTCTGAAATAATCAAAATTTACTGAAATGGCGATATGGTGTGAACTGGATCATCTGTGATATTTAATTCAGTTTAGAATTGAATTAGAATTACGAATATATTATATAAACGACAGTTTGAACATATAATTATATTATAATTATAATCAAGCTCGAAATGGCGCTGTAGTTCGTAATTTGGCAATTCAAACTTCAACTGAATGTACATGGTTCATTTTAAATCGGATTTCTGTGAAACAAGAAACGTACGGAGCTGGTGGAGTATATCTTTCTAGTAGAAGAGAAAAATCAGGATTTCATTGTGTAGATTGTGAGATATGTCCAAATCAAATTTTAAAATAGTCGCTATAGAATCGTTTATCGACCGTATTGGTTTATTCGATATAATTAGAGATCGGGTTTGAATTTAGAAAAGGTTCTTTTGTGACATAACGATAATTTAATTTTTAAAATTTTATTGTAATTTTTAAGTAATTAAATAAGAAACTTTTTGTTTGAGGTATTTTGCACCCTGTAATCAACATTTTGAGGTTTCACAAAATGAGTTGATGTACCGATATTATTATATTTTTGGGATCGTGAGACGGTGTTAATCACAACGACATCTTTATTTCAGTCCGTAGCACACATACATGAATATAATTATATACAGCGAAGTATATGAACCTTTATAACTTAATAAAATGAAAATATACCCATCCCTTATCCTTTCCTTTTCATTGATCGAAAGGGAGCCATGATCCATTCATTTCAGCCACACAAACTCTCGACCTTCAAAACAAACCATGGAGCATTCTTCTCCAAGCAAAATCGCAAACAAAATTTCTATAAATACATCACCACTTTCCTAAACCTAATACCAATTTTCTCATTTGGTCAACACAAGAAAAATCCGCTGTAATACATTTTGCTCCTCTAGTAAACATTTCGATCTTCAAAAAATTCCCATAAAAACCGAATAAAATTCCTTAAATCAAAATACAAGCATATTGGATTGCTGATGGGAGTAGCTTCACGCTCATGTGAATTTCTGGGAGCTCGAACGTGAGTCCCTGTGGAAGCCATGGGTATACAGTAGATTAGGGTTCGATCATTTGGAAAAGTGAAGTCGTTGTAAATCATTTCGAGGTTGGTTTGGGATTCAGGGGGTGATTTCGCACCTATAGGAGGAAATTTGGGGAATTCCATAAAAAATGATGTCGCCTTTTTTGCTGTAGGGTCGACGAGCAGAACCTGAAGGATTGGCGCGAGCTTGTTGTGGAGATGACGGAGAGGATGGTGTCAGGAAGAGTGGAATTTTGGTATGTTTGTTTGATTTTAAAGTAAAGTGATTTAGAGGAGATTGGAGCGAAGTAATACCGTGAATGGTGAAAACTGGAGTTGCGACCTTCTGGTTTGGGAATGAAGACTTCAACGAACGGGTATGGGCTTGAAGTAGATGGGCTCGAATGTGGGTGAGGCCCGACGAAATTATTTACGTCAAGTTTTATTTTAAAAGTATATGAACTTGTATAATTCATAACAATTGCATACGCTATCGAAATTGGACAAAACAGGATCCATCTGGATCGTAGGGACGAGGGCTACCCAATGGAACTGACTGGAATTGGATTGGAGTTCGTTACAATTTATGGAAAAATAAATTGTCCGATTGAATCAAATAACGCAAACCTTTATTTAACGATTAACGAGCAACTGTGAGTAAATCTCATTAACTCTGAACAGTTTATAATTTCATGTTGTATTTTTAGAACTGTTAAATATTACCTGATTAACTGTGTGTTGACTGTTTGATTGAACTGCTAGTCAGTTAGTTGAATTTCTATATTGATTCTGTTTAATAGAATATATCATATGGAACTGAAAGTGATGTTGATATTATTGTGTGACATATGTGGATGCAGGGAAACTGGATTCCTCAACATTTATTTTACTGTGATTCATATATTGTGATATATGATGTGATATATAATCTGTTGTTGATTATGTGTGTTTGGACGATATTTATCGTTGTTATATGGTATGTTAAATACCATAAGAAATACAGGATGTGGGAAAGGGGATTTTCAAAGTGTATTTTGAAAATGAATTATTTATATAAAATCGATGGATTTTATATAGAAAAGGAAAAGGATTTTTATAAAAGAAAATAATTATAAAATCGAAGGATAAGTTATAATAAAAGGAAATATTTGTCAGTCATGTACAAATAGAAATAAAAGGAAATATTTGTAAGTCATGTACAAATAGAATTGAAAGGAAATATTTGTAAGTCACGTACAAATAAAATTGAAAGGGAATATTTGTAAGTCATGTACAAATAGAATTGAAAGGAAATATTTATAGGAAATAAATATGTTAAAAATAGAATTGAAAGGGAATATTTATAGGAAATAAATATGTAATAAATAGAATTGAAAAGGAAATATTTATGGGGAATAAATATGTTAAAATAGAGATGAAAGGGATATATTTGTAAACCATTTACAAATAGGAAAGATAAAAGAAATATTTATTTGTTAAATAAATAGAATTGAAAAGGGAATAGTTATTTGTTAAGTAAACAAATAGAAAAGGAATAAATCAAAGGAGTTAATTCAATAGGAGTTAATCGAAGTGAGTTAACCAGTTAGGGTTAATCAATTAGAGTAATCAGTTAGGGTTAATCAATTAGAGTTAATCAGTTAGGGTAATTGATTAGAGTAAACCCATTAGAGATAACCAGTTAGAGTTAATCACTTTGAGTTAATCAACTAGAGTTAAATCGAGTTAGAGTTAATCAATTAGAGTTGACCAGTGAGAGTTAATCAGTTAGGGTTGATCAGTCAGAGTTAATCAGTTAGGGTTGATCAGTCAGAGTTAATCAGTTAGAGTTGATCAGTCAGAGTTAATCAGTTAGAGTAAATCGATAGAGTTAAATCGAGATAGAGTTATTCAAATGGAGTTAATTGAATTTAGTTTATTCGAATAGAGTAGAAATGAGTTAATCGAATTTAGTTTATTCGAATAGAGTTGAAATGAGTTAATCAGATTTAGTTATTTCGAAGAAGTGAATCGAATCAGAAATATTCGAAGTGAGATAATCGAATCAGAGATATTCGAAGTGAGATAATCGAATCAAAGATATTCGAAGTTAGATAATCGAATTAGAAATATTCGAAGTGAGTTGATCGAATCTAGTATTCGACAGGAGTTAAATCGAATAAGATTTATTCGAAGAAAGAGATTATCGAATATAAGTATTCGAAAGTAAGCAAATCGAATTAGTTATTCGAAAAGAGATTATCGAATATAAGTATTTGAAAGTAAGAAAATCGAATTAGTTATTCGAAAAGAGATTATCAAATATAAGTATTCGAAAGTAAGCAAATCGAATTAGTTACTCGAAAGGAGTTATCGATTATAGTTTAATCGAAAAGAGTTATCGAATTAGTTATTCGAAAGGAGTTATCGATTATAGTTTAATCGAAAGGAGTTATCGAACTAGTTATCCGAAAGGAGTTATCGATTATAGTTTAATCAAAAGGAGTTATCGAATTAGTTATTCGAAAGGAGTTATCGATTATAGTTTAATTGAAAGGAGTTATCGAATTAGTTATTCGAAAGGAGTTATCGATTATAGTTTAATCGAAAGGAGTTATCGATTATAGTTTAATCGAAAGGAGTTATCGAATTAGTTATTTGAAAGGAGTTATCGATTATAGTTTAATCGAAAGGAGTTATCGAATTCGTTATTCGAAAGGTGTTAAGTAAGGAGTTAAGTAAAAAGAGTAAATCAATTAAGGTTAAATAAATAGAGTTAATCGAATTTAGTTTATTCGAAGAAAGGTTTTCGAATCTAGTTATTCGTAAGGGAGTTCATCAAATATAGTTATTCGAAGGGAGGAGTTATCGAATAGAGATTTATTCGAACGAGAGTTACGTAAGGAAGCGTTAAAGAGTTAAAAGATGAACTTACCCTATTTCGAGATTTGAAATGTTGTTCAGTTAAGGTGTGAGAGGTAGTTATACCCCAACTTGATTGACTTCGTTTTTAATTTAGAAATGGTTAAGGTTCGAGAGTGAAAGTGGTTAAGTGATTTTAGTAAATAAGTATAGTGGTTTGAGTTGTCGTCGCGATGTTGATTTAAACATCTGTTTAAATCCAAGTAAAGAAGATTTGGAAATGTTTTCCAAATAGAATCAGAAACGTAATAAAATACTGAAATAAGGAAATATGAATATATATATATATATATACATATGATTGATGATTGATTGATAGAATTTCCATCAGGAAATAATATCGTTGCTTGCACTAGTGTTTTTCTTTGATAGTTAACTCACCGACTATCGTAGTTTTTGACCATTTTAACGTTGTTAATATGGAGAGACCGATTGGATTATTATCCAAAGAACCACTCTGTATTGGCATAAGCGTTGTGAATCATATATGCCAAAGATAATTGAAGACGGAGTAAAGTGCAAGGGCTATTGTATAAGTCTTAATAACAGTGCCTAAGATGGATGTACTTAATAGTGCCTTCGGTTCATCCTGTTCCTGGATGACTTGTATGGATGAATGTCTGACAAAGTATTTCCAGAAAGATCACATACATTGATTTCTTCAACCGTACCAAGAGTGGAAGCAGAGAAGGAAACTTCTTTAGCTAACACATAATGTACTATTGTAGACGTCAGTTAGTGATTTTTGATGGATCTGACAATGTGGCATTCGAAGTGAATCTGATGTGATGATAAGGCGTAACCTCAAGCCTCATCAACCGGTAAATGACAGAAATCGGGAAGGCAGCATGGCTAAGTCGGTCGCTCCGAAGTAGGGTGTATAATCACCTGATCTAGAGTTTTATTTACTTCTAAAAATTTGTTGTTGATGCTGTCCCATTCAGGAAACGGTTGCTGATCCCAACCGTTGGTGATATACATTCGATACACTCAAGCGAAATGAGTGGTCGGTCATGTGTGGCCGGGTTGCAAGATGTTCTTATTGAACCCAGTGCATTCCTATCTAGAGGTACACTAGCGAAAGGTGGTTCTATACCTTGTCATAGTTGGAAATCCATTACCCAATAAGTGCTTGCAGTTTTGATTGTATACTATATATGTAGAACGTGAGATGAAAGCGTTTCTGCTAGATGATTATTATACTGTGGTTGATAGACATTATTATAATATCAAAAGGTTTTTGATATAAAGATTATTTTGGATACTCATAAGGGAAAAACCCGTTCCGTTATACGGCGTGGTCTTATGAGATATCGTTTACTTGTTCGAACTGTTTTAAACTGTTTTACTAATACCAGTCCCATGACTGACCCAGAGTTTATTTTGTTTTGTTTCCCTAAACTCTTAGGTGCTCAATTTTGTACGGGCAGTCACGTAGTCAGGATTTACAGATACTTGAAGAGCTGGATCAGGAGGCTTCAGGATTATATAGCTATAGTTATTTCCGCTATGTTGTAAGTGTTGTACTCTGGTAATGATGTATATTCAAGTACAGATATATATATTTCAAGGATATGTTATCTATTATATGTTATTCGTTCCACTGTGAGGTTCGTGTTACTCTGATGTTGTGTTCTTCTTATTCTTCTATTCTAAGTTTCTATCTTATCTTTCCTCACCCTCTAATTTATTTCATTAATGACCGGTATTTTTTGACATTTGGTTAGTCATCATTTAGTTTATGGCGATAACCAATGTCGACAAAAATTCGGGTCATTACACCACATCATCATTGTTCATTTTCGAGTTGTAAGTGACGGATTACTACCAAAGATTTTGTTTTTGAATTATTTTGGGAAAAGGAAGTTGTTTTGAATCCCGAAAGGGAATAATTTATTTTAGAAAAACTAAACTATTTAAAATCCCCAGGAAGATAGTATGAATTAAAAACAAATTTAAAGAAAATTGGCAAAAGCAAATTGAAATTGAATTAAAACTAGAAGTGGAAATCAAATAGAAATTTGTGAATGCAAACTGGAATTGAATAAAAACCAGCAAGGGGAAATTGAATTGAAATAGAATGATATCGAATAAAGTTGGATTTGTGAGTTATGAATTTGTTTAAGTATATTGGACGGGTAAGTAAGTGTTAAAATTGGTAATGGAATTTGAGATTGAGTATGAAATTTGGTTTGAAAATATGATGATTGGATTTGAGAATAGATAATTAGAGATTGATTAGGATGACTTTGGTAAATTCTGAATTGGCAGCAGAATGAAAGGATTAAATGATATGCCCGACAAAAAGGTACACGTTTATTTTTATGGATTTGGTGATTTACGGGCCGAATTGGCAAGCCGCTTGGCTATTTGATTTTCTTTTGGATTGGAGAAGGCCTAAAGAGGCGAGTTAGGGTTTGAACTATTGACCAGTACAAAGGAAGTGCTGGCGATTTTTTTTAGAAATTTAGGGTGTTAGAAAATTTTCAGGATTTTTGGAAATTTTCGTTAATAAGAATAAATTAATATGTCAGTTGGAATAAATTGGTTCAATTAAAACTGGAGATTAGGAAGTAGACAAATGATTTTAACCCAGTAATAAGGTTTGTTTTCTACCCTAGCAATTTCGAGGACGAGATTATTTTAAGGGGGAAAGAATGTAACGACCCGTATTTTCGGCAATATAATAATTAATTTATTTAATTATTTAATAGTAATTCAGAGAATTAAATGTTCTTTGAATTGAATTATATGGATTTATTTAATTAAAATAAATAATAGAATAATATATTTAATTCTGGAATAATCAGAATTTGCTAAATTGACCATATAATGTGAATTGGACAATTTAAAATATTTAATTCAGGTTAGAGTTGAATTAGAATAACTAATATATTTAAATAACGACAGTTGAACGTATAATTATATTATAATTATAATCGAGCTCGAAATGGCGCTGTAGTTCGTAATTTGGCGATTTGAACTTCAACTGAATGTACAGAGTCCATTTTAAATTGGATTTTTGTGAAACAAGAAATGTTAGGAGCTGGTGAAGTATATCTTTCTAGTGGAAGAGAAAAATTGGGATTTCATTGTGTAGATTTTGAGTTATGTCCAAATCAAAATTTAGAAAAGTCGCTATGGAATTCCTTTATAATTTATATCGATTTATTTATATTTTAAAAGGGATATTTAAATATAAATCGATTATCGATGTAACACAGGATTTGAAATATCGAGTTATAAATCCCAGTGTAGTAGTATGATATCTGTTGTGAATATATACTATAATATTTATTTTTAAATATTAAATTTAAATGTTTTTAAATATATTTATATATTTAAGTGGGTTATTTAGAGCTTTAAAAATAGCCAGTTTTTTAAATGACCTCAAAATTCGACGAAACTAATTTTGTTGGATCCGCAATATTAGATTATTGCTAGGTTTCAATTACCGTGATTTTTGAAGTCAGTATGTGGCCGTACTGATTTTTAAAGTGAAAAACAGTCGAAATTCTAATGGTTAAAAATATGTTGTGAGAGAAAACGAAGTCAGAATTCGACGAAACCAGTTTCGTTGGGTCCGTAATGTCGAACTCTAGCTGCATGTCCAGTTTGGTGATTTTTGGGTGTCGTATGCGATTACAGGAATTTTATAGGAAAAATGTAAGCAGCGATTGCTTAAAATTAAATAAAAAAATCTAATAAAAAATATATAAAACCACCCTATAAATAATCTCAACTCTTGCCTAACCCTAAATCATCCTCCAGTCTTCTGAAAAACTCACGCTGCCACCATTCTTTGTTTACAGTAAAATTTTCCATCTTCGAAAATTTAAAACAAACCAAATAAAATTCTATAAATTTTAAAACCAGTCTCTTTGAAGTCCTCAAGCATTTCTCTCCATTTCCAAATGAATTTTACATAGTGCGATTAAATTTCTGTCGAGCTCGAAATGTACAGTAATAGTTAAGGTTCTTCGATTCTTGGAAATGGAGCAACGATTCTCGAATTGGATGTTGTTTTTGGAATAAACATGATGTTTATCACCTCGGGTGGATTTTTGGGTGAACTCGATGTTTAAAGGGGTTGATGTCCTTCCTGTAGCTGGCAAAGGAGGTCTGCGACGCATCTTGGATGAAGGCCTCGGGCCTGGCGATGTTCATATGAGGAGGTAGAGGCTGCGAGAGGAGAACAATGGAAGTGGTGGCATTCCATTCGATGTTGAGATGGAGGTGCGGTGGTGTAACACCCCAGATTTTTGAATAATCGAATTAACTAAACTAAAGAATAATTAATCTCAGACGTGAGAATTAAGGGAAATGGGTTGCGCCATTGTGTTCGTCTCGAAATTCTGGTCGAGATAGAATCCGAGTTTGCTTAAAACGGATATCGGATGAGGGAGATATGGACGAACAAAGTCATGCGGGAAAAAAAAAGATTGCACTGGCGCACTTGGGAAGTGCGCCAATACAAATTTGCACCGGCGCACCTACCAAGTGCGCCTAGGTCATGTAGCAGGCCTGCACAGCTTTCTGGTTCAGTCTGATCCGTGTTGTGACTTATTGTTGAGTCCTTTCTGACTCCTTACCGAGTCATTTGGGCTGAGGTGTCACCCTATCCCGACTGAATGGTTTTGATTAACCCTAAGATCATCCGACGGCTATAATTAAATTAAAATTCTATATAAACATGGGTAGACTCAAACCCTAAATCAAAATAAACATTGAAACTATGGCCGTCATGCTGTCATCTTGTAACCTAGAGTAGCCGCCACCAATTAGAGAGGAAGAACAGCTAATCAATTCAATTCTATTCAACTCTAAGAACGAATCTTCTTCAAACGAAAGCTAATACAACTTCAGAACTCAGAATTCAGAACTCAAGACCTTCTTTGAGTTGTGAGTTCGATTTCTTTAATAAAATAATTAGCAATTTAATTGGATTAAGTTATGATGTGGATTGTATGGTTATGTTGTGAATTATTGACCGCATGTTATCATCTATGTTGTAAAATTGTGATGTTATCATTTATGTTGTAATTTCTATGATGTTATCATCTATGTTGTTGTGATGTTATCATCTATGTTTTAATCCTATGATTTGCTTATATACAATCAAATCATCATGTTTCATATGCTAGTTTGGTTATGTTGATTCATATGATAAATCAAATGTATGTATGCAAGTTTAGGTGTTGATTTAGATGTGGATCATATGCAAGTTAGTAAAGATTATGTACAACTTTACATGTTTCATGACATCTATTTTAGATCTAAAGTTAGGCTTTCACATGTGTGAGTTATATGCTAAATTTTACGTGCTAGTTTATATGTTTAGATGTAAGTTTACACCATTGTTATGTTGCATAAATCACATATGCAAGTTTATATAAATATATGGGTTTGGAGTATGAATCATGTTATGCAAGTTTGTGGTTATTGCTTATGCAAGTTTACACCTTTAAATGTAGTTCTATGACATACATGATTTATGCAAGCTGTGACCATAAACTAAACAAGTTTACACCTTTAGATTTGGATCTATGACATATGTAGTTTTATGCAAGTTGTAACTTTGGTCTATGCAAGTTTTAGATGTAGTACCTCATTCACACATGCAAGTTCACCGCTTATGTTTAGATCTAGTTTTAATTATATGTATGTTGTGATGTTTTCTCTTTATTCCATGAGTCAGACTATTCGAGTCTAACCTACATTTTACGTTAAATAAACAAATGTACAACGTGGGGTAAAGGGGATAATATAAAAGATTTAATTGGCATAAATGCCTTAAAAGGCATAAAATAAATTTTTGATGAAAATTGGTATGATTTTGCATACCATAAATAGATGGACATAATTGAGTCAATTATGGCCATAGTTAAAATTGATTGATAATTTGAATAGGGAAATTAATTCAAATTGGGGAATGATTAATTAGGTGTAATTAATCGTCTAAGACACGGGGTTAGGCTCTTTTGTGGTGTAAGACTGCCCGGACCCGCCCGGCAAATCCAGGTGCCACAAATGCTAGTCTAATGTGGGAGGTCTTGTCCTAAATTAAATACGTAACAGTTGTAAAGACACGAGGTTAGGCTCGTTTGTGGTGTAAGACTGCCCGGACCCACCCGGCAAATCCAGCTACCACAAATGCCAGTCTAATGTGAGAGGTCTTTATAAGGTTACGGTCTTAATGAATTAAGAAACACTTAACCAAATAAACATGTAGTGGGACATGAGGGGGTTAAGTGGATGCCTTGGGTGGCATGTGGAATCTAGTGGGTGCCTTGGGTGGCATTTGAAATACGATTAGAAACACTTAACCAAAATTGAAACATGTAAGTAAACATGAATATAAAGTGGGTCAAGTGGGATATACTAGAGGGGACCAAGCTTAGGTGGATAGCTTGTGTCAAGTAATGGGGGCCTGTTTCAACCAGTAACCCATACGTATCTTTGTGGGCTCGACCCAAGTCGAGGACGGGACACACATACTGGGCTTGACTGTAAGAGGCCAAAACGGGTTAGTGGTGGCAACGCAAGTCCAACGGGTTCATATGCGTGTGTGGGCCCGGGCTGGTAGGTAAGACGTTGTTGCATCGTGTAGGTATAAGCCGTGCATTCTTGGTGGTATCGGGTTGCCACTTTGGGGAGTGATACACCCCACTGTGGGGCCAACATGGGTATCTACGAGTTAGGGAGCCGATCGCATGGGGGTAGTGGGTATACCTAGTGGAGATAGGGGCAGGCGACACCTATGAAGGCAACTAGGGGTGCACGAAACTACCATTATCATTATTAAGTTCTTTAGGCGGGATCAACCTTAGGGTGACTAGTGGTGGTGCAGTATAGTAGTGGTGGTGCAGTATAGTAATTATCTTATAGTGGGTTAGGGGCATTTTAACGTTATCTTAGTTGAATCTTATTTCCTTGTTTACTTTGCCATACCCAATTGTTCACAGTCATTTCCTTATTTCCCAACTTATGAATCAGTCTATTTATTTTGGTAATTGTATTGTTAAAGTTATCGCACTCGCCAGACTTTATGTCTGACCCCCTTTGTTTCCTTCTCTTTTCATCCTTTCCCCTCAGGTGCTCAGGTTGGAACTAGCACCAGTGGAGCTTGATTTTGGACAGCTGTATTTCTTGCTTTTAGAAGATTGCTTGGATCGCTGAAGTAAAGTTCAGCCTCTCTTATTTATGGCTATTTTGTATTGGGGATTATGACTTTCAATTTATGTACTTTGATTTAGTCAAGATGGATATTATGTACTTTGAATCTGGTTTTCGATGATGCAATCGAACCTATGTGTTTGTCCACTGCAATGAATAAAGTTTTAAAGTTTTAGTACTATTTATATCTGTCTTGTTGTTAAGTTTCTGTTCTATACTCACTTAAAACACTCCATAGAAGTTAATGCATTCCCTTTGTGAGTGACATTAATGGACGTGGGGTGTTACACGTGGTATCAGAGATGAAGGTTACTAGAACAGATATGAATTTTGAAAAGCTGTTTTTCAAAACCACTTTTATAAAGAAGTACCTTCAAAAGTATTTTTTAAGGAAATTATTTTCGAGAGAAAAGCTTATTTTTGAAAGCATAACCCTAAGAGCCATATACCTTTCCTTCGGTTCTTTTGTATTGAATCTTTCCTTTTTCGTTTCAGTATGTCTGGAGCATCTGAGATACCATAGGGTGTTCATGTAACCTGTTGGTTTCGTCAATATCTCGAGGCTAGAGCCTCTACCGCGGGACCGGCCTACACTCCTCCTCCTCCTCCCCCAGCTGTAGTCATTCCTCCGCATGGAGATACTTTCTCCAAGATATGTAAAGATTTCGTTCGATGGGTGGAAAATCTTTTAGTGGGACTGAAACGTTCTTTGAAGCTAGAAATTGGTTGAAAGAAGTGGAGGACCTGTTTGGCATTTTCGACTTGGACGACTGTAAGAAGGTCCAATAGGCTGCTTGGTTGATGAAGGATGTGGCCTCGTTTTGGTGGGAAGTCACTAACGGAGAGCGTCCAGTTGATACGTGGCCAGATTTCAGGCGGAGGTTTGTGGCGAAGTTGCTCTCACGGGCTGAAGAGAACCTATACATGGAAAGGTTTCTATCATTGAAGCAAGGGAATCTATCAGTGAAAGAGTACGTGTAATGGCTCCGGTTTCGCCCGGACCCAATCGATTACAAAATCGACTAAGACCGTTCAAAATCCTAACACATTAACTCTGGGAATACAACAACATCAGAACAATAATAGCAGACTTTTATAAAACATCATAATAATGTTACATCAGAGTACATAACATATCAAAGTACATTGAATAAAATTACAGCGGAAGATAAATTTCAATAATTTAAATACAATAAACAGCGGAAGACTTCTATGCTCTGGACACAGCTTTAGGCTTCGAACCAGAATACTGCTCAAGAGATAAATAGCTGCAAAAAGCTACTCGACTGCTCGTGTGGAAAAGAGGGCACCCGAGTTTGCAAAGTGAAACAAACTATGAGTCATTCATGGGACCGGTGTGAGAATTCTTAACTAATATAACTAATAGCAATAAGGCAAATCCAAGGACCACGCCACTAACGCGGAACGGGTTTTATTCCAATGGATTGTAGGTGCATAAATTAAAGTAAATCGTTACGCAATGCAATGCTTTTTTAGAAAAATGAAACCATTATAAGACCCAAGTCCCATCACACAATGCAACGCAAACCGGAGAATAGAGTTTTACCTTATAATGGTAAAAAATGCTTTGTACGATAAAACGGATTTGATATTATTGCTAGTGCATGTATGTTTCAAAAACATCTCAATCATAATGTATCAATCATAGATGACATAGTACCACATCCTACTATGTCGCTATACTAGTTCTATAATAAAAACCGCATGAGGTCGTATTGGAAATTGGGTTTCCATCATGAGTCAAGGCTAGGGAGGAGCTCCTTACCGATTCGAGACACTCTAGCTAATGTCTCAGGAACCCCCGCAGTGAACCCTTGGATCCTGCAGGGCCGGTCCACATATAGAGCTTTATGGATTCGCAATTCATGAACACACGTTTCCCGGTCCAATAAGACCTATCATCCGAGGCGCCTCATTCCATCATCCACATAAGTAAAATGCCGGGCCGTGTAAAACCCAAACACCACTTCTAGCTAGAAAGAAACGTGCTGCTCTCCCTGCGTTCCCTTCTCCCGTTTTAGACTCCAACCGGGTTGTGAGGCACGTGAAGCTACGTAATACACAAAGCTATGCTTATTCAAGATGTGCTTTGATCATCAACCACAAGGCCTACTTTTCAACAAAAGCCTTGATCATCTGCATCTTAGCATGCCACATTGTCAATCCATACCATACCATTGATTCCTACCAGTATATAACTTCTAAGCTCGTACGTCTTAGAGAAGGGTGTTAAACACCAAACAGATATATATTTAGCAGAGACAAAAGAATATCGTTTAAAGGAATACAACGTCAGACATACGATCCATTTTCAAGTCCGTTCTGGGTCTGAACGAAATCGGAGGCACCTTATTCCTCGCATATCCGAACAACCAACAAGTTCTGGCCGGCCACCATTATAGCCCCTTCAAGGTAGCTACTCCAATCATGGGAGTCAATGGTAACTCATCCATTCGACGTGAAGATCGTCGATCTTCAATCACCGTCTTCAACTCTTCGACTTAGATCGACGAATGATCATTTAAAATGAGATTGAACTCGGACTTTTCAAATGATCCTTGCGTACATATAATTTAAAATCATTTCTTATCGTTAGTATTGATTTATAACAATTAATCTCTATTTTTATTTATATAAAAATAATTGAATTTTATTTAACGACGCTTCATGTCAATAGGCGACCTAGGCGTTGTTTTCACCCAAATTTGTTTTACGTATTTCTCTAAATCTAACCGTTGGATTTTAACATAATTCATATCGTTAGAAAGATCTTCCCAAGGCGAACCTAATGTTTTCAGTTTTGGGAAAATCCGACAGTCAGATATTTCGGTATAACTATTTAAAGTTACGATTGTCAAGTCGCGAACTATCGCGTGTGATTCGTTTAATTATAATTTGCATATATATACTTATATATAATATCGTCATCCGTTTCATTTCACTATATTTTGTTAACATCGAATATCCCTTTTTGTGTATATAATATCGAGGTATAACATGGCACACAATAATATTTATTTTATTTTAATTCACATACACATGGTATATCCAACAATGTATTTTTTCTTCTTTCATCTTTCAATTTCCACCAAATGTATATTTGGTTTCATTATTTCTTTTTAATGAAAACCTATTCCTTAAAATGTAGATTTCTAATCCCTTTTATTTACATAAAAAAATGTAAATTTCTATTCCTATTTTATTTACATTGAGAAATGTAAACTTATATTTAAATATATAATTATATTGAAAATGTAACTTTTATTTCACATTCTATTTACATTGGAAAATGTGAATTCCTAATCATTCTTTTATTTCTTTTGTTTACATTGAAAAATGTAAATTCATTTAAAAAAATAAATAAATATAATTTCTATTTCATCCTTATTTACATTGAAAAAAAAAATGTAAGTTTCTATATTTCTCTAATTACATATAGGAATGTAACTTCATTTTTTTCTTTTATTTACATTGAAAAATGTAACTTCTTTTTACTGCCTCTAAAATGGAGATAAAAATATATAATAATTATTCTCTTCCTTTATCGCATCTAAAGTGACGATAAAAATATACATTTCATTTCTATTCTTTTTATCGCATCTAAAATGACGACAAAAGTATACATTTTAATTCTATTATTTTTCTTCACATAAAAAAATGTTAATTTTTCTTTTAATATAATCTACATAAAAATTTGACTTTTCCTTTTTAATTAAATTAAGTTAAAAATTTAACTTTCCTATTTAATTTAATTTACGTTAAAAATGTAACTTTTCTCTTTTATCCTTCAATTACATAATAAATGTAATATTCTACCTTCATTCTTTATTTACATTGAAAAATGCAATCTTTTCTTTTCGTTTCTAATTACATTCAAAAATGAAGTTTTTATTTAATCCTTTTACTTTTGACAAAAATGAATGTTTTTATCTTTCTCATTTAACAAAAGTGAATATTTTTAAAGTTCAACTATTCTAACTTGTCAAAAATGTTCACATTGGTTTCAACAATTCCAATTTGACAAAAAGGCCAATTTTGTTTTCACTAGTACATTTGACAAAATTGTTTTTAACTCCTTTGTTTAATCAAAATGCAGTTTTTTTTTTAACTTTTCTATTTTGACAAATTGTGCATTTTGTTATCAACTAATATAACACCTTTATTTCCATAAATTTTTCCTATGTATTCTAATGCCATATAAGAGTATTTTATGTTACATCATTCCTAACCTTTCATATTTACATAAAAAGAATATTTTTATGTTAAACCACTTCTAAAATTTCAACAAAAACAAATTAAAAAGATAGCTTTGTTTCTGTCGACAATTCTATTTCAACAAAACATGTAAAAGGTGATATTGTTATCAACTCAACATTTTATAAAAAAATGTGATTTCATAAACCTTAACAATTTATAACCAAATTGTTATTTTTATCAATCTTAAAATTTTATATGTTAACATTTCCATGAACTCTAATGTCATATAAAAATGATATTTTATATGTTAACAATTTTCTATGAACTCTAAAGTCATATAAAAATGATATTTTATATGTTGACATTTTCTGTGCATTTCAATGACAAATAAAGGATAATTTATTTGTATACAAATTCCTATTTTAACTTAACAAATAAAAATGTAAATTTTATTGATAATTCTAACTTCAACAAGACATATATAAAATTGATATTTTATCAACTCAACATTTTATAAATAAAATGTTATTTTTCTTTACTAAAATTGTTATTTTTCTTCACTTAACATTCTATAATTAAGATGTTATTTTTCTCAGTTTAACATTTTTCTATTTAACAAATGAGCATTTTGTTTTACATATCACCAAAGTATGACAATTTGGTATTGTCAATTCTAAATTAACAAAATACGACAACTTGGTTTAACTCTTGTTTAATCCTAGTTCAGATAGATGAAAAATCATATTTTGTCGACAATTCTTACATCAACATGACGAACAAAAATAAGGTTTTTATTTGTATACAATTTTATTTTTAACATGTAAAATAATGTTTTTTATGTAAACAAGTCTATACACTAACAAATAAAAATAATGTTTTTATTTGAAACAAATTCTATGATAGTAAATTTGTTTATTTTCAATTTAATTAAACATTTCTAAATAAGATGATGTTTTTGATCTAATTTAACAAGTCTAATGAAAATAATACTTTTGTTCTAGTATGGCAATTATAGCACAAAAGATATTTTTATTTTAATATGACAATTCTAACATAAAAGATATTTCCAAATAAAATAACATGTTTTAACTAACGTAAAATTTCTAAATAAAATGACATGTTTAAACTAACATATCATTTCTAAATAATAATGGTGTTTTTGGTTTCAACATTTCTAATTCAATGAAATGACAAAATTATTATGTCAATTCTTAATTAACAAAAATGACAACTTTGTATTGTCAATTCTAATTTCAACGAAAAGGACAATCTTATATTGTCCATTCATATTTCAACAAAAAGGACAATTTTATATTGACGATTCATATTTCAACAAAAACAAATAATTTTGCTCCGCTATTTGGTTTCAACAAAAATTGATAATTTTGTTTTCAATACTTTGGTCACGACAAAATGATATATTTGTTTTCTGCAAAAATGACATATTTGTTCACAACTAGTTTATTATAACAACAATGATACATTTGTTTACAACTATTTTATAATAACAAAAATGACATATTTGATTCAACAATTGCACTTTAACTAAAGCGACAATTTTAATCCGATTTTTCTTTTTCAACAAAGATTGGTATTCTTGTTTAAATAGTTTTATTCAACGCAAACATCAACCATTTTATACTAACAAACATGCTATGTTTATTTTCATCACAACAATCATCCAATCAATAGATCTCTATACAGTGACAATTCCAAATCAAATCACGTATGACAATCAATTAGAATTTAACAACGGATCAGGAGAAAAATCACAATCACAATTGGTTATTTTTAATTTAAATAAATAAATAGAATTCTCACATCGCTTTTAATTCAGATCTGAAATTTCCTGAATTTCCAAAGTGCTTGTTTCAGATCTGGTCAGCTTCATAGTATAGTGCTCTTCATGATGGTTCCAATGCATTTCGTTTCTTTCGATTTCATTGCTGTATGAAGGAGTTATGTTATTTTCAAATTTCATTATATTTATAATATAATTAGTCTTCTAATTAATAAACATTACACCTTAAACCTTCTTCCTCCTAATACACAAACATCGGTCGCCCTCTAAACCCATCGACTTCCTCCTTATGGCTTATAATCGCATGCCACCCGAGCCACTGACCCACGATCTAACACCACACCACCCTCCGCCATGCCGATGCCTCACCATGACCCCCACCATGCTGAACTCAGTGGCCCTATGCCACCTGGAAAGAGCTCCAAACCGCACGACTTTGGGCTACTCCTGCTCCCAGACCTTTGATCGAAAGATGATCATGCCCGTATGAAATTGAGGAGCTCGAAATCCTCTTTGAGTTGGTTTTGAAACCAGAGTTTAATTCGATCCAAGCTGAAAGAATTTGGGGTTTCAAATTTGAACAAAATTGGCCATTGGTTTTGATAGATGGCGGCTAGGTTATGATATTAGAGTTTTACTATATAGGCCGTATTCATACCGTATATATATAGTATTTATTTTATATTTAATTTTTTAATTAACAAAAGAAGCCCGTTACACATAATAACTGCAAATCCAACCCAAAGAGTGTCGCCCCTAGCTAATAACCCCAGTCCTGGACATAATGGGCTAGGTCCCATCAGTCGATTTGATCATCTCAGCCTTGTTTTATTGAAATTAATATTTAAATCATTTATTTATTTAAATTCCATCATACATTTAAATTTACCGGGGCCACATACGACCTCTAAAAATTACAGAAAAATCATTTCTGGTTATGGTTTGATGAAACGGTCCTAACAAGACTAATTTCATCGAATTTCGAGAACGTTTGAAAAATGACCATTTTCAAGTCGATTAAATTTGACCGAAACTGACAAAACACATTTTCCTTTGCCACGCTCTTATATTAATTCAAAAAATTATGGAAAATTAAACCTAGCAATAATTTGACATTCCGGTTCCAACAAAAGTGGTTTTGTCGAAAACTGAGGTCGTTTGCAAAATGGATGTTTTTAATGGCTACATATTTTATATTAAAATATATATAAATTCTACAGTGACTTTTCTAAATTTTAAACTGGACATAACTTTCTATATATAAAGTGAAATTTCAATTTTTCAGATTCTTTGGAAAGATACGACTAAACAGATTTAGATATTTCATGTTTCGCTCGATTCTGATTTATTTTGAATCCTGCACATTCAGTTAAAGTTCGAATTCAAATTTTCAAACTGCAGCGCTAATTTAAACTCCTTTTATAATTAAATAAAACTCTTATATTTTAACTTCTATTAAAATAAACTTTTAGTAGTTAGTATTTAAAATAAACCATTTTAAATATTAAAAATCCATTAAAATTCAAAAATAAAATTTTAAATTAGCCCCAAAATTCAGGGTTTTTACAGTCTCCCCTACTTAAAAACTTTTCGTCCTCGAAAAGGAATGAAGCAAAAAAGTTGTTTAATTAACCAACTAAATTTTCATTCTTTTATTCATTTCTATAATTTTATTAGTTGATTAACTTTTAAAATATATAACTTTTAATATTCAAAAATCATATTTCCAAAGATCGAATTATATATAATCAAAAATACGTTAATTATAAACTGGGCACTCTCAACTCATTCTAGGGCATTACTAACCCCATCTCTAATGAGTTTTGTCATTTTAGGATACTACTGATCCTGTCTCTAATGAGTATTCTTATTGGATATTACTAATCCAATCTCTGATGAGTCTTTTGTTCAGTTCTAACGAGTTGTACCCCAAAGATTTGAGCTAACCAGAGCTCTGATACCAACTGTAACGGCTCTGGTTTCGCCCGGACCCAATCGATTGCAAAATCGACTAAGACCGTTCAAAACCCGAACACGTTAACTCTGGGAATACAACAACATCAGAATAATAACAGCAGACTTTTATAAAACATCATAATAATGTTACATCAGAATACTGAACATATCAGAGTACATTGAATAAAATTACAACGGAGGATAAATTTCAATAAATTAAATACAACAAACAGCGGAAGACTTCTATGCACTGGACACAGCTTTAGGCTTCGATCTAGAATTCTGCTCAAGAGATAAATATCTGCAAAAAGCTATTCGACTGCACATGTAGAAAAGAGGGCACCCGAGTTTGCAAAGTGAAACAAACTACGAGTCAGTCATGGGACTGGTGTGAGAATTCTTAACTAATATAACTAATAGCAATAATGCAAATCCAAGGACCACGCTGTTAACGTGGAATGGGTTTTATTCCAATGGATTGCCGGTGCATAAATTAAAGTAAATCGTTAAACAACTTAATGCTTTTTTAGAAAAATGAAACCATTATAAGACCCAAGTCCCATAACACAATGCAACGCAAACCGGAGGATAGAGTTTTACCTTATAATGGTAAAAAATGTTTGGTACGATAAAACGGATTTGATATTATTGCTAGTGTATATATGTTTCAAAAACATCTCAATCATAATGTATCAATCATAGAGGGCATAGTACCCCATCCTACTATGTCGCTATACTAGTTCTACAATCAAAACCGCATGAGGTCGTATTGGAAATTGGGTTTCCATCATGAGTCAAGGCTAGGGAGGAGCTCCTTACCGATTCGAGACACTCTAGCTAACGTCTCAGGATCCCCAGTAGTGAACCCTTGGATCCTGCAGGGCCGGTCCACACATATAGCTTTGTGGATTTGCAATTCCTGAATACACGTTTCTCAGTCCTATAGGACCTATCATCCGAGGCGCCTCATTCCATCATCCACGTAAGTAAAATGTCGGGCCGTGTAAAACCCGAACACCACTTCTAGCTAGAAATAAACGTGCTGCTCTCCCTGTGTTCCCTTCTCCCGTTTTAGACTCCAACCGGGTTGTGAGGCTCGTGAAGCTACGTAATACACAAAGCTATGCTTATTCAAGCTGTTCTTTGATCATCAACCACAAGGCCTGCTTTTCAACAAAAGCCTTGATCATTTGCATCTTAGCATGCCACATTGTCAATCCATACCATACCGTTGATTCCTACCATTATATAACATCTAAGCTCGTACGTCTTAGAGAAGGGTGTTAAACACCAAACAGATATATATTTAGCAGAGATCAATGAATACTGTATAAAGGAATACAACGTCAGACATACAATCCATTTTCAAGTCCGTTCTGGGTTTGAACGAAACCGGAGGCACCTTATTCCTCACTATCCGAACAACCAACAAGTAGTATGGCCGGCCACCATTGTAGCCCCTTCAAGGTAGCTACTCCAATCATGGGTGTCAATGGTAACTCATCCATTCGACGTGAAGATCGTCGGTCTTCAATCATCGTCTTCAACTTTTCGACTTAAATCGACAAATGATCATTTGAAACGAGATTGAACTTGGACTTTTCAAATGATCCTTGTGTATATATAATTTAAAATCATTTCTTATCGTTAATATTGATTTATAACGATTAATCTCTATTTTTATTTATATAAAAATAATTGAAATTTATTTAACGACGCTTCATGTCAATAGGCGACCTTGGCGCCGTTTTCACCCAAATTTGTTTTACACATTTCTCCAAATCTAACCGTTGGATTTTAACACAATTCATATCGTTGGAAAGATCTTCCCCAGGCGAACCTAAAGGTTTCAGTTTTGGGAAAATTCGACGGTCGGATATTTCGGTATAACTATTTAAAGTTATGATTGTCGAATCGCGAACTATCGTGCGTGATTCGTTTAATTATAGTTTGCATATATATACTTATATATAATTCTGTCATCCATTTCATTTCACTATATTTTGTTAACATCGAATATCCTTATTGTGTATATAATATCGAGGTATAACATGACACACAACAATGTTTATTTTATTTTAGTTCACATACACATGCTGTATCCAACAATGTATTTTTTCTTCTTTCATCTTTCAATTTACACCAAATGTATATTTGGTTTCATTATTCCTTTTTAATGAAAAACCATTCCTTAAAATGTAGATTTCTAATCCCTTTTATTTACATAAAAAAATGTAAATTTCTAGTCCTATTTTATTTACATTGAGAAATGTAAACTTATATTTCAATATATTATTATATTGAAAATGTAAATTTTATTTCACATTCTATTTACATTGGAAAACGTGAATTCCTAATCATTCTTTTATTTCTTTTGTTTACATTGAAAAATGTAAATTCTTTTTAAAAAAAATATAATTTCTATTTCATCCTTATTTACATTGGAAAAAAAATGTAAGTTTCTATATTTCTCTAATTACGTATAAGAATGTAACTTCCTATTTTTCTTTTATTTACATTGAAAAATGTAACTTCTTTTTACCGCCTCTAAAATGATGATAAAAATATATAAAAATTATTCTATTCTTTCATCGCATCTAAAGTGACGATAAAAATATACATTTCATTTCTATTCTTTTTATCGCATCTAAAATGACGATAAAAGTATACATTTTAATTCTATTATTTTTATTCACATAAAAAAAATGTAAAATTTTCTTTTAATATATTCTACATTAAAAATGTGACTTTTCCTTTTTAATCTAATTTACATTAAAAATGTGACTTCCTCTTTAACTTAATTTACCTTAAAAATGTAACTTTTCTCTTTCATCCTTCTATTACGTAATTAATGTAATATTCTACCTTCATTCATTATTTACATTGAAAAATGCAATCTTTTCTTTTCGTTTCTGATTACATTGAAAAATGAAGTTTTTATTTAATCCTTTTACTTTTGACAAAAATGAATGTTTTTATCTTTCTAATTTGACAAAAGTGAATATTTTCAAAGTTCAACTATTCTAACTTGTCAACAATGTTCACTTTGGTTTCAACAGTTCCAATTTGACAAAAAGGCCAATTTTGTTTTCACTAGTACATTTGACAAAATTGTTTTTAACTCCTTTGTTTAATCAAAATGCAGTTTTTGTTTTAAACTTTTTTATTTTGACAAATTGTGCATTTTGTTATCAACTAATACAACACCTTTATTTCCATATTTTTTTCCTATGTATTCTAATGTCATATAAGAGTATTTTATGTTACATCGTTCCTAACCTTTCATATTAACATAAAAAGAATATTTTTATGTTAAACCACTTCTAACATTTCAACAAAAACAAATTAAAAAGATAGCTTTGTTTCTGTCGACAAATCTATTTCAACAAAACATGTAAAAGGTGATATTGTTATCAACTCAACATTTCATAAAAAAATGGGATTTCATAAACCTTAACATTTCATAACCAAATTGTTATTTTTATCAATCTTAACATTTTATATGTTAACATTTCCATGAACTCTAATGTCATATAAAAATGATATTTTATCTGTTAACAATTTTCTATGAACTCTAAAGTCATATAAAAATGATATTTTATATGTTAACATTTTCTATGCATTTCAATGACAAATAATGGATAATTTATTTGTATACAAATTCCTATTTTAACTTAACAAATAAAAATAAAATTTTTATTGATGATTCTAACTTCAAAAAGACATATATAAAAGTGATATTTTATCAACTCAACATTTTAAAGATAAAATATTATTCTTCTTTACTAAAATTGTTATTTTTCTTCACTTAACATTCTGTAATTAAGATGTTATTTTTCTCATTTTAACATTTTTCTATTTAAAAAATGAGAATTTTGTTTTACATATCACCAAAGTATGACAATTTGGTTTTGTCAATTCTAAATTAACAAAATATGACAACTTGGTTTAACTCTCTTTTAATCCTAATTCAGATAGATGACAAATCATATTTTGTCGAAAATTCTTACATAAACATGACAAACAAAAATAAGGTTTTTATTTGTTTACAATTTTATTTTTGACATGTAAAATAATGTTTTTTATGTAAACAAGTCTATACACTAACAAATAAAAATAATGTTTTTTATTTGTAACAAATTCTATGATAGTAAAAATGTTTATTTTCATTTTAAATAAACATTTCTAAATAAGATGATGTTTTTGATCTAATTTAACAAGTCTAATCAAAATGATACTTTTTTTCTAGTATGGTAATTATAGCATAAAAGATATTTTTATTCTCATATGACAATTCTAACATAAATGATATTTCTAAATAAAATAACATGTTTTTACTAACATAACATTTCTGAATAAAATGACATGTTTAAACTAACATATCATTTCTAAATAATAATGGTGTTTTTTGGTTTCAACATTTCTAATTCAATGAAATGACAAATTTGTTATGTCAATTCTTAATTAACAAAAATGACAACTTTGTATTGTCAATACTAATTTCAATGAAAAGGACAATCTTATATTATCCATTCATATTTCAACAAAAAGGACAAATTTATATTGATGATTCATATTTCAACAGAAACAAATAATTTTGCTCCACTATTTGGTTAGAACAAAAATTGATAATTTTGTATTCAATACTTTGGTCACGACAAAATGATATATTTGTTTGCAGCAAAAATGACATATTTGTTCACAACTAGTTTATTATAACAACAATGATACATTTGTTTACAACTATTTTATAATAACAAAAATGACATATTTGATTCAACAATTGCACTTTAACTAAAGCGACAATTTTAATCCGATTATTCTTTTTCAACAAAGATTGGTATTATTGTTTCAATAGTTTTATTCAATGCAAACATCAACCATTTTATAATAACAAACATGTTATGTTTATTTTCATCACAGCAATCATCCAATCAATAGATCTCTATACAGTGACAATTCCAAATCAAATCACGTATGACAATCAATTTGAATTTAACAACGGATCAGGAGAAAAATCACAACTGGTTATTTTTAATTTAAATAAATAAATAAAATAAATAGAATTCTCACATCGCTTTTAATTCAGATCTGAAATTTCCTGAATTTCCAAAGTGCTTGTTTCAGATCTGGTCAACTTCATAGTATAGTGCTCTTCATGATGGTTCCAACGCATTTCGTTTCGTTCGATTTCATTGCTGAATGAAGGAGTTATGCTATTTTCAAATTTCATTATATTTATAATATAATTAATCTTATAATTAATAAAAATTACAATTTAAACTATCTTCCTCCTAATACACAAACATCGGCCGCCCTCTAAACCCATCGACTTCCTCCTTATGGCTTATAATCGCATGCCACCCGACCCCCTGACCCACGATCTGACACCACACCTCCCTCCGCTGTGCCGATGTCTCACCATGACCCCCACCATGCTGAACTCAGTGGCCCTATGCCAACTGGAGAGAGATCCAAACCGCACGACTTCAGGCTACTTTTGCTCCCAGACCATTGAACGAAAGATAATTATGCCCATATGAAATTGAGGAGCTCGAAATCCTCTTTGATTTGGTTTTGAAACCAGAGTTTAATTCGATCCGAACTGAAAGAATTTGGGGTTTCAAATTCGAACAAAATTGGCCATTGGGTTTGATAGATGGTGGCTAGGTTATGATATTAGGGTTTTACTGTATAGGCCGTATTCATACCATATATATATAGTATTTCTTTTATATTTAATTTTTTAATTAACAAAATAAGCCCATTACACATAATAACTGCAAATCCAACCCAACGAGTGTCGCCCATAGCTAATAACCCCCGTCCCGGACACAATGGGCTAGGTCCCATCAGTTGATTTGGTCGTCTCTGCCTTGTTTTATTTAAATTAATAATTAAATCATTTATTTATTTAAATTCCATCGTACATTTAAATTTACTGGAGCCACATAAGACTTCTAAAAATTACAGAAAAATCATTTCTGGTTATGGTTTGATGATACGGTCCTAACAAGACTAATTTCGTCAAATTCCGAGAACGTTTGAAAAATGGCCATTTTCAAGTCGATTAAATTTGACCGAAACTGACAAAACACATTTTCCTTTTCCACGCTCTTATATTAATTCGAAAAATTATGGAAAATTAAACCTAGCAATAATTTGACATTCCAGTTCTAACAAAAGTGGTTTCATCGAAAACCGAGGTCGTTTGCAAAATGGCTGTTTTTAAGGGCTATATATTTTATATTAAAATATATATAAACTCTACAGCGACTTTTCTAAATTTAAAACTGGACATAACTTTCTATATATTAAGTGAAATTTCAATTTTTCAGATTCTTTGGAAAGATACGACTAAACAGATTTAGATATTTCTTGTTTCGCTCAACACTGATTTATTTTGATTCCTACACATTTAGTTAAAGTTAAAATTCAAATTTTCAAACTGCAGCGCTAATTTAAACTCCTTTTATAATTAAATATAATTCTTATATTTTAAATTCGATTAAAACAAACTTTTAGTCGTTATTATTTAAAATAAACCATTTTAAATATTAAAAATCCATTAAAATTCTAAAATAAAAATTTTAAATTAGCCACAAAATTCAGGGTTGTTACAGTACGTCAACAAGTTCAATCAGTTGGCGAGATTTGGCTTGGACTTGGTGAACAAACCAGAAAAGAAGTCCCTGAGATTTGTTAAGGGTTTGAACGAGCCGCTTCATGGGTTAGCTATGACCCACATCCCTATGGGGGCTACCTTTGAGAGACTAGTTGACATGGCGCTTATGCATGAAGAAGAGAAGGGGGCCAATGCTAATAAGGCACCCGAGAAGAAATGGGATCAAAAGAAGTCGCAACAGCAACAACAGAACAAGAACGGTGGTAAAGGCAACAATGGTAAGGGAAAGAAAAGATGCTTTAACTGTGGGACACTCGGCCATCTAAGCAAAGATTGTAGGAAGAAAAAGAAGACTGGATGTTTCCACTTTGGCGAAGCGGGACATCTAATTAAGGACTGCCCAAAGAAAGGGTAGAGGGCAGGGTCTACCTCGGGAGGACAAGTGCAAGCTCTTATGGCACCAGGTCAGGCAAGGGGACAAGTTCAAGCTCTCGTCGTCCCACCGCAGCAAGAACGAGGTAGAGCAATTTCGGTTGAAAGTTTATTTTTTCTGTTTGATCATCCTGTCCGTACTTTATTTGATTCGGGCGCATCACATTAGTTTATCTCTACATCATTAGTTGAAACACTGCACCTAGATACTAGTCTAGTTACAGATCCCTTAGTAGTCTCAAATCCTATTGGTGGTTCTGCTCATCTTTCTATGATCTGTCGGGATTTGAGAGTGTTTATCTTGGGCGTTGAGTTTGAATGCAACGGCTTTGTTCTGGGCTTCATGGGCTACGGCTTGATTCTAGGTATGGATTGGCTAACTAGATATAGGGCCATCCTAGATTGTGAAAGAAGGGTAGTTAGATTGTTGACTCGTTGTGGAAAGACCCTTGATATTTCTTGTGACCCTAGAGGTCCAGTAATGCTTAGCTACCTAGAATCCCTTGACGCATCCGATGATGATTTACATTCTGTTCGTATAGTCCGTGAATATGCTGATGTCTTCGACGAGGTGAGGGGTTTACCCCCAAAACGCGAGATAGGCTTTCGAATATATCTAGTAGATAATGCAAAGCCAGTTGCATTGCTAGTGCAACACATGGCTCCAAGAGAGAGAAGAGAACTCAGTAAGCAAGTTAAGGAATTGCTTGAGAAGGGGTTCATCAGACGTAGTATATCAGAGTGGGGTGCTCTAGTAGTATTTGCCACGAAGGCAGATGGGTCCCTTAGACTTTGTGTGGACTATAGAGAACTTAATAAGCTTACTAAGAAGAATAGACACCCACTGCCAAGGATTGACGATATCTTTGATCAGTTAGTTGGCACCTCCGTGTTTTCGCAGTTGGACTTAGCCACGGGTTTCCATCAGTTGAGAGTGGTCGTGGATAGCATAGACAAGACTGCCTTTAGGACTCCAAACGGCTTCTTCAAATGGCTTGTGATGCCCTTCCGTTTGACAAACGCCCCCGCATACTTTGTTGACTTGATGAGTAGGGTGTTTAGGGAGTACCTCAATAAATTCGTGGTAGTCTTTGTGGACGACATCTTGATCTTTTCTAAGAGCGATGAAGAGCATGCCCTACATCTTAGGGAAGTGTTGGAGACTCTTCGAGCGCGTAGCCTTAAAGCTAAATTTTCAAAATGTCACTTTTGGAGGAAGGAAGTGCGATTCTTATGGCACGTGGTATCCAAAGAAGGGATAGCTGTTGATCCCACGAAGGTAGTGGCCATCCAAGATTGGAAGGTCACTAAAAATGCTACCGAGGTGAGGAGTTTCTTAGGGTTGGCTGGATACTCTAGGAAGTTTATCAAAGACTTCGCAAAAATATCAGCCCCATTAACACACTTGACGAAGAAGAACCTAATTTTCACATGGGACATAGATTGTGATGACGCGTTCCAACATTTAAAGAGAGCTTTGACCACAACCCCAGTCTTAGTGTTGCCAGATGGGAGTAAGCCATTTACCCTTTATACCAATGCTTGTGGGATAGTACTAGGCGCAGTCTTAGTGCAAGAGGGAATGGTAATAGCCTATGGTGGAAGGCAGTTGAGAGTGCATGAGAAGAATTACCCTACACATGACCTAGAGTTGGCCGCTATTGTTTTCACGCTTAAGTCTTGGCGCCATTATCTTCTTGGCTAGAAATTCGAGTTGTTCACTGACCACAAATCGCTAAAATACTTGTTCTCTCAGAAGGACTTGAACTTAAGGCAGCAAAGGTAGATGGAATTCTTAGCTTCCTCAGATTTCGAGATAGCATATACCCCTGGCAAGGGTAACGTGGTAGCAGACGCCTTAAGTAGGAAAAGGTTGTTCTTGAGTCCGTTGTTTGTTGAGCAGCGAAGCTTAGAGTTCATCTCTACATTTGACTGTAGACCTTCCATTGACTTTGTACCCGATTTGCTAGCATCCTTAGAGGTCAGACCTACACTTTTGGGACGGATTGGTGAGGCACAGCGAGATGACCCACAGTTGGTTGAGTTAGTAGAAAAGGTCATAAGGGGGGAGTCATCGAGCCATCTCAGTAGATATACCCTAGATGATAAGGGTTGGTTGTGCAGGGACAATAGACTTTGTGTACCACGGGACGAGAATTTGAGGAAAACTATTCTTGATAATGCACATCGTTCGAAGATGACCATTCATCCCGGCGAGGACAAGATGTACATGGACATGAAACGAGTTTACTTTTGGGCCGGTATAAAGAGGGATGTGGCTGAGTTTGTCGCTAGATGCTTGGTGTGCCAAGAAGTAAAAGTAGAGCAAAAGAAGCCCGGTGGGTTGCTTCACCCATTGGAGGTCCCACAATGGAAGTGGGAAAGTGTCTCGATGGATTTTATTGACAGGTTACCGAGATCGAGGAAGGGTAATATGGGGATTTGGGTCATGGTAGAAAGACTTACTAAGAGCGCCCATTTCATTCCCGTGAAGAGTAAGAGGACTGCTCCATGGTTAGCCTCCGTATACATTAGAGAGTTAGTTTGTTTGCACGGTGTTCCTTCTAGCATAGTGAGCGACCGCGATCCTATCTTTACTAGCGAATTTTGGAAGAGCTTGCAAGAGGCGGTAGGGACTCAGTTATGTTTAAGCACCGCATATCATCCTCAGACGGACGGCCAGACCGAGAGGGTGAATCGTATTCTAGAGGACCTATTGAGGTTATGTGTCTTAGACTTCGGAGGTACATGGGAGGAACATCTTCTGTTGGTGGAGTTCGCATATAATAACTGCTTTCAGTCTAGCATTGGCATGGCACCGTTCGAGGCTCTTTATGGACGGCCGTGTCATTCGCCTACATGTTGGTGGGAATATACAGATAAGATCTTGCTTGGGCCCGATATGATTAGAGAAACTTCGGAGAAGATAGATTTGATTGGAAGGAGAATGAAGACGGCGTAAGATAGGTAGAAATCGTATGCGGACAAGAGGAGGACAGATCTTGAGTTTAATATTGGGGACATGGTCTTTGTCAAGGTGTCTCCATTATGAAATGTCGTTCGCTTTTGTAACACCCCACGTCCATTAATGTCACTCACAGAGGGAATGCATTAACTTCCATGGAGGTTATAAGTGAATATAGAATAGAAAAATTACAACAAGACAGATAATAAATAGTACATGGAAATCTAAAACTTCATTTTATTGTAGCAGAAATTAAACATGTTTGTTACATCATAAAACCATAGATCATAACCAAGTACAATATCCATCTTCATAAAAACAAAATACATAATCCCATTACATAAATAGCCATTAAAAACATAACAAGCTGGACTTTACTTCAACGGTCCAAGCTTTCCTAAGAGAGATGAAGCAATTCAATCAAACTCCACTAGAGCTGGGCCCAACCTGAGGACCTGGAGGGGGAAAAAGGATAGAAATAGAGGGGGTCAGACATAAAGTCTGGCGAGTATGATAATTCTAACAATACTATTATCAAAATAACTAGACTAAGGCATAAGCTGGAAGACAAGTAAATGTCTATGAACTCTTAGGAAGATAATGATAGCATTTAAGATAACGTTAAAGATAACGGTAAAGGCACACCTAATTACTAACGAATGATTACTACACTGCACCACACCAGTCACCCTATTGTTTGATCCCACTTGCTTCACACAGAAACTTTATAAATAGCCTTATGTACCCCTAGCTGACTACATAGGTGCCGTCTTCCCCTATCTCCTCTAGGTGTACCCCACTACCCACTTTCGATCGGCTCCCTACTCGTAGATACCCGTGCTGGCCCCACAGTGGGGTCTATCACTCCCCTAAAATGGCAACCCAATACAACTTGAGAATGCACGGCTTATACCTACACGATGCAACAACGTCTTACCTACCAGCCCGGGTCCACACACGCATACGAAACCCGTTGGACTTGCGTTTCCACCGCTCTCCGTTTTGACCTCTTACAGTCGAACCCAGCATGCGTGTCCCGTCCTCAACTTGGGTCGAGCCCACAAAGATACGTTTGGGATACTGGTCGAAATGGGCCCCCACAAGCTACCCACCTAAGCTTGTCACTAGTATATCCCACTTAACCCTCTTAGTCATGTTCATTTACATGTGTGTTTGGTTAAGTCTTACTAATCGTATTTCACATGCCACTAAGGGCACCCCCTAGATTCCTCATCCCACCCAAGGCACATACTTAACCCCCATGTCCCACCTTACATGTTTATCTGGTTAAGTATTTCTTAATTCATTCAGGCCATAACCTCATAAAGACCTCTCACATTAGACTGGCATTTATGGCAGCTGGATTTGCCGGGCGGGTCCGGGCGGTCTTACACAATAAAAGAGTCTAACCTCGTTTCGTTACAACCGTTATGCTTTAGTTTAGGCCTAGGACCTCTCACATTGGGATGACATTTGTGACCACTGGATTTGCCGGGCGGGTCCGGGCAGGTTTATGTCACAAACGAGTCCAACCTCGTGTCCTAAGCATTGATTAACACTTAAAATCTTTTACCCCAGTTTTAATAATTCCCTATTCAAATTATTAATTAAGTTAACTTTTAATGATGTCTATAATTGACTCAATTATGGCCATCCACTTATGGCATGCAAAATCATATCAATTGCACCCCAACTTTTTAATATTAAATCCTTAATATTACCCCTACCCCACGTTTATACGTTCGCTTATTCAACGCATAATATAGGCTAGATTTGTATAGTCTAACACCTAGCACAAAGATGAATTATCACAACATATAGACAATTAAAATAAATCTAATCATAATAGGGGTGAAACTTGCATAAACTACACATGTTAAGGATCAAAAGGTGTCAACTTGTTAAATGTCTCAATTTATATGATATGATCATAGCCCAAATATATACATAAACTTGCATATGGGGTTTTTAGGCAACATAATGATGGTGTGAACTAGCATAGGATATCACATATGTCATAGCATAATTCTAGATGTCATAATAGATGTCTTGGCATATGTCATAACTTTTCTAATCAATCTAACTTGCATATGTGACTTGTCATATAGATCAACATAACCCAAACATGATGATTTAATTAAAATGAACTAACTAGCATAGATGGTAACATCATGGCCTTTTTAACATGTATGATTCATCACAACTTAGCATAGAAACTTTCAACATACATAACATCATCATAACATTATTTACAAAATATAAGATATCATCATCACATAACATTGGATTTACAACATACATGATAGCAAAAGGGGTTTACAACAACATATATGATAATTCACATCATCTACTCATAATCCATTCATAACTCAACCTAATTAAAATGATAATAATCTTGTTAAGATCATCATACTCACAATTTAGAGAAGAAAAGAGAGAGTTTTGCTTTGCTTTAGGGTTGAGAGAATTAGAATTGAATTTGCTTTTCTTCTTTCTTAGTTGGCGGCGGCTCCATTGATTCCCATGGCGATGGTATGACGGTAACTATTCTATTTTAATTAGGTTTAGGGTTAGCATTAGGATGTATTTATAGATGCAGGAAGTTATTTAGGACCATTAGATTAACCCTGAACCATGAGAACCAATCAAATGCAAAATCTGCATTTGAGCGAATCGGCCCACGGGTCGACAGCTAAACACCCTGGATTAACCCCTAGTCGACCCAGCGGGGCTTGGGTCGACCTCAAAAATGGGCTGGTTCGGTTATTCCCCCTCCCAATTCGCTGTTTTGAACTTTTTCACTTATTTATTTATTTAATTTTTAATTTATATATATATATATATATATTTCTCTGCGCAACCCATTTCACTTAATTATTTTCTAAAAATTAAGTATACTTTAATTTGTGAATTTTAATGTTATAAAATTACGGGGTGTTGCATTCTCCCCTCCTTAAAGGATTTCGTCCCCAAAATCTCCAAGTCAAGAAGAATGTATATCCTACCATCTAATCGTCCATCTACTCAACCATCAAACACCAGCATCCATTGTCCTTAAAATACTTCTAATGCTTTAATGTTTATATGAACAGTGTGTGTATATGTCCATATCTAATGAAAAATTAGGCGGTCTACTGATTCAGTCGACCTCCTTAGTGCAATTCATGATAGTGCCATGCGTCCAATATGTATGCAAAAGATTCCTAATGATACATATTAATTCTATATGCATGCACAACCATCCACCCGAATGCAGCAACTATATGATAATACAACAATTATACATCCAATTTACTAAATACAACCATATATATGCAATATGCAATATGAAGTGACTGAGCCGATCTGGTGCCTAATATTGTGTGTATATGCATCCACGAGCAACCACTAGCAAACACTTACATCCACTTTGCATCCACCATACATAACATGTCTCAAACACATGTTTTAACCATAGGATTATCCTACCTAAATGTCAAAGATACTAGCGAGAGGATATACTAAAGATAAGATAAGTACAAGCTAAGCGATAAAGGAGAAATTAAAAGACATACCCTTAAAAAGAAAAGGGTATCGTGAACGCATCTTCTCTTCTGTCTCCCAAGTAGCGTTGCTCTCATCATCTCCCCATTGCACTTTGACTAGTCTGACCTCTCGATTCCTCAACCTCTTGATCTCCGACCCAAGAATGCGCGTAGGAGCTCGTCGAATTGTCGCATCATGCTCTATCTCCACCTCTCTTAGAAAGCTTGGCTCTACCACTTCCGCGGTCTCGTGCAAGCACTTCCTCAAATGTGACACATGGAATACGTCGTGTACACCACTAAGTCTCTCCGGCAACTCCACTCTATACGCCATCTGTCCAATTTTCACCTTAATAGGAAATGACCCTACAAACCATGGTGCTTATTTCCCAACGGATCCAAAGCGAACGTTCCGTAATGGAGACACTTTGACAAAGACCATGTCCCCAACTTCAAACTCGAGATCTGTCCTCCTCTTATCCGCATAAGATTTCTGCCTATCCTGTGCTGCTTTCATCCTCCTTCGAATCAAGTCGATCTTCTCCGAAGTCTCCCTAATCATATCAGGCCCAAGTAAGATCTTATCCGTAGATTCCCACCAACATGTAGGTGAACAACAAGGTCGTCCATAAAGAGCTTCGAATGGTGCCATACCAATGCTGGACTGAAAGCTGTTATTATATGCGAACTCCACCAATGGAAGATGCTCTTCCCACGTACCCCCAAAGTCTAGGATACATAGCCTCAACATATACTCTAGAATGCGATTCACCCTCTCGGTCTGGCCGTCCGTCTGAGGATGATATGCGGTGCCCAAACATAACTGAGTCCCTACCGCCTCTTGTAAACTTCTCCAAAATTCGCTAGTGAAAATAGGATCGCGGTCGCTTACTATGCTAGAAGGAACACCGTGCAAATGAACTATTTCTCGAACGTATACGGAGGCTAACCATGGAGCAGTCCTCTTACTCTTTACGGGAATGAAATGGGCGCTTTTAGTAAGTCTATCTACTATAACCCAAATTCTCGTATTACCCTTCCTTGATCGCGGTAACCCATCCACAAAATCCATCGAGGCACTTTCCCACTTCCATAGTGGAACCTCCAATGGGTGAAGCAACCAACGGGGTTACTTTTGCTCCGCTTTTACTTGTTGGCACACCAAGCATCTAGCGACATACTCGGCCACATCTTTCTTCATGCCGGCCCAAAAGTAAACTATCTTCATGTCATTGTACATCTTGTCCCCGCCGGGATGAATGGTCATCTTTGAATGATGTGCTTCGTCAAGAATAGTCTTCCTTATGTCATCGTCTTTTGGTACACAAAGTCTACTGTCCCTACGCAACCAACCCTTATCGTCTAGGGTATACCTACGGAGATGTCTTGATGACTCCCCTCCTTTGAGTTTTTCTACTAACTAACCAACTGCGGGTCGTCTCGCTGTGCCTCGCTAATCCGTCCCAAAAGCGTAGGTCTGACCTCCAAGGATGCTAGCAAACCGGGTACGAAGTCAACGGAAGGTCTAAAGTCAAACATCAAAATGAATTCTAAACTTCGTCGCTCAACAAACAAAGGACTTAAGGATAATCTTTTTCTACTTAAGGCGTCTGCCACCACGTTACCCTTGCCAGGGGTATAGGCTATTTCGAAGTCGTAGGACGCTAAGAACTCCATCCACCTTTGCTGCCTTAAGTTCAAGTCCTTTTTAGAGAATAGGTAATTTAAAGACTTGTGGTCAGTGAATAATTCGAATTTCTCGCCAAGAAGATAATGACGCCAAGACTTAAGCGCGAAAACAATAGCGGCCAATTCTAGGTCATGTGTAGGATAGTTTTTCTCATGCGCTCTCAACTGCCTTCCACCATAGGCTATTACCCTACCCTCTTGCATTAAGACTGCGCCTAGTCCTGTCCCACAAGCATCAGTATAAACAGTAAACGGCTTACTCCCGTTTGGCAATACTAAGACTGGGGCTGAAGTCGAAGCTCTCTTCAAACGTTGGAACGCATCATCACAATCTACGTCCCATGTGAAAACTAGGTTCTTCTTCGTCAAGTGTGTCAATGGAGCTGATATCTTTGCGAAGTCTTTGATAAACTTCCTATAGTAGCCAGCCAACCCCAAGAAACTTCTCACTTCGGTAGCATTTTTAGGGACCTTCCAATCTTGGATGGCCACCACCTTCACGGGATCCACGGCTATCCCTTCTTTGGAAACCACGTGCCCCAAGAACCATACTTCCTTCCTCCAGAAGTGACACTTAGAAAATTTAGCCTTAAGGCTATGCGCTCGTAGGGTCTCCAACACTTCCCTAAGATGTAGGGCATGCTCTTCTTCATCCTTAGAAAAGATCAAGATGTCATCTACAAAGTCTACCACGAATTTGTTAAGGAACTCCCTAAACACCCTACTCATCAAATCAACAAAATATGCTGGGGCGTTTGTCAAACCGAAGGGCATCACTAGCCATTCATAGAAACCGTCCGGAGTCCTAAAGGCAGTCTTGTCTATGCTATCCTCAGCCACTCTCAACTGATGGAACCCAGTGGCTAAGTCCAACTGCGAAAACACTGAGGCACCAACTAACTGATCGAAGAGATCATCAATCCTCGGTAGTGGGTGTATGTTCTTCTTAGTAAGTTTATTAAGTTATCTATAGTCCACACACAGTCTAAGGGACCCATCTGCCTTCGTGGAAAATACAACTGGAGCACCCCACTCCGATATACTTCGTCTTATGAACCCCTTCTCAAGCAACTCCTTCACTTGCTTATCTAGTTCCCTCCTTTCATGTGGAGTCATGTGGCGTACTGGCAAAGATACTGGTTTCACATTATCCACAAGATATATTCGAAAATCTATCTCCCGCTTCGGAGGCAAGCCCTTCACCTCCTCAAACACATCCGAATATTCTCGGACCACTCTAACAGATCGTAGATTTTCCTCAGACGCGTTAAGTGATTCTAGATAAGTTAGCATAACCGAATTTATGGGATTACAGAAGATTTCGAGAGTGTTGCCAAGGCGAGTTACGAGCCTAACTACTCTCCTTTCACAATCAAGAATAGCCCCATTTCTGGATAACCAATCCATTCCCAAAATTAGCCCGTGAAGCCCAACACATAAGCATCACATCTAAATTCGACGCTAAGTATGGAAATTTTCAAATCCAAACACATCATGGACAAATAAGTTGAGCCCCCTACTAGATTCAAAACAACTAAGGGATCCTCAACTAAACTGGTGTTTAAGTGCAGTGATTTAACTAATGATGTAGAGATAAACGAATGTGATGTGCCCGAATCGAATTAGGTACGGACAGGATGATCAAACAGAAAAACTAAGCTTTCAATAGAATTGGGTCTAACTCGTTCTTGCAGCGGGGGAACCGCGAGAGCCTGAACTTGTCCCCTAGCCTGCACTGGTGCCATAAGAACCTGCACCTGTCCTCCCGAGGTAGCTCCTGCCCTCTGCCCCTTCTTTGGGCAGTCCTTCACTAAATGTCCCGCATCGCCACAATGAAAACATCCTGTCTTCTTTTTCTTTCGGCAATCCTTGCTGAGATGGCCTAGGGTTCCACATTTAAAGCACTTCTTCTTTCCCTTGCCATTATTGTCTTTTCCACCCTTCTTGTTTTGCTGTTGTGGTTTCTTCTGATCCCCCTTCTTCTCGGGTGCCTTATCAGCTTTAGCGCTTTTCTCCTCATGCATGAGCGCCATTTTTACTAACTTCTCAAAGGTGTCCCCCATCGGGATGTGGGTCATAGCCAACCCTTGCAATGGTTCATTCAAGCCATTCACGAACCTTAGAGCCTTCTTCTCCGGCGTGTTTACTAAGTCACAGCCAAACCTTGCTAACTGATTAAATTTATTGACATATTCTTTCACTGATGAGCTTCCTTGCTTCAATGTCAAGAACCTTTCCATATATAGATTTTCTTCCGCCCTTGAGAGAAACTTCGCCTCGAACCTACGTCTGAAATAAACCCCACTGTGGGGCCGATCGAAAGTGGGTAGTGTGGTACACTTAGTGGAGATAGGGGCAGACGGCGCCTATGTAGTCAGCTAGGGGTACGTTAGGCTATTTATAAAGTTTTTGTGTGAATCAAGTGGGATCAAACAATAGGGTGACTGGTGTGGTGCAGTGTAGTAATGTGCGGTGCAGTGTAGTAATCATTCGTTAGTAATTAGGTGTGCCTTTACCGTTATCTTTAACGTTATCTTAAATGCTATCTTTATCTTCCTAAGAGTTCATAGACATTTACTTGTCTTCCAGCTTATGCCTTAGTCTAGTTATTTTGATAATAGTATTGTTAGAATTATCATACTCGCCAGACTTTATGTCTGACCCCCTCTATTTCTATCCTTTTCCCCCTCCAGGTCCTCAGGTTTGGCCCAGCTCTAGTGGAGTTTGATTGAATTGCTTCATCTCTCTTTGGAAAGCATGGACCGTTGAAGTAAAGTCCAGCTTGTTATCTTTTTAATGGCTATTTATGTAATGGGATTATGTATTTTGTTTTTATGAAGATGGATATTGTACTTGGTTATGATCTATGGTTTTATGATGTAACAAACATGTTTAATTTCCGCTGCAATAAAATGAAGTTTTAGATTTCCAAGTACTATTTATTATCTGTCTTGTTGTAATTTTTCTGTTTTACATTCACTTATAACCTCCATGGAAGTTAATGCATTCCCTTTGTGAGTGACATTAATGGACATGGGGTGTTACACGTGGTATCAGAGCTTAAGATTACCAGAACAGATAAAAATACTTTAGAAAAATAGTTATTTTTGGAAGAAGTGTTTTCAAAAACATGTTTTAGTGAGAAATTTAAAGAGAAAAGTTTTTAAGAAAAACATAATCCCTAATAGCCACATATCTTTATCTTTCGAATTCTCCATTTTGAATCTTTCCTTTTTCGTTTCAGCATGGCTGAAGATCTTAATCTACCCGACGGTGTAACGATACTAGGATGGTATAGGAGGCTATTGGAGGCTAGGGCCGCTGCAGGTCCAGCCAATGTTCCTCCACCACCAGTTGCACCCGTTCCTCCTCCTTCTCCCCGCGTAGATACTTTTGCAAAGACGTGCAAGGAATTCAAGGCTATGGGTGGAAAACCATTTCAAGGGTCAGAAACGTTTGTGGAAGCTAGAGATTGGCTTAAGGAGGTGGAAGAATTGCTAGAAATCTTTGAAGTAGAAGAAGGGAGGAGAGTTCGTTTAGCAGCTTGCTTGATGAAGGGAGAGGCCTCGTTTTGGTGGGAGGTCACTAATAGGGAGCATCCTGTTGACTCTTGGGCGGATTTCAGATGTAGGTTCGAGGCGAAGTTTCTCTCAAGGGCGGAAGAAAATCTATATATGGAAAGGTTCTTGACATTGAAGCAAGGAAGCTCATCAGTGAAAGAATATGTCAATAAATTTAATCAGTTAGCAAGGTTTGGCTTGGACTTAGTAAACACGCCAGAGAAGAAGGCTCTAAGGTTCGTGAATGGCTTGAATGAACCATTGCAAGGGTTGGCTATGACCCACATCCCGATTGGGGCCACCTTTGAGAAGTTAGTAGAAATGGCGCTCATGCATGAGGAGAAAAGTGCTAAAGCTGATAAGGCACCCGAGAAGAAGGGGGATCAGAAGAAACCACAACAGCAAAACAAGAAGGGTGGAAAAGAAAATAATGGCAAGGGAAAGAAGAAGTGCTTTAACTGTGGAACCCCAGGCCATCTCAGCAAGGATTGCCGAAAGAAAAAGAAGGCAGGCTGTTTTCATTATGGCGATGCGGGACATTTAGTGAAGGACTGCCCAAAGAAGGGGCAGAGGGCAGGAGCTACCTCGGGAGGACAGGTGCAGGCTCTTATGGCACCAGGGCAGGCTAGGGGACAAGTTCAGGCTCTCGCGGTCCCACCGCTACAAGAACGACGTAGAACCATTTCTGTTGAAAGCTTAGTTTTTCTGTTTGATCATCCTGTCCGTACCTTATTCGATTCGGGAGTATCACATTCGTTTATCTCTACATCATTAGTTGAATCACTGCACTTAAACACCAGTTTAGTAGAGGATCCATTAGTTGTTTCGAATCCAGTAGGGGGCTCAGCTTATTTGTCCATGATGTGTTTGGATTTGAAAATTTCCATACTTAGCGTTGAATTTAGATGTGATACTTATGTGTTGGGCTTCACGGGCTATGGGCTAATTTTAGGAATGGATTGGTTATCCAGAAATGGGGTCGTTCTTGATTGTGAAAGGAGAGTAGTTAGGCTCGTGACTCGCCTTGGCAACACTCTCCAAATCTTCTGTAATCCCATAAATTCGGTTATGCTAAGTTATCTATAATCACTTGAAGCATCTGAGGAAAATCTACGATCTGTTAGAGTGGTCCGAGAATATTCGGATGTGTATGACGAGGTGAAGGGATTGCCTCCAAAGCAGGAGATAGATTTTCGAATATATCTTGTGGATAATGCGAAACCAGTATCTTTGCCAGTACGCCACATGGCTCCACGTGAAAGGAGGGAACTCGATAAGCAAGTGAAGGAGTTGCTTGAGAAGGGGTTCATAAGACGAAGTATATCGAAGTGGGGTGCTCCAGTAGTATTTTCCACGAAGGCGGATGGGTCCCTTAGACTGTGTGTGGACTATAGAGAACTTAATAAACTTACTAAGATGAACAGACGCCCACTGCCGAGGATTGACGAACTCTTCGATCAGTTAGTTGGCGCCTCAGTGTTTTCGCAGTTGGACTTAGCCACTGGGTTCCATTAGTTGAGAGTGGCTGAGGATAGCATAGACAAGACTGCCTTTAGGACTCCGGACGGTTTCTATGAATGGCTAGTGATGCCCTTCGGTTTGACAAACGCCCCAGCATATTTTGTTGATTTGATGAGTAGGGTGTTTTGGGAGTACCTTAACAAATTCATGGAAGTCTTTGTTGATGACATCTTGATCTTTTCTAAGGATGAAGAAGAGCATGCCCTACATCTTAGGGAAGTGTTGGAGACCCTACGAGCGCATAGCCTTAAGGATAAATTTTCTAAGTGTGACTTCTGGAGGAAGGAAGTACGGTTCTTGGGGCACGTGGTTTCCAAAGAAGGGATAGCCATGGATCCCGCGAAGGTGGTGGCCATCCAAGATTGGAAGGTCCCTAAAAATGCTACCGAAGTGAGAAGTTTCTTGGGGTTGGCTGGCTACTATAGGAAGTTTATCAAAGACTTCGCAAAGATATCAGCTCCATTGACACGCTTGACGAAGAAGAACCTAGTTTTCACATGGGACGTAGATTGTGATGATGCATTCCAACGTTTGAAGAGAGCTTTGACTTCAGCCCCAGTCTTAGTATTGCCAGACGGAAGTAAGACGTTTACCGTTTATACTGATGCTTGTGGGACAGGACTAGGCGCAGTCTTAATGCAAAAGGGTAGGGTAATGGCCTATGGTGGAAGGCAGTTGAGAGCGCATGAGAAAAATTATCCTACACATGACCTAGAATTAGCCGCTATTGTTTTCGCGCTTAAGTCTTGGCGTCATTATCTTCTTGGCGAGAAATTCGAATTATTCACTGACCACAAGTCTTTAAAATACCTATTCTCTGAAAAGGACTTGAACTTAAGGCAGCAAAGGTGGATGGAGTTCTTAGCGTCCTATGACTTCGAAATAGCCTATACCACTGGCAAGGATAACGTGGTGGCAGACACCTTAAGTAGAAAAAGATTATCCTTAAGTCCTTTGTTTGTTGAGCGGCGAAGTTTAGAATTCATTTCGATGTTTGACTTTAGACCTTCCGTTGACTTCGTACCCGGTTTGCTAGCATCCTTGGAGGTCAGACCTACGCTTTTGGGACGGATTGGCGAGGCACATCGAGACGACCCGCAGTTGGTTGAGTTAGTAGAAAAACTCAAAGGAGGGGAGTCATCAAGCCATCTCCGTAGGTATACCCTAGACGATAAGGGTTGGTTACGTAGGGACGGTAGACTTTGTGTACCAAAAGACGATGACCTAAGGAAGACTATTCTTGACGAAGCACATCATTCGAAGATGACCATTCATCCCGGCGGGGACAAGATGTACAAAGACATGAAGAGAGTTTACTTTTGGGCCGGCATGAAGAAAGATGTGGCCGAGTAAGTCGCTAGATGCTTGGTGTGCCAACAAGTAAAAGCGGAGCAAAAGAAACCCGGTGGGTTGCTTCACCCATTGGAGGTTCCACTATGGAAGTGGGAAAGTGTCTCGATGGATTTTGTGGATGGGTTACCGCGATCAAGGAAGGGTAATATGGGAATTTGGGTTATAGTAGATAGACTTACTAAAAGCGCCCATTTCATTCCCGTAAAGAGTAAGACCACTGCTCCATGGCTAGCCTCCGTATACGTTCGAGAAATAGTTCGTTTGCACGGTGTTCCTCCTAGCATAGTGAGCGACCGCGATCCTATTTTCACTAGCGAATTTTGGAGAAGCTTACAAGAGGCGGTAGGGACTCAGTTATGTTTGATCACTGCATATCATCCTCAGACGGACGGCTAGACTGAGAGGATGAATCGCATTCTAGAGGATCTGTTGAGGCTATGTATCCTAGACTTTGGGGGTACATGGGAAGAGCATCTTCCATTGGTTGAGTTCGCGTATAATAATAGCTTTCAGTCCAGCATTGGTATGGCGCCATTCGAAGCTCTTTATGGACGACCTTGTCGTTCACCTACATGTTGGTGGGAATCTACGGATAAGATCTTACTTGGGCCCAATATGATTAGGGAGACTTCGGAGAAGATCAACTTGATTCGAAGGAGGATGAAAGCAGCGCAAGATAGGCAGAAATCTTATGCGGATAAGAGGAGGAGAGATCTCGAGTTTGAAGTTGGGGACATGGTCTTTGTCAAAGTGTCTCCATTACGAAACGTTGTTCGCTTTGGGTCCGTTGGGAAATTAGCACCAAGGTTTGTAGGGTCGTTTCCTATTAAGGAGAGGATTGGACGGATGGCGTATAGAGTGGAGTTGCCCGAGAGACTTAGTGGTGTACATGACGTATTCCATGTGTCACATTTGAGGAAGTGCTTGCACGAGACCGCGGAAGTGGTAGAGCCGAGCTTGCTTAGAGAGGTGGAGATAGAGCATGATGCGACAATTTGATGAGCTCCTACGCGCATTCTTGGGTCGGAGATCAAGAGGTTGAGAAATCGAGAGGTCAGACTAGTCAAAGTGCAATAGGGAGATGATGAGAGCACCGCTACTTGGGAGACAGAAGAGAAGATGCGTTCACGATACCCTTTTCTTTTTGAGGGTATGTCTTTTAATTTCTCCTTTATCGCTTAGCTTGTACTTATCTTTAGTATATCCTCTCGCTAGTATCATTGACCTTTAGTTAGGATAATCCTATGGTTGAAACATGTGTTTGAGACATGTTATGTATGGTGGATGCAAAGTGGATGCAAGTGTTTGCTAGTGGTTGCTCGTGGATGCATATCCACACACTATTAGGCACCAGATCGGCTCAGTCACTTCATATTGCATATTGCATATATATGGATGTATTTAGTAAAATGGATGTATAATGGTTGTATTATCATATAATTGCTGCATTCGGGTGGATGGTTGTGCACGCATATAGAATTAATATGTATCATTAGGAATCTTTTGCATACATATTGGACGCATGGCACTATCATGAATTGCACTAAGGAGGTCGACTGAATCAGTAGACCGCCTAATTTTGCATTAGATATGGACATATACACACTGTGCATATAAACATTAAAGCATTAGAAGTCTTTTAAGGACAATGGATGCTGGTGTTTGATGGTTGAGTAGATGGACGATTAGATGGTAGGATATACATTCTTCTTGACTTGGAGATTTCGGGGATGAAATCCTTAAAGGAGGGGAGAATGCAACACCCCTTAATTTTATAACATTAAAATTCACAAATTAAAGTATACTTAATTTTTAGAAAAGAATTAAGTGAAATGGGTTGCGCAGAGAAATATATATATATTGATATATATATATATAAAAATTAAAAATTAAATAAATAAATATGCGAAAAAGTTCAAAACAGCGAATTGGGAGGGGGAATAACCGAACCGGCCCATTTTTGAGGTCGACCCGAGCTCTGCTGGGTCGACTAGGGGTTAATCCAGGGTGTTTGGCTGTCAACCCGTGGGCCGATTCGCTCAAATGCAGATTTTGCATTTGATTGGTTCTCATGGTTCAGGGTTAATCTAATGGTCCTAAATAACTTCCTACACCTATAAATACATCCTAATGCTAACCCTAAACCTAATTAAAATAGAATAGTTACCGTCATACCATCGCCATGGAAATCAATGGAGCCGCCGCCAACTAAGAAAGAAGAAAAGCAAATTCAATTCTAATTCTCTCAACCCTAAAGCAAAGCAAAACTCTCACTTTTCTTATCTAAATTGTGAGTATGATGATCTTAACAAGATTATTATCATTTTAATTAGGTTGAGTTATGAATGGATTATGAGTAGATGATGTGAATTATCATATATGTTGTTGTAAACCCCTTTTGCTATCATGTATATTGTAAATCCAATGTTAGGTGATGATGATATCTTACATGTTGTAAGTCATGCTATGATGATGTTATGTATGTTGAAAGTTTCTATGCTAAGTTGTGATGAATCATACATGTTAAAAAGGCCATGATGTTACCATCTATGCTAGTTAGTTCATATTAATTAAATCATCATGTTTGGGTTATGTTGATCTATATGACAAGTCACATATGCAAGTTAGATTCATTAGAAAAGTTATGAACATATACCAAGACATCTATTATGACATCTAGAATTATGCTATGACATATGTGATATCCTATGCTAGTTCACACCATCATTATGTTGCCTAAAAACCCCATATGCAAGTTTATGTATAGATTTGGGCTATGATCATATCATATAAATTGAGACATTTAACAAGTTGACACCTTTTGATCCTTAACATGTGTAGTTTATGCAAGTTTCACCCCTATTATGATTAGATTTATTTTAATTGTCTATATGTTGTGATAATTTATCTCTATGCTAGGTGTTGACTATAAAAGTCTAGCCTATATTATGCGTTGAATAAGCGAACGTATAAACGTGGGGTAGGGGTAATATTAAAAAGTTGGGGTGCAATTGATATGATTTTGCATGCCATAAGTGGATGGCCATAATTGAGTCAATTATGGACATCATTAAAAGTTGACTTAATTAATAATTTGAATAGGGAATTATTAAAACTGGGGTAAAAGATTTTAAGTGTTAATCAATGCTTAGGACACGTGGTTGGACTCGTTTGTGACGTAAACCTGCCCGGACCCGCCCGGCAAATCCAGTGGTCACAAATGTCAGCCCAATGTGAGAGGTCCTAGGCCTAAACTAAAGCATAACGGTTGTAAAGACACGAGGTTAGACTCTTTTATGGTATAAGACTGCCCAGACCCGCCCGACAAATCCAGCTGCCATAAATGCCAGTCTAATGTGAGAGGTCTTTATGAGGTTATGGCCTGAATGAATTAAGAAATACTTAAGTAGATAAACATGTAAGGTGGGACATGGGGGTTAAGTAGGTGCCTTGGGTGGCATGAGGAATCTAGGGGGTGCCCTTAGTGGCATGTGAAATACGATTAGTAAGACTTAACCAAACACACATGTAAATGAACATGACTAAGAGGGTTAAGTTGGATATACTAGTGACAAGCTTAGGTGGGTAGCTTGTGGGGGCCCATTTCGACCAGTATCCCAAACGTATCTTTGTGGGCTCGACCCAAGTCGAGGACGTGACACGCATGCTGGGTTCGACTGTAAGAGGCCAAAACGGGGAGCGGTGGCAACGCAAGTCCAACGGGTTTCGTATATGTGTGTGGACCCGGGCTAGTAGGTAAGACGTTGTTGCATCGTGTAGGTATAAGCCGTGCATTCTCAAGTTGTATCGGGTTGCCACTTTAGGGGAGTGATACACCCCACTGTGGGGCCAGCACGGGTATCTACGAGTAGGGAGCCGATCGAAAGTGGGTAGTGGGGTACACCTAGTGGAGATAGGGGGAGACGGCACCTATGTAGTCAGCTAGGGGTACGTAAGGCTATTTATAAATTTCTGTGTGAAGCAAGTGGGATCAAACAATTGGGTGACTGGTGTGGTGCAGTGTAGTAATGTGCGGTGTAGTGTAGTAATGTGCGGTGCAGTGTAGTAATGTGCGGTGCAGTGTAGTAATCATTCGTTAGTAATTAGGTGTGCCTTTACCGTTATCTTTAACGTTATCTTAAACGCTATCTTTATCTTCCTAAGAGTTCATAGACATTTACTTGTCTTCCAGCTTATGCCTTAGTCTAGTTATTTTGATAATAGTATTGTTAGAATTATCATACTCGCCAGACTTTATGTCTGACCCCCTCTATTTCTATCCTTTTTCCCCCTCCAGGTCCTCAGGTTGGGCCCAGCTCTAGTGGAGTTTGATTGAATTGCTTCATCTCTCTTTGGAAAGCTTGGACCATTGAAGTAAAGTCTAACTTGTTATGTTTTTAATGGCAATTTATGTAATGGGATTATGTATTTTGTTTTTATGAAGATGTATATTGTACTTGGTTATGATCTATGGTTTTATGATGTAACAAACATGTTTAATTTCCGCTGCAATAAAATGAAGTTTTAGATTTCCAAGTACTATTTATTATCTGTCTTGTTGTAATTTTTCTGTTCTATATTCACTTATAACCTCCATGGAAGTTAATGCATTCTCTTTGTGAGTGACATTAATGGACGTGGGGTGTTACACGTAATGGTTTAAATTAGCTTAGTGATGTTTTATTTAAACATCTGTTTAAATCAGATGAATAAATTTTGGAAACATTTTCCAAATATAATCAGAAATATTTTCTAATCATAGAAAATGAAATGTTGATGAGAAAGAATACTGGAATGACAGTGATACGTGAAACAGAGATGGAAATGTTTTCCAATGAGTGATGACGTATATTTCCTAAATTTAGAAAATAAGAAGTGTTGAGTATATAGAAATGGGTAAATGAATAAATTAATGATAATTTAATCTAAAGAGATAAATGTTGAATGACGTTTGATTGATAGAATTTCCACCTGGAAATAATATCTTTGTTTGCACACCTGTTTTTCTTTTATAGTTATATCACCGACTATCGAAGTTTTTGACCATTTTATCGTTGTCAATACGGAGTGACCCGGATCAGATATATTATCTGAAAACCACCCTGTATGGACGTTAGCATTGCGATCAAATATGATGAAAATAATTGAAGATGGAGTTATGCAAGGGCTATCCTCTATTCAGAATAGTGCTTTCGGTTTGTCCAGTCCCAGGACAAACGTGAATGGACGAATGTCTGACAAAGTATATCCAACGGATCGCGTAAGTTGATGTCTTCAAACGTACTTACGTTTGGTGGTGGATGTAACACCTCACATCCGTTAGTGTCACTCACAAAGGGAATGCACTAAGTTCTGTGAAGTATTATAGGTAAAAGATGCAGATAAATTACAAGACAGATAAATAAAGCAGCGGAAAAGTGAATAAAACTTTATTTCATTTATAAACAGCTTGTACAAAGATTGTTTTCCAACAACAAAGTATCTATCTTGTTTAACAAAATAAAGAAGCATAAATATACAATGATATTCCCCAATAAAACGTAAGCCAGCCATAGCGGTGGAAAAGAGAGTCCAAAGCAGCACATCCAAGAGTCTTCAAGCTTGGAAAGAGTAATAGGTCCATACAAATCTGAGCTATTCCCTCCCTGACTACCTAGGGGGGGGGGGGGACGGAAGAAAAGAAGACGGAAGAAAACATAGAGTCAGACATAAAGCCTGGTAAGTCTAGTGGTGCTTCGGTAAATGAATAAGGAAAAGGAAATGACAAGCATAAACTGAAAATGGGAAAATACCATAAACTAAGGCAAAGCAGTTTAGAATCGAAATTACTATCGCACACCGTACTAATCTCTGCACCACCTAACTAGTATCCCAACTAGTAATCTGTATAAAATGATAATGTGATCCCAGTCACTGTAACTGTGGTTTCCATCAGGCGCACATTTATTTATTACCTAGATTTAATCTAGTGTTTTCTATCGAGCGTTCCCTAGATTCAACTAGGGTTTATGCGACTTGTCTAATACTTCTCGGATTCAAGATTTCTGTCACCTAGGTCCACTAGGGATTATGCTACCTGTCGAACGATGCCCCTAGTCTAGGACACACTACCTAGAGTGGTATATGTTCCTAGACTTTCCCTACGTATGTGTCGCGAATCGTTTATCGCTGTCTAGATGCAGATGTCCTGAAATGTGCGACCAGAGTCCCGTGGCAGGGCTATTCTAGAAACATAGAACTCGGTCAGGAGCTTTCAGATATCTGCCGATGCAGATGCTAAGGTCTATTTTTCTACCAGTGGTTATGGTCCCACGTGACCCCTCCCTCAACTAATGAAAGGCAATCCAAGAAAATCAAGCACGAGAACTATGCTCCTGCCACCTATGCCCCACGTTCCTATTGGCCAGCCTCACCCATAACTAAATAGCAAGTATATGGTCTGTTGGGAGTTCTTTGGCTTTCTGCATGCGTACTACGATTGACTCAAGATGGTAGGTAGACGACGAGTCGCTATCACAGGGCGACTGGTCTCGTCGAATCACGCTGGTCCATCCCAGTCTTTAGGTTGCCTTAAATTGCAACCAAGGCATACCCTTGGTTCTTCTGATGCAGACCTTAACCTCTGTGAGCCCAGGCGGATCATCTGCAACCTCACAGAGGAATACCAAGAGTACCCTCACGTCCCCCGAAGCTACGTTCTTCTAAAACCAGTCCTTTTGAGCCTTTTTCGAAATCAGATAAACGTTTTCTCCTTCTCATGCACTTGTTAAGCGATGATCTACCATATCGGGTTATTCATCTATTATGGACCGGCTCAGTTTTCTTGACTAAGAATTATTACTTAGTTGTTCTCAACTAAGGTTTACCACTTAGTTTCTTTTCCCATAAATCTTGTTAACTAAGATTTATCACTTAGTTTCTTTAACTGGGGATTTCAACTTAGCTCCCGTTCTCGATTTGTTTCTTAACTAGGGTTTACTACTTAGCCCTCTTTCTCATCAAGTTGGATTGGTTAAGTGTCATTAGTCAATTCACGTTAGCTTAACCCATTCCTTTGTCATATTAAACTGGCTAAGTGTTATCAGTAGTTCATGTTGACTTAACCCTATCACAAACCAAGTTATATTGGTTAATTATTTCTTACTACTTAACCCAACCCATTCATCTTTTATTGGTTAAGTGTCCCCTAACCTAATCTTGCCCATCTGTTTTAACTAACATGTTATAACGGTTAAGTGTTCCCTTAGTTAACTTAACCGTAACATCTGTTTAATTAACATGTTCTAATGGTAAGGTATAGTCCCTTCATGTTTCAACTTAACCCTGTTCAATTTATCACACTATGATGGTTAAGTGTTCTAAGTTTACTTAACCCTACCCTCTAGTCCAGCTAACATATTAAATTGGCCAAGCGTATTCACTTAACCTTACCCGCTTATCTGGCTAACATGTTAAAATGGTTAAGTATTCTAAATTTACTTAACCTCACCCACTAGTCTAGTTAATATGTTAAATTGGTTAAGTGTGTTAACTTTACTTAACCTCACCTTCTAGTCTGGTTAACATGTTAAATTGGCTAAGTGTTTTCTTAGTTACTTAACCCGTACAAGTCTTGTCTTGTTAACATGTTAAGTTGGTTAAGTGTTTTAGTTAACTTAACCCTACCAATCCTAACTTATTTTTAATTGTCTTATTAAATCACCAACCACTGACATTAGACACATATTGTTGTGGATGCCTGTATGCCGGTCGTTTTCGGGCAGTCTTACGCCACAACTCAGTCTAGCCTCGGGTCTTTATTGGGCTCAATGCCTTAACCTCTCACATTGGATAGGTATTGTTGTGATTACTGGACAGCCGGGCGGGTCCGGGCAGGTTTACATCACAACTCAATCCAACCTCGGGTTAAGCATGCTCGTATTTTCTAGATTTACATATTTGTCACTTTTCATTTTTATATGTAAATGTTTATGGACCAATTATCCAAATTCACTAATTTTGGGTATAATTTATACCACTTTAAATGTCACTAGTCATTGGCATGTGTCATATATGCCAATACATGTATTTTATTTTAAACAAAACGTTTGTTCCCCCGTTTGTACGTACGCAGCATAACATATGTTGGGCTTAACATTTCAGCCCAACTCATAAACATAAAAAGGGGAAGCACAGAATCATGAATTGTTCTAGAATACATAAAAGTGTGTGGCATATGAACTTGCAACATAGCGTTTTCACTAACATAGAATGTGGGTCATGTGAACTTGCATTCAATAAGGATATATCTAAATTGGTGTCACATGAAATGACGTACTTTTAGACTTGTTTAAACATGGTTTTATACACATATAACTAGGCATAATGTCAAACACTAAACTAGCATAAAAATGTCCACTTTTTGACATAACCCAAAGGTGTAAACTAACTTTACATCAAGTAGCCTATTTCAACATGAAACTAGTATAATTTGTGTAATCAAAAGGTACTTGCATAAACCTAATTATCACTTGGAAATAAACATAATAACATATAAAAAGGTTTCAACTTGGAACATGTTTACATGAGTCTCAGCTTAGGCCTAAAAAGAATGTATGCTAACCATGTTAACGACATAACATAAAGATGTCAATTCTAGTTTTTACTACAAACTTGCAAGTGATATTTATTTTCAAATACAAATGTCGATAGGCTCGCATCAACCAATTTATGCCACAAACACCCAATATAAAATGTGACAAAATCAACGCAATACACAGAATTTACATCAATATTTTACACTAGTAAAACCCCAATTTCAATTACATCGAATCGTATCGCAATTTCTATTCATATTCAGAAAACCACTATACTTACAATGGGCGCTGAAACTTGTTTTCTGGTTTTTGTTATTCTGAATTTGCAAAGCTTTCCCTTGGAGTGGAAAAAGTTGCGTAGAAATTAGATTAGACTTTTGTTTCTTGAATCGTTGTTCGTCTCTTTTTTGAGTGGAGGCTCTCCTCAGTTTTCTTCTGACATCATGGCGGCTCAAGTTCTTATTTTTGTGTGAATTTTAGTTGGAGACCTAGGGTGTTTTTATAGAGTTGCAAGTTAATTAGAGCCGTTGATGAAGTCGGGTTTAATTAAAGCAATCCATTCTATAGTGATGCCAATCAAAAGAAGACAACTCAGCCCTAGTGACAAGACCAGGCCTAGAAATTCGACCAGAACACAGACCAGGCCGACTAGACCTGACCAGGTCGACAGGGGAGGTCGACCCTATGGTCGACCTGGGTCAACCAAGTCGACCCTATGGTCGACCAGGGCCATGGATAGGAATTTTCCTGTCCAGCCCCGGTCCGGTCCTATTTTTGAATTTTGAATCCGTTTTTCTAGCTGTTTGAATTTTAAATAAATTCTTAAACTTCCGGAGGTCATATCTCCTTCGTACGGAGTCTGATTTACGCAAACTCAGACTTTATCTCAACCAGAATTTTGAGATGAACGCAATGGCGTAACCCATTTCCCTTAATTCTTCTTCTAAATTTTAATTATACTTTAATTTGTGAAACTTAATGTTACAGAACTATGGGGTGTTACATTCTCCCCCTCTTAAAAGGATTTCGTCCCCGAAATCTTCAAGTTAGGAAGAATATGTACTACTATCCAATCACCCATCTACTCAACCATTCAATCACAGGCATTCATTGTCCTTAAAAATATTTCTAATGCTTTCATGTTCATATGCATAGTGTGTGTATATGTCTTTATCTAATGCAAAATCAGGCGGTCTACTGATTCAGTTGACCTCCTTAATGCGAATTATGTCAGTGCCATGTGTCCAATCATGTATGCAAGCATCCCTAGTTATGTAAATACTACATGTGTGAATATCCATTCATCCATGTGCAACATCCACATGATAACATATCAAGTTAAATCTGTTAAGCAAATACATATATACGAATGCAATACGAAAGTGACTAAGTCGTTCTAGCGCATATGATGTGTATATGCATCCACGAGCAACCACTTGCAACCATCAATCATAACATGTTTCAAATACATGTTTCAAATACACGTTTACATCCATTGGCTTCTACCTAAGCATCGATGATACGTCCTAGAGGATATACCAGTTAGAAACAAGTAGGCATAAAACTCCTAGAGAAAGGATATACCCTTAAGAAAAAGGGTATGATGCACGTATCTAGTCTTCAGTCTTCTAAGTCGCATCTTCTTGAGCTTCTCTGTACCGTATCTTATCTAGTTAATCTTCACGATTGTGAAGCTTCTGACCTCCATTTCCAAAATTGTCATTGATCAGATAGATGGCTTTTCATTGTCAACTGGATATATGCGGAAGTCTATCCCGTGTTTTAGGGGTAAACCCCTAACCTAATCAAAACATCAGCGTGCTCATGGACTATTCTAACGGATTGCAAATCGTCGATAAATGTATTAAGCGTTTCTAAATAGCTAAGCCTAACTGATCCTTTTAGGGTCACATAATCTCGAGGGTATTTCCAACGCAAGTCAAAAAGTCTAACTTTCGGAATTATTAGCCAACTAACCCATGCCTAGGATCAACTCATAGCCCATGGAACCAAAACTTTATGCTTAAACTCAACATTTAACATGGCCGTTCTCAAATCCCTACAAACCTAAGGTAAACGGGCCGAACCACCAATTTGGATTTGAGACTAACTGGGTTCTTCTACTATACAAGTACCTAGTGCAGAGACACAACTATGGAAGCAGGTATAAACGAATGTGAAGCGCTAAGATCAAAAGAGTACTAACAGGTTGATCAAATGAAAAGCTAAACTTTTCCAATGGAGACTTTTACTATCTCTCTCCCAGGTATTCTGGTGGTGAAAGCACACACTCGTCCTCCTGAAAATCCTTTCCCTCGTCCTTGCCCTTGTCCTTAATTATATGCCCTATTATACCATAGAAAAGCTACTTCTTTTCTTAGGTTTTATAATTCCTTCCTCCTACGTGAGCCAAGTCCATATCCATGAATTCTTCATCCTTGGGTTGTGCCCCTTAGCCAAACTTCTCATCCTCTTCATTGTGTAATCATGTTGACAAATCTCTCGAAAGCTGCCTCCATCGTACAGAAAACCCTACAAAGCCTGAAAGAAAACTAGCCGCAGGTGAAACTATTACGGCTATAGATGGAAGTCGGGTACTACTTCGCCCTTCGATGAGGTTACCTCCCAGAAAGCCAGGAGCCTCAGAGACTCAGGAAAAAAAGAAACAAGGACTCAAACAGAGAATAAAAAGATAACGCATACGGCTTTGGGGAATATGCCTTTAAAACAAAACTCTTCTTTTGAAAATGCTTCTTTTAAACCCGTTTTGAAAATAATTTTACAAAACTTTTATCTGATCCGGTAACCTTCAGTTCTGATACCACGTGTAACACCCCACATCCGTTATTGTCACTCACAAAGGGAATGCACTAAGTTAAGTGAAGTATTATAGGTAAAAGATGCAGATAAATTACAAGACAGACAAATAAAGCAGCGTAAAAGTGAATAAAACTTTATTTCATTTATAAACAGTTTGTACAAATATTGTTTTCCAACAACAAAGTGTCTATCTTGTTTAACAAAATAAAGAAGCATAAATATACAATGATATTCCCCAATAAAACATTAGCTAGCCATAGCGGTGGAAACGAGAGTCCAAAGCAGCACATCCAAGAGTCTTCAAGCTTGGAAAGAGTAACAGGTCCATACAAATCTGAGCTATTCCCTCCCTGACTACCTTTGGGGAGGGAATGGAAGAAAAGAAGACGGAAGAAAACATAGAGTCAGACATAAATCCTGATAAGTCTAGTGGTGCTTTGGTATATGAATGAGGAAAAGGACATGACAGGCATAAACTGAAAATAGGAAAATACCATAAACTAAGGCAAAGCAGTATAGAATCGAAATTACTATCGCACCCCATACTAATCTCTACACCACCTAACTAGTATCCCAACTAGTAATCTGTATAAAATGATAACGTGATCCCAGTCCCTGTAACTGTGGTTGCCATCAGGCGCACATTTATTTATTACCTAGATTTAATCTGGGGTTTTCTATCGAGCGTTCCCTAGATTCAACTAGGGTTTATGCGACTTGTCTAATACTTCTCGGATTCATGATTTATGCCACCTAGGTCCACTAGGGATTATGCTACCTGTCGAACGATGCCCCTAGTCTAGGACACACTACCTAGAGTGATATATGTTCCTAGATTTTCTCCACGTATGTGTCGCGAATCGTTTATCGCTGTCTAGATTCACATGTCCTGAAATGTGCGACCCGAGTCCCGTGGTAGGGCTATTCTAGAAACACGGAACTCGGTCGGGAGCTTTCAAATATCCGTCGATACAGATGCTAAGGTCTGTTTTTCTACCAGTGGTTATGGTCCCACTTCACCCCTCCCTCAACTAATGAAAGACAATCCAAGAAAATCAAGCACGAGAACTATGCTCCTGCCACCTATGCCCCACTTTCCTATTGGCCAGCCTCACCCATAACTAGATAGCAAGTATATGGTCTGTTGGGAGTTCTCTGCCTTTCCGCATGGGTACTACCATTGACTCAAGATGGTAGGTAGACGACAAGTCGCTATCACAGGGCGACTGGTCTCGTCGAATCACGCTGGTCCATCCCAGTCTTTAGGTTGCCTTAAATTGCCACCAAGGCATACCCTTGGTTCTTCTGACGCAAAGCTTAACCTCTGTGAGCCCAAGCGGATCATCTACAACCTCACAGAGGGATACCAAGTGTACCCTCATATCCCCCGAAGCTACGTGCTTCTAAACCCAGTCCGCTGGAGCCTTTTTCGAAATCAGATAAACGTTTGCTCCTTCTCATGCACTTGTTAAGCGATGATCTACCATATCGGGTTATTCATCTATTATGGACCGGCTCAGTTTTCTTGACTAAGAATTATTACTCAGTTGTTCTCAACTAAGGTTTACCACTTAGTTTCTTTTCCCATAAATCTTGTTAACTAAGGTTTATCACTTAGTTTCTTTAACTGGGCATTTCAACTTAGCTCCCGTTCTCGATTTGTTTCTTAACTAGGGTTTACTACTTAGCCCTCTTTCTCGTCAAGTTGGATTGGTTAAGTGTCATTAGTCAATTCAGGTTAGCTTAACCCATTCCTTTGTCATATTAAACTGGCTAAGTGTTATCAGTAGTTCATGTTGACTTAACCCTATCACAAACCAAGTTATATTGGTTAAGTATTTCTTATTAGTTAACCCAACCCATTCATCTTGTATTGGTTAAGTGTCCCCTAACCTAATCTTGCCCATCTGTTTTAACTAACATGTTATAACGGTTAAGTGTTCCCTTAGTTAACTTAACCCTAACATCTGTTTAATTAACATGTTCTAATGGTTAGGTATTGTCCCTTCATGTTTCAACTTAACCCTGTTCAATTTATCACACTATGATGGTTAAGTGTTCTAAGTTTACTTAACCCTACCCTCTAGTCTAGCTAACATATTAAATTGGCTAAGCGTATTTACTTAACCTTACCCACTTATCTAGCTAACGTGTTATAATGGTTAAGTATTCTAAATTTACTTAACCTCACCTACTAGTCTAGTTAATAAGTTAAATTGGTTAAATGTGTTAACTTTACTTAACCTCACCTTCTAGTCTGGTTAACATGTTAAATTGGCTAAGTGTTTTCTTAGTTACTTAACCCGTACAAGTCTTGTCTTGTTAACATGTTAAGTTGGTTAAGTGTTTTAGTTAACTTAACCCTACCAATCCTAACTTATTTTTAATTGTCTTATTAAAGCACCAACCACTCACATTAGACAGGTATTGTTGTGGCTGCCTGTATGCCGGTCGGTTCCTGGCAGTCTTACGCCACAACTCAGTCTAACCTCGGGTCTTTATTGGGCTCAATGCCTTAACCTCTCACATTGGATAGGTATTGTCGTGATTACTGGACAGCCGGGCGGGTTCGGGCAGGTTTACATCACAACTCAATCCAACCTCGGGTTAAGCTTGCTCGTATTTTCTAGATTTACATATTTGTCACTTTTCATTTTTATATGTAAATGTTTATGGCCTAATTATCCAAATTCACTAATTTTGGGTATAATTTATACCGCTTTAAATGTCACTAGTTATTGGCATGTGTCAGACATGCCAATACATGTATTTTATTTTAAACCCAATGTTTGTTTCCCCCGTTTGTACTTATGCAGCATAACATATGTTGGGCTTAACATTTCAGCCCAACTCATAAACATAAAAAGGGGAAGCACATAATCATGAATTGTTCTAGAATACATAAAAGTGTGTGGCGTATGAACTTGCAACATAGCGTTTTCACTAACATAGAATGTGGGTCATGTGGACTTGCATTCAATAAGGATATATCTAAATTGGTGTCACATGAAATGGCGTACTTTTAGACTTGTTTAAGTATGGTTTTATACACATATAACTAGGCATAATGTCAAATACCGAACTAGCATAAAAATGTCCACTTTTTGACATAACCCAAAGGTGTAAACTAACTTTACATCAAGTAGCCTATTTCAACATGAAACTAGTATAATTTGTGTAATCAAATGGTACTTGCATAAACCCAATTATCACTTGCAAATAAACATAATAACGTATAAAAGGTTTCAACTTGGAACATGTTTAAATGAGCCTCAGCTTAGGCCTAAAAAGAATGTATGCTAACCATGTTAACGACATAACATAAAGATGTCAATTCTAGTTTTTACTACAAACATGCAAGTGATATTTATTTTCATATACAAATGTCGATAGGCTCGCATCAACCAATTTATGCCACAAACACCCAATACAAAATGTGACAAAATCAACACAATACACAGAATTTACATCAATATTTTACAATAGTAAAACCCTAATTTCAATTACATCGAATCATATCGCAATTTCTATTCATATTAAGAAAACCACTATACTTACAACGGGCGCTGAAACTTGTTTTCTGGTTTCTGTTATTCTGAATTTGCAAAGCTTTCCCTTGGAGTAGAAAACGTTGCGTAGAAATTAGATTAGACTTTTGTTTCTTGAATCGTTGTTCGTCTCTTTTTTTAGCGGAGGCTCTCCTTAGTTTTCTTCTGACATCATGGCGGCTCAAGTTCTTATTTTTGTGTGAATTTTAGTTGGAGACCTAGGGTGTTTATATAGAGTTGCAAGTTAATTAGAGTCGTCGATGAAGCCAAGTTTAATCAAAGCCATCCGTTCCAAAGAGAAGCCAATCAGAAGAAGACATCTCAGCCCTAGTGACAAGACCAGGCCCAGAAATTCGACCAGAACACAGACCAGGCCAGCCAGACCTGACCAGTTCGACAGGGGAGGTCGACTCTATGGTCGACCCTATGGTCGACCTGAGTCAACCAGGTCGACACTATGGTCGCGACCTGGGTCAACCAGGTCGACCCTATGGTCAACCTGGGCCCTGGGCAGGAATTTTCCTGCCCAGCCCGGGTCTGGTCCTATTTTGGAATTTTGAATCCGTTTTTCGAGCTGTTTGAATTTTAAATAAATTCTTAAACTTCCGGAGGTCATATCTCCTTCGTACGGAGTCCGATTTGCGTAAACTCGGACTCTATCTCAAGCAGAATTTCGAGACAAACGCAATGTCGTAACCCGTTTCCCTTAATTCTTCTTGTAAAATTTAATTGTACTTTAGTTTATGAAACTTAATGTTATAGAACTACGGGGTGTTACAGTGGAGGAATTCGTTTCTCTTAGCTTTATACCCATAGTATTTTTGAGGAAACCAATTTATGTTTTGGCGGGTATGACGATGTGGCATTCGAAGTTGATGAATGTATGATCGGTCAAAAGATACGTTATGACCTCAAGCCTCATCAACCGGGAAATAACAAAAATCGGGCACGCAGCATGGCTAAGTGGGTCGCTCCCATTAGGGTGTATATCACCTATCTAGAGAAAATCCATTTCATTCTTTTATCTATTATCGATGCTGTCCCTTTTTGGGAAACGGTGGGTATCTCCCAACCGTTGGTAATATACATTCAATACACTCAAGCGAAATGAGTGGTCGGTCATGTATAGGCCGGGTTGCAAGATGTCCTTGTTGAACCCAGTGTATTCACCTCTAGAGATACACTATTGGCAGGTGGTCCCTTACCTTGTCATAGTCGGAATCCAATCTCCAATAAGAGCCTGCGATTTTGATTGTATACTATATATGTGGAACGTGAGTTGCAAGCGTTCTGCTAGATTGTTATTTACTTGTGATTAGACATTATTATAATATTAGAAAGTATTGGTTTTCCAAAACTGTGTTGGGTTATCATAAGGTAAAAGTCGTCCGTGTTTATGTGTGGATCGGTATTACAATTATCTTTTCTTTTGAAATGGATTTTGAAAAATTAAACCAAATGATTTGAATTTACTCACACCAGTCCCATGACTGACCCAGAGTTTATTTTGTTTTGTTTTCCCTTAAACTCTTAGGTGCCCAAATTTGTACGGGCAGTCAAGTAGTTCAGGTCTTTACAGATATACTTGAAGGAGATTGAAGCAGGAGGCTTCAGGATTATATAGCTATTGTTATTTCCGCTGTGTCTAAGTGTTGTACTCTAATAATGTTATTGTATGTATACTGTTTTATTTCAAAGTTATGTTATAATTATAATTTACTCGTTCCGCTGTGAGATTCGTATTACTCTGATTCTGTTCTGTGGTGATCTTCTTCTTCTTCTATTCTAATTTTCTATCTTATCTATTTTCACCCTCTAAATTCTTTCTACTAATGATCCGGTATTTCCGATGTCTAAATAGTCAACATGGTTGTTTTGTGTTGATTTTCAGAGTCGAAAATCCCAGTTCTTTACAATTTGGATATTTATGATAATAATTTGTTATTATTTAATTTGGTTGTTTTGGAATTTAAACATATTTTATTTATATTATATATAAGCTTTAAGAATAGCCATTTCGTAAATGGCCTTGGTTTTCGATGAAATTAGTTTCATTGGAACCGTAACCTTAAGTTATTGCAGAATTTCGATTTTTGTCTCAATCGGATTTACCAGTTGATTGTGAGAGTAGTAAATGTCTCTGTTTTTATTTAATTGTTTTGTCGATTTAAATTAGAATTCAAGAATAATGGATTATCTAACGAACTCTGTTTTTAGCAAAATTAATTTTATTAAATCTGTAATGATTTATAGTTGTAATATTTCAAATTTCAAGTTAATTGGATTTATTTTGTGACCATACGCAACTTAAATGTGTGTTGATTCACATATATGAGTTATAAAGGAATTTTCACAAATGAACTCGGAATCCGACGAAACTTGTTCCATCGTGTCTGGAATATCGATTTATGTAAGGATATCAATTTTCACCTCGATTAGAAGTAATTTGTGGGGGGTTTTGCTTGTTACTTCGTGGCGAAGTTTAATTAAATAATATTATATTAAGCCATTGTCTCTATAAATACCCTTCCACATATTTAACCCTAATTTTACTCAAAATAGAACATGCGTGGTCAATAGGCATTTTAGTCGCATTTATAACATGAACAGCTTCAAACTCCCAATCTTACTCCTTACAATTCTAGAAATCCACTCACCCATCTTGAATTCTTCCAACAACAATAATGCTTAGCTCAACGAGATCTGGGTTAGGAAGGGTGATGATGGGTTTTGCTATCTTATGACGACCCAAATCCCGGTTGGACGGTGCAAGGGTAATCTTTGGAATATAACACATAAACAGATAATAGTAGAACATAAATAATTAAATACACCAGATAATGTACAATAGAATACACTGGTTAAACATAATCATCAGAGTTACACAGTATACAGGATCATACTTAGTACAAAATACAGTTCAGCTATACATAAACATCTACAGCGGAAAACAAAACATAATATGTATAAGAGGAGCTGAACAACATAAAAAGAGATAAATGATAGAATCCATCTTCAGCTCCAGCTATCCAGAAAGAGCCTGCTAAAACCTGAATACAAGGCTGCCCGTGTAGAAAAAGGGGCATCCGAGTTTGCAAGTGAAACAAATTACGAGTCAGTCATGGGACTGGTATGAGAAATCTACTTAACGCATTTTCAAATATGGCTAATCACAGGACCACGCCAATTTCGCGGAACGGGTTTACTCCATTGGATTGCCAATTCTTTAAAACAAATAAATATTTTAAACGTCGCAATGCTTTTTGTAACGACCCGTATTCTACGCATCATAGGATCGTAGAATATTTATTTCTTTCACATACGAAGTCGTATGGTCATGTAACTTTGGGAGACGACTATTGGGGTCATTTTCCATGTTCATGATTTTTCCCAATTTTTAAATGACCATTTTACCCCTAGTTGGTACTGTTTTGGCCATAACTTTTGACTGAAAAGGAATTTTGATTCCATTGGCTCCGGATGATGGTTTACAATTCCGTATTGTGGTCACATTAGCCAAACGGACTCACCGTTTGGGAGATATGGCTGAAACAAGTTTCAGATGGTGAAAAACAGCTTAATTGGGCTTAACCGGGTGATTAGCAGCTAGGCCCAGAGGGGAATTTCGGGTTTAGAGGCATAGGAGGGATGATTAGGGTTAGGAAATCACTTTCATTTCAGTTTTGAGCCGCCACAAACCTTCTTGAGACCCTAGTAGTGGCTTCCATCCTCTAAAACCACTCCAAAACACATTTTTAGTGAAGATTAAACCTAAACTGCATCAAATCAGGGCCAAATAGCAACAGAGCAAGGTTAGAGCTGCTGCTATACATAGGAATTCGACCCAAACAGAGAATATTTCAGATTTGGTGTTTTATTTTGTGGCAAAGGTGAGTGATTAGCATCGTTTTGGCACTAATTACAGTTAATTAAGGGTAATTAGTGAAGATTAGCGTATTTATACACTAATAAATTCTGGAAAAATGTTTAGAAATTCTTAAATAATATTTTAGGCCTCTGTTAGAAATTTGGTTCGATTTGATTAAGTTTTGTTAACTCTATGATTAGTTTTATTTAATCATGCTTAAGGGAAAAATGGGATTTTGGGTATATTTGATCCATTTTGACATGTAAATTCATTGTTTTGGTGTTTGTGGTTAGTTTGCTATGTTGCTATGACTGTTTGACATGATTTTTGATCGATTAGTATGGTTAGATTTGTCGAAAACGTCGTCGAATGGCGTAAACAAGTTGCTGGAAAAAGTTGCAGAAAGTTGTGCAGGGTTTCGGATCGGATCAGATATGGGCTCGGATCGGATAGGAGACCTGGGCAAGGAACCCGTCCCGAACCGGAATCTGGCACATAAGAGGCTTGGAAAAAAAGGAAGGCCATGTTGGTTAAGCCGGGAATCGGACTAACTTAAAGACGAAGGGCTCAGATCGACTTAAGGATGAAAGGTTAGGACTGGAGTAAGGCGAAGGGATCGGATATGCTAAAGGAGTAGGATCGGATCGGCTAAAGGAGGAGGATCGGATCGGAGTAAATGGAGAACTAGGGAGCTGATCGGAGAAGGTGCATGAACTGGAGGGAAGATAGCAACCCGACCCGACCCGGAGGAGAGGACCCGACCCGAACCGATGCGACGCTGTGGATCCGAACCGAACCGCTACAGGAGAAGACTACGAACCGACCCGAAGTAGAGGACCCGACCCGAACCGATGGCTAGAAAGAGAACCCGACCCGACCCAGTATTGACCAATAACCCGAGATGCAAAGGTAGTCCAATATGGGAAGTTAGAGCTCAGGATCCAGTTGGGAACCGATGAGTTCACTTCATGATTGGGCTTTGCTACGGGACGTTGTAACGACCCAGAAAATCTGAACCAATTTAAATTTTTTAAATTGTCTAAAATATTGGATTTTAAATATTTAAAATAAATATTTTAAATAATAGAGGTGAAAAGTGAGTTGAATCGACAATTGAAAACGAATATAATTAATTATAATTATAAACAAGGCTTGAAAAGGCGCTGCAGTTTCAAAAACTGAATTCAAACTTTGTCGGACTGTACCAGGTGCAAAACAAAACGGATTTTAGTGAAACCGAAAATATTTAATTCTGTTAGTGAATACCTTTCTAAAGAACCTGAAAAATCGAATTTTCATAGCGGAAAGCAAAAGTTATGGCCGGATGAATTTTCAGAAAGGTCGCTATGGAATATATATAGCCCGGGAAATTGGCCATTTTGCATACGACCTCGGAATTCGACGAAACCACTTTTGTTGGATCCGGAATGTGAAGTTATTGCTAGGTTTCAAATTTCATAATTTTTTAAGCTAGTATGTGAGTGTGGCAAAGGAAAACGTGTTTTGGTCAATTACTGATAAATTGGATCGACCAGAAATGGGCTTTTTTGCAAACGGTCTCAGAATTCGACGAAACTAGTTTTGTTGGGACCGTATCGTCAAAACATAGCTAGATTTATTTTTCTGGAATTTTTCGAATCAGTTTGTGGCCCTGGCAAATTGAAATGCACGTTCAAATCAAATATTGAATGTTTTATATTTTAATTTAAAGGAAAACTGACTGAAACAGTCGAATGGGCCTCCGAAACATATTCCATTGTGTTCGGAATGGGGGTAAAACGCTAGGGACGACTGTCGTTGGGTTTGAATTGGCGTTCGTCGGTGACAAGGGGTATTTTAGAGATTATAGAAATTATAAAATAAAATAAAAAAAAATCCTATTGGCCCATTATCTTTCTCTCTCCCCGTATGATATCGAGCGACGGTGGAAAACCTTCCTGAGCTTCCCGTCCATTTTCTGATCAGTCCACTCACTAATATCAAGAGCTCCAGTTGAAGATTTTGTAGAGCTCGGAGAGATCTTCAAATCCATATATAGTTTGGATTTTTTCGTGCAGCGTTTGGAGAGTTTCGATGCTGGGAAGATCCGCCGTTTCGAGCCAGATCGCGCCTCCACCGCCGCGCCGAGTTGAGCGCCACCACCCTCGTCCTGAGCGCCTCTCCAAGCTCTTCGCCGATGCGAAGGCCGATCATCCTAACGCATCGATTCGCGCGAAATCTGGTGACCTAGTTTCGAACAAACAAAGGGAGGTACGATTTTTATTTTTCTGAAATGATTTTAACACCTTTAAACCGTTGCAAACCTTGTAAAAATCATATCTTTTTCGTTTCTTGACGAAATTTGATGAAACAGGAAACATCGTGACCGTGTGGACGTCTTCTACATTTTAGAAGTGACCGCATATTTTTCTGAGCCTTCTGCTATTTTTGGTGGAGTGGAACCCAATGTGAGATTTCTAATTTATAAACGATATGGAAAACGACGTTGTATAAATTATATAGTCGATGTATGAGTTATATAAGCGTTGTACACCTCATGTATAAGCGTTGTATAAGTTGTACGTTCGATGTATAAGTTATATATGCGTTGTAAAAATTATATATGTGTTGAAATAGAAGTGAATTGCTATATATATATATATATATATATATATATATATATATATATATATATATATATATACACACACGCCCCTCGTCCATAAACCACGGACGATATTTATTGGTTCTGATTGGTGTGAAAATTGATTGATAGCGAATGGTTGTTTGGGATTGTTTGTGGTTGATATTGATTGACTGTGGTTGAAAAATACCCATTTGTGGTTGGGAAATATTTGGTTGAAACCACATAGGATTAGTTTGTGGAAATGAAATAAATATATACATGCCGCCTGCGTGCGAACTAGATGCATGATTCCCATTGTCAAAAACCACGAGGTTTTAAGGTAGAGCGAGGAGCCGTACTAGGGACGGTCCCGGTTTTAACTACCCTGCCGTTATGCTGCCGAAATTTTGAATAATATTCATGTGTTTGAATTATTTTCATTTGCTGAAACTATATTTATTCGTTGAATAGAAAACCTTCATGTGTTGAATCGACATTCATTTGTTGATTAGAAATTCATGTGTTGAATGGTATTCGTGTTTTAAATATAAAAATCACATTTTTGTCTATATATATAAACTATAGGAAACCTTCGTGTGTTGAATCGATATTCATTCGTTGATTAGAAATTCATGTGTTGAATGGTATTCGTGTTTTAAATATAAAAATCACATTTTTGTCTATATATATAAACTATAGAAAACCTTCATGTGTTGAATCGATACTCATTCGTTGATTAGAAATTCATGTGTTGAATGGTATTCATATTTTGAAATAAATTGTTTCATAATAAAAATCACCTTTTATCAACTATATGGACTATGTAAAATAATCTCGTTTTAAAAGGAATTGTTTTATAATAAAAATCCTATTTTCATCACCTATGTAAACTATATAAAATAATAGTGTTTTGAAATGAATTGTTTTACAATAAAAATCACATTTTTTACTATATGCATGAATTGTTGAAATGTGAAGTGTTAAAAATAGCAACTCGTTCAAATAAATATGCATGAGTCGAAGTATTCATTAATTAGCTAATGATATGATTTTTGCCTATGCATGCAACATTAGAATGAATGGTGTTTTTAAACCAGATGGAATCAAAAATGAAGTTGAATGGAAAATGATAAGTGATAAGAACTGTATATATGTACATGCATATTTATTGAATAGGTTATAGAAAAAGGGGCTAGAGAAGAGGAATAAAATTTTGTGCCCGACAAATAGGTACACATTTACTGTTTTGTTTGGGTGATGATTTTATGAGCCTGTTGGCTAGCCGCTTGGCTTTTCCTTTTTCTTTTCGACATGAGACGCCCGTGTGGCTATTTGGGAATTTTCCCAGCCACTCCCGTACAAAGGAGGTTATGGCGAAATTTTCCAAAATTTAAAGGCGTTAGTGAAATATTTAAAGTGGAATCAATATAGAAATTTTTGAATGAACTATATTTATATAAATATATAAATATAAATAAAATTAAAACGAAACGTGGTCGTGTAGTTCGTGTTTTGAAACCGTGATTTCAAACAACTAGTGCGGGAAATCCGACCATTGGATTTTCCCGAAACCGCAACCGTTGGGTTCGCCTTGGAAATATCTTTCCAACGGCACCAACCTTGTAAAAATCCAACGGTTGGATTGTCTGGAATGTTTAATTCAAATCTGAAGAAAAACAGCGCCAGAAATGATTATATTTATATATATATAAAATATAATTATAATTAATCGAATAACAACGCTGCAGTTCGTATTTTGAAATTGAAACTTCAAACGATTGTACCGGGAGATCTGACCGTCGGAATTTCCAGAAACTAGAACCGTTGGATTCGTTTTGAAAAGATCTTTCTAATGATGTAAATTTTGTAAAGATCCAACGGTTAGATTTTCAGATATGTGTAAATCAAATTTGAAGAAAAACTGCGCCACGGCCTCGTTATGGCCCGAAGCGTCGTTTTGAATAAATTGGCTATTTTAAAATAAATAAAAATAGCGATAAATCGTTATAATATATCATAAACGATATGGAATGGAAATAAACTGAATTTGCTCGATTTATGTGGTATTTGATGGTTGAGTGTGTTTGGTGTGAAAATTACATTAAAGAACAAAATTGGTGTTGTCGAATGATTTAACCATTGAAATAAATTGATTTGAAATTCTAAATATACGTGAATTATTTGAAAAGGCCGAGTTAATTCTCATTTCAAATAATTGATCGGCGATTGAAAGTCGAAGATGAAGACGGTGGTCGAAGACCGGAGATCTTCACCTCGTTTGGATGGTAACCGAGGTCCTGATTGGGAGGCATCCCGAAATACGGATAATGAGTGGTGATCGTCCAGACGTACGTGGTGATCGAAGGGTTTGCGATGTATTTAGTGCCTCCGGTTTCGTTCAGACCCAGAACGGACTTGTAAATGGACTGTGTGTCTGACATTGGATTTTATTCTGTGTTGATTGATCCCTGTTAAATATACATCTGTTTGGCGGCAGAGAATTTATTCTTTTGCTTAACGCCCTTCTCTGAGACGCACGAACTCAGAGGTTGTATATCGATGGACATCAGTCGCATGGTATGAATTGCCTGTGTGGCATGCTAAGATGCAGTGATCAGGGCTTCTGTTGAAAAGCAAAGTCTTGTGGTGATGATCAAAGCACCGCCGGTGTGGCGTAGCTTTGTGTATAACGTAAAATCGCGAGCCTCACACCCTGGTATGAACCAGAAACGGGAGAGAACATCAGGGAGGGCCTGCGTTTCTTTCTAGCTACGGTGGTGTCAGTGACCTACCAGCCCTGACATTTATATACTTTTCACCTGTGTGGTTGTTGCTGTTGCGAGGCGCCTCGGTTTGATCCGACGATTCGGGTCCGATGGAGTCATTCGTTGGCTCGTTTACGCCCCAAAGGGCGGGGAGACGTAGTGTTCAGGCATAATAATCCACATCGGTGGACCGGCCCTGACGATCCAAGGGGCAGTTGCGGCTGTTCCGGAGGCTCGGGCTAGAGAGTCTCGAATTCGGTAAGGACTATCTTTTGCCTTGGTTCATGACGGAAATCCAATTTCCAAATACGACATCGTGCGGCTTTGATTGTATACCTATATATGACGACATAGTGGTATGGGGCATTAATGCCGTCTATGATTAATAGTTATGATATGAAATTGTTTTCAAAACATATAAACACTAGCAATAATATCAAATGCCTTTGTTTTATTCGTATCAAGCATATTTGGCCATTATAAGGTAAAAACTCTATCCTCCGGTTTGCGTTGCATTGTGTGATGGGAACCGAGTCTTATAATGGCTTCATTTTTATAAAAAGCATTGCGATGGTTAAAAGAATGATTTGTTTTAAAGCACTAGCAATCCAATGGAGTAAACCCGTTCCACGAAAGTGGCGTGGTCCTGTGATTAGCCATATTATATATGTGTTGAGTAGATTTCTCATACCAGTCCCATGACTGACTCGTAGTTTGTTTCACTTTCAAACTCGGGTGCCCCTTTTTTCTACACGAGCAGCCTTGTATTCAGGTTTAGCAGGCTTTCTCTGGATAGCTGGAGCTGAAGATGGATTCTATCATTTATCTCTTTTTATGCTGTTCAGCTCCTATTGCACATATTTTGTTTGTTTTCCGCTGTAGACATTTATGTATAGCTGAACTGTAATTGTACTAAGTAAGATCCTATATACTGTGTAACTCTGATGATTACTTTTATCCAGTATATTCTATTGTGCATTATTTGGTGTAACTATTTATTTCTGTTCTTCTATTATCTGTTTATGTGTTATATTCCACGGATTACCCTTGCCACCGTCAGTACGGGGTTTGGGGTCGTCTCATTTTGGTATCAGAGCTTTGGTTAAGCTTAGTTCTGGAATATAACATTTGAACGAACTTGTCAGAAATAGAACCAGTAGTGTTCTAAGACAGGTAACTCTATACAGATAGGATCAGTAATTTCCTAGTATAAGTAAAGCAGAATGGAATACACCGCAGTAGACACATTTACATTGAAGTATTTGTCTCTATATTTTGAAATATCTTTTCTGTTGACCTGACACTTTGTCTGCTAATTTCAGACGCACTAGAAAATGAGTGATAGGAACAGAAGAAATAATCATATGACTCGACCAGCTAATGAGCCAGTTGTGCTCCCGCAGCCAGAATCCGATATAGAAGTTCTATTCAAGAGATTTCGAAATCTGGGTGGATCGCCATTCTTAGGCAAGGAATCCATTATGGAAACACAAGCTTGGATTCGTTCTGCAGAGAAAATCTTTGAGGGTTTAAAGTTGAGAGACGATCAGAAAAGATTACTGGCGTCTTGGGCACTCAAAGAAGAAGCTTTGTTTTGGTGGGATTCAATTATTAAAGATAATCCAGAAGGTGATATCACCTGGGACAGATTCAAAGTGATTTTCTTAGAAAGATTTACTCCTCCAGAAGCAATTGAACGGCTATGTAATGAATTTTCTTATTTGATACAAGGTGATATGACCATCCCAGAATATCATAAGAAATTCAACGAACTTACTCACTTTGCTCCTCATTTGATTCAAGATCCAAAGAGGAAAAATCTGAGATTTATTCATGGCATGCAAAGGAGATATCAGAATAGTGTGATGAGGAATGTGAAGCTTCCTTTTTCTGAAATGATATACATGGCTTATCAGTACGAAGACCTAGACAAGAAAGGTATGCTACAGTACGAAGAGGAAGTTAGCTCTAGCAATAAAATAGAGTCTGAAACGAATCGTCCTGAGGCCAGCACGATATCAGAGGTCAACAAGAAGCCCAAAGCAAATCGAAAAAGGGCTGAATCTGAGAAAGGGCAAGTAACGACAACTGTATGCTCTAACTGCAATAAGCAAGGACATCTCTCGATAAGTTGCCGATCTCTAAAGAAACAAAGAAAGGAAGGACCTAAATCAAAGAACAAGGTTAAAGAAAATAGAAGTGTAATCTTTGTCATCAAGATGGTCACGTAAAGCAAGACTGCTGGCTGTCGAAAAAGACCAATGAAGTTCAGGTAAATGAAGTAGCGGAAACTTCTGAGCCCTCAGCTAGTCAAGAAAGGGCTGATGTTTTAGAAGGAACGCTTACTGTCAAAAACATTCCAGTTAAAGTACTGTTTGACACAGGCGCGTCACGAAGCTTTATTGCAAAGAGTGCCGCTAAGAAGCTAGATTTGAATTTGAGGAAGCTCAAAGAACCAATGACTGTCCAGGATCCGGTCGGGGGTTCTATCAATCTCAGTTGGATTTGTGCAGTACCTGTCTCCTTTTCTTGCTATAAATTCCCTATTATCTCTATCGTCATGAATTTTAATGAATTCGATATTATTCTGGGATTGGATTGGCTAACCAAATATGAAGCATAGGTTAGATGCGCCGAGAGAGTTGTCAGAGCTAAGATTAAATCAGGGAGTTATATAACCATACCGTGTGAAGGTTAGAAATCTAATAGAAAAGACTTCTGGGCAGCTCTCGATGTTTCTCCAGCCCAAATAGAAATTATCTCTGAAATCGCAGAGAATATTCCCAACCTAGTGAAAGATATTCCTGTCGTCAAGAACTATGCGGATGTATTTGAAGAAGTTGTTCGCTTGCCTCCGCAGAGAGAAATAGATTTCAAGATCGCTTTGATTCCCAATGCAAGGCCGGTAGTTCACGCTATTCGAAGAATGTCCTTTAAAGAGAAAGAGGAATTAGACAATCAAACACGACAGCTAGTATGGAAGGGTCTGATAAGGCCCAGTTTCTCTGATTGGGGTGCAGCAGTGGTGTTTGTCCCAAAATCTGACGGTACTCTACGTCTATGTGTGGATTATCGTGATCTGAACAAACAGACAATAAAGAACAAATATCCGTTGCCGTGGATTGATGATTTGTTGGATCGATTAAATGGAGCACAAGTATTTTCACGAATGGACCTACCTACAGGCTTCCATCAACTTCGAATTGCTGAAGAGTGTGTTCCAATGACAGCGTTCAGAGGCCCCGACTTATTCTACGAGTGGTTAGTAATGCCGTTCAGCTTATGTAACGCTCCCGCTTACTTCGTCGATCTAATGAACAGAGTATTCAGAGGAGTATTGAATAAATTTGTTCTAGTTTTTATTGATGATATTCTAATCTTCTCTAAATCAAAGGCCGAACATGAAAAACATTTGGAACAGGTGTTAGAAATCCTCAGAAGGAATGTATTGAAAGCAAAGTTTTCCAAATGTATATTCTGGCAAGATGAAGTAAAATTTCTAGGCCACGTCGTATCGAAAGAAGGAATCGCTGTGGATCCAACTAAAATCATGGCTATTCAAAACTGGAAACAACCTAGTACTCCTACTGAAGTCCACAGTTTTCTCGGATTGGCTAGCTATTACCAGAAGTTCGTTAAAAACTTTTCGAAGATATCTGGTCATTTAACGAAGCTTACAAAGAAGCAATCTAAATTCAAATGGACTCCAGAAAGTGAGGAGGCTTTTGAAGAGCTAAAGTTGAGATTAACAACTGCTCCAGTGTTAACCATCATCGATGGCAATCAGGATTTGAAAGTCTGGACTGATGCTTCTAGAGAAGGCCTTGGCGAAGTGTTAATGCAAAGGGGCCAAGTGATTGCTTATGCTAGCCGCCAACTGAAGCCGCACGAAAAGAACTACGTAACTCATGATCTTGAGTTATTGGCTATTGTGTTCGCTTTGAAAATCTGGAGACACTATCTTCTGGGTGAGAGATTTGAACTATTTACAGATCACCAGTCGCTAAAGTATCTGTTCACCCAGAAAGACCTGAATCTGAGGCAGCAACGTTGGCTGGAGTTTCTTGCAGCATATGACTTTGAAATTATATATACTCCAGGGAAAGCCAATGTCGTGGCCGATGCGCTGGGCCGAAAGATTGTAATGATCGCCAGCTTTATTATTACGACTTCCTTGATTGACAGAATATCTATTCTTTAGAAAGAGGACAACTTTATTAAGGATATGATCAAAAGGATTCAGAAAGGCGAACCCTCGTGTTTCCAAATAGATAACGACGAGACCCTGAGATTGAGAGGAAGGATTTGTGTTCCTGACATCCCAGAGTTAAAAAGGGAAGTGTTAGATGAGTGTCACAAGTCCAAGCTGAGTATCCATCCTGGTGTGGCCAAAATGTACAACGATCTCAAGCGAACATTCTGGTGGAAGGCTATGAAAAGGGACGTTTCAATATACGTTAGCCGATGCCCTACTTGCCAACTAGTCAAGAGCGACCAACAGAAATTGGCTGGATTGTTACAACCGCTAGAAGTTCCTGGTTGGAAGTGGGAGCATATTTCTATGGATTTCATTGATGGTCTGCCCAGAACCAGAAAAGGGAATGACAGTATTTGGGTGATCGTAGATCGCTTCACGAAGACCGCCCATTTCATACCTGTCAGATCAAACAGAACTGCTCAGAGTCTGGCGTAGATATACTTCAAGGAAATAGTTAGACTGCATGGAGTGCCGCTCAGTATAGTCAGTGATAGAGATACAATATTCACTAGCAAATTCTGGGAAGCATTTCAAGTCGAATTAGGAACGAAGTTGAACTTGAGCACCGCTTATCATCCTCAGACAGACAGTCAGACTGAGAGGGTGAATCGTATTTTAGAAGATCTATTGCGGGCTTGTGTTATAGATTTTGGTGGATCATGGGAGGACCATCTGCATTTGGCTGAATTCTCTTATAAAAACAGCTACCAGGCGAGTCTGACAATGTCGCCATTCGAAGCATTGTATGGTAGACCGTGGCGATCTTCTGCTTGTTGGGTCGAACCCGGAAATAGACTTGTGTTAGGGCCAGACATGATTCGAGAAGCTGCCGACAAAGTCGATTTTATTAAGAAGCGATTACTCGCCGCTCAAAGCCGACAAAAGAGCTATGCCGATAGAAGAAGAAGAGATATATCCTTTGTTGTTGGCGACTACGTGTATTTGAAAGTATCGCCGATGAGAGGAGTTATCCGGTTCGGTAAAACTGGAAAGTTGGCGCCCAAATTCATTGGTCCGTTTCCTATTCTGGAACGGATTGGGACTCTCGCTTATAGGGTCAAATTGCCTGATTGGTTGCCTGGAGTTCATGATGTATTTCACATATCTCAACTTCGAAAGCATGTTCATGATCCAGACTTGATCGTCGAAGAAGCATCTCAGCAGGATATTGAAATTACTCCAGAATTAGCTGTGAGAAGAGAGCCGCTAAAGTTTATCGGCAAAAGAAACCCAAGAGCTGAGGAACAAGAAGGTTCGCTTAGTCAAAGTGCAATGGAGTGGAGATCCGCGAGATTGTACTTGGGAAACTGAGGAGGGCCTTAAGAAAGCTTATCCTAGATGCCGAGTGGATATCTCTGATTGACTCCGGTGCAAGGTATATTTACCATACTTTGCATTACCATTTAATTCTCTACTCTGTTGTTATTTTCTTTCCATGGATGTGCACTTTTAAATTCTATAGTCTAAATGATTTTAAAAAGAGTATAGAAATTGATTAGTATATTTTTGAAAGGTTGAAAACAATTGGATTATTTGTTGTGTTGTGTGATTGTAGATTTATCAAACCACTTTCGACTTTGTTCCTTTTCGGGGACGAAAAGTTTAAAGTGGGGGAGATTGTAACGACCCAGAAAATCTGAACCAATCTAAAAAATTTAAATTGGCTAAAATAATGGATTTTAAATATTTAAAATAAATATTTTAAATAATAGAGGTGAAAAGTGAGTTGAATCGACAATTGAAAACGAATATAATTAATTATAATTATAAACAAGGCTTGAAAAGGCGTTGCAGTTTCAAAAATTGAATTCAAACTTTGTCGGACTGTACCGGGTGCAAAACAAAACGGATTTTAGTGAAACCAAAAATATTTAAATCTGTTAGTGAATACCTTTCTAATGAACCTGAAAAATCGAATTTTCATAGTGGAAAGCAAAGGTTATGGCCGGATGAATTTTCAGAAAGGTCACTATGGAATTTATATAGCCCGGGAAATTGGCCATTTTGCATACGACCTCGGAATTCGACGAAACCACTTTTGTTGGATCCGGGATGTGAAGTTATTGTTAGGTTTTAAATTTCATAATTTTTGAAGCTAGTATGTGAGCGTGGCAAAGGAAAACGTGTTTTGGTCAATTACAGATAAATTGGATTGACCAGAAATGGGCCTTTTTGCAAACGGTCTCAGAATTCGACGAAACTATTTTTGTTGGGACCGTATCATCAAAACATAGCTAGATTTATTTTTCTGGAATTTTTCGAATCAGTTTCTGGCCCTGGCAAATTGAAATGCACGTTCAAATCAAATATTGAACGTTTTACATTTTAATTTGAAGGAAAACTGACTGAAACAGTCGAATGGGCCTTCGAAACATATTCCATTGTGTTCGGAATGGGGTTAAAATGCTAGGGACGACAGTCGTTGGGTTTGAATTGGCGTTCGTCGGTGACAAGGGGTATTTTAGAGATTTTAGACATTATAAAATAAAATAAAATAAATCCTATTGGCCCATTATCTTTCTCTCTCCCCGTATGATATCGAGCGATGGTAGAAAACCTTCCTGAGCTTCACGTCCATTTTCTGATCAATCCACTCACTAATATCAAGAGCTCCAGTTGAAGATTTTGTAGAGCTCGGAGAGATCTTCAAATCCATATATAGTTTGGATTTTTTTCGTGCAGCGTTTGGAAAGTTTCGATGATGGGAAGATCCGCCGTTTCGAGCCAGATCGCGCCTCCACCGCCGCGCCGAGTTGAGCGCCACCACCCTCGTCCTGAGCGCCTCTCCAAGCTCTTCGCCGCTGCGAAGGCCGATCATCCTAACGCATCGATTCGCGCGAAATCTGGTGAACTAGTTTCGAACAAACAAAGGGAGGTACGATTTTTATTTTTCTGAAATGATTTTAACACCTTTAAACCGTTGCAAACCTTGTAAAAATCATATCTTTTTCGTTTCTTGACGAAATTTGATGAAACAGGAAACATCGTGACCGTGTGGACGTCTTCTACATTTTAGAAGTGACCGCATATTTTTCTGAGCCTTCTGCTATTTTTGGTGGAGTGGAACCCAATGTGAGATTTCTAATTTATAAATGATATGGAAAACGACGTTGTATAAATTATATAGTCGATGTATGAGTTATATAAGCGTTGTACACCTCATGTATAAGCGTTGTATAAGTTGTACGTTCGATGTATATGTTATATATGCGTTGTAAAAATTATATATGTATTGAAATAGAAGTGAATTGCTATATATATATATATATATATACACGCCCCTCGTCCATAAACCATGGACGATATTTATTGGTTGTGATTGGTGTGAAAATTGATTGATAGCGAATGGTTGTTTGGGATTGTTTGTGGTTGATATTGATTGACAGTGGTTGAAAAATACCCATTTGTGGTTGGGAAATATTTGGTTGAAACCACATAGGATTAGTTTGTGGAAATGAAATAAATATATACATGCCGCCTGCGTGCGAACTAGATGCATGATTCCCATTGTCAAAAACCGCGAGGTTTTAAGGTAGAGCGAGGAGCCATATTAGGGACGGTCCCGGTTTTAACTACCCTGTCGTTATGCTGCCAAAATTTTGAATAATATTCATGTGTTTGAATTATTTTCATTTGCTGAAACTATATTTATTCGTTGAATAGAAAACCTTCATGTGTTGAATCGATATTCATTCGTTGATTAGAAATTCATGTGTTGAATGGTATTCGTGTTTTAAATATAAAAATCACATTTTTGTCTATATATATAAACTATAGAAAACCTTCATGTGTTGAATCGATATTCATTCGTTGATTAGAAATTCATGTGTTGAATGGTATTCGTGTTTTAAATATAGAAATCACATTTTCGTCTATATATATAAACTATAGAAAACCTTCATGTGTTGAATCGATATTCATTCGTTGATTAGAAATTCATGTGTTGAATGGTATTCATATTTTGAAATAAATTGTTTCATAATAAAAATCACCTTTTATCAACTATATGGACTATGTAAATTAATCTCGTTTTAAAAGGAATTGTTTTATAATAAAAATCCTATTTTCATCACCTATATAAACTATATAAAATAATAGTGTTTTGAAATGAATTGTTTTACAATAAAAATCACATTTTTTATTATGTGCATGAATTGTTGAAATGTGAAGTGTTAAAAATAGCAACTCGTTCAAATAAATATGCATGAGTCGAAGTATTCATTAATTAGCTAATGATATGATTTTTGCCTATGCATGCAACATTAGAATGAATGGTGTTTTTAAACCAGATGGAATCAAAAATGAAGTTGAATGGAAAATGATAAGTGATAAGAACTGTATATATGTACATGCATATTTATTGAATAGGTTATAGAAAAAGGGGCTAGAGAAGAGGAATAAAATTTTGTGCCCGACAAATAGGTACACATTTACTGTTTTGTTTGGGTGATGATTTTATGAGTCTGTTGGCTAGCCGCTTGGCTTTTCCTTTTTCTTTTCGACATGAGATGCCCGTATGGCTATTTGGGAATTTTCCCAGCCCCTCCCGTACAAAGGAGGTTATGGCGAAATTTTCCAAAATTTAAAGGCGTTAGTGAAATATTTGAAGTGGAATCAATATAGAAATTTTTGAATGAACTATATTTATATAAATATATAAATATAAATAAAATTAAAACGAAACGTGGTCATGCAATTCTAGTTTTGAAACCGTGATTTCAAACAACTAGTGCGGGAAATCCGACCATTGGATTTTCCCGAAACCGCAACCGTTGGGTTCGCCTTGGAAATATCTTTCCAACGGCATCAACTTTGTAAAAAACCAACGGTTGGATTGTCTGGAATGTTTAATTCAAATCTGAAGAAAAACAGCGCCAGAAACGATTATATTTATTTATATATATACAATTATAATTAATCGAATAACGACGCTGCAGTTCGTATTTTGAAATTGAAACTTCAAACGATTGTACCGCGAAATCCGACCGTCGGAATTTCCCGAAACTGGAACCGTTGGATTCGTTTTGAAAAGATCTTTCTAATGATGTAAATTTTGTAAAGATCCAACGGTTAGATTTTCAGATATGTGTAAATCAAATTTGAAGAAAAACAGCGCCACGGCCGCATTATGGCCCGAAGCGTCGTTTTGAATAAATTGGCTATTTTAAAATAAATAAAAATAGCGATAAATCGTTATAAAATATCATAAATGATATGGAATGGAAATAAACTGAATTTGCTCGATTTATGTGGTATTTGATGGTTGAGTGTGTTTGGTGTGAAAATTACATTAAAGAACAAAATTGGTGTTGTCGAATGATTTAACCATTGAAATAAATTGATTTGAAATTCTAAATATACGTGAATTATTTGAAAAGGCCGAGTTAATTCTGATTTCAAATAATTGATCGACGATTGAAAGTCGAAGATGAAGACGGTGGTCGAAGACCGGAGATCTTCACCTCGTTTGGATGGTAACCGAGGTCCTGATTGGGAGGCATCCCGAAATATGGATAATGAGTGGTGATCGTCCAGACGTACGTGGTGATCGAAGGGTTTGCGAGGTATTTAGTGCCTCCGGTTTCGTTCAGACCCAGAACGGACTTGTAAATGGACTGTGTGTCTGACATTGGATTTTATTCTGTGTTGATTGATCCCTGTTAACTATACATCAGTTTGGCGGCGGAGAATTTATTCTTTTGCTTAAAGCCCTTCTCTGAGACGCACGAACTCAGAGGTTGTATATCGATGGACATCAGTCGCATGGTATGAATTGCCTGTGTGGCATGCTAAGATGCAGTGATCATGGCTTCTGTTGAAAAGCAAAGTCTTGTGGTGATGATCAAAGCACCGCCGGTGTGGCGTAGCTTTGTGTATAACGTAAAATCGCGAGCCTCACACCCCGGTATGAACCAGAAACGGGAGAGGACATCAGGGAGGGCCTGCGTTTCTTTCTAGCTAGGGTGGTGTCAGTGACCTACCAGCCCTGACATTTATATACTTTTCACCTTTGTGGTTGTTGCTGTTGTGAAGCGCCTCGGTTTGATCGGACGATCCGAGTCCGATGGAGTCATTCGTTGGCTCGTTTACGCCCCAAAGGTCGGGGAGACGTAGTGTTCAGGCATAATAATCCAGATCGGTGGACCGACCCTGACGATCCAAGGGGCAGTTGCAGCTGTTCCGGAGGCTCGGGCTAGAGAGTCTCGAATTCGGTAAGGACTATCTTTTGCCTTGGTTCATGACGGAAATCCAATTTCCAAATACGACATCGTGCGGCTTTGATTGTATACCTATATATGACGACATAGTGGTATGGGGCATTAATGTCGTCTATGATTAATAGTTATGATATGAAATTGTTTTCAAAACATATAAACACTAGCAATAATATCAAATGCCTTTGTTTTATTCGTATCAAGCATATTTTGGCCGTTATATGGTAAAAACTCTATCCTCCGGTTTGCGTTGCATTGTGTGATGGGAACTGAGTCTTATAATGGCTTCATTTTTATAAAAAGCATTGCGATGGTTAAAAGAATGATTTGTTTTAAAGCACTGGCAATCCAATGGAGTAAACCCGTTCCACGAAAGTGGCGTGGTCCTGTGATTAGCCATATTATATTTGTGTTGAGTATATTTCTCATACCGGTCCCATGACTGACTCGTAGTTTGTTTCACTTTCAAACTCGGGTGCCCCTTTTTTCTACATGGGCAGCCTTGTATTCAGGTTTAGCAAGCTTTCTCTGGATAGCTGGAGCTGAAGATGGATTCTATCATCTATCTCTTTTTATGCTGTTTAGCTCCTATTGTAAATATTTTGTTTGTTTTCCGCTGTAGACATTTAGGTATAGCTGAACTGTAATTGTACTAAGTAACATCCTGTATACTGTGTAACACTGATGATTTCTTTTATCCAGTATATTCTATTGTGCATTATCTGGTGTAATTATTTATTTTTGTTCTGCTATTATCTGTTTATGTGTTATATTCCATGGATTACCCTTGCCACCGTCAGTACGGGGTTTGGGGTCGTCTCAGACGTGTGCCAAAGGGGCAGTCGATGTTTATGACTTTGGATCACTATGTATGGAAAGTATGTGAACGGATTCAGGGCTGAAATGGCCTAGGTACGACTAAAGGGCTATAAACCAATGAAGTGGGGTCATTTGTAAAGATTTGGTCATGACTCCATGTGGTAAGCTTGGTAGTAGCAGTAGTCGTACAAGTTGAACTCCGCCACTACTTCGATGGGTCTAGTGATTTACAGTGGTGGACATCGTATGCTTTACGCACTGAGTGAGAGATGTGAGGATGGTTGCTATGGATGATTTGTTTGCTATCATTATGACATGCACACCCCACCCCCGTATTCTTTACACTATCTATTATGGCACCTCAGAGTACTGTACGGTATGTGGTACTAACTCTTTGGTTGCAGGTCCAGGTTCAGGTATGGTTTAGTGTACCTGTTATTGTTCTGTTTAGATGCTTATCGCTCATACCAGGCTTTATGTCTGACCCAGAGTTTTATGTCTCCTCTTATTACTCTGGGTGCTCACACGGCAGACTAGAGACAGGTTAGCTTGTGATGTACATGTAGGTGATCCGGAGACGAGCAGGAGGCTTCCACGTAATATATATAGTATTCTCCTTGTGTTGTTGAAGATCACTGCTTGGGCATTAGTGGTGCATCTTCTACTTTAGCTTTCTTTTGTTTAGAGACAGTAAATTTGGAAAGTTGTAATAAGCTGTATTTGGATTTCCGCTGCTCTGATGTTAATGTTAATTTTAGTTATCAGCTTATGCACTGTCTCACCTATTTTATGTCAAGTATGTTATTATTATTATATTTTACACCATGCGCTGTGAGACATTCTACAGGTTCATGATTAGTTCGTTCCCTTCTTTCCTTTCTTCTGACGACCGTCCCGTGCTTGTCGGGCATGTGTACAGCGCACTTTCGGAGGAAATGCAGGCTGGTGCGGGGTGGGCCGTCACACTTGGTATCAGAGCTCTAGGTTGCGTAATTAACCTAGGGAAGTTATCAGGGAGAGATAATATACATATACGAGAGAGCGTATTTGTAATTATTTTGGTTTTCAAAAGCTATATATATATACTATTAGTAGTATAAGAATGAAGCCGTACTGCACTAGCACCACTATGGGGTTGTTAATCGTTTCCTTTTTCAGATTGACGATGAGCCGATATGTTAGAGGTACCGGTAGAGGGGCCAATAATGGGAATGCTGCTGAAATGAGGACGATGTTTACTGACCTCATGAGAGAGTTGCTTAGGGATGTACAGAGGGCAGCTACCAATGGTGGAAATGGTGGTGGTCCAATAGTGCAGGCGCCGAGAGTCGACTTCGCCAAGCTGAATAAGGATCATACTAGCCTTGGTGGGAAGCCGTTCCGCGGAACGGAGTCGGCTACGGATGTTCAGGATTGGTTGGATAGTTGCAAACGTATCTTCGAGGATTTGGGTATCGAGGATGCAATGAAGAGAAAGCTAGCGTCCCGTCAGCTGCAAGGGCGGGCAACGAATTGGTGGAATGCTATAAAGGCAGCTACTCCCGAAGATCAGATTACTTGAGAGCAGTTTAAGGCTCGCGTTAGCGAGAAGTTCATTCCAGCTGCTCAGAAGTCAGTGTTGTTTAAGAAATTCTTGGAGCTCAAGCAGAATGGCAGAGCTATCTCGGAGTATATTGCTGAATTCGACACTTTGTCAAAATATGGGTTATCTCTTATTGATACTGCCAAGAAGAAAAATGAGAAATTCATAACTGGTTTGGATCAGTACTTGGGGGAAAGGCTTATTAACCACATCGATGAGGCGTTTGAGTCGATTGTGGGGAAAGCATTGAGGTTAGAAAGTCTCTACCCTAAGCTGAAGACTGAGGTTGCATCCACAGATGAGCCAAAGCCACAAGCAAGTGGTGGAGGCAAGGGTGGTTCCCAGAATAAGAGAAAGCAGAGTCAGACTAAGGATGGACAGAAGAAAAAGAATAAGCAAGATGTTGAGTGCTTCAGCTGTGGTAAGAAGGGCCATTATGCTAGTAATTGTCGGGCCAAGCCAGCGGACAGGAAGTGCTTCAACTGTGGCCAAATGGGACATCACAAGGACAACTGTCCACAGCCCCCTAAAGAAAAGCAAATGGTGAAAGCATACGCCCTTAATGCTATTCCTTCTTCGTCGAATGCCCCAACTACGGCGGAGAAGGGAAAGAACGTCGTCATTCAAGGTATGCTTTCTGTTTATGATGTTCCTGTTAGAGTTTTGTTTGATACCGGAGCTTCCAGTTCTTTCATATCTAGTGACCTGGTAGATAGGTTGGGATTGGAGCCCGAGATTGTCGATAAACCTTTAGTAGTGACGAACCCGATTGGTGGTTCGACTAGCCTTAGCATGATTTGGCGTAATGTGGTCTTATCGAGTCATGGATGCATGTTTGTTTGTGATTGCTTTGTTTTGGGCTTTACTGGGTTTGGCATTATTTTGGGAGTAGATTGGCTCCAAAGGTACGGGGTGGTGGTAGACTGTGAGGGCTTTTTGGTGACAGCTAGAGCGGATGATGGGCGGAGGATAGTGTTTGGTGGTCTACCCAGTGAGGGGGTATTGGCTAGTTTTCTAAACTCCCTCGACATTCCGCATAGTGAGTTGTCAGGTTTGCCCGTGGTTGGCCAGTATCCGGATGTTTTCGAAGAAGTGACTGGGCATCCACCACACCGAGAGATTGAGTTTTGTATTGATTTGGTAAAAGATGCCAGACCTATAGTGATGCCACTTCGTCGTATGGCACCAAGGGAGCAGCGAGAGCTCGAGGTGCAAGTCAGTGATCTTTTGAAGAAGGGATTTATCAGAAGGAGTGCTTCTGAATGGGGAGCACCAGTTGTGTTTGCTACCAAGGCGGATGGTTCCCTTCGTTTGTGTGTAGACTACCGCGAGTTGAATAAAGTGACGAGGAAGAATAAGCATCCTCTACCGCGGATAGATGATTTGTTCGATCAGTTGAGTGGCGCGAGAGTATTTTCTTAGTTGGATCTCGCGACAGGTTTTCATCAGCTTAAAGTATAGCTAAAACGGCATTTCGGACGCCGTCTGGTTTTATGAGTGGTTGGTCATGCCATTCGGGTTGACCAATGCCCCAACGTATTTTGTGGATCTTATGAATAAGGTATTCAAAGATCAGTTGAATAAGTTTGTCCTTGTGTTCGTTGATGATATTTTGGTCTACTCGAGCACAGAGGAAGAACACAAGGAAGATTTAAGAATAGTGATGGAGGTGTTGAGAAAACACCAATTGAAAGCAAAGTTTTCTAAGTGTCACTTCTGGAAAAGGGAAGTGAGGTTCTTGGACCATGTTGTATCAGAGAATGGTATTGCCGTGGACCCGGCAAAGGTGGCTACGGTACAGGATTGGCCTACGCCCAAGAATGCAACAGATGTAAGAAGTTTCTTGGGGTTAGCTGGATATTATCGTAAGTTTATCCAAGGTTTCTCCAAGGTAGCAGCACCATTGACCCAGTTGACCAGGAAGAATCAAGCCTTTGTCTGGGATGAAAGGTGCGAGAATGCATTCAAGAGTCTAAAGGACAAGTTGACATGCGCACCAGTGTTAGTCATTCCTAAGGGGAATGAAGAGATGACGGTATACACGGATGCCTGTGGTACCGGACTGGGTGCTGTATTGATGCAAGGCGGTAGGGTGGTAGCCTACGCAAGTCGGCAATTGAAACCGCACGAGAAAAGATAACCTACCCATGATTTGGAATTGGCAGCGATCATGTTCTGCGTTGAAGATGTGGAGACACTATCTCTTGGGAGAAAGATTTGAGCTGTTTATAGACCATAAGTCGTTGAAGTATCTCTTCTCCCAGAAGGATTTAAATCTCCGGCAACAAAGGTGGTTAGAATTCTTGGCTTCCTATGATTTTGACATCGCATATACACCGGGAATGGGCAATGCGGTGGCTGATGCATTGAGTAGGAGACATGCCAGTTTAGGGGCTATGTTTCTAGAATGGAAGCAGCTGGAGTATATCGTGGGGTTTGATTTCAGACCAAAATGCGAATTGAATCCAGAAATGTTAGCAAGTTTGACGATCATACCCACTTTGATTGAGCGGATCGGCTCTAGTCAGAGGGACGATCCTAACCTATTGGAAATCATCTCCAAGTTAGAGATGGGTATCGATGAGGAGATGAACAAGTATGGGCTTGATCGAGATGGATGGCTTAGAAAGAATGGAAAGCTTGTTGTACCCAATGTCAATGGATTGAGAGATGAAGTGCTTAGAGAATGTCATCACTCAAAACTGACTATACACCGCTGTGGTAACAAGATGTATCGAGACATGAAGCAGACCTACTACTGGGAAGGGATGAAAAGAGACATTGGAAGGTTTATATCCAAATGCATGAATTGCCAGCTAGTTAAAGCTGAGCAAAAGAAGCCTAGTGGTTTGATGCAACCATTAGAAATTCCCGAATGGAAATGGGAGCAAGTCTCGATGGATTTCATCGATGGTTTACCAAGGACTAGATCGGGACATGATAGCATTTGGGTAATCGTGGATCGATTGACTAAGAGTGCAAGATTCATACCAGTCAAATCGACCAGAACGGCAGCTAAGTTAGCAGAATTGTATATGAAGTGGGTAGTGAGATTTCATGGAGTACCTAAAAGCATTGTGAGTGACCGAGACCCGTTGTTCACTAGTGGGTTTTGGAAGAGCTTACAAGAGGCTCTAGGGTCGGAGTTACATCTCAGTACCGCATATCATCCTCAGACCGACGGTCAGACGGAGAGGGTGAATCGTATTTTGGAAGATCTCTTGAGAGCATGTATATTGGATTTTGGTGGATCATGGGATGACCATTTGCATCTAGTAGAGTTTGCATATAACAATAGCTACCAATCCAGTATCGGTATGGCTCCGTTTGAAGCCTTGTACGGAAGACCGTGCAACTCACCATCATGTTGGATAGAGACTGGCGAGAAGTTTTTACTTGGACCAGATATGGTGAGGGAAACTTCAGATAAGATCAAGATCATTCAACAACGAATGAAGCCTGCCCAAGATAAGCAGAAGAGTTATGCTGATAAGAGGAGAAGAGACTTAAAATTCTCCGTTGGCGACTTGGTGTTTGTCAAGATTTCTCCGTTGAAAAGCGTGATACGATTTGGCAGGAGAGGCAAGTTAGCACCAAGATTTGTTGGCCCATTCCCTGTTCTTGAACTAGTCGGGAATTTGGCATACATAATTGACTTACCAGAGAAGATGGCGGGAGTTCACAACGCATTTCATGTTTCCCAACTAAGGAAGTTCGTTCACGACCCAGATATGACTATTTCACCTGATCAGTTAGAGGACTTCGAAGTAGAACCCGAGGCGGTTGGGAACCGCAAGCCGGCCCGTATTGTCGAGCACGACATGAAGCAACTTCGAAGGAAGGCGGTGAAGCTAGTCAAGGTTCAGTGGGGCGAGGACGAGAATGATTGTACTTGGGAGACAGAGGAGAACATTAGGAAGACTTATCCAGAGCTCTTTGCCTAGTAAGATTTTGACTTTGATTTAGTTTTCCGCATGCTAGGATAGGCTTGTTTGCTTATTTTTCATGTTCGATTGTTATATGTGACTGTTAGGCATGCGGGATCTTTTGTATGTTTTGGGCTAAGGAATTTCGGGGACGAAATTTCTTAAGGGGGGGAGAGTGTAACAACCCGTATTCTACGCATCATAGGATCGTAGAATATTTATTTCTTTCACATACGAAGTCGTATGGTCATGTAACTTTGGGAGACGACTATTGGGGTCATTTCCCATGTTCATGATTTTTCCCAATTTTTAGATGACCATTTTACCCCTAGTTGGTACTGTTTTGGCCATAACTTTTGACTGGAAAGGAATATTGACCTGAAACCACTTCCATTGGCTCCGGATGATGGTTTACAATTCCGTATAGTGGTCACATTAGCCAAACGGACTCACCGTTTGGGAGATATGGCTGAAACAAGTTTCAGATGGTGAAAAACAGCTTAATTGGGCTTAACCGGGTGATTAGCAGCTAGGCCCAGAGGGGAATTTCGGGTTTAGAGGCATAGGAGGGCTGATTAGGGTTAGGAAATCACTTTCATTTCAGTTTTGAGCCGCCACAAACCTTCTTGAGACCCTAGTAATGGCTTCCATCCTCTAAAACCACTCCAAAACACATTTTTAGTGAAGAGTAATCCTAAACTGAATCAAATCAGGGCCAAATAGCAACAGAGCAAGGTTGGAGCTGCTGCTATACATAGGAATTCGACCCAAACAGAGAATATTTCAGATTTGGTGTTTTATTTTGTGGCAAAGGTGAGTGATTAGCATCGTTTTGGCACTAATTACAGTTAGTTAAGGGTAATTAGTGAAGATTAGCGAATTTATACACTAATAAATTCTGGAAAAATGTTTAGAAATTCTTAAATAATATTTTACGCCTCTGTTAGAAATTTGGTTCGATTTGATTAAGTTTTTTTTAACTCTATGATTAGTTTTATTTAATCACGCTTAAGGGAAAAATGGGATTTTGGGTATATTTGATCCATTTTGACATGTAAATTCATTGTTTTGGTGTTTGTGGTTAGTTTGCTATGTTGCTATGACTGTTTGACATGATTTGTGATTGATTAGTATGGTTAGATTTGTCGAAAACGTCGTCGAATGGCATAAACAAGTTGCTGGAAAAAGTTACAGAAAATTGTGCAGGGTTTCGGATCGGATCGGATATGGGCTCGGATCGGATAGGAGACCTGGGCAAGGAACCCGTCCCGAATCGGAATCTAGCACATAAGAGGCTTGGCAAAAAGAAAGGCCATGTTGGATAAGCTGGGAATTGTACTAACTTAAAGACGAAGGGCTCGGATCGGATCGACTTAAGGATGAAAGGCTAGGACTGGAGTAAGGCGAAGGGATCAGATCGGCTAAAGGAGTAGGATCGGATCGGCTAAAGGAGGAGGAACGGATTGGAGCAAATGGAGAACGAGGGAGCTGATCGGAGAAGGGGCATGAACTGGAGGGAACCCGACCCGAACCGATGCGACGCTGTGGATCCGAACCAAACGGCTACAGGAGAAGACTACGAACCGACCCGAAGTAGAGGACCCGACCCGAACCAATGGCTAGAAGGAGAACCCGACCTGACCCAGTATTGACCAATAACCCGAGATGCAAAGGTAGTCCAATATGGGAAGTTAGAGCTCAGGATCCAGTTGGGAACCAATGAGTTCACTTCATGATCAGGCTTTGCTGCGGGACGTGTGCCAAAGGGGCCGTCGATGTTTATGACTTTGGATCACTATGTATGGGAAGTATGTGAACGGATTCAGGGCTGAAATGGCCTATGTACGACTAAAGGGCTATAAACCAATGAAGTGGTATCATTTGTAAAGATTTGGTCATGAATCCATGTGGTAAGCTTGGTAGTAGCAGTAGTTGTACAAGTTGAACTCCGCCACTACTTCGATGGGTCTAGTGATTTACAGTGGTGGACATCATATGTTTTACGCACTGAGTGAGAGATGTGAGGATGGTTGCTATGGATGATTTGTTTGCTATCATTATGACATGCACACCCCACCCCCGTATTCTTTACACTATCTATTATGGCACCTTAGAGTACTGTACGGTATGTGGTACTAACTCTTTATTTGCAGGTGCAGGTTCAGGTATGGTTTAGTGTACCTGTTATTGTTCTGTTTAGATGCTTATCGCTCATACCAGGCTTTATGTCTGACCCAGAGTTTTATGTCTCCTCTTATTACTCTGGGTGCTCACACGAGCAGACTAGAGACAGGTTAGCTTGTGATGTACGGGTAGATGATCCGGAGACGAGCAGGACGCTTCCACGTAATATATGTAGTATTCTCCCTATGTTGTTGAAGATCACTGCTTGGGCATTAGTGGTGCATCTTCTACTTTAGCTTTCTTTTGTTTAGAGACAGTAAATTTGGAAAGTTGTAATAAGCTGTATTTGGATTTCTGCTGCTTTGATGTTGATGTTGATTTTAGTTATCAGCTTATGCAATGTCTCACCTGTTTTATGTCAAGTATGTTATTATTATTATATTTTACTCCATGCGCTGTGAGACATTCTATAGGTTCATGATTAGTTCGTTCCCTTCTTTCCTTTTTTCTGACGACCGTCCCGTGCTAGTCAGGCATGTGTACAGCGCACTTTCGGAGGAAATGCAGGCTGGTGCGGGGCGGGCCGTCACACTTTTTATAAAAATGAAGCCATTATAAGACTCAGTTCCCATCAAACAATGCAACACAAACCGGAGGATAGAGTTTTACCTTATAATGGCCAAATATGCTTGATACGAGGAAAACAAATAATTTGAAATGTAAATTTTATCGTTTAATTCTTAATCAGACTCCAACCGTAAACTAGTAAGAGAACGATTCCCTAAGTATTAACCCCGAAGGCCGAAACCAACATCAGACCAATACCCAGGAAACCATCTGTCCTAGCTCGTTTCCAGTTAGTTTCTAATTTTAGATACAATCATAAATATCAATCGTAGATGGCATGAGTACCATATATCATGTTGCCATATATATATATATATATATATATATATATATATATATATATACATACAATCAAAACCGCACGATGTCGTATTTGGAAATTGGATTTCCGTCATGAACCGAGGCCAGGGATCGTCCTCACCGCTTCGAGGCAATCTAGTCTACCATGTCTCAGGACCCAGACTCAGGTGGGTCCTTGGAGCAACAGGGCCGGTCCACTCAATTTGGATTAAACTTAAACCCTGAACACTACGTTTCCCCGCCCTTTGGGACGTAAATGAGCAAACAAATGACTCCATCGGCTTCACATAGTCACCGATATATCCGAGGCGCCTCGCAACAGCAACAACCACACAGGTGAAAATAATGTAAATGTCAGCCAGTTTAAGCACTAACACCACCTCTACTAGAAAGAAACGCATGTCCTCCCTGAAGTCCTCTCCCATTTCTGGTCCATACCGGGGTGTGAGGCTCGCGAAACAACGCTATACACAAAGCTATGCCACACAGGCCATGCTTTTATCATCTACCACAAAACTCTGCTTTTCAACAAAAGCTTTGATCATTGCATCTCAACATGCCACACAGGCAATTCATGCCATGCAACTGACGTCTATCAATCACACAGAATGAAATCCAATGTCAGACACACAGTCCATTTACAAGTCCGTTCTGGGTCTGAACGAAACCGGAGGTTCTTTATTCCTTACATATCCATACAATCAACATGTACGTCCGGACGACTACTACTTCAACCCCTTCTAGGTAGCTACTCCTATCATGAGCATCAGTAGCACCCCTCCATTCGACGTGAAGATCATCTGTCTTGCATCGTCTTCATATCTTCGACTTTCAATCGTCGATCAATTATTTGAAATGAGAATTAACTCGGCCTTTTCAAATAATTCACGTATATTTAGAATTTCAAATCAATTGATTTCAATGATTAAATTATTCGACATCAACAATTCTGTTCTTTAATGTAGTTTTCACGCCAAACACATTCAACCATCAAATATCACATAAACCGAGCAAATTCAGTTTATTTTCATTCCATATCATTTATAATATTTTATCACGATTTATCGCTATTTTTATTTATTTAAAAATAGCCAATTCATTCAAACGACGCTTCAGGCCATAACGCGGCCGTGGCGCTGTTTTTCTCCAGATTTGATTTACACATATCTGAAAATCTAACTGTTGGGTCTTCATAAATTTTATATCATTAGAAAGATCTTTTCAAAACGAATCCAACGGTTCCAGTTTCGGGAAAATCTGGCGGTCAGATCTCCCGCACTAATCGTTTGAAGTTATGATTTCAAAATACGAACTGTAGCGTCGTTATTCGATTTAATTTAATTATATTTATATATATATAATCAATTCTGGCGCTGTTTTTCTTTAGATTTGAATTAAACATTCCAGACAATCCAACCGTTGGATATTTACAAAGTTGGTGTCGTTGGAAAGAAATTTCCAAAGCGAACCCAATGGTTGTGGTTTCGAGAAAATCCGATGGTCGGATCTCCCGCACTAATCGTTTGAAATCACGGTTTCAAAACACGAACTGAAGCTTCATTATTCGATTTATTTTTATTATATTTTTATATATATATAAATATAATCCTCTTCGATTTCAAAACCTTATCCATTTCATACATTTGATAAAAATAATGTTTTATCAAACAAACATTTATTTCAACACTTCACTATTTTTAACAATTCATATATATAATAAAAATGTGATTTTTATTGTTAAAGCAATTTATTTAAAACATGACTATTTTATATAGTTCACATAGATGATAAAAATATGAATTTTATTATAAAACAATTTATTTCAAAACACGACTATTTTATATAGTTCATATAGATGACAAAAATATGATTTTTATTATAAAAAAATTTATTTCAAACACGAGTACCATTCAACACATGAATTTCTATTCAACGAATGAATTTCTATTCAAAACATGAATGTTCTCTATAGTTCGTATATATATAAAATAAAAATGTGATTTTTATTGTTAAAGTAATTTATTTAAAACACGAGTACCATTCAACACATGAATTTTTATTCAACAAATGAATTTCTATTCAACACATGAATTCGGTTTCAACACATGAAAATAATTTCAACAAATGAAAATAATTCTAACACATGAATATTTTAGAAAATTTCGACAGCATAACGGCAGGGTGGTTAAAACCGGGTCCGTATCAATGTACGGCTCCTCGCTCTACCTTAAAACCTTGCGGTTTTTGACAATGGGGATTTCATGCTTCTAATTCGCACGCAGGCGAGCATGTATTTTTTCATTTCCACAACCTATTCTAATTTTGTTTTCAACCACAAATGGGTATTTTTCAACCACAGTCAATCATTCTCAACGACAAACAATTCTATCAACCATTCGCATTATTCACCAAATATCACATCAACCAAATAATCCAAACAATATCACAACCAATAAATATCGCTCAAGGTCTGTGGACGAGGGGAGTATGTATATATATATATTCGTATATAAATATATTTCAATTCACTTCAATTCATTTCAATGTCATTTCATCGCATATATAATTTTTACAATGCCTATATAACTTATACATCGAACATACAACTTATACAACGCTTATACATGAGGTGTACAATGCTTATATAACTCATACATCGACTATATAAATTATACATTGTTGTTTTCCATATCGTTTATAAATTATAAATCTCACATTGGGTTCCACTCCACCAAAAATAGCAGAAGGCTCAGAAAAATATCCGGTCTCTTCTAGAATGTAGAAGACGTCCACACGAGTCCACTGTCTCTTGTTTCACTGAATTTGGTCAAGAAACGAAAAAGGTATGATTTTTTTATAGTGAAATCAAAAACCGTAGCGCTTTAAAGTGTTATTATATAGTTAAATTAAAAATAGCCGTACCTTCTCTGAAATTGTTCAAAACTAGGTTTTGAATTTTCGCGAGATCCGTGCAACGATTCGTTGATCGATCTTCCCCACATGGCAGAGATTGGAAAACCGCGCCCTATGGTACCCACCGCCGTCAGTTCGAACCCAGATCGGAGGAGCACGGCGGAGCGATTTGCGGCGACTTCCAGGGGCTCGATCTCCTTGATGGCTGAACTATGGAGGGCGCCACCTATATAGATTTGAAGCTGGAAGAGAGCTCTTCAAAATCCCCAACAGGACCAATGCGTTTTGATGAGAGATCGAAGAGAAAAATAGGAGAGAAGGTTGGAAGGGGAAGCCGCCATCGGTTGAAGGTGCATCGGGGAGAGAGAACGTTGAATGGGCCAATGAGATATTTTTATTATTTATATATATTTGAGTTTCCAAAATACCCCTTGTCACATACGAACTCCAATCCAAACCCAACGACTGTCGTCTCTTGTAATAACCCGGAAAATCTGGGCCAGTTTAAAATTTTTATTTTGGCAATTTTAATGAATTTTGAATATTTAAAATGAATTATTTTAAATAATATTGACGAGAAATTTATTTAGAATATAGAATAGAACGTATATATTATATACGTCGTCATTAGAATATAAATATTTATATATAATTATAAATAAAATTGAAAATGGCGTGGTAGTTCGATAATTCGATTTCAAACTTCAATTGAATATACCGGGTGCAAAACAATCCAGATTTTAGTGAAACCAAAAACAATAGGATCTAATTGAGAATATCTTTCCAACGAATCCGAAAAATCGAAATTTCATAACGGGAATTAAAAGATATGTCCAGTTGAAAATTCTGAATAGTCGCTATGGAATTCGGGCCCTTAAAAATGGAAATTTTGCTAACGACCTCGGATTTCGACGAAACCACTTTTGTTGGATCCGTGATGTCAAATTATTGCTAGGTTTCAAATGTCATAACTTTTCGAATCAATATGTGAGCGTGGCAAAGGAAAACGCGTTTGACCAGTTTTAGTTGATTTTAATCGACTGGAAAATAGCCATTTTTCTAACGGTCTCAGAATTCGACGAAACTAGTTTTGTTAGGACCGTATCATCAATACGAAGCTAGAAAATATTTTTTATGGAATTTTTAGAGTTCGTATGTGACCCCGGTAAATTGAAATGCGCGTTCAAAATCAATGTATAGAGTTATATGTTGATTTTGACGAAAACTGATCGAATCAGCCTACGATACATATCCCATTGTGTTCGAAATGGGGGTAAAACGCTGTAGACGACAGGCGGTGGGCCTCGTTTTGAGGTCAAAAATAAAAGTTGCTTTTTGGTGGAAAATAAAATAATTAAATAATAAATTAAAGCTTTTTCTCTCTCTCTCCCCCCCTTTAACTCTTCTGCCCCCCCCCCCGTTCATTTCTTTCCCAAATCGAATCAGATTAAATCAAAAGAAAAAAAATAGGTGGAGGGTGACGGGGGGGAAGCCGTCGCTGCATCGCCCCCCCCCCCCCCCCCCCCCCGATGAGTTGCCGTCGCCCCAGGTGGGGCGCCACCACTGCCACCGCCTCCCTCTTCTCTTCTTCCCATCGAGCGACGCCCCAACCTCAACCAAACCCCCCACGCGCTTGCACCCAGACCCGAACCCGCAACCCCCCTAGTCTCGCACTGACCCCGTACCCCACGCCAACCCCCTCGCCTCGGGCTTCTCCAGTCGAGCGCGAAACCCTAGGGCAAAGGACTCCCTTCGACAACGAGCTTCAACACCTCGAAGCAACCCCGGACTCCGCCTTCACCTCCTGCGAACGATGTGAGTTTGATTTATCGATTTTTACATATGTATTTAGTGATAAATATATAATTTTTTTTATTATAGTAGAGAGTTAAAAATATAATTTTTATATTATAGAAAGGCTAAAAATATAATTTTTATATAATATAGATAATAAAAATTCGATCTTTATTATGTAGGAGATATAAAAATATGATTTTTATATTTTTAAAGTAATAAAAATTTGATTTTTATATTTTTAAAGTATTAAAAAAATAATCTTTACTATATAGAAGATGTAAAAATATGATTTTTGTTTATGTAGAGAATTAAAAATATAATTTTTACATGATAGGAATATTAGAAATATCATCTTTATATGTGTAGAAAAATAAAAATGTGCGAAATCTTTATATTTGAAAAGGCGAAATCTTTATATAGAGAATTGCGAGGTAAAAATATAATTTTTATCTATATAGCAGCAATGTAAAAATAGAATTTTTATCCATATAGCATGATTATAAAAATCCGATTTTTATAGATTGAATAACATAGTAAAAATTCGATTATTATAGATTGAATAGCATAGTAAAAATTCGATTTTTATAGATTGAATAGCATAGTAAAAATTCAATTTTTATATATTGAATAGCATAGTAAAAATTCGATTTTTATATATTGAATAGAATAGTAAAAATTTGATTAATATATATTGAATAGCGAAGTAAAAATTCGATTTTTACATATGTAGAGAATACAGGCAACAAAGGTGATAAAAAGGCGAGAACGATGAAGATTTCTATCAATGAAGAGTCGTGGTTTTTGATAGCTTTCGGTGATAATTTCTCACTCTTCAATTTCATTTCTAGTTATATATATATACTAGGATGCAGACGGTGTTTAGTAGCACCCGACACAATCGTCCACAGACCATGGACTTGTTTGTTTGGTTGTGTAGTTGGTTAGATTATTTGGTTTGAATTGATTTGTTTGGTGAAATGAATTGATTTGATTGATGTGTGAATGGTGTGGGCCTTCACTAGACCGGGATAAGGCTAGGCCTCGTCCCGTTTCTTGTATCGTGCCGTCATGCCGCCGAAATTTTCTAAAATAAGTTAGAAAAATAAAGAAATCATTTTATTTAATAAATGAACTGAATAGAATATTTTTATAGGTTGAATAAAATGTTTTATCGTTAAAAATATAATTTTTAACGTGAAAGTGAATAAATAAATATTTATAAACAAATCGGCCGATTTGTTTATATACACTGATTTGACTGATATTGATTGGGTCGATAAATTTTACACATCGCCCAACTGCACAACTAAAATCTTTGTTTGATTGTTTGAAACCCCGCACGGGTGTTGGGATGAAATTTGAAGTTCACTCATCCTGATTGATTAAATATGTCGATCGATTGATTGACAGGCTGTTATAAGCGTCAGATATCTATATTTGATGCTTATACAGTGTAGTGCACTTTTGTTGATGGTTGATTATTTTTCAATGCTATTATATGCATGTGTTGTATGGAATCCATATAATTAACATTATATGGTGATTGATTGGACCTCATTCCAATTTAAAAGAAAAAGAATATTATAAAATAAAGGTTCATGTGTTGACAGTACTCATCCGTTGAGATTAGTCATGTGTTGAACGAAATATTTTAACAATAAAATCTACATCTTTATCATATATAAAATTAGAAACTAACTGAAAAATAGATAAGAGGAGTGGTCTCCTGAATATTGATCTGATGTTGGTTTCGGCCTTCGGGGTTAATATTCAGGGAATCGTTCTCTTACTAATTTACGGTTGGAGTCTGATTCTAAATCAAACGATAGATACCATAATTTTTATAAAATATATTAAATAACAGAAATAGTCACACATGGACAGTACTCATTCGTTGAGATTAGTCGTGTGTTGACAAAGATATAGAGTCGTGTATTGAAAGAAATATAGATCCATTTGTTGAATATAAAGCCGTGTTGATTAGAGATGCGCTATTTCGACGCGAGCGATATTTATATCGAGTATATTCGAATTTGATTTGATTTGAATAGAAAACCAAAATGAATTGAATATATAATGAATTTGATTTGATTTGAATAGAAAACCAAAATGAATTGAATATAAAACGATTTCGAAATGAATTGAATATAAAACGATTTCGAATTGAAATTGAATAGAAAACAAATTTGATTTCAATTGAATATATAACGAATTTGATTTGAATTGAATAGAAAACCAATTTGAATTCGAATAGAATGGAAAACGAACTAAATTCAAATTGAATAGAAAACGAATTGAATTTAAATTGAATAGAAAACGAAATGAATTCGAATCGAATTAAAATCGATTTGAATTGAAATCAAATAGAAATGAAAGTAAAAAGGATTTATAATAGAAAATTCAATTTTTGATTTGAAGTTAAAATAAAAGTTGAAATTGTTTTTGAAGCGAATTTAAACCTATTTATAAAATTCGTTTTAAATAGAAATCGAAGAAATATATATTATATATATTATATATAATAAAATGGCCTGAATAGAACACGCCGCGGTAGTTCGTGAATTTCGACCATTTATTTCAAACAGGCATTACGGGAGATCCGACCGTCGGATTCTCCTAAAACCGGAACCGCTGGGTTCGTATCGAAAAGATCTTTCTAATGAATATTAGAAATTTGAAATCTAACGGTTGGATTTGGAGATACGTCCAAATCAAATTTGGAAAAGGTCGTTGTAAGTGCAGTTCGATGGCCGTTGATGGAAATCGACTGTACGGGCCTTGATAAGATTATTAAAAATAGTAATAATTTGTGTAAAATCATAAGAAATGATTTGGGAAAATTTGGGATGAAAAACTCCATATTTGAAAAGTTAAAAATAGATTTTTATCGAAATGAACTAGTTTTGAACTAAAATTAAACCCATTTATTTTTAAATAAATAAACTATATTTGAAATGGGTTATAAACAAAATTGATTGGGTTTATTGTGAACGGTGTTTTAAATAACATTTGTTCTTTAACCCGATAATAAATAGAATGTGATTTGGGTTTGTTGTGAACTGTGTTTTAAATCACATTAGTTCTTTAACCCAGTAAAAGGAGTTTTAACGAATCTGCAATTAGATTGAGATGTGAATTGATAATCTAAATTATCAGATTTAGAAAGTGAGCGAGGATGGAGTATCACCAGTTTTGCTCTAAAGCGATAGTAAATCTTTAATTATATTTGAACGTGAAATGGTAATTAATTTTACCGATAACACCATAGTATTAGATATGGAGTATTACCAGTTTTGCTTCATGGGATGAATAGGTTGGGATTGGGAAATAAATAATTACTTCGGTGTGGTTCGTTAATCCCGACTAGTTTGGAAAACCATAATTTGGTTTGAAATGACATCCAAAGGAAGATTAAATGATAAATTTTAAAGAATTTATCTTGGATAAAATTAATGGGAACCTTTCCCTGGGAATATGAATTGGAATGAGGCATATGTTGTGTTTGTGTAACATTTGTTTTTAATATACGCGGGTTGTTCGGAAAGGCTGGGTTTATACCCATTCTGAATGACCGATTCGACGATATGTCAAAGATGAAGATGGTGGTTGAAGACCGGAAGTCTTCACATCGTTTGGGTGATTACTGATGATCTTGATTGGGCTGTACACCCAAGATGAGGGAATCAGTTGGTGCTCGTCCAGACGTACTTGGAGATCGATGGATATGCGAGGAAAGTGCCTCCGGTTTCGTTCAGACCCAGAACGAACTTGTAAATGGATTGTGTGTCTGACATTGGATTTTATTCTGTGTTTATTGATTTCTGTTAAATATATATCTGTTTGGCGGCGGAGAATTTATTCTCTTGCTTAACGCCCTTCTCTGAGACGTAGAAGCTTAGAGGTTATATATCGATAAATATCAATCGCATAGCATGAATTGCCTGTGTGGCACGCTGTGTTGCATGGATCAAGGCTTCTGTTGAAAAGCAAAGTCTTGTGGTTGATGATCAAAGCACGGCCTACGTGGCAGCTTTGTGTATAGCGTGGATTCGCGAGCCTCACACCTCGGTATGAGTCAAAAACGGGATGAGGACCCAAGGAGTGCACGACGTTTCTTTCTAGCTATGGGTGGTGTTAGTGACCTACCAGCCCTGACATTTATATACTTTTCACCTTGTGGTTTGGATGCGAGGCGCCTCGATTATAGGTCCTATAGGGCCGGGAAACGTGTGTTCAGGAATAATTAATCCTCTAACGTAAGTGAGGACCGGTCTTGGAGGATCCAAGGGTTACCCAGAGTGTGTAGTCCTGAGGCATTTGCTAGAGTGTCTCGAAGTGGAGAGGAGCTTGCCCCTTGCCTCGACTCATGACGGAAATCCAATTTCCAATACGTGTACTGCGGTTTTAATTGTAGAACTAGTATGGCGACATGATATATGGCACCCATGACGTCTATGATTTATATTTATGATTGAAATTGTTTTGACGCAATACACTTATTATAGTATCAAATGATTTGTTTTAAACGTACCAAGCATGTTTGGCTATTATAAGGGAAAATCCTATCCTCCGGCTTGCGTTGCATTGTGTGATGGGACCTGGGTCTTATAATAGCTTCATTTTTCGAAAAAGCATTGCGTTGTCTTTTCTATGCACTGGTATTCTTAGGAGGAAACCCGTTCCGTGTTATACGGCATGGTCCCTTGAATTACTCTCTTTTAAAGTAAAGTTTTAAATAACTGTTTAAGTTCTCACACTAGTCACATGACTGACCTGGAGTTTATTGTTTTAACCTAAACTCTGGGTGCCCCTATTTTCCACACGGGCAGCTAGTAGTTTTGGTTTTGCAGATTTATATTCATAGGATCCTGGTTTACAGCTGGGACGATGCTTGGAAAGCTCTGTATCCGTGCATTACTTTTAGTTGTGTTTTATATTGTTTTCTGCTGCTATGTAATTTATTGTAATCTCTGATATTTATCGAATGTAATTTATTCATTTATACTCTGTATATTCTTGTATCTGATGGAATTGTTGTAATATACAATGAAATGTTCTTCTGTTTGCGTTCTGTTTTGTCCTGTTCTCAAACGATCAGGGGTTTCGAACGGTCTTTGTCGGTCTAACGACTGATTCAGATCGAGCGAAATTCCAGGCCGTCACATTTGGTATCAGAGCTTTGGTTTACAGAGCTCGAGAACAAGACACATTAGAACCATACAAAAGAATTCATCAGATGTTGGATTAGTAATATCCAATTAGAATGACTCATTAGAGATAGGATCAGTAGTATCCTAGAACAAGTGTGAAGAGTATATTTTTCAAATGAAAACAATTTTGTTTCAAAAATTTAAACCATTTTATACGTATTTGAATATTTATTTATATTGAATATGGACAATCGAGTATATAAAGATTTCGCATATACGCGTCATGAACGTATATTCGAAGTTTTAATATACTGGATAGATATAGAATTACACTCTAGTCGCCCGGAGATGATGTTGATAATGACCATGGCATCATCAATATTTATGTTCGTGTTTCGAAGGTGTGATTTCTATATACTTCCATTAGACTGGTGTGAGAACCAAAACTAATATAGATAGATTTATTTGTTGTGAATTGGCATCAAAAACATGATTTTCTGTATATGTATCAAAATTATGAATTTGAAATTCTAATTCACTAATTGATTGATGTTTGTGTTGTCTGTTTATTTGTTTGATAATTTTGAACCATTTAGCCTAATTGCATCAAATATTGAATTATATTGAAAACTGGTCGCATTTGCTTGCATATACATATACTTACATTGAACAGGTCATAGCAAGGAGGCTAGAGCAGAGAATAAAATTTGTTTGCCCGACAAATAGGTACATGTTTACTATAATTTACTGTTTTGTTTGGGTGATGATGATTTTATGAGCCTATTGGTTAGCCGCTTGGCTTTTTCTTTTTCTTTTTGAGATCAGAAGGCCTATATGGCAATTTCGGGATTTTCCCGTGGCTCCCGGTGCAGGGGAGGTTATAGCGAAATTTTTCGAAAATTTAGGGTGTTAGCCAAATTTTTGAAGAATTTGGAAATTCTCAGAAACTGAAAAGTTGGAGAATGGAAGCCAGATCGAACGTAGAGTTGATTAATAAAACCACTTTCGACTTTGTTCCTTTTCGGGGATGAAAAGTTTTAAGTGGGGGAGATTGTAATAACCCGAAAAATCTGGGCCAGTTCAAATTTTTTATTTTGGCAATTTTAATGAATTTTGAATATTTAAAATGAATTATTTTAAATAATATCGACGAGAAATTTATTTAGAATATAGAATAGAACGTATATATTATATACGTCGTCGTTAGAATATAAATATTTATATATAATTATAAATAAAATTGAAAATGGCGCGGTAGTTCGATAATTCGATTTCAAACTTCAATTGAATGTACCGGGTGCAAAACAATCCGGATTTTAGTGAAACCAAAAACAATAGGATCTAGTTGAGAATATCTTTCCAACGAATCCGAAAAATCGAAATGTCATAGCGGGAATCAAAAGATATGTCCAGTTGAAAATTCTGAATAGTCGCTATGGAATTCAGGCCCTAAAAAATCGAAATTTTGCAAACGACCTCGGATTTCGACGAAACCACTTTTGTTGGATCCGTGATGTCAAATTATTGCTAGGTTTCAAATTTCATAACTTTTCGAATCAATATGTGAGCGTGGCAAAGGAAAACGCGTTTGACCAGTTTTAGTTGATTTTAATCGACTGGAAAATAGCCATTTTTCTAACGGTCTCAGAATTCGACGAAACTAGTTTTGTTAGGACCGTATCATCAATACAAAGCTAGAAAATATTTTTTATGGAATTTTTAGAGTTCGTATGTGACCCTGGTAAATTGAAATGCGCATTCAAAATCAATGTATAGAGTTATATGTTGATTTTGACGAAAGCTGATCGAAACCATCGAATCAGCCTATGATACATATCCCATTGTGTTCGGAATGGGGGTAAAACGCTATGGACGACAGGCGGTGGGCCTCGTTTTGAGGTCAAAAATAAAAGTTGCTTTTTGGTGGATAATAAAATAATTAAATAATAAATTAAAGCTTTTTCTCTCTCTCTCCCTTTAACTCTTCTGCCCCCCCCCCCCCGTTCATTTCTTTCCCAAACCGAATCAAAGTAAATCAAAAGAAAAAAAATAATAGGAAGAGGGCGACGGGGGGGGGGGGGGGGGGGGGAAGCCGCCGCTGCATCCCCCCCCCCCCCCCCGATGAGTTGCCGTCGCCCCAGGTGGAGCGCCACCACTGCCGCCGCCTCCCTCTTCTCTTCTTCCCATCGAGCGACGCCCCGAACCTCACCCAAACCCCCCACACGCTCGCACCCAGACCCGAACCCGCAACCCCCTAGCCTCGCACTGACCCCGTACCCCGCGCCAAACCCCTCGCCTCTGGCTTCTCCAGTCGAGCGCGAAACCCTAGGGCAAAGGACTCCCTTCGACAGCGAGCTTCAACACCTCGAAGCAACCCCGGACTCCGCCTTCACCTCCTCCGAACGATGTGAGTTTGATTTATCGATTTTTACATATGTAGTTAGTGATAAAAATATAAATTTTTTATTATAGTAGAGAGTTAAAAATATAAATTTTATATTATAGAAAGGCTAAAAATATAATTTTTATATAATATAGATAATAAAAATTCGATCTTTATTATGTAGGAGATATAAAAATATGATTTTTATATTTTTAAAGTAATAAAAATATGATTTTTATATTTTTAAATTATAAAAAATATAATCTTTACTATATAGAAGATGTAAAAATATGATTTTTGTTTATGTAGAGAATTAAAAATATAATTTTTACGTGATAGGAATATTAGAAATATCATCTTTATATGTGTAGAAAAATAAAAATGTGATTTTTATAATGGTATATTTGAAAAGGCGAAATCTTTATATTTGAAAAGGCGAAATCTTTATATAGAGAATAGCGAGGTAAAAATATAATTTTTATCTATATAGTAGCAATGTAAAAATAGAATTTTTATCCATATAGCGTGATTATAAAAATTTGATTTTTATAGATTGAATAACATAGTAAAAATTCGATTTTTATAGATTGAATAGCATAGTAAAAATTCGATTTTTATATATTGAATAGCATAGTAAAAATTCGATTTTTATATATTGAATAGAATAGTAAAAATTCGATTAATATATATTGAATTGCGAAGTAAAAATTCGATTTTTACATATGTAGAGAATACGGGCAACAAAGTTGATAAAATGGCGAGAACGATGAAGATTTCTATCAATGAAGAGTCGTGGTTTTGGATAGCTTTCGGTGAGAATTTCTCACTCTTCAATTTCATTTCTAGTTATATATATATACTAGGACGCAGACGGTGTTTAGTAGCACCCGACACAATCGTCCACAGACCATGGACTTGTTTGTTTGGTTGTGTAGTTGGTTAGATTATTTGGTTTGAATTGAATTGTTTGGTGAAATGAATTGATTTGATTGATGTGTCAATGGCGTGGGCCTTCACTAGACCGGGGATAAGGCTAGGCCTCGTCCCGTTTCTAGTATCGTGCCGTCATGCCGCCGAAATTTTCTAAAATAAGTTAGAAAAATAAAGAAATCATTTTATTTAATAAATGAACTGAATAGAATATTTTTATAGGTTGAATAAAATGTTTTATCGTTAAAAATATAATTTTTAACGTGAAAGGGAATAAATAAATATTTATAAACAAATCGGCCGATTTGTTTATATACACTGATTTAACTGATATTGATTGGGTCGATAAATTTTACACATCGCCCAACTGCACAACTAAAATCTATGTTTGATTGTTTGAAACCCCACACGGGTGTTGGGATGAAATTTGAAGTTCACTCATCCTGATTGATTAAATATGTCGATCGATTAATTGACAGGCTGTTATAAGCGTCAGATATCTATATTTGATGCTTATACAGTTTAGTGCACTTTGGTTGATGGTTGATTATTTTTCAATGCTATTATATACATGTATTGTATGGAATCCATATAATTAACTTTATATGGTGATTGATTGGGCCTCATTCCAATTTAAAAGAAAAAGAATATTATAAAATAAAGGTTCATGTGTTGATAGTACTCATCCGTTGAGATTAGTCATGTGTTGAACGAAATATTTTAACAATAAAATCTACATCTTTATCATATATAAAATTAGAAACTAACTGAAAAATAGATAAGATGAGTGGTCTCCTGAATATTGATCTGATGTTGGTTTCGGCCTTCGGGGTTAATATTCAGGGAATCGTTCTCTTACTAATTTACGGTGGGAGTCTGATTCTAAATCAAACGATAGATACCATAATTTTTATAAAATATATTAAATAACAAAAATAGTCACACATGGACAGTACTCATTCGTTGAGATTAGTCGTATGTTGACAAAGATATAGAGTCGTGTATTGAAAGAAATATAGATCCATTTGTTGAATATAAAGCCGTGTTGATTAGAGATGCGCTATTTCGACGCGAGCGATATTTATATCGAGTATATTCGAATTTGATTTGATTTGAATAGAAAACCAAAATGAATTGAATATAGAACGAATTTGATTTGATTTGAATAGAAAACCAAAATGAATTGAATATAAAACGATTTCGAAATGAATTGAATATAAAACGATTTCGAATTGAATTGAATAGAAAACAAATTTGATTTCAATTGAATATATAACGAATTTGATTTGAATTGAATAGAAAACCAATTTGAATTCAAATAGAATGGAAAACGAATTGAATTCAAATTGAATAGAAAACGAATTGAATTTAAATTGAATTGAAAACGAAATGAATTCGAATCGAATTAAAATCGATTTGAATTGAAATCAAATAGAAATGAAAGTAAAAAGGATTTATAATAGAAAAATCAATTTTTAATTTGAACTTGAAATAAAAGTTGAAATTGTTTTTGAAACGAATTTAAACCTATTTATAAAATTTGTTTTAAATAGAAATCGACGAAATATATATTATATATAATAAAATGGCCTGAATAGAACGCGCCGCGCCGCGGCAGTTCGTGAATTTCGACCATTTATTTCAAACGGACGTTACGGGAGATACGACCGTCGGATTCTCCTAAAATCGGAACCGTTGGGTTCGTATCGAAAAGAGCTTTCTAATGAATATTAGAAATTTGAAATCTAACGGTTGGATTTGGAGATACGTCCAAATCAAATTTGGAAAAGGTCACTGTAAGTGCAGTTCGATGGCCGTTGATGGAAATCGACTGTACGGGCCTTGATAAGATTATTAAAAATAGTAATAATTTCTGTAAAATCATAAGAAATGATTTGGGAAAATTTGGGATGAAAAACTCCATATTTGAAAAGGTAAAAATAGATTTTTATCGAAATGAACTAGTTTTGAACTAAAATTAAACCCGTTTATTTTTAAATAAATAAACTGGATTTGAAATGGGTTATAAACAAAATTGATTTGTGGGTTTATCGTGAACGGTGTTTTAAATAACATTTGTTCTTTAACCCGATAATAAATAGAATGTGATTTGGGTTTGTCGTGAACTGTGTTTTAAATGACATTAGTTATTTAACCCAGTAAAAGGAGTTTTAATGAATCTGCAATTAGATTGAAATGTGAATTGATAATCTAAATTATCAGATTTAGAAAGTGAGCGAGGATGGAGTATCACCAGTTTTGCTCCAAAGCGATAGTAAATCTTTAATTAGATTTGAACGTGAAATGGTAATTAATTTTACCGATAACACCATAGTATTAGATATGGAGTATTACCAGTTTTGCTTCATGGGATGAATAGGTTGGGATTGGGAAATAAATAATTACTTCGGTGTGGTTCGTTAATCCCGACTAGTTTGGAAACCCATAATTTGGTTTGAAATGACATCCAAAGGAAGATTAAAGTATAAATTTTAAAGAGTTTATCTTGGATAAAATTAATGGGAACCTTTCCCTGGGAATATGAATTGGAATGAGGCGTATGTTGTGTTTGTGTAACATTTGTTTTTAATATACGCGGGTTGTTCGGAAAGGCCGGGTTTATACCCATTTTGAATAACCGATTCGACGATATGTCAAAGATGAAGATGGTGGTTGAAGACCGGAAGTCTTCACATCGTTTGGGTGATTACTGATGATCTTGATTGGGCTGTACACCCAAGACGAGGGAATCAGTTGGTGGTCGTCCAGACGTACTTGGAGATCGATGGATATGCGAGGAAAGTGCCTCCGGTTTCGTTTAGACCCAGAACGAACTTGTAAATGGATTGTGTGTCTGATATTGGGTTTTATTCTGTGTTGATTGATTTCTGTTAAATATATATCTGTTTGGCGGCAGAGAATTTATTCTCTTGCTTAACGCCCTTCTCTGAGACGTACGAGCTTAGAGGTTATATATCGATAGATATCAATCGCATAGCATGAATTGCCTGTGTGGCACGCTGTGTTGCATGGATCAAGGCTTCTGTTGAAAAGCAAAGTCTTGTGGTTGATGATCAAAGCACGGCCTACGTGGCAGCTTTGTGTATAGCGTGGATTAGCGAGCCTCACACCTCGGTATGAGTCAAAAACGAGATGAGGACCCAAGGAGTGCACGACATTTCTTTCTAGCTATGGGTGGTGTCAGTGACCTACCAGCCCTGACATTTATATACTTTTCACCTTGTGGTTTGGATGCGAGGCGCCTCGATTATAGGTCCTATAGGGCCAGGAAACGTGTGTTCAGGAATAATTAATCCTCTAACGTAAGTGAGGACCGGTCTTGGAGGATCCAAGGGTTACCCAGAGTGTGTAGTCCTGAGGCATTTGCTAGAGTGTCTCGAAGCGGAGGGGAGTTTGCCCCTTGCCTCGACTCATGACGGAAATCCAATTTCCAATACGTGTACTTCGGTTTTAATTGTAGAACTAGTATGGCGACATGATATATGGTACCAATGCCATCTATGATTTATATTTATGATTGAAATAGTTTTGACGCTATACACTTATTATAGTATCAAATGATTTGTTTTAAACGTACCAAGCATGTTTGGCTATTATAAGGGAAAATCCTATCCTCCGGCTTGCGTTGCATTGTGTGATGGGACCTGGGTCTTATAATAGCTTCATTTTTCGAAAAAGCATTGCATTGTCTTTTCTATGCACTGGTATTCTTAGGAGGAAACCCGTTCCGTGTTATAGGGCGTGGTCCCTTGAATTACTCTCTTTTAAGTAAAGTTTTAAATAACTGTTTTAGTTCTCACACCAGTCACATGACTGACCTGGAGTTTATTTTTTAACCTAAACTCTGGGTGCCCCTATTTTCCGCACGGGCGGCTAGTAGTTTTGGTTTTGCAGATTTATATTCACAGGATCCTAGTTTACAGCTGGGACGATGCTCGGAAAGCTCTGTATCCGTGCATTACTTTCAGTTGTGTTTTATATTGTTTTCCGCTGCTATGTAATTTATTGTAATCTCTGATATTTATCGAATGTAATTTATTCATTTATACTCTGTATATTCTTGTATCTGATGGAATTGTTGTAATATACAATGAAATGTTCTTCTGTTTGCGTTCTGTTTTGTCCTGTTGTCAAACGATCAGGGGTTTCGAACGGTCTTTGTCGGTCTAACGACTGATTCGGATCGAGCGAAATTCCAGGCCGTCACATCCCTAGCTAAATACCCCTATTCCGAACACAATGGGATATGTTTCGAAGGCCCATTTGACTGTTTCAGTCAGTTTCCCTCCAAATTAAAATATAAAACATTCAATATTTGATTTGAACGTACATTTCAATTTGCTGGGGCCACATACTGATTCTAAAAATTCCAGAAAAATAAATCTAGCTATGTCTTGACGATACAGTCCCAACAAAACTAGTTTCGTCAAATTCTGAGATCGTTTGAAAAATGGCTGTTTTCTGGTCGATCCAATTTAACTGTAATTGACCAAAACACATTTTTCTTTGCCACGCTCACATACTAGCTTCAAAAATTATGAAATTTGAAACCTAGCAGTAATTTGACATCTAGGACCCAAAAAAAGTGGTTTCGTCGAATTCCGAGGTCGTTTGCAAAATGTCTATTTTCAAGGGCTATATATTCTCTATAGCGACCTTTCTGAAAATTCATTTGGCCATAACTTTTGATTTCCGTTACGAAACTCAGATTTTTAGGATTCATTAGAAAGATATTCACTAACAAATTTGAATATTTTTGATTTCACTAAAATCCGTTTTATTTTGCACCCGGTACAGTCAGTCGAAGTTTGAATTGAAATTTCGAAACTGCCGCGCCATTTCAGGCCTTGTTTATAATTCAAATTAATTATATTCATTTTCAAACATTGATTCAAACATACTTTTCGTCGTTATTATTTAAAATATTTATTTTAAATATTTAAAATCCACTAAATTAGCCAAATTAAAATTTTCAAACTGGTTCAAATTTTCCGGGTTGTTACAATCTCCCCCACTTAAAACTTTTCGTCCCCGAAAAGGAACAAAGTCGAAAGTGGTTTGATTAGCTAACTCTACCCTCAATCTGGCTTCAATTCTTCAACTTTTCAGTTTCTAAGAATTTTCAAATTCTTCAAAAATTTGGCTAACACCCTAAATTTTCGAATTTTTTTTCCATAACCTCCTTCGTACGAGGAGGGTTTTGGAAATTTATTGGGCCATATTAGGTACCCAATAAATCATAATAAGCATGCACATATTTATAGTGATATATTCCGGTGCCTACATGGGAGTGTGTATAGATCATAACTCTAGAGAATAAATTCTCGTCACCCTATAAATGGTTTTTGTGCCTAAATGACCAGAGAGACGTGTTTATTGTCATCTCCAGACCCGTATGGGTTTTTTATTAATCTGGCTATTTACAATTATATTTTATATGGTCCATATTAGTCATCAGTTCAACCTATAAAATTTAGTCATCGCCATACAAGCCTCTCGCTCATACGGTAAATCTTCAACCTCGTCACACAAGCTCCAAATGCTTATGTGGTATATGATGAAGTATGCCTATCTTCAAGAAGTATGTCATGTAATGCAGTTCAAAATTAATTGTTACTATCCTATGGTGACGTTTATTACTACACACAGAACAACCAGCACTCCGCATCCAATGACATTCACAGGAGTTGATATAATAATAAAATTGCGCAACCAACTCATTAAGGTTTACCTATTTGTCGGGCACGCAAATAAAATCTTTACTCAACAGCTAATCCATTTACCTGTTGAAACATATATATAATGCAAATGTATATATTTCTATCTATTTTTAAACCAGTTCAACGTGTGATTTAAACGAATAAATTCTACCATTCATTCTCTTATTGATTATATTAACTATCGTTCGAATAATTTAATTAACCAAATCCACAATCACATAATACTAACAACAATCAATTTGTTGATTAAATTTTCAAAAATATATCTTTTATATATTCAAAAATCATATTTCTAAAACCAGACTATATATATAATCACAAATACGTTATTTATAAACATATAACTCTCAACTCGTTCTGGGGCACTTCTGACCCCATCTCTAACGAGTTATTCTGACTCTGCTATACTCATACTAGGACATTACTGGTCCTATCTGTAATGAGATATTCGTCCTAGAACACTACTGGTTCTATCTCTGACGAGTTCGTTAATATGTTACATTCCAGAACTAAGCTTAACCAAAGCTCTGATACCACGTTTGTGACGACCCCAAACTCCGGTTGGACGGTGCAAGGGTAATCTTTGGAATATAACACATAAACAGATAACAGCAGAACAGAAATAATTAATTACACCAGATAATGTACAATAGAATACACTGGTTAAACATAATCATCAGAGTTACATAGTATACAGGATCATACTTAGTACAAAATACAGTTCAGCTATACATAAATGTCTACAGTAGAAAACAAAACATAATTTGTATAACAGGAGCTGAACAACATAAAAAGAGATAAATGATAGAATCCATCTTCAGCTCCAGCAATCCAGAAAGAGCCTGCTAAAACCTGAATACAAGGCTGCCCGTGTAGAAAAAGGGGCACCCGAGATTGCAAGTGAAACAAACTACGAGTCAATCATGGGACTGGTATGAGAAATCTACTTAACACATTTTCAAATATGGCTAATCACAGGACCATGCCACTTTCGCAGAACAGGTTTACTCCATTGGATTGCCAGTGCTTTAAAACAAATAAATCTTTTAAATGTCGCAATGCTTTTTATAAAAATGAAGCCATTATAAGACTCAATTCCCATTACACAGTGCAACACAAACCGGAGGATAGAGTTTTACCTTATAATGGCCAAATATGCTTGATACGAGGAAAACAAATCATTTGAAATGTAAATTTTATCGTTTAATTCTTAATCAGACTCCAGTCGTAAACTAGTAAGAGAACGATTCCCTAAGTATTAATCCCGAAGGCTGAAACCAACATCAGACCAATACCCAGGAAACCATCCGTCCTAGCTCGTTTCCAGTTAGTTTCTAATTTTAGATACAATCATAAATATCAATCATAGGCGACATGGGTACCATATATCATGTCGCCATATATATATATACACACACACACACAATCAAAACCGCACAATGTCGTATTTGGAAATTGGATTTCCGTCATGAACCGAGGCCAGGGATCGTCCTCACCGCTTCGAGATAATCTTGCCTACCATGTCTCAGGACCCAGACTCAGGTGGGCCCTTAGAGCAACATGGCCGGTCCACTCGATGTGGATTAAACTTAAACCCTAAACACTATGTTTCCCCGCCCTTTGGGGCGTAAATGAGCCAACAAATGACTCCAACGGCTTCACATAGTCACTGATATATCTAAGGCGCGTCGCAACAGCAACAACCACATAGGTGAAAATATTGTAAATGTCAGCCAGTTTAAGCACCGACACCACTCTAGCTAAAAAGAAACGCATGTCCTCCCTGAAGTCCTCTCCCGTTTCTGGTCCATATCGGGGTGTGAGGCTCGCGAGACAACGCTATACACAAAGTTATGCCATACAGGCCGTGCTTTGATCATCTATCACAAAGCTTTGCTTTTCAACAAAAGCTTTGATCATCGCATCTCAGCATGCCACACAGGCAATTCACGCTATGCAACCGACGTCTATCAATAACACAGAATGAAATCCAATGTCAGACACACAGTCCATTTAAAAGTCCATTCTGGGTCAGAACGAAATCGGAGGATCTTTATTCCTCGCATATCCGTACAATCAACATGTACGCCCGGACGGCTACTACTTCAACCCCTTCTAGGTAGCTACTCCTATCATGAGCATTAGTAGCACCCCTCTATTCGACGTGAAGATCATCGGTCTTGCATCATTTTCATATCTTTGACTTTTAATCGTCGATCAATTATTTGACATGAGAATTAATTCGGCCTTTTCAAATAATTCTCGTTTATTTAGAATTTCAAATCAATTCATTTCAATGGTTAAATTATTTGACATCACCAATTCTGTTCTTTAATGTAGTTTTCACGCCAACCACATTCAACCATCAAATATCACATAAACCGAGCAAATTCAGTTTATTTTCATTCCATATCATTTATAATATTTTATCACGATTTATTGCTATTTTTATTTATTTAAAAATAGCCAATTCATTCAAACGACGCTTCAAGCCATAATGCGGCCGTGGCGCTGTTTTTTTCTAGATTTGATTTACACATATATGAAAATCTAACCGTTGGATCTTCACAAATTTTATGTCATTAGAAAGATCTTTTCAAAACGAATCCAACAGTTCTAGTTTCGGGAAAATCCGACGGTCGGATCTCCCGCACTAATCATTTGAAGTTACGATTTCAAAATACGAACTACAGCATCATTATTCGATTTAGTTTAATTATATTTTTATATATATAAATATAATCGATTCTGGCGCTGTTTTTCTTCAGATTTGAATTAAACATTCCAGATAATCCAACCGTTGGATCTTTACAAAGTTGGTGTCGTTGGAAAGATATTTCCAAAGCGAACCCAACGGTTGTGGTTTCGGGAAAATCCGATGGTCGGATCTCCCGCACTAATCGTTTGAAATCACGGTTTCAAAACATGAACTACAGCTTCGTTATTCGATTTATTTTTATTATATATATATATAATCCTCTTTGATTTCAAAACCTTATCCATTTCATACATTTGATAAAAATGATGTTTTTATCCAACAAACATTTATTTCAACACTTCAATATTTTTAACAATTCACTTATATAATAAAAATGTGATTTTTAATATTAAAGCAATTTATTTAAAACACAACTATTTTATATAGTTCATATAGATGATAAAAATAAGATTTTTATTATAAAAAAAATTATTTCAAAACACGACTATTTTATATAGTTCATATAGATGATTAAAATATGATTTTTATTATAAAACAATTTATTTCAAACACGAGCACCATTCAACACATGAATTTCTATTCAACGAATGAATTTTTATTCAACTCATGAATGTTCTCTATAGTTCGTATGTATATAAAATAAAAATGTGATTTTTATTGTTAAAGCAATTTATTTAAAACACGAGTACCATTCAACACATGAATTTCTATTCAACGAATGAATTTCTATTCAACACATGAATTCGGTTTCAACACATGAAAATAATTTCAACAAATGAAAATAATTCTAACACATGAATATTTTAGAAAATTTCGACAGCATAACTGCAGTGTAGTTAAAATCGGGACCGTATCGATGTACGACTCCTCGCTCTACCTTAAAATGTAATGACCCGCATTGTCAGAGGTATTATAATTAATTTATTTAATTATATATAGTGATTTAGGGAATTAAATTGTCGTTAATTAAATTATAGTGAATATTTAATTAAATTAAATAATAGAATAATATATTTAATTCAGAAATAATCAAAATATTGGATATCACAATATTATGTGGACAGGGTCGTCCCTAGGATTTAGTTCAGCTTAGAGCTGAATTATATTGATGAATATATTCAACCGACGTCAGTTTGAACGTAGAATTATAATATAATTAAAATAGAGCGCGTAACGATGCGACAATTCGCTATTTGGCGAATTGAACTTCAACTGAATATACAGGCTTCGTTTTAAATCGGATTTCTGTGAAACAAGAAACGTGTGGAGCTGGTGGAGTATATCTTTCTAGTGAAAGAGAAATATCGGGATTTCGTCGTGTAGATTTTGAGTTATGTCCAAATCAAATTCTCAGAAATGCAGCGTCCTAACCATAAGGATTTAATTATATTTTATATAAATTTTAAATAGAAATTGAATATCGATATAACTCTAACGATGTAATATCGAGTTGTAAATCCATATAGGAATATTCTAGAGCTGTACGATATCATATGTGAAGATATACGATAATATAAATTAATTTATATTTAATTTAATAATAAACGGGTCATCTAGAGCTTTAAAAATAGCCACTTTTGCAAACGAAGTCAGAATTCGACGAAACAAATTTTGTTAGATCCACAATGTCAAATAATTGTTAGATTTCCAGTTTCGTGATTTTTAGAGTCACTGTGTGGCCGCACGAATTTTTAGAGTAAAAAACAGTCAGTATTTTTACAGTTAAAATATGTTGTGTGAGCATACGGAGTCGGAATTCGACCAAACCAGTTTTGTTGGGGCCGTAATGTCGAACTGTAGCTGCATGTCCAGTTTCATGATTTTTGGGTGTCGTACGTGATTATAGGTATTTTTAACAATAAGAAAATATAGCGTTGGCTTAAAATAAAATAAAATATTTAATATAAAAATATTATAATTACTTATAAATAAGCCTTAAAATTTCCTAAACCTAAATTCTCTTCCTCCAAAGTCAACAGATAAAAAAAATTCCGCCGCATTCTTTTTTCACTCTTCCAGTAAAAGTTCCATCAAGGAAAAGTCAAAATCAATGGAAATCAATTCAATAAAATTCCTATAAATCATCTCACAAACATATTTACATTCCTGGAATCATCCTCTTCGCTCCGATATGTATTTTGTTGAACTCGATGACCGGTTTCAACACTGGTTTTTACACAGCGAGTTCTAGGGTTTTGGATTTCGAGTGATTTAAGCATCGATGCTTATTTTCAGATGTAGATTTGGTTTTGTGGTATGAAGAGGGTCCGGTTGCAGTTTTTTGTGGAAATCCATGACGAAAAATGTCGATCAGTTACTGTACAGGGTGCGACGTCGGATTTCGATGGTAGGGTGCGAGATTCAAATGGGTGTGATGAAATCAAAGAGGACGAGACGAGAAGTTTAATAATGGAAACTGTTTGATGAATGGGGAACTGGAGAGGTTGCGGTTTGGCCATGTTTGGAGCAGGCTTCGAAGAACACGACGGGGAAGAAGCAGTTTGAGGATTTGAGTGGATGCGGGTTTTGTGTGGGTAGTATGGGCCTGATTGGGAATCAAATAAGCTAAGGCCCATTTAACTATTTAAATCCAAGTTTTAATTTAGTTTAAATATACATGAACTTCTAGATATCGTAACTATTACATACGTGATCAGAATCTGATGAAACAAGATCCGCTGGGATCGTATGGACGAGAGCTTCACAATGAAGCTGACTGGAAGTGGATTGGAGCTAGTTTGAAATTACGGCAAAATAAACTGTTTGATTCAGATCAAACAACAGTTTATCGTTCTTTAATGATGAACTGCAAATGTGAGTAAATCTCACTAACTCTGAACAGTTTATAAATTCATGATGTATTTTTAGAACTGTTAAATATTGGCTGATTGACTGTGTGTTGACTGTTTGATTGAACTGGTAGTCAGTTAGTTGAATTTCCATATTTATTCTGTTTAACAGAATATATCATATGGAATTGAAAGTAATGTTGATTTTATTGTGTAACATCTGTGGATGCAGGGAAACAGGTTGGAGGGACCCAACTGGGTTCCTCAACATTTATTTTACTGTTTTTCATATATTGTGATATATGATGTGATGTATAATCTGTTGTCGATTATATGTGTTTGGACGATACTGATCATCGTGATTTTATATGTTAAATACCATAACATACCGAAATGTTGATAAGGGAATATTTTCAAAGTGATATTTGAAAATAAAATATTTATAAATGGAATATTTATAAATAAGAAATATTTATAAATTGGAATATTTATAAATAGGAGATATTTAGAAAAAGGGAAAATGTTATAAAAAGGAAATCTTTATAAATCAATCGTGGTATTCGAAAGTAGTTAAATCGAATATGGTATTTGAAAGGAGTTAAATCGAATACGGTATTCGAAAGTAGTTAAATCGAATATGGTATTCGAAAGGAGTTAAATCGAATATGGTATTCGAAAGGAGTTAAATCGAATATGGTATTCGAAAGTAGTAAATCGAATTTGTTATTCGAAAGGAGTTAAATCGAATATGGTATTCGAAAGTAGTAAGTCGACTTAGTTATTCGAAAGGGGTTAGTCGAGTCGAGTCAGTTGAATAAAGTAATCGAATATTTGTTATTCGAATAAGAGTTAACCAATTAGAGTTAACCAGATGGAGTTAATCAATTAGAGTTAACCAGTTAGAGTTAACCAGATGGAGTTAATCAATTAAAGTTAACCAGATAGAGTAAAACCAATTGGAGTTAATCGATTAGAGTTAAAGAAAAAAGGAGTTAATCGAATATAGTTTATTCGAATAGAGTAAACGGAGTAAATCGAATATAGTTTATTTGAATAGAAAGTAAAAGGAGTTAATCGAATATAGTTTATTCGAATAGAGTAAAAGGAGTTAATTGAATATAGTTTATTCGAATAGAAAGCAAAAAGGAGTTAATCGAATATAGTTTATTCGAATAGAGTAAAAGGAGTTAATCGAATATAGTTTATTCGAATAGAAAGTAAAAGGAGTTAATCGAATATAGTTTATTCGAATAGAGTAAAAGGAGTTAATCGAATATAGTTTATTCGAACAGAAAGCAAAAAGGAGTTAATCGAATATAGTTTATTCGAATAAAGTAAAAGGAGTTAATCGAATATAGTTTATTCGAATAGAAAGTAAAAGGAGTTAATCGAATATAGTTTATTCGAATAGAAAGTAAAAGGAGTTAATCGAATATAGTTTATTCGAATAGAATAAAGGAGTTAATCGAATATATAGTTTATTCAAATAGAATAAAGGAGTTAATCGAATATAGTTTATTCGAATAGAGTAAAAGGTGTTAATAGAATATATAGTTTATTCAAATAGAATTAGAAGAGTTGTCGAATATAGTTTATTCAATAGGAGTTAATTGAAAAGAATTAGAGTTAAATCAAAAGAGTTAAGTAAAGAGAATAAATTGAATAGAGTTATCGAATATACCTTATCGAAGGAAAGAATTATCGAATAGAAAAGAATTGAAAGAGAGTTACGTAAGGAAGTTTGTTCAAGAATTAGAAGGGTGAACTTTGTCTATTTCAAATTTAGAAACGTTGTTCAGTTAAGGTCTGAGAGGTAGTATTACCCCAACTTGATTGACTTCATTTTTAACTAAGGAATGGTTAAGGTTCGATAGTAAAGGATGGTTAAGTGAATTTAGTAATTAAAGGAAATGGTTTGAGTTGGCATCGCGATGGTTTGTTTAAACATCTGTCTAAGTCCAATGAAGAAGCTTTGGAAATGTTTTCCAAATAAGAAACCAGAAATGTTTTCTAATAAAGAAAACAAGAAATGGAAATGTTTTCCATTGTTAATAACGTATATTTTCCAAATTTAGAAAATAAGAAACATTGAATATAGGGAAACAGGAGACAAGTAAATTAATGTAATAAAGAGATAAATGTTGAATGATGTTTGTTCGATATAAATTTCCATTTGGAAATAATATCGTTGTTTGCACACCTGTTTTTCTTCGATAGTTAAATCATAGACTATCGAAGTTTTGACCATTTTAACGTTGTTAATATGGAGAGACCGGTTGGATTATTATCCAAAGAACCACTTTGTATTAGCATAAGCGTTGCGAATCATATATGCCAAAGGAAATTGAAGACGGAGTTATGCAAGGGCTATCCTGTTTACAGAATAGTGCCTTCGATTCATCCTGTTCCTGGATGACTTATATGGATGGATGTTTGACAGAGTATTTCCAGACGATCACGTATATTGATTTCTCCAACCGTGCCAAGAGTGGAAGCAGAGAAGGAAACTTCTTTTAGCTAACACATAATGTATGGTTGAGGACGTCAATCGGTGATTAGATGGATCTGACGATGTGACATTCGAAGTGAATCTGATGTGATGATGAAGCGTAACCTCAAGCTTCATCAACCTGTAAATGACAAAAATCGGGCAGGCAGCATGGCTAAGTCGGTCGCACCAAAGTAGGGTGTATAATCACCTGATCTAGAGTTTCATTTACTTCTAAAAATCTATTGTTGATGCTGTCCCTTTCGGGAAACGGTTGCTGATCCCAACCGTTGGTGATATACATTCGATACACTCAAGCGAAATGAGTGGTCGGTCATGTGTGGCCGGGTTGCAAGATGTTCTTGTTGAACCCAGTGTATTCCTCTCTAGAGGTACACTAGCGAAAGGTGGTTCCATACCTTGTCATAGCTAAAAATCCATTACCCAATACATGCTTGCGGTTTTGATTGTATACTATATATGTAGAACCTGAGATGAAAGCGTTTTTGCTAGCTGATTATTATATTGTGGTTGATAGACATTGCTATAATATCAAAAGTTTTTTGATATAAAGATAATTTGGATTCTCATAAGGGAAAAACCCGTTCCGTTATATGGCATGGTCTTATGAGATATCATTTACCTGCTTGAACTGTTTTAAACTGTTTTACTCATACCAGTCCATGTTGCGTGCTTGGTCATGTGTCGCATGATAGGGGGTTCTCGCTTTTCGTTAGGTGGCGAACGGGAGACTCTTACCCCTACATGTCCTGAAAATGAGGGTTGGTTGTTAAGTCGAAAGGCTGGCCGTAAAACGTGGTGCTGGGGTACCAATGTAAGCCACAGTCGGTTATTACCTTGCTGCTTTGGAATGATGTGGAGAGGATGGTTGCAAAGCCTACTTGAAACCGGATTTTCTGGTCATTACAATTGGTATCAGAGCATATGGTTAAGTGAATTACCTTGGCTCTGTGGCGTGACTCAGTAAGGATAGGGTTAGCAGTACCCTAGATTGAGTTGAGTGTATATATACGAGTGAACGTATTTGTTATTGATATAAAAATTTGTTTTATATTGTGGAGATTTATTGGTTGAGTTGTTTATGAGTTCTGGTCGATCAGTTTGATCCATTGTATCGGTAGGAGTTGGTAAACACTTGAACACGATGAACCGTCATGGTATGTTTTGAAAAAAGGGTAAAATGAAATAATTTTACCCAAACTAGATTTTTGATATAAAGGATTTATATTGAAATGATTATAATATATTGGATGTGTTGGCCTCTATTATAATCAAATAAGATTATGAAATGTGAAATGGTTATGTAAATAGCCAATCAGAATTCGCATATGTGAAATACGTGAAATTAGATGAGTAAAATCTAAAATTTAAACCAGGAATTGAAATTAATACCCTATAAATTTGAGAAGTGTTGGTAAATGAATTTGGATTGAATATAAGGAAAATTTAAGATCCTGGGAGATTTTAAATTGTTTTACTAGCATTATGAATGGTATTTTGAAGTTGATTTCAAAATGAAAGTGTTTAAAGAATGAGTTTTGAAAATGTTATAGTATTGAACTCACTTCGATCACTGGGAAATAATTCTGATAATGGTGTACACATCATCAGTGTCATTTTTGAGTTTCTAAGTGACGGATTACTACCAAAGATTTTGTTTTTGAAATGTTTTAAGAAAACAAGTTGTTTAGAAATTCAAAGGTTTTGAATTGGTGTTATGGTTTCAAATTGATTTGAAATAAACCCAGAAATTTAAATTCTAGAATATATATTTAACTGATTATGTTAAATTGACTTAAATGGTAAAAGGAAATTAGAATTTAACTTAAGCCCAAGTTAAATTAAAACTAAATTTGATTATAGAATAATCTGGAATAGAATTGAATGGATAAGTCAAGAATTTGAAATTTAGCTTGGACTTAGAATTTGGAGATCAAGAATGGTACTTGAGATTAAGATTTGGAATTTAGCTTGGATAAGCGAATGATTGGGTTTGAAGATAAGAACTGATTAGAGTTCGATTGTGATGGCATTTGTATCTGCTGAATTTGCAGCAGATGGAAGTGATAGAGTTGATATGCCCGACAAAAAGGTACCAGTTTATATTATATATTGGGTTTGAGATTTTGATGAGCCGATTTGGCAAGTCGCTTGGCTGTTTGATTTTCTTTTGGTTGGAGAAGGCCTAGAGAGGCGAGTTATGGTTTTACCGATAGGGCTGTACAAAGGAGGTTATGGCGAAATTTTCCGAGAATTTAAAGTGTTAGAAAATTTTCAGAATTTTTGAAAATTTTAGTTAGTCGGAAGGAATTAATATTTTAGTCGATATTAATTGGTTCAGAGAAACAAGAGATAAGGGGTAAACCGATAAGCTTTTACCAAATAGATAGGGTCATCCTCTAACTTAGCAATTTCGAGGACGAAATTATTTTAAGTGGGGAAGAATGTAATGACCCACATTGTCAGAGGTATTATAATTAATTAATTTAATTATATAAATAGTGATTTAGGGAATTAAATCATCGTTAATTAAATCATAGTGAATATTTAATTAAATTAAATAATAGAATAATATATTTAATTCAGAAATAATCAAAATATTGGAAATCACAATATTCTGTGGACAGGGTCATCCCTAGGATTTAGTTCAGCTTAGAGTTGAATTATATTGACGAATATATTCAATCAACGTCAGTTTGAACGTAGAAATATAATTTAATTAAAATAGAGCGTGTAACGACACGGTAGTTCGCTATTTGGCGATTTGAACTTCAACTGAATATACAGGGTTCGTTTTAAATCGGATTTCTGTGAAACAAGAAACGGGTGGAGCTGGTGGAGTATATCGTTCTAGTGGAAGAGAAATATCGGGATTTTCTCATGTAGATTTTGAGTTATGTCCAAATCAAACTCTCAGAAATGCAGTGTCCTGACCATAAGGATTTAATTATATTTTATATAATTTTATATAGAAATCGAACATCGATATAACTTTGACAATGTAATATCGAGTTGTAAATCCATACAGGAATATTCTGGAGCTGTACGATATCATATGTGAAGATACACGATAATATAAATTTATTTATATTTAATTTAATAATATTTAAATATATTTATATATTTAAATGGGCCATCTAGAGCTTTAAAAATAGCCACTTTTGCAAACGAAGTCATAATTTGAAGAAACTAATTTTGTTAGATCCGCAATGTCAAATAATTGTTAGATTTCCAGTTACGTGATTTTTAGAGTCACTGTGTGGTCGTACGGATTTTTAGAGTGAAAAACGGTCAGTATTTTTGCAGTTAAAAAATATGCTGTGTGAGCATACGTTGTCGGAATTCGACGAAACCAGTTTTATTGGGGCCGTAATGTCAAACGGTAGCTGCATGTCCAGTTTCGTGATTTTTGGGTGTCGTATGTGATTATAGGAATTTTTAACAATAAGAAAATATAGCGTTGGCTTAAAATAAAATAAAATATTTAATATAAAAATATTATAATTACCTATAAATAAGCCTTAAAATTTCCTAAACCTAAATTCTCTTCCTACAAAGTCAATAGATCAAAAAAAATCCACCGCGTTCTTTTTTCACTCTTCCAGTAAAAGTTCCATCAAGGAAAAATCAAAATCAATGGAAATCAATTCAATAAAATTCCTATAAATCATCTCACAAATATATTTACATTCCTGGAATCATCCTCTTCGCTTCGATATGTATTTTGTTGAACTCGATGACCGGTTTCATCGCTGGTTTTTACACAGCGAGTTCTAGGGTTTTGGATTTCGAGTGATTTAAGCATCGATGTTGATTTTTAGATGTAGATTTGGTTTTGTGGTATGAAGAGGGTCCGGTTGCAGTTTTTTTGTGGAAATCCATGACGAAAAATGTCGATAAGTTACTGTACAGGGTGCGATGTCGGATTTCGATGGTAGGGTGCGAGCTTCAAATGGGTGTGTTGAAATCAAAGAGGACGAGACGAGAAGTTTAATAATGGAAACCGTTTGATGAATGGGGAACTTGAGAGGTTGCGGCTTGGCCATGTTTGGAGCAGGCTTCGAAGAACACGACGGGGAAGAAGCAGTTTGAGGATTTGAGTGGATGCGGGTTTTGTGTGGGTAGTATGGGCCCGAGTGGGAATCAAATAAGCTAAGTCCTGTTTAACTATTTAAATCCAAGTTTTTATTTAGTTTAAATATACATGAACTTCTAGATATCGTAACTATTGCATATTTGATCAGAATCTGATGAAACAAGATCCGTTGGGATCGTATGGACGAGAGCTTCACAATGAAGCTGACTGGAAGTGGATTGGAGCTAGTTTGAAATTATGGCGAAATAAACTGTTTGATTCAGATCGTTCTTTAACGATGAAATGCAAATGTGAGTAAATCTCACTATCTCTGAACAGTTTATAAATTCATGTTGTATTTTTGAACTGTTAAATATTGGCTGAATGACTGTGTGTTGACTGTTTGATTGAACTGCTAGTCAGTTAGTTGAATTTCTATATTTATTCTGTTTAACAGAATATATCATATGGAATTGAAAGTAATGTTGATTTTATTGTGTAACATCTGCGGATGCAGGGAAACAGGTTGGAGGGACCCAACTGGGTTCCTCAACATTTATTTTACTGTTTTTCATATATTGTGATATATGATGTGATATATAATCTGTTGTAGATTATATGTGTTTGGACAATACTGATCGTCGTGATTTGATATGTTAAATACCATAACATACCGAAATGTTGATAAGGGAATATTTTCAAAGTGATATTTGAAAATAAAATATTTATAAATGGAATATTTATAAATAAGAAATATTTATAAATAGGAGATATTTAGAAAAAGGGAAAATGTTATAAAAAGGAAATCTTTATAAATCGAATATGGTATTCGAAAGTAGTTAAATCGAATATGGTATGCGAAAGGAGATAAATCGAATATGGTATTCGAAAGTAGTTAAATCGAATATGGTATCCGAAAGGAGTTAAATCGAATATGGTATTCGAAAGGAGTTAAATTGAATATGGTATTCGAAAGTAGTTAAATCGAATATGGTATTAGAAAGGAGTTAAATCGAATATGGTATTCGAAAGTAGTAAATCGAATTAGTTATTCGAAAGGAGTTAAATCAAATATGGTATTCAAAAGTAGTAAATCGACTTAGTTTTTCGAAAGGGGTTAGTCGAGTCGAGTCAGTTGAATAAAGTAATCGAATATTTGTTATTCGAATAAGAGTCAACCAGATGGAGGTAATCAATTAGAGTTAACCAGTTAGAGTTAACCAGATGGAGTTAATCAATTAGAGTTAACCAGTTAGAGTTAAAACAAGTGGGGTTAATCGATTAGAGTTAAAGCAAAAATGAGTTAATCGAATATAGTTTATTCGAATAGAGTAAAAGGAGTAAATCGAATATAGTTTATTCGAATAGAAAGTAAAAGGAGTTAATCGAATATAGTTTATTCGAATAGAGTAAAACGAGTTAATCGAATATAGTTTATTCGAATAGAAAGCAAAAAGGAGTTAATCGAATATAGTTTACTCGAATAGAGTAAAAGGAGTTAATCGAATATAGTTTATTCGAATAGAAATAAAAGTAGTTAATCGAATATAGTTTATTCGAATAGAGTAAAAGGAGTTAATCGAATACAGTTTATTCGAACAGAAAGCAAAAAGGAGTTAATCGAATATAGTTTATTCGAATAGAGTAAAAGGAGTTAATTGAATATAGTTTATTCAAATAGAAAGTAAAAGGAGTTAATTGAATATAGTTTATTCGAATAAAGTAAAAGGAGTTAATCGAATATAGTTTATTCGAATAGAAAGGAAAAGGAGTTAATCGAATATAGTTTATTCGAATAGAATAAAGGAGTTAATCGAATATATAGTTTATTCAAATAGAATAAAGGAGTTAATCGAATATAGTTTATTCGAATAGAGTAAAAGGTGTTAATAGAATATATAGTTTATTCAAATAGAATTAGAAGAGTTGTCGAATATAGTTTATTCAATAGGAGTTAATTGAAAAGAAATAGAGTTAAATCAAAAGAGTTAAGTAAAGAGAATAAATTGAATAGAGTTATCGAATATACCTTATCGAAGGAAAGAATTATCGAATAGAAAAGAATTGAAAGAGAGTTACGTAATGAAGTTTGTTCAAGAATTAGAAGGGTGAACTTTGTCTATTTCAAATTTAGAAACGTTGTTCAGTTAAGGTCTGAGAGGTAGTATTACCCCAACTTGATTGACTTCATTTTTAACTAAGGAATGGTTAAGGTTCGATAGTAAAGGATGGTTAAGTGAATTTAGTAATTAAAGGAAATGGTTTGAGTTGGCATCGCGATGGTTTGTTTAAACATCTGTCTAAGTCCAATGAAGAAGCTTTGGAAATGTTTTCCAAATAAGAAACCAGAAATGTTTTCTAATAAAGAAAACAAGAAATGGAAATGTTTTCCATTGTTAATAACGTATATTTTCCAAATTTAGAAAATAAGTAATATTGAATGTATGGAAACAAGAGATAAGTAAATTAATGAAATAAAGAGATAAATGTTGAATGATGCTTGATCGATATAAATTTCCATTTGGAAATAATATCGTTGTTTGCACACCTGTTTTTCTTCGATAGTTAAATCACAGACTATCGAAGTTTTGACCATTTTAACGTTGTTAATATGGAGAGACCGGTTGGATTATTATCCAAAGAACCACTCTGTATTGGCATAAGCGTTGCAGATCATATATGCCAAAGGAAATTGAAGACGAAGTTATGCAAGGGCTATCCTGTTTACAGAATAGTGCCTTCAGTTCATCCTGTTCCTGGATGACTTGTATGGACGGATGTCTGACAGAGTATTTCCAGACGATCACGTATTTTGATTTCTCCAACCGTACGAAGAGTGGAAGCGGAGAAGGAAACTTCTTTTAGCTAACACATAATGTATGGTTGAGGACGTCAATCGGTGATTTGATGGAATTGACGATGTGAGATTTGAAGTGAATCCGATGTGATCATGAAGCGTAACCTCATGCCTCATCAACCGGTAAATGACAGAAATCGGGCAGGCAGCATGGCTAAGTTGGTCGCACCGAAGTAGGGTGTATAATCACCTGATCTAGAGTTTCATTTACTTCTAAAAATCTATTGTTGATGCTGTCCCATTCGGGAAACGGTTGTTGATCCCAACCGTTGGTGATATACATTCGATACACTCAAGCGAAATGAGTGGTCGGTCATGTGTGGCCGGGTTGCAAGATGTTCTTGTTGAACGCAGTGTGTTCCTCTCTAAAGGAACACTAGCGAAAGGTGGTTCCATACCTTGTCATAGTTGGAAATCCATTACCCAATACGTGCTTGCGGTTTTGATTGTATACTATATATGTAGAACGTGAGATGAAAGCATTTCTGCTAGATGATTATTATATTGTGGTTGATAGACATTACTATAATATCAAAAGGTTTTTGATATAAAGATAATTTGGATTCTCATAAGGGAAAAACCCGTTCCGTTATACGGCGTGGTCTTATGAGATATCATTTACCTGCTTGAACTGTTTTAAACTGTTTTACTCATACCAGTCCCATGACTGACCCAGAGTTTATTTGTTTGTTTCCCTAAACTCTTGGGTGCCTAAATTTGTACCGGCAGTCAAGTAGTCGGGATTTACAGATATACTGGAAAAGCTTGGAGCAGGAGGCTTCAGGATTATATAGCTATAGTTATTTCTGTTGTGTTGTAAGTGTTGTACTTTGATAATGATATGTATATTCAAGTACAGATTTGTATTTCAAAGTTATGTTTTGAAATATATTTATTCGTTCCACTATGAGATTCGTGTTACTCTAATATTGTGTTCTTCTTCTTCTTCTATTCTAAGTTTCTATCTTATCTTTCCTCACCCTCTAATTACTTTCATTAATGAACGGTATTTTTCAATGTTTGGTTAGTCACCAGTGAGATTATGGCGATAACCAAAGTCGTCAAAAACCCGGGTCATTACATTAAAACCTTGCGGTTTTTGACAATGGGGATTTCATGCATTTAATTCGCACGCAGGCGAGCATGTTTTCTTTCAATTCCACAACCTATTCTAATTTTGTTTTCAACCACAAATGGGTGTTTTTCAACCACAGTCAATCATTCTCTACCACAAACAATTCTATCAACCATTCGCATTATTCACCAAATTTCACATCAACCAAATAATCCAAACACTATCACAACCAATAAATATCGCCCATGGTCTGTGGACGAGAGGAGTATATATATATATATATATATATATTCGTATATAAATATATTTCAATTCACTTCAATTCATTTCATTGTCATTTCATCGCTTATATAATATTTACAAGGCATATATAACTTATACATCGAACATACAACTTATACAATGCTTATACATGAGGTGTACAACGCTTATATAACTCATACATCGACTATATAATTTATACATCATTGTTTTCCATATCGTTTATAAATTAGAAATCTCACATTGGGTTCCACTCCACCAAAAATAGCAGAAGGCTCAGAAAAATATCCGGTCTCTTCTAGAATGTAGAAGACGTCCACACGAGTCCACTGTCTCTTGTTTCACTGAATTTCATCAAGAAAAGAAAAAGATACGATTTTTTTACAGTGAAATCAAAAACCGTAGCGCTTTAATGTGCTATAATATAGTTAAATTAAAAACAGTCGTACCTTCTCTGAAATTGTTCAAAACTAGGTTTTGAATTTTCGCGAGATCCGTGCAACGATTCGTCGATCGGTCTTCACCAGGTGGCAGAGCTTGGAAAACCGCGCCCTATGGTACCCACCGCCATCAGTTCGAACCCAGATCGGAGGAGCACGGTGGAGCGATTTGCGGCGACTTCCAGGGGCTCGATCTCCCTGATGGCTGAACTATGGAGGGCGCCACCTATATAGATTTGAAGCTGGAAGAGAGCTCTTCGAAATCCCCAACAAGACCAATGCGTTTTGATGAGAGATCAAAGAGAAAAGGAGGAGAGAAGGTTGGAAGGGGAAGCCGCCATCGGTTGAAGGTGTATCGGGGAGAGAGAATGTTAAATGGGCCAATGAGATATTTTTATTTATTTATATATTTTTAAATTTCCAAAATACCCCTTATCACATATGAACTCCTATCCAAACCCAATGACAATCGTCCCTAGCTAAATACCCCTATTCCGAACACAATGGGAAATGTTTCGAAGGTCCGTTCGACTATTTCAGTCAGTTTCCCTTCAAATTAAAATATAAAACATTCAATATTTGATTTAAACGTACATTTCAATTTGCTGGGGCCACATACTGATTCTAAAAATTCCAGAAAATTAATTCTAGCTATGTCTTGACGATACGGTCCCACCAAACTAGTTTCGTCGAATTCTGAGATCATTTGGAAAATGGCCCTTTTCTGGTCGATCCAATTTAACTATAATCGACCAAAACACATTTTTCTTTGCCACGCTCACATACTAGCTTCAAAAATTATGAAATTTGAAACCTATCAATAATTTGACATCTCGGACCCAACAAAATTGGTTTCGTCGAATTCCGAGGTCGTTTGCAAAATGTCTATTTTCAAGAGCTATATATTCTCTATAGCGACCTTTCTGAAAATTCATTTGGCCATAAATTTTGATTCCCGTTATGAAATTCTGATTTTTCAGATTCATTAGAAAGATATTCACTAACAGATTTAAATATTTTTGGTTTCACTAAAATCCGTTTTATTTTGCACCTGGTACAGTCAGTCGACGTTTGAATTGAAATTTCGAAACTGCCGCGCCATTTCAGGCCTTGTTTATAATTCAAATTAATTACACTCATTTTCAAACATTTATTCAAACATAATTTTCATCGTTATTATTTAAAATAATTATTTTAAATATTTAAAATCCACTAAATTAGCCAAATTTAAAATTTCAAACTGGTTCAGATTTTCCGGGTTGTTACATATCGCGTGGTGATCAGAAATTGATCGTGAAGGCTGCTCGGTTAGTGACCGTTTACCGGTGATTGGGAAGGACTGGAGTGATGGAGGTAGGGGAGTGAGATGAGGCACATCGTTTGGTATGTTATGATGAAGTTATGATTATTGGAGATTTTTGTGGCGGAAGGCCCTAGTTTCGTGCGTAAGGAATTTTTGAAGAGGCAGCTATTTACAAGAGAGATAAGCAGAGGATCAAGCATTTTTTCTCTGGAGAAGAAGTTTAAGTCAGGCTACTTTCTAATTTGCAAATTGTATCAGCACGTGAATACGAGAATAGGCATGGTATCAGATGGTCAGCCTGTAGATGAATGATGGTGGGGTGGTGGAATGATTTAGGTGTTCAAGTTGGGGAGTGTCAGATGAAAGGAAACATGAGAGGCAACCGTATTTTTGGGTTAAGCAGAAAGAATAAAGTTGGACTGACGTTTTTCCAAAGTAATTAGTATTAATTTTATATTAAATAATAATCAGTTATACCAATTTAAAACATATACGTATGATTTTTAATTTATAACTCAATGTGTAGGTGAAGGACTCGAAGTACTTACTGAAGAAAAAAACTGAAGGAACAAAGGGATACAGTGATGGTTCGGCCCATTTCTGATTTAATAAATGTAATTCACGACCCGAATTTATAATTCACGTAGCTAACATAGGTTAATAATTGATTAGTGAAGTAATCAGCCATTATACCTTAATTAAAATGAATTTAGTTCAGTCTATTTAGTTTGACAAAATTAATTAGGTTAATTAAGGTTTATATTTATTTAAATTAAACCAATAGGTATAATCTGTATAACATGCTCATATTAACAGAATTGGACAGAACAAGTAACTTTGGAACCGAATTGACGAGCATATCATAATGGAATAGATGTCGAAGCACTTGGAATCAACTGGAATTTTTAATTAAATTGAACACTCATTTAATTTAATTAAAAACAACTGTTTTAACGTCAAACGGAAGTCAAGGTGAGATAAATTCACTCAGTTCTTTGCACTTATATTTTATATAAGTTGGGTTATATAATTGTGTGCTATGGTTGCTAATGGTTGACTGTTTGTTAAATATACATGTATATTTATTGATTGAGCCGATGAAATTAAGCGTTGTTTAATTTCAGTGAAACACCAAATCGTTATTCTAACGATTAGAACCAATTGATGTAACTTAACTTATTGGTCACGTTTATAAAATAAACGTGTTAAATTTAATGAATTTGTTTGAATTGTTATTGTTGTGTTAAATTATTATCAATTATTGAATGATATTATTTTGAGGTAACGTGTTTGGATGCAGGGAATAACAGGTTAGAGGGATCCAATTCACCAGTAGTTGTTAAATTTTATTATATTATAATATATGTTAAATAATATGGAATTGTTATGCAGGGATTGACAGGTTGGAGAAATCCCACAGGATTTCTCACTATTAATTATAATGTTTATCAATATGATTTGTTGTCTTCATTTGGATGTGAAATTGGTTTATATTTCACGATTTGGTACTTTAGGAGATATTTACCTCTTTAGTGTCGTGGATAAAAGGAAGATTTTGAAATCGATATTAAATCGACTGTGAATGTTTTCAAAGTAATATTTATATATTTGGAATACGATGTTTGTTTTAAAAATAAACATTGAAGATTTATTTATGTTTTTAAAAACTATTTAAATAATTTTAATTAATCGAATTTCCAAGATTTATAAATAAATGTTTAAGCGGTATGGAAATGTTAAAATGATTGTGAAAAAGGGATTAAGCGGTGTAAATGGAAGTGTATGGGAGTTTATTTAAAAGGAATGAAAAGTGATTTTTTGTAATTAATGAATGTTTTCACAAACATTGTAAGAACCCGTAACTTCCCCGTGAAGGAAAGAGTGGATACTTTGAGAACAACACATAAAAGAACGCAGACGGAAGAACATTTCATTGTTATTACAACAATTCCATCAGATACAAGAATATACAGAGCATAAATGAATAAAATACATTCGAATAATATCAGAGATTACAATAAAGTACACAGCAGCGGCAAATAATACAAAAGCACAACTAGAAGTAATGCACGGATACAGAGCTTTCCAAGCATCGTTCCAGCTTTAAATCAGGACCCTGTGAATATAAATCTGCAAAACCAAAACTACTAGCTGCCCGTGTCGAAAATAAGGGCACCCAGAGTTTAGGTTAAAACAATAAACTCCAGGTCAGTCATGTGACTGGTGTGAGAACTAAAACAGTTATTCAAAACTTTAAAAGAGAGTAATTCAAGGGACCACGCCGTATAACACGGAACGGGTTTCTTCCCAAGAATACTAGTGCATATAACAAAACAGCGCAATGATCTTTGGAAAAATGAAGCTATTATAAGACCCAGGTCCCATCACACAATGCAACGCAAGCCGGAGGATAGGGTTTTCCCTTATAATAGCCAAACATGCTTGGTACGTTTAAAACAAATCACTTGATACTATAATAAGTGTATAGTGTCAAAACAGTTCAATCATAAATATCAATCATAGGCAGCATGGGTACCATATATCATGTCGCCATACTAGTTCTACAATTAAAACCGCAATATCACGTATTGGAAATTGGATTTCCGTCATGAGTCGAGGCAAGGGGCAAGCTCCTCTCCGATTCGAGACACTCTAGCAAATGCCTCAGGACCCCACTATGATCCTTGGATCTTCAGGGCCAGTCCTCTCTTACTTTTGAGGATTGGCAATTCCTGAACACACGTTTCCTGGTCCTTATAGACCTATATCCGAGGCGCCTCACATTCCAATAACCACACAGGTGAAAAGTATATAAATGTCAGGGCTGGTAGGTCACTGACACCACCCTAGCTAGAAAGAAACGTCGTGCTCTCCCTGTAGTCACTATCCCGTTTTTGACTCATACCGAGGTGTGAGGCTCGCGATTTCACGTTATACACAAAGCTATGCCACACAGGCCGTGCTTTGATCATCAACCACAAGACTTTGCTTTTCAACAGAAGCCTTGATCAATTGCCACTTACGCGTGCCACACTGGCAATTCACTCCATGCGACTGATGTCCATCAATATACAACCTCTGAGCTCGTACGTCTCAGGGAAGGGCATTAAGCAAGAGAATAAATTCTCCGCTGCCAAACAGATGTATATTTAATATAGATCAATCAACACAGAATAAAATCCAATGTCAGACACACAATCCATTTACAAGTTCGTTCTGGGTCTGAATGAAACCGGAGGCACTTTCCTCGCATATCCATCCATCTCCAAGTGCGTCTGGACGACCACCAACCGATTCCCTCATCTTGGGTGTACAGCCCAATCAAGATCATTGGTAATCACCCAAACGATGTGAAGACTTCTGGTCTTCAACCACCGTCTTCCTCTTCGACATCTCGTCGAATCGGTTATTCAGAATGGGTATAACCCGACCTTTCTGAATAACCTACGTATATGATAAACCAATGTTACACAAACACAACAAACGCCTCATTCCAATTCAGAATATTCTTTTATTCACAAAATCACATTCTTAGGGGAAAGGTTCCCTTTAATTTTATCCAAGATAAATTCTTTTAAATTTATTGTTTAATCTTCCTTTGGATATCATTTCAAACTAGTCGGGATTAGCGAACCACAACGAAGTAATTATTTATTTTATTTCCCAATCCCAACCTATTCATCCCATGGAACTAAACTGGTAATACTCCATATCTAACACCACGGTGTTATCGGTAAAATTAATTACCATTTCACGTTCAAATCTAATTAAAGATTTAACTATCGCATTGGAGCAAAACTGGTGGTACTCCATTCTCGATCACCTGTCAGATTTGATAATTTAAATTATCAATTCACATTTTTAATCTAATTAAAGATTCATTAAAACTCCACTTAGTTTTAATCTCTTCAAAAATCAACATCCTGCCTTTAACTGGGTTAAAGAACCAATGTCATCTAAAACACGATTCACGATAAACCCAAATCACATTTGATATTAAATACGAGGCTCTGATTAGAAAATATATCGGCTTGTATTCAATATCAAATTCTGGAACCAACAAATATCGTATTGGAAATAACGATATAGAATATATCTTTCAAATCCCCATAACAATATTTGTATAGTCACGAAATCCAACATCGAAATATTCCGAAGATAATTTCGATTCAACTCCAGTCCAATTCACGTATTGGGAATACTGATTATTTTTAAAATCACTTTCAAATTCAATTTATTTATTTCAAAAATAAATTGATTTTAATTCTAGTTCAAAACTAGTTCATTTCGATAAAAATCTATTTTTATCTTTTCAAATGTTGAATTCTTCAGCCCAATTTTTCCCAAATCATTTCTTTTGATTTTACACAAATTATAGATATTTTAAATAATTTTATCAAGGCCCGTACAGTCGATTTCCATCAACGGCCATCGAACCGCACTTACAACGACCTTTTCTAAATTTGATTTGGACATAATTCCAGATCCAACCGTTAGATTTCAAATTTCTAATATTCATTGGAAAGCTCTTTTCGATACGAACCCAACGATTCTGGTTTTAGGAGAATCCGACGGTCGGATCTCCCGCAACGTCAATTCGAAGTCAATGGTCGAAATTCACGAACTGCCGCGGTGCGACGCGTTCTATTCAGGCCATTATATATAATATATATATATATTATATATTTCATCGATTTCCTTTTTAAAACATATTATATAAATAGTTTTAAATTCGTTTTCAAAACCATTTCAATGCTACATTCAATTTCAAATCAAAATTGAATATTTCATATCATTACTATATAAATGATAATATTTTCAAAACGTTATATTTTCAAAACGTTATCATTACTATATAAATGAATATTTATTCTATTCAACACATGAATCTATATTTCTTCCAACACACGACTAATTTCAACACATGAGTACTGTCAACACATCACTATTTTTGTTATGTAAAATATTTTACAAAATTATGGTATCTATCGTTTGATTTTTAAATCAGACTCCACCGTGAAGTAGTTCTAATTTTAAATATGATAAAGATGTAAATTTTATTGTTAAAATATTTTACTCAACACTTGAATAGTTTCAACACATGAACATTGTCAACACATGAATATTTTCCCCGATTGGAATGAGGCCCAATCAATTACCATGTAACGTTAATTATATGGATTCCATACAACACATGTATATAATAGCAACGAGAAACCATCAACCATCATCCAAAGTGCACAACACAACTGCATAAGCATCAAATACAAATAATCAACGTTTACACAGCCTGTCGACCAACCGATCGACATATAATTAAACAATTTGGATTAGTGTACACTAAATTTCATCCCAACACCCGTGTGGGGTTTTAAATCGACAAACACAGATTTTTATTTGTGCAGTTGGGCGATGTGTAAAATTTATCATCCCAATCAATATCAGTCAAATCGGTGTATATAAACAAATCGGCCGATTTGTTTATAAATATTTATTTACTCACATTCACGTTAAAAATTATATTTTTAACGATAATTAATTTATTTCAACACATGAATATATTTCATTATCTATTTCACATCAACTTCACAAACAAATTTTCACAACATATCAATCAAACAAACAAGCCATCCATGGTCTGTGGATGACGGGTGTCGGGTGCTGTTAAGCACCGTCTGCATCCTAGTATATATATATAACTAGAAAAAGAAATTTAGAGTGGGAAGTTCTCACCGATAGCTAATCCAATACCATGACTCTTCTATTGTAGGAAATCGTCGCCGTTCTCGCCTTTTGTCACTTTCGTTTCCCATAGCCACTATATATATAAAAATCACATTTTTATATTCTTGCCATGTATATAAAAATCATATTTTTATAATTACTCCATATGGATAAAAATTCTATTTTTACACCACTACTATATAGATAAAAATTCTATTTTTACACCGCTACTATATAGATAAAAATTCTATTTTTACATCGCTACTATATAGATAAAAATTCTATTTTTAACTCCGCTACTATATAGATAAAAATTCTATTTTTACATCGTTACTATATAGATAAAAATTCTATTTTTACATCGTTACTATATAGATAAAAATTATATTTTTACGTCGTTACTATATTGATAAAAATTCTAGTTTTACATCGCTACTATATTGATAAAAATTCTATTTTTACATCGCTACTATATACATAAGAATTCTATTTTTACATCGTTATTCTCTACATAAAGATTTCGCCTTTTTAAATATAAAGATTTTATTTTATATTTTCTATTTTATAGAAATTATATTTTCAATACACTACTTACATAAAAATAGTATTTTTATATCTTCTACTATATAAAGGCCATATTTTTGATTCGCTACATATATAAAGATCCAATTTTTAACACTTCTATAAATGTAAAAATCATATTTTTATCCTTCTACAATATAAAAGATTATATTTTTATTATCTATATAATATGAAAATTATATTTTCAACCATTACATACGATAAAATTATATTTTTAACTTCATTATCATATAAAAATCATATCTTTAACTTTCCTATCGAATAAAAATTCTATCTCTAATTTTCCTATCGAATAAAATTCAGTTTCAACTAATATAAAAATTCAGTTTTAACTAAAATAAAAAGTGGGGAAAACTTACTGTAAAATGGAAGAAGGGGGGGATGTGCTGCGTCGACGGTGGCTAAAGGAGGGTTAAGCGGAGGCGCACGGGGTGATGGCGATGTCGGCGGAGGAGCGAAGGGAGGGGGAGGATCGACGTCGGCGGAAGAAGAAAGCGGAGCGGAGGGAGAAGGGGGAAAGGAGAAGAAGGAGGAGGGATCGAAGGGGGGTGCGGTGTGGTGGCGCCGCCCTGGGGCGCGGCGGCGCTCCGATGGGAGGAGCGGCGACGCTCCTCCCCCCTTTTCATCGTCTTCCCTTTTTTTTTTCTTTAACCGATTCTGAGTGGAAGAGAAAGGGGGGGGGGGGGCAAGGTTTTATATAATAATTTATATTTTAATTTATTTTAATTTCAAAAAGTTGACTTTTACATACGACCTCTAAACGAGGCCCACCGCCTGTCGTCCATAGCGTTTCACCCCCATTCTGAACACAATGGGATATGTATCGTAGGCCGATTCGATCGTTACAATCAGTTTTCTTAAAAATTATCATATAACTCTATATATTGAATTTGAACGCGCATTTCAATTTACCGGGGTCACATACGAACCCTATAAATTGCAGAAAAATATTTTCTAGCTTCGTATTGACGATACGGTCCTAACAAAACTAATTTCGTCGAATTCTGAGACCGTTGGAAAAATGTCCATTTTCCTGTCGATTAAAATCAACTGAAACTGGTCAAACACGTTTTCTTTTGCCACGCTCACATATTGATTCGAAAAATTATGAAATTTGAAACCTAGCAATAATTTGACATCACGGATCTAACAAAAGTGGTTTCGTTGAAATCCGAGGTCGTTTGCAAAATGTCTATTTTTAAGGGTCTGAATTCCATAACGACTATTCAGGATTTTCAACTGGACATATCTTTTGATTCCCGTTATGAAATCTTGATTTTTCGGATTCGTTGGAAAGATACTCCCAAATAGATCCTAATGTTTTTGGTTTCGCTAAAATCCGATTTATTTTGCACCCGGTACATTCAATTGAAGTTTGAAATCGAATTATCGAACTACCGCGTCATTTTCAATTCTATTTATAATTATTTATATTCTAACGACGACGTATATAATATATACGTTCGAATTCCATTCAAAATAAATTTTTCGTCTTTATTATTTAAAATAATTCATTTTAAATGTTCAAAATTCGCTAAAATTGGCAAAATAAAAATTTTAAACTGGCTCGCATTTCCGGGTTGTTACAATCTCCCCCACTTAAAACTTTTCGTCCCCGAAAAGGAACAAAGTCGAAAGTGGTTTGATTAATCAACTCTACGTTCGATCTGGCTTCCATTCTCCAACTTTTCAGTTTCTGAGAATTTTCAAATTCTTCAAAAATTTGGCTAACACCCGGAATTTTTGAAAAATTTCGCCATAACCTCCTTTGTACGGGGAGAGATTTGGAAATTTATTGGGCCTTATTAGGTACCCTATAAATCCTAATAAGCATACACATAATTATAGTGATATATTCTGGTGTTTATAGGGGAGCGTGTATTGATAATAACTCCAGAGAATAAATTCTCGTCACCCTGTCAAAGCCTGAGGGAGTGTGTATTTTAAATGCTCCAGAGGATAAATCCTCGTCACCTCGTCCCGTGTGGGAAAAATAGTCCATGTGCCGTATCTAATAACTAGAGAGACGTGATTATTGTCAACTCTAGACCCGTGTGGGGTTTTTATTAATCTGGCAATTTTATCGTTACAATTTTATATTGTCCATATCAGTCAACAGTTCAACCTGTAAAATATAGTCATCGCCATACAAGCCTCTCGCTCGTATGGTAAATTTTCCACCTCGTCACACAAGCTCCAAATGCTTATGTGGTATATGATGAAGTATGCCTATCTTCCAGAAGTATGCCATGTAATGTAGTTCAAAATTAATTGTTGCTATCCTATGGCGAAGTTTATTATTTCACACAGAATAACCAGCACTCCGCATCCAATGGCATTCACAGGAGTTGATATAATAATATTTCGCATCCAACTCATTAAGGTTTACCTATTTGTCGGGCACGCAAATAAAATCTTTACTCAACAGCTATCCAATTTCCTGTTCAAACATATATAATACACAAGTATATATTTCTAACTATTTTCTAATCAGTTCAATGTGTGATTTAATTGAATAAATTTGTTCTGGTTTTTATTGATGATATTCTAATCTTCTCTAAATCAAAGGCCGAAAAGGAACATAGCCGAAAGTTGTTTAACAAATCTACTCAACTTCCATTATTTTGACCACGGCTTAAGTTCTTCAACTTTTCAGTTTCTAAGAACTTTTCAAAATTTTCAAAAATTTGGCTTATACCCTAAATTTCCGAAAAATTTCGCCATAACCTCCCCTGCACCGGGAGCAACGGGAAAATCCCGAAATTGCCAAACAGGCCTTTTGATCTCAAAAAAGAAAAAGAAAAAGCCAAGCGGCTAGCCAATCGGCTCATAAAATCATCATCACCCAAAAAAAATCAGTAAATTGTAGTAAACATGTACCTATTTGTCGGGCAAACAAATTTTATTCTCTGCTCTAGCCTCCTTGCTATGACCTGTTCAATGTAAGTACATGTATATGCAAGCAAATGCGACCAATTTTCAATATAATTCAATATTTGATTCTATTAGGCTAAATGGCTAAAAATTAGCAAACAAATAAACAAACAACACCAACATCAATCAATTAGTGGATTAACGTTTCAAATTCATAATTTTGATACATATATACAGAAAATCATGTTTTTGATGCCAAATCACAACAATGTATTCTAGCTATATTAGTTTTGGTTCTCACACCAGCCTAATAGAAATATATAGATATCAAACCTTCGTCACTCGAAAATAAATACTGGTAACGCTGCAGCATTATCAGAACCATCCCCGGGCAACTAGAGTGTGATCCTATATCTATCTAGTATATTAAAACTTCGAATATACGTTCATGACGCGTATACGCGAAATCTTTATATACTCGATTGTCCAAATTCAAAATAAATAAATAATAAAATACGTATAAAGCGATTTAAATTTCAAAACAAAATTGTTTTCATTTGAAAAATATACTCTTCACACTCATTCTAGGATACTACTGATCCTATCTCTAACGAGTCATTCTAATTGGACATTACTAACCCAATATCTGATGAATTCTTTCGTATGGTTCTAATGTGTCTTGTCTCAAGCTCTGTAAACCAAAGCTCTGATACCACTATAAGAACCCGTAACTTCCCCGTGAAGGAAAGAGCAGATACTTTGAGAAAAACACATAAAAGAATGCAGACGGAAGAACATTTCATTGTTATTACAACAATTCCATCAGATACAAGAATATACAGAGCATAAATGAATAAAATACATTCAAATAATATCAGAGATTACAATAAATTACACAGCAGTGGCAAATAATACAAAAGCACAACTAGAAGTAATGCACGGATACAGAGCTTTCCGAGCATCGTTCCAGCTTTAAATCAGGACCTTGTGAATATAAATCTGCAAAACCAAAACTACTAGCTGCCCGTGTCGAAAATAAGGGCACCCAAAGTTTAGGTTAAAACAAAAAACTCTAGGTCAGTCATGTGACTGGTGTGAGAACTAAAACAGTTATTCAAAACTTTAAAAGAGAGTAATTCAAGGGACCACACCGTATAACACGGAACGGGTTTCTTTCCAAGAATACTAGTGCATATAACAAAACAACGCAATGCTCTTTGGAAAAATGAAGCTATTATAAGACCCAGGTCCCATCACACAATGCAACGCAAGCCGGAGGATAGGGTTTTCCCTTATAATAGCCAAACATGCTTGGTACGTTTAAAACAAATCACTTGATACTATAATAAGTGTATAGTGTCAAAACAGTTCAATCATAAATATCAATCATAGGCGGCATGGGTACCATATATCATGTCGCCATACTAGTTCTACAATTAAAACCGCAATATCACGTATTGGAAATTGGATTTCCGTCATGACTCGAGGCAAGGGGCAAGCTCCTCTCCGATTCGAGACACTCTAGCAAATGCCTCAGGACCCCACTATGGTCTTTGGATCGTCAGGGCCGGTCCCCTCTTACTTTTGAGGATTGGCAATTCCTGAACAGAAGTTTACCGGTCCTTACAGACCTATATCCAAGGCGCCTCGCATACCAACAACCACACAGGTGAAAAGTATATAAATGTCAGGGCTGGTAGGTCACTGACACCACCCTAGCTCGAAAGAAACGTCGTGCTCTCCCTGTAGTCACTATCCCGTTTTTGACTCATACTGAGGTGTGAGGCTCGTGAATTTTGTTATACACAAAGTTACGCCACACAGGCCGTGCTTTGATCATCAACCACAAGACTTTGCTTTTCAATAGAAGCCTTGATCAATTGCCACTTACGCGTGCCACACTGGCAATTCACTCCATGCGACTGATGTCCATCGATATACAACCTCTGAGCTCGTACGTCTCAGAGAAGGGCGTTAAGCAAGAGAATAAATTCTCCGCCGCCAAACAGATGTATATTTAATACAGATCAATCAACACATAATAAAATCCAATGTCAGACACACAATCCATTTACAAGTTCGTTCTGGGTCTGAACGAAACCGGAGGCACTTTCCTCGCATATCCATCCATCTCTAAGTACGTCTGGACGACCACCAACTGATTCCCTTATCTTGGGTGTACAGCCCAATCAAGATCATCAGTAATCACCCAAACGATGTGACGACTTCCGGTCTTCAACCACCGTCTTCCTCTTCGACATCTCGTCGAATCGGTTATTCAGAATGGGTAGAACCCGGCCATTCTGAATAACCCACGTATATGATAAACCAATGTTACACAAACACAACAAACGCCTGATTCCAATTTATTCACAAAATCACATTCTTAGGGGAAAGGTTCCCATTAATTTTATCCAAGATAAATTCTTTTAAATTTATTCTTTAATCTTCCTTTGGATATCATTTCAAACTAGTCGGGATTAGCGAACCACACCGAAGTAATTATTTATTTTATTTCCCAATCCCAACCTATTCATCCCATGGAGCTAAACCGGTAATACTCCATATCTAACACCACGGTGTTATCGGTAAAATTAATTACCATTTCCCGTTTAAATCTGATAAAAGATCTAACTATCACATTGGAGAAAAACTGGTGGTACTCCATTCTCGATCACTTTTTAGATTTGATAATTTAAATTATCAATTCACATTTTTAATCTAATTAAAGATTCATTAAAACTCCACTTAGTTTTAATCTCTTCAAAAATCAACATCCTGCCTTTAACTGGGTTAAAGAACCAATGTTATCTAAAACACGATTCACGATAAACCCAAATCACATTTGATATTAAATACGAGGCTCTGAATAGAAAATATATCGGCTTATATTCAATATCAAATTCTGGAACCAACAAATATCGTATTGGAAATAACGATATAAAATATATCTTTCAAATCCCCATAACAATATTTGTATAGTCACGAAATCCAACATCGAAATATTCCGAAGATAATTTCAATTCAACTCCAGTCCAATTCACGTATTGGGAATACTGATTATTTTTAAAATCACTTTCAAATTCAATTTATTTATTTAAAAAATAAATTGATTTTAATTCTAGTTCAAAACTAGTTCATTTCGATAAAAATCTATTTTTATCTTTTCAAATGTTGAATTCTTCAGCCCAATTTTTCCCAAATCATTTCTTTTGATTTTACACAAATTATAGATATTTTAAATAATTTTATCAAGGCCCGTACAGTCGATTTCCATCAACGGCCATCGAACCGCACTTACAACGACCTTTTCTAAATTTGATTTGGACATAATTCCAGATCCAACCGTTAGATTTCAAATTTCTAATATTCATTGGAAAGCTCTTTTCGATACGAACCCAACGATTCTGGTTTTAGGAGAATCCGACGGTCGGATCTCCCGCAACGTCAATTCGAAGTCAATGGTCGAAATTCACGAACTGCCGCGGTGCGACGCGTTCTATTCAGGCCATTATATATAATATATATATATTATATATATTTCATCGATTTCCTTATTAAAACATATTATATAAATCGTTTTAAATTCGTTTTCAAAACCATTTCAATGCTACATTCAATTTCAAATCAAAATTGAATATTTCATATCATTACTATATAAATGATAATATTTTCAAAACGTTATATTTTGAAATCACTTCTTTTCTATATTCATTATAAAAACGAATATAATCGATATAAATATCGTTCACGTCAAAATAGCGCAACTCTAATCAACACGGCTTTATATATTTCAATAAATTCGTTATTCTATTCAACAAATGAATATTTATTCTATTCAACACATGAATCTATATTTCTTCCAACACACGACTAATCTCAACACATGAGTACTGTCAACACATCACTATTTTTGTTATGTAAAATATTTTATAAAATTATGGTATCTATCGTTAGATTTTTAAATCAGACTCCACTGTGAAGTAGTTCTAATTTTAAATATGATAAAGATGTAAATTTTATTGTTAAAATATTTTACTCAACACTTGAATAGTTTCAACACATGAACATCGTCAACACATGAATATTTTCCCCGATTGGAATGTGGCCCAATCAATTACCATGTAACGTTAATTATATGGATTCCATACAACACATGTATATAATAGCAACGATAAACCATCAACCATCATCCAAAGTGCACAACACAACTGCATAAGCATCAAATATAAATAATCAACGCTTACACAGCCTGTCGACCAACCGATCGACATACAATTAAACAATTGGGATTAGTGTACGCTAAATTTCATCCCAACACCCGTGTGGGGTTTCAAATCAACAAACACAGATTTTTATTTGTGCAATTGGGCGATGTGTAAAATTTATCATCCCAATCAATATCAGTCAAATCGGTGTATAGAAACAAATCGGCCGATTTGTTTATAAATATTTATTTACTCACATTCACGTTAAAAATTATATTTTTAACGATAATTAATTTATTTCAACACATGAATATATTTCATTATCTATTTCACATCAACTTCACAAACAAATTTTCACAACATATCAATCAAACAAACAAGCCATCCATGGTCTGTGGATGACGGGTGTTGGGTGCTGCTAAGCACCGTCTGCATCCTAGTATATATATACAACTAGAAAAAGAAATTTAGAGTGAGAAGTTCTCACCGATAGCTAATCCAAAACCACGACTCTTCTATTGTAGGAAATCGTCGCTGTTCTCGCCTTTTGTCACTTTCGTTGCTCGTAGCCACTATATATATAAAAATCACATTTTTATATTCTTGCCATGTATATAAAAATCATATTTTTATAATTACTCCATATGGATAAAATTTCTATTTTTACACCACTACTATATAGATAAAAATTCTATTTTTACACCGCTACTATGTAGATAAAAATTCTATTTTTACATCGCTACTATATAGATAAAAATTCTATTTTTAACTCCGCTACTGTATAGATAAAAATTCTATTTTTACATCGTTACTATATAGATAAAAATTCTATTTTTACATCGTTACTATATAGATAAAAATTCTATTTTTACATCGCTACTATATAGATAAAAATTCTATTTTTACATCGCTACTATATAGATAAGAATTCTATTTTTACATCGTAATTCTCTACATAAAGATTTCGCCTTTTCAAATACAAAGATTTTATTTTATATTTTATAGAAATTATATTTTCAATACACTACTTACATAAAAATAGTATTTTTATATCTTCTACTATATAAAGGTCATATTTTTGATTCGCTACATATATAAAGATCCAATTTTTAACACTTCTATAATGTAAAAATCATATTTTTATCCTTCTACAATATAAAAGATTATATTTTTATTATCTATATAATATGAAAATTATGTTTTCAACTTTTACATATGATAAAAATTATAATTTTAACTTCCTTATCATATAAAAATCATATCTTTAACTTTCCTATCGAATAAAAATTCTATCTCTAATTTTCCTATCGAATAAAATTCAGTTTCAACTAATATAAAAATTCAGTTTTAACTAAAATAAAAAGTGGGGAAAACTTACTGTAAAATGGAAGAAGGGGGCTGTGCTGCGTCGATGGTAGCCAGAGGAGGGTGAAGCGGAGGCGCGGGCGGTGATGGCGATGTCGGCGGAGGAGCGAATGGGGGTTGGGGAGGATCGACGTCGGCGGAAGAAGGAAGCGGAGTGGAGGGAGAAGGGGGAAAGGAGAAGAGGGAGGAGGGATCGAAGGGGGGGTGCGGTGTGGCGGCGCTCCGATGCGAGGAGCGGCGGCGCTCCTCCCCCCTCTTCATCATCTTCCTTTTTTTCCTTCAATCGATTCTGAGTGGAAGAGAAAAAGGGGGGGGGGGGCAAGGTTTTATATAATAATTTATATTTTAATTTATTTTAATTTCAAAAAGTTAACTTTTACATAAGACCTCTAAACAAGGCCCACCGCCTGTCGTCCATAGCGTTTCACCCCCATTCTGAACACAATGGGATATGTATCGTAGGCTGATTCGATCGTTACAATCAGTTTTCGTCAAAATCAACATATAACTCTATATATTGAATTTGAACGCGCATTTCAATTTAACGGGGTCACATACGAACCCTATAAATTGCAAAAAAATATTTTCTAGCTTCGTATTGACGATACGGTCCTAACAAAACTAATTTCGTCAAATTCTGAGACCGTTGGAAAAATGGCAATTTTCCAGCCGATTAAAATCAACTGAAACTGGTCAAACACGTTTTCTTTTTCCACGCTCACATATTGATTCGAAAAATTATGAAATTTGAAACCTAGCAACTATTTGACATCACGGATCTAACAAAAGTGGTTTCGTCGAAATCCGAGGTCGTTTGCAAAATGTCTATTTTTAAGGGCCTGAATTCCATAGGGACTATTCAGGATTTTCAACTGGACATATCTTTTGATTCCCGTTATGAAATCTTGATTTTTCAGATTTGTTGGAAAGATACTCCCAAATAGATCCTAATGTTTTTGGTTTCACTAAAATCCAGTTTATTTTGCACCCGGTACATTCAATTGAAGTTTGAAATCGAATTATCAAACTACCGCGCCTTTTTCAATTCTATTTATAATTATATATAATTATTTATATTCTAACGACGACGTATATAATATATACGTTTGAATTCCATTCAAAATAAATTTTTCGTCGTTATTATTTAAAATAATTCATTTTAAATGTTCAAAATTCGCTAAAATTGGCAAAATAAAAATTTTAAACTAGCTCGCATTTCCGGGTTGTTACAAACATTGTTTTTAAATATACGAAATGTGATTGAATCTCATTAGTGAATAAGTATAGTGAATAAATGAATTTGGAAATGGAATGCGAGTATAGACGTGTGATTCTAAATTTGAAACCAATATTTAATATTGGACGTAAAGGCTAGTAGTCTAAATAAAAGACTAAAATGGATATTGAGTGGAACTGAAATTTATGACATCGGCTTATAAATGATTAACTGAAATTATTTTGGAAAATCAGATAAGAAATTAAGGTATTAAATTAGGAATGGGTAGCGAATGGTTAAAAATTTATAAAGCGAATGGTTAAAGATTTATGAAACGAGTGGTTATGGAATTATAAAATGAATGATAAAGGATTTTTTATAAATGAAAGGAAATGGATGGTAAATGAAAGATAAAGGAATTCGTAAATGGAAGGTTAAGTGTTTGTGTAAATGAAAGGTGAACTGTTTTTGAAATGGAATTTATAACATTTGTTATAGAAGTTAAATGGAATTATTTTAGTTAGTTTTTATGAAATGACATTTTAAATGAATTTGGAAATGATTAGCGATATTGTAAAGCAATATAATCATTTTAAAAATGGTAAAATGGGATTATGGTGTGGTTTTTATGAAATTGGAACTTGTTATATGTTGGTTGAGTAATTTTTGAGGTGTCAATTTGATGTTGGTTTCGGCCTTCAGGGTTGATACTGAGAGAATTGTTCACTTACCAATTTACAATGAGGGTCTAATGAAATAGAAGTGTGATGGAAACTGAATATTCTTATATTAAATAAGAAAAATGAAATCTTTTTTCCAAATTAGCAGATTCAATCTTTAATTAATGGTTGGTTAATTAAAGTGGCTAAACGACGTTGGGTACTGAATTAGTAAAGTTATTTTACTTTTTTATGGATGAATGGTTGTTTATTTGATAGTTAAATAATGAACTATCAAATTTGACCAAACATTTTTTGGTACGGAAAGACTGAGACCTAATTTATATTCCAAAACCATTCCGAACAAACGAATACGTAAATTTCAAAGATGCTGATTGAAGATGGAGCAGTGAAGTCCGTGGATCTTCATAAGTGAAAGGTTTACTTGTCAAATTCTCTAGAGTCACACCCGGAGACATTTTGATGGTGATCCGGTCGTGGTCGAAATCTTCGGAGTGCAAATGTTTTTTGAATCATTAATTAGTTTTGAGGATAATAATAAACAACTAGACCATTTACTAATCAAATTGTTTCTAGCAAATATGAATTTGGATTTTGAGATCCAAGAGGATCGAAACAATGTAATATAGTCTAAAGTTTGTGGAGTTTCGATGATTGTTCCCATTGCACGTCTTGGAAAAATAATGAATTGTGCATTCTTCAGTATTACAAAATGATGTTGAAGTCAATATGAATGTGAGCGATGAAGTTTCTTACAAGTTTTTATCGGACGACTTGATTGATATGTCAAAATTGAAATCAAATTCTTTAAGAAATCAAGCTCACATTTTACATCGCACGTTTATTCATTTTGTATCATGCCAAAATTTAATATACTATAACCACACTTTAAAGATAATAAAATGAGAATTACTTAATTGAAATATTCATAATTAAGTGAAACCGACTTTAGCGTTGCATTCGTCCCAGAATTCTAGTTCAGATAGACCCCAACTTTGCATAAAACAGATAATGTATGAAGAAGATATGGGCATTAGAAGTTTGTATACATATAAGGGGCTTATATATAAATATATAACCCAAAAATGTTCAAAATTTTCGAAGGAGATAAGTGGGAAAACGAGCGAGAAACCGGACCGTTGTTGGACGACCCCCATTCGTTCTGGGTCGACCTATGGGTCGACCCAAGGTCGGTTGGATCAACCCATTGGTCGTTGGGTCAACCCAACGACGATCTGGGCAGATGCGTTTCAATGAATATGGACTGTTTTTTTGACTAGGTTCGCTGCTAACCCAGCGCTACATGTCCGGTTTGGATTAAAACCCCTAAAATCTAAAGGTTGGTTGACTATGTGAATCTAAAAATAGGTGGCTTCTTCCATTCCAATACACACAAATTTCTTCATACTCTCTGCCTTTATAATTCTATTCTGAAATAAAAATATATACAATGGAGGAATGCTTATGAAGTCTAGATCTACAGAGATAACTTTCAAGATTACATACAAAAAAAGGGATTGGATTGGACTTTTTCTGTGGCATATATTTATATATAAGAGATTTAATCTCTTCTTCACCAAGACCTACTATGAGTTCCCTGTCATTTTCAATCTGATTTCTTAGACTATAACATGACAGCTACATAAAATTGGGTTAGGATGTACATTGTTTATAAGATAATTGCTATACATGTTTTTCACTGTTAATCGCCTATGCTGTTGTAATAAGTAAAACATATTCCTTTGCTGTTGGATAATTAATAAGTTATATGTATCTATCCTCCTTTTCCCTGTTTCTATGCTTTAGTTTATTTCTAGTCTTACCTATATGCCTATGTGACTTGATTCTAATCTCCTACCTTTGTTTTTCATTTTTGTTTACGCTAAACCTAGGCCTTTGGAAGCCTAGGCTATATCCGATTAGAGTTTGCGTATAATTAGGGTAATAGTGAATGACATAAAAAGAGGAATTTAGGCATGTTGTTAAATTAGGGACTGTTTAACTATAATTTGGGAAAGGGATAATATGCACATGTTTAGACTTGCTGTAAATTAATAAAAATGGGTAATGTGCATATACTTGCTATAAAATAATAAAGATGGATAATATGCATAAACCTGTACATGCTGTAATTTGGTGACATAATTGGATGAATGGTATGCGTATGTATTAAACATGTTAAATTTGACTTAGTACCGACATTAAGTAAATGACATGTTAAAATATTGTATGTACCAGATGTAGGTTAATAAACTAAACCGCTGTAGAAATTGTATACACCTGAATAGGTGTTTTAGGAAAGGGTTGCACACACATAACGACATGTAATATTACAACCACGCTTATTCGTAAACCTAAACCTTCTAGGTTAAACATGATTATTAATAAGCTAAGAGGTCCTTTGTTATGCTGTTGTATCGGATTTTGGGGACTCTTAAATTCTAGTTATTTGGGGGAATAAGCTTAGGGGGTCTGGCTTGTGTCAATCTACTGTTTGGAACCCATATCAGTCAGTATCCCAATTGGTATTTTGTTATAGTTCCTCGCACAAGGTAGTGGCTAGGGCATGCTTTACTAAACTGGGTAGTAAGTGGTTCACATGGGGAAGGTGGGTACGGGTGCGTTCTGGCGGAGTCATGAGCGTGCATGATTCTGATTAGGGAAACTAAGTCACTGTAACACTAGCAAAATAGGTCTGTGTTATAAAAGTTGATGGGTTAGGGAGTGATACACCCTACCGTCGGGACTGACACAGGGTATTTAGGTATTAGGGAGCCGATTACATGGGTAGTAATTAGGGTACACCTAATCCTGCTGTTATGTAACCAGGTTAAATACCTAATCCTGTTAATCCTCTTATACTAGTATTGGTGCAAACATAACCTGTTTTAGGATATAAATGTGAAGCATTACTCAATTATAATTTATTCCTATTAATCCTGTATATCTTACTATTTTTCTTAGTTTATCTGTTACCTTATATGATATTGTATTTCTCATCCGGTCTTATTTACCTGTCTTAGCACTTCTATTTAATGCATATTTGATAATCATTGGAACTCACCAGACTTAATGTATGGCCCTTTTTCTTTCGCTTCTTTCTTCCTTTCCCCCCCAAATCCTCAAAGTGGTAGCACTTCTTAGTGATTAGGACTTTCTCTGTCAGCATGGATCTAGACTTTCTGGAATGTACCATTTTGACTTGCTATCTACCCTATTATAGCTTGCTATGAAGGATATGATTTTATATACTCTGATATTTTCTTTTTAAGATGTTTTATGAGATAGATTGGAGATACTTGGTTTTGATGTAACCAATTTTCATGTAACCTATTTGAGACTACATTTTGTTTTTAATAATGAAGTTAAAATTTTCCGTTGCTTATTTTATATATGTTTGTGAATTTCTGTACTGTTTAACCTTTGCGCTTCACGAAACTTAATACATTCTCTTATGAGTGGCATTTCGGACGTGGGGTGTCAAATTTGGTATCAGAGCTGAAGGTTACAAAATTAGAGAAAAAGTTTTTAAAATTGTTTTAAAAAACAAAATGTTTTCAAATGAAAATCGGTTTTTGAAAAACATATCTGTAACAACCCAGAATATCGGAACTAATTTAAAATTTTATTTTTAATTGATTTTATGGATTTTAGTGTTATAATAATTTATTTTAATAAATAACGAATTGAAATTTATTTAAAACTAAGTTTGAATGTATATATTTATATTAATTATAAAATGAGCTTCAAATGGCACAGTAGTCTGAAAATTCGATTTCTGATTTCAATTGAGTATACAGAATTCATTATAAATCAGGATTTCAATTGAGTATATTGAAATTAATTTTGTTAGAACTGTAGTTGCAACACATAGCTAGAATCCAAATTTCATAATTTTTGCAATCAGTATGTGGCCCTGGTAAATTGAAATGTAAGTTGAAATTCAATATTGAAGGTTATATTAATTTATATTTTAATTTTGATAAAATTATAATTTAATTTTGATAAAACCTGATCAAAAGGGTCGAATTGGCTTACCAAAATATCTTATTGGGTCCGGAATAAGGGTATTTGGCTAGGGGCGACAGTCGTTGGGTTTAATTTGGAGTTCACAGCCATTTCGAAGTAATTGGAGAATTAAATATTAATTTATATTAATATATATATATATATATCACATTTAAAACCCTAGGTCATCTCCATTTGTTCTAAGCCATCGCCAGACAATAATTTCAATGTTTATTGGCGCTCGATCTTTCTTTCCCCAATAACTCCTGAATCGTTTCGAATTAAACCATGCCTCCAAAACAAAAATGATAAGGATTTTAATGCTCTTTAAATCTATATTGAAGTGATAGATTCTCGTGTAGAAATAGGGGATATTTTAAGCTCAAACATGGCTCGTTTGCAGCCGATTTCAGTGGCATAGGGAGGCTCGAGTTTCAAGGCACGATTAGAGAAGGAAGGGGACTCGGAGCTCCTCAACGTGGTGGCTCCTGATCATGGTCTCGTGCATGGAAGAGGTCTCTGTCTTGAACCCTAGTTGTGAGTGCGAGTTCAGTAATGATCTGAGTGTTAGAATGTGGAAGTTGAATTAACTAAAGTAATTAATTTGGTTAAATGATTTATTAATTATCTTAACAAAGTAATTAATGTTTAAACTGTCATATCTTTTGCATACGGATACAGAATTTGACAAGTTAGGATGCGTTGAAATTGTCTTGACAAGAACTACAATATGGAACTGACCAGAACAGAAATAGAGCAAGTTAAATTTTGAGCTAAATTAAACGTTCGTTTAATTTAGTTTAAAAATAAATCCTCAATCAAAGACTGACGGAGTGGAAATCAAAGTAAGAACTCTCTCACTCAATTATTTTTCAATTATTATATATGTGACTGAATATGTATTTATTATCTGCGATTACAGTATTTTTTTGGTGATTGATGGCAGTTTACAGTTTTAATACTATTATCATTAAACTGTGATTATAAGTGTGTATAAATAAAACATTTATATTATAAATTATTTTGGGATGACAATTTACCCACCCATCTCCCAAATAATAGACAAGTTCACATGGATTGTGATGTAAACCCTACACGGGTATTAGGACGATAATTTTACACATTGCCCAATTATACAAATAATAATATTGTTTGATGGTTGAAAACCCCACACGGGTATAGGATGATAATTAATTAACATCTCCCTTGGATTCAATTGTATGTCAACCGATTGATTGACAGACTACTATAAGCATTATTTAATTATTTAATGCTTATACGGTTGTAAATAACACTCTGGATGTGAATTGAATGTTTAATAGTTGTTTATCACTATTTTTGAATACATTCAATGTATGGAATCCATATAAATAAGATTATATGGTAATTGATTGAGTCTGGTTCCAACTCAAAATATAATCAATTAATTTAAAATAATATTCGTTGAAGAATCAAAATATGATTTTGATTTCTGGTTTTGGATGGACACGAAAATATTGAAATATTCATAAATGTATTGAATATGAAACTGAGCTAAGTAGATATATGCCATTTTAACTCCAACAGATTTCTCTATTGAATTTATTCAATTTATAATGAATATCGAAAAGATTTGATTTCAAAATCTGAACTGTTTTTATCACGAAGATTCCGTTTTGATGGAAGACGATTTTGGGTTTATCGTGAACTTGTTTTAAGTGACATTGGTTCTTTAACCCAGTTAAAGACAAGATTAATTTCCTAAAAGACTGAATTATCGTTAAGTAATGATTCTTGAAATTAAAACCAAGTTGGAGTTTTAATGAATCTTTAATTAGATTGGAATGCGAATGAGGTAATTAAATTGACCAAATTCAAGATATGATCGAGAACGGAGTACCACCAGTTTTACTCCATGCGATAGTCAAATCTCTAATTAGATTTGAAACTTGAAATGGTAACAGATAACACAGTGGGTGTTAGATATGGAGTACTACCAGTTTTGCTCCATGGGATGAATAGGTTGGGATTGGAAAAATAAAATAAATGATTACTTCGGTAAGGCTCAATAATCAAAACTACTTTAATAAACCTTAATTTGGTTTAAGATTGTTAAAATATAATACAATATCTTTTGCAAAGGTTTTCAAACAAAGATTTAAGCAAGAGGTTTAAATGATCTAAATATTTGATAAGATTTATAGGAATGATTCCCAATGTAATGAATATTTGAATAAAAGAATATTTTAGATTGGAATGAGGCGTATAATGTGTTTTTATAGTACTTGATTATAAGATACACGAATTATTCAAAAAGACCGGGTCTAACCCATTTTGAATAACTGATATGATGAATAAAAGTTGAAGAAGACGGTGGTTAAAGACCGGAGATCTTCACATTGTTTGGATGATTACTAATGTCTTGATTGGGCTGTACACCCAATACGAGGTAATAAGTGGTGATCGTTCAGACGTACTTGGAGATCGATTGGATATGCGAGGGCCTCTCTCTTGTATTGGACATATGGGACAAGGAATAAGGTGCCTCCGGTTACGTTCAGACCCATAACGGACTTGTAAATGGATTATGTCCGACATTGTATTATGTGCTATATTTGTTGATCTCTGCTAAATATATATCTGTTTGGTGGTGGAGAATTTATTCTCTTTCTTAACACACTTCTCTGAGACGTACGAGCTTAGAAGTTATATATTGGTGGCAATCAATGTTATGGTGTGGATTGACAATGTGGCATGCTGAGATGCAAGGATAAAAGCTTTTGTTGAAAAGCAGGGCTTTGTGGTTGATGATCAAAGCACAGCTTTAAGTAGCACAACTTTGTGTATAGCGTTAATTCGCGAGCTTCACACCCCTGTATGAGTCAAAAACGGGATGAAGGATAGCAGGGAGTGCATGCGTTTCTTTTTAGCTAGAAGTGGTATCATGGTATGGAGCCCAGACATTTTTACTTATGTAGATGATGGATAGCGAGGTACCTCGGATATAGAGCTGACTAAAAGGCTCGAGTGATAGGTCCTATAGGACTGGGAAATGTATTGTTCAGGAATAAATAATCCACAAATGTTAGGTGTGGACTGGCATGCCGCTCTAAGGGACACATGTTGTGAAACCCTATGACATATGCTAGAGTTCCTGAAGTCAGAAGATTAATATCCCTTGCCTTGGTTCATAGATGGAATTCAATTTCCAATACACGACTTTCGATTTTATTTGTAAACCTATATGGAGATATAGTAGGATGGGGTACTATGCCGTCTATGATTGATACATTTATATTTGAAGTTGATTTCTTCACTATGCACTAATGATAATAAATGACAAATTTCGCGTATCAAGCATACTTGGACATTATAAGGTAAAACTCTATCCTCTGGTTTGTGTTTGCATTGTGTGTTGGGACCTGAGTCTTATAATGGCTTCATTTTTCCTTTTAGTATTGCGCTGTTTGTTTTGTGGTATTCTTGGGAGAAAACCCGTTCCGTGTCCTTCGACGTGGTCCCTTGATTTATCCAACTTAAAATAAAGTTAATAACTGTTTTAGTTCTTATACCAGTCCCATGATTGACTCGGAGTTTATAGTTTCCGCCTAAACTCTGGGTGCCCACATTTTCCACACAGGAAGCTTGTAGTTTTGGTCTGCAGATGATTCTTTTCACAGGATCCTGTATTACGACTGGAGCTATATTCGGAATGCTTTGTATTCGTGTATTTCCTTCAGTTGTGGTAGTTGATGTTTTCCGCTGCACATTATATTTTTGTATTATATTTTCCGTAGTTTTGCAATTTAAATCTCTAAAACTTTTGTGCTGTAATTATTTATTTATACTCTAATATCTTGTACTCTGATGTATATTGTTGTAATAGCAATGAAATGTTCTCATGTTTATGTTCTAATGTGTCGTGTTCTCAAAGCAACCCACCTTCTCGTTCGTTCTAGGTCGGCCGGGAGGTTCAGGTCGTCACAATATCTCCTCAATTCATAGTCAATATTCACTCGATCTCTTATTGAATACTTTTTCTTTTCTTTTCAGCATGTCTGGGTCACCCAATCTTCCCGAGGGCATTCCACTACCGACCAGTGCCATTCCTGATAATTTTGATATCCAATGCGAATTACTAAATGATGCCCTAAACATAAAATTTTGCATAATGATACTAAATAATATTTGTAACGCACAGTTAATATTTGAAAATTAAATACTGTTACACATATACAACAAGCAGAAATAAGGAAAGTCGCCATGTCTATAGACTTAACATAGGCAACTGCATCGAAGAAGTTGCTAATATCATGTATCTACATTTGTAATCATTTTAACATCACTAAATCATTCAACTTCCGAGCGCGTGAGCATTCAATGACACCCTAAACAATATAGCACACCAAAAACCCCCTGAATTGTTTGTGGTGGAAATCAAAAGCCTTTTAGGGTGCTGCAATTTTTGAGGTGTCATCGAACGCTCCTCGTATATGCATAACTTTTCTTCTTTTTCTGGTGTTTCCAATAATGCATCTTGCACAACAAACTATCAGGCTTCATTCTTGAAGCTTGTAGATGAAAATATTGAAATTGTGAAGGGTACAATGACAACCATCCACAGATAGAGTGGAGGTCAGGTTTGCACAGGCCCACATTGGCTGATAATCTCTCTTTGGTTTAAGCAGTTATTAAATTTGTAGATTGATTTAATGCTACAAATATAAGCTGACGGTTTTCATTTCTATTACAACTACTTCCCACTTGATTAGATAAATATGTTAGAAATACATCATAAATTTTAAACATATGGAACTACCAATAATAAAAAGTAGAGAAGATAGACTTAATATTTTTTGTATTTTATTCGCTACTAGAAAATAACTCTTATTCCCTTCCTACTTCAGGCTGAAAATTTCTTTGTTATATGGAATCAATGTCAAGTTATAAAAAAATGTATTAACAGGAATGTAACATAAAATTTTTATGCTGGCCAAGACATCAAATTTAATAATGATACAATAACTAAGATATCTCATATTTGATAGATGACTAGTAAGTTCATATAATTGACCATATGTATGACAAAATTATCATATATATTGTTACTGAAATGTAACAAATTCTATGGAAGATATACATAGTTGCTTTATTTGATGCTCAAACCAGAAGCAAAAGAAATAGTAGTCATATCTAGATTTAAATAATTTCATCCAAAAACCATCTCTTACCATCCTGATAAATCCAACTTTCAGTTCAAGGTCAATTTTGACAAACATCCATCAAATTTCCTTCTCAAAATGGATGCATTCTACAAATTAGCAAGCATTCAAAATAAAGCTTGATAAGAAATCCAATCAATTATGAATGCCGATAAGGTAAACAAAATATTAAATTGATGATTAATTGCTAATAAAACAACTTTGGGTAAACATAATAGATTTGCTAATTTCTGGAAGACAAATTGAATCAGGTGATAATGCATAGATTAATTGCTTACAAATCAATTCAAATTGAGTACCGTATGAGTTGAAATCACTACATGCTAAAATAGGATTATTTAGAAATTAGGATTACCCATTTTAGAAATCGGAGCTCAGATCAGATTGTGCGCTCGTCTATTTCTTCTTCTTCATAATTGGTTTCTTCTCCTGGTGTTGCACACCTTCTTCCTTCTCACGGGATTCGGTTTTCCATGACTTTCTACCATTTTTTATGCGTTTGTGTCTTACCTACGTAATTTTTATGCCATCACGACATTGATGCCCTGTGAAATAGCATTGTTGGCACCGGGCCAGGGTCGGTTGTGCTACCGGCATGGTTCTATATGTATTTTGACACTATGACACCTACTCAAGGACAACGAGATGCCCCGCTCCCAACTGCAGTCGTTGTAGGTCCACCTCCACGAGTATATAACTTTTCTGAGTTATGTAAAGACTTTTGCCCTATAGGAGGAAAACCATACCGTGGTACCGAGAGCTTTGTTGAAGCACGAAATTAGCTACGAGAGACATATAACATATTTAGTCTTTTTGAGATCGATGACAGAAGGAAGATACAATTGACCACATGGGAACTAAAGGTTGAAGCTTCTTACATGCTGGAAGTAACGCAGGCCGGAAAACTAATAACTACTTGGGATGTTTTAGGACAGAGATTCGAGATGAAGTTTTTATCCTAGACGGAAGAGGGATTACAAATGGAGAGATTTTACTCTTTGAAACAAGGGAACATGTCTATTAAGGATTACGTGAATAAATTTAATCAGTTGGTGAGATTTGGACTGGACTTGGTGAATACACCCCATAAGAAGGCACTTAGATTTGCGAGAGGGTTGAATCAACCTCTCCAAGGACTTGCTTTATCTCATATACCGATGGGGGCGACGTTTGAAAGGCTGATTGACATGGATCTTATGCATGAAGATAGCAAGGATGGGAAGAAAGACAGTAAGACTGAAGAGACACAGGTTAAGGGCGAGAAATAGAAATGGTGGCCCAAGAAAAGAAAGGAAAATAAAGGAGGAAAGCCTGACAAGGCTCAGATCAAGAAAGATATCAAGTGTTATGGTTGCAGAGCTATGGGTCATTTTGTGAAGGATTGCAGAAAGGCAAAGAAAGCCTGCTTTAATTATGGACAAGTGGGACACTTCAGTAAGCAATGCCCTAGCAAGTAAGGACGTGGGGCATGGACTTTTGGACAAGTAGATGCTTTAGAGGCTAGTGGACCTGATTGAGCTAGTAAAGTCACGGTTGAATGTTTGATTTCCCTTTTTGATTATCCTGTTAGAACCATGTTTGATTTTGGCGTTTCACATTCGTTTATATCTAGTTCTGTAGTAGATAGTCTGCATCTTAATACTAGTATAATTTCTGATCCCGTAGTAGTCTCAAACCCCATAGGAGGATCGACTCATTTATCCATGATGTGTAGGGGTCTGAGAATTTCTGTCTTGGGCATCGTGTTTGAATGCGATGCATACGTACTGGGCTTTATGGGCTATAGTTTGATTCTATGAATGGATTGGCTAGCCATGTATGGTGTCATTCTTGATTGTGAAAAGAGAGTAGTTAGACTTCTTACTTGTCAAGGTAGAACTCTCGAAATTTTTTGTGACCCACGGGGGTTAGTGATGCTCAGTTTTCTAGAATCACTGGATACTTCTATTGATGATTTGCAATCTATACCCATATTCAGAGATTATCCAGAAGTATTTAATGAAGTTAAGGGACAACCTCCAAGGCGTGAGATAGACTTCTAGATTTACTTGCTAGAGAATGTGAAGCCAGTTGCTCTACTAGTGCGCCACATGGCTCCTAGAGAGAGGAGGGAGCTTAGCAAGCAAGTAGGGGAGCTATTCGAGAAGGGTTTTATTAGGCAAAGCATACTAGAGTAGGGAGCTCTAGTCATCTTCGAAACTAAGGATGATGGATCACTTCGTCTATGTGTGGATTATAGGGAGCCGAATAAGCTCAACAAGAAGAATAGGCACCCACTACCGAGAATTGACGACCTGTTTGATCAGCTAATAGGCACATCGGTTTTCTCGCAAATGGATTTGGCCATGGGATTTCATCAGCTAAGGGTGACAGAGGACAGCATTGATAAGACAACATTTAGAAATCCAGATGGCTTCTTTGAGTGGTTGATTATGCCTTTTGGGCTAACCAATGCACTCGCTCATTTTGTGGACTTGATGAGTAGGGTGTTCAGGGAGTTTCTGAACAAGTTTGTGGTGGTATTTATGGATGACATTCTGATCTTCTCAAAGAATGAGGAGGAGCTTGCCCAACGCTTAGGAGAGGTATCATGCACTCTCAGATCGCATCAACTCAAGGAATTTTTTTCTAGTTGTCACTTTTGGAGAAAGGAAGTAAGATTCCTAGAGCATGTGGTCTCTAAGGACGGGACAGTAGTGGACCCTGCTAAAGTCATTGCAGTTCAAGATTGGAGAGCTCCAAAGAATGCGACAGAGTGAGAAGTTTTTCAGGGTTGGTGGGATATTATAAAAAGTTTATTAAAGACTCTACAAGGTTATCAACCCCACTCTCCCGATTGACGAAGAAGAACCTGTCTTTATCGTGGAGCATTGATTGCGAGGATGCCTTTCAGATATTGAAAAAGGCTCTGACAATAGCCCCAGTACTGACTCTCCCAGATGGAAGCACGATGTTCACTGTTTACGTAGATGCTTATAGCATAGAGCTTGGTGCGTTCTGATGCAAGTGGGAAGGGTAGTATGTTATGGTAGCAGACAATTAAGGGTTCATGAAAAGAACTACGTTACCCATGATCTAGATCTGGGTGCAATATTGTTCGCAATGAAGTCTTGGCGACACTATCTAGTTGGAGAGAGATTTGAGCTATGCATGGTTCATAATTCACTCAAATACTTATTCTCACATAAGGATCTCAACCTAAGGCAGCAACGATGGATGGAGTTCATTGCGTCCTTTGACTTTGAGATAGCTTATAACCCTGGCAAGGGTGATGCAGTGGCGGACGCATTGAGTAGGTAAAGGATGACTTTGAGTCCTCTATTTGTAAAAAGGAGGAGCTTAGAGTATATATTGACCTTCAATTTTAAGCCAACGACGGATTTCACATTGGGATTGTTAGCATCGTCTGAGGTGCGACCTAACTCTATTGGAGCATATTGGATCTATGCAGCAGGAGGATCCGCAGATGTCAGACATCTTGATCAGGCTTGGTAGAGGAGAGACTTCTAGTCACCTTGCTAGATATACCATGGACGAGAAAGGGTGGCTAAGAAGAGATGAAAGGCTATGTGTCCCTAGGATTGGGGAATTGCTTGAGGAAGCTCATCATTCTTGGATGATTATCCATCCGGGTGGCGACAAGATGTATCGAGACATGAAGAGAGTTTTCTTTTGGACTGGCATGAAGAAGGATGTGATAGAATTTTAGCTCGATGCTTGACATGCTAGCAAGTAAAGGCTGAAAAAATGAAACTTGACGGATTGCTTCAGCCCTTGGATGTTTACAATGGAAGTGGGAGAGCATCTTTATGGATTTCATCGATGGATCGCCCCAATCGAGGAAAGGTAATATGAGCATTTGGGTGATAGTGGATAGACTAACGACGAGCGCTCACTTTATTCCTGTTAAGAGTAAGAGGATGGCGGCTTGGCTGACATTAGTATATCTTTGAGAGATTGTCCAACTGCATAGGGTACCTTCCGGTATAGTAAGCGACCGCGACCCATCTTTACTAGTGAGGTTTTGAAGAGCTTACAAAAGGCATTAGGTATACAACTACATTTGAGCATAACATACCACCCTCGGACAGACAGACTGACTGACAGGGTGAATAGAGTTCTTGAGGATCTTCTAAGACCGTGTATCCTATATTTCGGAGGGACTTGGGAGGAGTATCTCCTGTTCTTGAATTTGCCTATAAGAACAGTTACCAATCTAGCATAGGCATGACACCCTTCGAAGCGCTATATGGACGACCTTGTAGATTGCCGACTGGTTGGTGGGAGTCTATGGACAGACTTCTGCTTGGACCTGAGACGATTAGAGACAGTTCTGAGAAGATTGATCTTATCCGCCGAAGAATGAAAGTAGCTCAAGACAGGCAGAAATCCTATGCCGATAAAAGGAGGACCGATTTGAAATTCTAAGTGGGAGATATAGCCTTCATTAAAGTATCACCGCCGAGGAATGTAGTTCGCTTTGGCTCAGTCGGGAAGTTGGTGCCAAGATTTGCAGGGTCATTTCCTATAGTGGAAAGGATAGGTCAGATGGCTTATAGGATCAAGCTACCAGATAGACTGGCAGTCGTACAATGTGTTTCATGTTTCCCATTTGCGGAAATGTCTACATGATACGACATAGATAGGGGAGCCGAGCACACTTGAAGGCATGGAAGTAGAGAAGGAAGCATCTACGAGAAGAGTTCCTACACATATCCTTAGATCAGAATTAAAGAAGTTACGTAACAAAGAGATCAGGTTAGTAAATATACAATGGAGAAAAGACCGCGAAGATGCGATGTAGGAACACGAAGATAGGATTCACGCTTCTTATCCTTTTCTTTTTGAAAGTACGTTCTTTACTTCTTTTCCAAGCTTTTACTTTGCTATAGCACCCCGCATTTTTAATGAAATTAAAAATGGGGAAATACGTATATATATTACATACATAGATATATTTAAGAGAAAAATTAAATAATGACAATAAAATTGCATGTAATAAGTTCATGCAGTGAAATAAAGGAAAAAGATTAATAAAAGAAATTAAATGCCGTCCATTAAATGCGAAGAAATACATGCGAACAATTAAATAGAAATAAAAAGGAAATTTGAAGAGCTTCAGGAATTTGGTCACAAAATTATCGTCATCGCATTCTTGGCGATTTTCTAGTCAATTTAGACTTATAGTTTGTAGAAAACTGATTTAAAATGAAGAAGATATCTTTAAATTAATATTGTAGCAAAACATGAAAAAGAGGAATGAGAGAATAATGTGTAGCATTGTCCTAAGTCTTGATAGAAAAAGACTTAGTAGCTCATTTGGTTAGTACATGTGACTTGTACGCAAGAGGTTCTGAGTTCAATCCCCGCCAGTGCCATATTTTGTTTTAGGGGAATGGATAAAAAGTGGCCTAGTGTGAACGCAGTTCAATTAAAAAAGCGGTTTAGTGTGAAAAAGGTTAATTAGAATGATAGTAAAAAGAAAAATAAATAAATATATATATCACACATGGGTGTCAACACCCCTGCTGCTGCGCATCATGTTACACACATGGCACATTTTTTATTGGTTAATGATGATTTTTGAGTTTTAGGGATGACGTGGCCTCTTCTGGTTGGCTGAGTGATGTTTATTTTTAATATGAATGGTTTAGATGAATCCTAGTCAGATCTAAAGGCCCAAATTCACATACTACAACTATATAAACATACCTAGACCTAGACCTAATTCCCAATACACTAATTCATATGCCTCCATGCTGCCGCAACCTAAGCTAGTCTTTCTTCTACACTAAAGCAAGTCTAAATAGGAGTAATTCATTTTGGAAGATAGGAATAGAATTCTACGACAACGGTTTAGCTAATCAAATTCAGAATACAGAATTCAGATATACTTTCTCTTCTTCCACTGTGAGTCCACGTTGCTTTCATAAATAATTAATTAAAAGTAATTGTGATAAGTTTGTGGATTGGATTTTATGAACATGACTATGAGATGAATCGTATGTTTAATTAGATCTATTTTATGATGCAAGTTCATATGTTTGATTAGATTTATTTTATGATGCTAGTTCATATGTTTAATTAGATCTATTTTATGATGCAAGTTCATATGTTTAATTATATCTATTTTATGATGCTTAGATCTATTTTATGATGCAAGTTCAAATGTTTAATTAGATCTATTTTATGATGCAAGTTCATATGTTTAATTAGATCTATTTTATGGTGCTAGGTCATATGCTTAATTAGATCTATTTTATTATGCCAAGATCATATGCTTATTAGATCTATTTTATTATGTCAGTTCACATGCTTATTAGATCTATGCCAGTTCATATGCTCATCAGATCTATTTTATTATGTCAGTTCATATATGCTTAATGGATCTATTGTTCTATACCAGTTCATATATGCTTATTAGATCTATGTTATTATGCTAAGCCAGTTCATGATCCATATGCTTATTAGATCTATGTCATTGTTCTATGTCAGTTTATGTGCCATATGCTTATTGGATCTATGATATTGTTCTATGTTAGTTTATGTTTCATATGCTTATTGGATCTATTTTATTATTCATACCCAATGTCTATATTCCATATGTTATTGGATCTATTTTATGTGTTATGCCAGTTTTGGTGCTTTAATTCTCTCACTACAAGAAAAACCGAGAATAGCGACATATTTTTAGCAGCGGAAAATTCCGTCGCTAATTAGCGACGGATTCTCGTAGGCTTTGTATGAGAAAATATTTTGGATTTTATATGCCACCTTATTATAAATTATTACCGTCGAATACCAGTTCTGTCTCTAAATCAATAGAAATTGCCGCACTTTACCGTCATAAAATATTTAATGACAAATTCCGTTGCTAATAGAGTCGGATTACCGTAAATATAATTTTGAAGCTATTTTCCGTGCAGTTTTCCAATTGAAACAAACTTTTCAACAAACTTTTATATTTATTATTTATAAAATGTTTTAAATTTGTGTTATTACTTAGTAATTAATTAGTAAATTTAAATTTTAAATAATTAATGTTAATAATACATTAGTAACTAATAAATAATAACTATTAGAAGTAAATAAAATTCAATAGTTAATGCTGATTATTATTTTTTCGAAAATTAATGATGATTAATTATTAATTACTATATAATATAAATAAGAGGTAATAGTAGTTAATAAAATATATTGTTGTTCGATGTTTATTAAATTTGTTTTGATAATCAATGATTATTTTGTAGTCTTTAATACGATTAATTAAATTAATGTCAAGAAATTATTAACACATGTTTGCTTTTAGGTCTATTATCCACCTCTTCGCACTTAGAACTCTAAACATTTTTTTTCATTTCCTTATGCCTTTCTTACCACACCGCTCTTTATCTTTTCATCGCTCTTCTGCTCTTCATCGCGCCGCCTTCTTCGTCGTGCCGTCGCTCTGCAGTTAGTGAAGTTTTTCCGAGTTTAATTCAAAATTACGGTTTTATTATTCTAGTAACTAACTTTCTTTTGTTACTTCCAATTTTTTATTTATTACATGCTAATTATAATTGTTAATTATATTTTATTATTTTGGAAATTTTGAAATTTGTTAAATAAATTTTGAAATATTCATAAAATTTATAAACCAAATTTTGAAACTTTCACAAAACCAAAAAACTAAACTTTAAATAAATTTAAACTAAATATAATCTTCAAATTTCAGAAAACTCATAAATGTTAAAAAGTTTAAACTTTGAAAAGTGTAAAATAGTATGTTGCAAATTCTTATTTCTCTATTCATTTGTAGTTTTCTTTAGTAACATTTTTTATTTTGTATATGCTAATATTTTTTTCAGTTTAAGTGCAAAATTTGACTCTTAACTAACGTTTTCTCCTTAAATTGAAAATTAGGCTCCAATTCGAAATTTCCTTCCAAATTAAAATTTTTACCGCTACTTTTTCTGGAAAATTTGGCTCAACTCTTCGTATTTTGCCCTGTAAACCATCATTTTCTATTGGTCATGACCATCCGTGCGTTCTATCTCCCAACCACTATATTAAATAATAATAAAACGTGCGTCCCCTTCCCTTGTTCATCCTCTTATTCCAGTTCCCCAAATCAAACAAAATGGCGACCGATCCTCTGTGCTCTCTGATTAAATTCTTCTTGCTTTCGTTTGCAGAAAATGGAGATCGATCCAAATAGACCACTGGAATTTTGAACCCCAAATCAAGACCTCTCAAAACGTTTCCTCCTCCAGTTTTAAGAACCGCCAAAGCACCCCTTTATCTTCTCATTCTTTCATAATACCCCAACATCTTCTTCCCCTTCCAGTTACGTTCACACAGCTGATAGTCAACCAACAATTTCCCCCTTTAGATTTGCTTTCCCTCTTTAATCACTCACCACACCTCCCAGACGACACCAGAACTCCGGTGAACCCCTCCCCCGCGATGACCCTTCCAAGTCCTCCCGGCGCCCAACGTCTCACACCACCAGACATCAGATCGAGCACCAAAAGCTCCTCCAAAGCCGCAACGAGCGAAGTCCAATTGCCTCCAATTTACGAGGAATAAAGCACGATCACTGTATGGAACTCAAGAGCACGAAAAGCTCTTTAATTTCGGTTAGAACACTTGAGTTGAAATTGCCTGGATAAGGAATGATTAATGGATGAAGTACTGCAATTTGTGGCCATTCATTGTTTTTTGTTTAAAGAAGGCTTTGTTTCCTGGGTGCTTCAGACTTACCGATGATGTTCCACATCCGCCTCCAATCGCATCTACCTCCGATGATGTTCAGACTAGCAGATTAGCGTTCTGGTATAAAATTCGAGAAGTCAAAATGGCTGTTCATTACTTTGTTTGTTAATTTTCTATTTTCCGCATCTGCAATCTCACGGATACCAATATTTCCTTTAGCAAATTTGACTTTAGACTTACTAATTCCTTTTAATTTTATGAATTTTTTGGTCACTGTTAAAATTATATCTAAAATTCATTTTTCTTCACTGTTGAAATTTATGTGAAATTTTAGTTTTGAATCAGTACAAATTGGATTGTGTTCCTTGTTCTGCACATGGAAAGATGAAGGTACTAAACGTGCCATTTGTTAATTTTGTGCAGAGGCCAATATGCAGGTATGTAATGTTTTTAGCTATTGTTAGTTAGTGGTTTCCAACAAGTAAGAAGGCAGTATTAGTCTGAGAATTGTTAAACTCTAGATGTCAATTGTGTCTTTGCTTGATCTGGTTGTGTAGGATTAATCTCGTGTTCCTTATTTATGTTATTGTCACCACAAAGATTACCTGCTTTCAGATTTTTAGCTGAAACATCTTGCAAAGAAACTAACTAAAGAACAGATATTTTGAACCTTTGCTGCATTTATTATTGTACTTGCAGCAGTATTGTACACCCGATTATCTTGAGAATTTGGCATCCAAGCCGTAGTAACATTTCATTTTCTTTCTATGTGACCATAACATTTATAGTTGTTGCACTTCATCAGTGTCCACTCATATATCATCGGTTACGACACTATTTCGATAATTTGAAGTAGTATGGGAATTTGTTTAGAAAAAGTGAAGCTGTTATCTATTTCTACAGGAACTCGAGCATATGATAAACATATCATTCCTTTTGTGATCTGATCCAATTTGATAGGCTCTCCAAGCACCGATGATAGACTTCTAATAATTTCATCAGAAATCTATATCGAGATTCGAAAATCGAAACTAAATGAAGTTTGAGTTTGAGAGCTGAAGATGAAGTGAAGTAGCCCATGGTTATTAATTTGACAAAAGATTAATCACAACAGTGTAATTTTATGGATAATGTTAGCAAAAACTGAATAGTTTTGTTGTTCATAATTCATTTGGTGTATGAATTAATGAAAGATTATGGATGTTGCGGTTTTTTTGTATGTGACTATGAATGTTCTTTTTAGTTCTAAATTAATATTATTGGCTAATTTATCTTTGTTTTTTTAAATATGTTATTTATTTTAGTGTTGAATAATATTTGTTGTATATATATATATATATATTTTGTGTCTATGTATATATATATGTATATATATATATATTTGTCTCTATGTGTGTATGTATGAGAATTAGAAAGGGAATAATGGCAAATTACCAACAAAAAAGTAAGGTTAAGTTTACCCTGATTTATTTTTCGTCGGTAATCCTTTGGAAATTAGTAAGGGTTTACCGACAGTTTTTGTGAATAATATTTTATTCTAAATTAATAACCCGTCGGTAAATCGTCGGTATATAAATTAAAATAAAAATAAAAGTAAATTAATGTATAATATTTATTTTTATTATAAAATTAGTAAAATGATGGTAAATTGTCGGAAAATTCATGCTAAATTCCATCGCAAAATCTGACACAAATACCGTCATGGTTTTTACCGACTATACCTTTATGTAGGAAATCCGTCGCTAATGCCTGTTTAGCGAAGGATTAGAAGCATATTCTACCGCTGCTATATGCTATTTTTCTTGTAGTATCTTCCCTTATTTTCTTTTCCTTTTAATGAGATTAGGCTAACTGCGAGCCTAACATATTACGTTGAATTATATGTACGAATAACGTGGGAACGTTGTGGGAAAAGATTGGGGAAATTATTGAATAATCTGTAATTGGCATAAATTGGTTTGTAATCATGTAATTGATTTGTGGCATGAATTGGTACAATTTGTATACATGGGGTTTGGCATAGTTTGTTAATAACAATGAACGCAAAGTAATTTGGGCATAACTTCGCATGACATGTATACATAAGATTATAGGCCTAATTTGGATTAAAATTATAATCATAATTTTAATGAGGGATTTTGGGTAATTGACATAATTAGCCTGAAATTGGCATGAACTGCAAATAAATAAATTGGCTAAGATAAGCATACTGAGACACGAGGTTAGACTCCGTTCGCGGTAGACGCCTGCCTAGAACCAACTGGCTTAACCAACAACCGCAAACAGTTTGTCTAATATGAGAGGTCGCAGGCATAACTAAAAGATTCTTAGACACGAGGTTAAGTATGGCTTATGGTGGAAGTCTACCCGGAACCACCCGACATATCCAGCGGCCACAAGAAATCGACTTAATGTGAGAGGTCTGTGCATTAATAACTAATTAATGTTGATTAAAGATGAATATGATACCTAAAACATGTTAGGTGTGTGGGGTTAAGTTAACCTATGTAAGATGACAACCTAATCAATATTACATGAGCAAAGTGTATAGGGTTAAGGAAAGCTTAAACAATAATACATATCGATTTGATAAGTTGATGGGGTTAAGTCAACTGGGTGGATAGACAACACTTAACCAATATAAGTTGGGTTAGGATAAACCCTGGGAAAAAACCTAGTAGCGGTAAGGACCTTTTTCAGACAGTAACCCACTTAGAGGTATCGATAACCCTGAGCTAGGCAGGGTTGGGGCACGCTTACTAAGCGATTATAAAGGGTCAAATAAGAGCGAGGGTGTAGTAGTGCAGGTTCCGACGGGATCGTTAAGCGTGCATCAAGGTGTTCTCGGCATTGGAAGATTTAGCCACTGTACATCAGTACGTATAAAGTTGTGCAACAAAGGGTTGCCACTTAGGGAGTGATACACCCTAAGCTGGGGCCTGCACAGGTATCTACAAGTTAGGGAGCCTATTGATTAGGGGTAGCGTAGGGACATCTAGTATATATTATGGGCAAGTAGGCAGTCAAGGATTGTATGAGGTGGATACCTCTTACTAGATGTTATGCCTGAGGGCTACCAATTGCGCAGTTGGGATCAACTCTCAATATGGAACTAGTAATGGTGCGATGTAACTAGCATTGGTGCGGTGTAGGAATTATCTTATAGAGATTAGAAGCGCAATCAACGTTATATCTTGCTTACCTTGTTCACCTTGTCATATCTGATTATGTTATAGTCATTTCTTATATCTAGTTTATGTCTTATCCTATTACTTTACTAATTATATAGTTAAATTCACTGGACTCACCAAACTTTATGTCTGACCTGTTTTGTTTCACCTCTTTTCTTTACTTTCCCCCCAGGTGCTTAGGGTGGGATTAGTGGAGCTTGATTCAGATTTCTTTCTTCCTTTCTACTGGAAGTGCTGAAAGTAATGCTCAACTTTATCTCTTTTTCATTTGTCTATTTGGAGTGGGATTATGTTTTTGTTTTTATGTACTCTGATTATAATTTGTCCCAGATGGATATTTGTGTATTTGACTTTAGTATTGGGTTTTGATGTTGTAACCAAACTATGTTCAGTTTTCGCTGCAATGAAGTTATTTTTAAAGTACCATTGTATATATCTGTCTTGTGATATTCTGATCTATACACTTATAATACTCCATGAAAGTTAATGCATTCCCTTTGTGAGTGACATTAATGGACATGGGGTGTTACACGTGGTATCAGAGCTGAAGGTTACAAGAACATATAAAAGATTTTGAAAGCCATTTTCAAAAGCATTTTTTTAAGAAGTATTTTCAAAAACATGTATTAAAGAAGGTGTTTTCAATAGAAAAGTTTATTATGAAAAACATAATCCCCAAGAGCCATATATCTTTCTTCCGATTCTCCATTTTGAATCTCTTCCTTTTTCATTTTTGAATCTCTTCCTCCGCGTTTAGATGTTTTTCCTAAGATATGTAAGGACTTCCGTGTGATGGGCGGAAAACCGCTTCATAGGACTGAGATGTTTATCGAGGCTAGAAATTGGCTCAAGGAAGTGGAGGACTTGTTTGGTATCTTTGAGATAGACAATGGAAGGAAGGTTCAACTAGCTGCTTGGTTAATGAAGGATGAAGCTCCATCTTGGTAGGAGGTCACGAATGGAGAACGTGCAATGGAGGCATGGATATGACACATGATAAGAAAGTAGAACCTATGAAGGGTGGAAAAATAATAAACTCCGTGAAAAGAGGAAGATAGGTGGTTGTTTCCAGTATGGTAAAGCAAGGACAAGGATAGAGGGCAGGATCTACTTCTGGAGGGCATGTTCATGCTCTCATGGCACCAGGACAAGAGGGAGATAGAAACATTTCTGTTGAAAATTTGATTTTTCCTTTTCGATCATCATGTTCGAACTTTGTTTGATTCTGGCACTTCACACTCGTTTATATCTGCTTCGTTAGTTGAAACACTGCACCTAAATACTAGTCTAGTTACGGATCCCATTGTAGTCTCAAATCCAATTGGTGGTTCGGCTCATTTATCTATGGTTTGTCGGGATTTGAGAGTGTCTATCTTTGGCGTTGGGTTTGAATGCAATGCCTACGTTCTTGGTTTCATGGGCTATGGGTTGATTCTAGGAATGGATTGCCTAGCCAGATATGGTGCCGTCCTAGACTGTGAAAGGAGCGTAGTTAGACTATTGACTCATTGTGGAAAGACCCTTGATATTTCTTGTGACCCTAGAGGTTCGGTGATGCTTAGCTACCTAGAATCACTTGGCACATCCATTGATGATTTGCAATTTGTTCGAGTAGTTCGTGAGTATTCAGATGTCTTTGAGGAGGTTAGGGTCTTACCTCTAAAACACAAGATAGATTTTCGTATCTACTTGGTGGACAATGCAAAGCCAATTGCATTGCATGTGCGCCACATGGATCCAAGGGAAAGGAGGGAGCTTAGTAAACAAGTGAAAGAGCTACTTGAGAAAGGGTTCATAAGAAGAAGTATTTCAGGATGGGGTGCTCCAGTGGTTTTTGCTATAAAGGCCGATGGTTCACTTAGATTGTGTGTGGACAATAGGGAGCTAAATAAACTCACAAAGAAAAATAGACACCCATTACCGAGGATAGATGATTTGTTCGATCAGTTAGTTGGCGCTTCAGTTTTCTCGCAGTGGGACTTAGCTACAGGATTTCATCAGTTGTTGGTAGCTGATGAGAGTATAGATAAGATTGCTTTTAGGACTCCCGACGGTTTCTTCGAATGGCTCGTCATGCCTTTTTTGTTTGAGTAATGCACCCGCATATTTCGTAGACTTGATGAGTAGGGTATTTAGGGAGTTTCTAAACAAGTTCGTAGTAGTCTTTGTGGATGACATTTTGATATTCTCTTGAAGCGAGGAAGAACATGCCCCACGTCTTAGGGAAGTCTTAGAGACCCTTTGAGCACATCAACTCAAGGCTAATTCTCCAAATGTCATTTTTGGAGGAAGGAAGTGAGGTTCTTAGGACACGTGGTTTCTAAGGAGGGGATAGCAGTGGATCCCGTGAAGGTGGTGGCAATCCAAGATTGGAAGGTTCCTAGAAACACAACGGAAGTAAGAAGTTTTATAAGGTTGGCGGGCTATTATAGGAAGTTCATTAAAGACTTTGTGTTTCATGAGACGAGAGCTTGAGAAAGACAATTCTTGAAAATGGCACAGGGCCGTCAAAAGACATATGCTAATAAGAGAAGGACCGATCTTGAGTTCGGTGTTGGGGACATGGTTTTTATTCATTTTGGATCTGTAGGGAAGTTGGAACCGAGGTTCATAGGGCCATTCCCCATTATATGTGGATTGGATAGAGTGCGTACAGAGTGAAGTTGCTAGAGAAGCTTAATGGTGTTCATGACGTATTTCACGTGTCACATTTGCGGGAGTGTTTACATGATACTGTGGAAGTAGTGAAGCTGAGCATGCTCAGGGAAGTGGAAGTGGAGCGAGATGCCATGATTAGACGAGATCCTACATGCATCCTTGGATCGGAGGTCAAGAAGATACGCAACCGAGATGTCAAGTTAGTTAAAGTCCAATGGGCAGATGATCAAGGAGACACGACTTAGGAAACGGAAGACAAGATACGTGCATTGTACCCTTTCCTTTTTAAGGGTATGATCTTAACTTCTCCTTTTTCTACCACTTTGTTTCTACTTGTTCCATTGTTTCGTATGTCCTCTCGATTACATCTTCGATCTTTAGGTAGGAAAATCCTATGGTTGTAAACATGTGTTTGAGACATGTTATGTTTGGTAGATGCAAGTGGATGCAAGTGTTTGCTAGTGGTTGCTCGTGGATGCATTTACACACACATTAGGCATTAGATCGGCTCAATCACTTTCATAATGCGTATGAATGAGTGTGCAAATTTAAATTAATGGATGTATATTGAATGTGTTATCATATGGATGTTGCATTTGAATGAATGGTTGTGCACTCATATTGAAATGATATGTATCATTAGGATTCCTTTGCATACATGTTGGACTCATGGCACTGACATAATTTGCATTGAGGATGTCAACTGAATTAGTAGAATTCCTGGTCTTTTCATTAGATAAGGAACATGTACACACACCTTTGCATGTTTTCATATAACATTAGAAATCTTTTAAGGACAATGGATGCTTTTGGATGATGGATGAGTAGATGGATGATGGATGGTAGGATACATTCTTCTTAACTCAGAGATTTCGGGGACGAAATCCTTTAAGGGAGAATGTAAAACCCCCCGCATTTTTAATGAAACTAAAAATGTGGAAATATTTATATATATTATATACATAGATATATTTAAGAGAAAAATTAAATAATGAAAATAAAATTGCATGCAATAAGTTTATGCAGTGAAAGAAAGGAAAAGGATTAATAAAGGAAATTAAATGCAATACATGAAATGCGAAAAAATACATGCTAACAATTAAATAGAAACAAAAAGGAAATTTGAAGAGCTTCAGGAATTTGGTCACGAAATTAGCATCATCGCGTTCGTGGCAATTTTCTAGTCAATTTAGACCTATATTTTGTAGAAAACTGATTTAAAATGAAGAAGATATCTTTAAATTAAATATTGCAACAAAACATGAAAAAGAAGAATGAGAGAATAATGTGTAGCATTGTCCTAAGTCTTGTTAGCAAAAGACAAAGTAGCTCATTTGGTTAGTACATTTGACTTGTACGCAAGAGGTTCTGAGTTCAATCCCCGTCAGTGCCATATTTTTGTTTTAGGGGAATGGCTAAAAAGTGGCCTAGTGTGAACGCAGTTCAATTAAAAAAGCGGTTTAGTGTGAAAAGGGTTAATCGGAAAGATAGTTAAAAAGATATATATATATATATATATCTGACATGTGGGTGTCAGCACCCCTGCTGCTGCGCATCATGTTACACACATGGCACATTTTTATTGGTTAATGATGATTTTTGAGTTTTAGGGCTGATGTGGCCTCTTCTGGTTGGCTGAGTGATGTGTCTTGAGATGACCTCAAACCCCGTACTGACGGCGGCAAGGATAATCCTTGGAATATAACACACAAATAGATAATAGAAGAAAAGAAATAAATAAATACACCAGATAACGTACAATAGAATACACTGGATAAACGTAATCATCAGAGTTACACAGTATACAGGATCATACTTAGTACAAATACAGTTCAGCTATACATAAATGTCTACAGCGGAAACAAACATAATATGTACAATAGGAGCTGAACATCATAAAAAGAGATAAATAATAGAATCCATCTGCAGCTCCAGCTATCCAGAAAGAGCCAGCTAAACCTGAATACAAGGCTGCCCGTGTAGAAAAAGGGGCACCCGAGTTTGAAAGTGAAACAAACTACGATTCAGTAATGGGACTGGTATGAGAAATCTACTCAACACATTTAAAATATGGCTAATCACAGGACCACGCCACTTTCGTGGAAAGGGTTTACTCCATTGGATTGCCAGTGCTTTAAAACAAATCATTCTTTTAAACATCGCAATGCTTTTTTTTTAAAAATGAAGCCATTATAAGACTCAGTTCCCATTACACAATGCAACGCAAACCGGAGGATAGAGTTTTTACCTTATAATGGCCAAAATATGCTTGATACGAATAAAACAAAAGAATTTCATATTATTACTAGTGTTTATACGTTTCAAAAGCCATTTCAAATCATAAGTATCAATCATAGACGGCATTAATGCCCCATACCACTATGTCGCCATATATAGGTATACAATCAAAACCGCACAGTCACGTATTTGGAAATTGGACTTCCGTCATGAACCAAGGCAAAATATAGTCCTTACCGCCTTCGAGACTCTCTAGCCCGAGCCTCAGGCACAGCCACAACCGTACCTTGGATCGTCAGGGCCGGTCCACACGGAGTGGATTATAATGCCTGAACAATGCGTCTCTCCGGCCTTTGGGGCGTAAATGAGCTAACGAATGACTCCATCTGTCCCGGATCGACCGGTATAACCGAGGCGCCTCGCAACAATAACAACCACATAAGTCAAACTCGTCAGGGCGTGTAAAACCAATGATGCCACTTCTAGCTAGAAAGAAAACGCACGTCCCCCCTGAGGTCCTCTCCCGTTTCTGGTTCATACCGGGGTGTGAGGCTCGCGATTTCATGTTATACACAAAGCTACGCCACACAGGCGGTGCTTTGATCATCACCACAAGACTTTTCTTTTCTACAGAATCCCTGATCACTACATCTTAGCTTGCCACACAGGCAATTCACACCGTGCAACTGATGGCTATCAATCACACAGAATATATTCCAGTGTCAGACACACTGTCCATTTGCAAGTCCATTCTGGGTCTGAACGAAACCGGAGGCACTATATACCTTGCAAACCCATCGACCTCCACGTACGTCTGGACGATCACCACTCATTATCCATATTTCGGGATGCCTCCCAATCAGGACATCAGTTACCATCCAAACGACGTGAAGATCTCCGGTCTTCGACCACCGTCTTCATCTTCGATTTCTGATCGTCGATTCAGTTATTCAGAATGGGATAAACCCAGTCTTTCTGAGCAACTCGCGTATATAATAAACAAGTACTACACAAACACTACTACGCATCATTTCAATTCAATAGTCACTAACCGTCAATCAGTAAGAGAACGATTTCCCAAATACTAACCCCGAAGGCCGAAACTAACATCAGATCAATACCCAAGAAACCATTCGACTTAGCCAACCTTCAGTTAGTTTCTAAATTTCACATCCGTATCATTTATAATATTTTATAACGATTTATCGCTATTTTTATTTATTTTAAAATAGCCAATTTATTCAAAACGACGCTTCGGGCCATAACGCGGCCATGGCGCTGTTTTTCTTCAGATTTGATTTACACATAACTGAAAATCTAACAGTTGGATCTTCACAAAATTTACATCATTAGAAAGATCTTTTCAAAACAAATCCAACGGTTCCAGTTTCGGGAAAATCCGACGGTCGGATCTCCCGGTATAATCGTTTGAAGTTTCGATTTCAAAATACGAACTGCAGCGTCGTTATTCGATTAAATATAATTATATATATATAATCGACTTTGGCGCTGTTTTTCTTCAGATTTGAAGTAAACATTCCAGACAATCCAACCGTTGGATCTTTACAAAGTTGGTGCCGTTTGAAAGATATTTCCAAAGCGAACCCAACGGTTGCGATTTCAGGAAAATCCGATGGTCGGATCTCCCGCACTAATCGTTTGAAATCACGGTTTCAAAATATGATCTGCAGCTTCGTTATTCGATATATTTCAATTCTATTTATATAATTATATCGATTCTTCGATTTCAAAACCATATGATTTTCATACATTTGATAAAAATGATATTTTTATCTAACTGTCTTCTATTTCAACACTTCACTATTTTTAACAATTCATGTATATAATAAAAGTGTGATTTTTAATGTAAAACAATTTATTTCAAAACTCGACTATTTTATATAGTTAAAATAGGTGATAAAAATATGATTTTTATTATAGAACAATTTATTTCAAAACAAGATTATTTTATATAGTTCATATCGATGATAAAAATAGGATTTTTATTATAAAACAATTTCTTTCAAAATATGAATACCATTCAACACATGAATTTCAATTCAACAAATGAATTTCGATTCAACACATGAAGGTTTTCTATAGTTTCTATATATAGATAAAAAGTTGATTTTTGTATTTAAAACACGAATACCATTCAACACATGAATTTCTATTCAACGAATGAATTTCAATTCAACACATGAAGGTTTTCTATTCAATAGACGAATATAGTTTCAGCACAGGAAAATAATTCTAACATGATTATTATTAAAAATTTCGGCAGCATAACGGTAGGGTAGTTAAAACCGGGACCGTCTCTAGTACGGCTCCTCGCTCTGCCTTAAAGCCTCGTAGCTTTTGACAATGGGGAATCATGCATCTAGTTCGCACGCAGGCGGCATGTATATTTTTTCCATTTCCACAAACTAATCCTATGTGGTTTCAACCAAATATTTCTCAACCACAAACGGGTATTTTTCAACCACAATCAATCAATTTCAACCACAAACAATTTCAATCAACCATTCGCTATCAATCAATTTTCACACCAATCACAACCAATAAATATCGTCCTTGGTTTATGGACGAGGGGCGTATATATATATATATATATATATATATATTTATATATAGCATTTCACTTCTATTTCAACACATATATAATTTTTACAACTCATATATAACTTATACATCGAACGTACAACTTATACAACGCTTATACATGAGGTGTACAACGCCTATATAACTCATACATCGACTATATAATTTATACATTGTCATTTTCCATATAGTTTATAAATTAGAAATCTCACATTCGGTTCCACTCCACCAAAAATAGCAGAAGGCTAAGAAAAGTACGCGGTCTGTTCTAGAATGTAGAAGTTGTCCACACGGTCACGATGTTTCCTGTTTCATCGAATTTCGTCAAGAAACGAAAAAGATATGATTTTTCAAAGTTTGCACCGGTTTAAAGGTGTTAAAATCGGTTCAAAGAAAATCAGCCGTTACCTTATTTATTTCTTCAAAACTAGGTTTTCGATTATCTTCCAATCCGTTGATCGTTGCTTCGATCGGCCAGCGCCACCTTAACGGGCTAGGAGAGGAGCACGTGCGCCAGGGAGGGGGTCGAACTCTGTGGCTCCAGGTGATGGAGGCGGCGGTTTGAAACCCGCAACTTCCAGGCATCGATTCCTTCAAACCACACAACGAAAAAATCCAAACTATATATGGATTTGAAGATCTCGAGGAGCTCTACAAAATCTTCAACTGGAGGAGGGGTTAATTTTGCGTGGATTGATCGGAAATCGAACGGGAACGATGGAATGGTTTCCCGCCTTCGACCGCTACGGGGCGAGAGAAAATATCGGGGCGGGGGGGCTGATGTGGACCAGTGATATTTTTTTAATTTATAAAGTTTTAAAAATCTGAAAATACCCATCGTCACACACCAATTCAAACCCAACGACTGTCGTCCCTAGCGTTCTACCCCCATTCCGAACACAATGAGATATGTTTCGTAGGCCCATTCGACTGTTTCAGTCAGTTTTCATTCAATTTAAAATATATAACATTCAATATTCGATTTGAACATACATTTCAATTTTCCAGGGCCACAAACTGATTCGAAAAATTCCAGAAAAATAAATCTGGCTATGTTTTGACGATACGATCCCAATAAAACTAATTTCATCGAATTCTGAGACCGTTTGAAAAATGGGTCATTTCTGGTCGATCCAATTTAACTGTAATTGACCAAAACACATTTTCCTTTGCCACGCTCACATACTAGCTTCAAAATTATGAAATTTGAAACCTAGCAATTATTTGACATCCCGGATCCAACAAAAGTGGTCTTGTCAATTTCTGAGGTCGTTTGCAAAATGGCCATTTTCACGGGCTATATAAATTCCATAGCGACCTTTCTGAAAATTCATTTGGCCATAACTTTTGCTTCCCGCTATGAAACTTCGATTTTTCAGATTCATTAGAAAGGTATTCACTAACAGATTTAAATATTTTTGGTTTCACTCAAATCCGTTATGTTTTGCACCCAGTACAGTCGATCGAATTTTGAATTCAAATTTTGAAACTACCGCGCCATTCAGGCCTTGTTTATAATTCAAAGTAATTATATTTATTTTCAAACGTCGATTCAAACTCACTTTTCATTGCTATTATTTAAAATATTTAAAATCCACTATTTTAGCCAATTTTTTTTTTTAAATTGGTTTAGATTTTCCGGGTCGTTAAATGTCTTTTTAATCTGAAAGGTTTAGATGAATCCTAGTCGGATCTAAAGGCCCTTATTCACACATTACAACTATATAAACATGCCTAGATCTAAAACTAATTCACAATACACTAATTCATATGCCTCCATGCTGCCGCAACCTAAGCTAGTCTTTCTTCTACACTAAAGCAAGTCTAAATAGGAGTAATTCATATTGGAAGTTAAGAATATAATTCTACAACAACGGTTTAGCTAATCAAATTCAGAATATAGAATTTAGATCTACTTTCTCTTCTTCCACTGTGAGACCAAGTTGCTTTCACAAATAACTAATTAAAATTAATTGTGATAAGTTTGTGGATTGGATTTTATGAACATAACTGTGAGTTGAATCGTATGTTTAATTAGATCTATTTTATGATGCAAGTTCATATGTTTGATTAGATCTATTTTATGATGCTAGTTCATATGTTTAATTAGATCTATTTTATAATGCAAGTTCATATGTTTAATTATATTATTTTATGATGCTTAGATCTATTTTATGATGCAAGTTCAAATGTTTAATTAGATCTATTTTATGATGCAAGTTCATATGTTTAATTAGATCTATTTTATGGTGCTAGGTCATATGCTTAATTAGATCTATTTTATTATGCCAAGATCATATGCTTATTAGATCTATTTTATTATGTCAGTTCACATGCTTATTAGATCTATGCCAGTTCATATGCTCATCAGATCTATTTTACTATGTCAGTTCATATATGCTTAATGGATCTATTGTTCTATGCCAGTTCATATATGCTTATTAGATCTATGTTATTATGCTAAGCCAGTTCATGATCCATATGCTTATTAGATCTATGTCATTGTTCTATGTCAGTTTATGTGCCATATGCTTATTGGATCTATGATATTGTTCTATGTTAGTTTATGTTTCATATGCTTATTGGATCTATTTTATTATTCATACCCAATGTCTATATTCCATATGTTATTGGATCTATTTTATGTGTTATGCCAGTTTTGGTGCTTTAATTCTCTTCCCTTCTTTTCTTTTCCTTTTTATGAGATTAGGCTAACTGCGAGTCTAACATATTACGTTGAATTATACATACGAATAACGTGGGAACGTTGTGGGAAAAGATTGGGGAAATTATTGAATAATATGTAATTGACATAAATTGGTTTTTAATCATGTAATTGATTTGTGGCATGAATTGGTACAATTTGTATACATGGGGTTTGGCATAGATTGTTAGTAACAATGAACGCAAAGTAATTTGGGCATAATTCGGCATGGCATGTATACGTAAGATTATAGGCCCAATTTGGATTAAAATTATAATCATAATTTTAATGAGGGATTTTGGGTAATTGACATAATTAGCCTGAAATTGGCATAAACTGCAAATAAATATATTGGCTAAGATAAGCATGCTGAGACACGAGGTTAGACTCCGTTTGCGGTAGAAGCCTGCCCAGAACCAACCGGCATATCCAGCGGCCATAAGCAATCGACTTAATGTGAAAGGTCTGTGCATTAATAACTAATTAATGCTGATCAAAGTTGAATATGATACCTAAAACATGTTAGGTGGGTGAGGTTAAGTTAACCTGTGTAAGATGACAACTTAACCAATATTACATGAACAAAATGGATAGGGTTAGGGCAAGCTTAACCAATAATACATATCGATGTGATAAGTGGATGGGGTTAAGTCAATTGGGTGGATAGACAACACTTAACCAATATAAGTCGGGTTAGGATAAACCCTAGAAAAAAACCTAGTAGCGGTAGGGACCCTTTTCAGACTGTAACCCACTTAGAGGTATCGATAACCCTGAGTTAGGCAGGGTTGGGGGCACGCTAACTGGGCTGATTATAAGCGGTCAAATAAGAGCGAGGGTGTAAAAGTGCAGGTTCCGACGGGATCGTTAAGCGTGCATCAAGGTGTTCTCGGCATTGGAAGATTTAGCCTCTGTACATCAGTAGCTATAAAGTTGTGCAACAAAGGGTTGCCACTTAGGGAGTGATACACCCTAAGATGGGGCCTGCACCAGTATCTACAAGTTAGGGAGCCAGTCGATTAAGGGTAGTGTGGGGACATCTAGTATCTATTATAGGCAAGTAGGCTGTCAAGGATTGTATAGGTTGGACACCTTTTACTAGATGTAACGCCTGAGGGCTACCAATTGTGGGGTTGGGATCAACTCTCAGTATGTAACTAGTAATGGTGCGACGTAACTAGCATTGGTGCAGTGTATGAATTATCTTATAGCGATTAGAAGCGCAATCAACGTTAAATCTTGCTTACCTTGTTCACCTTGTCATATATGATTATGTGACAATCATTTCTTATATCCAGTTTATGTCTTGTCCTGTTACTTTACTAATTATATAGTTAAAGTTACTGGACTCGCCAGACTTATGTTTGACCTATTTTGTTTCTCCTCTTTTCTTTCCTCCCCCCAAGTGCTTAGGGTGGGATTAGTGGAGCTTGACTTAGATTTCTTTCTTTCTTTCTGTTGGAATTGCTTGGAAGTGCTGAAAGTAATGCTCAGTTTTATCTCTTTTTCATATGGCTATTTGGAGTGGGATTATGTTTTTGTTTTTATGTACTCTGATAATAATTTGTCCAAGATGGATATTTGTGTACTTGACTTCAGTATTGGGTTTTGATGTTGTAACCAAACTACATTTAGTTTTCGCTGCAATGAAGTTATTTTAAGGTACCATTATATAAGTTATTTTAAAGTACCATTATATATATATATATATCTGTCTTGTTATGTTTTGTTCTATACACTTATAATGCTCCATGAAAGTTAATGAATTCTCTTTGTGAGTGACATTAATGGACGTGGGGTGTTACATTTGCAATTGCTTCAATCATTCAAGTATATTTATCCTATCGTTCGAACCTTCGATCCTTAGGTAGAATCCAATGGTTGGAAACATGTGTTTGAAACATGTTATGATTGATGGTTGCAAGTGAATGCAAGTGTTTGCTAGTGGTTGCTTGTGGATTCATATACACACACTAGGCACTAGATCGGCTCAGTCACTTACATACTGCATGTGGATGTGTGTGCATTTTAATTTTTCTATGGATGGAAATGGGTGAATCATCATATGGATGTTGCATTTTGATGAATTATTGTGCACACATATATAGTTTTATAAGTTACACTAGGAATATTTGCATACATTTGGATTCATGGCACAAACATATATTGAATTAAGGAGGTCAACTGAATCAGTCGACCGCCTAGTTTTCGCATTTGTGTAAGGACATACATACACAACAATTTTGCATATGTTCATATAAGCATTAATAATTCTAAAGAACAATGGATAACTGTGGATGATGGACGAGTAGATGGTCGGTTGCAGGTGGTTGTTAGGATCGTAGCATTCTTCTTAACTTGGAGATTTCGGGAAAGAAATCCTTTAAGTAGGAGAGAATTAACACCCCAAAACTTAATACACTATAACCACACTTTAAAGATAATAAAATGAGAATTACTTGACTAAAATATTCAGAATTAAGTGAAACCGGCTTTACAGTTGCGTTCATCTCAGAATTCTGGTTCAGATAGACCCCAATTTTGCATAAAACGAACAATGTGTGGAGAAGTTATGGGCATTAGAAGTTTGTATACATATAAGGGACTTATATATATAATTAAAAAATGTTCAGAATTTTCAAAGGAGATAAGCGAAAAAACGAGCAGGAAACCAGATCATTATGGGATGACCCACATTTGGCCTGGGTCGACATATGGGTCGACCCAAGGTCGGTTGGGTCGACCCAGCGACGATCTCGGCAGATGCGTTTCCATGAATCTGGACTGTTTTTCTAACCAAGCTTGTTGTTGACTCAGTGTTACATGTACGGTTTGGTTTAAAACCCTTGAATCTAAAGGCTGTGGTTGACTCTGTGAATCTATAAATAGGTGGCTTCTCCCATTCCAGTACACACAAATTTCTTCATACTCTCTCTCCATGAATCTATTATGGAAAAAATATATACAATGGGGAACGCTGTTGAATTCTAGATCTACAGAGATAACATTCAAGATTTACATACAATAAAAAAGGGATTGGATTGGACTTTTTCTATGGCGTATAGTTATATATATAAGAGATTTATTCTCTTCTTCACCAAGATCCACTGTGAGTTCCCTGTCATTTTCAGATCTAATTTCTTATACTATAACATGACAGTTAAATAAAATTGGATTCGAATATACAGTGTTTATAAGATAATTGTAATACATGCCACTATTAATCACTTATGTTATTGTAGTAAGCAAAACATATGCCTTTGCTATTGGATAATCAATAAGTTATATGTATCTATCCTCCTTTTCCCTGTTTCTATGTTTTTGTTTATTTCTAGTCTTCCCTATATGCCTATATGACTTGATCCTATTCTCCTTCCATTGTTTTTTCCTTTTTGTTTACGCTAAACGTAGGCCTTTTGAATCCTAGGATATGTCCAATTAGAGTTTACGTATAATTGGGGTAATAATGAATGACATAAAAAGAGGAATTTAGGCATGTTGTTAAATTGAGGAATGTTTAACTATAATTTGGGAACGGGATGATATGCACATGTTTAGACTTGCTTTAAATTAATAAAAAGGGGTAATGCGCATATACTTGTTGTATATTGATAAAGATTGATAAGATGCATAAACGTGTACATGTTGCAATTTAGGGAAATAATTGGATAAATAATATGCCTATGTATTATACATATTAGAGTTGACTTAATACAGACATTAAGTAAATGACATGTTAGAATATTGTAAGTACCAGATATAGGTTAATAAACTAAACCGCTGTATAAATTGTATACGTCTGGGCATATGTTTTGGGGAAGGTTTGTACACACATAATGACATATAATTTTACAACCACGCTTACCAGTAAACATAAACCTGCTAGGTTAAACATGATTATTAATAAGTTAAGGGGTCCATCGTTCTGTTGTTGTATCAGGTTTTAGGGACTCTTAAATCCTAGCTATTTGGGGGCACAAGCTTAGGAGGTTTGGCTTGTGTCAATTTGCTGTTTGGAACCCATATCAGTCAGTATCCTTGTTGGAATTTTGTTAGATGGTCTCGCACTAGGCAGGGGTCAGGGCACGCTTTACTGAACTGGATAGTAAGAGGTTCACATGAGGAAGGTGGGTAAGGGCGCGTTCCGACGGAGTCATGAGCGTGCATGAGTCCAATTAGGGAAACCAAGCCGCTGTAACATCAGTAAATAAGTCTGTGTTATAAGAGATGTTGGGTTAGGGAGTGAAACACGCTACTGCCGGGGATGACACAGGGTATTTATGTATTAGGGAGCCGATCGCATGGGTAGTAATTAGGATACACCTAATCCTGCTAACATGTAATTAGGTTAAGTACCTAATCCTATTATACTAGTATTGGTGCAGACATAACCTGTTTTAGGATATAACTGTGAAGAATTACTCGATTATAGTTTATTCCTATTAATCCTGTCTATCCTGCTATTATGCTTAGTTTGTCTATTACCTTATATGATACTGTATTTCTCATCCAGTCTTATTTATCTGTCTTAGCATTTCTATTTTATGCATATTTGAAAATCACTGGAACTCGCCAGAATTTATGTCTGACCCTTTTTCTTTCACTTCTTTCTTCCTTTCCCCTCAGGTCCTCAAAGTGATAACACTCCCGACTCCTTAGTGATTATGACTTTCTCTATCAGCTTTGATCTGGACTTTCTGCGATGTACCATTTTGACTTGCTCTCTACCCTATTATGGCTTGCAATGAGGGATATGATTTTATGTACTCTGATATTTTCTTTTATGAGATGTTTTATGAGACAGATTTGAGATACTTGGTTTTCACGTAACTAGTTTTGATGTAACATGTTTGAGACTACGTTTTGTTTTTAATAATGAATTTGAATTTTTTCGCTGCTTATTTTATATCTGTCTTGTGAATTTCTATACTATTTACTATCGCGCTTCACGAAACTTATTACATTCTATTATGAGTGACACTAACAGACGTGTGGTGTCACACGTTTACTTCAACCTAGAAATGGAAGTTTTGAAATGGTATACAAACGAGATATCCAAGACGTGTACACAATCTATAAGAATGTTCATGTCAATTGGGCGAAAATTATTCTCAAATTAAGCTTACCGAATCTGCTTCGTCATCTATAGGAGTTATTGGTGCTAAAAAATTGGCTTTAATGAAAATCCCTGCAAGTTTATCTCTTAAAATCATTTCTTTTAGGCAATGGAAGCAAAATGTCGCAAATAAAGTTGCCCAACCTTCGGAGCCTTCGACATATAAGAAACCATCTTCTTCTTTCACTATAGACGATGAAGATGTGATTCAGATAGTTACTCCGGAAGAAATTCCAAAGAAGGCTCTTGCCATTTTCTCAAATAACCAATTAGAATTGCAAAACCAAATGAATAAATTTCAAGACAAGAAGGAACGTCGCTTCAAATCGGTCAAGGGTTTCTTTCCAAAATTTAGGAAAAACTTGCTTGCACCGGATTGAGTTCTTTCGAGTTGATGACCTCATTATGTTTTATTGGTCAACTCGAAGAAGAAGTTGAAGATAACGATGATGATGGTGATGAAGAAGGGAGTGACGAAGACAACCAAGGTGACAAGTGATCTTGGTTACATTTTTAAGTTTAAATCCTTGGGTATTGTAATAATAATTACCTTTAAAACAACATGTCCTTAGTTTTTGTGTTTGTTACTTCATGGGTTTGGTTATGTTGATGCTCTAGTACAATGGTCTGTATAATTATATTTATTACGACAATGTTATGCTATGATATCATGTTATGTTCTAGGATGTTGTATATCATAATATTATTTTATATCATAATATGCTTGGTATGTTAAAATAGCATAAAAAGGCTACTTTTTGCCATGTTTGTGTTGAACCCGTGATGCACTTAATCATAATATTTATCATTTACAAAATTTATACTATCGCAACTATAATATGGTATTAATGATTGTTGATTACACTATGTCACGATCTTGTTGATATTAAACCCTGTGATGAATTTCATCATAATATTTATCATTTTCTAAATTATACAACAAGCCATGTATATATGTTTAATTTAGTTCATGTATATATGTATCACCCATGAACTATAAATATATTTGTTTCTTGATAGTTATTACTCCTTTTTGTCGATGACAAAGGGGGATATATATATATACACACACACACATTATATAGCATATATAAAGAGGAAGTACATGTATTATTTCATTAGTGTGTACATATATATATATATATCTTAAGTCATATATAGTTCTCATCATAAAAATTGGGGAGACTGTTAGATCCTCCACTTTTAGACTTGATTTTGATCATGACAAGTATTAATCGATGATTTTGTTCGCTAACGTCTTTTATAGGAAAAAAGGGAGGAATATAATATAAAGACTCAAAGATTCGACAAGACAATATGATAATATATTTTGTAAGAAATAGAGTCAGTGCTTAGATGGTAAAATATGTTAAAATCTCTACTTGCATGTATATATATTAAGTTTTATTTTCTATAAAAGATGAATGGACATATGCTGGATATGTGCATTAGACGTCTGACTTGAAAATTTCAGACTTTTGAATGTTGGGTATTCAATAATTCAACACTGAAAATTCAGACGTCTGAATTTTCAGATCAGAAGTCTAAATACTCTATTTTGTGTGCATGTGTATGTTTATTTTAAAATATATCGATTATCCAAAAGGCTGAATTAATAATTCGGAAGGCTGAATTGAAAGGTTGCAATTTTTTAAAGGCTCATAACTCTTTAATTCAAGAGTTATGGCTATATCTTTTAATCAAACCTTTTTCCGAATGATTGGAACCTTTCATATAAATACACTTCAGGATCATTTATTTCAATCACCGATTCTTTCTAATCTTTCTTGAATTATCTATACTCTGATTCTGAACTATCTTTTGTTCTAATTCATTAGTGCTCTCAATAATTTAATGATACGTGATTATAAATCACTTTCCTTTCTATTCTTCACTTACGTTCTAATATATATATATATATATATATATATATATATATATATAAAGGAGAAGATTATTGGAAGGGTGTACTCAAACTATGACTCATCAGTGTTATTCAATACACAATCTCAATCAATACATTTTGTTGTATTTGTTGAAGTTTTTTTCTTCTGCTCAGGCAAGGAGTCCTCTTCAGCTGCTGAGGCGAAATCTTGTTATGCTGCTTAGTTCCTCGTTTGGCTGCTCGGGTCTTGTAACACCCGTTCCTCTGGATTAAGTGAGGCTGCTGATTAGTGAAATTCCAGGAGTCTAGGACTAGACATAGGATGGTGCTACGAACCAGTATAAAAATATCTGGTGTCATTTACTTTTATTTACTACATTTTCTCTGCTTATCTGTGATATTAGTTTATATAGTTTTTATCATTAATTTTTTACTTGCATAACTATATCAAGTATAATATATTACACTATCAGGACTTCTGCATATACACTGAGTTCGATATTATTCGATCCAACTCTATTAGAGTCTTTTCAAAAATGACATGGCCACGCCTTCAAGCACTCCTATCTCCCTCCACATCTCGTGATTTCAAGAACTAACACCTTTGGGCTCCTCCTCTTTTTGAGCTTCACCTCCATATGCTAGTTTACCCCAACTCGGACTGTAACATCTGAGATTTTTGACCGTTCAAATCGACAATGATCCTCAATGTCAACATAAACAAATCAAAAATACGGATAGTTACTGGGACTTATATAAGAAAAAGCAGAGAAGAAGAAAAACAAACACAAAATCTCACAGCGAAAGGACAAAATATAATAATTAAATAACAGTTCATGAAGCGGTTAAAATATACATTTGATTATATTTTTCGACAATTATCAGAGTTAACTGTAATGAACATACCAATATTTGCAGTGGAAATAAATAATAATACTTGTGGCAAGCCCCATCTTCATCTTCATAATGTCGTCTTCAAAAACTGAAAACTCAGGCTGACCCGAGCACAAATGAAAAGACAAAAATACTCGGATCGAAACTAAAATATTCTCATATTAGTTTAATCAAATTCATGCGATAATATGAGTGTAATAACTTAAGAGATGTTACAGGAATTTCCATCTCCTAAGGATCCGTTAAACTAGATACTATATAATACAATACAATATTATAATAGTGTCTATGTTTAAATATAAAATATTAAAATAGCGTAAGCACGATTACCGTTATTACCCTTACACCGTTTATAATACCGTAGTCTATACAGATACCGTAAAGTCCATAGTACGTAGGGGCTATCAGAGGACACTCCATAGGTACGGTACAAATCAAAGTCGTAGGGGGCTCGATCAGGATAATATGACAAGGCACATGAGGAATGCCCAGAGTAGGAATATGCTAGTTGCATGCCCGGACTGGTGGTAACGCATAGCCGCGACTATCGCCCACCTCGAACAACACTCCGAAATCACGGATGCGCAACAAATAAAATCAATCAAATAGAGGGACTATAGTAATAAAGGAAGAAGTGTTGCCGATGGAGGTAGCTAACCCCACTTGGTAACGGTATAGCCCTGTTTTAGTCATTATAATTATGACCCGAAGGTCAAGGATATCCATCATCGTTCTCTTTCTTCAAATCTAGTAATCGCCTCCAAATCAAGCTACTTCATTCTGGAGCTCAACCGCGTACACAGTTGTTAAAGTGGTTTTCGGTATTGGCTGAGAGTATGACAATATCCGATCCTGGTCTCTTTAACAACCCATCATTTATATTTTTCACACCGGTCAGTTCTTTTACATTTCAAAGGGGTTCGTACTTCATATCAAAATATCAGATTTTTACAAAAATCGGTTCAATAGTCAAAATAGAATATTTCATAATAAAATCTCCATTTAAACCCAAACTTAAATCTTGAAACAATTCCAACTTTTAAAATAAATTGATTATTAAAATAATTAATATATATATATACATTTAAGTAGTTTAGATATATAATTGAAATAGTTTGAAAATAAATAAATTGTATTTAAAATATAATTTCAGATTTAGTAAAATCTATAGGTAAAACATTAAAATAACTTATAAAATAAATAGTTAAATATTAAAATAGTTGTTTTAAATTAAAAAATAAGGTAAAATAGTTATAAGGTAAATAGTTTATAAAGAAAATTATAATTATAAAAATAAAATAGTTTATAAAATAGTCTAAAAATACTATAGTTGGAATTAGAATCATATCTTCAAAATTCAACCAAACAGGAAATCATATTTCAATTTCAAACCAATCGACTAAATTTCGATATCTTAATTCAAAAGGATTTGACTTCCCATTTATATTTCAATTCAATTCAACAGTTCGATTTCAAACAATTCAATTTAATAATTCGATTTAATAATTAAATTTTAATTATAATTCCCACTCTGAATTATTCAATAAAAGCTCGAGTTCACAATTCAAATTTTTATTATAAATCAGGTTAATTTTAAAGTAATATCAAAGATGGATAATCAATTCAATTTTGATAAATTTAGTTCATATTCAATTCAGTATAACTTCAGTTATCCATATTTACAAATTCTATTAAAATTGAAAATTTTAATTTCAAAGCACAAAGTCCAAATTTTAAAGAAAATTAATTAATAATGTCACTTATTTTGTCCTTTTAAAATAATATTCAAAAATTCAAGATAAAAAAGCATTTTTTTAATAATATTCAAAAATTCAAGACAAAAAAACATTTTTTAACTAACTGTTCGCGAACAAATCAAACAGTTGTGAACAACTATAAAATCCGTTCGGTTTTCCTAAACAACAAGGATTGTTGTAGAGGGTGTCGAACTCGGGGACCAAAAATATTTTAATTAATAAATCCACTCAAGTTATTCCAGAATTTTGATTGAATTGCAAATTGACAGAAAATAAACAAAAAGCGAGTTTCTAACAATAAAGAAAGTAATTAGGGAGTAATGACATAGATTAGATTAATATTCATCAATAGCCAATCGAATAAATACAGATCTAATTCATGTTTCTATCACAAACATGAATTAACAATAATTAGATTTCTAGAAACAAATATGTAAATAACAACAAGTATAGCCTATGCAGGAGCTCAGCTCTTAAACAACCATAGGCTATCAGGACAGATTCACTATTTTATTTCTAAAACCCTAAATATTAAATCTAAATCTGATAAGTGTTAGATTGAACTCGAATATACCCAGTGAAGGAGCACAGCTCTTAAATGACACAGGGTATGAAGGTTCAGATCTAACCCTTAGTTCATATCTAGATCTACATAAATGAAGTTCAAATCTTTTGGCTATGCGATTCATATTGAATCATATCTATCAGCGTCATCACCCCCTAATTAAAGAGGATTAGCTAGACATAGCTAAAAGAAAAGAAAATAAAAAGAAATTAAATAACATGAACATAAATAAAATAAAATAACAACTAAGAGAAATGGAGAAGAAGAGTTTTATTCCAAGAAGAGAATTACAGAATAAAACTAAGTGTGTTTTTACATGAATGAGATACAAGGTATTTATAGCTGATATGACAAAGACTACTTGGCAAATTCCACAATGTGGGACTAAAGAATTAGCCCAAATAACACATAAGCTAGTGTGAACGGGGTTGTAGAGTAAGAGGCCTTGTAAGTGAGCCAGTGTGAGCGCGTGTAGTGCATGAATGAGAAGCCTTGCAAAGGAGCTAATGTGAACGCTACATGAGTGAAATGGTCTGCAATTGAGCCAATGTGAACACAATATGAGTCTTTAGTGAGCCAAATCTACCCAACTGAACTCTATTTGCAACTGTTCTTCAAGCTTTAAACTCTTCAAGCTTTAGTAATTTTAACTTCACTCTTTTTCAGCAAATTCTTCATGCTTTATTCATCAAAAGCTCTAAACCATGCTTCTTGTCAACAATCTGAAAACACAGCTATAAATACACAATATCAATTATTTAAAAGATAAAATAAGATAAATATGCGGATAAAATATACACATTTACGTGTATATCAAATACCCCCACACTTATCTTTTTATTCGTCCTCGAATAAACTAAACTAAGATATGTCACACTTTCGTAGGAAACACGATTGCATTTATCGTATGCAACAAGCCGTTAAACCACTAGTTGTCCCTAGTAGGACGAGTGTTGTCTCGTGAGGGTTTTCAGCGGATACTACCACAAAATCCAAAGCGTCTTGTGTACGCGGATTAATCAAACAATATATTTAAGGTCTTTCATATTCCAAGGATTTCACCTAACTTCAATAATAACGGTTTAGCCCCAAATTGTCCATCCCATAATTAGTGCAAAAATGAATACAAATTTTCAAGCTAAATCGTAATTTCTTGATAACACTGTAATTGTCTTGAAGGTTAAGAGCGTGGTGTCAACCAAAGTTCTACACATCGACAAGGTGCACCCAATCATTTTTTTTTTGAATAATTTTGCACCAATGTAACTGTAATGTATTGGATATGAGTTATGCATAGATAAAGGAAAATTTTGTAAGTTCTAAAATTATTCTAGATAAGAGGGCAAGTGTATTAGTTGAACTTCAGGCTACAAAAGATAAAGTAATACTAAAGCACATATGAACATTTTTGTTTCCTTTCATCTCTTCTACTACAATCCTCACTTCCAAGTACAGTATAATGGATGTGGATGGAATGGAAATGGATGCTTCATAGTCAAGAATGATGAAGACTATTTTATTCAGAGAGACTCTCTCTTTATTTCATTTTTTTTCTCTTTTTTTTCTTTCTTTCTTCTTTTTTTGTTTTTGCATGATGAATGATGAATGGAGATGGAATGATGACATACATTATTTCATTTGATTCCTCCTCTACTAAACCAATACTTCATGAAAGGAAAGTTTTGTGCCCTAGTTACTCTATTTCTATAACCCTAATTCAATACACAAGTCTGGATTGATGTTATATAAAAAGATGAAAGGAATGATAAACAAAGTTTCGTAAGATAGATAACCCATATAAAATAAGATGTGGTATATGGTTATCCTACCTTAAAACAAGTACGGAGTGGGTAGTGTAATATTGGTATAAAAAGTGACGTTTCTGAACCTTTGAAAATAAATCAGTACAAGGTTCTTAAGTATACCAATATAAGAAAAACTTGTCGAAACATGGATGTAATTTGACTAAAACTTGGGTTTGAATAATGTGGGGTATCGAAGAAGAATGCTACAATGAGTCATTTCTCCTTAATTGGGCCAAGTGGATTTTAGAACTTACGATTTTGAAAATTTGAGTGGAAAAGAAAATATTATGCATGAAAACGAACATAGAAAATCCAACATATGTAGGTGCAAACTCATTTTTATTTCTTGATTTTTTTTGATTATTTTTACTTGCACATTCTAACACGTATAACAAGGGTTGACACGCTTACTCCAGAACACGACTAACGTCTGCACAGTCTCAAGCCAGCATCTTAAAAAGACACATTACGACTCAATGAATAAATAATGTTCATTCTCTTCACCCAAAAATTCAACTTATCAAACAAGAACCAAGGTGTTATTTATGAATTTAAGTTAATCCTTGTTCAATGAATAACCTAGTTCATAAAATTTGATTGCTGATGTAATGTAAACTCCCCCCACACTTGAGTGTGACTGTGTCCTCACAGTCTTTATCAGACATATCTTAGTGAAAGGGAAAAATAAATAAGAGGGTCAGCACGGCTTACCAGGTACACTTTGAGAAAATACGCAGTCATCGAATAGATGAACCGGTCTACAATGGACCAATGGATCAGCCCCATTAAGATTATGAGGCACAACTTCAGTATAGAAAACCAAATCATAAAGGGTTTTATATTACAATTCAGATTTGGGAAAACAAATTTTGTTTTTTCAAAAGTTTGAGTTGCTAATTTAAAATTTTTGAGCTTACAATTGATCCTAAAATCAAATTGAATTTCTGTAGCAACTAAAGAGAGGTCATCAAGCTGGGGTTGAGTAAAAGTTTCAAAAATAAAATTTGATTTGTTCAGATGATGTATAAATTGAGAGACGTGTGAATCACTCTCACCCCCACACTTGTTTTGAGAAATATTTTTCGGTTTTGCTTTGATATTTGAAATTTTGTTAACTAAAAGTTCATTCCCAAACTTAAAGTTAAAACTAGACAAATGAATATTTGGTAAATTTCGAAATCGTGTTTTCTCAAAAATAGTGTTATTCCAAAAAGACCTCATATACTACAGAAATTTATCAATGAAAAACAAGTGATCACAGTGAGGTTCAATTGAAACGATCAAGTCGCAAGGAGTTTCAACAGTTTCAGAAAAAATGTCATTGTGTTTAAGATCACAATCAGCAGTTTCGTTGTTTTCACCCTCAAGAATTTCAAAGTTTTGAAATGTTTCATTTTCAGACCCAACAACATTATCGTCAATTAATTCAAGAAGTTTTCGCTCATCAAAGTCGTCCTCACTCAAACAGTTGTTACTAACTTCGTCATTTCGTTCAAGTTGACAATCTAAAGTTGTTAAATTTTCAAAATTTTCAGAATCTGATAGAGGAAGATCAAATTGAAAATTGACGTCTTTGTTTTTGAGAGAATTTATGTTCAAATCAATTACAGAGATTTCAACAACTTCATTAAGATTTTCATCAATTTCAAAAGTTGTTAATTGAAAATTTTTGATTTCAGTAAGAGTTGAATTTTCAGCAAAAGCATCAGTTTGAGTTTGAATTTTAGTTTCGCAGAAATCAGAGTTTTGCACCAGAGATTTTTCAAAATTTTCATTTTCATCAATAGTCACATCGTCAGAATCATCAATAATCGTTATGTACTGTTGTGATGAAGTTAATGGCTGACTATTTGTTTCAAAAGAAACATTGACAAAAAGTTGTTTATCACTAGATTGGGATTTGTAGTTGTTATACAAGTTCATAACTTCAGTTTGAAGAAAAGAAATGTGATAAACTACCCTAGTGCAACTTTGTTTGCTGTCTGTTATTCTTTGAGCAAGTTCTTCGACGTAAGTCAAGCCAAGTTTCATTAAATCCTCAAATTCATCAACATCATCAATTCCCTCAAGTAATAACTTCTCTAGATTTTGCCAAAGTTCAATAGTGTATTGACCCAGCTGTTCAATGTTACGCATGTTTTCGATATATTTATTTTCAGAATCTTGTTTTTCATCTAAAATTTGTGCCCATTCCTTGATGTCCTCGCGACAATTCCAAATGTCATGCATTAATTGATCAATTTCACTCAGGCTCTCATCTATCAAATTGGTAAACACACCAGACTTCAAAATGTTGTTTTTTAGATTCGTCATTTCTATGTGTTCCTCACTGGTTGACCTTAAAAACTCATCCACCTCATCTCTTAGAAGTCGACCATTATTTATTTTCCAAAACCAACATCGCCAAAAATTTAGCTTGTTCGCAACACATTTTTCATATTCGATAACCAACATTTGACATTCACTCGTATTATGAAAATCATTTTGGTTTTCAAAAATTTCGTTAAAACTCATGTTGTAATTGTTTTGATTTTCAGCACTTTTCTTAGCCATTTGCGCTAACAATCGTCTTGCTTCAGATAAATTCTCATTAATCATAGAATGGCAATTTTCATATTGGGGTACAATCGTTTGATAAGATTGGTGGGAATTATTTGAAAAGTTTTCAGCTTGAAACTCATTTTGATTTGAATTGAAGCCAAAATCATTTAAATTTTGAAAAGAAGTACAATTTTGGCTGTACATGGGGCATGCTCGCATGTACTAGAAGAAGAGAGTTATTCGTCGAAAAATCAGTTGCAAAACGTGTGGCGCAAAAGAAGCTCATAAAAAAAATGTTAAAATTAACAACTTCGGATTATATAAATACAAGTCTGGGCCAGGTTCGGACAGGGATTATCAGTGTGCCACGAATCACCGTAGAAACACGACTGAAGGTTTAAGAACCTGTTTGAGTTCTAGACTCTACCGTTCCTTAGACACCTCAGAGAGTATCAATCCTAATTGTCAATTTAACAAATATTTTGTTCTATGAAATTTGGGGAATCCTCGATTTGATTTCAAAACTAAACTTTTCAGTTAATCCCACGTTCGTTTTAAAATTTTAAACCACACAACAAGCATAATAATCAATCACAGAATAATAATTTGCTGCAATAAATTTTTTACAAGCAAGTCGCAACACCTGTAGAAAATTTTTACAAGCAATTTTTATATATATTTCAAACAGTAGCAGTCCCTGTAGAGTTAAGAAAATTTTACAGTGATCGGCAGTCCGTCCAGTGCAATTGAGAAGCGCTAGCGCGTTCACACCCAACTTGGTGTGCAACCGCTCTAATGAAATCTGTTTGCAAATCACTTGGCTGAACTCTTCACTTCTCGTTGGCCTTTGAGTTGATTTCTTTGCTTGACCTTGATTCCTTGATTTGTTTGCTTGAGCCTTGAATTCTTTCTGGTTTGGCCTTTGTTTGAGTTCTCTCTTTCTCTTTTTTGACTTTTTTTTTGAAAGGAAAACTAAAATGGCACTAAAACAAAAACAAAAGAAAACTAAGGCTAATAAAAAAAATTAAATAAAGAGATGAAATCTCTTTCTTCCTTTTTTTAAGAAACACAAGAAAATATATAACAAACAAAGAAAACAAAGGAAGAGAAAAGGATTTTTTTAAAGGGAACAGGGAGAACTATAAACTATGAGAAGAAGAAAAAACAAAGGAAGAGGATGGGGTATTGGTTTGAGAAGTGGTTGTGGTGACTATTATTTGTGATGAAGAGGTTGGAGAGGATGGGTATATGTAGAACAGAAGAAAGAAAATTCGAAAGAATTGAAAAAGGATTTTTTTTTTGGAAAAGGAATGTATTTATACAAGGAATATTGGAAAGTAGAGAAGTTTGGAAAGAAATTAAAGAAAAGAAAGGAAAGGAATTGTAATAAAAGCAATTTTTTTTCTTTTTTAGAGAATTGCTGAAAAATAGAAAGAGATTGTAACACCCTGTGTATTCTATAACAGTGAAATTCACAAATTAAAGTATAATTAATTTCAAATCAAAGAATTAAGGGAAACGGGATACGCCATTGTGTTCGTCTCGGAAAAATACGCGAAATATAGTCCGAGTTTTCGAAAAACAGAGTCCGTATGAAGAAGATATGGCCTCCGGAAGTTTCAGAATTCAGGTTAAAATTCAAACAGACGAAAACAGCTCAGAAAACAAGTTTAAAATTCAAAATCGGGCCCAATTGGCCAGGGCGGGAAAATTCCCGCCTAAGGCACCCAGGTCGACTTGGCAGTCGACCTAGGCAGGCCATGTCGACAGGGCTGTCGACAGGCCTGTCGACAGGGCTGTCGACCTGGCCCCAGAGCCAGGTCGAACCCAGCCCACCCTGGCTGGCCTGGTCTGTGTTGGTCGATTTTCTGAGGCTTGCTTTGTCACTAGGGCTAGGTGGCAGCTCCTGATTGGTCTCTCTTTCGAATGAATGGCTACGATTAACCCAAGCTACATCGATGGTCCTAATCAGTTCATAAACTCTATAAAAATGACCCTAGACTCTACCTAATCTATTCATTCAAAAATAAGAATGAGGCCATCATGCTGCTGAGGAACGACAATGAGTAGCCACCAATTTGAGAGACGATTAGGAGACAACTCTAAAGCATAAAGCAACTACAAGTTAAACTTAAACAAATCAAATCAATGCCTACGTCAAAGGAATAGCATCTCCAAATCCAGAATTCAGATTCCTGAATTGAAGAATTAGTCACACGATTGTAAGTAGAGTACTATTCCGATGTGAATAAATAACTGTGTTTGATTTGTACACTTGATTTGTGGTGATAGTAATTCATATTTGTGCGTTGCTATGATTCTAATCGATTTGGAATATTGAGATGTAACGATTGGATATTCGCAAGTATGTAATTCATGATAACAACTACATGTTTGCGGTAGTTTATTTGAGATTCATGCAAGTATACGATTATATATTCGCAAGTATGTAATTCATGTTGAAGCTACATGTTTGTGGTTGTTTAATTTAGATTCATGCAAGTATGTGGTTTTGCTACTATGCCAACATAATGTATATTTTTGTACAAAAATCATTTTTTGTGTAATTGGATCAAATTTGGGGTATTATGATTCATATGAAATTATGTTGGAATTGGCATCATGATCTATGTATAAAACCATACTTTTGTATTAGAAACAAAAGTAAGCCTCTTTGTGAATTTATATTGATTTTATGAATATGACTAGGCTATGTTTGGTATTATGCCTAATTGAAAAACATGTTAGGCCTATATTGTTAACAAGAATTATATGATAATATATGTGACACATAGCTAGTTAGAATTACATCCCAATTGCAAGTTTGCATGAATAAAGTAAAAACCATGATTTCATGTTTAGGAATATTTATGCCATGAGTGCCATGATTATGTGAATAGATTAAAAAGCATGATTAAGTTGGAATAATTCTAGTTGAACTATACTTTTGTATTAGTAACAAAAGTAAGCACCTTTGTAAACATATAGTAATTTTATAAACATGATTTGCTTATGTTTGACATTATGCCTAAGTAAAAATATAGGTTTATGTTGTAGTTAAGACTTTGTGTCCATAATGATATCTAATTTAGTTAGATTCTTAACTTAACTACAAGTTTACATGGTTTGATTCATGTCACTTATGCTTCATGACCAAAGTATATGTTACTACAATGCAAGTACACCTGTTTCTATTTTGTAGTTCCAACGTTATGTTGCAAGTTCATGCGTTCACATTCCCCTTTGTGTATACAATCACGTTTTAAGCCTCCCCTTTTTCACGTGGCTAAGTTGGGCTTAAAAGGGCTAAGCCCAACATATATTATAATAAACGAACGTATTAAACGGGGGAAATAGCGTTGGGCCAAATTAATTAATAAATGAAAATATAAAAGTAGATGGGCCCAAATTAAAGAATGGGTTGGGCCCATGATTGGTGTAAACCTTTACACCGTTAGCTTAAATTGATTTTGAATAATGGGCCGCAAATATTTACATATAAAAAGAAGAAAGACAAAATATGTAAATGTAGAAAATACGATGTGTTTAACCCGAGGTTGGATTGAGTTGTGATGTAAACCTGCCCGGAACCGCCCGGCTGTCCAGTAGTCACAACAATACCTATCCAATGTGGGTGGTTAAACATGGAGCCCAATAAGGACCCGAGGTTAGACTGAGTTGTGGCGTAAGACTGCCCGGATCCAACCGGCAACAGGCAGCCACAACAATACCTGTCTAATGTGAGAGGTCAAGGCTTTAATAAGACAATTAAGGCTGAGTCAGGATTGATAAGATTAAGTAAATTATATTAATACTTAATCAAAATGGAACATGCTAAACTAAACAGACTGATTGGGGGTTAGGTTTACAAAACACTTAAGCAAATTAGCATGTTGGCTAGAAATAGAAAACCTAGTAGCAGGGGACCCTTTTCAGCAGTAACCCTATAAGGTATCATGATACCCTGAAACTAGGCAGGGTGGGGCACGATTACTAGGCTGATTGTAAGAGGTCAAATCGACGGCGGTGGTGCAGCAGTGTAGGTTCTAACGGGGTGCGGGCGTGCACACACTCCGGCGCAGAAAAATAAGGCACTGGGCACCAGTAGCATACCTGTGCATTCTAGGATTGTGTCGGGCCGCCACCATGGGACTTGATACACCCCATGGTGGGACCAGCATAGGTAACTACAACATCGGGGGCCGTAAGACACACGTAACTATGCGAGTAGGAGGCGATCATCATAAAATGGATCACTTCACCCTGGTTATGGGGTGCCAGTTGGGAACTAGTTTATATAGGTTCAGAGATTAAAATGGGGTACGATAGTATATTCGACCCTAGACAACTTAACCAAGTATATGGTGTTTTCCCATTTCTAGTTTATACTTATCATACCCAGTTCTTTATTCATAGACTGAATAGTCCTAGACTTACTCAGGCTTTATGTCTGACTCTACTTTTCTTTCATCTTCTTTTCTTCCGTTTCCCCCCCAGGTCCACAGGGAGGGAATACCGCAGCTTGACCAGCCTTCTTATCCAGCTTGAAGAGAAAGAATGTATTGCTTGGATCTTTTCGTTTTGGACTATGGCTTTGGACAGCAACTATGGGACTTTTGCAGTTTATTTATGTTTTCCTTATGCTTCTTTAAATAATGTAATCAAGACAGTTATGATTTTGGAAATATTGTAAGACAATTATGGCATGGTTTGTGTAACACATATTTTAATGAAATAAAAGTTGTTGTTTTCCGCTGTTCAAAAATATGTGTTCTTATATCTGTCTTGTATATCTATGACTTATACTTATAAACCTCCACCAAAATTAGGGCATTCCCTTTGAGAGTGACCCTAACGGAGGTGGGGTGTTTCACTTGGTATCAGAGCATAGGTTTACCAGATAAGATAAAAAGTTTTGAAAATTTACTTTCAAAAAGGAAATTTAAAGAAGCATTTTTAAAAGATAAAATATTATTTTATTTTTAAAAGGCAATGTCCCCCCCCAAAGCCATAGGTACTATCTTTTATCCTTCGTTTTGAATCTATCCTTTTTGTTTCAGCATGTCCGAAGAACTTAACTTGCCAGAGGGTGTACCAATACCTGGTTGGTTTAGACGGTTCTTAGAAGCAAGGGCCACTCAGCCAGGTCCTACCGTTCCTCCTCCCCCAGCTGCAGCAGCACCTCTTCCTCCACCTCCTCCACGGGGAAACACTTTTGCTAAAATATGTAAAGATTTTAAAGCTATGGGAGGAAAGGATTTTCATGGAACTGAGTCCTTCGTGGCAGCTAGAAATTGGCTGAAAGAAACCGAGGACTTATTCATCATCTTTGAGGTAGAAGATAGACAGAAAGTACAACTGGCAGTATGGCTACTTAAGGGCGAGGCTTCCTACTGGTGGGAAGTCACTAATGCAGAAAGACCAGTGGAGACATGGGAGGACTTTAGGGCAAGGTTTGAAGCTAAATTTCTCTCAGATGCGGAAAGGAGTTTGCAGTTGGAAAAATTCTTATTTCTTAAGCAAGGGAACAAGACAGTCAAAGAGTATGTTAATCAGTTCGATGAGCTGGCTAGGTTTGGGCTGGACCTAGTCAACACCCCGCACAAGAAGGCTCTCCGTTTCGTCAAAGGGTTGAATGAGCCATTACACAGTTTGGACATGACCCATATACCCATGGGAGCTACATATGAAAGGTTGGTACAAATAGCATTGCTGAATGAAGAGGATAAGGATAAGAAGGAAACAAAGGCAGAAAGCTCTCAAGGGAAGAAAGAAGGTTTGCAGCCTAAGAAGACAGACTTTAAGAAGGGCGGGAAAGGCAACAAAGAGAAGAGGAAGTGTAATTTCTGTGGCAAAGTGGGGCACTTAGTGAAAGATTGCCGGAAAAAGAAGGCCAAGGAGAATGGTGGGTGCTTTTCTTGCGGTGAGACAGGCCACAGGGCTAAGGACTGCCCAAAGAAACGAGGACAGGGGCAGAGGGCTGGATCCACCTCAGGGGCACAAGTTCATGTGCTAGAAGCGCCACCTCTGCAACATCGAGGTATAAATACTTCTGTAGAAAGTGTAGTTTATCTTTATGATCACCCCGTTCGCACTTTATTTGATTCTGGCGCATCACACTCCTTTATCTCGTCTGCTTTAGTAGAATCTCTGCACCTAAAAACTAGTATGGTAGAGGACCCCTTAATTGTTTCAAACCCAATTGGGGGCCCAGCTCATTTGTCTATGATCTATTTGGGATTGAAAATTTCTATTCTAAGCGTAGAATTTCAATGTAGTGCCTTTGTTTTGGGCTTTTCGGGAATGGTTTGATTTTGGGCATGGATTGGCTATCCAGTAATGGGGCCATCCTTGATTGTGAGAAAAGGGTTGTTAGGCTCCTAACCCAGCTCGGTAATACTTTGGAAATTTCTTGTAATCCCTCGTATGCGGTTATGCTTAGTTACCTTGAATCGCTAGATGCCTCTGTTGAAAATTTGCAATCAGTTAGAGTGGTCCGGGAATATCCGGATGTCTTCGACGTGGTGAAGGGCTTGCCTCCGAAGAGGGAGATAGACTTCCGCATATATCTTGTAGATAATGCAAAGCCCATTGCGTTGCCCGTTAGACACATGGCTCCACGGGAAAGAAAAGAGCTCAGTAAACAGATTAAAGAGCTTCTAGAGAAGGGGTTCATTAGGAGGAGCATTTCAGAATGGGGCGCTCCAGTGGTGTTCGCTACAAAGGCGGATGGTTCACTCCGTCTATGTGTTGACTATAGGGAGCTCAACAAGCTAACGAAAAAGAATAGGCACCCTCTCCCCAGAATTGACGATTTGTTTGATCAGCTTGTAGGAGCGTCTGTTTTCTCCCAACTCGATTTAGCGACCGGTTTTCATCAGCTAAGGGTGGCTGAAGATATTATCGATAAAACGACATTCAGAACCCCAAACGGCTTCTTTGAATGGCTTGTCATGCCTTTCGGCTTGACAAATGCACCTGCTTACTTCGTGGACCTGATGAGTAGGGTATTCAGAGATTTCCTCAATAAGTTCGTAGTGGTCTTCGTAGACGATATCCTTATCTTCTCAAAGAGTGAAGAGGAACATGCTCAGCACTTAAGGGCAATCATGAAACTCTGCGAGTCCATCAGCTAAAAGCCAAATTCTCCAAATGCCACTTTTGGAGAGAAGAAGTGAGGTTCCTTGGGCACATAGTATCCAAACAAGGGTTAGCAGTGGACCCTGCTAAGGTAGTGGCGGTACAGGATTGGAAGACACCAAGGAATGCAACTGAGGTCCGAAGTTTTCTAGGACTAGCAGGTTTCTATCAAAAGTTCATAAGGGATTTTGCGGAAATCTCAGCTCCGCTCACGAATTTGACCAAGAAGAATCTAGTGTTCAATTGGGACTTGGATTGCGAGTTTGCTTTCCAGCGACTGAAAAGGGCTCTTACAACAGCCCCAGTTTTGACGTTGCCAGATGGGAGCAAGATATTCACTGTTTATACAGATGCATGCGGGACAGGGCTAGGTGCCGTCTTAATGCAAGAAGGAAGGGTAGTAGCTTATGGCGGGAGGCAGTTGAAAGTGCACGAAAAGAACTACCCAACCCACGATCTTGAGTTAGCTGCCATCGTCTTTGCAATCAAGTCTTGGCGACACTATCTCCTAGGTGAGAAGTTCGAACTTTACACTGACCATAAATCATTGAAATATCTTTTCTCGCAGAAAGATCTTAACTTGAGGCAACAAAGATGGATGGAGTTTCTTGCCTCGTACGATTTCGAGATCTCCTACACTCCGGGCAAAGGCAACGTAGTGGCAGACGCGTTGAGCCGAAAGAAATTGACCCTAAGCCCGCTGTTTGTTGAAAGACAAAGCCTAGAGTTTATAGCCAACTTCGACTTTAGGCCTTCCTCCGATTTTGTACCAGGCTTGCTAGCATCTCTCGAAGTGCGCCCAACTTTAGTGGACTCAGTAGGGACAGCACAACGCGAAGACCCTCAGCTTGTGGAAACGACTGATAGGCTAATTAGGGGTGAGACTTCGAGTCACCTCAACAGATACTCCATCGACGATAAGGGTTTGCTAAGGCGAGATGGAAGATTATGCGTCCCACAGACAAGGGATTTAGTAAAGAAGGTTCTGGAGGAAGCACATCACTCCAAGATGACGATACACCCAGGCGGAGATAAAATGTACAAGGACATAAAAAGAACTTTCTTCTGGAATGGAATGAAAAAGGACGTGGCAGAATTCGTTTCTAAGTGTATGGTGTGCCAACAAGTTAAGGATGAACAGAAAAAGCCTGGCGGTCTGCTACATCCTCTAGAGGTCCCGCAGTGGAAGTGGGATAGCATCTCAATGGACTTCATCGATGGGCTGCCTAGGTCTAGGAGAGGCAACACTAGCATTTGGGTAATAGTGGATAGGCTTACTAAAAGCGCCCACTTTTTACCTGTCAAAAGTAAAAGAACTGCCTCATCTCTAGCATCTCTTTACCTCAAGGAAATTGTTCGACTCCATGGAATACCATCACGCATTGTTAGTGACCGAGACCCTATCTTCACAAGTGAGTTTTGGCGGAGTCTGCAAGAAGCGGTAGGCACGCAGTTATGCTTGAGCACAGCCTATCATCCCCAAACCGACGGCCAAACGGAAAGAGTGAACAGAGTTTTGGAGGACCTTTTAAGACTGTGCGTCCTTGACTTCGGAGGAACGTGGGAAGACCATCTTCCTTTGGTGGAATTTGCCTACAACAGCAGCTATCAAGCAACCATCGGAATGGCACCCTTCGAAGCTTTATATGGAAGACCGTGCCAATCGCCCACTTGTTGGTGGGAGTCTACTGATAAGCTCATACTTGGACCAGATATGATCCGAGAGACTTCAGAGAAAGTAGACTTAATACGAAGAAGGATGAAGACGGCCCAAGACAGACAAAAGTCCTACGCCGACAAGAGGAGGACCGACCTTGAATTTGAGGTTAGGGAAAGAGTTTTTCTTAAGGTATCTCCGCTAAGGAATGTTGTTCGTTTTGGAACCACAGGAAAGCTAGCACCAAGGTTCGTAGGGCCATTCCCTATCATCGAGAAAATTGGGAAAATGGCCTGTAGACTAGAGCTACCCGAAAAGCTGGACGGAGTTCACAACGTTTTTCATGTTTCACATCTCCGAAAATGTCTACATGAGTCTGCTGAAGTGGTAAAGCCAAATATCCTAGAAGAGGCTGAAGTGGAGCGCGAAGCAACCGTGAGGAAAGTTCCGACCCGCATATTAGGAACGGAAGTGAAGAAGCTACGCAACCGCAAAGTCAAGCTCGTCAAAGTTCAGTGGAGCGACACCGAGGGAGACGCGACTTGGGAAACTGAAGCTAGAATACGCACTGCCTACCCTTTTCTTTTCTAGGGTACATCCTTGATCTTTCTTTTTCCTTAAGTTGCGCTTTTATCTATCTTTTTAGGTATATTTCCTCGACCTTATCTTTTAGGTAGAAACCCTTTGGATGAAAACATGTAATTGAAACATGTTATGGATGATGGTTGCAAGTGGTTGCAAGTGGTTGCTAGTGGTTGCTCGTGGTTGCATATACACACACAATCTAGGTTTTAGATCGGCTCAGTCACTTCATATTGCATATGCATATATGTTTGGATTCGTATATGGTTGAACTTTAATGTGTTGTCATATGGATGTTGCATTTGTATGAATGATTGTGCACTCATGTAGAATCATGAATAGGAAAATTTGCATACATAATGGATTCATGGCACCTACATAATTCGCATTAAGGAGGTCAACTGAATCAGTAGACCGCCTGATTTTGCATTAGATAAGTACATGTACACACACACTTCGCATATGATCATGAAGCATTAGAAGTCTTTTAAGGACAATGGATACTCGTGTTTGATGGTTGAGTAGATGGATGTTTGGATGTTAGTATATATATATTTTTCCTAAACTTGAAGATTTCGGGGACGAAATCCTTTTAAGTGGGGGAGAATGTAACACCCCGTGTATTCTATAACAGTGAATTTCACAAATTAAAGTATAATTAATTTCAAATCAAAGAATTAAGGGAAACGGGATAGGCCATTGTGTTCGTCTCGGAAAAATACGCGAAATAGAGTCCGAGTTTTCGAAAAACGGAGTCCGTATGAAGAAGATATGGCCTCCGGAAGTTTCAGAATTCAGGTTAAAATTCAAACAGACGAAAACAGCTCAGAAAACAAGTTTAAAATTCAAAATCGGGCCCAATTGGCTAGGGCGGGAAAATTCCCGCCTAAGGCACCCAGGTCAACTTGGCGGTCGACCTGGGCAGGCCATGTCGACAGGGCTGTCGACCTGGCCCCAGAGCCAGGTCGAACCCAGCCCACCCTAGCTGGCCTGGTCTGTGTTGGTCGATTTTCTGAGGCTTGCTTTGTCACTAGGGCTAGGTGGCAGCTCCTGATTGGTCTCTCTTTCGAATGAACGGCTACGATTAACCCAAGCTACATCGATGGTCCTAATCAGTTCATAAACTCTATAAAAATGACCCTAGACTCTACCTAATCTATTCATTCAAAAATAAGAATGAAGCCATCATGCTGCTGAGGAACGACAAGGAGTAGCCACCAGTTTGAGAGACGATTAGGAGACAAACTCTAAAGCATAAAGCAACTACAAGTTAAACTTAAACAAATCAAATCAACGCCTACGTCAAAGGAATAGCATCTCCAAATCTAGAATTCAGATTCCTGAATTGAAGAATTAGTCACACGATTGTAAGTAGAGTACTATTCCGATGTGAATAAATAACTGTGTTTGATTTGTACACTTGATTTGTGGTGATAGTAATTCATATTTGTGCGTTGCTATGATTCTAATCGATTTGGAATATTGAGATGTAACGATTGGATATTCGCAAGTATGTAATTCATGATAAAAACTTCATGTTTGCGGTAGTTTATTTTAGATTCATGCAAGTATACGATTGGATATTCGCAAGTATGTAATTCATGTTGAAGCTACATGTATGTGGTTTTTTAATTTAGATTCATGCAAGTATGTGGTTTTGCTACTATGCCAACATAATGTATATTTTTGTACAAAAATCATTTTTTGTGTAATTGGATCAAATTTGGGGTATTATGATTCATATGAAATTATGTTGGAATTGGCATCATGATCTATGTATAAAACCATACTTTTGTATTAGAAACAAAAGTAAGCCTCTTTGTGAATTTATATTGATTTTATGAATATGACTAGGCTATGTTTGGTATTATGCCTAATTGAAAAACATGTTAGGCCTATATTGTTAACAAGAATTATATGATAATATATGTGACACATAGCTAGTTAGAATTACATCCCAATTGCAAGTTTGCATGAATAAAGTAAAAACCATGATTTCATGTTTAGGAATATTTATACCATGAGTGCCATGATTATGTGAATAGATTAAAAAGCATGATTAAGTTGGAATAATTCTAGTTGAACTATACTTTTGTATTAGTAACAAAAGTAAGCACCTTTGTAAAAATATAGTAATTTTATAAACATGATTTGCTTATGTTTGACATTATGCCTAAGTAAAAATATAGGTTTATGTTGTAGTTAAGACTTTGTGTCCATAATGATATCTAATTTAGTTAGATTCTTAACTTAACTACAAGTTTACATGGTTTGATTCATGTCACTTATGCTTTATGACCAAAGTATATGTTACTACAATGCAAGTACACCTGTTTCTATTTTGTAGTTCCAACGTTATGTTGCAAGTACATGCGTTCACATTACCCTTTGTGTATACAATCACGTTTTAAGCCTCCCCTTTTTCACGTGGCTAAGTTGGGCTTAAAAGGGCTAAGCCCAACATATATTATAATAAACGAACGTATTAAACGGGGGAAATAGCATTGGGCCAAATTAATTAATAAATGAAAATATAAAAGTAGACGGGCCCAAATTCAAGAATGGGTTGGGCCCATGATTGGTGTAAACCTTTACACCGTTAGCTTAAATTGATTTTGAATAATGGGCCGCAAATATTTAAATATAAAAAGAAGAAAGACAAAATATGTAAATGTAGAAAATACGATGTGTTTAACCCGAGGTTGAATTGAGTTGTGATGTAAACCTGCCCGGAACCGCCCGGCTGTCCAGTAGTCACAACAATACCTATCCAATGTGGGTGGTTAAACATGGAGCCCAATAAGGACCCGAGGTTAGACTGAGTTGTGGCGTAAGACTGCCCGGATCCAACCGGCAACAAGCAGCCACAACAATACCTGTCTAATGTGAGAGGTCAAGGCTTTAATAAGACAATTAAGGCTGAGTCAGGATTGATAGGATTAAGTAAATTATATTAATACTTAATCAAAATGGAACATGCTAAACTAAACAGACTGATTGGGGGTTAGGTTTACAAAACACTTAACCAAATTAGCATGTTGGCTAGAAATAGAAAACCTAGTAGCAGGGGACCCTTTTCAGCAGTAACCCTATAAGGTATCATGATACCCTGAAACTAGGCAGGGTGGGGCACGATTACTGGGCTGATTGTAAGAGGTCAAATCGACGGCGGTGGTGCAGCAGTGTAGGTTCTAACGTGGTGCGGGCGTGCATACACTCCGGCGCAGAAAAATAAGGCACTGGGCACGAGTAGCATACCTGTGCATTCTAGGATTGTGTCGGGCCGCCACCATGGGACTTGATACACCCCATGGTGGGACCAGCATAGGTAACTACAACATCAGGGGCCGTAAGACACACGTAACTATGCGAGTAGGAGCCGATCATCATAAAATGGATCACATCACCCTGGTTATGGGGTGCCAGTTGGGAACTAGTTTATATAGGTTCAGAGATTAAAATGGGGTACGATAGTATATTCGACCCTAGACAACTTAACCAAGTATATGGTGCTTTCCCATTTCTAGTTTATACTTATCATACCCAGTTCTTTATTCATAGACTGAATAGTCCTAGACTTACTCAGGCTTTATGTCTGACTCTACTTTTCTTTCATCTTCTTTTCTTCCGTTTCCCCCCCAGGTCCACAGGGAGGGAATACCGCAGCTTGACCAGCCTTCTTATCCAGCTTGAAGAGAAAGAATGTATTGCTTGGATCTTTTCGTTTTGGACTATGGCTTTGGACAGCAACTATGGGACTTTGCTGTTTATTTATGTTTTCTTTATGCTTCTTTAAATAATGTAATCAAGACAGTTATGATTTTGGAAATATTATAAGACAATTATGGCATGGTTTGTGTAACACATATTTTAATGAAATAAAAGTTGTTGTTTTCCGCTGTTCAAAAATATGTGTTCTTATATCTGTCTTGTATATCTGTGACTTATACTTATAAACCTCCACCAAAATTAGGGAATTCCCTTTGAGAGTGACCCTAACGGAGGTGGGGTGTTTTAGAGATTGTAGAAATTTGGAAATAAATAATGGAAAAGAGGGGAAAGAAATTGGAAAAAGTTGGAACGAAATAAATGAAAGAAAGGGAAAGAAATAAATGAAGAAAGAATGGTAATGAATAGAAAAGAAAGTAGAAAAGGAAAGAGATCAAACTAAATTTGCAAGTTTTTTTTTTTTAATTAGAATTGTTGTAAAAGTAGAGGTGTGGAAAGGTGGAAAGAAATTTGAAAGAAAAAGAAAAGAATTAAAAGAAAGTAATTGTTAGAAAAGTTGAATTTTTTTATATGGAAATGTTGAAAGGAGGAAGCAAGATGCAAATAAAAGTGGAAACAAATAATTAAAAAAATGCAATTATTATTTTTATTGTTGTCAAAATAGAAGAGAGAGAAGAGATTGTGTAGAAGAAAAATCGGAAAGAAGTAAATGAAAGATTAGGATAGAAATAGATGGAAAGAAATTGAATGGGCATTAATTAGTAAAATTGGCAAAATTTTATTATTTAGAAACTTGGAAAAAAATCAATTTGTGAAACAATTGCAAGGAAAAGGAAAGAAAATCACAAAAAGATTTGTTTTTTTTTAATTTGTAATAATTGTAAAAACAAAAAAAAAATTATGGAGAGATGTCAAGAAAGAAGGAAAGCAACAAAGAAAGGAAGCAAAACAAAAGGCAAGAATTTTTTTCTCTTATTTGGTAGATATACGGTATCACAAATCAAATACCAAATCAACCAACAAGAGTTTTTTTATCTATGCTAGAAATCAAAATGGAACAAAATAAAATAAAAATATTTTTATGTGTTTTTTTTATATTAAGAAAAAGAAAATTGTAACCCGAAGGATTTAAAAACAAAAATAATTTTGGTCCCCGGCAACGGCGCCAAAATTTGTTTGCGAACAAATCAAATAGTTGTAAACAACTGTAAAATCCGTTCGGTTTTCCTAAACAACAAGGATTGTTGTAGAGGGTGTCGAACTCTGGGACCAAAAATATTTTAATTAATAAATCCACTCAAGTTATTCCAGAATTTTGATTGAATTGCAAATTGACAGAAAATAAACAAAAAGCGAGTTTTTAACAATAAAGAAAGTAATTAGGGAGTAATGACATAGATTAGATTAATATTCATCAATAGCTAATCGAATAAATACAGATCTAATTCATGTTTCTGTCACAAACATGAATCAACGATTATTAGATTTCTAGAAACAAATACGTAAATAACAACAAGTATAGCCTATGCAAGAGCTCAGCTCTTAAACAACCATAGGCTATCAGGACAGATTCACTATTTTATTTCTAAAACCCTAAATATTAAATCTAAATCTGATAAGTGTTAGATCGAACTCGAATATACCCTGTGAAGGAGCACAACTCTTAAATGACACAGGGTATGAAGGTTCAGATCTAACCCTTAGTTCATATCTAGATCTACATACATGAAGTTCAAATCTTTTGGCTATGCGATTCATATTAAATCATATCTATCAGCGTCATCACCCCCTAATAAAAGAGGATTAGCTTGACATAGCTAAAAGAAAAGAAAGTAAAAATAAACTAAATAACATGAACATAAATAAAATAAAATAACAACTAAGAGAAATGGAGAAGAAGTGTTTTATTCCAAGAAGAGAATGACAGAATAAAACTAAGTGTGTTTTTACATGAATGAGATACAAGGTATTTATAGCTGATATGACAAAGACTACTAGGCAAATTCCACAATGTGGGACTAAAGAATTAGCCCAAATAACACATGAGCTAGTGTGAACGGGGTTGTAGAGTAAGAGGCCTTGTAAGTGAGCCAGTGTGAACGCGTGTAGTGCATGAATGAGAAGCCTTGCAAAGGAGCTAATGTGAACGCTACATGAGTGAAATGGTCTGCAATTGAGCCAATGTGAACACAATATGAGTCTTTAGTGAGCCAAATCTACCCAACTGAACTCTATTTGCAACCGTTCTTAAAGCTTTAAACTCTTCAAGCTTTAGTAATTTTAACTTCACTCTTTTTCAGCAAATTCTTCATGCTTTATTCATCAAATGCTCTAAACCATGCTTCTTGTCAACAATCTGAAAACACAGCTATAAATACACAATATCAATTATTTAAAAGATAAAATAAGATAAATATGCGGATAAAATATACACATTTACGTGTATAACACTAACCGGTGTCCGTATATAATTTCCTATCCTATGGCCAAGTAATACATAAAATTTAATTTTAGTATTTTGGGAAAGGATATATATCATTTCAATCCATATCAGGGCCATAGGTATTTTTCATTTCAACCTATGTTCTTAATTCATTTTAATGATTAATTCCGGTTTTAATGCCTGTAAAATCCAGGGTAATAGTTGGGATTAATCAACAGAAATCAATAACATATATAAGAAATATCGATAATGAATTTTATATCAATACACTAAGTACATAAATTCAAGGCATACATCAGAATCAACACATCTAAATAATTCAATAATATCAATTACAAGTCATCAGGTATGAGATTCTACTTATTATTATTATTAAAACAAGAAATTAATCTCTAACAGTACAATTTATATAACAGTTAAATTAAATTATACAGTCTATGCAGATTTAACATAAATATGCAATTTTAACAATAAAACAGCAGCCAATACAATCATATCACGACATGAATTTAAATTTAACAATCAATCAAATATTTTAATTAGATGTGAGTGGGTTTAATCACACACCTTGGTTTCAAACAAGATTGAATTCCAATTTTTTGCCTAAAACTAAACAGTTTCAGATTCAGTCCAAACTAGCGGCATCACGAAGAGCTCTTCGATACGATTCTAACGCAACAAACCGCGTGTCAATTGGAGCTCGTATGAAGAAGTTATTAAAGTTTTAACATTTGCAATTTAAATTATATAAAATAAAATAAAGCCTCACCGATACTCCCAGCCACGTCGGCAGGCTTCTCCGTCTTCCTCTGTCGCATTTCTGTTTTCAGGAAAACTAGCGAACCCAAAAACCGTTGGTAACCCTAACTCACGCACCACTATACGAACGCCCAGAACCCGATCAAAACTCACCACTTCATCCGTCGTCGATGCATTTGCCAACGCCCCGCTTATGGTCCCACATGGTCAACCCTAGCCCACACAATCAGCAGAAAACGGCATGCGCATCTTGACCAAATTTCGGCGATTCTAGAAACAACAGCATCTGTAACGACCCGAAATCCCCCATACAGGAAATCGTGGATTGAATTGAGAACAACACACAAAGGAACTCAGACAGAAGAACATTTCATTGTATATTACAACAATACCATCAGAATACAAGAATATACAGAGTATAAATGAATATTACATAGAAATATTAGAGGTTTAAATTACATTTAAATACACCGCAGTAGAAAAGTAATATAATATACAACTAGAAGTAATACACGGATACAGAGCTTTCCGAGTATCGTTCCAGCTGTAAATCAGGATCTTGTGAATATAAATCTGCAAAACCAAAACTACAAGCTGCCCGTGTCAAAATAAGGGCACCAAGAGTTTAGGTTAAAACAATAAACTCCAGGTCAGTCACGGGACTAGTGTGAGAACTAAAACAGTTATTAATATTTATTTTAAAGTTAGGTAAATCAAGGGACCACGCCGTATAACACGGAACGGGTTTCCTCCCAAGAATACCGGTGCATAAAACAACAGCGCAATGCAAGATAAAGAACAATAAAGCTATTATAAGACCCAGGTCCCATCACACAATGCAACACAAGCCGGAGGATAGGGTTTTACCTTATAATAGCCAAAGAATGCTTGATACTCTAAATCATCTTTTGATACTATTATAAGTGTATAGTGTCAAAACATTTCAATCATAAATATGAATCATATATGGCATGGGTACCATATATCATGTCGCCATACTAGGCTCTGCAATCAAAACCGCAAAGTCACGTATTTGGAAATTGGATTTTCGTCTATGAACCGAGGCCAGGGATCGTCCTCTACCGATTCGAGACAATCTAGCCTACCATGTCTCAGGAACAGAGCTCGAGTGTCCCTTGGATCCTCAGGGCTAGCCCACCGATGTGGATTAAACTTAAACCCTGAACATGCGTTTCCCCGCCCTATGGGGCGCAAATGAGCCAACGAATGACTCCATCGGACCCGGATCGTCCGATCAAACCGAGGCGCCTCGCAACAGCAACAACCACACAGGTGAAAATAATATAAATGTCAGCCAGTTCAAGCACTAACACCACCACTAACTAGAAAGAAACGCATGCCCTCCCTGATATCCTCTCCCATTTTTGGTTCACACCGGGGTGTGAGGCTCGCGAATCAACGCTACACAAAGCTATGCCACACAAGCGGTGCTTTATCATCAACCACAAGATTCTGCTTTTCAACATAAGCCTTGATCATTTGCATCTCAGTATGCCACACAGGCAATTCACGCTATGCAACCGATATCAATCACACAGAATGAAATCCGATGTCAGACACACATCCATTTACAAGTCCGTTCTGGGTCTGAACGAAACCAGAGGAACCTTTTTCCTCGCATACCCATCGATCTCCAAGTACGTCTGGACGATCACCAACTGATTCCCTCCTCTTGGGTGTACATCCCAATCAAGATCATCAGTAATCACCCAAACGACGTGAAGACCTCCGACTTTCAACCACCATCTTCATCTTCGACTCATCGTCGAATCAGTTATTCAGAATGGGATAAACCCGGTCTTTCTGAATAACTCGCATATACAATAAACAAGTGTTACATAAACACAACATACGCCTCATTCCAATTCCTCAGTCACTAACCGTAAATTAGCAAGGGAATAATTCCCCAAATATTAACTCCGAAGGCCGAAACCAACATCAGATCAATACCCAGGAAATCATTCTTCTTAGCTAACCAACAGTTAGTTTCTAAATTTCACATTTTTAGGGAAAGGTTCCCATTAATTTTATCAAAGATAAATTCTTTTAAATTAATCTTTAATCTTCTTTTGAGTATCAATTCAAACTAGCCGGGATTAACGAACCTTCATGAACTAATTATTGGTTTTAATTTCCCAATCCCAACCTATTCATCCCATGAAGTAAAACTGGTAATACTTCATATCTAACACCACGGTGTTATCAGTAAATTCAATTACCATTTCACATTCAAATCTAATTAAAGATTTAACTATCGCCTGGAGCAAAACTGGTGATACTCCATTCTCGATCTTTTTAATCTAATTAAAGATTCATTAAAACTCCACTTAGTTTTAATCTTTGATTGGGTTAAAGAACCGATGTCATTTAAAACACGGTTCATGATAAACCCAAAAATCAATACCAATTCAATTCCAATTAAATATTATTTAATTGGTACACTTCATTAAATCCAAATAAAAAGATTTAATCCTTTTCTCAACTGGGCTTAAGAACAGTGTTAATGAAGACACCATTCTCGACAAACCCAAATCACATTTGATATTAAATACAAGGCTCTGAATAGAAAATATATCGGCTTATATTCAATATCAAATTCTACGACCAACAAATATCGTATTGGAAATAACGATATATATATATATATATATATCTTTCAAATTCCCATAACAATATCTGTATCATCACGAAATCCAACATCGAAATATTCCAAAGACAACTTCGGTTCAAATCCATTCCAATTCAATTGTTGGAAATTCTGGTTACTTTTAAAACCCTTTTCAAATTCAATTTATTTATTTCAAAAACAAATTGATTTTAATTCTAGTTCAAAACTAGTTTATTTCGATAAAAATCTATTTTTATCTTTTCAAATATGGAGTTTTTCATCCCAATTCTTCACGAATCATTTCTTATGAATTTACACAAATTATTATTATTTTTAATAATTTTATCAAGGCCCGTACAGTCGATTTCCATCAACGGCCATCGAACTACACTTACAACAACCTTTTCTAAACTTAATTTAGATATAATTCCAAATCCAACCGTTAGATTATAATTTCTAATATTCAACAGAAAGCTCTTTTTGATACGAACCCAATGGTTCCGGTTTCAGGAGAATCCGACGGTCGGATCTCCCGTAATGTCCGTTCGAAGTCAATGGTCGAAATTCATGAACTACCGCGGCGCGGCGCGTTCAATTCAGGCCATTGTATTATATATATAATATATACTTCGTCGATTTCCTTTTAAAACGTATTATATAAATCGTGCTAAATTTGTTTTCAAAACGATTTCAACTTATTTTCAAATTCAAATCAAAATTGAATTTTTTCCTTGTAAATTCGTTTAAAATCCATTTAAATTGATTTCAATTCAAATCAATTTTTAATTCAATTTCAGTTCGTTTTCAATTCAATTCAATTTCAATTCGAATTCATTTCTATTCAATTTCAAATTGAATTCATTTCTATTCAATTTCAATTCGAATTCATTTCTATTTGAATTTCAATTCGAATTCATTTCTATTTGAATTTCAATTCTTTTCAAAATATCAGATTTTGAAATCACTTTCGATATTCATTATAAAATGAATAAAACCGATATAAATATCGTTCACGTCAAATTGGCGTCAATCTAATCAACACGGCTTCCTATATTTCTATTTTCAAATATTCTATTTCAAATATTTCTATTCAAATAATTTATATTCAAATATTTTAATCAAATAGTTCTCTTCAAATATTCTATTTCAAAACTGGAATGAGGCCCAATCAATTACCATAGATTTTATTTCTATGGAATTCCATACAACGCATGTATATATCAACAACGACAAATAATCAACCATCATCCAAAGTGCATTCTACACTGTATAAGCATCAAATATAAATATTCAACGCTTATAACAGTCTGTCAATCGATCGACATACAACTAATTATTGGGATTAGTGTATGTCATATATCATCCCAATACCCATGTGGGGTTTCAAACAATCAAACACAGATTTTATTTGTGCAGTTGGGCAATGTATAAAATTTATCGTCCCAATCAATATCAGTCAAATGTGTGTATATAAACAAATCATCTGATTTGTTTATATTTATTTCATTTTAAATACACGTTAAAAATTCTATTTTTAACTATAAAATATTTTTAACTATATAAATATTTTATTTCATTTCCCATCACATCACACAATCAACTACACATCAAAATCAAACAAACAAGCATACAAGCCGTCCATGGTCTGTGGACGATGGGTGTCGGGTGCTACTAAACACCGTCTGCATCCTAGTATATATTTCAAACTAGAAATAAATTAAATTAAAGGTGAGAAGTTCTCATAGAGGGTTCTACTCCTACGTGCTTTGCTTCTGAACTGCTGAACCGTCTGGATTTGTTTGAAATTCCAATACAGTTCTTTTCACGCTGTTCATAATAAAAATTATATTTTTATCACTTCATTTCAATAAATAAAAATCATATTTTTATTTCTAATTCATATGTATTTACAACGCTTCTTTCAATATAAAAATTATATTTTTACATTTCTACTTCATATATAAAGATCGAATTTTTATCGTTACTTCATATATATATATATATATATATATCGAATTTTTATTTTAAATCTCTACTATATAAAAATCATATTTTTCACTCGTCCTTCTTTATTTAAAAAACCAACCTTTATATTTTTACAGATCTAACCCTTTTTATTCTCAAAGATCTAATCTTTTTATTTTCAAAGATCTAACCTTTTTATTTCCTTAAGTCATATCTTTATTGTTATAAAAATCAAAGCTTTACATGATGTAAAAATTTAATATTTTCAAAAATCTAATATTTCTAAACTAAAAATATAACCTTTATATGATAAAAATATATATATACACTCTTCATAACAAAGCAAAAACTGGTTATATATATGCTACTATATATATAAACTAATTTTATTTAATTTCAGAATTTTAAATGAACTAGAAAAAAAACTAACTCACCTCTAGTCGAACTCCGCGGTGCTCTCGATTTGGGGCTGTGGAGGGGGATTGGGCTATCGAGGCAAGCGTGGGGTAGAGGAGAGGGAAGCGCGCACGAGGGGGGTTCTGCCCCTTTTTTTCTTTGGTTTTCGATTGGAAAAGTATACGAGGTGGAGGGGGGCTGAGAGGGTATAGAGGGAAAGAGACATTATATATATATATATATATATATATATATTTAATTTAGTTTAATTTCAAAAAATTCTTTTTCATTCGACCTCTAAACGAGGCCCACCGCCTGTCGTCCATAGCTAATTACCCCCTTTCGAACACAATGGGATATGTACCGTAAGCTGATTCGACCATTTCGACCAGTTTTCGTCAAAATCAAAATATAACTCTATATATTGAATTTAAACGCGCATTTCAATTTATCGGGGCCACACATAAGCTCGAAAAATTCCAAAAAAATATTTTCTAGCTTCGTATTGGCGATACGGTCCTAAAAAAACAGTTTTGTCGAATTCTGATACCGTTTGAAAAATGGCCACTTTCCAGTTGATTAAAATCAATTGAAACTGGTAAAACGCGTTTCCTTTGCCATGCTTACATATTGATTCGAAAAATTATGAAATTTTAAACCTAGTAATAATTTGACATCGCGGATCCAACAAAAGTGGTTTCGTCGAAAACCGAGGTCGTTTGCAAAATGGCCATTTTTAAAGGCCGAAATTCCATAGCGACTATTCTGAATTTTGAACTGGACATATCTTTCAAATCCTGCTATGAAATTACAATTTTTCGGATTCTTTGGAAAGATATTCTCAACTAGATTCTACTATTTTTGGTTTCACTAAAATCCGCTCTATTTTTAATCTTGTACGTTCATTTGAATTTTGAAATCGAATTTTCAAACTACCGCGCCAGTTTCAATTCCTTTTATAATTAGAAATAAATATTTATATTCTAACGTCGATCTATATAAATATATGTGTTCTAATTCAATTCAAAATAAATTTATCTTCGATATTATTTAAAATATTCATTTTACATATTCAGATTAACTAAAAATGCCAAAATAAAATTTTAAATTGGCTCAAATTTCAAGGTTATTACAATCTCCCCCACTTAAAACTTTTCGTCCCCGAAAAGGAACGAAGCCGAGAGTTGTTTCACAAATCAACTCAACTTTCATTATTTTCATTACGGCTTAAGTTCTTCAACTTTTCAGTTTCTAAGAACTTTTCAAATTTTTCAAAAATTTGGCTAACACCCTAAATTTTCGAAAATTTTACCCATAACCTCCCCTGCACCGGGGGCTTGGGGATATTTCATATAGCCTCCCATGGCCTTCTTCAATTTAAAAAAAAAAGCCAAGCGGCTAGCCAATCGACTCATAAAATCATCATCACCCAAACAAAACAGTAAATTATGGTAAACATGTACCTATTTGTCGGGCAAACAATTTTACTCTTCTGCTCTAGCCTCTTTGCAATGACCTGTTCAATGTAAGTACATGTACATGCATGTAAATGCGATAAATTTTCAATACAATTTACTATTTGGTTCAAATTGGCTATATGCCTAAAATTTTAATTACTCAACCCATAATCAAATAACACAACCAGCATTCAATTAGTTGATTAGCTTTTTAAATTCATAACTTTGATATATAGTCAAAAAATCACATTTTTGATGCCAAGTCACAATAATAGGCCCTATCTAATTTCTGTTCTCACACTAGTCAATTGGAAATATATAGAAATCCCACTTTCGTCACTCGAATATAAATTCTGATGATGATATATCAATCATCAGAATCACCCTCGGGCGACTAGAGTGTAATTCTATATCCATCCAGTATATTAAAATTTCGAATACACGTTTGCAAGGCGTATATGCAAAATCTTTATATACTGGATTGTCCAAATCAATACAAATAAATATTCAAATACGAATAATTGAATTAAATTTTCAAAATAAAAATGGTTTTTCATTTTAAAAATATACTCTTCACACTCGTTCTAGGATACTACTGATCCCATCTCTAACGAGTCATTCTCATTGGATATTACTAATCCAATATCTGATGAATTCTTTCGTATGGTTCTAACGTGTCTTGTTCTCTGAGCTTTGTAAACCAAAGCTCTGATACCACGATGTAACGACCTGAAATCCCCCTTATGGGAAATTGCGGATTGAATTGAGAACAACACACAAAGGAACTCAGACGGAAGAACATTTCATTGTATATTACAACAATACCATCAGAATACAAGAATATACAGAGTATAAATGAATATTACACAGAAATATCAGAGGTTTAAATTACATTTAAATACATGACAGCGGATATACAACTAGAAGTAATACACGGATACGGAGCTTTCCGAGTATCGTTCCAGCTGTAAATCAGGATCCTGTGAATATAAATCTGCAAAACCAAAACTACTAGCTACCCATGTCAAAATAAGGGCACCCATAGTTTAGGTTAAAACAATAAACTCCAGGTCAGTCACGGGACTGGTGTGAGAACTAAAACAGTTACTAATCTTTGTTTTAAAGTTAGACCACGCTGTATAACACGGAATGGGTTTCCTCCCAAGAATACCAGTGCATAAAATAACAACGCAATGCTAAATAAAGAACAAGAAGCTGTTATAAGACCCAGGTCCCATCACACAATGCAACATAAGCAAGAGGATAGGGTTTTACCTTATAATAGACAAAGAATGCTTGATACGCTAAATCATCTTTTGATACTATTATAAGTGTATAGTGTCAAAACAATTGCAATCATAAATATTAATCATAGACGGCATGGGTACCATACATCATGTCGCCATACTAGGCTCTACAATCAAAACTGCAAAGTCACGCATTAGGAAATTGGATTTCCGTCTTTGAACCGAGGCCAGGGATCGTCCTCTACCGATTCGAGACAATCTAGCCTACCATGTCTCAGGAAAAGAGCTTGAGTGTCCCTTGGATCCTCAGGGCTAGTCCACCGATGTGGATTAAACTTAAACCTGATCATGCGTTTCCCTGTCCTATTGGGCGCAAATGAGCCAATGAATGACTCCATCGGTGTAACGACCCGGAAAATCTGAACCAATTTAAAATTTTTAAATTGGCTAAAATAGTGGATTTTAAATATTTAAAATAAATTTTTTAAATAATAGCGATGAAAAGTAAGTTTGAATCGACATTCGAAAACGAATATAATTAATTCTAATTATAAACAAGGCCTGAAATGGCGCGGTAGTTTCAAAATTTGAATTCAAACTTTGACTGACTGTATCTGGTGCAAAACAAAACGGATTTGAGTGAAACCAAAAATATTTAAATCTATTAGTGAGTACCTTTCTAACGAATCTGAAAAATCGAAGTTTCATAGCGGGATACAAAAGTTATGGCAAAATGAATTTTTAGAAAGGTCGCTATGGAAATTATATAGTCTGTGAAATTGGCCATTTTGCAAACGACCTCGGAATTCGATGAAACCTCTTTTGTTGGATCCGGGATGTGAAGTTATTGCTAGGTTTCAAATTTCATAATTTTTGAAGGTAGTATGTGAGCGTGGCGAAGGAAAACGTGTTTTGGTCAATTATAGTTAAATTGGATCGGCCAGAAATGGGCCTTTTTGCAAACGTTCTCAGAAATCGACGAAACTAGTTTTGTTGGGACCGTATCGTCAAAACATAGCTAGATTTATTTTTTTGGAATTTTTCGAATCAGTTTGTGGCCCTGGCAAATTGAAATGTACGTTCAAATCAAATATTAAATGTTATATATTTTTAATCTGAATGAAAACTGACTGAAACATTCGAATGGGCCTTCGAAACATATCCCATTGTGTTCGGAATGGGGGTAAAACACTAGGGATGATAGTCGTTGGGTTTGGATTGGTGTTAGTTCGTGAAGAGGGGTATTTTAGAAATTTAAAAATATATAAATAAATAAAAAATCCTCATTGGCCGAAATGTTTCTCTCTCCTCGTATTCTTTCAGGCGCACACGACGGAAGCTGTTCTTCACCTTCTCTCCTCTTTTTCTTATAATCTGCTAAATGAAATCCACCACCACAGTTATGGTTTTTGTAGTACTTCTCTTGATCTTCACATCCATATAAGGTTTGATAATTTTCATTGAGTGTGGAGGGAGAATCGCGCTTCCAAAGTTCAGAAGTTCCTCCCGTCGTTTCTCGCGCCTACCGCCACCGAACTGGGGCCTACCTCCGGCGAACCAGCGCCCCACCTCCCCCTTTGACCTCGCGCAACCCGATCGTGAAACCGTTACTCCGTTTGATCGCAAATTCAAAACCTAGTTTTGAGCGATTTCTTAAAGGTACGGCTTTGGCTATTTTCAACTGATTTTAACACTTTAAAGCGTTGCAGACTTGTAAAAATCATATCTTTTTGCTTGGTTATAGAAATTCGATGAAATAGGAAACATCGTGACCGTGTGGACGTCTTCTTCATTCTAGAAGAGACCGCATATTTTTCTGAGCCTTCTGCTATTTTTGGTGGAGTGGAACCCAATGTGAGATTTCTAATTTATAAACGATATAGAAAAAGACGATGTATAAATTATATAGTCGATGTATGAGTTATATAAGCGTTGTACACCTTATGTATAAGCGTTGTATAAGTTGTACGTTCGATGTATAAGTTATATATGCGTTGTAAAAATTATATATGCGTTGAAATAGAAGTGAAATGTTATATATATATATATATATATACGCCCCTCGTCCACAAACCATGGACGATATTTGTTGGTTGTGATTGATAGCGAATAGTTGATTGGAATTGTTTGTGGTTGAAATTGATTGATTGTGGTTGAAAAATACCCGTTTGTGGTTGAGAAATATTTGGTTGAAACCACATAGGATTAGTTTGTGGAAATGAAAAAAATATACATGCCCCCTGCATGCGAACTAGATGCATGAATCCCCATTGTCAAAAACCACGAGGTTTTAAGGTAGAACGAGGAGCCGTACTAGGGACGGTCCCGGTTTTAACTACCATGCCGTTATGCTGCCGAAATTTTGAATAATATTCATGTGTTAGAATTATTTTCCTGTGTTGAAATTATATTCGTCTGTTGAATAGAAAACCTTCATGTGTTGAATAGAAATTCATTCGTTGAATCATATTCATGTGTTGAATGGTATTCGTGTTTTGAATAAATTGTTTTAACAATAAAAAATCACATTTTTACTCTATATATACAAACTATAGATAACCTTCATGTGTTGAATCGATATTCATTCGTTGAATTGAAATTCATGTTTTGAATGGTATTCGTGTTTTGAATATAAAAATCACCTTTTTATCGATATATACAAACTATAGAAAACCTTCATGTGTTGAATCGATATTCATTCGTTGAATTGAAATTCATGTGTTGAATGGTATTCGTGTTTTAAAATGTAAAAATCACCTTTTTATCGATATATACAAACTATAGAAAACCTTCATGTGTTGAATCGATATTCATTCGTTGAATTGAAATTCATGTGTTGAATGGTATTCGTGTTTTAAATATAAAAATCACCATTTTATCGATATATACAAACTATAGAAAACCTTCATGTGTTGAATCGAAATTCATTCGTTGAATTGAAATTCATGTGTTGAATGGTATTCATATTTTGAAAGAAATTGTTTTATAATAAAAATCCCATTTTTAACATCAATTTGAAATGTATAAAATAATCTTGTTTTGAAATAAATTGTTTTATAATAAAAATTCTATTTTTATCACCTATATTAACTATATAAAATAGTCATGTTTTGAAATAAATTGTTTTACATTAAAAATCACAATTTTATTATATACATGAATTGTTAAAAATAGTGAAGTGTTGAAATAGAAGACAGATAGATAAAAATATCATTTTTATCAATTGTATGAAAAGAATATAGTTTTTGAAATCGAAGAATCGATATATATATATATATATATATATATATATATATATATATATATATAGAATTGAAATATATCGAATAATGAAGCTGCAGTTCGTATTTTGAAACCGTGATTTCAAACGATTATTGCGGGAGATCCGACCATCGGATTTTCCCGAAACCGCAACCGTTGGGTCCACTTTGGAAATATCTTTCGAACGGCACCAACTTTGTTAAAATCCAACAGTTAGATTGTCTGGAATGTTTAATTCAAATCTGAAGAAAAACAGCGCCAAGATAGATTATATTTATATATATATATAATTATATTTAATCGAATAACGACGCTGTTGTTCGTATTTTGAAATTGAAACTTCAAACGATTATACCGGGAGATACTACAGTCGGAATTTCCCGAAACTGGAACCGTTGGATTCGTTTTTAAAAGATCTTTCTAATGATGTAAATTTTGTGAATATCCAACGGTTAGATTTTCAGATATGTGTAAATCAAATCTGAAGAAAAACAGCGCCACGACCGCGTTATGGCCCGAAGCGTCGTTTTGAATAAATTGGCTATTTTAAAATAAATAAAAAAAGCGATAAATCGTTATAAAATATTATAAACGATATGGATGTGAAATTTAGTGACTAACTGAAGGTTGGCTAAGTCGAATGGTTTCTTGGGTATTGATCTGATGTTGGTTTCGGCCTTCGGGGTTAGTATTTGGGAAATCGTTCTCTTACTGATTGACGATTAGTGACTAATGAATTGGAATGATGTGTAGTAGTGTTTGTGTAGCACTTGTTTATTATATACGCGAGTTGCTCAGATAGACCGGGTTTATCCCATTCTGAATAACTGAATCGATGATAAGAAATCGAAGATGAAGACGGTGGTCAAAGACCGGAGATTTTCACCTCGTTTGGATGGTAACCAAGGTCCTGATTGGGAGGCATTCCGAAATATGGATAATGGGTGATGATCGTCTAGACGTACATGGTGATCGATGGGTTGGCGAGGTATATAGTTCCTCCGGTTTCGTTCAGACCCAGAACGGACTTGCAAATGGATAGTGTGTCTGACATTGGAATTTATTCTGTGTGATTGATAGCCATCAGTTGCATGGTGTGAATTGCCTGTGTGGCATGCTAAGATGCAGTGATCAAGGCTTCTGTTTAAAAGCAAGGTCTTGTGGTGATGATCAAAGCACCGCCTGTGTGGCGTAGCTTTGTGTATAACGTGAAATCACGAGCCTCACACCCCGGTATGAACCAAAAACGGGAGAGGACATCAGGGAGGGCCTGCATTTCTTTCTAGCTAGGAGTTGTGTCGGTGTTTTTACACGGCCTAACATTTTACTTATGTGGTTGTTGCTGTTGCGAGGCGCCTCGGATATACGGGTGACTATGTGAAGCCGAAGGAGCCATTCGTTGGCTCATTTACGCCCCATAGGGCGGGGAAACGCAGTGTTCAGGCATAACAATCCACATCGGTGGACCGGCCCTGACGATCCAAGGGGCAGTTGCGGTTGTTCCTGAGGGGCGGGCTAGAGCGTCTCGAAGTCGGTAAGGACTATCTTTTGCCTTGGTTCATGACGGAAATCCAATTTCCAAATACGACACCGTGCGGTTTTGATTGTATATATATATGGCGACATGATATATGGTACCCATGCCATCTACGATTGATAGTTATGATTTGAAATTGTTTTTGAAACATATAAACACTAGTAATAATATCAAATGCTTTTGTTTTATTCGTACCAAGCATATTTTGGCCATTATAAGGTAAAACTCTATCCTCCGGTTTGCGTTGCATTGTGTGATGGGAACTGAGTCTTATAATGGCTTCATTTTTATAAAAAGCATTGCGATGTTTAAAAGAATGATTTGTTCTAAAGCACTGGCAATCCAATGGAGTAAACCCATTCCACGAAAGTGGTGTGGTCCTATGATTAGCCATATTATAAATGTGTTGAGTAGATTTCTCATACCAGTCCCAAGACTGACTCGTAGTTTGTTTCACTTTCAAACTCGGGTGCCCCTTTTTCTACACGGGAAGCCTTGTATTTAGGTTTATCTGGCTCTTTCTGGATAGCTGGAGCTGAAGATGGATTCTATTATTTATCTCTTTTTATGCTGTTCAACTCCTATTGTAAATATTATGTTTGTTTCCTCTGTAGACATTTATGTATAGCTGAACTGTATTTGTACTAAGTATGATGTAACACCGCACCTCCGTTAAGGTCACTCACAAAGGGAATGCCTTAACTTTGGTGGAGCATTTTAGTAAACAGAACAGACTATTACAAGACAGATAAACAGTACTTGAAAAATTATAACTTTATTACAGCGGAAAACAGAAATCAGTATGGTTACATCCTTTCAAATCACAATATCAGAATTCAAGTACAAAATATCAGTCTTGTACAAAAGCCTTCAGAATGCATAGTTTAAAGTCATAATCCCCACAGGAGAAGACAAGCCATACTTTAAGCACTTCAAGCAGAAGAAATCTGGATCAAGCTAGAGTATTCCCTTCTACAAAACCTGGGGGCGGGGGGGGGGGGGGAACGGAAGAAAGGAGGCGAAACAACAAGGGTCAGACAAAAAGTCTGGCAAGTCCAGTGATTTTCAGTTATGAACAGATAATAATAACATGACATGAAAATAAAACTGGATGAGAGATAACTGTAACAGGTGTAGCAGATATAACAGAAGAACAGAATGATATAAGCTATTGCCTTACACTTCTCTGCACTAATACTAGTATAACAGGATTAGGTATCACCCAAATGTCTAAACTGAAACAGAAACAGGTACAGAATAATTTCCACAGAAGAGAATGCTAGTAATGGGCCTTTACCACCCCAACAGAAACAGACAGAAACATAATGCTAATAATGGGCCTTTACCACCCGAACAGAAACAGACAGAAACAGATTAATCCCTACGGGAACAGAATGTAGAATTAGGTGTACACTAGTAAATGGGCCTTTACCACCCGAACAAACGGTACCACGCAGAAACAGACAGGTGTTACCACCCAACAGAAACAGACGGTACCAACAGAAATAGACGGAACTAAGTGTACCCTAAAACCCTACCCAAGCGATCGGCTCCCTAATACATAAATACCCTGTGTCGTCCCCACAATAAGGTGTATCACTCCCAAAAGTGACAACCAATTAGCACAGACCTATTTACAGATGTCACGGCGTCTTACATCCACAGAGGCAGGCCGGGATCCATGCACGCACATGACCTGGTTGGAACGCACCATCAACACCCCTCGCCATTATCAGAATGAACCGCTTATAATTAGTTCAGTAAGCGTGCCCGGACCTCACCTACTGTTGGGTCAATGTTTTGATACCAGAAAGGGTTACTGACTAATATGGGTCCCAAACAACATATGACACAAGTAATTCCCCTCCTAACCTTGTGTCCCCAGACTAACAAATTTCAGATTAACTTGTTTACAAGTTTTTAGACATACAGAATTCAGACCAACTAGTTCACAGATCAGATAAATTTTCAGACTAACAGATCAGATATACGGATTTAACAGATTTACAGATTTATCTAACTTTGCAATTGGGCCTATAGATTCACGGAACAGATTTATTAAGTTCATCAGTCTAGTGGGTTTAATCCAATCCGCCCAACACGTTTTAGTCATCATATTTATCTCAGATTTTCATTAATTAAATATTAATGCCCAGACCTCTCACATTAGACTGACAGTTTGCGGCTACTGGTTAGGCCGATTGGTTCCGGGCAGATTTCTGCCGCAAACTGAGTCTAACCTCGGGTTTCAAGCATGTTATGACTAACTTCTCACATTAGAACCTATTGTTTGCAGCCACTGGATGTGCCGGGTGATTCCGGGAAGAATTACGCCGCAAACTCATTCTAACCTCGAGTTAGCCATGTTCATCTTTGCGCCAATTAATTAATAATTTACCATTTATGCCCACGCCTAATGTACATGTCAATTATTCATAATTATAGCCAGTTCAGATTATGTCAATAACAGACTAATTATATCAACTCAACAGATATAGCAGATAATAGATTTCTCAGATTAGGCGACTTAGCAGACTAAGCAATTTAGAAGATTTAGCATGTAACAGATTAGGCATTTTCAGCAGACTTAGCAGATGACAGGTTTGGTAGATGAACAGATCTAGCAGACTAGGCAGTAGAGCATAACTAGCAGATTAAGCAATATAACAGAACTAGCAGATTAGGCAATATAACAGAACTAACAGATTAGGCAAATATAGCAGAACTAGAAAATTAGGCAAATATAACAGATTTAATCATTCCTTAAAGTTTCACAAACATATCTTGCCTAATTATAAATTTGGCGTAAGTTTGCATGCCTAAATAGTTGTCATGATTCACACTATGATCATATACCCCACATTTGCATTGAATTTACATAACACAGAATATGGACATAATTTACCATATAACATATGTTCCCATTTTGGTTAAACTAGCATTGTACAGCAGATTCATCTATAAATTATAGCAAATATTACAATGCATGCCATATATCCAAAAATCCCTATTTAGGTGTATTCACACTTAATAGTCCTCAAATCTTATTATAGATTTTAATTTCTACACCTAAGTCACATATATTCCCCTTCTTAAAGTGTGCCTCAAATCTAGGTTTTAATCATGTATCCTATTCTTAAAATTAGATATTGAATTATGTCCCCAAATAACAGATTATCATACATAGCTTGCTCAGATCCAGATCTAGTTTACAACATGTAATATGTATCTAAACTAATTACATGCCTACGGTCAAATTTATGCCCCAATTCCTAAGTCATATGTCCAATGTAAATTTTTATGCCTCAACTTCTCAAGTCGTATGTTCAATATTCTTTATGCCACAAAACTCAAGTCATATGTTCAATTATATGCCTTAGATTTATGTCCTAAGTTCCAAGTTCAACCTATGTTCTTTCCTCAAATCAGTCACATATTGGTCATGCCCATTTCATGCATTATTCATTTTATTGTCCCAAATATTTTAGCGTATGTTAATCTCTTATGAGATTGGCTCAGGCTCGTGGTAGCCTGGCTATAGAATAGAAAGCAGAAAGAAATACAGAACAAGGTAGATCTAAATAGAACAGAACAGATATAATCTCACATTCAGATTTACAATTCATGTTACAATCAGAATTAACGTTTATATCGGAAAATAACTGTACTTGCCTTGATTGGATTCTAAAAGAAAGATAGTTGTAGCGACGTTAGTTAATCTTGTTTATCCGTTGTTGAAGTTTCAAGCTTGAATTGAGTTGCTTAAGTTGATGTTGATTAGCTTCTAGTTTTGATTCCAGCAGAGTAGCGACGCCATTTTTATTTTTATTTTGAACAGAGGCAGAGTAGAAGCAGAATAGAATTGTTTGTAGAGAAGGCTAGGTTTGGGGTTGTTTATATAGGGTTAGGCAGATGAATCTAGGTAGAAAATGAGACCAGATATATAAGAATTCACCCAGCCCCAAAACCAGGTTCGGGGACCAGGTCGACCCCCAGGTCGACTGCCCAGTCGGCCTGGTCGGGGGGGGGGGGGGGGCTCGACTGCCCAATCGACTCCCCAGTCGACCTGGTCGGGTGGGGGTCGACTACCCAGTCGACTCCCCAGTTGACCGGGGTGTTGGGCGGGAAATTTCCCGCCCAGCCCGCTTCTGGGTTTGAATTCGAATTTCGAGCTGTTTTCGATTCTGAAAATTCCTGAAACTTCGGAGGGTCATATTTCCCTCATACGAACTCCGATTCTTGCAAACTCGGACTCGTTTCCAAGCAGAATTCCGAGACGAACGCAATGGAACAACCCGTTTCCCTTGATTCTTATTTTAAAAATTAATTATCCTCTGATTTGTTACTTATACGTTCACAGAAAATACGGGGTGTTACATTCTCCCCTCCTTAAAGGATTTCGTCCCCAAAATCTTCAAGTTAAGAAGAATGTGTCCTACCATCCAACATCAAACTACTCAATCATCAATCACTGGCGTCCATTGTCCTTAGAAACTTTTAATGTTGTATGAACATATGCAAAAGTGTGTGTATATGTTCCTTATCTAATGCAAAGATCAGGCGGTCCACTAATTCAGTTGACCTCCTTAATGTGAATTATGCCAGTGCTATGAGTCCAACATGTATGCAAATTTTCCTATTTGACACATATCATTTCTATATGAGTGCCCAACCATTCAGTCATATGCAACATCCATGTGCTGAGTCAATCATTTTGCTTCCACAAAAATTGAAAAATGCTCACACATCCATATGCAGTATGAGAGTGTTTTCGAGCCGATCTAGTTCCTATTGTGTGTATATGCATCCACAAGCAACCATTAGAAAACACTTGCATCCACTTGCAACCATCAAACATAACATGTCTCAAACACATGTTTACACCCATTAGTTTCTACCTAAAATTCGAATATTCGATTGATAGGATACAGTCGAATGATGGAAGCGAGTACAGATAAAACAAAAAATTGGTTCCCATTAGACATTGGTTGAGAGAATAATTCCCCTAAGTATCAACCCCAAAGACCGAGATCAATATCAGGTTGACACTCAGAGGATTACCCTCTTTAGACAATGTCAAAACTGGAAATCTTAACCTTATCAGAGATATTCAGATATTTACAGACTATTAGTACAGATCAAGTTACTGAACTAAGCATGATAAAACCCAGAATGTATGCGTCCTACTTGACACCTAACACAGATATCTATCAAACCCCAATCTATCATAAACAAATTAGTCATAACCCTTATGGGTTTGAGTCTACAGCGGAATCAGAAACAATACTAGTATTAAAGTGCAGAGACTCGACTACGAAATCAGAATGCCATAATCGAAAAGAGTTCTAACTCAATAATCAGATAAGGAAACTAAACTCTCTACGGAAATTTTCCTACTTATATCCTATCCACCAACTATGAGAGCATTCACCTGCCTTCCCGAAGTAGGTTATGTCCTCTGTCCTTGCCCCCATTTCTTCGGGAAGTCCCTAATGAAGTATCCTATCTCACCACAGTTGAAGTGAGTGTCCTTCCTCTTTCGGCAATCCTTGTCCAGATGAGTCAAGCTTCCATAAGTAAAGCACTTTTCTCCTCCTTTATCTTCAGACTTTTCTTCCTTTTTTTGTGTTTCCTTTTTGCCTACTTTGTGAACCAAGTACATATCCATGAGTTTCTCATCCTTGGGTTGTGCTCCTTAGCCAAACTCCCTCATTCTCATCTTTACTATCCGTGTGTAACACGTTGACAAGTCCCTCGAAAGCAGCCTCCATCGCACGGAAAATCCTACAAAGCTTAAAAGAAAATTAGCCGATGGTGAGACTACTGCGGCTACAAATGGAAGTCGGGCGCTTATTTGCCCTTTGACCGGTGTCGTAGTCTTATCAAGCCTACAGAACCATGCAGCGATGAGGTTACCTCCCAGAAAGCCGGGAGCCCCGGAGAAGGAAGGAAACAAAGATTCAAACAGAGGATCAAAAGATAGATATATGGCTTTTGGGGATTATGTTTTTCAAAAATAAGCTTTACTTTTGAAAATACTTCCATTTTAAATCCTTTTTGAAAATAGTTTTCAAAACTTTTTATCAAATCTGGTAACCATCAGCTCTGATACCAAGTGTAACACCCCACCTCCGTTAAGGTCACTCACAAAGGGAATGCCTTAACTTTGGTGGAGCATTTTAGTAAACAGAACAGACTATTACAAGACAGGTAAACAGTACTTGAAAAATTATAACTTTATTACAGTGGAAAACAGAAATCAGTATGGTTACATCCTTTCAAATCACAATATCAGAATTCAAGTACAAAATATCAGTCTTGTACAAAAGCCTTCAGAATGCATAGTTTAAAATCATAATCCCCACAGAAGAAGACAAGCCATATTTTAAGCACTTCAAGCAGAAGAAATCTGGATCAAGCTAGAGTATTCCCTTCTACAAAACCTGGGGGGGAGGGATGGAAGAAAGGAGGCGAAACAACAAGGGTCAGACAAAAAGTCTGGCAAGTCCAGTGATTTTCGTTATGAACAGATAATAATAACATGACATGAAAATAAAACTGGATGAGAGATAACTGTAACAGGTGTAGCAGATATAACAGAAGAACAGAATGATATAAGCTATTGCCTTACACTTCTCTGCACTAATACTAGTATAACAGGATTAGGTGTCACCCTAATGTCTAAACTGAAACAGAAACAGGTACATAATAATTTCCACAGAAGAGAATGCTAGTAATGGGCCTTTACCACCCTAACAGAAACAGACAGAAACAGAATGCTAATAATGGGCCTTTACCACCCGAACAGAAACAGACAGAAACAGAAACAGATTAATCCCTACGGAGACAGAATGTTGAATTAGGTGTACACTAGTAAATGGGCCTTTACCACCCGAACAGACGGTACCATGCAGAAACAGACAGGTGTTACCACCCAACAGAAACAGATGGTATCAACAGAAACAGACAGAACTAAGTGTACCCTAAAACCCTAGCCCAAGCGATCGACTCCCTAATACATAAATACCCTGTGTCGGCCCCACAGTAGGGTGTATCACTCCCAAAAGTGACAACCAATTGGCACAGACCTATTTACAGATGTCACGGCGTCTTACATCCACAGAGGCAGGCCGGGATCCATGCACGCACATGACCTAGTTGGAACGCACCATCAACACCCCTCGCCATTATCAGAATGAACCGCTTATAATTATTTCAGTAAGCGTGCCCGGACCCTACCTATTGTTGAGTCAAAGTTTTGATACAAGAAAGGGTTACTGACTAATATGGGTCCCAAATAACAGATGACACAAGTAATTCCCCTCCTAACCTTATGTCCCTAAACTAACAGATTTCAGATTAACTTGTTTACAAGTTTTCAGACATACAGAATTCAGATCAACTAGTTCACAGATCAGATAAGTTTTCAGACTAACGGATCAGATATACGGATTTAACAGATTTATAGATTTGTCTAACTTTGCAATTGGGCCTACAGATTCACGGAACAGATTTGTTATGTTCATCAGTCTAGTGGCTTTAATCCTATCCGCCCAACACGTTTTAGACATCATATTTATCTCATATTTTCATTAATTAAATATTAATGCCCAGACCTCTCACATTAGACTGACAGTTTGCGGCTACTGGTTAGGCCGGTTGGTTCCAGGCAGATTTCTGCCGCAAACTGAGTCTAACCTCGGGTTTCAAGCACGTTATGACTAACTTCTCACATTAGAACCTATTGTTTGTGGCCACTGGATGTGCCGGGCGGTTCCGGGCAGAATTACGCCACAAACTCATTCTAACCTCGAGTTAGCCATATTCATCTTTGCGGCCAATTAATTAATAATTTACCATTTATTCCCACGCCTAATATACATGTCAATTATTCATAATTATAGCCAATTCAGATTATGTCAATAACAGACTAATTATATCAACTCAACAGATATAGCAGATAACGGATTTCTCAGATTAGGCGACTTAGCAGACTAAGCAATTTAGAAGATTTAGCATATAACAGATTAGGCATTTTCAGCAGACTTAGCAGATGACAGATTTGGTAGATGAACAGATCTAGCAGACTAGGCAGTAGAGCGGAACTAGCAGATTAAGCAATATAACAGAACTAGCAGATTAGGCAATATAACAGAACTAGCAGATTAGGTAGATGAACAGATCTAGCAGACTAGGCAGTAGAGCAGAACTAGCAGATTAAGCAATATAACAGAACTAGCAGATTAGGCAATATAACAAAACTAGCAGATTAGGCAAATATAGCAGAACTAGCAAATTAGGCAAATATAACAGATTAAATCATTCCTTAAAGTTTCACAAACATATCTTGCCTAATTATAAATTTGGCCTAAGTTTGCATGCCTAAATAGTTGTCATGATTCACACTATGATCATATAGCTCACGTTTGCATTGAATTTACGTAACACAGAATATGGACATAATTTACCATATAACATATGTTCCTATTTTGGTTAAACTAGCATTGTACAGCAGATTCATCTATAAATTATAACAAATATTACAATGCATGCCATATATCCAAAAATCCCAATTTAGGTGTATTCACACTTAATAGTCCTCAAATCTTATTATAGATTTTAATTTCTACACCTAAGTCACATATCTTCCCCTTCTTAAAGTGTGCCTCAAATCTAGGTTTTAATCGTGTATCCTATTCTTAAAATCAGATATTGAATTATGTCCCCAAATCACAGATTATCATACATAGCTTGCTCAGATCCAGATCTAGTTTACAACATGTAATATGTATCTAAACTAATTACATGCCTACGGTCAAATTTATGCCCCAATTCCTAAGTCATATGTCCAATGTAAATTTTTATGCCTCAACTTCTCAAGTCGTATGTTCAATATTCTTTATGCCACAAAACTCAAGGCATAGGTTCAATTATATGCCTTAGATTTATGTCCTAAGTTCCAAGTTCAACCTATGTTCTTTCCTCAAATCAGTCACATATCGGTCATGCCCATTTCATGCATTATTCATTTTTTGTCCCAAATATTTTAGCGTATATTAATCTCTTATGAGATTGGCTCAGGCTCGTGGTAGCCTGGCTATAGAACAGAAAGCAGAAAGAAATACAGAACAAGGTAGATCTAAACAGAACATAACAGACATAATCTCAGATTCAGATTTACAATTCATGTCACAATCAGAATTAACGTTTATATTGGAAAATAATTGTACTTGCCTTTATTGGATTCTAAAAGATAGATAGTTGTAGCGACATTAGTTGATCTTCTTTAACCGTTGTTGAAGTTTCAAGCTTGTATTGAGTTGCTTAGGTTGATGTTGATTGGCTTCTAGTTTCGATTCCAGCAGAGTAGCGACGCCATTTTTATTTTTATTTAGAACATAGGCAGAGTAGAAGCAAAATAGAATTGTATGTAGAGAAGGCTAGGTTTGGGGTTGTTTATATAGCGTTAGGCAGATGAATCTATGCAGAAAACGAGACCAGATACATAAGAATGCACCCAAGCCCAAAACCAGGTTCGGGGACCAGGTCGACTGCCCAGTCGACCTGGTCGGGTGGGGGTCGACTACCCAGTCGACCTGGGTCCTGGGCGGGAAATTTCCCGCCCAGCCCGCTTCTGGGTTTGAATTCGAATTTTGAATTCGAATTTCGAGCTGTTTTTGATTCTGAAAATTCCTGAAACTTCGGAGGGTCATATCTCCCTCATACGGACTCCGATTCTTGCAAACTCGGACTCGTTTCCAAGCAAAATTCCGAGACGAACGCAATGGCGCAACCCGTTTCCCTTGATTCTTATTTTAAAAATTAATTATCCTCTGATTTGTTACTTATACGTTCATAGAAAAAATGGGATGTTACATATGATCCTGTATACTGTGTAACTCTAATGATTACGTTTATCCAGTGTATTCTTTTGTACATTATCTGGTGTATTTATTTAATTATGTTCTGTTATTATCTTTTTCTGTGTTATATTCCAAAGATTACCGTTGTCTCCGTCTGTACGGGAAATGGGGTCGTCACAATCGGACCCGGATCGTCCGATCAAACCGAGGCGCCTCGCAACAGCAACAACCACACAGGTGAAAATAATATAAATGTCAGCCGGTTCAAGCACTGACACCACCTCTAGCTAGAAAGATATGCATGCCCTCCCTGACGTCCTCTCCCGTTTTTGGTTCACACCGGGGTGTGAAGCTCGTGAATCAACGCTACATAAAGCTATGCCACACAGGCGATGCTTTGATCATCAACCACAAGATTCTGCTTTCCAACAGAAGCCTTGATCATTTGCATCTCAGCATGCCACACAGGCAATTCATGCTATGAAACCGATATCAATCACACAGAATGAAATCCGATGTCAGACACAAATCAATTTACAAGTCCGTTCTGGGTCTGAACGAAACCGGAGGAACCTTATTCCTCGCATATCCATCGATCTCCAATTACGTCTGGACGATCACCAACTGATTCCCTCCTCTTGGGTGCACATCCCAATCAAGATCATCAGTAATCACCCAAATGACGTGAAGACCTCCGGTTGAAACCATCTTCATCTTCGACTCATCGTCGAGTCAGTTATTCAGAATGGGATAAACCCGGTCTTTCTGAATAACTCGCGTATATAATAAACAATTGTTACACAAACACAACATATGCCTCATTCCAATTCCTCAGTCACTAACCGTAAATTAGCAAGGGAATAATTCCCTAAATATTTACCCCGAAGGCCAAAACCAACATCAGATCAATACCCAGGAAACCATTCTTCTTAGCAAACCTACAGCTAGTTTAGGGAAAGGTTCCCATTAATTTTATCAAAGATAAATTCTTTTAAATTTATTATTTAATCTTCTTTTGAATATCAATTCAAACTAGCCAGGTTTAACGAACCTAACCGAACTAATTATTGGTTTTAATTTCCCAATCCCAACCTATTCATCCCATGAAGTAAAACTGGTAATACTTCATATCTAACACCACGGTGTTATCGGTAAATTCATTTACCATTTCATGTTCAAATCTAATTAAAGATTTAACTATCGCCTGGAGAAAAACTGGTGATACTACATTCTCGATCTTTTTAATCTAATTAAAGATTCATTAAAACTCTACTTAGTTTTAATCTTTGATTGGGTTAAAGAACCGATGTCATTTAAAACACGATTCATGATAAACCCAAAAATCAATACCAATTCAATTCCAATTCAATATTATTTAATTGGTACACTTCATTAAATCCAAATAAAAAGATTTAATCCTTTTCTCAACTGGGCTTAAGAACAGTGTTAATGAAGACACCATTCTCGACAAACTCAAATCACATTTGATATTAAATACCAGGTTCTGAATAGAAAATATATCGGCTTATATTCAATATAAAATTCTATGACCAACAAATATCGTATTGGAAACAACGATATATATATCTTTCAAATTCCCATAACAATATCTGTATCAGCACGAAATCCATCATCGAAATATTCCAAAGACAATTTCAATTCAAATCCATTCCAATTCAATTATTGGAAATTCTGGTTACTTTTAAAACCCTTTTCAAATTCAATTTATTTATTTCAAAAATAAATTGATTTTAATTCTAGTTCAAAACTAGTTCATTTCGATAAAAATCTATTTTTATCTTTTCAAATATGGAGTTTTTCATCCCAATTCTTCACGAATCATTTCTTATGATTTTATAATAATTATTATTATTTTTAATAATTTTATCAAGGCACGTATAGTCGATTTCCATCAACGGCCATCGAACTGCACTTACAACGACCTTTTCTAAATTCGATTTGGACATAATTCCAAATCTAACCATTATATTTCTAATTTCTAATATTCGTTAGAAAGCTCATTTCGATATGAACCCAACGGTTCCGGTTTCAGGAGAATCCGACGGTCGGATCTCCCGTAATGTCCGTTCGAAGTCAATGGTCGAAATTCACGAACTACCGCGGCGCGGCGCGTTCTATTCAGTCCATTATATTATATATATATATTATATATATAATATATACTTCGTCGATTTCCTTTTAAAACGTATTATATAAATCGTTTTAAATTTGTTTTCAAAACGATTTCAACTTCTTTTCAAATTCAAATCAAAATTGATTTTTTTCTTTATAAATTCGTTTTAAATCCATTTCAAATTGATTTCAATTCAAATCGATTTTTAATTCAATTTCAGTTTGTTTTCAATTCAATTTAATTTCAAATCGAATTCATTTCTATTCAATTTCAAATCGAATTCATTTCTATTCAATTTCAATTCGAATTCATTTCTATTTGAATTTCAATTCGAATTCATTTCAATTTTAATTTCAATTCGAATTCATTTCTATTTGAATTTCAATTCTTTTCAAAATATCAGATTTTGAAATCACTTTCGATATTCATTATAAAATGAATAAAATCGATATAAATATCGTTCACGTCAAATTGGCGTCAATCTAATCAACACGGCTTCCTATATTTCTATTTTCAAATATTCTATTTCAAATATTTCTATTCAAATATTTTATATTTAAATATTTTATTCAAATAGTTCTCTTCAAATATTCTATTTCAAAACTGGAATAAGGCCCAATCAATTACCATAGATTTTATTTCTATGGACTTCCATACAACGCATGTATATATCAACAACGACAAATAATCAACCATTATCCAAAGTGCATTCTACACTGTATAAGCATCAAATATAAATATTCAATGCTTATAACAGTCTGTCAATCAATCGATCGACATACAACTAATTACTGGGATTAGTGTATGTCATATATCATCCCAATACCCGTGTGGGGTTTCAAACAATCAAACACAGATTTTATTTGTGCAGTTGGGCGACGTGTAAAATTTATCGTCCCAATCAATATCAGTCAAATGTGTGTATATAAACAAATCGTCCGATTTGTTTATATTTATTTCATTTTAAATACACGTTAAAAATTCTATTTTCAACTATAAAATATTTTTAACTATATAAATATTTTATTTCATTTCCCATCACATCACACAATCAACTACACATCAAAATCAAACAAACAAGCATACAAGCCGTCCATAGTCTGTGGACGACGGGTGTCGGGTGCTACTAAACACCGTCTGCATCCTAGTATACATTTCAAACCAGAAATAAATTAAATTAAAGGTGAGAAGTTCTCACAGAGGGTTCCACTCCGCCGTGCTTTGCTTCTGAACGGCTGAACCGTCTGGATTTTTTGAAATTCCAATGCAGTTCTTTTCACGCTGTTCATAATAAAAATTATATTTTTATCACTTCATTTCTATAAATAAAAATCATATTTTTATTTCTACTTCATATGTATTTACAACGCTTCTTTCAATATAAAAATTACATTTTTACATTTCTACTTCATATATAAAGATCGAATTTTTATCGTTACTTCATATATATATATATATATATATATATATATATATCGAATTTTTATTTCAAATCTCTACTCCATAAAAATCATATTTTTCTCTCGTCCTTCTTTATTTAAAAAACCAACCTTTTTATTTTTACAGATCTAACGATTTTTATTCTCGAAGATCTAATCTTTTTATTTTCAAAGATCTAACCTTTTTATTCCCTTAAGTCATATCTTTATCGTTATAAAAATCAAAGCTTTACATGATGTAAAAATCTAATCTTTTCAAAAATCTAATATTTCTAAACTAAAAATATGACCTTTATATGATGAAAAAAATATATACTCTTTATAACAAAGCAAAAACTGGTTATATATATGCTACTATATATATAAACTAATTTTATTTAATTTCAGAATTTTAAATGAACTAGAAAAATAATAAAAAACTAACTCACCTCTAGTTGAACTCGAGCTGACAGGCCGCGGTGGGGGAGTCAGGTGGCCGGCGGAGGAGCGCTGCCTGCGGTGGTCTCGATTTGGGGCTATGGAGGGGGTTTGGGCTATCGAGGCAAGCGTGGGGTAGAGGAGAGGGAAGCGCGCGCGAGGGGGGGGGGGTTCTGGCGGTCGGAGGCGCGGCCGGCGATGGGGTAGGTGACGCGATGGGTGGTGGGGCGAGGGGCGGCATCGATTTCCTCTTCCCCCTTTTTTTCTTTTGTTTTCGATTAGAAAAGTATACGGGGGAGGGGGCTGAGAGGGTATAGAGGGAAAGTGGCATTATATATATATTTTTTAATTTATTTTAATTTCAAAAAGTACTTTTTCATTCGACCTCTAAACGAGGCCCACCGCCTATCGTCCATAGCTAATAACCACCATTCCGAACACAATGGGATATGTACCATAAGCTGATTTGACCGTTTCGATCAGTTTTCGTCATAATAAAAATATAACTCTATATACTGAATTTGAACGTGCATTTCAATTTATCGGGGCCACACACGAGCTCGTAAAATTCCGGAAAAATATTTTCTAGCTTTGTATTGGTGATACGGTCCTAACAAAACCAGTTTCGTCGAATTCTGAGACCGTTTGAAAAATGGCCACTTTCCAGTCGATTAAAATCAACTGAAACTGGTAAAAAGCGTTTTCCTTTGCCACGCTCACATATTGATTCGAAAAATTATGAAATTTGAAACCCAGAAATAATTTGACATTGCGGATCCAACAAAAGGCGTTTCATCGAAAACCGAAGTCATTTGCAAAATGGCCATTTTTAAGGGCCGAAATTCCATAGCGACTATTCTAAATTTTGAACTGGACATATCTTTCAATTCCCGCTATGAAATTTCAATTTTTCGGATTCTTTGGAAAGATATTCTCAATTAGATTCTATTATTTTTGGTTTCACTAAAATCCGGTTTATTTTGAATCATATACATTCATTTGAATTTTGAAATCGAATTTTCAAACTACCGCGCCATTTCCAATTCCTTTTATAATTATAAATAAATATTTATATTCTAACATTGATCTATATAAATATATAGTTCTAATTCAATTCAAAATTAATTTATCGTCGATATTATTTAAAATATACATTTTACATATTCAAAATTCACTAAAATTGCCAAAATAAAAATTTTAAATTGGCTCAGATTTCCGGGTTATTACAGCATCGATCAATCGTACGGATTTAAAGAGGAGATCGAGGGCTGCATTTTTCGTTTTTGAATCATCGAATTTCATTGAATGGATTGATAGAAATTAAGGAAGAAAGATTTGAATAATTCTGGCCATCGAAAACATAGCGGCGACTCAGAAATTCATTAGGGTTTTGTGAAATAAAATATTATTATTTCATCGTTTAGCGTGATATATAGGTCAAAATTCAGACAGACTCTAAATCAGGCCCGCTTACTGCCTAACAATAGGTTTTGACGCCTTTTGAACGCAATGGAATAGGTTTCAAGGCCCAGTTCTAAAGTCTACAGCGGTTTGTACTAAAACTTGATTATTTAATTGAAATGTATATATAAATTTATATGCATTTTATTTTATTACGATCAAGAAAAAAATTTCCAATGGCTATGAAATTTTATACGTTACAATAATTTACAAATTTGGATCAAGTAAAATTAATTTTTATCGAATTCAAAGATTGTTAGCAAAAATGTAAAATTCACATATTTTTAAATAAAATATTCAAATTTAACTTTAAAAATTGAATTCAACAGTTTAAAATCTCTAATCATATCAAAAATAGAATTCAAATAAATTTCATGACTAAAATTTCTTTTTTTATGAATTCCATATTGATTATCAAAATACTTCAATTTTTGTATTTTAATTATATATTACATAAATCAAAATAATTCAATGTATAAGTTTCAAATATCATTATAATCAACATAAACATATTAAAGTTTTGAATATAAAAATAATTTTGTTTAAAAACTCACTAAATTTAATAATTTAAAATATCGAAAAATTCTCAGGATGTTACACTCTCCCCCACTTAAAACTTTATGTCCTCGAAAAGGCGTGGTAAAAAGGTTCTCAATTTATGTATGCGTAACCATATAAATTTCTATTTGACTTTATTTTATTAGTATTTTAGTTTTAAATCAGGAATTGCCATACCATGGTTTTTCTAAAAATCTGAATTACTCAAATCTAAAAGTCTACAAGTCAAAATTTAAAATTTTCTCTTTTATTAGAAAATTATATTCCAATAGATCTAAAAGATTCTTGTTTCAAGGAATTCTGATTTATTTTGGATCATATACATTCATTTAAACTTCAATTTGGAAAATTACGAACTGTAGATGCACGACGAGCTCATTTTAATTAAATTTAAATAATTCGTTCAACCATCGTTAAATTTATAAACTATAAACCAATTCACTTTTATTCTCACAAACTACTTAAACATTTATTCAATCTTAAAAAATATCGACCATCTTAAATCATCAAACATTCAACCACCTATACCAATATATTTAATTCATAATTGAATACTTCACTAAACTAGCCTATTTTATTGATTTAGTTTGTTTGCCCCACTTAGTTGAATTCAATTCCAAAACAAATTAAGTATACATCGTTTATAATCATGATTTACGTTTTATTCGTTTTTATAATCCAACAAATTAATTTATTACCAAACAAATTTTTACTAGTTTATTTAACTTATTTGATTTATCTTCATTACCTAGTTAAATTCAAATTCAAACATAACCAAGTATATATCGTTCATTCCATAAATTAAATTTCATATGTATTTATAACCCATCAAATTTTTCCAGCATTCATTATTCATACCACCACTTGTATATTATCAAAATTTATTCCTATATTATGTTAACTTCTGATTATAAGGTATGTCATAAATATATGCTGTGGAATGTTTGATTTATACAAGTTCAATGGTTCAGTTTATTTTGAATTTATTGTTTCAACCTATAAAGAGTTTTATTTTAATTATAACTTTCTTGGATTCGTTTTCTTTTTATACAATTTAGAAGTTTCTATAATTTCAATTTTAGTTCATTTCAACAATTCGGAATTCATTAACTATTCAAGAACTAAAAAAAATTTAACTTCAGGTTCGTTTCCAAATCAACTTTAAAATATTATATATATTATATCTTTTATATCAAAATATACTATAATATATTTAAATTAGTTTCAAATTTTCCAAACAAAGTATAAATTCTAAGTGGTCTCCCCTACTCAGTCTCTTGAAAATAATGTCGATAATGCGTGCACTAATTACGATATCATTTTCCAAAGGCAAGGGGGAAAATATAACTTATTTCAAAATTCATTTGAAAATAATTTCTATATGAAATAACTTTTTAAAATATAAATATATTATTTTAAACCATTTACAAATCAATATTAGAAAACCACCCAAAATTAAATTCTCAAATTCATATTTAACTTATCTTATTTCATTACCAATTAATTTTCAGTATTTCATTATCAATTTATTTCCAATATTTATTTCTTAAATCATTTAATAACCCACAGTTTTTAATTATTGATTAATCGAGTAATAATTAATGAAAATTTAATATTATCATAAACAAAATCAAAATTCATATACTTCAAATAGTTCTATATATAAATAAAATATAATTCAAAAAAAAAAAAACTATGTCAATAATCCATATTTAAGTGTTTAGAAATCTCTATCGATGCCTTGGCGTACCAAGTACCGATCAGAATTCATAAATACTCAGCAGAATAAATTAACACAATTCAAAACCATTTTTACATCAAAATTACAAGTACGTTCTCTCATATATGCTCAAACCCATTCTAGAGTATTACTACCCTATCTCTAATGAGTTAATCCCAAATAGAGCCAAGGTTTTCGCTAGACCAAAGCTCTAATACCAAATGTAACATCCAAGATTTTTGACCGTTCAAATCGACAATGATCCTCAATGTCGACATAAACCAATCAAAAATACAGATAGCTATTATGAAAATAATGCCTACGTACATCATGCATAACATCTTTTTAATTTGTTTACTATTATACTAAGTATTCTTTTATTCATATGCAATTTCATATCTAGTATTTTCGCTTTGACACTAAATTTATTTCTAAATTGCTGCATACGAGTCATCATACGAGTTCCCAAATTATGAAATTCAATTTAACTTAAAAACTCAAAATTTTATTGCATCCTATGTAATTATATTCCAATTCAATTGAAATTTAATTTTAATTTTCAAGTGTCAACAGTCGAGAAATTAACACTTAAACTATTACCTAGCTTAGACTTTTCATATAATTTAAGTTATAAACTATATTTATGAAATTTTGGTAACCACACTAGGTAGATTAACCACCTTAAAATAAGCTCAAATTAACTTTTATTTACTAGCATTTCACACCATAATTTATCTTAACTGGAAATTTATTAAATAACATCTAAATTCAAAAAAAGTCTAAAATTTAGGATTGAATTACTACATAACACTATTTCTTAAGATTTTAAATATTTTTTAACTTAAGTTAAACTTATTATCGAGCTTAAGTTTAATCACATGTCAAAGATCACCATTTCAACTCGATATGCTCAATTTATACTCAAGTTTGAACATACATCCAAAACCACAACTTTAAACTTTAGATCATTCATACTTAAGTTTATTTTTAATAGTCACGCAATCAACTTATGTTTATCATCTAATTCTAAACAAATTGAAAAACATATTTTCATGAACTGCCGATGTAACAACTGAGAATTTCGCTCGATCTGAATCGATCGCTAAACCGACCAAGACCGTTCGAAACCCCTGATTGTTTTGAGAACACGACAAATCGGAATGCAAACAGAAGAACATTTCATTTTTTATTACAACAATTCCATCAGAATACAAGAATATACAGAGTATGAATAAATATTACACATTTGATAAACATCAGAGATTAAATTACATGTAAATACATAGAAGCGGAAAAATAATACAACACACAACTGAAAGAAATACACGGATACAGAGCTTTCCGAGTATTGTCCCAGCTGTAAACCCGGATCCTATGAATATAAATCTGCAAAACCCAACTACAAGCTGCCCGTGCGGAAAATAAGGGCACCCAGAGTTTAGGTTAAAACAATAAACTCCAGGTTAGTCATGTGACTGGTGTGAGAACTGAAACAGTTATTTAAAACTTGACTTTAGAAATAAAGTAAATCAAGGGGGTTTTACAAGTGCATAAACGGTTATAAACAATGCAATGCTTTTTGGAAAAATGAAGCTATTATAAGACCCAAGTCCCATCACACAATGCAACTCAAGTCGGGGGATAGGATTTTCCCTTATAATAGCCAAATAATGCTTGATACGTTTAAAACAAATCAATTGATACTATTATAAGTGTATAGTGTCAAAACAACTTCAAATATAACTGTATCAATCCTAGACGGCATATCATCCCATGCTACCATCTCGCCAATACTAGGCTCTACAATTAAAACCGAAACATCACATATTGGAAATTGGATTTCCATCATGAGTCGAGGCAAGGGGCAAGCTCCTCTCCGTTCGAGACGCTCTAGCAAATGTCTCAGACCACACACAATGATCCTGGATCTTCAGGGTTGGTCCTCTCTTACTTTTGAGGATTATTTATTCCCGAACACATGTTTCCCGCTCCTATAGGACCTATATCCGAGATGCCTCGCATCCAACAACCACACAGATAAAAAGTATATAAATGTCAGAGTTGGTAGGTCACTGATATCGCCCATAGCTTGGAAGAAACGTCGTGCTCTCCCTACACTCACTATCCCATTTTTGACTCATACCTAGGTGTGAGGCTCACGAATTAATGCTATACACAAAGTTGTGCCACATAAGCCGTGCTTTGATCATCAACCACAAGACTTTGCCTTTCAACAGAAGCCTTGATCATTTGCCACTAAGGCATGCCACACAGGCAATTCATGCCATGCGATTGATATACATCAATATATAACCTCTGAGCTCGTACGTATCAGGGAAGGGCGTTAAGCAAGAGAATAAATTCTCCGCCGCCAAACAGATATATATTTAATATAAATCAATCACACAGAATAAAATCCAAGTCAGACACACAGCCCATTTACAAGTTCGTTCTAGATCTGAACGAAACCGGATGTTAATCAATATCCTATTTTTAACTGGGTTAAAGAAACAATGTCCTCTAAAACACGGTTCACGATAAACCCAAAATCACATTCCATTGTTAATCGGGTTAAAGTACATGTGTTATTCTAAACATCGCTCACGATAAACCCAAAAACCAATTTAAATTCAATTCCAATTAAATACTAATAAATTGGACAATTTCACTAAATCTTAAATAAAAGATTTATTCTTTTCTAAACTGGGTTCAAGAACAGTGTTATTTAAGACACCAATCATGACGAACCCAAAATCCTACTTGATATTAAATAAAGGCTGTGAATAGAAAATATATTGGCTTATATTCAATATCGAATTCTGAAACCAACAAATATCGTATTGGAAATAACGATATAAACATATCTTTCAAATTTACACAACCATAGCTGTATAATCACGAAATCAAACATCGAAATATTCCAAAGTTAATTTCGATTCAAATCCATTCCAATTCGTATATTGGAAATTCTGATTATTTTTGAAACCACTTCAAATCCAATTTATTTATTCAAAAATATTGGATTATAATTCTAGTTCATAACTAGTTCATTTCGATAAAAATATATTTTTATCCTTTTTAAATATGGGATTTTTCACTCCAATTCTTTCTAAATCATTTATTATGATTTTACACAAATTATTGATATTTTTAATAATTTTATCAAGGCCCGTACAGTTGATTTCCAATAACGGTCGTCGAACTGCACTCACAATGACCTTTTCCAAAGTTGATTTGGACATAATTCCAATTCCAGCCATTAGATTTCAAATTTATAATATTCATTGGAAATCTCTTTTTGATACGAACCCAACGGTTCCGGTTTTAGGAAATCCGATGGTCGGATCTCCCGTAACGTCAATTCGAAGTCAATGGTCGTAATTCGCGAACTGCCACGGCGCGGCGCGTTCTATTCAGGCCATTTAACATATAATATATATATTATATATACTTCATCGATTTCAATTCTATACCTATTTTATAAATCGTTTCAAATTTATTTTCAAAACAATTTCAACTTCATATTCAATTTTAAATCAAAATTGAATATTCAATATCATTAATATATGAATGATAATATTTTCAAAATATTAGATTTTGAAATCACTTCCTTTCCTATATTTATTATGAAAATGAATATAATCGATATAAATATCATTCGCGTCAAAATGGCGCAAATCTAATCAACACGGCTTTATATATTTCAGTAACTTCGTTATTCTATTCAACAAATGAATATTTTCTTCAACACATGAATATTTATTAATTCTTACTTACAATAAAAATGTGAATTTTATTGTATAAATATTTCGCTCAACACACGAATGGTTTCAACACATGAATATTCTCAACACATGAGTATTGTCAACACATGACTATTTTGTTTATTCAACACATGAATATAATTTTTTTCTAAATTGGAATGAGACCCACTCAATTTCCATATAATTTTATTTATATGGTTTCTATACAACACATGTATATAATAGCAGTGACAAATAATCAACCATCATCCAAAGTGCACCACACGACTACATAAGCATTAAATATAAATAATTAACGCTTACACAGTCTATCAACCAATCGATCGACATACAACTAAATAATTGGGATTAGTGTACGCCAAATATCATCCCAACACCCGTGTGGGGTTTCAAATCGACAAACACTGAATGTTATTTGAGCAGTTGGGCGATGTGAAAATTTATCGTCCCAATAAATATCCTTCAAATCGGTGTACATAAACAAATCGTCTGATTTGTAAATGAATATTTATTTATTCACATTTACGTTAAAAATTATATTTTTAACGATAAATAATTTATTTCAACACATGAATATATATTTCCATTCATTCCACATCACAATCAACTTTCACAACACAACAAAATAAAACAAGTCGTCCATGGTCTGTGGACAATGGGTGTCGGGTGCTGCTAAGCACCGTCAGCATCCTAGTATATAATTTTAACTAGAAAACAAGAATTAAAGTGAGAAGTTCTCGGAGAGGGTTCCACTCCGCCATTCTTTATTTCTGAAAGGTTCGGACTTCGTTTTGATCTCAGTCTGAACCATTGCCATCTGTTTCACGCAGTTGATTATTAAAAATCACGTTTTTACATAGTATTCATATAAATAAAAAAGATCACATCCTTATATGGTTTAAAAATCTTTCCTTTGCTTAATTAAAAATCAAATCTTTTTATATTTAAAAATATAACTTTTTCTAAATGAAAGATCTAAGTTTTCTATTTCAAAAATATAATCTTTTCCTTTCATAAAAATATGGTCTTTTCTTTTGTAAACATATAAGCCTTCTATAAATATAAATCATTCCTTTTCATTTATAATAATCCTACCTTTCATGTATATAAAAATCAATTTTTTACTTTGCTATTATATATAAAAATCGTATTTACTTATAAATAAAAATCTAATCTTTCTTATTTAAAAATCCTATTTTTATCACTATAAAAATCTCGCCTTTATCATTATAGAAATCTCGTTTTTAACATAAAAAAATCTCGACTTTGTATTCTATAAAAAAAATCAGATTCAATATAGTAAAATAAAACAAATTTGGGAAAAATAAAGGCTACTGTTGATCGGAGGAGGAAACGGGGTTTTCACCGCGCTCTGGAGGTGGTGGAGGGTCGAAGGGGGTGCGTTACGTCGGAGATGGTGGCGGATGGCCTGTAGTCAGCAGGGGTGGTGGCTCTCTGGTGGAAGGGCTCGGTTTAGGGTTTAGGGGTGGGTGCGGTTTCCACATTAGAGAGAGGTGAGGGGAGAGATGGAGGCGGCGCTTGGATGCCAGCCTCCGGCTGCGGCGCTCGACAGACGATGACGCGGGGCTCCGTCGATCTTCCTTTTTTTTTTTTTTTTTTTGAAAACAGAAAATAAACAGGGAAGAGAATATGAGAGGGACGGGTTAAGTGAAAATTTATATTATTATTTATATTTAATTCTATTTTATTCTTCAAAAAGTTGACTTTCCTTTTGAACTCCAAATGACTGTCATTCATAGCTAATTACCTCCATTCTTAACACAATGGGATATGTCCCATAAGCCAATTCGACCATTTCGATCAGTTTTGATTGAAATTAAAATATAAATCTATATATTCAATTTTAAACCTACATTTCAAATTACTGGGGCCACATACGAACTCTAAAAATTCCCGAAAAATATTCTAGCTTCGTATTGACAATATGGTCCTAACGAAACTAATTTCATCAAATTCTGAGACCGTTTGAAAAATGACCATTTTCTGGTCGATTGAAATTGACTAAAACTGTTAAAACATGTTTAACTTCTCCGAACTCACACATTGATTCAGAAAATTATGAATTTTGGAATCTTTCAATAATTCTATATCCCGGATCCAATGAAAGTGGTTTCGTCGAAAACCGATGTCGTTTGCAAAATTCCCATTTTTAAGGGCCAGAATTCCATAGCGACTATTCTGAAATTTCAACTGGGCATAACTTTTGATTCCCGCTATGAAATTTCAATTTTTCGGATTCGTTGGAAAGATATTTTCAAATTTATTCAAATATTTTTGGTTTCGCTAAAATTCGATTTGTTTTGAATCCTTTACATTCATTTGAAATTTGAAATCAAATTTTCGAACTACCGCGCCATTTTCAATTCCATTTATAATTTAAAATAAATAATTATATTCTAACGATGATTCAAATAATAATATACATTCTAACTCTATTCAAAATAAATTTCTCGTCGTTATTATTTAAAATAATTCATTTTAAATATTCAAAATCCATTAAAATCGCCAAAATAAAAATTTTAAATTGGCTCTGAATTTCCGGTTTGTTACAATCTCCCCTGCTTAAAATCTTTTCGTCCTTGAAAAGGAACGAAGCTAAAATTTGTTTGACTAATCAACTCAACTTTCATTATTTTAATTATGGCTTAAGTTCTTAAACTTTTCAATTTCTAAGAACTTTTCAAAATTTTCAAATATTTGGCTAACACCCTAAATTTTCGAAAAATTTCGCCATAACCTCCCCTGCACGGGAGCACCAGGAAAATCCCAAAATTGCCATACATGCCTCTCCAATCCAAAAAGAAAAAGAAACAGCCAAGCGGCAAGCCAATCGGCTCATAAAATCATTAAATCCCAAGAAATACAATAAACATGTACCTGTTTGTTGGGGAAACAATTTTATTCCTCTGCTCTAGCTTCCTTGCTATGGCCTGATCAGTAGATATACATGTATATGCATGCAATTGTAATCAATTTTCAATATAGTTCTAAATTTGGTTCCATTAGGCTAAATGGTTCAAAATTTTAATTAATCAAAACAATAATCATACAACACAACCATCAATCAATTAGTGAATTAATGTTTCAAATTCATAATTTTGATATATATATATATATATATATATATATATATATATAAAATCATGTTTTTGATGCCAAATCACAACAATAAACCTATCTAGTTTTGGTTCTCACACCAGTCAATTGGAAATATATAAACATCACACCTTCGAAACTCGAACTCAAATTCTGATGATGTAGCTACAATTATCAGAATCATCTCCGAGCGACTAGAGCATGATTCGATATTTATCAAGTATATCTAGGACTTCGAATATATGTTCATGACGCGTATATGCAAAATCTCTATATACTTGATTGTCCAAGATCAATACAAATAAAATATTCAGATACGTATAAAATGGTTTAAATTTTCTATACAAAATTTGTTTCAAATTTTTATTTCAAAAATTTCACTCTTTACACTCGTTCTAGGACACTACTGATCCCATCTCTAACGAGTCATTCTCATTGGATATTACTAATCCAATCTTTGATGAATTCTTTCGTTCAGTTCTAATGTGTCATGTTCTCAAGCTCGGTAAACCAAAGCTCTGATACCAACTGTAACAACAGAGAATTTCGCTCGATCCGAATCGATCGCAAAACCGACCAAGAACGTTCGAAACCCCTGATTGTTTTGAGAACACGACAAATCGGAACGCAAATAGAAGAACATTTCATTGTTTATTACAACTATTCTATCAGAATACAAGAATATACAAAGTATGAATAAATATTACACATTTGATAAATATCAGAGATTAAATTACATTTAGATACATAGCAGCGGAAAAATAATACAACACACAACTGAAAGAAATACACGGATACAGAGCTTTCCGAGTATCGTTCCAGCTGTAAACCAGGATCCTGTGAATATAAATCTGCAAAACCCAACTACTAGCTGCCCGTGCGGAAAATAAGGGCATCCAGAGTTTAGGTTAAAACAATAAACCCCAGGTCAGTCATGTAACTGGTGTGAGAACTGAAACAGTTATTTAAAACTTGACTTTAGAAATAAAGTAAATCAAGGGACCATGGCGTATAACACGGAACGGGTTTCCTCCCGAGAATACCAGTGCATAAATGGTTATAAACAACGCAATGCTTTTTGAAAAAATGAAGCTATTATAAGACAAAGGTCCCATCACATAATGCAACGCAAGCCAGAGGATAGGGTTTTCCCTTATAATAGCCAAATAATGCTTGATACGTTTAAAATAAATCATTTAATACTATTATAAGTGTATAGTGTCAAAACAACCTCAAATATAAATGTATCAATCCTAGACGGCATAACATCCCATACTACTATGTCGCCAACACTAGGCTCTACAAATAAAGCCGAAATTTCACGTATTGGAAATTGGATTTCCTTCATGAGTTGAGGCAAGGGGCAAGCTCCTCTCCTTTCGAGACACTCTAGCAAATGTCTCAGGACCACACATAGCAATCCTGGATCTCCAGGGCCGGTCCTCTCTTACTTTTGAGGATTAATTATTCCTAAACACACGTTTCCCGGTCCTATAGGATCTATATCCGAGGCGCCTCACATCCAACAACCACACAGGTAAAAGTATATAAATGTCAGGGCTGGTAGGTCACTGACATCACCTATAGCTAGAAAGAAACGTCGTGCTCTCCCTGCACTCACTATCCCGTATGTGACTCATACCGAGGTGTTAGGCTCGTGAATTAACGCTATACACAAATCTGTGCCACATAGGCCGTGCTTTGATCATCAACAACAAGACTTTGCTTTTCAACAGAAGCCTTGATCATTTGCCACTTAGGCATGCCACACAGGCAATTGATGCCATGCGATTGATATCCATCAATATATAACCTCTGAGCTCGTACGTCTCAGAGAAGGGAGTTAAGCAAGAGAATAAATTCTCCGCCGCCAAACAGATATATATTTAATAGAAATCAATCACATAGAATAAAATCCAATGTCAGACACACAATCCATTTACAAGTTCGTTCTGGGTCTGAACGAAACCGGATGAACCTTATTCCTCGCATATCCATCGATCTCCAAATACGTCTGGACGATCATCAACTGATTCCCTCCTCTTGGGTGTACAGCCCAATCAGGATCATCAATAATCATCTAAACGATGTGAAGACCTCTGGTCTTCAACCACCGTCTTCATCGTCGACTTATCGTCGGATCGGTTATTCAGAATGGGTATAAACCGGACCTTTCCAAATAACCTGCGTATATAATAAACAAGTGTTACACAAATGCAACATACGCCTCATTCCAATTCATAAAATTCTTTATTCAAATATTCACATTCTTAGGGAAAGGTTCCCATTAATTTTATCAACGATAAATTTTTTTAAATTTATTCATTAATTTTCCTTTGGATATCTTTTCAAACCATATTATGGTTTTCCAAACTAGTCGGGATTAGCGAACAACACCGAAGTAATCATTTATTTTATTTCCCAATCCCAACCTATTCATCCCATGGAGAAAAATTGGTAATGCTCCATATCTAACACCATGGTGTTATCGGTAAATACTAATTACCATTTCACGTTCAAACCTAAGCAAAGATTTAACTATCGCTTTGGAGCAAAACTGGTGATACTCCATTCTCGATCGCTTTAATCTAATTAAAGATTCATTAAAACTCCACTTAGTTTTAATCTTCCCAAAAATCAATATCCTGTCTTTAACTGGGATAAAGAACCAATGTCTTCTAAAACACGGTTCACGATAAACCCAAAATCACATTCCATTGTTAATCGGGTTAAAGAACAGGTGTTATTCTAAACACCGCTCACGATAAACTCAAAAACCAATTTAAATTCAATTCCAATTAAATACTAATTAACTAGACAATTTCACTAAATCTTAAATAAAAGATTTATTCTTTTCTAAACTGGGTTTAAGAACAGTGTTATTTAAGACACCATTCATGACGAACCCAAAATCCCATTTGATATTAAATATGTAACGTCCCAGATTTCTGACCGTTGATTACGAGTATTTAAATCTATTTAATTATTGATTTGGCGATATTAATGAATTTTATATTGAATTTATTTAAATTGGAGTTCGAATATATATTTATAATATAATTAAAACGAGCTCGAAGCGCCACGGTAGTTCGTAAATTTTGTTCTAAACTTTAATTGAATATACAGGATCCGATATAAGTTGAATTACTGTGAAACAAGAAATGTTTGAACCGATTTGATTATATTTTTCTAATAAAGGAGAAAAATCATGATATCATCGTATAGATGGTAAGATATGCCTAGATTAAAATTTCCAGTGGTCGCTATAGAATCGTTCATCGACCGTAACAGTTTATTTGATATAACTGCATACTCGATTCGAATCTGGAAAAGATTCTTTTGAGACGTAGTTATAATTTAATTTTTAGGATTTTACTGTAATTTTTAATAAATTAAATATGCTGTTTTTATTTGAAGTATTTCGGGGTTTCACAATATAAGTTAACCTACAGATATTATTATATTTTTGGGATAGTGACACCTCGTTGGACATGACTATATTTTTATTTCTATCCACAGGGGTCTATATGTAAACAGAGTATTATATGACGGGATACGCTAAACTTCATATACTAAACAAATAAAAATACGTGGTCTACCATTTATAGTGGAAACGCGCACGCCTTCTCTGGTATATAAAAAAGAATAATGAAATTGAACAACATTCCTTAACTAATACAGCGCACCCCAATCCCTAAATTAAATAAACATACCCCAGCTTGTACAAGGCACCACAGAGACTACCTTAATATATATATATATATTTCAATACGTAAAAATCTGCGACTGTTAATTCCGTGCGAGCCACGGACCTTTCTTTTCTTGATACCCAAACTTTTCAGTGTGCCCATCAAGGTATTAATTAAAATATAGATTTCTACTTGTGTGCTTCCCACACCAAATGCCTTCGTTCCCACGTATCCTCTCATATAAATACTCTTCTACCTGTTACTTTCTATCGACAAAACAAAAAGGCGTCCTCTTCACTAAAACGAAATCGCCAAATCCATTTTTTTGAAAAGGAAAATAATATAAACTTTCCCTTATTTCTTCAATGATGGTGCCGTAGCCTTCACGTTATGTTTGAGGAGAGTACGCACTCCTGTCGGCAGAAACTCATCAACTTCCGGTTGATGATGAATGGAGCAACATGTTGGGTTCTTACTGATGGGTATATGAGTAAATGCAACAGTGTGTTTTCACGAGCATGAGATAGAATATAGGGAGGTGGAGTTTGTTTTAATGATGGGTGGAGAAAATGTAAGTGCGGTAGAAGGGATGGGCCATGGGTGTTGTACGCAGTGGAAAGGAGGATGTCAGAAGGTGGGAGTTTTCTTGTATGGCAGGTGAGTGTTGCATTTTGGAACCATGCAGAAAAGTGGTGGAAAGAAAGAAGAACAAGGACCAAAGAAAAAAAAGAAGTGGTAGCAAATATAGAAAGGAGAAGCATGGGGAAGGGCACTGTGAACTGTGGTGGAGGGCGTTGCGTGTGAGGGGAATGGCACCCAGTCGTTCGTAAAGAAAAAAAAGAAAAAGAAATGGGGCGGAAGTAAGAAATATGGTGAGAAGGTGAGGGGTGTCTGAAGCTTATGGCTCCTCCTGTGCATGCCTTTGCGGTATAGCGAGAGGATGAAAGAGAAAGGGAGTGGGGCATTTTCTTGGGTTATACTATTACGGTGGTGAGTGACTGATGATGGGGGAGCATTGATCAGAGGCAATGTTGAAGGGTGGTAGTTGGTGGAGAGCAGACGTGGGATCGTGCTGTTGTGAAGACAATTGACAGTGTTAAAACGGAAAAGCTGGGTAATGATCTATATATATGCCCATTTTTAGTAAGTTATTAAATGTAAGATTTAGTTATAATTCATATGTTAAGTTAACATGTGGCCTTGGAAAGATCTGAATATGCCTAGTGATGTGTTAAATTATGCTAAGTATAATTATAAAATATAGATTTATGTGACCGAATAAATAGAACAAGCCCGACTTGATTACAACATGACCAACGTTAGCCGTGACATAGGTTTATAATTTACATGACCATCCTATTAGTGAGTAGATCGTTTTGGTGCCTAATTACATGTATATGTACCGTGTCTAACTGTAACGACCAAGATTTTCGGCGACTTTGGTTATCGACATAAGCTCTATGTCGATAACCAAAACATCAAAAAATCTTAGTAATTAATGAAAGAAATTAGATGGTGAGGATAGATAAGATAGAACTAATAGAATAGAAGAAGAAGAAGAACATCATCATCAGAGTAAACACGAAACTCACAGCAGAACGAATAAAATATAACATAACTTTTAAAATACAAACAGTATATATACAATAACACTTATCAGAGTACAACACTTACAACAACAGCGGAAATAATAATAGCTATAGAATCTTGAAGCCTCCTTCTCCAAGCTCTCCAAGTGTATCTGTAAAATCCCGACTACTTGACTGCCCGTACAAATTTAGGCACCCAAGAGTTTAGGGAACCAAAACAAAATAAACTCCGGGTCAGTCATGGGACTGGTATGAGTAAAACAGTTTTATACAGTTTAACAGATATATGATATCTCATAAGACCACGCCGTGAATACGGAACGGGTTTTCCCTTATGAGAATCCAACATCTTTGACAAGCAATATCATTCTGATATTATAATAATGTCTAAACACAAATAGATATCAATATAGCAGAAACTCTTTCATCTCACGTTCTGCATAAATAATATACAAATCAAAATCGCAAGCACGTATTGGGTAATGGATTTCCAACTATGACAAGGTATGGAACCACCTTCCGATCAGTGTACCCTAGGAACGATACACTGGAGTTCAACAAGAACATCTTGCAACTCAGCCACACATGACCGACCACTCATTTCGCTTGAGTGTATCGAATGTACATCACCAACGGTTGGGATCAGCAACCGTTCCCGTATATATATATGGGACAACATTGATAGATTAAAGAAGCAAATGAATATTCTCTAGACAGGTGATCATACACCCTACTTCGGTGCGACTGACTTAGCCATGTTGCCTACCCGATTTCTGTCATTACCGGATGTGAGGCTAGAAGCTACGCTTATCTTTTTCATATCAAATCTTCATTCTCTTTGAATGTCACATCGTCATACCCGCCAAATCACAAATTGATTTCCCCAAAAATACTACGGGTATAAGCTAACAGAAACGAATTCCTCCGCCACCAATGTAAATACGTTTGAAAACGATCAACTTATTTGAGCTACCAGGTATACTCTGTCAGACCTTCGTCCGTACAAGTTGTCCTGGGACTGGACAAACCGAAGGTACTATTCAGTATATCCATCTTAGTCGCTGTTATCTAAGACTTATACAACAGCCCATGCACTTTACTCCGTCTTCAATTATCTTTGGCATTTATGATTCGCAACGCTTATGCCAATACAGAGTGGTTCTCTGGACAATAATCCAACCGGTCTCCCCATATTAACAACGTTAAAATGGTCAAAACTTCGATAGTCTGTGAGTTAACTATCAAAGAAAAACAAGTGTGCAAACTACGATATTATTTCCAATTGGAAATAACATCGATCAATCATCAATCACTACCATTCCACAACTATCAGATTCTAACTGTAAACTAATAAGAGAACAACTTCCCAAGTATAAACCCGGAAGGCCGAAACCCACATCAGATCGATGCTCAGAAAACTATTCAACTTAACTAATCTCTAGTCAGTTTCTAATCTTGTTTAACTCTATATATTTTTAACTCTATTTGATTAACTCACTGGTTAACTCTAATTGATTAACTCTATACTGATTTACTCTTTTAACTCTATTTGATTAAACTATATTCTAATAACTCCCCTTTAACTCTATTTATTTAACAAATAAATATCTCCTTTATTTTATTCTATTTATTCTAACAAATATATATTTCCTTTATTCCACTATTTATTGTCTAAATAAATAAATAATCTTTTTTAATCTATTTGTAAATGTTCTATAAATATTACCTTTATTTTATTTTATTTGTAAATGGTTTACAAATATTTCTCTTTCTATTTGTTTGACAAATATAATTCCCTTATATTTGTTTTACAAATATTTCCCTCTATATCTATTTAACAAATTCTTTCCCTGATATTTGATTTACAAATATAATTCCCTTATTAAAAATCCTTTTTCTCTTATAATATAAAATCCATTGATTTTATATAAATAAATTATTTTCAAAATATACTTTGAAAATCCCTTTTCCACATTCTGGTATTTCTTATGGTATTTAATACCCCATATAACAACGATAAATATCGTTCAAACACAAAAAATCAATGTTAGATTATATATCACATCATATATCACAATATAGGAATCACAGTAAAATAAATGTTGAGGAATCCAGTTGGATTCCTCTAACCTGTTTCCCTGCATCACAGATGTTAAACAATATAGATAACATCACTTTTAGTTCCATACGATATATTCTGTTAAACAGAATCAATATAGAAATTCAACTAACTGACTAGCAGTTCAATCAAACAATCAACACATAGTAAATCAGACAGTTTCTAACAGTTCTAAAAATACAACATGAAATTATAAACTGTTTAGAGTTGGTGAGATTTACTCACATTGGACGATCATCGTTAATAACGATAACCATCGCTTGATTCCGACGGACAAATTATTTTGCAATAAATTGTAACGAGCCCCAATTCTTTGCCAGTCAGTTTCATTGTGTAGCCTTCGTCCCCATGATCCCAACGGATCTGACCATTCGAAATTCCCTTTTTACTTGGCCCATCTGCTATTGTTTCTTCCTCCATCATAACAAACGAAACTTGTAGTTTCTTTCGCCGACATAAAATCCATTTCATAAAATCCACACTCCACCAACGTCAACTTCGAACTGCCTTATCCCACACCACGCTGACCAACATCGACCAACTATCTCAACACAAGTATCACCAACTTTCCATCATCACATACTGTTCCGAAAAACCTGAACAACCCCCTAAGAATCTAGCGTTCGAACAAGACCCAACTCGTTGGTGACAACCTGCGTCATTTTAAATGTTTGAAAATTTCAGTAAAAAGGTAGACAAGTCCCATTTCTTCTCCTAAGTCATACGTAAGTGTAGTGTTATCAAGTAAACCCAACCATGTAAATTCGAACTGCCATCAACAGTTTAACACCCACGACCGTGACTTCTTCTTCCAGTTCAAAACAAAAAGATGCTGCTCCTACTTCCTTTCCCACCACACAAGATTATTCAAGTAATTTTCCTCACTCCTTCATGATTTTCAAAAAGGATAACACTAATCAAATTCTGGTCATCATCTCCATCTAACGAGCACAACCATCTCGAACTCGAGCTCCGTTAACAGAAGGCGACTCTGCCACCGTGTCCACGCACTGCAGTGAGATGAGCGACATCTTTGAAAATGAAATCCCCTCAAAAACTCACCACTCGAGCACACCATCATCCCTCAGTAAAACGCGGTTCTGGTCTGAACCCATCTATTATGGCGATGCACAAATCTCCATCAAGCTCCCCAGAAATCTCAGTGAAGGTGACAAGCCCTTCCGGAAACCCAAATCCAAACTTAGCATTACAAAACTCTAACTAGGAAACACCAAATTTCCAACCCTACGACACGCTGCTGAACATGACACCGAACAAGACCATGTTCGATCCCTTCGAAAATTACAGTGCAATGAAGAGGGGCACCCATTGATTCTATATGTAGATGTTTTGAAATTTCCAAACTTTTATTCGATTTGATTTTGTTTGCTTTCGTTTAGAAGAAGAGAGGAGTAAGAAGTGGCGGCTACAGATTTTTGACTTGAGAAGGTGAACGAGATTTGGTTTTAAGGGGTTAAGTCCTATTTATAGTGAAAGAGGGTGGAGATAATTAGGATATTTGTTGTAGATATTTTCCTTATATTCTGGTTCGACGTTATATGTCTGTACGACTTCATACCAATCCGGAATTTCATGGAAATTGGCACTCCACTATATATCACTATTCCGGACTCAATTAAACCAGTTCCATCAAATTCTGAAACTATTCGTGAAAACACTATTTTTCAACTCAAAATAAACCCATTTAAATATAAAAATACATTTAAAAATAATTTAATTAAATATTTAAAAATAAATATCATCACATATCCACAGTAGAATACCATACAGCTCAGAAAACCCTATATGGATTTCTAACTCGATATTTCAAATCTGGGTCAACCCGATATTCGATTTATATTTAAATTCCTTTTTAAAATATAAATAATTCCTTTATAAATTATAAAGGAATTCCACAGCGACTTTTCTAAAATTTGATTTGGACGTAAATCAAAATCTACACAACGAAATCCAAATTTTTCTCTTCCACTAGAAAGATATACTCCACCAGCTCCACACATTTCTTGTTTCACAAAAATCCGGCTTAAAACGAATCCTGTACATTCAGTTGAAGTTCGAATCGCCAATTACGAACTGCAGCGCCATTTCGAGCTCGATTTTAATTATATTATAACTCTACGTTCAAACTGACGTCGATTGAATATATTCCTCAATATAATTCAACTCTAAGCTGAATTAAATCTTAGGGATGACCATGTTCACAGAATATTGTGATTTCCCATATTTTTTATTATTCCTGAATTAAATATATTATTCTATTATTTAATTTAATTAAATATTCATTATAATTTAATTAACGATGGTTTAATTCCCTAAATCACTATTTATATAATTAAATAAATTAATTATAATACCTCTGACAATGCGGGTCATTACATTCTTCCCCACTTAAAATAATTTCGTCCTCGAAATTGATAAGTTAGAGGACGACCCTATCTATTTGGTAAAAGCTTATCGGTTTACCCCTCATCTCTTGTTTTTCTAAACCAATTAATATCGACTAAAATATTAATTCCTTCTGACTAACTAAAATTTTCAAAAATTCAGAAAATTTTCTAACACTTTAAATTTTCGGAAAATTTCGCCATAACCTCCTTTGTACAGCCCTATCGGTAAAACTCCAACTCGCCTCTCTAGGCCTTCTCCACCCAAAAGAAAATCAAACAGCCAAGCGGCTTGCCAATTCGGCTCATAAATTGCATGCTCATATCAAATATAAACTTTTACCTTTTTGTCGGGTTTATCAACTTTATCACTTCACCTGTCATCAATTCAACATATACCAATGCAATTCCAACTTGATCCCAAATCAATTTATCTTTAACACACCCATTCGCTTATACCTAAGTCGAATTTTATTTCAAATTAAAGCACTATTCTTGATTTCAAATCCATAACTCACCAGTCCAATATAATTCCAGATTATCTCTAATCAAGTTTGACACTAATCTATTTCAAATGATTTTCACTTACTGGCTTTTAATTCAATCCCAATTCTATTGGATTTTACAAATTTTACTTTAATTTGTTTAAATTCAAACAACCTTTTCTTCCTGGAAGTTTTAAACCATTTACCTCTTTCAAAAATCAAATTTTCCTTTTTGAAATTCAATACGACTTGTTTTCCCAAAACAAATTCAAAACAAAATCTTTGGTAGTAATCCGTCACTTACATACTCGAAAATGAATACCGATAATGTCATGATCAACATCGGAATCTATTTTCCAGCTACCGAACTGAGTTCAATACCATAGCACTTTCAAAACCCATTTTTACACATTTCCACCTTGAAATCAATCCCAAATATCCTTTTAAAATGTTGTAAACAAATTTAAAATCTCCCAGGATCTTAAAATTTACATATATTAAATCCAGATTCATTTATAAACACTTTCCAAATTTCTGGGATTTTAACTCCAATTCTGATTTAAATTCAGCTTTAATTCATTTCAATTTCATATAATTCACTTGTATAAATTCTGGTTGGTTGTATATGACCATTTCACTTTTTATAATCTTATCTGATTATAATTACTACCAACACATCCTATATATGATAATATATCACATATCCATACTGTGTTGGTCCATCGTATTCAAGTGTTTATTTACTCCTACCGATACAGTGGATCAAACTGATCGACCATAACTCATAAACAACTCAGCCAATGAATCTCCACAATATAAAACCATTTTTATATCAAATACAAATACGCACTCGTATATATACACTCAACTCAATCTAGGGTATTACTAACCCCATATCTACTGAGTCACGCCACAGAGCCAAGGTAATTCTTAACTTAAGCACTGATACCAACTGTAACGACCCGAATTTTCGGCGACTTTGGTTATCGACATAAGCTCGATGTCGATAACCAAAACATCGAAAAATCCTCGTAATTAATGAAAGAAATTAGAGGGTGAGGATAGATAAGATAGAACTAATAGAATAGAAGAAGAAGAAGAACATCATCATCAGAGTAAACACGAAACTCACAGCGGAACGAATAAAATATAACATAACTTTTGAAATACAAACAGTATATATACGATAACACTTATCAGAGTACAACACTTACAAAAACAGCGGAATTAATATTAGCTATAGAATCTTGAAGCCTCCTGCTCCAAGCTCTCCAAGTGTATCTGTAAAATCCCGACTACTTGACTGCCCGTACAAATTTAGGCACCCAAGAGTTTAGGGAAACAAAACAAAATAAACTCCGGGTCAGTCATGGGACTGGTATGAGTAAAACAGTTTTAAACAGTTTAACAGATATATGATATCTCATAAGACCACGCCGTGAATACGGAATGGGTTTTCGCTTATGAGAATCCAACATCTTTGACAAGCAATATCATTCTGATATTATAATAATGTCTAAACACAAATAGATATCAATGTAGCAGAATCGCTTTCATCTCACGTTCTGCATAAATAATATACAAATCAAAATCGCATGCACGTATTGGGTAATGGATTTCCAACTATGACAAGGTATGGTACCACCTTCCGATCAGTGTACTATAGGAACGATACACTAGAGTTCAACAAGAACATCTTGCAACTCAGCCACACATGACCGACCACTCATTTCGCTTGAGTGTATCTAATGTACATCAACAACGGTTGGGATCAGCAATCGTTCCCATATATATATATGGGACAACATTGATAGATTAAAGAAGCAAATGAATATTCTCTAGATAGGTAATTATACACCCTACTTCGGTGCGACCGACTTAGCCATGCTGCCTGCCCGATTTCTGTCATTACCGGATGTGAGACTAGAAGCTACGCTTATCTTTTTCATATCAAATCTTCATTCTCTTTGAATGTCACATCGTCATACCCGCCAAATCACAAATTGATTTCCCCAAAAATACAACGGGTATAAGCTAAGAGAAACGAATTCTTCCGCCACCAATGTAAATACGTATGAAAACGATCAACTTACTTGATCTACCAGATATACTCTGTCAGACCTTCGTCCGTACAGGTTGTCCTGGGACTGGACAAACCGAAGGTACTATTCTGTATGTCCATCTTAGTCGCTGTTATCTAAGACTTATACAACAGCCCTTGCAATTTACTCCGTCTTCAATTATCTTTGGCATATATGATTCGCAACGCTTATGCCAATACAGAGTGGTTCTCTGGATAATAAACCAACCGATCTCTCCATATTAACAACGTTAAAATGGTCAAAACTTCGATAGTCTGTGAGTTAACTATCAGAGAAAAACAAGTGTGCAAACAACGATATTATTTCCAATTGGAAATAACATAGATCAATCATCAATCACTACCATTCCACAACTATCAGATTCTAACTGTAAACTAATAAGAGAACAATTTCCCAAGTATAAACCCCGAAGGCCGAAACCAACATCAGATCGATGCTCAGAAAACTATTCAACTTAACTAATCTCTAGTCAGTTTCAAATCTTGTTTAACTCTATATATTTTTAACTCTATTTGATTAACTCACTGGTTAACTCTAATTGATTAACTCTATACTGATTTACTCTTTTAACTCTATTTGATTAAACTATGTTCGAATAACTCCCCTTTAACTCTATTTATTTAACAAATAAATATCTCCTTTATTTTATTCTATTTATTCTAACAAATAAATATTTCCTTTATTCTACTATTTATTTTCTAAATAAATAAATAATCTCTTTTAATATATTTGTAAATGTTCTACAAATATTACCTTTATTTTATTTTATTTGTAAATGGTTTACAAATATTTCTCTTTCTATTTGTTTGACAAATATAATTCCCTTGTATTTGTTTTACAAATATTTCCCTCTATATCTGTTTAACAAATTCTTTACCTGATATTTGATTTACAAATATAATTCCCTTATTAAAAATCCTTTTTCTCTTATAATATAAAATCCATTGATTTTATATAAATAAATTATTTTCAAAATATACTTTGAAAATCCCTTTTCCACATTCTGGTATTTCTTAGGGTATTTAATACCCCATATAACAACGATAAATATCGTTCAAACACAAAAAATAATGTTAGATTATATATCACATCATGTATCACAATATAGGAATCACAGTAAAATAAATGTTGAGGAATCCAGTTGGATTCCTCCAACCTGTTTCCCTGCATCATAGATGTTAAACAATATAGATAACATCACTTTCAGTTCCATATGATATATTCTGTTAAACAAAATCAATATAGAAATTCAACTAACTGACTAGCAGTTCAATCAAACAGCTAACACACAGTAAATCAGACAATTTCTAACAGTTCTAAAAATACAACATGAAATTATAAACTGTTTAGAGTTGGTGAGATTTACTCACATTGGACGATCATCGTTAATAACGATAACCATCGCTTGATTCCGACGGACAAATTATTTTGCAGTAAATTGTAATGAGTGCCAATTCACTGCCAGTCAGTTTCATTGTGTAGCCTTCGTCCCCATGATCCTAACGGATTTGACCGTTCGAAATTCCCTTTTTACTTGGCCCATCTGCTATTGTTTCTTCCTCCATCATAAAAAACGAAACTTGTAGTTTCTTTCACCGACATAAAATCCATTTCATAAAATCCACACTCCACCAACGTCAACTTCGAACTGCCTTATCCCACACCACGCTGACCAACATCGACCAACTATCTCAACACAAGTATCACCAACTTTCCATCATCCCATACTGTTCCGCAAAACCTGAACAACCCCCTAAGCATCTAGCGTTCGAACAAGACCCAACTCGTTGGTGACAACCTGCGTCATTTTAAATGTGTGAAAATTTCAGTAAAAAGGTAGACAAGTCCCATTTCTTCTCCTAAGTCATACGTAAGTGTAGTGTTATCAAGTAAACCCAACCATGTAAATTCGAACTGCCGTCAACAGTTTAACGCCCACGACCGTGACTTCTTCTTCCAGTTCAAAACAGAAAGATGTTGCTCCTACTTCCTTTCCCACCACACAAGATTATTCAAGTAATTTTCCTCACTCCTTCATGATTTTCAAAAATGAAAACACTAATCAAATTCTGGTCGTCATCTCCATCTAACGAGCACAACCATCTCGAACTCGAGCTCCGTTAACAAAAGGCGACTCTACCACCGTGTCCACGCACTGCAGTGAGATGAGCGACATCTTTGAAAACGAAATCCCCTCAAAAACTCACCACTCGAGCACACCGTCATCCCTCAGTAAAATGCGGTTCTGGTCTGAACCCATCTGTTTTGGCAACGCACAAATCTCCATCGAGCTCCCCAAAAATCTCAGTGAAGGTGACGAGCCCTTCCGGAAAACCAAATCCAAACATAGCATTACAAAACTCTTACTAGGAAACCCCAAGTTTCCAACCCTTGGACACGCTGCTGAACATGACATCGAACAAGACCATGTTCGATCCCTTCGAAAATTACAGTGCAATGAAGAGGGGCACCCACTGATTCCATATGTAGATGTTTTGAAATTTCCAAACTTTTATTCAATTTTATTTTGATTTTGTTTGCTTTCGTTTAGAAGAAGAGAGGAGTAAGAAGTGGCGGCTACAGATTTTTGACTTGAGAAGGTGAACATGATTAGGTTTTAAGGGGTTAAGTCCTATTTATAGTGAAAGAGGGTGGAGATAATTAGGATATTTGTTGTAGATATTTTCCTTATATTCTGGTTCGACGTTATATGTCTGTATGACTTCATACCAATCCGGAATTTCACGGAAATTGGCACTCCACTATATATCACTATTCCGGACTCAATTAAACCAGTTCCATCAAATTCTGAAACTGTTCGTGAAAACACTATTTTTCAGCTCAAAATAAACCCATTTAAATGTAAAAATATATTTAAAAATAATTTAATTAAATATTTAAAAATAAATATCATCGTATATCCACAGTAGAATACCATACAACTCAGAAAACCCTATATGGATTTCTAACTCGATATTTCAAATCTGGGTCAACCCGATATTCGATTTATATTTAAATTCCTTTTTAAAATATAAATAATTCCTTTATAAATTATAAAGGAATTCCACAGCGACTTTTCTGAAATTTGATTTGGACGTATATCATAATCTACACGACGAAATCCAGATTTTTCTCTTCCACTAGAAAGATATACTCCACCAGCTCCACACGTTTCTTGTTTCACAGAAATCCGGCTTAAAATGAATCTTGTACATTCAGTTGAAGTTCGAATCGCCAATTATGAACTACAACGCCATTTCGAGCTCGATTTTAATTATATTATAACTCTACGTTCAAACTGACCTCGATTGAATATATTCGTCAATACAATTCAACTCTAAGCTGAATTAAATCTTAGGGACGACCATGTTCACAGAATATTGTGATTTCCCAAATTTTTTATTATTCCTGAATTAAATATATTATTCTATTATTTTATTTAATTAAATATTCATTATAATTTAATTAACGATGGTTTAATTCCCTAAATCACTATTTATATAATTAAATAAATTAATTATAATACCTCTGACAATGCGGGTCATTACACTAACCGAAGTAAACCGTGCCGATAATAAGATTAGTTAACGTAATCGAAAATTCAGATAATAATTATTTTAAAGTTTAAATAATATTATATTAAGTAGGTGGATAACGATTAAATTTATAATTGTGTCCTACGTACGTAAAATCAGACCAAATAAGGAGCATTGGGACCGCACGACAAGTGCTTCGATATAGAGCGGTTTTGATCAGTGTTAAACACAGATGGAAGCTTGTAAAACAAACCGTTTTACAACAAATGGAGATCAAGGTGAGTCCACTCACTCAGTTTATCCAGTTTATATTTTATATAAGCTGGGTTTTTATTTTGTGTGCAATGTTTGCTAATGGTTGATGGTCGAACAAATGATTTCATGTATGTTGAATATTATTTAATATTCATAGATTAAATTAAGCGTTCGCTTAATTTAATCGGATTAAATCATTATTTTAACGATTAAATTCCAAACAGGGTAACTTACCTTGTTGGTTACGTTTATAATAATAAACCTATTAAACAAATCATTTGATGCTTAAATGGCCATTACAATTGTTTTTTGACTGTTATTAATTGAACTGTTTATTGTGTTGAAATTGAGGTAACCAATTGTGATGCAGGGACGGACAGGTTGGAGGAATCCAACCGGATTTCTCAAATATGTTGTTTACTTATATGAAGTGTTAATCAGTTTGATTGATCATTGATTGTTGAAACCAAATTCAATACTTGTTTGATATTAACCAATGGGTGATATTAGTTGGGTAATTATCGGTAGATGGCCTGTAAATGAAATTATAGGGATTGATTTACCGTCAAGTAAATCGATAGAAAAGAGTTATAAAAATTGTTTTATAACTAAAGACAGATTTTGAAATCTATTTTATATAGATTATTTTTAAATAAAGTTATTAAAGAAAGTAATAATTATTTTTGTCGTGTAATTATAAACCGAGTACATAAAGCAAGATTCGCATGTTAATGAGTTTTGAGGCAAATGAGCTGCGATTAACCAAATGTTTAACGTTGAATTTAGTTGTTAAATGGGATTATTTAATTAGATTGTTAATTAAATCTAAATGAAATATTTAAATTAATTTTATTTAAAAGAAAAACTAAGTAGAAATGGTTAACAAAGTAACGTTGTTTGAGATGATCAAGTCGACCACTTGAACGAGAATTGATTATTAAGAAATATTATGGGATTGTTAATTATTATAAAGTTAAATATCATTTTAAAATAACACTTTTAAGAAAGATTAAGTATTTTATTGGATATGAAGGATATTAGACGAATGAACAAAGATTTGACTGTAAACGGGATTTTAAGATGAATGCTTAAAGTGACTTGATAGACGAGTTTTGAATATAGATAATAGTGTTTTCATATGAAATCATGTTGCTTTCGATATATCGAGTCAAGATTTCTTAACTTTTAAAGAGAATCATTTTTGAAAGTAAATATGTTGAAATGGAAATAGTGGTAAAAGAATTATAAGTTGAATAAATGGATTTGTAAATAAGAATTTAGAAAGCGATATGCTAAATGTTGAAAGATTTAGAAATGAAACTAAAAAGGCCAAGTGATGCTGTATTCTGAACCAATGAACCCATTTGATTTTCTATGGATGATGGTTGTTTATTTTGATAGTTAAAGCACTGACTATCAAATCTGGCCAAATCGATTATTGGTTCGGAAAGACCGGGATCTAATTTATATTCGAAAACCATACCGACCAATAAATACGTAAACGTTGAAGATATCAGAAGATGGTCGAGATGGAGCATTGAAGACCGTGGATCTTCATAAGCGGAAGGATTACTTGTCGAATATTATCTGGCTAGCTACCAGAAGTATTATGACGTGATTCGGTCGTGGTGGAGATTTTGCGGATTGCAAGGACTTCCCGCTACTGATATAAGGATGCGGTAGGAGGGTGCCTTCGGTTCATCCTGTTCCTGGATGACTTGTATGGACGAGTGTCTGATAGAGTATATCTAACAGATCGCGTAAGTTGATCTCTTCAAACGTATTCACGTTTGGTGGCGGAGGAATTCGTTTCTCTTAGCCTTATACCCGTGGTATTTTTTGGAAATCAATTTGTTATTTTGCGGGTATGACGATGTGGCATTCATAGTTTAATGTGCTGATCTAAAGAGATAATCGTAGCCTCAAGCCTCATTAAACGATAAATGACAAAAATCGGGCAGGCAGCACGGCTATGTGGGTCGCTCCCATTAGGGTGTATGATCACCTATCTAGAGAAATTCCTTTTCAATCTTAAATCTATCGATGTTCTCCCTTTTCGGGAAACGGTTGTTGATCCCAACCGTTGTGATATACATTCGATACACTCAAGCGAAATGAGTGGTCGGTCATGTGTGGGTCGGGTTGCAAGACATTCTTGTTGAACACAATGTGTTCGCCTCTAGAGATACACTATCAGAAGGTGGTTCCATACCTTGTCATAATCGGAATCCAATCTCCAATAAGCACTTGCAGTTTTGATTTGTATACTATATATGTGGAGCGTGAGATGCAAGCGTTCCACTAGATTTTTATTTTCTTGTATTTAGACACTATTATAATATCAGAATAAGATATGATTTCAAAGTTGTTTTGGGTTATAGTAAGGTAAAAACCGCCCGTGTTTATGTGTGGGCTGGTCTTACTATTATCCTTTTCTTTTGAAAGAGATTTGAACTTAAAAATTAAGTTGGATGATTACCCTTAAACAATGCGAGTTATTCTCACTCTGGTTCACCAGACTAACCCGGTGTTTGTAATACTCGGGTTATCCCGGGTTGTAGGTTCAGGTTATTGGGTGCTATCAAGTTCTGAGATGAGCTGGAAAAGTCCAAATGTACGATATATGTAATAACCCGGAAAATGTGAACAAATTTAAAATTTTTAAAATTGGGTATTACACAAGAATTTGAATAATTGAAATAGCATATTTCAATAAAATAATGAATTGGGAATAGTAAGGCAGTTTGAAAATTTGAATACAAACTTTGTCTGACTGTACCGGGTGGAAAATATAACGGATTTTAGCGAAACCAAAAATATTTAAATCTGTTTATGAATGCCTTTCTCACGAATCTGAAAAATCGAAGTTTCATAACGGGAATCAAATGTTATGGCCAAATGAATCTTCAGAAAGGTCGCCATATAGCATATATAGCCCTTGAAAATACATATTTTTCATACGACCTCGAAATTCGACGAAACCAATTTTGTTGGGTTCGGGATGTCAAATTATTGCTAGGTTTCAAATTTCATAATTTTTGAAGCTAGTATGTGAGCGGGGCAAAAGAAAATGTGATTGGTCAATTTCTGTTAAAATGGGTCGACCTAAAAATGGACATTTTGCATATGAGCTCAGAATTCGACGAAACTGGTTTTGTTGGGACCGTATCGTCAATCCAAAGCTAGATTTATTTTTCTGGAATTTTTCGATTCAGTTTGTGGCCCTAGCAAATTGAAATGTACGTTCAAATTGAATATAAAATGTTTTATACTTTAATTTGAAAAATAACTGACTGTAACAGTCGAATTGGCCAACGAAACATATCCCATTGTGTCCAGGATGGCGGTATTTAGCTGGGGGCGACAGTCGTTGGGTTGGAAAAGGAGTTCGGTTGTAAAAGCACTATTTAAAAAGTTAATTAAAACCTTGGCCAATCATATTTTTTTCTATTCATTATTTAAAAAAAATATCCGGAAACCCTTTCTTCTTTCTGCTTCGACGGCGCACGCTACTCCTTCCATTCCGACCACTTTCCCCTCGCTCCGACGATCTATAGGCTGCGCCGCCATCTGATCTTGAAAGCTCTCCTCCCTCTCTCTAAATCAATACCCACCTCGCCTTCTATCATTGACTGTTCGACGAGATCCAAGGGCTCGAAGTCGCCGCGCATCACACCAGAATCCGCCCTCGTCGCTGCATCGATCCGAGCGAACCACCTGGCGCAGGCGCGCCCCTCCGCGCTCTCCACCGTAGCGCAACCTGATCTTGTCCACGTGCCACGAATCAAACATTATCAGCAACCCTAGTTTCGAACTCCTCTTGAAGGTATACAGGTTGTTTAATGTTGATCTGTCTTTACACTATAAGGCATTGCAAAACTTTGAAAATAATATCTTTTTCGTTCGTTAACGAAATTTGATGAAACAGGAGACACCATGACCGCAAGGAGGCTCTCTACCATCTAGCAAAAGCTGCGGATTTTTCTGATCTTCCTACGATTTTTAGCACTATAAAAACCAATGTGAGGAATCTAAACTAAATTGTGTGAATGAAAGCATGTTGTATAAATTATATAAGTGAAGTGTAAATTATATACGCATTGTATACCTCATGTACATGTGTTGTATAAGTTATATTAGCGATGTATGAATTATACAAGCGTTGAATGAAACATATATGCTTCGAATTGTGATGAAATGCAAGTGAATTATAGAAATAATATATATATATATATACTCCCCTCGTCCATAGACCATGGACGATATTTATTGCTTGTGATTGACGTGATATTATATGGTATGACGAGTGGTTGGAAATAATTGTTTGTGGTTGATATTGTGGTTGAAAAATACCTTTGTGGTTAAAAAATACCCTCTTGTGGTTGAAACAAATTAGAATAGGATTGTGGAATTGAAAATAAAACATGCCGCCTGGGTGCGAACTAGATGCATGATCCCCATTGTCAAAAACCGCGAGGTTTTAAGGTAGAGCGAGGAGCCGTACTAGGGACGGTCCCGGTTTTAACTACCCTGCCGTTATGCTGCCGAAATTTTCTGAAATATTCATGTGTTAGAATAATTTTCATTCGTTGAAATAAATTACATATGTTGAAACCAATATTCATGTGTTGAGTTAAAATTCATTCGTTGAATCGAAATTCATGTGTTAAATATTATTTGAATTTAAACAAATAGCTTTAGCGATAAAAACCATATATATATATATATATATATATATATATAAACTATAGAAAATATTCATGTGTTGAGTTGAAATTTATTCGTTGAATCGAAACTCATGTGTTGAATATTATTTGAATTTAAACAAATAGCTTTAGCGATAAAAACCACATATATATATAAACTATAGAAAATATTCATGTGTTTAGTTGAAATTCATTCGTTGAATCGAAATTCATGTGTTGAATATTATTTGAATTTAAACAAATAGCTTTAGCGATAAAAAATCACATTTTTATATATATACAAACTATAGAGAATATTCATGTGTTGAATTGAAATTCATTAGTTGAATTGAAATTCATGTGTTGAATTTTATCGTATTTTAGAATAAAATGAATAGACAATAAAAACTACATCTTTATTGTGAATATGAAGTGTTAAAAACATTCATGTGTTGAATAAATATTTTTGATGATAAAAATATTTCTTTTATCATGTATACGCTTTGATAAAAATACACACGTGTCGAAATAAATAATAGCTTGCTAGAAATATTATTATTAGCTTTGTTCTACATATATATACATGTGTTGAACAGGGAAAATGGATTAGCTGTAGAGTAAAGAAATTATTTGCGTGCCCGACAAATAGGTAAACCTTGATGAGTTGGCTGCGCAATTTTATTTTTATATCAACTCCTGTGAATGCCATTGGATGCGGAGTGCTGGTTATTCTGTATGAAACAATAAACATCGCCGTAGGATAGTAACAATTAATTTTGAACTACACTACATGGCATACTTCTTGACGATAGGCATACTTCATCATATTCCACATAAACAATTGGAGCTTGTGTGACGAGGTGGAAGATTTACCATATGAGCGAGAGGCTTGTATGGCGATGATTTTATACTACAGCTTGAACTGATGACTGATATGGACTATATAAAATATAACGATAAATTGCCAGATTAATAAAAAACTCCACACGGGTCTGGAGTTGACAGTAATCACGTCTCTCTAGTTATTAGATATGGCACATGGACTATTTATTTCCACACGGAGCGGGGTGACGAGAATTTATTCTCTGGAGTTATTATCTATACACGCTCCCCCGTAAACACCAGAATATATCATTATAAATATGTGGATGCTTTATAGGATTTATTGGGTACCTAACACGGCCCAATAAATTTCCAAACTCCTTCCCGTACAAAGGAGGTTATGGTGAAATTTTTCGAAATATTAAGGCGTTAGTGAAATATTTGAAGTGAAAACGAAGTTGAAATTAATGAATGAACTATATTTGAAATTATAGAGTGAGCTATATATATATATATATATGTATATATATATATATAGTTAAAAGGAATCGAAGCCGTGCAGTTCGTGTTTCGGAATCGTAATTTGAAACGATTAGTACGAGAAATCCGACCATCGGATTTTCCCGAAAACGCAACCGCTGGGTTCGCCTTGGAAATATCTTCTCAACGACACTAACCTTATAAAAATCCAACGGTTGGATTGTCTGGAATGTTTAATTCAAATCTAAAGAAAAACAGCGCCAGAATCGTTTATATTTATATATAAATATAAATATAATTAAATTTAATCGAATAACGACGCTGCAGTTTGAATTTTGAAACCGTAACTTCAAACGACTAGTGTGGAAGATCCGACCGTCGGATTTACACGAAACTGGAACCGTTGGGTCCACTTTGGGAATATCTTCCCACTAATATAGACTTTGTGGAAATCCAACGGTTAGATTTTCCGATATGTGCAAAACAAATTAGGGGAAAAACAGCGCCAGTGCCACGGCACGACCTGAAACGTCGTTTAATTAAATATGGCCATTTTTAAATAAATAAAAATGGCGAAAAATCATTATAAAATATTCTAAGCAAAATAGATTGGAAATAAACCAATTCGGCTTGATCTGTTTGATATTTGATGGTTGTATGTGTTTGACACGAAAATAACACTAAAGAACTGAAAAAACGGATGTCGAATAATATAACCATGGAAAGAATTGATTTAAATTCTAATTACCTGAATTATTTGAAAAGGCTGAGCTAACCCTCATTTCAAATAATTTATCGAACGATTCAAATTGGAAAATAAAAAGACGATTCAAGACCGACGATCTTCGTATCGGTTGGATGGGCGCTGCTGAGGTTCCTCACTGGAGTAGCTACCGTGAAGGAACGGAAGTAGTAGTCGTTCGAACGTATGTGTTGATTGTACGGATATACAAGGTATTTGATGCCTCCGGTTTCGTTCAGACCCAGAATGGACTTGTAAATGGACTATGCGTCTTACATTGGATTTTGTTCTATACTGATTGATCTCTGTTAAATATATATCTGTTTGGCGGCGGAGAATTTATTCTTTTTCTTAACGCCCTTCTCTGAGACGTACGAGTTTAGAGGTTATATATCGATGGAAATCAGTCGTATGTAGTGGACTGCCTATGTGGCATGCCAAGATGCTGTGATCAAGGCTTCTGTTGCAAAGCAAAGTCTTGTGGTTGATGATCAAAGCACGACCTACGTGGCCTGGCTTTGTGTATAGCGTGGATTCGTGAGCCTCACACCTCGGTATGAGTTAAAAACGGGATAAGGACTGCAGGGAGAGCACGACGTTTCTTTCTGGCTATGGTGGTGTCAGTGACTTACCAGCCCTGACATTTATATCTATTTTTCACCTATGTGGTTGTTGGAATGCGAGGCGCCTCGATTATAGGTCTGTAAGGACCGAGAAACGTGTGTTCAGGAATACTAATCGTCAAACGTAAGAGAGGACCGGCCATGAAGATCCAGGGGTTACCCAGAGTGTGTAGTCCTGAGGCATTTGCTAGAATGTCTCGAAGCGGAGAGGAGCTTGCCCCTTGCCTCGACTCATGACGGAAATCCAATTTCCAATACGAAATAACGGATTCAATTGTAGAACTAGTATGGCGACATAGTATATGGTAGCTATGCCGCCTATGATTGATATTTATGATGCTATTGGTTTTTGAAACATATATGCACTAGTAATAATATCAAATGATTTTTGCTTTACACGTATCAAGCATATTTGGCCATTATAAGGTAAAACTCTATCCTCCGGCTTGCGTTGCATTGTATGATGGGACTTGAGTCTTATAATGGCTTCATTCTTTCTAAAAGCATTGCTTGTTTTAAAGAATTTACTTTGTTTAAAATGCACTAGCAATCACTGGAGTAAACCCGTTCCGTGAAAGTGGCGTGGTCCTATGATTTGCTTATTACTGTTGTTTAAACTGTTAAATAGATTTCTCATACCAGTCCCCATGACTTACTCGTTGTTTGTTTCACTTTGCAAATGCGGGTGCCCTTATTCTCACACGGGCAGCCTAGTTCACGGGTGATAGGTTGTTTTTGGCTCTGCATTGTTGCATAGAGTGCATTTTGGCTCATGGCGAGGCTGACTTCACAGAGATGACTTTGACATTTTCCGCCATTATTGTACTTATATCATGATTCCGCCACAGGCAATGCAGACTGCTTTACTTTCAGTACTTATTATCGTATGTATATGTACCGCCTTCGGCGATGTAGACTGATACCCTTATTATGTCTCACTACAAGTATATATTCCGCCTCTGGCAATGGTGACTGATCACTTACCTTTTATTTACTAAGTTATATCCTACGTTGTGCTATTCTGATGTTGTTACATGTCATGATTCCGCTATCATATCTATGTAAAATTATTCTATTTATTGTTCTTGCTATTATCTGTACTCTGCTATGATGATTGATGTGTTATTTTCCAATGATTCTCCTTAATACCGCACCTCGGATTTTGGGATCGTCACAGTTGGTATCAGAGCTTTGGTTAACCTTAGTTCCGGGATCTAACACATTAAACACCTCGTCAGAATAGAATCAGTAGTGTTCTAAGGCTAGTAGCTCATTAGAGATAGGATTAGCAATGTCCTAGAATGAGCTAAGCAGATTAGCAAAACAATTTGATCAGTACATCATTACCTTTCCTTATGTTCCCCTGCTTTATCATATATGAAAATTATCAAATCTGTGAGCTTGACTCTTTTCTTTCTTATACAGTACTCTCTCTGATGGCTACACGAGCAGCAGCAGCTAGAGGAGGCCGTGGAGGCCGAGCAGGAGTAGCAGGAGGACGGGGGAATATCCCCGTAGTTGAGGAAGGCCCTATTATTCAGCCACCAGCACCCCAGGACTTTGAGAAAGACAGAGTAGCGAAGAGGTATAGGAACCAGGGGGAAAAACCCTTTTCTGGCCTTGGTACAGTGACAGAGGCTATTGCTTGGTTGAAGACCTGTGAAAAGATTTTTGAAGGCATGGGTTTGGGGACCAACAACAAAGCGCGACTAGGTATCTGGCTCTTACAAGAAGAAGCAGAGCTGTGGTGGGATGCCATCACCTCAGAAGATGCAGCAGGTACTGTGAGGACCTGGGAGCAATTCAAGACCATGTACAATGAGAAGTTTGTACCTGAGCAGGCCTTAGAGAGGATGCGAGAGCAGTTTGCTAATCTCCAGAAGGGAGATCTCTCTATCCAAGATTACCTCAATAAATTCACTCAGTTGTCGCGCTACGCTCCAGAGCTTATTATTACTAACAAAGCTAAGAAAAAGAGGTTTATATTTGGGCTAAAGCGCAAGTACCATGACAGAGCCATGAGCAACATCAAACTCTCCTTCTCAAAATTGGATGAAATGGCTTGCAATTATGAAGATATGGATGAAAGACACGCCAACCAAGACCGCGCCAAAAGCCAAGCTGAAAATAAGCGCAAAGCTTCAGCAGATCAGCCAGAGTCTAGCATTACAGCGGCCGCTACTCAGAAACCTGGAAAGATACCGAAAGGGAATTGCTACAACTACGGGAAGCCAGGACATTTTTCTAATGTGTGCAAAGCCCCGAGGAAACCAAAGGCAAATCTAGACCACAGCTCAGCCGAATGCTACAACTGCCATAAGAAAGGGCACTATAGCAGGAATTGTCCTCTGAAGCAGAATGCACAAGTGGCTCATGTGTATGACGGGGAGACCCCGCCAGCTACCACCGATGGATCAGGTAAACCCGACATCTTGGGAGGTACCCTTACCATTAAAAATATTCCTGTTTCTGTACTTTTTGATACTGGTGCATCGCGTAGCTTCATTTCTGGTAACATTGTCCACAAGTTAAAATTAAAAGTAAGAAAGCTTAAAGAACCAATTAAAGTTCAAAACCCGATAGGAGGTTCTGTTAATCTCAGCTCATACTGCAGAGTGCCTATCTCTTATTCATGTTACAAGTTTCCCATCAACTTTGTAGTCATGGATTTGTCTGAATTCAACATTATTCTCGGTTTGGAATGGTTGACAAAATATAAGGCCGAAGTTAGATGTGCCGAAAGAATCGTGAAAGTTAAAACAAAATTTGGGCATATCACTATACCATGTCTCGGTTCAGAAATAAATAGAACAGAATTTTGGTCTTCTTTAGAAGTTACTCCCCCTTCATTAGAAAAGATATCGGTCGATAAAAACTATGCGGATGTGTTTGAAGAAGTAGAAAACTTACCGCCGCAAAGGGAAATTGAATTTAGAATAGATCTAATTCCTAACGCCCGACCAGTAGTACATCCAATTAGAAGAATGGCCCCGAAAGAAAAAGAAGAATTAGGTAGTCAAACCCGAGAATTACTTTGGAAAGGTCTGATCCGACCGAGTTTTTCAGCTTGGGGGGCAGCAGTAGTATTTGTCCCGAAATCAGACGGTACTCTAAGACTTTGTGTTGATTACCGAGATCTCAATAAGCAGACACTGAAGAAAAAATATCCCTTGCCACGTATAGATGATCTGTTAGATCAATTAAATGGGGCAACAGTATTTTCTAGAATGGACCTAGGTACAGGTTTCCACCAATTACGTATAGCCGAAGACTGTGTTCCTTTGACAGCCTTCAGGGGTCCCGATTTATTCTACGAATGGTTAGTAATGCCGTTCGGCTTGTGCAACGCTCCGGCATACTTCGTCGATCTTATGAACAGAGTGTTCCGTGGTGTATTGAATAAATTTGTGCTAGTTTTCATCGATGACATTTTAATCTACTCCAAGTCGGAAGGCGGGCATGCAAAACATTTAGAACAATTGTTGAAAATTCTAAGGAGAAATGTCTTGAAAGCTAAATTTTCTAAATGTGTCTTCTGGCAGGATGAAGTTAAGTTCCTAGGCCATGTCGTATCAAAAGAAGGGATTGATGTAGATCCAAGCAAAATTACAGCGATTCAGAACTGGAAACAACCTACTACCCCCACAGAAGTTCGAAGTTTCCTTGGATTGGCTAGTTACTATCGGAAATTCGTTCAGGATTTTTCTAAGATATCTGGTGTATTGACAAAGCTTACAAAGAAGCATGAAAAATTCAAATGGACTCCCGAATGTGAGGAAGCTTTCCAGGAGCTGAAACTGAAATTGACAACTGCTCTAGTATTGACAATTATAGAAGGCAATCAAGACTTGACTGTATGGACAGAAGCTTCTATTAGAGGGCTAGGCGCAGTATTAATGCAAAAAGGCCAAGTGGTCGCTTATGCCAGCCGTCAGCTGAAGCCGCATGAAAGAAACTATGCGACTCATGATCTTGAGTTATTAGCTATCGTGTTTGCTTTAGGAATCTGGAGGCATTATTTACTAGGCGAGAAGTTCGAACTATTTACCGATCATCAATCCTTGAAATATCTATTCACTCAGAAAGATCTAAACTTGAGACAACAGCGTTGGTTAGAATTCCTTGCAGCATACGATTTTGAAATTCTATACACTCTAGGGAAAGCCAATGTTGTCGCAGATGCGCTCAGCAGAAAGAATGAAATCATCGCCAGTTTTGTCATCACGTCTTCATTAATTGATAGGATCTCGACCCTACAGAAAGGCGATGAATTTATTCAAAGAATCAGTCAGAGAGTCAAGGAGGGTGAATCCACAAGTTTCCGACTCGATGACAATGGAGTTCTTAGGTTAAAGGGTAGGATTTGCATCCCAAATCTTCCAGAGCTTCGAAGAGAAATACTTGATGAGTGTCATCAGTCCAAACTCAGTATCCATCCGGGTGTGAGCAAAATGTACAATGACATCAAGCGCACATTCTGGTGGAGATCAATGAAAAGAGATATTTCATTATATGTTAGCAGATACTCCACTTGTCAGCTAGTTAAGAGCGATCAGCAGAAATTGGCTGGATTATTATAACCATTAGAAATTCCAGGATGGAAGTGGGAGCAAATTTCGATGGACTTCATTGATGGCTTGCCTTGAACTAAGAAAGGAAACGACAGTATATGGGTAATCGTAGATCGCTTCATGAACACTGCCCATTTCATACCTGTCCGATCCAACAGAACGGCTCAAAGTTTAGCACAGATTTACTTCAAAGAAAAAGTTAAACTGCTGGAGTGCCGCTCAATATAGTCAGTGATAGAGACCCCCTATTTACTAGCAAATTCTGGGAGGCATTCCAGACAGAATTGGGAACCAAATTGAATTTAAGCACCGCTTATTACCCACAGACAGACGGCCAAACTGAGCGGGTGAATAGGATTCTAGAAGATTTACTGCGGGCTTGTGTTATCGACTTTGGAGGCTCATGGGAAGATCACTTACATTTAGCCAAATTCTCTTATAACAATAGCTATCAAGCAAGTTTGGGAATGTCTCCATTTGAAGCATTATACGGTAGACCGTGCAGATCTCCCGCATGTTGGGTAGAACCTAGCAATAGACTTGTGTTAGGGCCCGATATGATTCGAGAAGCATCAGATAATGTCGATTTCATTAAGAAGCGATTGAAAACCGCACAAAGCCGACAGAAAAGTTATGCTGATGCGAGAAGAAGAGACTTATCATTTGCCATTGGCGATTATGTTTATTTAAGAGTTTCTCCAATGCGGGAAGTAATCAGATTTGGAAAAACTGGGAAGTTGGCACCGAGATTTATTGGTCCCTTTCCTATACTTGAACGGATTAGAACTCTGGCATATAGGGTTTCATTACCTGATTGGTTGCCTGGTGTACACGGTGTGTTCCACGTGTCTCAACTCAGAAAACATGTTCATGATCCGGATCTTGTTGTAGAAGAAGCAGCGCAATAGGATATAGACATAACTCGAGAATTAGCGCTCAGAAGAGAGCCATTAAAGATTGTTGGCAAAGAAACTAGAGAACTAAGGAGCACAAAGATTCATTTAGTCAAAGTGCAGTGGAGTAGTGATCCTAGAGACTGTACCTGGGAGACTGAGGAACGCATTAAACAAGCCTACCCCAAATGAAGAGTGGACATCTCTGACTAACTCCGGTGCAAGGTACCTTTACAATACTTTGCATTTACATTTTGTTTTCTACTTTGCTGCTATTTCCTTTTCGAGGATGAAAAGTTTTAAGTGGGGGAGATTGTAATAACCCGGAAAATGTGAACCAATTTAAAATTTTTAAAATTGGGTATTACCCAAGAATTTGAATAATTGAAATAGCATATTTCAATAAAATAATGAATTGGGAATAGTAAGGCAGTTTGAAAATTTGAATACAAACTTTGTCTGACTGTACCGGGTGGAAAATATAACGGATTTTAGCGGAAACAAAAATATTTAAATCTGTTTATGAATGCCTTTCTAACGAATCTGGAAAATCAAAGTTTCATAACGGCAATCAAAAGTTATAGCCAAATGAATTTTCAGAAAGGTCGTCATATAGCATATATAGCCCTTGAAAATAAATATTTTGCATACGACCTCGGAATTCGACGAAACCACTTTTTTTGGGTCCGGGATGTAAAATTATTGCTAGGTTTCAAATTTCATAATTTTTGAAGCTAGTATGTGAGTGGGGCAAAAGAAAATGTGATTGGTCAATTTTTGTTAAAATGGGTCGACGTAAAAATGGACATTTTGCATATGAGCTCAGAATTCGACGAAACTAATTTTGTTGGGACCGTATCGTCAAAACAAAGCTATATTTATTTTTCTAGAATTTTTCGATTCAGTTTGTGGCCCTGGCAAATTGAAATGAACGTTCAAATTGAATATAAAATGTTTTATACTTTAATTTGAAAAATAACTGACTGTAACAGTTGAATTGGCCAACGAAACATATCCCATTGTGTCCGGGATGGGGGTATTTAGCTAGGGCCGACAGTCGTTGGGTTGGAAGAGTTCGGTTGTAAAAACACTATTTAAAAAGTTAATTAAAACCTTGGCCAATCATATTTTTTTCTATTCATTATTTAAAATTAAAAAAAATCTCCGGAAACCCTTTCTTCTTTCTGCTTCAACGGCGCACGCTAATCCTTCCTTTCCGACCACTTTCCCCTCGCTCCGACGATCTATAGGCTGTGCCGCCACCTGATCTCGAAAGCTCTCCTCCGCCTCTCTAAATCAATACCCACCTCGCCTTATATCGTTGACTGTTCGACGAGATCCAAGGGCTCGAAGTCGCCGCGCATCACATCAGAATCCGCCCTCGTCGCTGCATCGATCCTAGCGAAACCACCTGGCGCAGGCGCGCCCCTCCGCGCTCTTCACCGTAGCGCAACCTGATCTTGTCCCCGTGCCACGAATCAAACGTTATCAGCAACCCTAGTCTCGAACTCCTCTTGAAGGTATACGGGTTGTTTAATGTTGAACTGTCTTTACACTATAAAGCGTTGCAAAACTTTGAAAAATAATATCTTTTTCGTTCGTTAACGAAATTTGATGAAACAGGAGATACCGTGACCGCAAGGAGACTCTCTACCATCTAGCAGAAGCCGCGGATTTTTCTGATTTTCTTACGATTTTTAGCACTACAAAAACCAATGTGAGGAATCTAAACTAAATTGTGTGAATGAAAGCGTGTTGTATAAATTATATAAGCGAAGTGTAAATTATATACGCATTGTATACCTCATGTACATGTGTTGTATAAGTTATATTAGCGATGTATGAATTATACAAGTGTTGAATGAAATATATATGCTTTGAATTGTGATGAAATGCAAGTGAATTATAGAAATACTATATATATATACACTCCCCTCGTCCACAGACCATGGACGATATTTATTGCTTGTGATTGACGTGATATTATATGGTATGACGTATGGTTGGAAATAATTGTTTGTGGTTGATATTGTGGTTGAAAAATACCTTTGTGGTTGAAAAATACCCTCTTGTGGTTGAAACAAATTAGAATAGGATTGTGGAATTGAAAATAAAACATGCCGCCTGCGTGCGAACTAGATGCATGATCCCCATTGTCAAAAACCGCGAGGTTTTGAGGTAGAGCGCGGAGCCGTACTTGGGACGGTCCCTGTTTTAACTACCCTGCCATTATGCTGCCGAAATTTTCTGAAATATTCATGTGTTAGAATAATTTTCATTGGTTGAAATAAATTACATATGTTGAAACCAATATTCATGTGTTGAGTTGAAATTCATTCGTTGAATCGAAATTCATGTGTTGAATATTATTTGAATTTAAACAAATAGCTTTAGCGATAAAAACCACATTTATATATATATATATATAAACTATAGAAAATATTCATGTGTTGAGTTGAAATTCATTCGTTGAATCGAAAATCATGTGTTAAATATTATTTGAATTTAAACAAATAGCTTTAGCGATAAAAACCACATTTTTATATATATAAAAACTATAGAAAATATTCATGTGTTGAGTTGAAATTCATTCGTTGAATCGAAATTCGTGTGTTGAATATTATTTGAATTTAAACAAATAGCTTTAGCGATAAAAAATCACATTTTTATATATATACAAACTATAGAGATTATTCATGTGTTGAATTGAAATTCATTAGTTGAATTGAAATTCATGTGTTGAATGTTATCGTATTTTAGAATAAAATGAATAGACAATAAAAACTACATCTTTATTGTGAATATGAAGTGTTAAAAACATTCACGTGTTGAAAAAATATTTTGGATGATAAAAATATTTCTTTTATCATGTATACGCTTTGATAAAAATACACACGTGTCGAAATAAATAATAGTTTGCTAGAAATATTATTATTAGCTTTGTTCTGCATATATATACATGTGTTGAACAGGGAAAATGGATTAGCTGTAGAGTAAAGAAATTATTTGCGTGCCCGACAAATAGGTAAACCTTGATGAGTTGGCTGCGCAATTTTATTTTTATATCAACTCCTGTGAATGCCATTGGATGCGGAGTGCTGGTTATTCTGTGTGAAATAATAAACATCGCCATAGAATAGTAACAATTAATTTTGAACTACACTACATGGCATACTTCTTGAAGATAGGCATACTTCATCATATTCCACATAAGCAATTGGAGCTTGTGTGACGAGGTGGAAGATTTACCATACGAGCGAGAGGCTTGTATGGCGATGATTTTATACTACAGGTTGAACTGATGACTGATATGGACTATATAAAATATAATGATAAATTGCACGTCTCTCTAGTTATTAGATATGGCACATGGACTATTCATTTCCACACGGAGCGGGGTGACGAGAATTTATTCTCTGGAGTTATTATCTATACACGCTCGCCCGTAAACACCAGAATATATCACTATAAATATGTGGATGCTTTATAGGATTTATTGGGTACCTAACACGGCCTAGTAAATTTCCAAACCCCTTCCCGTACAAAGGAGGTTATGGCGAAATTTTTCGAAATATTAAGGCGTTAGTGAAATATTTGAAGTGAAAACGAAGTTGAAATTAATGAATGAACTATATTTGAAATTATAGAATGAGCAATATATATATATATATATATATATATAGTTAAAAGGAATCGAAGCCGTGCAGTTCGTGTTTCGGAATCGTAATATGAAACGATTAGTATAAGAAATCTGACTATCGGATTTTCCCGAAACCGCAACCGCTGTGTTCGCCTTGGAAATATCTTCCCAACGGCACTAACTTGTAAAAATCCAACGGTTGGATTGTCTGGAATGTTTAATTCAAATCTGAAGAAAAACAGCGCTAGAATCGTTTATATTTAGTGAATATTAGGCACACATCCCTAAAACGAAACTTAATTAGGCTCACATCCGGTGATAAACTTATTGTAAATTTAGTCCCTATTTTTAAAACATATAAAAACATACAAAAAAAATATAAAAAAATCATGTAAATTCGTAATTAATTAAATCAAATAATCGTGAAAAAAATCAGATCAAAAAAACATCAAAAACAACGTCGAAATCATGAAATACAGAAAATCAACGAAATGCAGTAAATTGCATCAAAACATGCATATAAATCGATTAGTTGCATACATGTATGCATTTATTTGAAATCTGCGTCAAAACTGCAGTATAAATGCATACATGTATGCACATATTGTTGAAACATGCATCTGCTGATGCATTTGTTTAAAAACTGCATACCTACGTGCAACTTATTCACGTTTGCATGTATTTTGACATATATGCACACATGTATGCAGTTATATAGAAAAACTGCATACATGTATGCAATTTTTCAAACAGGCGTGCATAAGTATATGCATGTGTATTCGAATAGTTGCATAAATGTATGCAACTATTCGTAAAAGTTGCATACATTTATGCAACTTTTTTTTTTAAATTTCTGTGGACTTCCGAGAATATTTATAGATTTTAGAATTTTTTTTTTTTTTTTTTAAGTGATAGCGCTTGAAAATTTGGACAGAAAACGAAAGAGGCGGAGGTATGGAAAGTGGCAGGCGGAAGATTCCAGGCGGCAGCTAAAATAGGGGGCGGGTTTACAGAGAAAACATTAATTACAGGGATGTATTGTGAATTTAAAAACTTGCAAATAGTTGCATACATGTATGCAACTTTTGCCAATAGTTGCATACATGTATGTAAGTATTTCTGAAGCTGTTTTAGTTGAAAATGCATGCAGAAACCTGCATACATGTGTGCAACTATTTGAAATACTTGCACACATGTATGCAAGTATTTACATGTGAAAATAAAATATGTGCAGAAACTTGCATACATGTATGCAACTATTTTAAATACTTGCACACATGTATGCAAGTATTACATGTAAAAATATAACAGAGAAATACTTGCACAGATGAATGCAAGTATTCCAAATATGTGCATGATTTGATGCAAATTACTGCATTTTTCGTTGTTTTCTGTATTTTTTTGATTTTGATGCAAGTTTTGATTTTATTATGATCTGAATTTTTGGGCGAGTACATGTTTAATTTAAATACGAATTATCGTGATTTTTTTATATTTTTTTTATATTTTTTTTATGAATTTTCGAAAAATAGGGACTAAATTTACAATAAGTTTATGACCGGGTTTTTTTTATATTTTGCAACCTAATAGGGACCTCTAAAAAACGCACCCTTATATTTATATATAAATATAAATATAATTAAATTAAATCGAATAACGACGCTGTAGTTCGAATTTTGAAACCGTAACTTCAAACGACTAGTGTGGAAGATCCGACCGTCGGATTTTCACGAAACTGGAACCGTTGGGTCCGCTTTGGGTATATCTTCCCACTAATATAGACTTTGTGGAAATCCAACGGTTAGATTTTCCGATATGTGTAAAACAAATTAGGGGAAAAACAGCGCCAGTGCCACGGCACGACCTGAAACGTCGTTTAATTAAATATGGCCATTTTTAAATAAATAAAAATGGCAGAAAATCATTATAAAATATTCTAAGCAACAAAGATTGGAAATAAACCAATTTGGCTTGATCTGTTTGATATTTGATGGTTGTATGTGTTTGACACGAAAATAACACTAAAGAACTGAAAAATGAATGTCGAATAATATAACCATGGAAAGAATTGATTTAAATTCTAATTACGTGAATTATTTGAAAAGGCCGAGCTAACCCTCATTTTAAATAATTTATCGAACGATTCGAATTGGAAAATACAAAGACAGTTCAAGACCGACGATCTTCGTATCGGTTGGATGGGCGCTGCTGAGGTTCCTCACTGGAGTAGCTACCGTGAAGGAACGGAAGTAGTAGTCGTCCGAACGTATGTGTTGATTGTAAGGATATACAAGGTATTTGATGCCTCCGGTTTCGTTCAGACCCAGAACAGACTTGTAAATGGACTATGCGTCTGACATTGGATTTTGTTCTATACTGATTGATCTCTGTTAAATATATATATCTGTTTGGCGGCGGAGAATTTATTCTTTTGCTTAATGCCCTTCTCTGAGACGTACGAGTTCAGAGGTTATATATCGATGGAAATCAATCGTATGGAGTGGACTGCCTATGTGGCATGCCAAGATGTTGTAATCAAGGCTTCGGTTGCAAAGCAAAGTCTTGTGGTTGATGATCAAAGCACGACCTACGTGGCCTGGCTTTGTGTATAGCGTGGATTCGCGAGCCTCACACCTCGGTATGAGTTAAAAACGGGATAAGGACTGCAGGGAGAGCACGACGTTTCTTTCTAGCTATGGTGGTGTCAGTGACTTACCAGCCCTGACATTTATATCTATTTTTCACCTATGTGGTTGTTGGAATGCGAGGCGCCTCGATTATAGGTCTGTAAGGACCGGGAAACGTGTGTTCAGGAATTCTAATCCTCAAACGTAAGAGAGGACCAGCCCTGAAGATCCAGGGGTTACCCAGAGTGTGTAGTCCTGAGGCATTTGCTAGAATGTCTCGAAGCGGAGAGGAGCTTGCCCCTTTCCTCGAATCATGACGGAAATCCAATTTCCAATACGAAATAACGGATTCGATTGTAGAACTAGTATGGCGACATAGTATATGGTAGCTATGCCGCCTATGATTGATATTTATGATGCTATTCATTTTTGAAACATATATGCACTAGTAATAATATCAATGGATTTTTGCTTTACACGTATCAAGCATATTTGGCCATTATAAGGTAAAACTCTATCCTCCGGCTTGCGTTGCATTGTATGATGGGACTTGAGTCTTATAATGGCTTCATTCTTTTTAAAAGCATTGCGTTGTTTTAAAGAATTTACTTTGTTTAAAATGCACTAGCAATCACTGGAGTAAACCCGTTCCGGGAAAGTGGCGTGGTCCTATGATTTGCTTATTACTGTTGTTTAAACTGTTAAATAGATTTCTCATACCAGTCCCCATGATTGACTCGTTGATTGTTTCACTTTGCAAACGCGGGTGCCCTTATTTTCACACGGGCTGCCTAGTTCACAGGTGACAGGTTGTTTTTGGCTCTGCACTGTTGCATAGAGTGCATTTTGGCTCATGGCGAGGCTGACTTCACAGAGATGACTTTGACATTTTCCGCCATTATTGTACTTATATCATGATTCCGCCACAGGCGATGCAGACTGCTTTACTTTCAGTACTTATTATCGTATGTATATGTACCGCCTTCGGCGATGTAGACTGATACCCTTATTATGTCTCACTGCATGTATATATTCCGCCTCTGGCGATGGTGACTGATCACTTACCTTTTATTTACTAAGTTATATCCTACATTGTGCTATTCTGATGTTGTTACATGTCATGATTCCGCTGTCATATCTATGTAAAATTATTCTATTTATTGTTTTTGCTATTATCTGTAATCTGCTATGATGATTGACGTGTTATATTCCAATGATTATCCTTAATACCGCACCTCGGATTTTGAGATCGTCACAATATACACATAATATTACTCCGCTGTGTGTTGTATTTGAGGACAGGTTGTTATAACTGTCCAGATTTTCTATGGTACTCTGATGTATGTAAGTGTTTTACTTAAAGCTTTCAATAAAGTTATTTATGTATTATATTTTGTTCCGCTGTGATGTGAGACTTTGATACTGTTACATTCTTCTATTCAAAAATTTCTTTCTTTCTTATCTCATCCTCTAAATTCTTTCTATTGACATCTGGGTTTTTAGTATCATTTGGGTTGGATCAGTGTTGTTCAATCAGCTCAAAAGGTACCGAAAATTTGGGTCACTACAGTTGGTATCAGAGCTATTGGTTTGGTAATAACCTTGGCTCTGTGGTGTAACTCAGTAGAGATAGGATTAGTAATACCCTAGATTGAGTCTGAGTATATAAACGAGAGAGCGTATTTGTGAATTTTATATAAATTGTTTTGTATTGTGTCATTGATCGGTTCAAGCTTTGGGGAACCATATTGAACTGGTATTTGACGCAATATTATTTATAAAGAGTGTAAATGGAATAATTTTGCCCAAATTATATTTTATAGAAAAAGGGAAGAATTTTCTATATTATAGTACTGTTGTTTGCTTGGTTGTTTTGATTAATCCGATTGGCATTTAAACTAGATTATGAAAAGAATTTTAATTAGTTAAAACCCAATTGGTTAATTGAATATGGTAAATGAAACTTAACCTAGTTAAGTTTATTTAGACAAAAATTCAAATGGAATGGAATAATATAAATCTGAGGTTTTGAAATCGAATGGATAACGATAGAAATCAATCGAATATTAATCGCGTATGTTCAACCAAAGTGAAAACATACCAGTTAGTATCAATTGTTTAATATAATCAAATGATTTGGTTGTTTGTTGTTTGGATTGGTTGAATAAAATTTACCAAACAGTTTGAGTGAAGTGGAATCAAAATTCCAGTATAATGAATTGGGAATAACATCATTTATGAAACGGAATTATTTTAACCTATATTTGTTACTTGCATTGTAAGTAGAGTTAAGTGCATAATCCTGAAGGCTGTGGAGATGATTTGGTTACATAGGTTGGAAGTACAGATGAAGAGCAGATAAATGATTTGCTTGGAAATGGGAAATTGAGTTGCTTGACAAAAATGTAAACCTTAAAATATTGATTGGAGTTATTGATTTATACCCCTGAGTTGGGTAGCCATTTGGCTTTTGGTTTTCTTTGGGAAAGTTGAGCCTGGAGTGGCATTTGTAGTTATTGTGATCGAGCCATGTAGTGGAGGTGATGGCGAAATTTTTAGGAACATTTAAAGAGTTTGAATTTGTTTTGGTAATAATTATTTTAAAATAACCGTGTTCGGAACATTCTTCTTACCTTGTAATTTCGGGGACAAAATTCTTTTAAGGGGGGAAGAATGTAAAGTCCCAGATTTTTGAACGTTGATTACAAATATTTTAAATCTTTTTAATTATTGATTTGGCGATATTAATGAATTTTATATCGAATTTATTTAAAATGGAGTTCGAATATATATTTATAATATAATTAAAACGAGCTCGAAGCGCCATGGTAGTTCGTAATTTTCGTTCTGAACTTTAATTTAATATATAGGATCTGATATAAGTTGGATTTCTGTGAAACAAGAAACGTTTGAACAGATTTGATTATATTTTTGTAATAAAGGAGAAAAATCATGATTTCATCGTATAGATGGTAAGATATGCCTAGATTAAAATTTCCAATGGTCGCTATAGAATCGTTCATCGACCTTAACAGTTTATTTGATATAACTGCATACTGGATCTGAATCCGGACAAGATTCTTTTGAGACGTAGTTATAATTTAATTTTTAGGATTTTATTGTAATTTTTAATAAATTAAATATGCAGTTTTTATTTGAAGTATTTTGCACCCTGTATCAGTATTTCGGGGTTTCAGAATATAAGTTAACCTACCAATATTATTATATTTTTGGGATAGCGACACCTCGCTGAACACGACTATATTTTTATTTCTGTCCACAGGGGTCGGTATGTAAACAGAGTATTATATGACGGGATACGCTAAACTTCATATAATAAACAAATAAAAATACGTGGTCTACCGTTTATAGTGGAAAAGAGCACGCCTTCTCTGGTATAAAAAAAAGAATAATGAGATTGAACAACATTCCCTAACTAATACAACGCACCCCAATCCCCAAATTAAATAAACATACCCCAGCTTGTACCACCACAGAGACTACCTTAATATATATTTTTCAATATGTAAAAATCTGCCACTGTTAATTCCTTGCGAGCCACGAACCTTTCTTTTCTTGGTACCCAAACTTCTCAGCGTGCCCATTAGGGTATTAATTAAAATATAGATTTCTACTTGCGTGCTCCCCACACCAAAGGCCTTGGTTCCCACATATCCTCTCATATAAATACTCTTCTACCTGTTACTTTCTTTCAGCAAAACAAAAAGGTGTCCTCTTCACTAAAACGAAATCGCCAAATCCATTTTTTTGAAAGAAAAATAATATAAACTTTCCCTTCTTTCTTCAATTATGCTATCGCAGCCTTCACGTTATGTTTGAGGAGAGTCCTCACTCTTGTTGGCAGAAACTGATCAACTTCCGGTTGATGATGAATGGCGCAACATGTTGGGTTCACTATTGATGGGTATATGAGTAAACGCAACAGTGTGTTTGCGCGAGCATGAGACAGAATATAGGGAGGTGGAGTTTGTTTTAATGATGGGTGGAGTAAATGTAAGTGCGGTAGAAGGGATGGGCCATGGGTGCTGCACGCAGTGGAAAGGAGGATGTCAGAAGGTTATGAATGGCAGGTGAGTGTTGCGTTTTGGAACCATGTAGAGAAGTGGTGGAAAGCAAGAAGAACAAGGACCAAAGAAAAAAATAAAAGAAGTGGCACTAAATATAGAAAGGAGAAGTATGGGGAAGGGCGCAGTGAACTGTGGTGGAGGGCATTGCGTGTGAGGGGAATGGTACCCGGTTGTTCGGAAAGAAAAAAAAAGAAATGGGGGGGGGGGAAGTAAGAAATACGATGGGAAGGTGAGGGGTGTTTGAAGCTGATAGCTCCTCTTGTGCATGCCTTTGGGGTATAGAGAGGGGACGCAAGAGACAGGGAGTGGGGCATTTTCTTCGGATATACTGTTACGGTGGTGAGTGACTGATGATGTGGGAGCATTGATCGGAGGCAAGGTTGAAGGGTGGCAGTTGGTGGAGAGCAGACGGAGCATCGAGCTGTTGTGAAGACAATGGACAGTGTTAAAACGGAAAAGCTGGGTAATGATCTATATATGCCCATTTTTAATAAGTTATTAAATGCAAGATTTAGTTATAATTCATATGTTAAGTTAACACATGGCCTTGGAAAGATCTGAATATGCCTAGTGACATGTTAAACTATGCTAAGTATAATTATAAAATATAGATTTATGTGACTGAATAAATAGAACAAGCCCAACTTGATTACAACATGACCAATGTTAGCCGTGACATAGGTTTATAATTTACGTGACCATCCTATAAGTGAGTAGATCGTTTTGGTGCCTAACTACATGTATATGTACCGTGTCTAACCGAAGTAAACTGTGCCCATAATCAGATTAGTTAACATAATCGAAAATTTAGATAATAATTATTTTAAAGTTTAGATAATATTATATAAAGTAGGTGGATAACGATTAAATTTATAATTGTGTCCTACGTACACAGAATCAGACCAAATAAGGAGCGTTGGGACCGCACTACAAGCGCTTTGATATAGAGCTGTTTTGATCAGTGTTAAACACAGATGGAAGCTTGTAAAACAAACCGTTTTACAACAAATAGAGATCAAGGTGAGTTCAACTCACTCAGTTTATCCAGTTTATATTTTATATAAGCTGGGTTTTTATTTTGCGTGCAATGTTTGCTAATTATTGATGGTCGAATGACTGATTTCATGTATGTTGAATATTATTAATATACATAGATTAAATTAAGCGTTTGTTTAATTTATTCGGATTAAATCATTATTTTAACGATTAAATTCCAAACAAGGTAACTTACCTTGTTGGTTACATTTATAATAATAAACATATTAAACAAATCATTTGATGCTTGAATGGCCGTTACAAATTGTTTGTTGACTGTTATTAGTTGAACTTTTTATTGCGTTGAAATTGAGGTAACCCATTGTGATGCAGGGACGGACAGGTTGGAGGAATCCAACTGGATTTCTCAAATATGTTGTTTACTTATATGAAGTATTAATCAGTTTGATTGATCATTGATTGTTGAAACCAAATTCAACACTTGTTTGATATTAACCAATGGGTGATATTGGTTGGGTAATTATCGGCAGACGACCTGTAAATGAAATTATAGAGATTGATTAACCTTCAAGTAAATCAATAGAAAAGAGTTATAAAAATTGTTTTATAACTAAAGATAGATTTTGAAATCTATTTTATATATATTATTTTTAAATAAAGTTATTAAAGAAAATAAATAATTATTTTTATCGTGTAATTATAAACCGAGTATATAAAGCAAGATTCACATGTTAATGAGTTTTGAGGCAAATGAGCAGCGATTAACCAAATGTTTAACGTTGAATTTAGTTGTTAAATGGGATTATTTAATTAGATTGTTAATTAAATCTAAATGAAATATTTAATTAATTTTATTTAAAAGAAAAACTAAGTAGAAATGGTTAACAAAGTAACGTTGTTTGAGATGACCAAGTTAACCCCTTGAACGAGAATTGATTATTAAGAAATATTATAGGATTGTTAATTATTATAAAGTCAAATATCATTTTAAAATAACCCTTTTAAGAAAGATTAAGTATTTTATTGGATATGAAGGATATTAGACGAATGGACAAAGATTTGACTGTAAATGGGATTTTGAGATGAATGCTTAAAGTGGCTTAATAGATGAGTTTTGAATATAGATAATAGTGTTTTCATATGAAACCAAGTTTCTTTTGACATATCGATTCGAGATTTCTTAACTTTTAAAGTGAATCATATTTGAAAGTAAATATGTTGAAAGGGAAATAGTGGTAAAAGAATTATAAGTTGAATAAATGGATTTGTAAATAAGAATTTAGAAAGCGATATTCTAAATGTTGAAAGATTTAGAAATTTAACTAAAAAGGCCAAGTGATGCTGTATTCTGAACCAATGAACCATTTTATTTTCTATGGATGATGGTTTTTTATTTTTATAGTTAAATCACTGATTATCAAATCTGGCGAAATCGATTATTGGTTCGGAAAGACCGGGATCGAATTTATATTCGAAAACCATTCCGACCAATAAATACGTAAACGTTGAAGATACCAGAAGATGGTCGAGATGGAGCATTGAAGACCGTGGATCTTCATAAGCGGAAGGATTACTTGTCTAATATTCTCTGGCTAGCTACCATAGGTATCATGACGTGATTCGGTCGTGGTTGGGATTTTGCGGATTGCAAGGACTTCTCGCTACTGATCCTAGGATGCGGTAGGAGGGTGCCTTCGGTTCATCCTGTTCCTGGATGACTTGTATGGACGAGTGTCTGACAGAGTATATCTGACAGATCGCATAAGTTGATTTCTTCAAACGTATTCACATTTGGTGGCGGAGGAATTCCTTTCTCTTAGCCTTATACCCGTGGTACTTTTATGGAAATCAATTTGTGATTTGGCGAGTATGAGATGTGGCGTTCATAGTTTAATGTGCTGATCTAAAGAGATAATCGTAGCCTCAAGCCTCATCAACCGGATAATGACAAAAATCGGGCAGGCAGCATGGCTATGTGGGTCGCTCCCATTAGGGTGTATGATCACCTATCTAGAGAAATTCCTTTTCATTCTTAAATCTATCGATGATATCCATTTTCGGGAAATGGTTGCTGATCCCAACCGTTGGTGATATACATTCGATACACTCAAGCGAAATGAGTGGTCGGTCATGTGTGGGCCGGGTTGCAATACGTTCTTGTTGAACCCAGTGTATTCGCCTCTAGAGATACACCATCGGAAGGTGGTTCCAAACATGTCATATTCGAAATCCAATCTCCAATAAGCGCCTGCGGTTTTGATTTGTATACTATATATGTGGAGCGTGAGATGCAAGCGTTCCACTAGATTGTTATTTACTTGTATTTAGACACTATTATAATATCAGAGAAAGATATGATTTCAAAACTTTTTTGGGTTATAGTAAGGTAAAAACCTTCCGTGTTTATGTGTGGGCTGGTCTTACTATTATCCTTTTCTTTCGAAAGAGATTTGAACTTAAAAATCAAGTTGGATGATTCCCCTTAAACTATGCGAGTTATTCTCACTCTGGTTCACCAGACTGACCCGGTGTTTGTAATACTTGGGTTAGCCTGGGTTGCAGATTCAGGTTATTGGGTGCTATGAAGTTCTAAGACGAGCTGGAAAAGTCCAGACATATAATATAAACATAATATTATTCTGCTGTGTGTTGCATTTGAGGACAGGTTATTATAACTGTCCATATTTTCTGTGGTACTCTGATGTATGTAAGTGTATTACTTAAAGCTTTCAATAAAGTTATTTATGTATTATATTTTGTTCTGCTATGATGTGAGACTATGATACTGTTATGTTCTTCTTCTTATTTCTTCTATTCAAAAATTTCTTTCTTTCTTATCTCATCCACTAAATTCTTTCTATTGGCATCTGGGTTTCTAGTATCATTTGTGTTGGATTAGTTTTGTTCAATCAACTTAAAAGGTACTGGAAATTTGGGTCGCTACAAAATACAAGGCTCTGAATAGAAAATATATCGGCTTATATTCAATATCAAATTCTGAAACCAACAAATATCGTATTGGAAATAACGATATAAATATATCTTTCAAATTTCCACAACCATAGCTGTATAATCACGAAATCCAACATCGAAAAATTCCGAAGATAATTTCGATTCAAATCCATTCCAATTCGTATATTGGAAATTCTGATTATTTTTAAAACCACTTCAAATCCAATTTATTTATTCAAAAATACTGGATTATAATTCTAGTGCATAACTAGTTCATTTCGATAAAAATATAATTTTATTCTTTTTAAATATGGGATTTTTCACTCTAATTCTATCTAAATCATTTACTATGATTTTACCCAAATTATTGATATTTTTATTAATTTTACCAGGGCCCGTACAGTCGATTTCCAATAACGGTCGTCAATTGCACTTACAACGACCTTTTCCAAATTTGATTTGGACATAATTCCAAATCCAACCGTTAGATTTCAAATTTCTAATATTAATTGGAAAGCTATTTTTGATACGAACCCAAGGTTCCGGTTTTAGGAGAATCCGATGGTTGGATCTCCCGTAAATTCAATTCGAAGTCAATGGTCGAAATTCGCGAACTACCGCGGCGCGGCACGTTGTATTCAGGCCATTTAATATATATAGTATATATTATATATACTTCGTCGATTTCAATTTTAAACGTATTTTATAAATCGTTTTAAATTCGTTTTCAAAACAATTTCAACTTCATATTCAATTTTAAATCAAAATTAAATATTCCATATCATTAATATCTGAATGATAATATTTTCAAAATATTAGATTTTGAAATCACATCCTTTTCTATATTCATTATAAAAACGAATATAATCGATATAAATATCGTTCGCGTCAAAATGGCGCAAATCTAATCAACGTGAATTTATATATTTCAATAACTTCGTTATTCTATTCAACAAATGAATATTTTCTTCAACACATGAATATATATTTTATTCAACACATGAATATTTATTAATTCTTACTTACAATAAAAATGTGAATTTTATCGTATAAATATTTCGCTCAACACATGAATATTCTCAACACATGAATGGTTTCAACACATGAATATTCTCAACACATGAGTATTGTCAACACATGACTATTTTGTTTATTCAACACATGAATATAATTTATTTTTTAAATTGGAATGAGACCCACTCAATTACCATATAATGTTATTTATGTGGATTCTATACAACACATGTATATAATAGCAATGATAAATAATCAACCATCATCCAAAGTGCACCACACGACTGCATAAGCATTAAATATAACTAATTAACGCTTACACAGTCTGTCAACTTATCGATCGACATACAACTAAATAATTGGGTTTAGTGTACGCAAAATATCATCCCAACACCCGTGTGGGGTTTAAATCAACAAACACTGAATGTTATTTGTGTAGTTGGGCGATGTGTAAAACTTATCGTCCCAATCAATATCCTTCAAATGGTGTACATAAACAAATCGTCTGATTTGTAAATGAATATTTATTTATTCACATTCACATTAAAAATTATATTTTTAACGATAAATATTTTATTTCAACACATGAATATATATTTCCATTCATTCCATATCACAATCAACTTTCACCACACAACAAAATCAAACAAGCCGTCCATGGTCTGTGGACAATGGGTGCCGGGTGCTGCTAAGCACCATCTGCATCCTAGTATATAATTTTAACTAGAAAACAAGAATTAAAGTGAGAAGTTCTCACAGAGGGTTCCACTCCGCCATTCTTTATTTCTGAATGGTTCGGACTTCGTTTTGATCTCAGTCTGATCCATCGCCATCTGTTTCACGTAGTTGATTATTAAAAATCACATTTTTATATGGTATTCATATAAATAAAAAAAATCACGTCATTATATGGTTTAAAAATCTTACCTTTTCTTGCTTAAAAATCAAATCTTTTTATATTTAAAAATATAATCCATTCTAAATTAAAGATCTAATCTTTCTATTTCAAAATAATAATCTTTTCCTCTCATAAAAATATGGTCTATTCTTTTGTAGAGATATAAGCCTTCTATAAATAGAAATCATTCATTTTCATTTATAAAAACCCTACCTTTCATGTATATAAAAATCAAATTTTTACATCGCTATTATATATAAAAATCGTATTTTCTTATAAATAAAAATCTAATCTTTCTTATTTAAAAATCCTATTTTTATCACTATAAAAATCTCGCCTTTATCATTATAGAAATCTCGTTTTTAACATAAAAAAAATCTCGACTTTATATTCTATAAAACAATATCAGATTTCATACAGTAAAATAAAACAAAATTGGGAAAAATAGAGCTTACTGTTGATCGGAGGAGGAAAGGGAGGGTTTCACCGCGCTCTGGAGGTGGAGGGTCGGAGGGGGTGCGCTGCGTCGGAGAGGGTGGCGGATGGCCTGCAGTCAGTGGTGGCGGTGGCTCTCCGGTGGAAGGGCTCGGTTTAGGGTTTAGGGGGAGGGTGTGGTTTCCACATTAGTGAGAGGAGAGGGGAGAGATGGAGGCGACGCTTGGATGCCAGCCTTCGGCGGCGACGCTCGACGGAAGATGAGGCGGGGCTCCGTCGATCTTCCTTTTCTTTTTTTTTAATTTTGAAAACTGAAAATGGACAGGGAAAAGAATAGGAGAGGGAGGGGTTAAGTGGAAATTTATATTATTATTTATTTTTAATTCTATTTTATTCTTCAAAAAGTTGACTTTCCTTTTGAACTCCAAACGAAACCCAACGACAGTCGTTCATAGCTAATTACCCCCATTCTAAACACAATGGGATATGTCCCGTAAGCCAATTCGAAAGTTTCGATCAGTTTTGATTGAAATTAAAATATAAATCTATATATTCAATTCTAAACCTACATTTCAAATTACTAGGGCCACATACAGACTCTAAAAATCCCGTAAAATATTTTCTAGCTTCGTATTGACGATACGGTCCTAACGAAACTAATTTCATCAAATTCCCGTTTGAAAAATGGTCATTTTCTGTTCGATCGAAATTCACTGAAACTGTTAAAACACATTTAACTTCGCCACACTCACACATTGATTCAGAAAATTATGAATTTTGGAATCTAGCAATAATTCTACTTCCTGGATCAAACAAAAGTGGTTTCACTAAAACTGTTAAAACACGTTTAACTTCGCCACACTCACACATTGATTCAGAAAATTATGAATTTTGGAATCTAGCAATAATTCTACATCCTAGATCCAACAAAACTGGTTTCGTTGAAAAACGAGGTCGTTTGCAAAATTTCCATTTTTAAGGGCTAGAATTCCATAGCGACTATTCCGAAATTTCAAATGTGCATAACTTTTGATTCCCGCTATGAAATTTTAATTTTTCGGATTCGTTGGAAAGATAATTTCAAATATATTCATATATTTTTTGTTTCGCTAAAATCTGATTTATTTTGAATCCTGTACATTCATTTGAAATTTGAAATCGAATTTTCGTATTACCGCGCCATTTTCAATTCCTTTTATAATTTAAAATAAATAATTCTATTCTAACGACGATTCAAATAAAAATATACATTCTAGTTCTATTTAAAATAAATTTCTGGTCATTATTATTTGAAATAATTCATTTTAAATATTCAAAATCCATTAAAATCGCCAAAATAAAAAATTTAAACTGGCTTAGAATTTCCGGGTTATTACAGCCGAAATGTGGCGGTTTTGAAAATTTGATTTGGACATATCTCAAAATCTACAAATGAAACCGTAAATTTTTACATTCAATTGAAAATTATATTCCAATGGGTTCGAAATATTCTTGTTTCACAGAATTTCACCCAATATTGAATTCTATGCATTGGTTCAAACTTAAAATTGGAAATTACGAACTACTACTATGTGACGAGCTCGATTTAGTTTAATTTCGTTAATACGTTCGAACTTCGTTAAATCAATAAAATTATAAACATATCTTCATATGTTTTCATAAACACTTAGCTTAATTTTCTAGTTATACTCAGGAATTTAAACTACCCAAAATCGTCAGAGATTTCATCTTATACATTATATAATTATATGAAAGCTCAACGTTAAGTTAGAGTCCTTTCGGTACCATTTTCCAAAAAATTCATGCTACTGCGACATCTATAGCTCCAAAATCCAACTTCTTCTGTGATTCCTCATCCATGCCCTACCATACTATGAAAAATAAAGCTCTGCCTACCCACCGTGCCTTTCTTCTTCATGCTTTTCCTATTCCTCCAAATTCTAAGCGATCAATGTTGTTCCTTCCCTTTGTTTTCCTTTAAGCCTTTTGACAGCCACTAACATCTTCCTCTCAATCTGCATTTGCTCCATCTGAAAGCATTTTAATGTATATATATTAGTCATGAAACTAAACTTTTCATGAATCTAAACTTGATATGATTCAACCCTTTAAATTTCACAAAAAGAAAATGGAATGACTACAAAATTCGATGTTAATTTGGCCTTGTTACTGCTAATGATTCTTTTCACTGCTAATGATTCTTTTCCTCCCTTTGCCTTTTTATTTTCTGTTTCTTATTCGTTCTTGATGGATAGACCCGAAATGTTTTTTATGGACTGTTATGGTTCAGTTATTTTTTTAATGATAAAAGAAACTGCTCACTTTTTTATATGTATGTGACGTTTGTTTTTCAAATTAAAAAAAAAACAGTCCATGACTTCAGCAGTTATATAACTACATTATGTATAAAACTGCAAATATTTATTTCAACATAAAAGGGATACATTAAACATAATTAGGCAAGGGTAAAGGCACAATAAATACGCTAAATTTTAACAACTTCAATTGAAACCGATCCATCACGATGTCTACTTTAATGTCAAAATTCCAACACATAATATGAACTTAATTCTCACAATTAAACCATAAGGCATATGAACATCGAGATATTCTTACATTCTCCCACTTGGCCTTTGTGTCCAATTGGTGATTCAATAAATTTAATGCATATTTTTATTTCAAGTTTAAATGATCATTAATCGAATCAAAACTAATTGGATCATGGCGGGTCTCATGTTATTTAAGTGACTTGATCCCTTCAATGTATCACAAACCAATCCAAACTCAATTCCAATTTCGATTAAGAGATATTGTAATTCTCAAAATTAATCACATGTCTTTCAACAACCATAAATGTATACTCATACAGTAATAATAACATGTTCAATAAAGAAGAAATGAAACTATAAATGAATTCATAGTCTCACAAACATAACAAGCGTATCACAATTAAAATAGCAAGTCCTTATCTATAATACCCATGCGTTCTACATGACCAATAAATTCCTTGGGTGGTAGCCCCTTAGTCAACGGATCCGCTACCATCAGATCTGTTATAATATGCTCAGAAGACACTCTACATTTTTGCACCTCCTCCTTGAACGACAAGTACTTCAGCTCCATGTGTTTAGCATCCTTAGAATACTTGTCATTCTTCGAAAAGAAAACGGCTGCAGCATTATCACAATAAATTCTCAATTGTCCGGTTATGCTATCAACAATCCCAAGTCCCAAAATAAAGTTCTGCATCCACAATGCTTGAATAGTGGCCTCAAAGCATGCCACAAATTCATCCTCCGTAGTGGAAGTAGCAATGATAGACTGTTTTCCACTCTTCCATGGCACTGCCCCTTCGGCTAATAGAAACAAATAGCCAAATGTCGATTTTCTACTATCTTTGCATCCGGCATAATCTGAATCTGAATATCGAATGACCTCTAAATGTTTGGATCTCATGTATATAAGCATGGCCTCCTTGGTGCCTTGCAATTACCTGAGAAATTTCTTTGCATCTTTCCAGTGGTCCATTTCGGGATTACTTTGATATCGACCTAACATACTTATAACAAAGCTGATATCTGGTCGAGTACAAGTCTGAACATAGTTCAAACTCCCTACCACTGAAGCATATGGGATTCTTTCCATGTTTTTTCGTTCCAAATCATTTTTTGGACATTGGTTCTTACTGAACTTGCCCCCTTTCTGTATAGGAACTACTCCTATGGAGCATTTATCCATTCTATATTTTTCTAAGACCTTATTGATATAAGATTTCTGAGACAGCCCTAGCCATCATTTTGATCTAGTTCGTATAATTTATATTGCGATCACAAAGGATGCCTTACCCATATCCTTCATTTCAAAGTTATTAGAGAGATACTTCTTTACGTCACATAGTATACATACGTCATTTTCAGCAAGCAAAATGTCATCAATATATAAGACTAAAATCACAAACTTTCTCCCACTAACTTTAATGTATATACACCGATCAACAGTCATCTCTACAAAACCACATGACGTGATGAGATCGTTAAACTTTAAATACCATTGTCTAGAAGCTTGTTTTAATCCATATATTGACTTTTTTCAATTTACACACCTTGTTTTCATTTCCTATGACCACAAATCTTTTAGGCTGGTCCATATATACTTCTTCCTCAAGCTCACTATTCAGAAAGGTGGTTTTCACATCCATTTGATGAAGCTCAAGGTCATAATGAACCACCAAAGCCAAAATAATTCTTAAAGAATCCTTCTTGGATACTGGATCGACAGTTTCTTTATACTCAATGTCATTTTGTTGGGCGAAACCTTTAGCAACAAGTCTAGCTTTATATCTTTCAATGTTTCCCTTTGAGTCAAGTTTAGTCTTAAAGACCCGCTTAGACCCAACGGTCTTTGAATCCTTAGGCACCTTCACTAAGTCCCAGGCTTTGTTATCACCCATTGACTTGATTTCTTCTTTCATGGCAATCAACCATTTTTCAGAATTATCGCTTTCCATGGCTTTTTTAAAAGAGATTAGATCTTCATCAATGCTTAAGTCACATTCACTTCCAGTAGCATAAACCACATAATCATCTGCGATAGAAGATCTTCTTTCCCTAATAGATCGCCTTAAAGGTTCATGTGGTTCATAATTTTCTTCTTGAATTATGACTGGTTCATCGACTACAACTTCATCCTGTGGGATATGAACATCATTATGTTGTTCCATTGTGTCATTTGACTGTCATGTAACAATTGTTACAATAACTTTAGAAGAAATAACAGGTGAAGGAAGTTGAACCAGAATATCCTAAATGTCCAACTTTCGTGGTTCACCACTCCCACTAGTTTGACCGTTTTCAATGAACCTAGCATTCCATGTCTCTATTATTCTCGTACTATGGTTAGGGCAATAAAATATATACCCCTTTGACTTTTCTGGATAGCCAATGAAATAAACACTGATTGTCCTAGGTTCAAGTTTCCTTTCATGTGGATTATATATCCTTACTTCTGCTTGGCACCCCCAAACATGAAGATGTCGTAAACTAGGTTACCTTCATGTCTACAGCTCATAAGGAGTCTTAGGAACTACTTTGCAAGGAACCCGGTTAAGCAGATATGTTGCAGTCTTCAATGCATACATCCACAATGAAAGAGGTAATGAACAATTACTTAACATGCTCCTAACCATACCTATTAATGTACGATTCTGCCTCTCGGCTACACCATTCTGCTGAGGTATATCAGGCATTGTTGTGCAAAAATGCCTCTACTTTAAAGCAACTTTGCAAATGGACTTGGACATTGCCCACTTTCATTAAATTTTCCATAAAACTCACCACCTCTATCGGACCTCACTACCTTATTTTTCTATCTAACTGCCTTTCAACTTCGTTAATTAATACATCTAGGACGTTCACAAATTGAAACTTTTCATGCAGTAGATATACATATCCATAATGTGAGTAATCATCAATAAAGGTGATAAAGTATTTTTTTACCGCTCCACGAAGGAGCGTCAGAAGGGCCACGTATATCGGTGTGAATTAATTCAAGTAGCGGAGCACTTCTCATGGCTGGCTTCTTAACTGTGTGCTTAGTCTGCTTGCCTTTAATGCAGTCCACACACACATCTAAGTCGCTAAAATCCAACTGAGGAAGAACTTCATTCTTTACCAAACTCATTATTCTTTCCTTGGAAATATGACCTAATCTTCGATGCAATAAGAAAGCAGAACTTTCATTTGATACACTACGCTTAATACCTTGACTTTCAACATTACACAATGATTCAGAAAATTTAACATCAAGAATGAACCTATAAAGTGAATCAATCAAAGTTGTAACACCTCACGTCCATTAATGTCACTCATTAAGGGAATGCATTAACTTTCATGGAGCATTTAAGTGTGTATAGAACAGAAACTTAACAACAAGACAGATATAAATAGTACTAAAACTTTATTTCAATGCAGCGGAAAAGACATAAGTTTGATTACATCATTAAAACTAGAGTCAAAGTACATAATATCCATCACGACCAACTCAAAGTACATAAATTGTAAGACATAATCCCCAATACAAAATAGCCATAAATAAAAGAGAGGCTGAGCTTTACTTCAGCGATCCAAGCAATCTTCTAAAAGTAAGAAGCACAGCTGTCCAAAATCAAGCTCCACTGGTGCTAGTTCCAACCTGAGCATCTGGGGGTTGGGTGAGGAAGAAAAGAGGAGGAAAAAAAGGAGGGTCAGACATAAAGTCTGGCGAGTGCAATAACTTTAACAATATAATTACCAAAGTAACTAGGCTAAGGCATAAGTTGGAAAATCAGGAAATGACCATGAACCACTGAGTATGGCAGAGTAAACAAGGAAACTAGATGAACAACGATCGTTAAGGCGCACCTAAACCACTATATGATAATTACTAAACTACACCAACACTATAAGGTAACTGCTATACTGCACCACCACTAGTCACCCTAAGGTTGATCCTGCCTACAGACTTAATTAATGATAATGGTAGTTTCGTGCACCCCTAGCTGCCCTCATTGGTGCCGCCTGCCCCTATCTCCACTAGGTGTACCAATTACCCCCAAGCGATCGGCTCCCTAACTCGTAGATACCCGTGCTGGCCCCACAGTGGGGTGTATCACTCCCCAAAGTGGCAACGCGATACCACAAATAATGCATGACTTATACCTACACGATGCAAAACCGTCTTACCTACCAGCCCGGGTCCACACACGCATATGAACCCATTGGACTTGCGTTGCCACCGCTATCCTGGTTTTGGCCTCTTATAGTCAAGCCCAGTATGCGTGTCCCATCCTCGACTTGGGTCGAGCCCACAAAGATACGTATGGGTTACTGGTTGAAACATGCCCCCAATACTTGACACAAGCTATCCACCTAAGCTTGGTCCCCTCTAGTATATCCCACTTAACCCTCTTCTTATTCATGTTTCAATTACATGTTTCAATTTTGGTTAAGTATTTCTAGTCGTATTTCAAATGCCACCCAAGGAACCCAGTAGATTCCACATGCCACCCAAGGCACCCACTTAACCCCCTCATGTCCCACTACATGTTTATCTGGTTAAGTGTTTCTTAATTCATTAAGACCGTAACCTTATAAAGACCTCTCACATTAGACTGGCATTTGTGGCAGCTGGATTTGTCGGGCGGGTCCGGGCAGACTTACACCACAAAAGAGCCTAACCTCGTGTCTTTACAATTGTTACGTATTTAGTTTATGCCTAAGACCTCCCACATTAGACTGGCATTTGTGGCAGCTGGATTTGCCGGGCGGGTCCGAGTAGTCTTTCACCACAAAAGAGCCTAACCTCGTGTCTTAGACGATTAATAACTCCTAATTAATCATTCCCCAATTTGAATTACTTTCCCTATTCAAATTATCAATCAATTCCAAATTTAACGATGTCCATAATTGACTCAATTATGTCCATCCATTTATGGTATGTAAAATCATACCAATTTTCATCACAAATTTATTTTATGCCTTTTAAGGCATCTATGCCAAATAAATCTTTTAATATTATCCCCTTTTACCCCACGTTGTACTTTTATTCGTTTAACGTAAAATATACATTAGAATCGAATAGTGTAACTCATGGAATAAAGAGAAAACATCACAACATACATATAATTAAAACTAGATCTAAATATAAAGGGTGAACTTGCATGTGTGAATGATGTTCTACATCTAAAACTTGCATAGGCCAAAGTTACAACTTGCACAAAACTACATATGTCATAGATCCAAATCTAAAGGTGTGGACTTGTTGGGATAATGGTCACAAACTTGCATAAATCATGTATGTCATAGATCTACATCTAAAGGTGTAAACTTGCATAGGCAGTAAGCAAAAACTTGCATAACATGATTCATATTCAAACACATGTATTCATATAAAATTGTATATGTGATTTATGCAACATAACAATGGTATAAACATGTAAACTAGCATGTAGAATTTGGCATATAACTCACACATGTCATAGCCTAACTTTACATCTAAAACAGATGTCATGAAGCATATAAGGTTATACATATAAATTTCTCCAACTTGCATATGATTCATGTTTTGATAAAAATCTAAACTTGCATACATAATTATGATTTATCATGTGAATCAACATACCCAAAATAGCATATGAACAACATGGTTATTCCATTTTACATAAGCCAATCATAAAATTACAACATAGATGATCACAACTTTACAAGATAGCATCATAGAATTTACAACATAAACATCACAATTTTACTACATGAATAATTCACATCATATCCAAATAATCCACATCATAACTCAATCCAATTAATTTGCTAATTATTTTATTAAAATTATCGAACTCACAACTCAAAGAAGGTCTTGAGTTATGAATTCTGAGTTTTGAAGTCGTAATAGCTTTCCCTTGAAGAAGATTCATTGTTTAAGTTGAAAAGAATCGATTTATACTAGCTTTCTTCCTCTCTAATTGGTAGCGGCTATGCTGAATTGCTAGGTGACGGCATGGAGGCCATGAATCTAATTTTGTTTTGATTTTAGGGTTTGAGTCTATAGGTCTTTTTATGGAGTTTTGAATTAATTTAAGCCATCCGATCAACCCAAAATTAATCCCAGCCAGTCAGAGCAGATCAGAAACCCTAATGAGTCAGCATCTAGTCACAAACAGGTCTTTAAACAAATCTACCCATGGGGGTGGGGTGGGGGGGGGGCAGGGCGACCCTATGGTCGACCTGGTCAGGGCAGGTCGACCCCTAGGTCGACCCTATGGTCGACCTGGCCCTAACGGGAATTTTCCCGCCTAGCCTGTGTGACTCCGAAATTTGAATTTTATGAAATCTGTTTTGAATTTTCTGAAACTTCCGATGGCCGTAACTTCTTCACACGTAGTCCAATTCACGCAAACTCGGACTCTATCTCAACCAGAATTCCGAGATGAACTCAATGGACCAACCCGTTTCCCTTAATTCTCGCGTCTAAGATTAGTAATTCTTTAATTTGTTACCATAGTGTTAACAGAAATACGGGGTGTTACATTCTCCCCTCCTTAAAGGATTTCGCTCCCGAAATCTCCAAGTTAAGGCGAATGCATATCCTACCATCCAAAAAACCATCTACTCAACCATTAAACACATGCATCCATTGTCCTTATAAAATTCCTAATGCTGTATGAACATATGCAAGAAGTGTGTGTTTACGTTCCTTATCTAATGCAAAATCAGCCGGTCTACTGATTCAGTTGACCTCCTTAATGTAAACCATGATAGTGCCATGCGTCCATTATGTATGCGAAAGAACCCTATCGATACATATCATTTCTACATGTGTGCACAACCATTCACCAAAATGCCGCATCCATATAATAGCACAACCATTATGCATCCATTAGTTTAAATATGCACACACACATTTATATGCAATATGCAATATGCAATATGAAGTGACTGAGCCGATCTAGTGCCTAAAGTGTGTGTATATGCATCCACGAGCAACCACCAGCAAACACTTGCATCCACATGCATCCATCATACATAAAATGTCTCAAACACATGTTTCAACCATAGGACTACCCTATCTAAAGGTCAAAGGTACTAGCGAGAGGATATACTAAAGATAAGATAAGTACAAGGTAAGAGACAAAGGAGAAATTAAAAGACATACCCTCGAAAAGAAAAGGGTATAATGAATGCATCTTCTCTTCTGTCTTCCAAGTAACGTTGCTCTCATCATCTCCTCGTTGCACTTTGACTAGCTTGACCTCTCGATTCCTCAACTTCTTAATCTCCGACCCAAGAATGCACGTAGGAGCTCGTCGAATCGTCGCATCACGCTCTATCTCCACCTCTCTAAGCAAGCTCGGCTCTACCACTTCCGCGGTATCGTGCAAGCATTTCCTCAGATGTGATACATGGAATACATCGTGTACACCACTAAGTCTCTCGGGCAACTCCACTCTATACGCCATCTGCCCAATCCTCTCCTTAATAGGAAACAACGCTACGAACCTTGGTGCTAACTTCCCAACGGACCCAAAGCGAACAACGTTCCGTAATGGAGACACCTTGACAAAGACCATGTCCCCAATATCAAACTCAAGATCTGTCTTCCTCTTGTCCACATAAGATTTCTGCCTACCTTGCGCCGTCTTCATCCTCCTTCGAATCAAATCGATATTTTCCGAAGTCTCTCTAATCATATCGGGCCCAAGTAAGATCTTATCTATAGACTCCCACCAATATGTAGGCGAATGACACGGCCGTCCATAAAGAGCCTCGAATGGTGCCATGCCAATGCTAGACTGAAAGCTATTATTATATGCGAACTCTACCAACGGAAGATGTTCCTCCCATGTACCTCCGAAATCTAACACACACAACCTCAATAAGTCCTCTAGAATACGATTCACCCTCTCGGTCTGGCCGTCCGTCCGAGGATGATATATGGTGCTTAAACATAACTAAGTCCCTACCGCCTCTTGCAAGATTTTCCAAAATTCGCTAGTAAAGATAGGATCGCGGTCGCTCACTATGCTAGAAGGAACACCGTGCAAACGAACTATTTCTCGAATGTATACAGAGGCTAACCATGGAGCAATCCTCTTACTCTTCACGAGAATGAAATGGGCACTCTTGGTTAGTCTTTCTACCACGACCCAAATCCCCGTATTACCCTTCCTCGTTCTGGGTAATCTATCAACAAAATCCATCGAGACACTTTCTCACTTCCATTGTGGGACCCCCAATGGGTGAAGCAATCCACCGGGCTTCTTTTGCTCTGCTTTTACTTGTTGGCACTCCAAGCATCTAGCGACATACTCGGCCACATCCCTCTTCATGCCGGCCCAAAAGTAAACTCATGTCATGTCCATGTACAGCTTGTCCCCATCGGGATGGATGGTCTTCCTCGAACGATGTGCATCATCAAGAATGGTCTTCCTTAAATTCTCATCACGTGGTACACAAAGTCTACCGTCACTATGCAACCAACCTTTATCATCTAGGGTATATCTACTGAGATGGCTCGATGACTCCCCCCTTTTGAGCTTCTCTACTAACTCAACCAACTGTGGGTCATCTCGTTGTGCCTCGCCAATCTGTCCCAAAAGCGTAGGTCTCACCTCCAAGGATGCTAGCAAACGGGGTACAAAGTCAACGGAAGGTTTAAAGTCAAACGTAGAGCTGAACTCTAAACTTTGCTGCTCAACAAACAACGGACTCAAGGACAACCTATTTCTACTTAAGGCGTCCGCCACCACGTTACCCTTTCTAGGGGTATTTGCTATCTCAATGTCATAGGATGCTAGGAATTCCATCCACCTTTGCTGCCTTAAGTTCAAGTCCTTCTGAGAGAAAAAGTAATTTAGCGATTTGTGGTTAGTGAACAATTCGAATTTCTCGCCAAGAAGATAATGGCGCCAAGACTTAAGCGCGAAAACAATAGCGGCCAACTCTAGGTCATGTGTAGGGTAATTTCTCTCATGCACTCTCAACTGCCTTCCACCATAGGCTATTACCCTTCCCTCTTGCATTAATACTGCGCCTAGTCCTGTCCCACAAGCATCGATATAAATGGTAAATGGCTTACTCCCATCTGGCAACACTAAGACTGGGGCTGTGGTCAAAGCTCTATTCAAACGTTGGAACGCATCATCACAATCTACGTCCCACGTGAAAACTAGGTTCTTCTTCGTCAAGCGTGTTAATGGGGCTGTTATTTTTGCGAAGTCCTTGATAAACTTCCTATAGTATCCAGCCAACCCTTAGAAACTCCTCACCTTGGTAGCATTTTTAGGAACCTTCCAATCTTGGATGGCAACTACCTTCGCGGGATCCATGGCTATCACTTCTTTGGAAACCACGAGCCCTAAGAATCGCACTTCCTTCCTCCAAAAGTGAATTTAGAAAATTTAGCTTTAAGGCTATGCCCTCGAAGAGTCTACAACACTTCTCTAAGATGTAGGGCATGCTCTTCCTCGTTCTTAGAAAAGATCAAGATGTCATCCACATAGACTACCACGAATTTATTAAGGTACTCCCTAAACACACTACTCATCAAGTCAACAAAGTATGCAGGGGCGTTTGTCAAACAGAAGGGCATCACAAGCCACTCGAAGAAACCGTCTGGAGTCCTAAAGACAGTCTTGTCTATGTTATCCTCAGCCACTCTCAACTGATTGAAACCCATGGCTAAGTCCAACTGCGAAAACATTGAGGCGCCAACTAACTGATTGAAGAGATCGTCAACCCTCGGCAGTGGGTGTCTATTCTTCTTAGTAAGCTAATTAAGTTCTCTATAGTCCACACAAAGTCTAAGGGACTCATCTGCCTTCGTGGTAAATACTACTGGAGCACCCCACTCCGATATACTACGTCAGATGAACCCCTTCTCAAGCAATTCCTTCACTCGCTTACTGAGTTCTCTTCTCTCTCTTGGAGCCATGTAGCGCACTGGTAATGCAACTAGCTTTGCATTATCTACTAGATATATTCGAAAGTCTATCTCACGTTTTGGGGGTAAACCCCTCACCTCATCAAAGACATCAACATATTCACGAACTATGGGAACATAATGTAAATCATCATCGGATGCGTCAAGGGATTCTAGGTAGCTAAGCATTACTGGATCTCTAGGGTCACAAGAAATATCAAGGGTCTTTCCAAAACGAGTCAACAATCTAACTACCTTTCTTTCACAATCTAGGATGGCCCCATATCTAGTTAGCCAATCCATACCTAGAATTAAACCGTAGCCCATGAAGCCAAGAACAAAGGCGTTGCATTCAAACTCAGCGCCCAAGATAAACACTCTCAAATCTCGACAAATTATAGGAAGATGAGCCGAACCACCAATAGGATTTGAGACTACTAAGGGATCCGTAACTAGACTAGTATCTAGGTGCAGTGTTTCAACTAATGATGTAGAGATAAACGAATGTGATGCGCCAGAATCGAATAAAGTAAGGACATGATGATCAAACAGAAAAACTAAACTTTCAACCGAAATTGCTCTACCTCGTTCTTATAGAGGTGGGACCACGAGAGCTTGAACTTGTCCCATTGCCTGACCTGGTGCCATAAGAGCTTGCACCTGTCCTCCTGAGGTAGACCCTGCCCTCTGCCCTTTATTCAATGCTAGAAACCTTTCCATGTATAGATTCTGTTCAGACCGTGAGAGAAACTTCGCCTCGAACCTCCGCCTAAAATCTGGCCATGTATCGACTAGACGTTCTCCATTAGTGACCTCCCACCAAAACGAGGCCTCATCCTTCATTAGCCAAGCAGCCAACTGGACCTTCCTTCCGTCTTCCACTTCAAAGATTCCAAACAAGTCTTCCACCTCCTTTAGCCAGTTTCGAGCTTCAACAAAGGTCTTCGTCCAGTGAAAAGCTTTTCCACCCATTGCCCGAAAGTCCTTACATATCTTAGCAAAAGTATCGACACGAGGAGGAGGAGGAGTATTTGCCGGACCTGCGGTGGCGGCCCTAGCCTTGAGATATTGACGAAACCATCTGGGTACATGAATACCCTCTGGTATCTTAGATGCTTCAGACATGCTGAAACGAAAAAGGAAAGATTCAATACAAAAGAACCGAAGGAAAGATACATGGCCCTTGGGGTTATGCTTTCTAAAATAAGCTTTTCTCTTGAAAATACTTTCCTTAAAACATACTTTTGAAGGTACTTCTTTATAAAAAAATCTTGAAAAACATCTTTTCAAAATTCATATCTGTTCTGGTAACCTTCAGCTCTGATACCACGTGTAACACCCCACGTCCATTAATGTAACTCACAAAGGGAATGCATTAACTTTCATGGAGCATTTTAAGTGTGTATAGAACAGAAACTTAACAACAAGACATATATAAATAGTACTAAAACTTTAAAATTTTATTTCAATGCAGCGTAAAATACATAAGTTTGATTACATCATCAATATCAGAGTCAAAGTACATAATACCCATCTTGACCAACTCAAAGTACATAAATTGAAAGACATAATCCCCAATACAAAATAGCCATAAATAAAAGAGAGGCTGAACTTTACTTCAGCGATCTAGGCAATCTTCTAAAAGCAAGAAGCACAGCTGTCCAAAATCAAGCTCCACTGGTGCTAGTTCCAAACTAAGCACCCTGGGGGAGGGGGGGATGGGAAGGAAGAAAAGAGGAGGAAACCTAAGGGGGTCAGACATAAAGTCTGGCGAGTGCGATAACTTTAACAATTTAATTACCAAAGTAACTAGGCTAAGGCATAAGTTGGAAAATCTGGAAATAACCATGAACCATAGAGTATAGCAGAGTAAACAAGGAAACAGGATGAACAACGATATCGTTAAAGCGCACCTAAACCACTATAAGATAATTACTAAACTACACCAACACTATAAGATAACTGCTATACTGCACCACCACTAGTCACCCTAAGGTTGATCCCGCCTACAGACTGAATTAATGATAATGGTAGTTTCGTGCACCCTTAGCTGCCCCCATAGGTGCCGCCTGCCCCTATCTCCACTAGGTGTACCCACTACCCCCAAGCGATCGGCTTCCTAACTCGTAGATACCCATGCTGGCCCCATAGTGGGGTGTATCACTCCCCAAAGTGGCAACCCAATACCACAAATAATGCACGGCTTATACCTACATGATGCAACAACGTCTTACCTACCAGCCCATGTTCACACATGCATATGAACCCGTTGGACTTGCGTTGCCACCGCTAACCCGGTTTTGGCCTCTTACAGTCAAGCCCAGTATGCGCGTCCTGTCCTCGACATGGGTCGAGCCCATAAAGGTATGTATGGATTACTGGTTGAAACGGGCCCCCAATACTTGACACAAGCTATCCACCTAAGCTTGGTCCCCTCTAGTATATCCCACTTAACCCTCTTCTTATTCATGTTTAAATTACATGTTTCAATTTTGGTTAAGTATTTCTAATCGTATTTCAAATGCCACCCAAGGCACCCACTAGATTCCACATACCACCCAAGGCACCCATTTAACCCCCTCATGTCCCACTACATGTTTATTTGGTTAAGTGTTTCTTAATTCATTAAGACTGTAACCTTATAAAGACCTCTCACATTAGACTGGCATTTGTGGCAGCTGGATTTGTCGGGCGGGTCCGGGCAGTCTTACACTACAAAAGAGCCTAACCTCTTGTCTTTACAATTGTTACGTATTTAGTTTATGCCTAAGACCTCCTTCATTAGACTGGCATTTGTGGCAGCTGGATTTGCCGGGCGGGTCCGGGCAGTCTTACACCATAAAAGAGCCTAACCTAGTGTCTTAGACGATTAATTACTCCTAATTAATCATTCCCCAATTTGAATTACTTTCCCTATTCAAATTATCAATCAATTCCAAATTTAACGATGTCCATAATTGCCTCAATTATGCCGATCCATTTATGGTATGTAAAGTCATACCAATTTTCATCACAAATTTATTTTATGCCTTTCAAGGCATCTATGCCAATTAAATCTTTTAATATTATCCCCTTTTACCCCCACATTGTACGTTTATTTGTTTAACGTAAAATATACGTTAGACTCGAATAGTCTAACTCATGGAATATAGAGAAAACATCACAACGTACATATAATTAAAATTAGATCTAAATATAAGGGGTGAACTTGTATGTGTGAATGATGTTCTACATCTAAAACTTGCATAGGCCAAAGTTACAAACTTGCACAAAACTACATATGTCATAGATCCAAATCTAATGGTGTGGACTTGTTGGGATAATGGTCACAAACTTGCATAAATCATGTATGTCATAGATCTACATCTAAAGGTGTAAACTTGCATCGGCAGTAACCACAAACTTGCATAACATGATTCATATTCAAACACATGTATTCATACAAACTTGCATATGTGATTTATGCAACATAACAATGGTATAAACATACATCTAAACATGTAAACTAGCATGTAGAATTTGGCATATAACTCACACATGTCATAGCCTGACTTTAGATCTAAAGTAGATGTCATGAAGCATATAAGGTTATACATATTATTTTCCCTAACTTGCATATGATTCATGACTCGATAAAAATCTGAACTTGCATACATACTTATGATTTATCATGTGAATCAACATACCCAAACTAGCATATGAACAACATGGTGATTCGATTATACATAAGCCAGTCATAAAATTACAACATGGATGATCACAACTTTACAAGATAGCAACACAGAATTTACAACATAAGCATCACAATTTTAGTACATGAATAATTCACATCATATCCAAATAATCCACATCTTAACTCAATCCAATTAATTTGCTAATTATTTTATTAAAATTATCGAACTCACAACTCAAAGAAGGTCTTGAGTTCTGAATTCTGAGTTCTGAAGTTGTAATAGATTTCCCTTGAAGAAGATTCGTTGTTTAAGTTGAAAAGAATTGATTTAGACTAGCTTTCTTCCTCTCTAATTGGTGGCGGCTATGCTGAGTTGCTAGGTGACGGCATGGAGGCCATGAATCTAATTTTGTTTTGATTTCAGGGTTTGAGTCAATAGGTCTCTTTATAGAGTTTTGAATTAATTTAAGCCATCCGATCAACCCAGAATTAATCCTAGCCAGTCAGAGAGATCAGAAACCCTAATGATTCATCATCTAGCCACAAACAGGTCAATAAACAAATCTACCCGGGGGAGGGGGAAGGTTGACCCCCAGGTCGACCCTATGGTCGACCTGGTCAGGGCAGGTCGACCCCCAGGTCGACCCTGACCAGGTCGACCCCCAGGTCGACCCTATGGTCGACCTGGCTGTAATAACCCGGAAAATGTGAACCAATTTAAAAATTTTAAAATTGGTTATTACCAAAGAATTTGAATAATTGAAATAACATATTTCAATAAAATAAAGAAATGGGTATAGTAAGGCAGTTTGAAATTTTGAATACAAACTTTGTCCGACTGTACCGGGTGGAAAATATAACAGATTTTAGAGAAATTGAAAATATTTAAATCTGTTTATGAATACCTTTCGAACGAATTTGAAAAATCGAAGTTTCATAGCGGGAATCAAAAGTTATGGCCGGATGAATTTTCAGAAAGGTCGCTATATAGCATATATAGCCCCTAAAAATTGATATTTTGCATACGACCTCGGAATTCGACGAAACCACTTTTGTTGGGTCCGAGATGTCAAACTATTTCTAAGTTTCAAATTTCATAATTTTTGAAGCTAGTATTTGAGCGGGGAAAAAGAAAATGTGATTGGTCAATTTCTGTTAAAATGGGTCGACCTAAAAATGGCCGTTTATCAAAGGAGCTCAGAATTCGACGAAACTGGTTTTGTTAGGACCGTATCGTCAAAAAAAAGCTAGATTTATTTTTCTGGAATTTTTCGATTCAGTTTGTGGCCCTGGCAAATTGAAATGTACGTTCAAATTAAATATTGAATGTTTTATATTTTAATTTGAAAAATAACCGACCGTAACAGTCGAATTGGCCAACGAAACATATCCCATTGTGTTCGGAATGGGGTATTTAGCTAGGGGCGACAGTCATTGGGTTTGATTTCGAGTTCGTTAGTAAAAACACTATTTAAAATTTCCTATAAAGCCTCGACCAATAGGATTTTTCCTTTATATAAAAAAAATATCTCAAAAACCCTAGCCGCCTCAGACGAAACCGACGATCCAGGAAGCTCCGACCTTCCCCTTCGTTTTCCGACCGCCACCGCCACCTACAGGCCGCGCCACCACCGCAACTCGAAAGCCCCTTCGCCCCTCTTCAGATCTGACCCCAACCCGACATCCACCATCACCTCCTCCGCCTGAATCGAAGCCAGGAAGTCATCGACTTCCTAGCGCCGCTACCGCCCCGATCTGCCATCGCAACCCCTCAAACCACCAGCGCCGTGAAGCCCTCGCCGCCCCCTTCAACGTCAACACCGCCGATCATCCCCATACTTCACGGATTTTGCAAAAATCCCAAACCTAGTTCTGAACAAAATATAAAGGTTCGACCTTTATTATTCTGAATTGAAAATAACACTATAAAGCGTTGCAAAACTTTGAAAAATAATATCTTTTTCGTTCGTTAATGAAATTTGATGAAACAGGAGACACCGTGACCGCAAGGAGGCTCTCTACATTCTAGAAGAAGCCGCGGATTTTTCTGTTCTTCCTACGATTTTTAGCACTGCAATAACCAATGTGAGGAATCTAAACTTAATTGTGTGAATGGAATCGCGTTGTATAAATTATATAAGCGAAGTGTAAATTATATACGCATTGTATACCTCATGTACATGTTTTGTATAAGTTATATTAGCGATGTATAAATTATACAAGCGTTGAATGAAACATATATGCTTTGAATTGTGATGAAATGCAAGTGAATTATAATATATATATATATATATATATATATATATATATATATACTCCCCTCGTCCACAGACCATGGACGATATTTATTGCTTGTGATTGACGTGATATTATATGGTATGACGAATGATTGGAAATAATTGTTTGTTGTTGATATTGTGGTTGAAAAATACCCTCTTGTGGTTGAAACAAATTAGAATAGGATTGTGGAATTAAAAATAAAACATGCCGCTTACGTGCGAACTAGATGCATGATCCCCATTGTCAAAAATCGCGAGGTTTTAAGGTAGAGCGAGGAGCCGTACTAGGCACGATCCCGGTTTTAACTACCCTGCCGTTATGCTGCTGAAATTTTCTGAAATATACATGTGTTAGAATAATTTTCATTCGTTGAAATAAATTACATATGTTGAAATTCATTCGTTGAATCAAAATTCATGTGTTGAATATTATTTGAATTTAAACAAATGGCTTTAGCGATAAAAATCACATTTTTATATATATACAAACTATAGCGAATATTCATGTGTTGAGTTGAAATTCATTTGTTGAATCAAAATTCATGTGTTGAATATTATTTGAATTTAAAAAAATGGCCTTAGCGATAAAAATCACATTTATATATATATTCAAACTATATAGAATATTCATGTGTTGAATTGAAATTCGTCCGTCGAGTTGAAATTCATGTGTTGAATGTTATCGTATTTTAAAATAAAATGAATAGACAATAAAAACTACATTTTTATTGTGAATATGAAGTGTTAAAAACATTCACGTGTTGAATAAATATTTTTGACAATAAAAATATTTCTTTTATCATGTATATGCTTTGATAAAAATACACACGTGTTGAAATAAATAATAGTTTGCTAGAAATATTATTATTAGCTTTGTTCTGCATATATATACATATATATATATTTACATGTTTATCTACATATTAGTAGAATTGTTTCTACTAATATGTATATATACATATATTTATATATAGGTATATAATCATATATATAAGGTTATTATTGATGGTTTTCTTTTAGTATTTCAGATTACAGGTCATGGACCTAGCTGGGAAATTTTGGGTTTGCAGGCTGGATTGGTCTTTATTGGTTATCTAGTCATTTTTGTATATTGAGTGAGCGTGTCTTGGTTTGTGGGGTATGTTTACCCTTGTTGTTTGCTTTTTAGTTTGCCATTTGTGGATTAATAGATATACTCAATATCGGGTGGTGGCCTTGCCGGAACTCGATATTGTAGTATGATGGGTGGTGGCCTTGCCGGAACTCATCTATCTATTATTCTCTATCTTTAGGCGATCGTGTTTTGGGTCTGTACTCAGATTTTGTACCACGTTTTTTCCATATATATATATGTCTGCTCTCTTCCGTTTGGAAGAACACACATCATTTTGTTTTTCAAAAACAAAATACATGTGTTGAACAGGAAAATTGGATTAGCTGTAGAGTAAAGAAATTATTTGCGTGCCCGACAAATAGGTAAAACCTTGGTGAGTTGGTTGCGCAATTTTATTTGTAAATCAACTCCTGTGAATGCCATTGGATACGGAGTGCTAGTTATTCTGTATGAAATAATAAACATCGCCATAGGATAGTAACAATTAATTTTGAACTACACTACATGGCATACTTCTTGACGATAGGCATACTTCATCATATTCCACATAAGCAATTGGAGCTTGTGTGACGAGGTGGAAGATTTACCATACGAGCGAGAGGCTTGTATGGCGATGAATTTATAATACAGGTTGAACTGATGACTGATATGGACTATATAAAATATAACGACAAACTGCCAGATTAATAAAAACCCCATATGGGTCTGGAGTTGACAATAATCACGTCTCTCTAGTTATTAGATACGGCACATGGACTATTTATTTCCACACGGGAACGGGGTGATGAGAATTTATTCTCTGGAGTGATTATCTATACATGCTCTCCCGTAAACACCAGAATATATCACTATAAATATGTGGATGCTTTTTAGGATTTATTGGGTACCTAACACGGCCCAATAAATTTCCAAACCCCTCCCCGTACAAAGGAGGTTATGGGGAAATTTTTCGAAATATTAAGGCGTTAGTGAAATATTTGAAGTGAAAACGAAGTTGAAATTATAGAATGAACTATAGTTGGAATTATAGAATGAACTTTATTTATATATATAAATATAAATATAATTAAAAGGAATCGAATCCGTGCAGTTCGTGTTTCGGAATCGTAATTTGAAACGATTAGTACGAGAAATCCGACCATCGGATTTTCCCGAAACCACAACCGCTGGGTTCGCCTTGGAAATATCTTCCCAACGGCACCATCCTTGTAAAAATCCAATGGTTGGATTGTCCAGAATATTTAATTCAAATCTGAAGAAAAACAGCGCCAGAATCATTTATATTTATATATAAATATAAATATAATTAAATTAAATCGAATAACGACGCTGTAGTTCGAATTTTGAAACCGTAACTTCAAACGAGTAGTGTGGAAGATCCAACAGTCGGATTTTCACGAAACTGGAACCGTTGGGTTCGCTTTGGGAATATCTTCCCACTGATATAGACTTTGTAGAAATCCAACGGTTAGATTTTCCGATATGTGTAAAACAAATTAGGGGAAAAACAGCGCCAGTGCCACTGCACGACCTGAAACGTCGTTTAATTTAATATGGCCATTTTTAAATAAATAAAAATGGCGAAAAATCGTTATAAAATATTATAAGCAACATAGATTGCAAATAGACCAATTGGGCTTGAATTGTTTGATATTTGATGGTTGTATGTGCTTGACACGAAAATAACACTAAAGAACTGAAAGATGGATGTCGAATAATATAACCATGGAAAGAATCTATTTAAATTCTAATTACGTGAATTATTTGAAAAGGCCGAGCTAACCCTCATTTCAAATAATTTATCGAGCGATTCGAATTGGAAAATGCAAAGACGATTTAAGACCCACGATCTTCGTATCGGTTGGATGGGCGCTGCAGAGGTTCCTGACCGGAGTAGCTACCGTGAAGGAACGGAAGTAGTAGCCGTCTGAACGTATGTGTTGATTGTACGGATATAAGAGGAATTTGATGCCTCCGGTTCCATTCAGACCCAGAACGGACTTGTAAATGGACTGTGTGTCTGACATTGGATTTTGTTCTATACTGATTGATCTCTGTTAAATATATATCTGTTTGGCGGCGGAGAATTTATTCTTTTGCTTAACGCCCTTCTCTGAGACGTAAGAGCTCAGGGGTTATATATCGATGGAAATCAATCGTATGGAGTGGACTGCCTATGTGGCATGCCAAGATGCTATGATCAAGGCTTCTGTTGCAAAGCAAAGTCTTGTGGACGATGATCAAAGCACGGTCTACGTGGCCTGGCTTTGTGTATAGCGTGGATTCGCGAGCCTCACACCACGGTATGAGTTAAAAACGGGATAAGGACAGCAGGGAGAGCACGACGTTTCTTTCTAGCTATGGTGGTGTCAGTGACTTACCAGCCCTGATATATATATATATATATATATATCTATTTTCACCTATGTGGTTGTTGGAATGCGAGGCGCCGCGATTATAGGTCTATAAGGACCGGGAAACGTGTGTTCAGGCATAATTAATCCTCAAACGTAAGAGAGGACTGGCCCTGAAGCATCCAGGGGTTACCCAGAGTGTGTAGTCCTGAGGCATTCGCTAGAGTGTCTTGAAGCGGAGAGGAGCTTGCCCCTTGCCTCGACTCATGACGGAAATCCAATTTCCAATACGAAATAACGGACTCGATTGTAGAACTAGTATGGCGACATAGTAGATGGTAGCTATGCCGCCTATGATTGATATTTATGATGCTATTTGCTTTGAAACATATATGCACTAGTAATAATATCAACTGATTTTGCTTTATACGTATCAAGCATATTTGGCCATCATAAGGTAAAACTCTATCCTCCGGCTTGCGTTGCATTGTATGATGGGACCTGAGTCTTATAATGGCTTCATTCTTTTTAAAAGCATTGCGTTGTTTTAAAAGAATTTACTTTGTTTTAAATGCACTAGCAATCACTGGAGTAAACCCGGTCCGCGAAAGTGGCGTGGTCCTATGATTTGCTTATTACTGTTGTTTAAACTGTTAAATAGATTCCTCATACCAGTCCCCATGACTGACTCGTTGTTTGTTTCACTTTGCAAACGCGGGTGCCCTTATTTCCACACGGGCAGCCTAGTTCACAGGTGACAGGTTGTTTTTGGCTCTGCACTATTGCATAGAGTGCATTTTGGCTCATGGCGAGGCTGACTTCACAGAGACGACTTTGACATTTTCCGCCATTATTGTACTTATATTATGATTCCGCCTTTGGCGATGCAGACTGATTTACTTTCAGTATTTATTCTCGTATGTATATGTACCGCCTTCGGTGATGTAGACTGATACCCTTATTACGTCTCACTGCATGTATGTATTCCGCCTCTGGCGATGATGACTGATCACTTCCCTTTTTATTTACTAAGTTATATCCTACGCTGTGCTATTATGATGTTGTTACATGTTGTGATTCCGCTGTCATATCCATGTAAAATTATTCTATTTATTGTTTTTGCTATTATCTGTACTCTGCTATGATGATTGATGTGTTATATTCCAATGATTATCCTTAATACCGCCCCTCGGATTTTGGGATCGTCACAGTTGGTATCAGAGCTTTGGTTAACCTTAGTTCCGGGATCTAACACATTAAATACCTCGTCAGAATAGAATCAGTAGTGTTCTAAGGCGAGTAGCTCGTTAGAGATAGGATTAGCAATGTCTTAGAATGAGCTAAGCAGATTAGCAAAACAATTTGATCAGTACATCGTTATCTTTCCTTATGTTCCCCTGCTTTATCATATATGAAAATTATCAAATCTGTGAGCTTGACTCTTTTCTTGATTATACAGTACTCTCTCTGATGGCTACACAAGCAACAGCAGCTAGAGGAGGCCGTGGAGGCCGAGTAGGAGTAGCAGGAGGACGGGGGAATATCCCCGTAGTTGAGGGAGGCCCTATTGTTCAGCCACCAGCACCCGAGGACTTCGAGCTAGACAGAGTAGCGAAGAGGTATAGGAATCTTGGGGGAAAACCCTTTTCTGGCACTGGTACAGTGACCGAGGCAATAGCTTGGTTGAAGACCTTTGAGAAAATCTTTAAAGGCATGGGTTTGGGAACCAACAACAAAGCACGACTAGGTATTTCGCTCCTACAGGAGGAAGCAGAGCTGTGGTGGGATGCCATCACCTCAGAGGATGCAGCAGGTACTGTCAGGACCTGGGAGCAATTCAAAACCATGTTCAACGAGAAGTTTGTACCTGAACAGGCTTTAGAGAGGATGCGAGAGCAGTTTGCTAATCTCCAGCAAGGAGATCTCTCTATCCAGGATTACCTCAATAAATTCACCCAGTTGTCGCGCTATGCTCCCGAGCTTATTATGACCAACAAAGCAAAGAACAAGAGATTTATATTTAGGCTAAAGCGCAAGTACCATGACAGAGCTATGAGCAACATCAAACTATCCTTCTCAGAATTGGTAGAAATGGCTTGCAATTATGAAGATATGAATGAAAGGCACGCCAGCCAAGACCGCACCAAAAGCCAAGCTGGAAATAAGCGCAAGGCTTCAGCAGATCAGCCAGAGTCTAGCATTACAGCGGCCACTACTCAGAAACCTGGAAAGATCCCCAAAGGGAATTGCTACAACTGCGGGAAGCCAGGACAATTTTCTAATGTGTGCAAAGCCCCGAGGAAACCAAAGGCAAATCCAGACTAAGCCGAATGCTACAACTGCCATAAGAAGGGGCACTATAGCAGGAATTGTCCTCTGAAGCAGAATGCACAAGTGGCTCATGCGTATGACGGGGAGACCCTGCCAGCTACCACCGATGGATCAGGTAAACCCGACGTCTTGGGAGGTACCCTTACCATTAAAAATATTCCTGTTTCTGTACTTTTTGATACTGGTGCATCACGTAGCTTCATTTCTAGTAACACTGTTAAGAAGTTAAAGTTAAAAGTAAGAAAGCTTAAAGAACCGATTAAAGTTCAAAACCTGATAGGAGGTTCTGTTAGTCTCAGTTCGTACTGCAGAGTGCCTATCTCTTATGCATGTTACAAGTTTCCCATCCACTTAATCGTCATGGATTTATCGGAATTCGATGTTTTTCTCGATTTGGAATGGTTAACCAAATATAAGGCCGAAGTTAGATGTGCCGAAAGAATCGTTAAAGTAGAAACGAAGCTTGGACCTATATATATATACCATGTCATGACTCAGAAATTAATAGAACAGAATTTTGGTCTTCTTTAGAAGTTACTCCCCCTTCATTAGAAAAGATACTGGTCGTTAAAAACTACACGTATGTGTTTGAAGAAATAGAAAACTTACCGCCGCAAAGAGAAATTGAATTTAGAATAGATTTAATTCCTAATGCCCGACCAATAGTACATCCAATTAGAAGAATGGCCCCGAAAGAAAAAGAAGAATTGGGTAGTCAAACCCGAGAATTGCTTTGGAAAGGTTTGATCAGGCCGAGCTTTTCAGCTTGGTGAGCAGATGTAGTATTTGTCCCGAAATCAGACGGTACTCTAAGACTTTGTGTTGATTACCGAGATCTCAATAAGCAGACACTGAAGAACAAATATCCCTTGCCACGTATAGATGATCTGTTAGATCAATTAAATGGAGCGACAGTATTCTCCAGAATGGACCTAGCTACAGGTTTCCACCAATTATGTATAGCCGAAGACTGTGTTCCTTTGACAGCCTTCAGGGGTCCCGATTTATTCTACGAATGGTTAGTAATGCCGTTCGGCTTGTGTAACGCTCCAGCATACTTCGTCGATCTTATGAACAGAGTGTTCCGTGGTGTATTGAATAAATTTGTTCTAGTCTTCATCGATGACATTTTAATCTACTCCAAGTCGGAAGGCGAGCATGTAAAACATTTAGAACAAGTGTTGAAAATTCTAAGGAGAAATGTCTTGAAAGATAAATTTTCTAAGTGTGTCTTCTGGCAGGATGAAGTTAAGTTCCTAGGCCATGTCGTATCAAAAGAAGGGATTGATGTAGATCCAAGCAAAATTACAGCGATTTAGAACTGGAAACAACCTACTACCCCCACTAAAGTTCGAAGTTTCCTTGGATAGGCTAGTTACTATCGGAAATTCGTTCAAGATTTTTCCAAGATATCTGGTGTATTGACAAAGCTTACAAAGAAGCATGAGAAATTCAAATGGACTCCCGAATGTGAAGAAGCTTTCCAGGAGCTGAAACTGAGGTTGACAACCGCTCCAGTATTGACAATTATAGAAGGCAACCAAGACTTGACTATATGGACAAACGCTTCTATTAGAGGGCTAGGCGCAATATTAATGCAAAAAGGCCAAGTGGTCGCTTATGCCAGCCGTCAGCTGAAGCCGCATGAAAGAAACTATGCAACTCAAGATCTTGAGTTATTAGCTATCGTGTTTGCTTTAAGAATCTGGAGGCATTATTTATTGGGCGAGAAGTTCGAACTATTTACCGATCATCAATCCTTGAAATATCTATTCACTCAGAAAGATCTAAACTTGAGACAACAGCGTTGGTTAGAATTCCTTGCAGCATACGATTTTGAAATTCTGTACGCTCCAGGGAAAGCCAATGTTGTAGCCGATGCGCTCAGCAGAAAGAATGAAATCATCGCCAGTTTTGTCATCACGCCTTCATTAATAGACAGGATCTCGACCCTTCAGAAAGATAATGAATTTATTCAAAGAGTAAGTCAGAGAGTCAAGGGAGGTGAATCCACAAGTTTCCGACTCGATGACAAAGGAGTTCTAAGATTAAAGGGCAGAATTTGCATCCCAAATCTTCCAGAGCTTCGAAGAGAAATACTTGATGAGTGCCACAAGTCCAAATTAAGTATCCATCCTGGTGTGAGCAAAATGTATAACGATATCAAACGCACATTCTGGTGGAGAGCTTTGACAAGAGATATTTCATTATAGTAGATGCCCCACTTGTCAGCTAGTTAAGAGCGATTAGCAGAAATTAGCTGGACTATTACAACCATTAGAAATTCTAGGATGGAAGTGGGAGCAAATTTCGATGGACTTCATTGATGGCTTGCCTCGAACTAAGAAAGGAAACGACAGTATATGGGTAATCGTAGATCGCTTCACGAAGACTGCCCATTTCATACCTGTCCAATCCAACAGAACGGCTCAAAGTTTAGCACATGTTTACTTTAAAGAAATAGTTAAACTACATGGAGTGCCGCTCAATATAGTTAGTGATAGAGATCCCCTGTTTACTAGCAAATTCTGGGAAGCATTCCAGACAGAATTGGGATCCAAATTGAATCTAAGCACCGCTTATCACCCTCAGACAGACGGCCAAACTGAGCGGGTGAATAGAATTCTAGAAGATTTACTGCGGGCTTGCGTTATTGATTTTGGAGGCTCATGGGAAGATCACTTACATTTAGCCAAATTCTCTTATAACAATAGCTATCAAGCAATTTTGGGAATGTCCCCATTTGAAGCATTATACGGTAGACCGTGCAGATCTCCCGCATGTTGGGTAGAACCTGGCAACAGACTTGTGTTAGGGCCCGACATGATTCGAGAAGCATCGGATAAAGTCGACTTCATTAAGAAGCGATCGAAACCCGCACAAAGCCGACAGAAAAGTTATGCTGATGCGAGAAAAAGAGACTTATCATTTGCCGTGGGCAATTATGTTTATTTAAGAGTTTCTCCAATGCGGGAAGTAATCAGATTTGGCAAAATTGGGAAGTTGGCACCGAGATTTATTGGTCCCTTTCCTATACTTGAACGGATTGGAACTCTGGCATATAGGGTTTCATTACCTGATTGGTTGCCTGGTGTACATGATGTGTTCCACGTGTCTCAACTCAGAAAACATGTTCATGATCCAGATCTTGTTGTAGAAGAAGCATCACAACAGGATATAGACATAACTCCAGAATTAGCGCTCAGAAGAGAGCCATTAAAGATAGTTGGCAAAGAAACTAGAGAGCTAAGGAGAAAAAAGATTCATTTAGTCAAAGTGCAGTGGAGTAGTGATCCTAGAGACTGTACTTGGGAGACTGAGGAAAGCATTAAACAAGCCTACCCCAAATGCAGAGTGGACATCTCTGACTAACTCCGGTGCAAGGTACCTTTACAATGCTTTGCATTTACATTTTGTTTCCTACTTTGCTGTTAGTTACTTTTCGAGGACGAAAAGTTTTAAGTGGGGGAGATTGTAATAAACCGGAAAATGTGAACCAATTTAAAATTTTTAAAATTGGTTATTACCAAAGAATTTGAATAATTGAAATAACATATTTCAATAAAATAAAGAATTGGGTATAGTAAGGCAATTTGAAATTTTGAATACAAATTTGTCTGACTGTACCGGGTGGAAAATATAACGGATTTTAGCGAAACTGAAAATATTTAAATCTGTTTATGAATACCTTTCTAACGAATCTGAAAAATCGAAGTTTCATAGCGGGAATCAAAAGTTATGGCCGGATGAATTTTCAGAAAGGTCGTTATATAGCATATATAGCCCCTGAAAATTGATATTTTGCATACGACCTCGGAATTCGACGAAACCACTTTTGTTGGGTCCGGGATGTCAAACTATTTCTAAGTTTCAAATTTCATAATTTTTGAAGCTAGTATGTGAGCGGTTCAAAAGAAAATGTGATTGGTCAATTTTTGTTAAAATGGGACGACCTAAAAATGGCCATTTTTCAAAGGAGCTCAGAATTCGACGAAACTGGTTTTGTTAGGACCGTATAGTCAAAACAAAGCTAGATTTATTTTTTTGGAATTTTTCGATTCAGTTTGTGGCCCTGGCAAATTGAAATGTACGTTCAAATTAAATATTGAATGTTTTATATTTTAATTTAAAAAATAACTGACCATAACAGTCGAATTGGCCAACGAAACATATCCCATTATGTCCGGAATGGGGGTATTTAGCTAGGGGCGATAGTCGTTGGGTTTGATTTCGAGTTCGTTAGTAAAAACACTATTTAAAATTTCCTATAAAGCCTCGACCAATAGGATTTTTCCTTTATATAAAAAAAATATCTCAAAAACCCTAGCCGCCTCAGACGAAACCGACGATCCAGGAAGCTTCGAACTTCCCCTTTGTTTTCCGACCGCCAACGCCACCTACAGGCCGCGCCACCACCGCCACTCGAAAGCCCCTTCACCCCTCTTCAGATCCGACCCCAACCCGACATCCACCATCACCTCCTCCGCCTGAATCGAAGCCAGGAAGTCATCGACTTCCCAGCGCCGCCGCCGCCCCGATCTGCCATCGCAACCCCTCAAACCACCAGCGCCGTGAAGCCCTCGCCGCCCCCTTCCACGTCAGCACCGCCGATCATCCCCATACTTAACGGATTTTGCAAAAATCCCAAACCTAGTTCTGAACAAAATATAAAGGTTCGACCTTTATTATTCTGAATTGAAAATAACACTATAAAGCGTTGCAAAACTTTGAAAAATAATATCTTTTTCGTCCATTAACGAAATTTGATGAAACAGGAGACACCGTGACCGCAAGGAGGCTCTCTACATTCTAGAAGAAGCCGCGGATTTTTCTGATCTTCCTATGATTTTTAGCACTGCAATAACCAATGTGAGGAATCTAAACTGAATTGTGTGAATGGAATCGCGTTGTATAAATTATATAAGCGAAGTGTAAATTATATACGCATTGTATACCTCATGTACATGTGTTGTATAAGTTATATTAGCGATGTATAAATTATACAAGCGTTGAATGAAACATATATGCTTTGAATTGTGATGAAATGCAAGTGAATTATAGTATAATATATATATATATATATATATATATATATATATATATATATATATATACTCCCCTCGTCCACAGACCATGGACGATATTTATTGCTTGTGATTGACGTGATATTATATGGTATGACAAATGGTTGGAAATAATTGTTTGTGGTTGATATTATGGTTGAAAAATACCTTTGTGGTTGAAAAATACCCTCTTGTGGTTGAAACAAATTAGAATAGGATTGTGGAATTGAAAACAAAACATGCCGCCTGCGTGCGAACTAGATTCATGATCCCCATTGTCAAAAACCGCGAGGTTTTAAGGTAGAGCAAGGAGCCGTACTAGGGACGGTCCCGGTTTTAACTACCCTGCCGTTATGCTGCCGAAATTTTCTGAAATATACATGTGTTAGAATAATTTTCATTCGTTGAAATAAATTACATATGTTGAAATATATATTCATGTGTTGAGTTGAAAATCATTCGTTGAATCAAAATTCATGTGTTGAATATTATTTGGATTTAAACAAATGGCTTTAGCGATAAAAATCACATTTTTATATATATACAAACTATAGCGAATATTCATGTGTTGAGTTGAAATTCATTCGTTAAATCAAAATTCATGTGTTGAATATTATTTGAATATAAACAAATGGCTTTAGCGATAAAAATCACATTTTTATATATATACAACTATATAGAATATTCATGTGTTGAATTGAAATTCGTCCGTCGAGTTGAAATTCATGTGTTGAATGTTATCGTATTTTAAAATAAAATGAATAGACAATAAAAACTACATTTTTATTGTGAATATGAAGTGTTAAAAACATTCACGTGTTGATTAAATATTTTTGACGATAAAAATATTTCTTTTATCATGTATATGCTTTGATAAAAATACACACGTGTTGAAATAAATAATAGTTTGCTAGAAATATTATTATTAGCTTTGTTCTGCATATATATACATGTGTTGAACAGGAAAAATGGATTAGCTGTAGAGTAAAGAAATTATTTGCGTGCCCGACAAATAGGTAAACCTTGATGAGTTGGTTGCGCAATTTTATTTTTATATCAACTCCTGTGAATGCCATTGGATGCGGAATGCTGGTTATTCTGTGTGAAATAATAAACATCGCCATAGGATAGTAACAATTAATTTTGAACTACACTACATGGCATACTTCTTGACGATAGGCATACTTCATCATATTCCACATAAGCAATTGGAGCTTGTGTGACGAGGTGGAAGATTTACCATACGAGCGAGAGGCTTGTATGGCGATGATTTTATACTACAGGTTGAACTGATGACTGATATGGACTATATAAAATATAACAATAAACTGCCTGATTAATAAAAACCCCACACGGGTCTGGAGTTGACAATAATCACGTCTCTCTAGTTATTAGATACGGCACATGGACTATTTATTTCCACACGGGAACGGGGTGACGAGAATTTATTCTCTGGAGTGATTATCTATACATGCTCCCCCGTAAACACCAGAATATATCACTATAAATATGTGGAAGCTTTTTAGGATTTATTGGATACCTAACACGGCCCAATAAATTTCCAAACCCCTCCCCGTACAAAGGAGGTTATAGCGAATTTTTTCGAAATATTAAGGCGTTAGTGAAATATTTGAAGTGAAAACGAAGTTGAAATTATAGAATGAACTATAGTTGGAATTATAGAATGAACTATATTTATATATATAAATATAAATATAATTAAAAGGAATCGAAGCCGTGCAGTTCGTGTTTCGGAATCGTAATTTGAAACGATTAGTACGAAAAATCTGACCATCGGATTTTCCCGAAACCACAACCGCTGGGTTCGCCTTGGAAATATCTTCCCAACGGCACCAACCTTGTAAAAATCCAACGGTTGGATTGTCTGGAATGTTTAATTCAAATCTGAAGAAAAACAACGCCAGAATGGTTTATATTTTTATATAAATATAAATGACTAGTGTGGAAGATCCGACCGTCAGATTTTCACGAAACTGGAACCGTTGGGTTCGTTTTGGGAATATCTTCCCACTGATATAGACTTTGTAGAAATCCAACGGTTAGATTTTCCAATATGTGTAAAACAAATTAAGGGAAAAATAGCGCCAGTGCCACGGCACGACCTGAAAAGTCGTTTAATTTAATATGGTCGTTTTTAAATAAATAAAAATGGCGAAAAATCGTTATAAAATATTATAAGCAACATGGATTGCAAATAGACCAATTGGGCTTGAATTGTTTGATATTTGATGGTTGTATGTGCTTGACACGAAAATAACACTAAAGAACTGAAAGATGGATGTCGAATAATATAACCATGGAAAGAATCGATTTAAATTCTAATTACGTGAATTATTTGAAAAGGCCGAGCTAACCCTCATTTCAAATAATTTATCGAGCAATTCGAATTGGAATATGCAAAGACGATTCAAGACCGACGATCTTCGTATCGGTTGGATGGGCGCTGCTGAGGTTCCTGATCGGAGTAGCTACCGTGAAGGAACGAAAGTAGTAGTCGTTTGAACGTATGTGTTGATTGTACGGATATACGAGGAATTTGACGCCTCCGGTTCCGTTCAGACCCAGAACGGACTTGTAAATGGACTATGTGTCTGACATTGGATTTTGTTCTATACTGATTGATCTCTGTTAAATATATATCTGTTTGGCGGCGAAGAATTTATTCTTTTGCTTAACGCTCTTCTCTGAGACGTACGAGCTCAGGGGTTATATATCGATGGAAATCAATCGTATGGAGTGGATCGCCTATGTGGCATGCCAAGATGCTATGATCAAGGCTTCTGTTGCAAAGCAAAGTCTTGTGGATGATGATCAAAGCACGGTCTACGTGGCGTGGCTTTGTGTATAGCGTGGATTTGCGAGCCTCACACCCCGGTATGAGTTAAAAACGGGATAAGGACTGCAGGGAGAGCACGACGTTTCTTTCTAGCTATGGTGGTGTCAGTGACTTACTAGCCCTGATATATATATATATATATATCTATTTTCACCTATGTGGTTGTTGGAATGCGAGGCGCCTCGATTATAGGTCTGTAAGGACCGGGAAACGTGTGTTCAGGCATAATTAATCCTCAAACGTAAGAGAGGACCGGCCCTGAAGCATCCAGGGGTTACCCAGAGTGTGTAGTCTTGATGCATTCGCTAGAGTGTCTCGAAGCGGAGAGGAGCTTGCCCCTTGCCTCGACTCATGACGGAAATCCAATTTCCAATACGAAATAACGGACTCGATTGTAGAACTAGTATGGTGACATAGTAGATGGTAGCTATGATGCCTATGATTGATATTTATGATGCTATTCGCTTTGAAACATATATGCACTAGTAATAATATCAATTGATTTTGCTTTATACGTATCAAGCATATTTGGCCATCATAAGGTAAAACTCTATCCTCCGGCTTGCGTTGCATTGTATGATGGGACCTGAGTCTTATAATGGCTTCATTCTTTTTAAAAGCATTACGTTGTTTTAAAAGAATTTACTTTGTTTTAAATGCACTAGCAATCACTGGAGTAAACCCGTTCCGCGAAAGTGGCGTGGTCCTATGATTTGCTTATTACTGTTGTTTAAACTGTTAAATAGATTCCTCATACCAGTCCCCATGACTGACTCTTTGTTTGTTTCACTTTGCAAACGCGGGTGCCCTTATTTCCACACGGGCAGCCTAGTTCACAGGTGATACGTTGTTTTTGGCTCTGCACTGTTGCATAGAGTGCATTTTGGCTCATGGCGAGGCTGACTTCACAGAGACGACTTTGACATTTTCCGCCATTATTGTACTTATATTATGATTCCGCCACTGGCGATGCAGACTGATTTAATTTCAGTATTTATTCTCGTATGTATATGTACTGCCTTCGGCGATGTAGACTGATACCCTTATTACGTCTCACTGCATGTATGTATTCCACCTCTGGCGATGATGACTGATCACTTCCCTTTTTATTTACTAAGTTATATCCTACGCTGTGCTATTCTGATGTTGTTACATGTTGTGATTCCGCTGTCAAATCCATGTAAAATTATTCTATTTATTGTTTTTGCTATTATCTGTAATCTGCTATGATGATTGATGTGTTATTTTCCAATGATTATCCTTAATACCGCCCCTCAGATTTTGGGATCGTCACGCTGGCCCTGGAGGTAATTTTCCCGCCTAGCTTGTCTGACTCCGAAATTTGAATTTTCTGAAATCTGTTTTGAATTTTCTGAAACTTCCGATGGCCATAACTTCTTCATACGAAGTCCAATTCACGAAAACTCGGACTTTATATCAAGCAGAATTCCAAGACGAACTCAATGGCGCAACCCATTTCCCTTAATTCTCATGTCTGAGATTAGTTATTCTTTAATTTTTTATTATAGTGTTAACAGAAATAAGGGGTGTTACAAAAGAACCGCAACCATAATAGTAATTATTTCGATAAAATGAAAACCCACTGAAACGACCAGCAAATCCGTACCTTTTGAGTCGACTAATAACACCACACGTTCAAACCAAATTGCACAGAAATACGAATCATTATTAGAAAGAAGTTAAAGGATGAGAAATAGAAAGAAAGAAATATTAGAACAGAAGAAAACGGAGATCACAAACTCACAGCGGAACGAATAAAATATATTAGATAGCATAACTTTGAAGTACAAACCAGTAACTTTATATACATACCATCATCAGAGCTTGACAGCCATTTCTGGAACAATCATAAACACCTGTTTCTAGATACAACATAATACAAAGTGGAAAAATATGATAGTCTATTGCTAACTAGTGAAGCATCCTGCTTCAAACTCCTCCAGGTGAATCTGTAAAATCCCGACTACTTTACTGCACATACGAATTTAGGCACCCAAGAGTTTAGGAAAAACAAACAAAATAAACTCTGGGTCAGTCATGGGACTCGTGTGAGTAAACTCCAACCATCAGTTTAACTTTCAAAAATCCTTTCAAAAGAAATTGAAATCGTAAGACCGATCCACACATAAACACGGATGGTTTATACCTTACGATAACCCAAAATATTTTGATATCAAAATCTGGCGATATTATACTAATGTCTAAATCAAATAAATAGAATTTAGTGGAACGCTTGCATCTCACGTTCCATATATAATATAAAATCAAAAACCGCAGGGCGCATACTGGAGATTAGATTTCCAACATGACAAGGTATGGGACCACCTACCGATAGTGTATCTCTAGAGGCGAATACACTGGGTTCAACAAGAACGTCTTGCAACCTGGCCCTCACATGACCGACCACTCGTTTCGCTTGAGTGTATCGAATGTATATCACCAACGGTTGGGATCAGCAATCGTTTCCTCGAAAGGGACAACATCAAATAGAATAAGGAATTAAATGAATCTCTAGACAGGTGATAATACACCCTAATCGGAGCGACCCACGTAGCCATGCTGCCTGCCCGATTTTTGTCTTTTCCCGGTTGTTGAGTTCTGAGGCTACGATTTCTTATCATTCATTGATAGCACAATCACTTTGAATGCCACATTGTCAGATCTGTTAATCATTTATTGATTTGCACAAATATTCTGGATATTATGCTAAGGGAGTAAATCCGTTGCCACCATATGTATTTGTACAGATCAACCTATTCGATCATTGGAAATACCTTGTCAGACATTCGTCCATATACGTTCGTTCTGGGACTAAACAAAACCGAAGGCACAATTTCTATTAATAGAAAAAATCCTTGCACTTCACTCCGTCTTCGAATATTTCCCTATAATCTGATTCGCAATACTACTGCCAATACGGAGTGGTTCTCAGACAATAATCCAACCGGTCTCTCCATATTGACAACGATATTGGCAAACACTTCGATAGTCGGTTTTTTAACTATCGAAGAAAAATAAACAAACATCCGTTCAAAACATAAAACAATCACTTGGCCTTTTAATATATTATCATTTCAATTTCCTATTTTCTTTATTCGAGAAAATATTTCTTATTCCAGTTAGAAAACATCTATATTAACGAATGCTTATTTCTATATTCAGAAAATATACTTTATTAACATCGGAAAATATTTTCATATTCCATCCCTTAATTCCTCCTTGACCAATTCATTTCATTTTCTATTTAGGAAAAATATTTCAAAATCCTTTAAACGAACACGATGTTATAAAACATCGTTACTAAAAATCAAACAATAAAGCATTCGTTAACTAATAGTATCACTAACCAATCCTTGCCACCGAACCTTAACCATTTCTCCGTCAATCATGATGTCAGTCAAGTTGGGGTATAATTACCTCTCAAACCTTAACTGAACGACATTCTTAACTTCGAAATAGTCAAAGCTCACAACTTTAACCGAAACATCACTTACATGACTCTCGGATTCGGTCTAAGAACACACTTCCTTTACAGAAAAATATTGATTATAACGGTAGCGTTATAATCGCTGTTTCCAAATATTTAGTTTATAAAACATTGCTTTTTAACCACAGCGTTACAATCGCTGTCTAGAATTATAGAACATTTATTTTAACAATAGCGTTAAGATCACATTATAACGGTAGCGTTAAAAATTGCTGTTTAGAATTTACAAAAAACGTTTACTATAACAATAGATTATAATCGCTGTATAAATTTACAAAACATTTATCATAGCAGTAGCATTATAACCGTGTTTTCAAATATTTGGTGTATAAAAATATAACTTGTACTTATTAATTTCAATTATTAAGTAATTAATTAAATAATTAAATTTGGTTCAAAACGGAAAGTAGAAATAACTACTTTCCTAAATTCGATATAATCAAATTCCAATAACTCGTTCTCGAATAATCTATATTCGATCATATTCCGAACTCCGGAATTAATCTACCATTTCACATTAATTCAAATTCCCAATTCCCTGTTGAATTCATGCTTTCCAAATCATTACGTTATCACCATTTACTTTATATTCCACATTTTGAAATAAAACTTATCGTTTCCTTTTAAATTGATTCCCCATTTTCCATATCTCATTCAAACTCCAATTTGGACTCATATTCAAATCTGAATTTCCATTATATATATTTTATTTGCAAAATTTTTACTCTAAACCATTATTTATTTTGATCCTAAATATATTTCTTTCATGTACAATCATTTGGTTTCGTTCTTATAAATGTTCCTTTAAACCCAAATTCTATCTCTATATACAAATGTTTTACAAAAACTAACTTTTAACTTCAAACATTTATAATCTCATTTATCATCCCCTTTAAAATCACTAAGATCAAATCCAATTACAACTATTGGTTTCAAGACCAATTTCCTTTTTTCCATATAAATTCAATTTAATCCAATGACAATATTTTACTATAGTTATAACAGATGTTTATAATCAACTTCTTGTTTTATTTATTAAAACAAGTTCCTACCTTCAAGTCCATTCAAAAATTCAATTCTCTACTTTGGAACTAAATTTCCCTTTTTATATTTCAAACCCTTTTTTTCAATATTCGAAAATATTTTATGGTATTAAAATACCAAATTTCTACGGTCAGGGAATTCGACACAACATAATTTATCACAGTAAACAATAATATAAATGTTGAGGAACCAAGTTGGGTCCCTCCAACCTGTTTCCCTGCATCCACAGCTGTTAATCAGCATCAATAATATTATTTCACATCAATATGAAATATTAGAACTAATCATCGATCAACGATGTAATCATATCAACCAATTTTACCACTATTCAACCAAGCAACCATCACACAGTATAAAAATTATTATAAATAAAATTACAAATTCATTTATATAAATATATATATATAAAAACGAAACAGAGTTAGTGAGTTTACTCACCTTGGTTCGCAGTTGATGATTCTGCTTTGGTTTTGTTTAAAATCAAACAGTCAATTGATTTTTATCACGAGATTCCATCAGCTTTGTTCTCCGCCATATCAACTCTACAACGAAGAACTCATCATATGATTCTAACATGACCGCCATCCAATTCTGTTAATATGCACAAGGGTAATATACGTTCATGGTTTAATCAAATAATTAAATTCCTTTACTTACGTTATTAATAACTAATTACAATCTTAAGGGTTAACAACCGATTTTTGTTTAAGCGTGAGAAGTTGAAATACGTTAAAAGATGAAGTAAATTGAAAATAGTTAAATATATAATTATACCCTAATCCATAATTACCATGTTAAACGCCTTTTTATGCTTCTTAACCCCTTGGCATAACTCTTCTTCTTCCCGTTGGTAAGGCCTCATTCTAATCTCCATACTCAGCAAACAAAGGACAGCGTTACTCTTCTTACCATTTTTTTCCCTAACATGGGCTTTGATATTCGGATCAGCCCAACGCCACCTATAGAACCCAAGACCCATCAACGGGCCTCCACCCATAAACGTCCACAACATCAAGGAACAAACTCAGGCCTCCTTGCTAACAATACAGAACTTTCGGTTCTGTTCTTTTCTTCTTTCTCTTTTTTTTTCTTTTTCCTTTTTTTCCACGATTATCACTTCCGCATCTTGCCTCCAAAACCCGTAACACCTGTGCATCACCGTGTGAACACCGACTTCTCCTCCTCCCCCTTTCTTCTTGCTCACTTCACAGTTCACCACAACTATATTTTCTCACTTCCCTCATTTCAGATATTGTCAAAAACCAGTCCCTCCTGAACGCGTTAACCCAGTTCCCATACATTCCCAAATAACCATACGCAACTTTACCCTTTTCCCTCTCCAAATACCCGATCCAGTTCACAACCTTACACCCAACTTCAGTTCGCAACTCTCCACCTTCGAAATCAGCCCAAAAGTCGACTGTTTTCCTCAGTCGCCAAGCACCTCACTGCTAGCAATGGAAGCGCCACCCTTCCACCTACCTACCCTGAAGTAGCTCGTCCCGAAATCCTCTGAGTTCACCAGAAACTGACCCCAACTGATGTAACTTCAATACTAGAAAACTACCCACTCCGGTAACTGCAAGTGTCACCACTACCACCGCAGTCCCCGTCGAACTTTCCACTTTCTCTTTTCTTCAGACTCCACCACCTATCAAAGGCCTCTAACGTCGGCTAGCCACCACTTCTAGCTTCACAGCTCATTTCCAGAAACAATTCGAGCTTGGTAATTGCAAACGAAACATGTATAGTATGGAAGAATAATGATTTGCAAACGTAAAGAGATGCGATTTCGAAATTTTCATTGAACAAATCGATTGATTTTTGAATAACAACGGAACCGCTCTTGGAAATATGAACGAGAAAATGAAATTGGGGAACTAGGGGTTTATATTGGTAAATAACTTGGCACGCACGATGTAAAATAGCTCGTAGACCACGGAATTGAAAATTGTTTGCGACGCACGGTTTAAAATAGCTTGGCTCTCACGGTTTCTTGGCACTCACGGTGTTTGATTTACTTTGGCACTCACACTGTTTTGTGGTTGCAATTACTATTAATACTTAATGTCTTAAAAAAGATTCACTGTGGCCATAGTGGTTGTACGCTGTTTTTTTTTAGTTATATATATATACATATATATATATTTAAAGTTTAGGCGTATCGTGTTCTGTAAAAATTTCGTTTATGTCCGAGGCGCTACTGTCCAAGGTGCTACAGACAGAAATAAGAATACGGTTGTGTTGAGCGCGGTGCCACGGTCCCAAGAGTATAATAATATCGGTAGTTGAAATTATATTGTGAAACCCCAAAGTATTGATAGAGGGTGCAAAATACTCCAAATAAAAAGTTGCATATTTAATTAATTAAAAATTACAGTAAAATTCTGAAAATTAAATTATAAATATGCCTCAAAAGAACCTTGTCCAAATTCATAACCAATATCTAAATATATTAAGTAAACCGTTATGGTCTATATGCGATTCCACAGCGACTATTTCAAAATTTCATTTGGACGTAACTTTTTATTCCTGCGATGAAATCTGGATTTTTCACATTTGTTGGAAAGATATTTTCAAACACATTTAAATATTTCTTGTTTCGCTAAAATCCGATATATTTTGAATCATGTACATTCATTTGAAATTTGAAATCGAATTTTCAAACTACCACACCATTTTGAACTCGTTTTAAATTATGTTATAAATTATACGTTTAAATATCATTTTATTAAATAAATTCCTATCTATAATTCAAATAACAAATTTAAATATTCAAAACTCAATGGTTGAAAAATCCAGGTCGTTACATTCCTTCCCCATTAAAATAATTTCATCCATGAAATTGCTAAGGTAGGAAAACATGCTACATACCCTATTAACTAGGTCCAAAAATCCTTTCTGTTCACTTCTTAACTTTAGTTTAACTGGACTAACTTATTTTAATTAAAATACTAATTTATTCTTACTAACGAAAATTTTCAAAAATTCTGAAAATTTTCTAACACTTTAAATTCTGAAAAATTTCGACAGCATCTCCTCTGCATGGCTCAATCGGCACAACCACAACTCGCCTTTTTATGCCTTCTCCAATCCAAAAGAAAATCAAAAAGCCAAGTGGCTTGCCCCATAGGCTCATAAAATCATCAAACCCAAGTAATATTGTAAACGTGTACCTTTTTGTCTGGCATAAATTCTATTTCTTGCACTTGCTTCCATTCCAAAGCTGCTCAACATACATATATATATTTCCAATTGGTTCCAAATCAATCCATCCTTCGGTCTTTACTTTCTGATTAGTTCACTTTTATTCACTAATCCAAACTGAGTTCTATTCTCAAAAATAAATCCACTTATTCTACTGGAGTTCAATTCCATCCCAGTTTAATTCCAAACAACACCATCCAATATATATATATATATATATATATATATATATTCAATTTGTTTATTCATAAGCCGAGTTCACTTTATTAATTTCAATTCTAAGCATTTTACTTTGTTTGATTTCATTCTGGATTATCTCTACTCCAGTTCAAATTTATTTAACTTAAGTAAAATTTTAATTTCAAAATTCAAATTCCCGGGTTTTATTTCAAATTCGCTTGAAATAATATAGATACATATATCCATAACCATTTACAAATCCAATACCTTTGAATTATAAAAATAACTTGTTTTTCTTCAAAAAAATTTCCATTAACGAACTATTATGGTAGCAATCCATCACTCAGAAACCAGAAAATGAACACTGATGATGTCGCGACTCAACATCTAAATTATTTTCTTGCCCCTGAAGTGATTTCAGTGCTTAATCACTTTTAAAATCCATTCAAAATCATCCTTATTCAAAAATTCTTCAAAGTAATGTTAGATTACTTTAAAAAATACTTCAGAAAATATTTCTAAACAATTGGGATTTAGAATTCCAAATTTTGGTTTGAATTCAATTCCAGTTCATTTTATTTATGTATATTTTCCATATACAAGTTATATTTGGTTATATATAACCATTTCAATATTTTATAATTCCATTTGATTGTAATAACAATCAACACATTCAATAATGTCAGAAAATTATCACTTTTATATCAAAAATATCCTGGGCAAAATTATATCATTTACCCATCTTTAAAACAATACTATGTCAAATTGTTTTGTTCGAGAGTTTAGAAACACCTATCGATACAGTTGTACATCTTGTATCGACCAGAATTCATAAACCACTCAACAAACCAGTCAACACAATATAAAACAATTTTATATCAAATCTACAAATACGCTCTCTTGTATATATACTCAAATTCAATCTAGGGTAGTACTAGCCCCATCTCTATTGAATCACGCCATAGAGCCAAGGTTATCACTCAACCTTCAGCTCTGATACCAAATGAAACGACCCGCAAATCTATACCCTTTGAGTCGACTAATAACACCACACGTCCAACCCAAATTGCACAGAAATACGAATCATTATTAGAAAGAAGTTAGAGGATGAGAAATAGAAAGAAAGAAATATTAGAACAGAAGAAAACAAAGATCACAAACTCACAGCGGAACAAATAAAATATATTAGATAACATAACTTTGAAATACAAACCAGTAACTTTGTATACATACCATCATCAGAGCTTGACAGCCATTTCTGGAACAGTTATAAACACCTGTTTCCAGATACAACATAATACAAAGCGGAAAAATATGATAGTCTATAGCTAATGGGTGAAGCCTCCTACTTCAAACTCCTCCAGGTGAATCTGTAAAATCCCGACTACTTGACTGCCCGAACAAATTTGGGCACCCAAGAGTTTAGGGAAAACAAACAAAATAAACTCTAGGTCAGTCATGGGACTGGTGTGAGTAAACTCCAACCATCGGTTTAACTTTCAAAAATCCTTTCAAAAGAAATGGTAATCGTAAGATCGATCCACAGATAAACACGAATGGTTTTTACCTTACGATAACCCAAAACATTTTTATATCAAAATCTGGTGATATTATAATAGTGTCTAAATCAAATAAATAGAATTTAGCGGAATGCTTGCATCTCACGTTCCATATATAATATAAAATCAAAAACCGCAGGGCGCTTATTGGAGATTGGATTTCCAACATGACAAGGTATGGGACCACCTATCGATAGTGTACCTCTAGAGGCGAATACACTGGGTTCAACAAGAACATCTTGCAACCCGGCCCTCTCATGACCGACCACTCATTTCGCTTGAGTGTATCGAATGTATATCACCAACGGCTGGGATCAGCAATCATTTCCCCAAAACGGACAACATCAAATAGAATAAGGAATTAAATGAATCTCTAGATAGGTGATAATACACCCTAATGGGAGCGACCCACATAGCCATGTTGCCTGCCCGATTTTTGTCATTTCCTGGTTGTTGAGGTCTGAGGCTACGATTTCTTATCATTCATTGATAGCACAATCACTTTGAATGCCACATTGTCAAATCCGTTAATCATTTATTGATTTGCACAAATATTCTGGATATTTTGCTAAGGGAATAAATCCGTTGCCACCATAGATATTTGTACAGATCAACCTATTCGATCATTGGAAATACTTTGTCAGACATTCGTCCATATACTTTCGTTCTGGGACTGAACAAAACTGAAGGCACAATTTCTATTAATAGAAAAAGTACCTGCACTTCACTCCGTCTTCAATTATTTTCCTATAATCTGATTCGCAACGCTACTGCTAATACGAAGTGGTTCTGTAACACCCCACGTCCAATAATGTCACTCACGAAGGGAATGCATTAACTTCTATGGAGGTTATAAGTGAATATAGAACAGAAAAATTACAACAAGACAGATAGTAAATAGTACTTGGAAATCTAAAACTTCATTTTATTGCAGCGGAAATTAAACATGTTTGTTACATCATAAAACCATAGATCATAACTAAGTACAATATCCATCTTCATAAAAACAAAATACATAATCCCATTACATAAATAGCCATTAAAAAGATAACAAGCTGGACTTTACTTCAACGGTCCAAGCTTTCCAAAGAGAGATGAAGCAATTCAATCAAACTCCACTAGAGCTGGGCCCAACCTGAGGACCTGGAGGGGGAAAGAGGATAGAAATAGAGGGGGTCAGACATAAAGTCTGGCGAGTATGATAATTCTAACAATACTATTATTAAAATAACTAGACTAAGGCATAAGCTAGAAGACAAGTAAATGTCTATGAACTCTTAGGAAGATAAAGATAGCGTTTAAGATAACGGTAAAGGCACACCTAATTACTAACGAATGATTACTACACTTCACCGCACATTACTACACTGCACCACACTAGTCACCCTATTGTTTGATCCCACTTGCTTCACACAAAAACTTTATAAATAGCCTTATGTACCCCTAGCTGACTACATAGGTGTCGTCTGCCCCTATCTCCACTAGGTGTACCCCACTACCCACTTTCGATCGGCTGCCTACTCGTAAATACCCGTGCTGGCCCCACAGTGGGGTGTATCACTCCCCTAAAGTGGCAACCCGATACAACTTGAGAATGCACGGCTTATACCTACACGATGCAACAACGTCTTACCTACCAGCCCGGGTCCACACACGCATACGAAACCTGTTGGACTTGCGTTGCCACCACTCCCCGTTTTGGCCTCTTACAATCAAACCCAGCATGCGTGTCCCGTCCTCGACTTGGGTTGAGCCCACAAAGATACGTTTGGGATACTGGTCGAAATGGGCCCCCACAAGCTACCCACCTAAGCTTGACACTAGTATATCCCACTTAACCATCTTAGTCATGTTCATTTACATGTGTGTTTGGTTAAGTCTTACTAATCGTATTTCACATGCCACTAAGGGCACCCCCTAGATTCCTCATGCCACCCAAGGCACCTACTTAACCACCATGTCCCGCCTTACATGTTTATCTGGTTAAGTATTTCTTAATTCAATCAGGCCATAACCTCATAAAGAAATCTCACATTAGACTGACATTTATGGCAGCTGGATTTGCTGGGCAGGTCCGGGCAGTCTTACACCATAAAAGAGTCTAACCTCGTGTCTTTACAACCGTTATGCTTTAGTTTAGGCCTAGGGCCTCTCACATTGGGCTGACATTTGTGACCACTGGATTTGCCGGGCGGGTCCGGGCAGGTTTACATCACAAACGAGTCCAACCTCGTGTCCTAAGCATTGATTAACACTTAAAATCTTTTACCCCAGTTTTAATAATTCCCTATTCAAATTATTAATTAAGTCAACTTTTAATGATGTCCATAATTGACTCAATTATGGCCATCCACTTATGGCATGCAAAATCATATTGCACCCCAACTTTTTAATATTAAATCCTTATTATTACCCCTACCCCATGTTTATACGTTCGCTTATTCAACGCATAATATAGGCTAGACTTGTATAGTCTAACACCTAGCGCAAAGATAAATTATCACAACATATAGACAATTAAAATAAACCTAATCATAATAGGGGTGAAACTTGCATAAACTACACATGTTAAGGATCAAAAGGTGTCAACTTGTTAAATGTCTCAATTTACATGATAAGATCATAGCCCAAATCTATACATAAACTTGCATATGTGGTTTTTAGGCAACATAATGATGGTGTGAACTAGCATAGGATATCACATATGTCATAGCATAATTCTAGATGTCATAATAGATGTCTTGGCATATGTTCATAACTTTTCTAATCAATCTAACTTGCATATGTGACTTGTCATATAGATCAACATAACCCAAACATGATGATTTAATTAATATGAACTAACTATCATAGATGGTAACATCATGGCCTTTTTAACATGTATGATTCATCACAACTCAGCATAGAAACTTTCAACATACATAACATCATCATAGCATGATTTACAACATATAAGATATCATCATCACATAACATTGGATTTACAATATACATGATAGCAAAAGGGGTTTACAACAACATATATGATAATTCACATCATCTACTCATAATCCATTCATAACTCAACCTAATTAAAATGATAATAATCTTGTTAAGATCATCATACTCATAATTTAGAGAAGAAAAGAGAGAGTTTTGCTTTGCTTTAGGGTTGAGAGAATTAGAATTGAATTTGCTTTTCTTCTTTCTTAGTTGGCGGCGGCTCCATTGATTTCCATGACGATGGTATGACGGTAACTATTCTATTTTAATTAGGTTTAGGGTTAGCATTAGGATGTATTTATAGGTGTATGAAGTTATTTAGGACCATTAGATTAACCCTGAATCATGAGAACCAATCAAATGCAAAATCTGCATTTGAGCGAATCGGCCCACGGGTTGACAGCCAAACACCCTGGATTAACCCCTAGTCGACCCAGCGGCGCTCGGGTTGACCTCAAAAATGGGCCGGTTCGGTTATTTCCCCTCCCAATTCGCTGTTTTGAACTTTTTCGCATATTTATTTAATTAATTTTTAAATTTTTATATATATATATATATATCAATATATATATATATATATATATTTCTCTGCGCAACTCATTTCACTTAATTCTTTTCTAAAAATTAAGTATACTTTAATTTGTGAATTTTAATGTTATAAAATTACGGGGTGTTACATTCTCCCCTCCTTAAAGGATTTCGTCCTCGAAATCTCCAAATCAAGAAGAATGTATATCCTACCATCTAATCGTCCATCTACTGAACCATCAAACACCAACATCCATTGTCCTTAAAAGACTTCTAATGCTTTAATGTTTATATGCACAGTGTGTGTATATGTCCATATCTAATGCAAAATTAGGCGGTCTACTGATTCAGTCAACCTCCTTAGTGCAATTCATGATAGTGCCATGCGTCCAATATGTATGCAAAAGATTCGTAATGATACATATTAATTCTATATGCGTGCACAACCATCCACCCGAATACGACAACTATATGATAATACAACCATTATACATCCATTTTACTAAATACATCCATATATATGCAATATGCAATATGAAGTGACTGAGCCGATCTGGTGCCTAATAGTGTGTGTATATGCATCCACGAGCAACCACTAGCAAACACTTGCATCCACTTTGCATCCACCATACATAAAATGTCTCAAACACATGTTTCAACCATAGGATTATCCTAACTAAAGGTCAAAGATACTAGCGAGAGGATATACTAAAGATAAGATAAGTACAAGCTAAGCGATAAAGGAGAAATTAAAGGACATACCCTCAAAAAGAAAAGGGTATCATGAACGCATCTTCTCTTCCGTCTCCCAAGTAGTGTTGCTCTCATCATCTCCCCATTGCACTTTGACTGGTCTGACCTCTCGATTCCGCAACCTCTTGATCTCCGACCCAAGAATGCGCGTAGGAGCTCGTCGAATTGTCGCATCACGCTCTATCTCCACCTCTCTAAGCAAGCTCGGCTCTACCACTTCCGCGGTCTCGTGCAAGCACTTCCTCAAATGTGACACATGGAATACGTCATGTACACCACTAAGTCTCTCGGGCAACTCCACTTTATATGCCATCCGTCCAATCCTCTCCTTAATAGGAAACGGCCCTACAAACCTTGGTGCTAATTTCCCAACGGACCCAAAGCGAACAACGTTTCGTAATGGAGATACTTTGACAAAGACCATGTCCCCAACTTCAAACTCGAGATCTGTCCTCCTCTTATCCGCATAAGATTTCTGCCTATCTTGCGCTGCTTTCATCCTCCTTCGAATCAAGTCGATCTTCTCCGAAGTCTCCCTAATCATATCGGGCCCAAGTAAGATCTTATCCGTAGATTCCCACCAACATGTAGGTGAACGACATGGTCGTCCATATAGAGCTTCAAATGGTGCCATACCAATGCTGGACTGAAAGTTATTATTATATGCGAACTCAACCAATGGAAGATGCTCTTCCCATGTACCCCCAAAGTCTAGGATACATAGCCTCAACAGATCCTCTAGAATGCGATTCACCCTCTCAGTCTGGCCGTCCGTCTGAGGATGATATGCAGTGCTCAAACATAATTGAGTACCTACCGCCTCTTGTAAGCTTCTCCAAAATTCGCTAGTGAAAATAGGATCGCGGTCGCTCACTATGCTAGAAGGAACACTGTGCAAACGAACTATTTCTCGGGCATATACAGAAGCTAACCATGGAGCAGTCCTCTTACTCTTCACGGGAATGAAATGGGCGCTCTTAGTAAGTCTATCTACTATAACCCAAATCCCCGTATTACCCCTCCTCGATCGCGGTAATCCATCCACAAAATCCATCGAGATGCTTTCCCATTTCCATAGTGGAACCTCCAATGGGTGAAGCAACCCACCGGGTTTCTTTTGCTCCGCTTTTACTTGTTGGCACACCAAGCATCTAGCGACATACTCGGCCATGTTTTTCCTCATGCCGGCCCAAAAGTAAACTCTCTTCATGTCTTTGTACATCTTGTCCCCGCCGGGATGATGGTCATCTTCGAACGATGTGCTTCGTCAAGAATAGTCTTCCTTAGGTCATCGTCTTTTGGTACACAAAGTCTACTGTCCCTACGTAAGCAACCCTTATCATCTAGGGTATACCTACGGAGATAGCTTGATGACTCCCCTCCTTTGAGCTTTTCTACTAACTCAACTAACTGTGGGTCGTCTCGCTGTGCCTCGCCAATCCGTCCCAAAAGCGTAGGTCTGACCTCCAAGGATGCTAGCAAACCGGGTACGAAGTCAACGGAAGGTCTAAAGCCAAACATCGAAATGAATTCTAAACTTTGCCGCTCAACAAACAAAGGACTTAAGGATAATCTTTTTCTACTTAAGGCATCGGCCACCACGTTACCCTTGCCAGGGGTATATGCTATCTCAAAGTCGTAGGACGCTAAGAACTCCATCCACCTTTGCTGCCTTAAGTTCAAGTCCTTTTGAGAGAATAGGTATTTTAAAGATTTTTGGTCAGTGAATAGTTCGAATTTGTCGCCAAGAAGATAATGACGCCAAGACTTAAGCTCGAAAACAATAGCGGCCAACTTTAGGTCATGTGTGGGGTAATTCTTCTCATGCGCTCTCAACTGCCTTCCACCATAGGCTATTACCCTGCCCTCTTGCATTAAGACTGCGCCTAGTCCTGTCCCACAAGCGTCAGTATAAATAGTAAACAGTTTACTCCCGCCTGGCAATACTAAGACTGGGGCTGAAGTCAAAGCTCGCTTCAAACGTTGGAATGCATCATCACAATCTAAGTCCCATGTGAAAACTAGGTTCTTCTTCGTCAAGCGTGTCAATGAAGCTGATATCTTTGCGAAGTCTTTGATAAACTTCCTATAGTAGCCAGCCAACCCCAAGAAACTTCTCACTTCGGTAGCATTTTTAGGAACCTTCCAATCTTGGATGGCCACCACCTTCGCGGGATCTACAGCTATCCCTTCTTTGGAAACCACGTGCCCCAAGAACCGTACTTCTTCCTCCAGAAGTGACACTTAGAAAATTTAGCCTTAAGGCTATGCGCTCGTAGGGTCTCCAACACTTCCCTGAGATGTAGGGCATGCTCTTCTTCATCTTTAGAAAAGATCAAGATGTCATCTACAAAGACTACCACGAATTTGTTAAGGTACTCCCTAAACAACCTACTCATCAAATCAACAAAGTATGCGGGGGCGTTTGTCAAACCGAAGGGCATCACTAGCCATTCATAGAAACCGTCCGGAGTCCTAAAGGCAGTCTTGTCAATGCTATCCTCAGCCACTCTCAACTGATGGAAACCAGTGGCTAAGTCCAACTGCTAAAACACTAAGGCGCCAACTAACTGATCGAAGAGATCGTCAATCCTCGGCAGTGGGTGTTTGTTCTTCTTAGTAAGCTTATTAAGTTCTCTATAGTCCACACAAAGTCTAAGGGACCCATCCGCCTTCGTGGCAAATACTGCTGGAGCACCCCACTCCTATATACTTCGTCTTATGAACCCCTTCTCAAGCAACTCCTTCACTTGCTTACCGAGTTCCCTCCTTTCACGTGGAGCCATGTGGCGTACTGGCAAAGATACTGGTTTCGCATTATCCATAAGATATATTCGAAAATCTATCTCCCGCTTCGGAGGCAAGCCCTTCACCTCCCCAAACACATCCGAGTATTCTCGGACCACTCTAACAGATCGTAGATTTTCCTCAGATGCGTCAAGCGATTCTAGATAACTTAGCATAACCGAATTTATGGGATTACAAAAGATTTCGAGAGTGTTGCCAAGGCGAGTCACGAGCCTAACTACTCTCCTTTCACAATCAAGAACGGCCCCATTTCTGGATAACCAATCCATTCCTAAAATTAGCCCATAGCCCGTGAAGCCCAACACATAAGCATCACATCTAAATTCAACGCTAAGTATGGAAATTTTCAAATCCAAACACATCATAGACCAATAAGCTGAGCCCCCAATTGGATTCAAAACAACTAAGGGATCCTCTACTAAACTGGTGTTTAAGTGCAGTGATTCAACTAATGATGTAGAGATAAATGAATGCGATGCGCCCGAATCGAATAGGGTACGGACAGGATGACCAAACAGAAAAACTAAGCTTTCAACAGAAATGGTTCTACCTCGTTCTTGCAGCGGTGGGACCGCGAGAGCCTGAACTTGTACCCTTGCCTGCCCTGGTGCAATAAGAGCCTGCACCTGTCCTCCCGAGGTAGCTCCTGCCCTCTGCCACTTCTTTGGGCAGTCCTTCACTAAATGTCCCGCATCGCCACAATGAAAACAGCCTGTCTTCTTTTTCTTTCGGCAATCCTTGCTGAGATGGCCTGGTGTCCCACAGTTAAAACATTTCTTCTTTCCCTTGCAGTTATTGACTTTACCACACTTCTTGTTTTGCTGTTGTGGTTTCTTCTGATCCCCCTTCTTCTCGGGTGCCTCATCAGCTTTAGCGCTTTTCTCCTCATGCATGAGCGCCATTTCTACTAACTTCTCAAAGTTGGCCCCCATAGGGATGTGGGTCATAGCCAACCCTTGCAATGGTTCATTAAAGCCATTCACGAACCTCAGTGCCTTCTTCTCCGACGTGTTCACTAAGTCCAAGCCAAACCTTGCTAACTGATTAAATTTATTGACGTATTCTTTCACTGATGAGCTTCCTTGCTTCAATGTCAAGAACCTTTCCATATATAGATTTTCTTCCGCCCTTAAGAGAAACTTCGCCTCGAACCTACGTCTGAAAGTCGCCCAAGAGTCAACACGGCGCTCCCCATTATTGACCTCCCACCAAAACGAGGCCTCTCCCTTCATCAACCAAGCTGCTAATCGAACTCTCCTCCCTTCTTCTACTTCAAAGACTTCTAGTAATTCTTCCACCTCCCTAAGCCAATCTCTAGCTTCCACAAACGTTTCTGACCCTTGAAATGGTTTTCCACCCATAGCCTTGAATTCCTTGCATGTCTTTGCAAAAGTATCTACGCGAGGAGGAGGAGGAGGAGGAACGGGTGCAACTGGTGGTGGAGAAACATTGGCTGGACCTGCAGCGGCCCTGGCCTCTAATAACCTCCTATACCATCCTGGTATCGTTACACCGTCGGGTAGATTAAGATCTTCAGCCATGATGAAACGAAAAAGGAAAGATTCAGAATGGAGAATTCGAAAGATAAAGATATGGGCTATTGGGGATTATGTTTTTTTCTTAAAAACTTTTCTCTTTAAATTTCTCATTAAAACATGTTTTTGAAAGAACTTCTTTCAAAAATAACTATTTTTCTAAAGTATTTTTATCTGTTCTAGTAACCTTAAGCTCTGATACCACGTGTAACACCCCACGTCCATTAATGTCACTCACGAAGGGAATGCATTAACTTCCATGGAGGTTATAAGTGAATATAGAACAGAAAAATTACAACAAGACAGATAGTAAATAGTACTTGGAAATCTAAAACTTCATTTTATTGCAGCGGAAATTAAACATGTTTGTTACATCATAAAACCATAGATCATAACCAAGTACAATATCCATTTTCATAAAAACAAAATACATAATCCCATTACATAAATAGACATTAAAAAGATATCAAGCTGGACTTTACTTCAACGGTCCAAGCTTTCCAAAGAGAGATGAAGCAATTCAATCAAACTCCACTAGAGCTGGGCCCAACCTGAGGACCTGGAGGGGGAAAGAGGATAGAAATAGAGGGGGTCAGACATAAAGTCTGGCGAGTATGATAATTCTAACAATACTATTATAAAAATAACTAGACTAAGGCATAAGCTGGAAGACAAGTAAATGTCTATGAACTCTTAGGAAGATAAAGATAGCGTTTAAGATAACGTAAAAGATAACGGTAAAGGCACACCTAATTACTAACGAATGATTACTGCACCGCACATTACTACACTGCACCACACCAGTCACCCTATTGTTTGATCCCACTTGATTCACACAGAAACTTTATAAATAGCCTTACGTGCCCCTAGCTGACTACATAGGTGCCGTCTGCCCCTATCTCCACCAGGTGTACCCCACTACCCACTTTCGATCGGCTCCCTACTCGTAGATACTCGTGCTGGCCCCACAGTGGGGTGTATCACTCCCCTAAAGTGGCAACACGATACAACTTGAGAATGCACGGCTTATACCTACACGATGCAACAACGTCTTACCTACCAGCCCGGGTCCACACACGCATACGAAACCCGTTGGACTTGCGTTGCCACCGCTCCCCGTTTTGGCCTCTTACAGTCAAAACCAGCATGCGTGTCCCGACCTCGACTTGGGTTGAGCCCACAAAGATACTTTGGGATACTGGTCGAAATGGGCCCCGACAAGCTACCCACCTAAGCTTGTCACTAGTTTATACCACTTAACCCTCTTAGTCATGTTCATTTACATGTGTGTTTGGTTAAGTCTTACTAATCGTATTTCACATGCCACTAAGGGCACCCCCTAGATTCCTCATGCCACCCAAGGCACCTACTTAACCCCCATGTCCCACCTTACATGTTTATCTGGTTAAGTATTTCTTAATTCATTCAGGCCATAACCTCATAAAGACCTCTCATATTAGACTGACATTTATGGCAGTAGGATTTGCCGGGCGGGTCCGGGCAGTCTTACACCATAAAAGAGTCTAACCTCGTGTCTTTACAACCGTTATGCTTTAGTTTAGGCCTAGGACCTCTCACATTGGGCTGACATTTGTGACCACTGGATTTGCCGGGCGGGTCCGGGCAGGTTTACATCACAAACGAGTCCAACCTCGTGTCCTAAGCATTGATTAACACTTAAAATCTTTTACTCCAGTTTTAATAATTCCCTATTCAAATTATTAATTAAGTCAACTTTTAATGATGTCCATAATTGACTCAATTATGGCCATCCACTTATGGCATGCAAAATCATATCAATTGCACCCCAACTTTTTAATATTAAATCCTTAATATTACCCCTACCCCACGTTTATACGTTCGCTTATTCAAGGCATAATATAGGCTAGACTTGTATAGTCTAACACCTAGCACAAAGATAAATTATCACAACATATAGACAATTAAAATAAACCTAATCATAATAGGGGTGAAACTTGCATAAACTACACATGTTAAGGATCAAAAGGTGTCAACTTGTTAAATGTCTCAATTTACATGATATGATCATAGCCCAAATCTATACATAAACTTGCATATGGGGTTTTTAGGCAACATAATGATGGTGTGAACTAGCATAGGATATCACATATGTCATAGCATAATTCTAGATGTCATAATAGATGTCTTGGCATATGTTCATAACTTTTCTAATCAATCTAACTTGCATATGTGACTTGTCATATAGATCAACATAACCCAAACATGATGATTTAATTAATATGAACTAACTAGCATAGACGGTAACATCATGGCCTTTTTAACATGTATGATTCATCACAACTTAGCATAGAAACTTTCAACATACATAACATCATCATAGCATGATTTACAACATATAAGATATCATCATCACATAACATTGGATTTACAATATACATGATAGAAAAAGGGGTTTAAAACAACATATATGATAATTCACATCATCTACTCATAATCCATTCATAACTCAACCTAATTAAAATGATAATAATCTTGTTAAGATCATCATACTCACAATTTAGAGAAGAAAAGAGAGAGTTTTGCTTTGCTTTAGGGTTGAGAGAATTAGAATTGAATTTGCTTTTCTTCTTTCTTAGTTGGCGGCGACTCCATTGATTTCCATGGCGATGGTATGACGGTAACTATTCTATTTTAATTAGGTTTAGGGTTAGCATTAGGATATATTTATTGGTGTAGGACGTTATTTAGGACCATTAGATTAACCCTGAACCATGAGAACCAATCAAATGCAAAATCTGCATTTGAGCGAATCGGCCCACGGGTTGATAGCCAAACACCCTGGATTAACCCCTAGTTGATCCAGTGGGGCTTGGGTCGACCTCAAAAATGGGCCGGTTCGGTTATTTCCCCTCCCAATTCGCTGTTTTGAACTTTTTTGCATATTTATTTATTTAATTTTTAAATTTATATATATATATATATCAATATATATATATATATATATATCAATATATATATATATATATATATTTCTCTGCGCAACCCATTTCACTTAATTCTTTTCTAAAAATTAAGTATACTTTAATTTTGAATTTTAATGTTATAAAATTACGGGGTGTTACAGGTTCTCGAACAATAATCCAACCGGTCTCTCCATATTGACAACGAGATTGGCAAACACATCGATAGTCGGTTCTTTAACTATCGAAGAAAAATAAACAAACATCCGTTCAAAACATGAAACAATCACTGGACCTTTTAATATATTATCATTTCAAATTCCTATTTTCTTTATTCGAGAAAATATTTCTTATTCCAGTTAGAAAACATCTATATTAACGAATCCTTATTTCTATATTCAGAAAATATACTTTATTAACATCGGAAAATATTTTCATATTCCATTCCTTAATTCCTCCTTGACCAATTCATTTCATTTTCTATTTGGGAAAATTATTTCAAAAGCCTTTAAACAAACGCGATGTTATAAAAAATCGTTACTATAACTCAAACCATAAATCATTCGTTAACTAATGGTATCACTAACCAATCCTTGCCACCGAACCTTAACCATTTCTCCGTCAATCATGACGTCAGTCAAGTTGGGGTGTAATTACCTCTCAGACCTTAACTGAACGACATTCTTAACTTCGAAATAGTCAAAGCTCACAACTTTAACTGAAACATCACTTACACGACTCTCGGATTCGATCTAAGAACACACTTCCTTTACAGAAAAATATTGATTATAACGGTAACGTTATAATCGCTGTTTCCAAATATTTAGTTTATAAAATATTGCTTTTTAACCACAGCGTTACAATCGCTGTCTAAAATTATAGAACATTTATTTTAACAATAGCGTTAAGATCACATTATAACGGCAGCGTTAAAAATTGCTGTTTAGAATTTACAAAAAACATTTACTATAACAATAGATTATAATCGTTGTATAAATTTACAAAACATTTATCATAGCAGTAGCATTATAACCGCTATTTTCAAATATTTGGTGTATAAAAATATAACTTGTACTTATTAATTTCAATTATTAAGTAATTAATTAAATGATTAAATTTGGTTCAAGAAGGAAAGTAGAAATAACTACTTTCCTAAATTCGATATAATCAAATTCCAATAACTCTTTCTCGAATAATCTATATTCGATCATATTCCGAACTACAGAATTTATCTTCCATTTCACATTAATTCAAATTCCCAATTCCCTTCTAAATTCATGCTTTCCAAATCTTTACGTTATCACCAGTTACTTTATATTCCACATTTTGAAATAAAACTTATCGTTTCCTTTTAAATTGATTCCCCTTTTCCCTATCTCATTCAAACTCCAATTTGGACTCATATTCAAATCTGAATTTCCATTATATATATTTTATTTGCAAAAATTTTGCTCTAAACCATTATTTACTTTGATTCTAAATATATTTCTTTCATGTACAATCATTTGGTTTCGTTCTTATAAATGTTCCTTTAAACCCAAATTCTATCTATACTTCTGTTTACAAATGTTTTATAAAAACTAACTTTTAACTTCAAACATTTATAATTTCATTTATAATCCCCTTTAAAATCACTAAGATCAAATCCAATTACAACTATTGGTTTCAAGACCAATTTCCTTTTTTCCATATAAATTCAATTTAATCCAATGACAATATTTTACTAAATTTATAACAGATGTTTATAATCAACTTCTTGTTTTATTTACTAAAACAAGTTCCTAACTTCAAGTCCATTCAAAAATTCAATTCTTTACTTTTGTAACTAAATTTCCCTTTCTATATTTCAAACCCCTTTTTTTATATTTGAAAATAATTTATGGTATTAAAATACCAAATTTCTAGGGTTAGGGAATTCAACACAACATAATTTATCACAATAAACAATAATATAAATGTTGAGGAACCCAGTTGGGTCCCTCCAACCTGTTTCCCTGCATCCACAGGTGTTAATCAGCATCAATAATATTATTTCACATCAATATGAAATATCAGAACTAATCATTGATCAACGATGTAATCATATAAACCAATTTTACCACTATTCAACCAAGCAACCATCACACAGTATTAAAATTATTATAAATAAAATTTAAAATTCGTTTGTATATAAAAATATATATATATATATATAAAAACGAAGCAGAGTTAGTGAGTTTACTCACCTTGGTTCGCAGTTGATGATTCTGCTTTAGTTTCGTTTAAAATCAAACAGTCAATTGATTTTATCACGAGATTCCATCAGCTTTGTTCTCCGCCATATCAACTCTACAACGGAGAACTCATCATATGATTTTAACATGACCGCCATCCAATTCTGTTAATATGCGTAAGGGTTATCAATAATATACGTTCATGGTTTAATCAAATAATTAAATTCCCTTACTTATGTTATTAATAACTAATTACAATCTTAAGGGTTAACGACCGATTTTTGTTTAAGCATGAGAAGTTGAAATACGTTAAAAGATGAAGTAAATTGAAAGTATTTAATTATATAATTATAACCTAATCCTAATTACCATGTTAAACGCTATTTTATGCTTCTTAACCCCTTGGCATAACTCTTCTTCTTCCCATCGGTAAGGCCTCATTCTAATCTCCATGCCCAGCAAACAAAGGACAACGTTACTCTTCTTACCATACTTTTTTTCCTGACATGGGCCTTGATATTCGTGTCAGCCCAACGCCACCTATAGAACCCAAGACCCATCAACGGGCCTCCACCCATAAACGTCCACAACATCAAGGAACAAACTCAGGCCTCCTTGCTAACAATACAGAACTTTCGGTTCTGTTCTTTTCTTCTTTTCTTTTTTTTTCTTTTTTCTTTTTTTTCCACGATTATCACTTCCGCATCTTGCCACTAAAACCCGTAACACCTGTACATCACCTTGTGAACACCGACTTTTCCTTCTCCCCCTTTCTTCTTGCTCACTTCATAGTTCACCACAACTATATTTTCTCACTTCCCTCATTTCATATATTTCCAAAAACCTGTCCTGTGGCGACCCAAACTTCCCCATGAAGGAAAGCCCGGATTGCTTCGAGAACACGACAAATCAGAACACAAACAGAAGAACATTTCATTGCTTATTACAACAATTCCATCAGAATACAAGAATATACAGAGTATGAATAAATATTACGCAGAAAATATCTGAGATTTAAATTACATTTAAATACATCGCAGCGGAAATAATACAAAACACAACTAGAAGAGATATACGGATACAGAGCTTTTCGGATATCGTTCCAGCTGTAAATCAGGATCCTGTGAATATAAATCGGCAAAACCAAAACTACTATCTGCCCGTGCAGAAAATAGGGGCAACCAGAGTTTAGGTTAAAACAATAAACTCCAGGTCAGTCATTTGACTGGTGTGAGAACTAATATAGTTATTAATCTTTGTTTTTAAAGTTAGGTAAATCAAGGGACCACGCCGTATAACACGGAACGGGTTTCCTCCCAAGGATACTAGTGCATAAAACATACAACAAAATGCTAAACAAAGAACAATGAAGCTATTATAAGGCCCAGGTCCCATCACACAATGCAACGCAAGCCAGAGGATAGGGTTTTCCCTTATAATAGCCAAATATGCTTGATACGTAAAATTTCATCTTATATTATTACTATAACTGAAGAAAACAACTTCAAATATAAATATATCAATCATAAACGGCATGGGTACCATATATCATGTCGCCAATACTAGGCTCTACAATCAAAACCGCAAAATTTCATATTTGGAAATTGGATTTCCATCATGGTGGCTCCTGATTAAAAAGATCGATCGCGTAGTGCCATCCACAACGGCTTACCTCTCAGCAAGAGAAAACACCGTAATGCACATCCGCACTTTCGGTAAATCGAGTATCACTGCGGCTTACATCTTGGCGAGAGAAAACACCGCTTACCCTATCACTCTGAGCACTAAGCTCAATCTCGGTCGACCGAATACACGACACCACTAAGGTGCCCATCCACTAAAAAAGCATACTGATCAAACCATCAGGTTACCACCATACGGGGGTGTGAGGCTCGCGAATCAACGCTATACACAAAGCGGCGTTATATTAAAGTTGTGCTTTGATCATCAACCACAAGACTTTGCTTTTCAACAGAAGCCTTGATCATTTGCCACTTAGGCATGCCACACAGGCAATTCATGCCATGCGATTGATATCAATAAATATATAACCTCTGAGCTCGTACGTCTCAGATAAGGGCATTAAGAAAGAGAATAAATTCTCCGCCGCCAAACAGATATATATTTAATAGAAATCAATCATACATAATAAATTCCAATGTCAGACACACAGTCCATTTACAAGTTCGTTCTGGGTCTGAATGAAACCGGAGGCACTTTCCTCGCATATCCGTCTACCTCCGAGTACGTCCGGACGGCTACCACTTTAGCCCCCTTCAAGGTAGCTACTCCCATCGTGAGCATCAGTAGCACCCTTCCATTTGATGTGAAGATCGTCGGTCGTGCACCGTCTTCAATCTCTTCGACTCGTCGTCGAATCAGTTATTCAGAATGGGTTATACCCGGACTTTCTGAATAACTCGCGTATCTTAATCAACAAGTGCTATAAAACACAATATACGCCTCATTCCAATTCATAATATTCTTTTATTCAAATATTCACACTCCTAGGGAAAGGTTCCCATTAATTTTATCAAGGATAAATTCTTTTAAATTTATTCTTTAATCTTCCTTTGGATATCATTTCAAACCATATTATGGTTTTCCAAACTAGTCGGGATTAGCGAACCACACCGAAGTAATTATTTATTTTATTTCCCAATTCCAACCTATTCATCCCATGGAGCAAAACTGTTATTACCCCCATAACTAACACCACAGTGTTATCGGCAAATTCAATTACCATTTCACTTTCAAATCTGATTAAAGATTTAACTATCGCTAGGAGTAAAACCGGTGATACTCCCCTTTCGATCATTTCCAAATTTTGATAATTTAAATTATCAATTCACATTTCAATCTAATTACTAATTCATTAAAACTCCTTTTACTGGGTTAAAGAACTAATGTCATTTAAAACACAGTCCACGATAAACATAAATCACATTCTATTTATTATCGGGCTAAAGAACAAGTGTTATTTAAAACACCTTTCACGGTAATCCCATAAATCAATTCTAATTTAATTCCAATTAAATATATTTGAAATTCTGGTTATTTAAAACTCATTTCAAATTCAATTTATTTATTTCAAATATTGATTTTAATTCTAGTTCAAAACTAGTTCATTTAGATAAAAATCTATTTTTATCTTTTCAAATAAGGAATTTTTCATCCCAGTTTTTCCCGGATCATTTCTTTTGATTTTACACAAATTATAGATATTTTTAATAATTTTATCATGGCGCGTACAGTCGATATCCATAAACGGCCATCGAACTGCACTTACATCAACCTTTTCCAAAATTGATTTGGACATAATTCCAAATCCGACCGTTAGATTTCAAATTTCTAATATTCATTGGAAAGCTCTTTTTGATACGAACCCATCGGTTCCAGTTTTAGGAGAATCCGACGGTCGGATCTCCCGTAATGTTCTTTCGAAGTTAATGGTCGAAATTCGCGAACTGCCGCGGCGTGGCGCGTTCTATTCAGGCCATTATATATATATATATATATATATATATATATATATATATATATATATATATATATATATATATATTTCATCGATTTCCTTTTGAAACGTAATTTATATATCTTTTTAAATTCGTTTTCAAAACGATTTCAACTTCAATTTAAATTCAAATTAAAATTGAATTTTTCCTTATAAAATCGTTTTAAATTCATTTCAAATTGATTTCAATTCAAATAAATTTTTAATTCAATTTCAGTTCGTTTTCAGTTCGATTTGAATTCCTTTCAATTCGAATTCATTTCGATATCCAGTTGCTCTTTTATTTAATTCAATTTCAATTTGATTACCATTCGATTTGAATTCACTTCAATTCGAATTCATTTTATATTCAATTCAATTCGAATTCATTTTATATTTAATTCAATTCGAATTCATTTTATATTCGATTCAATTCGAAGTCATTTTATATTCGATTCAATTCAAATTCATTTTCAATTCAATTCCAATTCAATGTGAATTTTAAATCTCTTTTCTATATTCATTATAAAAACGAATATAATCGATATAAATATCGTTCGCGTCAAAATAGCTCATCTTTAATCAACACGGCTTTATATTTTTCAATAACTTCATTATTCTATTCAACAAATGAATGTTTATTCTATTCAACACATGAATCTATATTTCTTTCACCACATGACTAATCTCAACGAATGAGTACCGTCAACACGTGAATCTTTATTTCATAATATTCTTTATTTTCCCAATTGGAATGAGGCCCAATCGATTACCATATAATGTTAATTATCTGGATTCCATACAACACATGTATATAATAGCAACGATAAATAATCAACCATCATCCAAAGTGCACCACACAACTGCAAACGCATTAAATTTATATAATTAACGCTTACACAGTCTGTCGACCAATCGATCGACATACAATTAAATAATTGGGATTAGTGTACGCCGAATATCATCCCAACACCCGTGTTGGGTTTCAAACAATCAAACACAGATTTTATTTGTGCAGTTGGGCGATGTGTAAAATTAATCATCCCAATCAATATCAGTCAATTCAGTGTATATAAACAAATCGTCCGATTCGTTTATAAATATTTATTTTATATACACGTTAAAAATTATATTTTTAACTATAGAATATTTTCCACTATAAAATATTTTATTTCGTTCCACATCACACAATCAATTTTCACAACATAACAACAAAACAAACAAGTCATCCATGGTCTGTGGACGACGGGTGTTGGGTGTTGCTAAGCACCGTCTGCATCCTAGTATATATTTTAAACAAGAAATTTAAAATAAAAGTGAGGAGTTCTCACCTTGGAGATCCACTCCTCCATCATCTATTTCTAAACGGTTCGGATGATGCCAAAAATTTCAATGCGACCCTTTTCTACTGTTCATATTAAAAATCACATTTTTAATATGATGTTTATATATTTCAAAAAAAATCTCGTATTTCTATTTTTAAAAATTCTAACTTTTCACTTACAAAAATATATCTTTTTATCGCTAATTGCTATATATAAAAAAAATCATATTTTATTATTCTTATCATGTAAAAACTATATTTTTATATTTCATTTTAAACAATAAAAATCCAATTTATACATGTCATTCATATGAATAAAAATTATATTTTCACCTCGCTAAAAATTATTTTTTCATTCTCGTTGTTACATATATATATATATATATATATATATATAGTCTCTTCTTTGTATGTTATTCATATATAAATAAAAATCACGTTTTTATGTTTCTAAAAATATTTTCATACCATTCATATGAAAAATCAAATTTTGACATGCTAATTATATAAACCAAAATCTCCTCTTTTACATTGTAAAAATATAATCTTTTACTCTATAAAAATATAAACTTTACAAAATTAAAAATATAATCTTTACTGATAAAAAAATTAAATCTTTTATACTCTACATACATGTATATATATATTGAAAATCATAACTTCATATTTAATAAAAACTATAGCTTTCAACTCTATAAAAATCATGTTTTCAGTTTTAAAAAAAAACAATACTCCATGCAAAATGAAAATACTAAAATGAAATAATCAAAATAAAGAACTTACTTTTGTTTTTTTCCTCCTTGTTCGTAGAGGGAGGGGGGTTTCTGGACGTTGACGGAAGTGGAGGGGGGGGGGCAGGTGTAACAACCCGTATTTCGATAACACGTTAAAACAAGAAATCAAGGCAGAATTAAATTTTAAAATTGGAATCAGGTAAAACGGACTTCACCATTGTGTTTGTCTCGGAAAAATACGCGAAATAGAATCCGAGTTTTCGAAAATCGGAGTCCGTATGACCAAGATATGGCCAGAACAAGTTTTCAGCAGTTTTCAGGCAGACTGGCCTGGTGTCGACAGCCCTGTCGACTTGGTTGTCGACTTGCACCCCCTAGTGTCGACTTGCCTGTCGACTTCCCCCCTGTACAGGTCAACTTTTTCGTCCTGGGGCGGCCCAGAACCCATTTTTGAGGCCCGGGATGGGTTTTGATGGCCCTGGTTGACTCTAGGGTTGATTTTAAGGCCCTAAATGGTTCCTACATGTGACTTCTTCCCCAAGACATGCTTTAAAGGCTAGGATTGGTTCTAGGGTTTATCCTATGGCTAAAACTATCCTAGTCTTCTATAAAAAGACTCCTAACCCTCTCCTAAAACCCTCATTATTCATTCCTACAACTGAACTATGCCAAAATGATTCTTGATCATGGCCTCCACTCAAATCCCTAGCCTCCATCCTCTTGTCATAAATTCTATCTTCATTCACATGAGAGATTACATGATCATATGAGTGATTTCAAGTTTGTATGAGGGCTTTTAAGTTGCATTCAAGCCAAAGATGCAACCTTTCTTCTTCAAATATTGGATTTTTATTGGATTTTGCTCATGGGTTTTATTGGAGCTTGTTGATTTGGGGTTTTTGGTGTTGCTTGAATGGCTTCGTCTCAACCTTTTTATTTTATGTTGATTTGTGCCTTCATAGAAATGTAAGCCCTTTCCCTACTCTTAGATATTAACTATGAAGTTAAATGTTCATGTTGCAAGTTTGGGTTTGATCATTGAGAATGATACATGCTATCATGTCATACAAGTTTATGAAGTCATTATCTTGATCTTGTGAGCTAAAAGCTACAACCTTTATGTTGAAATGTTGCATTATTCAACATGAGAACCTTCATAACCTTTATGTCAACTTGCATATGAAGTCATAACCCTTATATGATGATATATGCGAGTTACTAGTCATCATTCCATGTCTTTTGTCACCATGATTCGCTTATGTGCCAAGTTTGGGTTTATGCATGTTTTTGAGGCTTAAGAATGTAACATGCAAGTTAATGAACACATTTCTGCCTCATTTGCCACCATGATTAACTTGTGGCTTAATATCCATTTTTGTCATGCCTTTGCCAAGTCTATTCTTTTAATCCATTACGTTGTTGCGAACGTATATGCGAGTTTAAAAGCGTTGGGTTATGTTATGGGAAATTTCTAATGACATGAAAATACAACTTGAAAACATGACATGTAAGTATGCTTGAAAATATGAAATTGGAAATTTACCTATTAAGTTAGGTCTACCCATACTATGGAATTGGGAATTTACCTATTGAGTTAGGTCTACCCATATTCTTAAGAAAACTTGAATATGAACATGACACTAGACTAAACATGAAAGTGACCAACTCGAGGTTGGGTTGAGTTTGCAACATAAAGCTACCCGGAACCGACCGGCCTAACTAGTAGTTGCAAACAATAGGACCCAATGTGAGAAGTTGGTCATGTTGTGCTTGAACCCGAGGTTAGACCAAGTTGTGGTGTAAAGCTACCCGGAACCGACCGGCTTAACTAGTAACCACAGCAAAGTCTAATGTGAGAGGTTGGGGTGCATTAAGTAATTAATGCCACATGATAGGGTTAAGTTAATTTGATTAATGACTCTTAACCAAATATGACATGGATAAATGGGTTAAGTAAATTGATTAGGCTAATGATACTTAACAAAACATGACAAGGTTGGGTAGGTTAAGTAACTTGATTTGCCTAATGACACTTAACCATTTTTATACGACTAGTGGGCGGGGTTAGGTTAACCAACACTTAACCAAACCAACACGCGAATTTGATACGGTTAATTAAGCTTTCCTAATTACGCTTAACCGTATAATACAGTTAGGGGATGTGGTTAAGTTAATCTAGACTTAACCCATCCAATTCAGTGATTTTGAAGTGGTTAAGTTAACCAACACTTAACCAATCTAACTCAGTAATTTTGAAGTGATTAAGTAACCTATACTTAAACACTCCAACTCGGTTATTTGATAAGGTTAAGTTAACCAATACTTAACCAATCTGACGTAATAACATGATAAGGCTAAGTCACGAATCGTTTGAATACACTTGACCAATTTGACTCAGTAATTTGATAGGGTCAAGTTAATACATACTTAACCAACTTGAACATGGTTTGTAGGGTTAAGTCTTGGACTTGGATACTTAGCCAATTTTGACATGATTTGTAGACGGGATTAAGTCATGAACTTAAGTGACACTTAATCCATTATATAAACCCTAATTCGGAGAATTAGGTGGATAACCGTAATTAACAAGAATAACGGGAATAAGGCTAAGTGGTAAACCTTAGTTGAAGAATAGCTAAGTAATAATTCTTAGTCAAGGAGATTTGGACCAGTTCATAGATAGATGAGTAACCTGATACGGTAGGTCATCGTTTAAGCACACGAGTAGGAGCAAGTTATCTGATTCAGATAAAGGCTCCAGCGAAATGGGTAACGAAGCAGCGGCTTCGGGGAACGTGAGGATATTCTTGGTATCCCTCTGTGAGCTGTCAGGTGATCATACTAGGCTCATGAGAGGTTAAGGTCTGCGTTAGAAGAACCAAGAGTATGCCTTGGGTGCTATACGAGCGACCTAAAGACGGGGATGGATAGGGGATAGTCGACGATACACGGTCGTGCCCTAGATAGCATTTCGTCAGGCTACCTACCATCTTTGGTCAAGCGTGTACGTACGGAAAGGCAGAGAACACCCAAAAGACCATAATTGCTATCTAATTATGGTTGCGGTAGGGCTAGATTGTGGGTTGGCCAGTAGTGTGTTCTCATACAGGATTTATCCTGTCTTGTCTTTCGCTAGTTGAGGGAGTGGTCTCGTGGGACCATAGCCACGTATAGAAAAAAACAGACCTTAGCATCTGCATCGGCAGATAAATCAAAAGCTCCCGACCGAGTCCTGTATTTCTTGATCTGCCCTGTGACAGGACTCGGATGGCATGATGTGATACATGTGCATACAGTCATGGAAAAACGATTCACGATGAATGCGTGGGAAAAAGGGCGCGGTTGACGGTTAGCGTAATCCCTAGTGGCCCTAGGTAGTTGGACCCAAACCGAGATACGAAAACGTGCAATAGGTAAGCATAATCCCTAGTAGTCCTAGGTAGCATAAGTCCTAGTTGTACAAACAGTGATTCATATGAAAGAACCTAACTAGACCTAGGGTAACAGTCCAAAACGATCTTAAGGATCATGGAATTACGTTGGAGTAGTATAGAACCTCATGGGGAAGCCCGTACGGTCTACGGCAAGGGACTGAACATTTACATGGAAAGAAACATACGAGTTGGGTAACCTATATATGCGATATATTAGGTTGACATGGACCATTACACGACTTTTGAGTAAGGGTCATTCATGGTTAACACATGATACGGTAGGGATACTAGTACGGTAGGTGCAGAGCTAAAAGACAGGATAGATACCATGGAATGTTATACGTGATAGATATCTTGGGGATATTATACTTGATAGGAACCTGACGAAGGGATATCTTGTTTTATCTTGACATCGTAATTTATCATGACACCTTAGTTTATCTGAGTTCAGTAGTTCATCCTGTTATTTTGATTTAGCTTATCTATCTTGTCATCATGCTTATGTTCATCTCAGTTTCTCATGTCAGTTAACTTTACTAGTTTTTATGCTGATAGTAGATAGGGCTTACTCAGTCTTTTTGACTGACCCGTTTTGTTTCGCTTCTTTTCTTCCGTTTCCCCCTAGGTTACAGGGAGGAAATAATGTTGTTTAGTACAGACTTCTTCTGCTTGAAGGTCATCATGGATGGCTTGGACTTTTCTTGGCTATGGCTACTTTACTGTTTTTTTGGGGAATAATTTATGAAAAAGCTTTTATGCTTCTTTACTATTGCAAGACAGGTTTTGATGTACTCTGATGTAAAAGGCTCTAGACCTTATTTATCATTGTTATCAAAGATTGATTTTACTTCCGCTATTTTATATGTTCTGTCTTGTGATATTTCTGTGCATGTTTACCAATAATGCCCCTCTAAAGCTAGTGCATTCCCTTGCGAGTGACCCTGGCGGAGGCGGGGTGTTACAGCAGGCGGAGGTGGTGGTTCGTCAGAGCAAAACGAGGGGGCGTGCGACCTTCGATATGAGCGAAGGGGGAGGGCGTGCTGTGTTCGATCAGATTGAAGCGGGTCGGCGAGAAGTGTTCGATTGGAGCGAAGGGCGATCGACGCGCGGCTGGTGGCACGATATGAGGAGGGCGGTCAGCGAGATGGCTGGTGGCACGATTTAGGACTGCGCCCTCTTTTTTTTATCTCAATTGACTTTTTAGAGAGAGTAAAGGGGCCAAGGCCTTTAAATAAAAATATATTTATTTAAATATTTAATTCCATAAAGTAACTTTTAATTTCGACCTCGAAACGTGTAACGACCCGGCTTTTTGCACGGTTTTCGCCGGTAATTAAACCAACTTAAACCGTTCATAAAGACGGATTGTTAGGGGTACTTACACATTTGCACAAAATAAAAAGAACTTTTCCATTATCATTACAATAATATTACATCAGAGTTACAAGAGATACATCAGAGTACATCGATTACACAGCGGAAAAGATACTAAACTCAGCGGAAGAATGTGAATGCTCCAAGTCATAATAGCTTCAGCTAAAACCAGAATCCTGCTCCAACCAACTTCAAGGCTAAATCTGTGAACCAAACTACTAGGCTGCCCATGTAAAAATTATGGGAACCCAGAGTTTAGGTGAGGGAACAATAAACTCTAGGTCAGTCGTGGGACTGGTGTGAGAACTCAAAACAGTTACTACTTAAGATTCATTTTAAAGTTGGGTAATTCAACGGACCACACCGCTAATGCGGAACGGGTTTACTCCATATGAATTCCCGTGCATAGAAATTCGCAATGACTTTTGAAAAATGAAACTACCATAAGGTCTCGCGGCACACACACAATGTAAATGCACACATGGGCGAGATTTCTCCTTATGATAGTCAAAAATGCTTGATACGTGAAAATCCTCTTCCAATACTATAATATAGTGTGAAAAATCATTTCGAAAGTAAATGTATCAATCTTAGCCAGCATAGGTACCTTATACTATACTGACGTATGGTATACAACTATAACCGTACAGGCTCGTAGCGTAGATTGGTTTTCCGACAATGACCAGGCAAAGGAACTTCCTTCCTAACCGAATTTTGAACACCTCTAGAGGGATGCCCGAGGATCAACTAATGCTCCTCATGCCAACACAAGGTCGGGTTACCCCTTAACTGGGTAACTTAGAGTACGCCTGAGAATGTCATCTCCCGGTCGTGACCGATCTTTCCGAGCGTGCTTCAACAACAACCACAAAAGTAGATGCTTTTACCACATAGGTTAATACCTGGGCTCCATACCATAGTACACCTTTTATTTAGAAGGAGACAATACCCCATAACCTTGCCGCATTTCTTCCTGTCTTGGCCATTTACCGGGTTGTAAGGCTTGTTAATGGATAATGTGGCATACTTAAGATATGTGGTGAGCTATAGATGATCAAAGTAGTTAAGATAACTGATTTGTAACGATTTTGTAACATTTTTGAAGCACTATTGTAACGCTTTCTTTGAAAACAACCTATTTTGAAGTATTTAACCCGCGAAATGTTTTCCGAACTATAAGTAATCATTTGCAAATGATTTGTTGAATGTTTTCAAAGGTTTAAAAATATTGAAAATAATTTGTTTGGAATTTAAATTGATTTATTTAATAATTAAATGTGTTTTTCAATTTAAATAATTGGATATGGTTAGAGATAAATCTTCGGATGGTTGATATTAATTCGGTAGATGATGATTCTTAATATTTGAGGAATTTAAAAGGTAGTTCACCATTATTCCACTTATATTGTGATTTGGATATCGAGATTAATATTGAATATAAGTTGATGGTATTTCTATCCAGATCTAAGGTCAAAGAGTTGGATAAATCTTTAAATTAAGATACGAGTTTCCTGGGATAAGTTGGATAGAAATAATCTTCAGATATTTGATATGAAATTCTGTGGTGTAAATGTATACTATTTGAGGAATTTGGAAGATATTATTATATCGTTATTCCACTTATAGTATTCGTTGATTATGAGAATTGATATCGAGTATAACTAGATACAATTTCTGTGTAACTTATGTTCAATATCAATTGATTTGGGTTTTGTCATGAATCATACCTTCAATAATATCATTCTTGAAATCCCATGAGATTGAGTTATGGAAATTCATATCGTAATTTGAGGATTTGATCAGATTTTTGATTTTAGGAAATTAAAATTGAGGAATTGGAAAGAAAGTATAATATTTTAGTTAAGATTAAAAAAATGGAATGCTGGAAAATCAATATAATTGGAACATAGGGTTGAAAGTGGAATAAGGATTTCCAGAGGAAACTGGATTTTGATAATGAGTTATCAAACGGAAAATTAATTAAGACTTTAAGGCTAAATCATCTTTGATTTAAGGGATGTGTTTTGAAAGAGAAAGGTTAAACATGGATTTTGTAATAATTTGAGAATGGGTTTGAAGAAGTTTAATTTTGACAAAATCCAAGACGGAAGGAGATTGGTAGAAAGCCTGTGTGTTCTATAATTGTGTTTTTTTTAATTGCGCCTATTATTTGGAAAGACCGGGATCAGATGTATGTCTGAAACCATTCCAAGTAATAATATGACGTTGTGGAGCAATTGAAGACATTGGAGACGACATTGAAGACCGGGACCCTTCATGTCGTAAGGACGACTTGCTGAATGTCTCAAATGGGTCGCTCCGATTTGCAGATGGATTTTATATCAGTTAAGTGGCAAGAAGCCCGAACGTATGTGAAGGAATTCCGGATTGTGGTTTCGTTCAGACCCAGAATGGACTTGTATGGATTGTGTGTCTGACATTGTAATTAACTGCGTAGCATTGTTTTATCAATATATATCTGTTTGGTGGCGGAGAATTACTCTCTTGCTTAACACCCTTCTCTAAGACGTACGAGCTTAGAGGTTATATATTGGAATTCAGTGATGCATACTTAAGATATGTGGTGAGCTATAGATGATCAAAGCATGGCTTGTTTAAGCGTAGCTTTGTGTATCGTGACCTCGACAAGCCTCACAACCCGGTAAATGGCCAAAACAGGAAGAAATTCGACAAGGTTATGGGGTGTTGTCTCCTTCTAGATAAACGGTGTACAATCGTATGGAGCGCAGGTATTAACCTATGTGGTAAAAGCATCTACTTCTGTGGTTGTTGTTGAAGCGCGCTCGGAAAGATCGGTCACGACCGGGAGATGGCATACTCAGGCGTACTCTAAGTTACCCAGTTAAGGGGTAACCCGGCCTTGTGTTGGCATGAGGAGCATTAGTTGATCCTGGGACATCCCTCTAGAGGTGTTCAAAATTCGGTTCGGAAGGAAGTTCCTTTGCCTGGTCATTGTCGGAAAACAAATCTCCGCTACGAGCCTGTACGGTTTTAGTTGTATACCATACATCAGTATAGTATATGGTACCTATGCTGGCTAAGATTGATACATTTACTTTCGAAAGGGTTTTTCACACTATATTATAGTATTGGAAGAGGATTTTCACGTATCAAGCATTTTTGACTATCATAAGGAGAAACCTCGCCAATGTGTGCGTTTACATTGTGTGTGTGCCGCGAGACCTTATGGTAGTTTCATTTTTCAAAAGTCATTGCGAATTTCTATGCACGGGAATTCATATGGAGTAAACCCGTTCCGCATTAGCGGCGTGGTCCGTTGAATTACCCAACTTTAAAATGAATCTTAAGTAGTAACTGTTTTGAGTTCTCACACCAGTCCCACGACTGACCTGGAGTTTATTGTTCCCTCACCTAAACTCTGGGTGCCCATAATTTTTACACTGGCAGCCTAGTAGTTTGGTTCACAAATTTAGCCTTGAAGTTGGTTGGAGCAAGATTCTGGTTTTAGCTGAAGCTATTATGACTTGGAGCATTCACATTCTTCCGCTGAGTTTAGTTTCTTTTCCGCTGTGTAATCGATGTACTTTAATGTATCTCTTGTAACTCTGATGTAATATTATTGTAATGATAATGGAAAAGTTCTTTTTATTTTGTGCAAATGTGTAAGTACCCCTAACAATCCGTCTTTATGAACGGTTTAAGTTGGTTTAATTACTGGCGAAAACCGAGCAAAAAGCCTGGTCGTTACAAAATGAGACCCACCGCCTGTCGTCCCTAGCTAATTACCCCCATTCCGAACACAATGGGACATGTATCGTAAGCTGATTCGATCGTTTCTCAGTTTTCGTCAAAATCAACATATTGAATTTGAACGTGCATTTCAATTTACTGGGGCCACATATGAACTCTAAAAATTCCCGAAAAATATTTTCTAGCTTCGTATTGACGATACGGTCCTAACAAAAATAATTTCGTTGAATTCTGAGGCAGTTTGAAAAATGGCCATTTTTCAGTCGATTAAAATCAACTATAACTGGTCAAACGCGTTTTCCGTCGCCACGCTCACATATTGATTCAGAAAATTACGAATTTTGAAACTTAGAAATAATCTGACACTGCGGATCCAACAAAAGTGGTTTCATCGAAAACCGAGGTCTTTTGCAAAATTTCCACTTTTAAGGGCCAGAATTCCATAGCGACTATTCTGAATTTTCAACTGGACGTATCTTTTGATTCTCGCTATGAAAATTTGATTTCTCGGATTCGTTGGAAATATATTTTTAATCAGATTCAAATATTTTTGGTTTCACCAAAATCCGGTTTATTTTGCACCCGGTACATTCATTTGAAATTTGGAATCGAATTATCGAATTACCATGCCATTTTCAATTCCTTTTATAATTTAAAATAAATATTTATATTCTAAAGACAATCTATATAAATATAGACGTTCTAATTCCATTCATAATAAATTTTTCATAGTTATTATTTAAAATAATCCATTTAAAATATTCAAAATTCATTAAATTTGCCAAAATAAAAATTTTAAATTGGCTCGGATTTCCGGGTTGTTACAATCTCCCCCACTTAAAACTTTTCATCCCCGAAAAGGAACGAAGCTAAAAATTGTTTAACTAATCAACTCAACTTTCATTATTTTCTCTATGGCTTAAGTTCTTCAACTTTTCAGTTTCTAAGAACTTTTCAAATTTTTCAAAAATTTGGCTAACACCCTAAATTTTCGAATTTTTTTGCCATAACCTCCCCTGCATCAGGGACTTCGGGATATTTCATATAGCCTCCCATGGCCTTCTTCAATCCAAAAGAAAACGAAAAAGCCAAGCGGCTAGCCAATCAGCTCATAAAATCATCATCACCCAAACAAAACTGTAAATTATGGTAAACATGTACCTATTTGTCGGGAAAACAATTTTATTCTCCTGCTCTAGCCTCCTTGCTATGACCTGTTCAATGTAAGTACATGTATATGCCAAAAATGCGATGAATTTTCAATACAGTTCGATGTTTGGTACTAAATTCAACTTGGTTCAACATTTTTCTTACCTTAGTTATATTATACAATACCAATACATTTTTAAAACAAAAAGCATAATTATGTTCGTACAAGCGTCATACATACATACATATATCCAAAATGCTAGTTCATTACAATAAAATCCAACTTTCTAGGAAGTCGTGCCTTCTTCTTGCATGATTTCCAAAGTTGATAGCTACTTTCCCTTGGATTTCTTATCACCCTTCTTTAATGGGCAATCTCGGGCTAGATGCCCTACTTCTTTGCATCGAAAGCACTTCTTTTCCTTTCCTAGGTTTGTGGGTTTCGTCTTTACCTTCGGACACTTATGTACGAAATGCCCCGTCTCTTTGCACTTGAAACAAACTATGTCCATTCTCATCATTTTCTCCCTGCTTTTCTTTCTCTCAGGGCACCGAACGACATAATGTCCTTCTTTTCTGCATATACGGCAATAAATACCTACGTATGTTCCTAAGTTCAACTCACGTTCTTTTTTTGCTTTCTGGTGAGCTCTCCTCGCATGTTTTGAGGTCATCCAGAATTCAGTATGAGATTAGCCATAGTCGTCCATATCTTATATAATATTTTTAGGATTTTTGTCAAGAGAGTTTGCATTATTTTTCACTTAACAATCATCTTGATTATACTTTATTTATCATTCCAGTATTTTTATTAGTTGAATAAATAATCAAACATCACAGCCATCAATCAATTTGTTGATTAGATTTTCAAATATATATGATTTTTATATACTCAAAAATCAGATTTCAGTGTCAAGTCACAAACAGTAAATTTCAGTTAAGTTCTGCTCTCACACCAGTCGATTGGAAATATATAGAAATCTCACTTTCGAAACTCAAAATTAAATACTGGCGACGGTGCCCCATCACCAGAATTATCTCCGGGCAACTAGAGTATGATTCTATATCTATCCAGTATATTAAAACCTCGAATACACGCTTGTAAGGTGTATATGCAAAATCTTTATATATTGGATTGTCCAAATCAATTTAAAATAAATAGCCAAATATGTATGATACGATTTAAATTTCAAAACAAAATTGGTTTTCATTTTTTTAAAAAAAATATACTCTTCACACTCGTGCTAGGATACTACTGATCCTATTTCTAACGAGTCATTCTCATTGGATATTACTAATCCAATTTCTGATGAATTCTTTCGTTTAGTTCTAATGTGTCTTATTCTCTGAGCTTTGTAAACCAAAGCTCTGATACCAAAACGTGGCGACCCAAACTTCCCCGTGAAGGAAAGCCCGGATTGCTTCGAGAACACGACAAATCAGAACACAAATAGAAGAACATTTCATTGCTTATTACAACAGTTCCATCAGAATACAAGAATATACAAAGTATGAATAAATATTACACTGAAAATATCAGAGATTTAAATTACATTTAAATACATCGCAGCGGAAATAATACAAAACACAACTAGAAGAGATATACAGATACAGAGCTTTCCGGATATCGTTCCAACAGTAAATCAGTATCCTGTGAATATAAATCTGCAAAACCAAAACTATTAGCTGCCCGTGCGGAAAATAGGGGCACCCAGAGTTTAGGTTAAAACAATAAACTCTAGGTCAGTCATGTGACTGGTGTGAAAACTAAAAAAGTTATTAATCTTTGTTTTTAAAGTTAGGTAAATCATGGGACCACGCTGTATAACACAGAACGGGTTTCCTCCCAAGAATACCATTGCATAAAACAAACAGCGCAATGCTAAATAAAGAACAATGAAGCTATTATAAGACGCTGGTCCCATCACACAATGCAACGCAAGCCAGAGGATAGGGTTTTCCCTTATAATAGCCAAATATACTTGATACGTGAAATTTCATCTTATATTATTACTATAAGTGAAGAAAACAACTTCCAATATAAATGTATCAATCATAGATGGCATGGGTACCATATATCATGTCGCCAATACTAGGCTCTACAATCAAAACTGCAAAATGTCATATTTGGAAATTGGATTTCCATCATGGTGGCTCCTAATTCGAAAGATCGATCACGTAGTGCCATCCACAACGGCTTACGTCTCAACAAGAGAAAACACCGTAATGCACATCCGCACTTTTGGGAAATCGAGTATCACTACGGCTTACGTCTCGACGAGAAAAAACACCGCTTACCCTATCCCTCTGAGCACTAAGCTCAATCTCGATCGACCGAATCCACGACACCACTAAGGTGCCCATCCACTAAAAAAGCATACTGATCAAACCATCAGTTTACCACAATACCGGGTGTAAGGCTCACGAATCAACGCTATACACAAAGCGGCTCTATATTAAAGCTGTGCTTTGATCATCAACCACTAGCCTTTGCTTTTCAACAGAAGCCTTGATCATTTGCCACTTAGGCATGCCACACAGGCAATTCATGCCATGCGATTGATATCCATCAATATATAACCTCTGAGCTCGTACGTCTCAGAGAAGGGCGTTAAGCAAGAGAATAAATTCTCCGCCACCAAACAGATATATATTTAATAGAAATCAATCACACAGAATAAATTCCAATGTCAGACACATAGTCCATTTACAAGTTCGTTCTGGGTCTGAACGAAATCGGAGGCACTTTCCTCGCATATCCGTCGACCTCCAAGTACGTCCGGACGGCTACCACTTTAGCCCCCTTCAAGGTAGCTACTCCCATCATGAGCATCAGTAGCACCCATCCATTCGATGTGAAGATCGTCGGTCTTGCACCATCTTCAATCTCTTTGACTCGTCATCGAATCAATTATTCAGAATAGGTTATACTCGGACATTCTGAATAACTCGCGTATCTTAATCAACAAGTGTTATAAAACACAATATACGCCTCATTCCAATTGAGAATATTCTTTTATTCAGATATTCACACTCTTAGGGAAAGGTTCCCATTAATTTTATCAAAGATAAATTCTTTTAAATTTATTCTTTAATCTTCCTTTGGATATCATTTCAAACCATATTATGGTTTTCCAAACTAGTCGGGATTAGCGAACCACACCGAAGTAATTATTTATTTTATTTCCCAGTCCCAACCTATTCATCCCATGGAGCAAAACTGTTATTACCCCGTAACTAACACCATGGTGTTATCGGTAAATTTAATTACCATTTCACATTCAAATCTAATTGATGATTTAACTATCGCTAGGAGTAAAACTGGTGACATTCCCCTTTCGATCATTTCCAAATTTTGATAATTTAAATTATCAATTCACATTTCAATCTAATTACCGATTCATTAAAACTCCTTTTACTGGGTTAAAGAACTAATGTGATTTAAAACACATTCCACGATAAATCCAAATCACATTCTATTTATTATCGGGTTAAAGAACAAGTGTTATTTAAAACACCGTTCACGGTAAACCTATAAATCAATTCTAATTTAATTCCAATTAAATATATTAGAAATTATGGTTATTTAAAACTCATTTCAAATTCAATTTATTTATTTCAAAAATAAATTGATTTTAATTCTAGTTCAAAACTAGTTCATTTCGATAAAAATCTATTTTTATCTTTTCAAATACGGAATTTTTCATCCCAGTTTTTCCCAAATCATTTCTTTTGATTTTACACAAATTATAGATATTTTTATTAATTTTATCAAGGCCCGTACAGTCGATTTCAATCAACGACCAACGAACTACACTTACAACGACCTTTTCCAAATTTGATTTGGACATAATTCCAAATCCAACCGTTAGATTTCAAATTTCTAATATTCATTGGAAATCACTTTTCGATACGAATCCATCGGTTCTGGTTTTAGGAGAATCCGACGGTCGGATCTCCCGTAATGTCCGTTCGAATTTAATGGTCGAAATTCGCGAACTGCCGCGGCGCGGCGCGTTCTATTCAGTCCATTATATATATATATATATATATATATATATATATATATATATATATATATATATTTCATCGATTTCCTTTTAAAACGTATTTTATATATCGTTTAAAATTCGTTTTCAAAATGATTTCAACTTCAATTCAAATTCAAATCAAAATTGAATTTTTCCTTATAAATTCGTTTTAAATTCATTTCAAATTGATTTCAATTCAAATCGATTTTTAAATCAATTTCAGTTCGTTTTCAATTCGATTTGAATTCCTTTCAATTCTAATTCATTTCGATTTCCAGTTGCATTTTTATTTAATTCAATTTCAATTCGATTACCATTCGATTTGAATTCACGTCAATTCGAATTCATTTTATATTCAATTCAGTTCGAATTCATTTTATATTCGATCCAATTCGAATTCATTTTTATATTTGATTCAATTCGAATTCATTTTATATTCAATTCAATTCGATTTCATTTTCAATTCAATTCAAATTCAATGAAAATTTTAAATCTCTTTTCTATATTCATTATAAAAACGAATATAATCGATATAAATATCATTCGTGTCAAAATAGCGCATCTCTAATCAACACGGCTTTATATTTTTCAATAACTTCGTTATTCTACTCAACAAATGAATTTTTATTCTATTTAACACATGAATCTATATTTCTTTCACCACATGACTAATCTCAACGAATGAGTACCGTCAACACGTGAATCTTTATTTCATAATATTCTTTATTTTCCCATTTGGAATGAGGCCCAATTGATTACCATATAATGTTAATTATCTGGATTCCATACAACACATGTATATAATAGCAGCGATAAATAATCAACCATCATCCAAAGTGCAACACACAACTGCATAAGCATTAAATATATATAATTAACGCTTACACAGTCTGTCGACCAATCGATTGACATACAATTAAATAATTGGGATTAGTGTACGCCGAATATCATCCCAACACCCGTGTGGGGTTTCAAACAATCAAACACAGATTTTATTTGTGCAGTTGGGCGATGTGTAAAATTTATCGTCCCAATCAATATCAGTCAATTCAGTGTATATAAACAAATTGTATGATTCGTTTATAACTATTTTTTTTATATACACGTTAGAAATTATATTTTTAACTATAGAATATTTTCCACTATAAAATATTTTATTTCGTTCCACATCACACAATCAATTTTCACAACATAGCAACCAAACAAACAAGTAATCCATGGTCTGTGGACGATGGGTGTCGGGTGCTGCTAAGCATCGTCTGCATCCTAGTATACATTTTAAACTAGAAATTTAAAATAAAAGTGAGGAGTTCTCACCTTGGAGATCCACTCCTCCATTATCTATTTCTGAACTGCTCGGATGATGCCACAAATTCCAATGCGACCCTTTTCTGCTGTTCATATTAAAAATCACATTTTAATATGATGTTTATATATTTAAAAAAAATCTCGTCTTTCTATTTTTAAAAATTCTAACTTTTCACTTACAAAAATATAATCTTTTTATCGCTAACTGCTATATATAAAAAAATCATATTTTATTATTCTTATCATATAAAAACTATATTTTTATATTTCCTTTTAAACAATAAAAATCCAATTTATACATTTCATTCATATGAATAAAAATTATATTTTCACTTCGCTAAAAATTATATTTTCGTTCTTGTTGTTATATATATATATATAAAGTCTCTTCTTTGTATGTTATTCATATACAAACAAAAATCATGTTTTTATGTTTCTAAAAATATTTTCATACCATTCATATGAAAAATCAAATTTTGACATGCTAATTATATAAACCAAAATCTCCTCTTTTACATTGTAAAAATATAATCTTTTACTCTATAAAAATATAAACTTTACAAAATTAAAAATGTAATCTTTACTATTAAAAAAAATTAAATCTTTTATACTCTACATACATGTATATATATATTGAAAATCATAACTTCATATTCAATAAAAAACTATAGCTTTCAACTCTAGAAAAATCATGTTTTCAGTTTAAAAAAAACAATACTCAATGCAAAAGGAAAATACTGAAATGAAATAATTAAAATAAAGAACTTACTTTTGTTTTTATCCTTTTTTTCTCCTTGTTCGCAGAGGGAGGGGGTTTCTGGACGTTGACGGAAGTGGATGGGGGCAGGCGGAGGCAGTGGTTCGTCAAAGCAAAAAGGGGGGCGTGTGGCCTTTGATCTGAGCGAAGGGGGGGCGGGGCGTGCTGTGTTCGATCGGAGCGAAGGGGGGTCGGCGAGCGGTGTTCGATCGGAGCAAAGGGCGGTCGGCGAGCGGTTATTGGCGCGGTAGGAGGAGGGCGGTCGATGAGATGGCTGGTGGCGCGATTTAGGGCTCCGCCCTCTTTTTTTAATCTCGATTGACTTTTCAGAGAGAGTGAAGGGGCCAAGGCCTTTATATAAAAATATATTTATTTAATTATTTAATTCCATAAAGTAACTTTTAATTTCGACCCCGAAAAGAGACCCACCGCCTATCATCCCCAGCTAAATACCCCCATTCCGAACACAATGGGACATGTACCGTAAGATGATTCGATCGTTTCGATCAGTTTTCGTCAAAATCAACATATAACTCTATATATTGAATTTGAACGCGCATTTCAATTTACTAGCGCCACATATGAACTCTAAAAATTCTCGAAAAATATTTTCTAGCTTCGTATTGACGATACGGTCCTAACAAAACTAATTTCATCGAATTCTGAGGCCGTTTGAAAAATGCCCATTTTCCAATCGATTAAAATCAACTAAAACTGGTCAAGCACGTTTTCCTTCGCCACGCTCACATATTGATTCAGAAAATTACGAATTTTGAAACCTAGCAATAATTTGACACTGCAGATCCAACAAAAGTGGTTTCATCGAAAACTGAGATCGTTTGCAAAATTTCCACTTTTAAAGGCCAGAATTCCATAGCGACTATTCCGAATTTTCAACTGGATGTATCTTTTGATTCCTGCTATGAAATTTTGATTTCCCGAATTCGTTGGAAAGATATTATCAATTAGATTCAAATATTTTTGGTTTCGCCAAAATCCGGTTTATTTTGCACCCGGTACATTCAATTGAAATTTGGAATCGAATTATCGAACTACCGCGCCATTTTCAATTCCTTTTATAATTTAAAATAAGTATTTATATTCTAACGACGATTTAGATAAATATATATATATATATATATTCTAATTCCATTCAAAATAAATTTTTTGTCGTTATTATTTAAAATAATCCACTTTAAATATTCAAAATTCATTAAATTCGCCAAAATAAAAAATTTAAATTGGCACGGATTTCCGGGTTGTTACAAGTCCTTCCTGAACGTATTAACCAGTTCCCATACATCCCCAAATAACCATACACAACATTACCCTTTTCCCTCTCCAAATACCCGATCCAGTTCACAACCTTGCACCCAACTTCAGTTTGCAATTCTCCACCTTCGAACTCAGCCCCAAAGTCGATTGTTTTCCTCAGTCGCCAAGCACCTCACTGCCAGCAATGGAAGCGCCACCCTTCCACCTACCTACCCCTGAAGCAGTTTGTCCCGAAACCCTCTGAGTTCACCAGAAACTGACCCCAACTAATGCGACTTCAATACTAGAAAACTACCCACTCTGGTAACACCAAGTGTCACCACTACCACCGGAGTCCCTGTCGCACTTTCCACTTTCACTTTTCTTCAGACTCCACCGCCTATCAAAGGCCTCTAACGTCGGCTAGCCACCACTTCTAGCTTCACAGCTCATTTCCAGAAACTAATCGAGCTTGGTAATTGCAAATGAAACTTGTATAGGATGGAAGAATAATGATTTGCAAACGTAAAGAGATGCGATTTCGAAATTTTCATTGAACAAATCGATTGATTTTTGAAGAACAACGGAACTGCTCTTGGAAATATGAACGAGAAAATGAAATTAGGGAACTAGGGGTTTATAATGGTAACTAACTTGGCACGCACGATGTAAAATGGCTTGCAAACCACAGAATTGAAAATTGTTTGCGACGTACGGTTTAAAATAGCTTGGCTCTCACTGTTTCTTGGCACTCACGATGTTTGATTTACTCTAGCACTCACGCTGTTTTGCGGCCGTAATTACTATTAATACTTAATGTCTTAACAAAGATTCAGTGTGGCCATAGTGGTTGTACGTTGTTTTGTTTGAGTTAAATATATATATATTTTTAAAGTTTAGGCGTAACGTGTTCTGTAAAAATTTTGTTTATGTCCGAGGCGCTATGGACAGAAATAAGAATACAGTTGTGTTGAGCGCGGTGCCACGGTCCCAAAAGTATAATAATATCGGTAGTTGAACTTATATTGTGAAACACCGAAATATTGATATAGGGTGCAAAATACTCCCAAAAAAATGTTGCGTATTTAATTATTTAAAAATTACATTAAAATTCTAAAAATTAAATTATAACTATGTCTTAAAAGAACCTTGTCCAAATTCATAACCACTATCTAAATATATTAAATAAATCGTTATGGTCTATATGCGATTCCACAACGACTATTTCAAAATTTGATTTGGACATAACTTTTAATTCCCGCTATGAAATATGGATTTTTCACTTTCGTTGGAAAGATATTTTCAAACAGATTCAAATATTTCTTTTTTCTCTAAAATCCGATATATTTTGAATTCTGTACATTCATTTGAAATTTGAAATTGAATTTTCAAACTACCACGCCATTTTGAACTCATTTCAAATTATATCATAAATTATATGTTTAAATATCGTTTTATTAAATAAATTCCTATCTATAATTCAAATAACAAATTTAAATATTCAAAACTCAATGGTTGAAATATCCAGGTCGTTACACCCACCATGTCCAAACTTAACATAAAAACCTACATTATCCAGTTTACTAATAGAAACAAGATTTCTAGCACACTTAGGTACATAAATACATCCTTCGAGATCTATATGACAACCGGTGTTAAGAATCAATCTATAAGTCCCAATGCCCTCAAATTGTGCCTTCATCCTGTTCCCCATAAAAAAGTACTATTCAGCTCCTTTTATGGGCTGGGTCGAATTGAATCCTTATTTAATGTGAGATACATGAGTAGTAGCACTAGAATCTAACCACCAAGTATTGTTAGGCACTTCTATAAGGTTCGATTCGAAGCAAACAAAATTATAGTGTACCTTTCTTTTCAAACCAAGCCTTCCTTTTTGGACAATCTTTCTTGAAATGCCCATTTTCTTGCAAAAGAAACACTTTTGCTTCTCCTTTCGGACTCGACTTTCGGGTCATTTTATGGATGTTTTGTACTTCTTTTTGTCCTTCTTACTTGGTTTTCCTTTATTGCTGATGAAACCGTCATGACCTATGGGATGAACTACATGATCTTTCATCTTCTTTAATCTCCCTTCCTCTTGAACCAACATGGCCTTCAATTCCTGAAAGTTCCATTTATCTTTTATGGTGTTGTTGACCTGGAACTGACCAAACTCAAAAGGTAGAGAGTTAACGATGAATTGAACCAAGAATGCTTCATTAACCTCCATTCCCATGGTCTTAAACTTTGCTGCCAAGTTAGACATATGTGTTACATGATCATGGATGGGCTGAGACCAGTCAAACTTCTTTGTAGTTAGCTAACACATGAGGCTTCCTAGAATTGACTTATCCACCAAATCCGATTGTGAACACTCCTTAATCATATGTATAAAATCCCCTGCATTCTCTGTTTTAGGCACATATAGCTTAATACTTTCAGCCGTTGTCATCCTCATGACGTTTAAACTCAACCTATTAGATTGCTCCTATGTCTCATAATGAGACTTCTCAGTCTTGAAGCTATCATCTATAATGGTTGAAGGTTCCTCTATTAATATTGCAAGGTCCAATGCCATTATACCTAGTGTAAACCGGATCTGTTCAGACCATTCATCATAATTAAATCCATTGAACTTCAGGACAGAGTTAGTGGTTGCAAACAAATTTGATGAAGCTGCAAACATTAATACATACTTATCTATTAGAGCTTTGAAAAAAATCTGATGCAGATGCAAGATTTCCAACTAATACATTTAAAGCATGCATTTAAGTAACCTTTGGGTGATATTTAAATAATGCACTATCATTGATGCTAAAGTATCATATTTAGAGAATAATCATAACATACTTAGCCAATCAAGCATGTTATCTTTGGATATACACACTATTCAATTTATGTAATTATGATTTATGACTAATTCCTTTTATCTTATTGACTACATTAAATGACCAACCTTTGGGCAATCTCACAGAATATAGATAATAAAACAATTGACCATTCAATTTTTTTATATCATTTCATCGCATCTTTACAATCATGATCAATCAAATTTTATTATTACTTTTAATGTCTAAATATGATACAACAAGGTCACTTTGGTGACTAACAAGTTACATATAATGTAGACATTGTACTCTAATGAGTAAAATTATTCTCATAGTATACTAACATTTGCATTACTCAAATTACACAGCCGTAGTATATTTCAAATACCTTACATGGGTTATGCAAAATATGGTCATATTAAAACCCAAAAGAAAATGAAAATTGAAGTAGTACAGTAATTAGATTACAAGTGTGGGACAAAATTCACGGCAACAAACATCTGCCACTAATAAAGCATTCAATAATGCATGACATAAAAATGATTTGGTCACTATAGCAAACATGTGTATGTGACAACCATTATAGAAATATTACCATGATTTGCATTGGTGAACAACCAATACTTGTCATAACATGGTGAATCATTCAAGTTTAAGTGGCTCTAATACCAATTGAAAGCATTTTAATGTATATATATTAATCATGAAACTATATATATCAGTCATGAAACTAAACTTTTCATGAATCTAAACCTGATATGATTCAACCCTTTAAATATCACAAAAAGAAAATGGAATGACTAACTTGATTCCATGTTAATTTGGCCTTGTCACTGCTAATGACTCTTTTCCTCCCTTTGCCTTTTTCTTTTCTGTTTCTTATTTGTTGTTGATGGATAGAACCAAAATGTTTTTTATGGACTGTTATGGTGTAGTTATTATTATTATTATTTTGATAAAAGAAACTGCTCACTTTTTTTACATGCATGTGACGTTTGTTTTTCAAATTCAAAAAAAAGTCCATGACTTCAGTAGTTACATAACTGCATTATGTATAATAACGCAAATACTTATTTCAGCATGAAAGGGATACAATAAACATAATTATGCAAGGGAAGAGGGACAACAAATACCCCAAATTTTAACAACTTCAATCGAAACCGATCCATCACGATGTCGACTTTAATGTTAAAATTACAACACATAATATGAACTTAATTCACACAATTAAACCATAAGGCACATAAGCCACATAAACATCAAAATATTCTTACACCATTGACATCCACTTCTACTATTGACATGAAGTCTTTTGATGGGGCAACCATCAACTAATAATGTTTCGATTCCAAATTTTTTGGGCTTTTAGTGCTCAACTAATTGCTGCAAGGTGAATTTGAACAAGGGGAGAATTCCCAAAAATGGCTTCTGCTGCTTCCACATGAATGGACACAAACGCTGTTGTGGGTTTCGTTCTTTACTACTTCCTGTTCTAATATATATGAGTGAATATGCTTTTGTCATATTCTGTTTAGTCCCATATTGTGAGATATGTTTTACTCCAAACTCCCAAGTCTTTATATAAGGAGCTCATGTAATGTAAATAGTGTACTAATTTTGAAATGAATAGAAGTATCTTCTTTCTCCTCCTCTAATGGCTTTCTTATTGTATATTGTTTACAATTTCTCTTCCCCTAATGGCTTTCTTATTATATGTTGTTTACAACAAGTTATCAGCCCGAGATTCTATTAGAGATATTGTTTGATATATTCTAGATCTATATCTATGGATTTACCATGTAAGTAACTTTTATTTGAAGGTATCAATTCATGGATTTATATATTTGTTATACAATTATTTTCTGTTTGAGAATATATGATCAATGGAACTATGAATTTGTCATATCTTCTGTTATTTTACATCTTACTAAAACTTCTAGATCTCTTTTCCTATTTATTTTTTTGTAGATCTAGATTATATTCTAATGGATCTAACTTTTTAGGTCTGATTATTTTTGTTGATCCTAAATATGTGTAGATGTATTCTTTCATTTCTTTGCGGATCTAATTTTGAATTTTCCAAATCCAATTTGATAGAGATTCGGTTGTATATATATTATTTACGTTATTGACGATGTAGAGATAGATCTAGTTTTATCCTTTCCGATCTACTATTACTTTTCGTATGTGGATAGACTGAAGATAAAAATATGTATGATTTTTTACACCCAACAGTATTATGGGTATAAAAAACGATGATGTAGCATTTAAACTCAATAGCAATATTGATTTATCATCGTAAGTGAAATTGAAAACTCATGATGCAAACAAATTTTTTCAAATAAGGAACCAGAAGTTCATAAGCAAATGAGGAACCTGAAGTTAATATGCAAATAAGGAACCTGAAGTTTGTATGCAAATAAGGAACCTGAAGATCATATGCAAATGAGGAACCTGAAGTTTATATGCAAATGAGGAACCTGAAGTTCATATGCAAATGACGAACCTGAAGTTCATATGCAAATGAGAAAGATGAAATAAAAGTCTTGAAGCATGTAATTGCATTTAATTTTTTGCTTATAGAAAATGACATGTAATAGAAAAGGATATGAAAAAGTAATGAAAAAAAGGAAAAGCTTTCATTTATTAAAGTTATTTTTGATTTAGCACCTGAAGTGAATGGAAATATTAATGAAAGCATACACGACAAACTTAAATTTTAGTATTTGAAATAAAAGTTGAGAACTTATAACTCCTTTATAGTCAAATTTTTTGAGTTTCCATGAATTATTGAATGCATTTGTTATTTGAGATATAAACCTTTTATGTAATATATCTCATTTGCTAAAATTACAGATGTAAGATTTGTTGCATCCTGAAGATGCTATTATATCTGTATGAAGATTATATATATATTGTAACAACCCGTAAAATCTGAACCAATTTAAAATTTTTAAATTGGCTATTTTTGTGGATTTTAAATATTTAAAATAAATATTTTAAATAATAACGACAAAAAGTAAGTTTGAATCGACGTTTGAAAATAAATATAATTATTTCTAATTATAAACAAGGCCTGAAATGGCGCGGTAGTTTCAAAATTTGAATTTAAAATTTGACTGACTGTACCGGGTGCAAATTAAAACGGATTTTAGTGAAAAAAAATATTTAAATCTGTTAGTGAATATCTTTCTAAAGAATCGGAAAAATTGAAGTTTCATAGCGGGAAGCAAAAGTTATGGCCAAATGAATTTTAAGAAAGGTGGCTATAGAGTTTATATGGCCCGTGAAAATGGCCATTTTGCAAACGACCTCGGAATTCGACGAAACCACTTTTGTTGGATCCAAGATGTTAAATTATTGCTAGGTTTCAAATTTAATAATTTTTGAAGCTAGTATGTGAGCGTGGTAAAGGAAAATGTGTTTGGTCGATTTTTGTTAAATTGGATCGACCAGAAAAGGGCCTTTTTGCAAACGACCTCAGAATTCGATGAAACTAGTTTTGTTTGGACCGTATCATCAAAACATAGCTAGATTTAATTTTCGGGAATTTTAGAATCAGTATGTGGCCCCGGCAAATTGAAATGTACATTCAAATAAAATATTGAATGTTTTATATTTAAATTTGAAGAAAAACTGACTGAAACAGTCGAATGGGCTTACGAAACATATCCCATTGTGTTCGGAATGGGGGTATTTAGCTAGGGACGACAGTCGTTGGGTCTGGATTGTGGTTCGTGTGTGAAAGAGGGTATTTTTGGATTTTTAAAATTTACAAATGTAAAAAAATCCTATTGGTCGGTCAAACTTCTCTCTCCCCGCTTATCTTCAGAACGACGACGGAAATCACCTACTACCTTCTCTCCTCGATTCATCCAAATTCACGCATCTATAGCCTTCCCTCCAGTTGAAGAAATTGTAGATCTCCTCTTCACCTTCAAATCCATAGCAGGATCAACCTCCCTCGTGCACCGTGCGTCGAGATCTGACCCCGGGAACGTCCGCACTTTGAGCCGCCGCCGAAACCCACCTAGACCACCGAGTGCATCGCAGCTAAGGTCCCTTGGCACGCCTCTCCGAGCTCTCTCGCGTGGCGTCGGCTGATCAACGCAAAGCTACATGGATTAGAAGAAAAGTTCAAACCTAGTTTTGAAGATTTCAGAGAGGTATATAGCTGATTTTAATTAAACTATATTATAGCATTTTAAAGTGCAACGGTTTTTGATTTCACTGCAAAAATAATATCTTTTTCATTTATTGATGAAATTCAGTGAAACAAGAGACAGTGGACTCGTGTGGACGTCTTCTACATTCTAGAAGAGACCGGATATTTTTCTGAGCCTTCTGCTATTTTTGGTGGAGGGGGAACCCAATGTGAGATTTCTGAATTATAAACAATATGGAAAACGACGATGTATAAATTATATAGTCGATGTATGAGTTATATAAGCATTGTACACCTCATGTATAAGCATAGTATAAGTTGTACGTTTGACGTATAAGTTATATATGCATTGTAAAAATTATATATGTGTTGAATGGAAGTGAAATATACTTATATATATATATATATATATATATGCCCCTCGTCCACAAACCATGGATGATATTTATTGGTTGTGATTGGTGTGAAAATTGGTTGATAGCGAATGGTTGATTAGAATTGTTTGTGGTTGAAATTAATTGATTGTGGTTGAAAAATACCCATTTGTGGTTGAGAATTATTTGGTTGAAACCACATAGGATTAGTTTGTGGAAAAGAAAAATATACATGCCGCCTGCATGCGAACTAGATGCATGAAATCCGCAATGTCAAAAGCTGTGAGGCTTTAAGGTAGAGCGATAAGCCATACTAGGGACGACCCCAGTTTTAACTACCCTGCCGTTATGCTGCCGATATTTTGAATAACATTCATGTGTTAGAATTATTTTCATGTGTTGAAACCGCATTCATGTGTTGAATAGAAATTCATTCGTTGAATAGAAATTCATGTGTTGAATGGTATTCGTGTTTTAAATAAATTGTTTTAACAATAAAAATCACATTTTTATTTTATATATATACGAACTATAGAAAACATTCATGTGTTGAATAGAAATTCATGTGTTGAATGGTATTCGTGTTTTAAACAAATTGTTTTAACAATAAAAATCACATTTTTCTTTTATATATACGAACTATAGAAAACATTCATGTGTTGAATAGAAATTCATTCGTTGAATAGAAATTCATGTGTTGAATGGTATTCGTGTTTTGAAATGAATTGTTTTATAATAAAAATCATACTTTTATCATCTATATGAACTATATAAAATAGTCGTGTTTTGAAATAAATTGTTTTGCAATAAAAATCACATTTTTATTATATACATGAATTGTTAAAAATAGTGATGTGTTGAAATAAATGTCGGTTGGATAAAAATATCATTTTTATCAAATGTATGAAAAGAAAACAGTTTTGAAATCGAAGAATAGATTATATATATATATATATATAATTAATTAAAATAAATTGAATAACGAAGCTGTAGTTCGTGTTTTGAAACCGTGATTTCAAACGATTAGTGCGGGAGATCCGACCATCGGATTTTCCCGAAACTGAAACCGTTGGGTTCGCTTTGGAAATATCTTTCCAGCCACACCCACTTTGTGAAAATCCAACGGCTGGATTGTTTGGAATGTTTATTTCAAATCTGAAGAAAAACAGCGGCAGAATTGATTATATTTATATACATATAAAATATAATTAAATAAATCGAATAACGACGCTGCAGTTCATATTTTGAAATCGAAACTTCAATCGAGTGTACAGGGAGATCCGACCGTCGGATTATCCCGAAACTGAAACTGTTGGATTCGATTTGAAAAGATCTTTCTAATGATATAAAATTTGTGAAGATCTAACGGTTAGATTTTCAGATATTTTTAAATCAAATCTGAAGAAAAACAGCGCCACGACCACGTTATAGCCTGAAACGTCGTTTGAATAAATTGGCTATTTTTAAATAAATAAAATTAGTGATAAATCGTTATAAAATATTATAAACAATATGGAATGTGGAATTTATAAACTAGTTGACGGTTAGCTAAGTCGGATGTTTTCCTGGGTTTTGATCTGATGTTGGTTTCGGCCTTCGGGGTTAACACTTGGGAAATCGTTCTCTTACTGATTTACGGTTAGTGACTGATGAATTGGAATGAGGCGTATGTTGTGTTTGTGTGGCACTTGTTAATTATATACGCGAGTTGCTTAGAAAGACCGGGTTTATCCCATTCTGAATAACTGAATCGACGATAAGAAGTCGAAGATAAAGACGATGGTTGAAAACCGGAGATCTTCACCTCGGTTGGATGATAACTGATGTCCTTATTGGGAGGCATCCCAAAATATGGATAATGAGTGGTGATCGTCCAGATGTACGTGGAGATCGATGGGTATGCGAGGTATATAGTGCCTCCGGTTTCGTTCAGACCCAGAACGGACTTGCAAATGGACTGTGTGTCCGACATTGGAATTCATTCTGTGTGATTGATAGCCATCAGTTGCATGGTGTGAAATGCCTTTGTGGCATGCTAAGATGCAATGATCAAGGCTTCTGTTGAAAAGCAAAGTCTTGTGGTTGATGATCAAAGCATGGCCTGTGTGGCGTAGCTTTGTGTATAACGGCAATTCGCGAGCCTCACACCCCGGTATGAACAAGAAACGGGAGAAGACCTCAGGGAGGGCATGCGTTTCCTTCTAGCTATATGTGGTGTCAGTGCTTAAACTGGCTGACATATATATTACTTTCACCTGTGTGGTTGTTGTTGTTGCGAGGCGCCTCGGATATATCGGCGACTATGTGAAGCCGATGGAGTAATTCGTTGGCTCATTTACGCCCCAAAGGGCAGGGAAACGTAGTGTTCAGGCATTTTAATCCACATCGGTGGACCGGCCCTATCGCTCCAAGGGTCGATGCGTTCTAATCCTGAGACTCGAGCTAGACAGTCTCGAATTCGGTAAGGACTATCTTTTGCCTTGGTTCATGACGTAAATCCAATTTCCAAATACGACATTGTGCGGTTTTGATTGTAAACCTATATTTGGCGACATAGTGGCATGGGACGCTCATGTCATCTACGATTGATAGTTATGATTGAAATTGTTTTTGCAATATATAAACACTTGAAATAATATAAATTCTTTTGTTTTATTCGTATCAAGCATATTTTGGCCATTATAAGGTAAAACTCTATCCTCCGGTTTGCGTTGCATTGTGTGATGGGAACTGAGTCTTATAATGATTTCATTTTTATAAAAAGCATTGCGATGTTTAAAAGATTTACTTATTGTAAAGCGCTGGCAATCCAATGGAGTAAACCCGTTCCGCGAAAGTGGCGTGGTCCTGTGATTAGCCAAATTGTATAATGTGTTAAGTAGATTTCTCATACCAGCCCCTTGACTGACTCGTAGTTTGTTTCACTTGCAAACTCGGGTGCCTCTTTTTCTACACGGGCAGCCTTGTGTTTAGGTTTTAGTAGGCTCTTTCTGGATAGCTATAGCTGAAGATGGATTCTATCATTTATCTCTTTTTAGGTTGTTTATCTCCTATTGTACATATTATGTTTGTTTTCTGCTGTAGACATTTATGTATAGCTGAAGTGTATATGTACTAAGTATGATACTGTATACTAAGTAAATCTGATGATTACGTTTATCCAGTGTATTATTTGTACCTTATCTGGTGTATTTATTTGTTTCTGTTCTGCTATTATCTGTTTATGTGTTATATTCCAAAGATGACCCTTACCACCGTCGTATGGGGTTTTGGGGTCGTCACAACGTGGTATCAGACCTTTGGTTAAGCTTAGCTCTGGTATATAACACATTAACGAACTCGTTAGAAATAGAACCAGTAGTGTTCTAGGACGAATAACTCATTACAGATAGGAACAATAATATCCTAGTATGAGTATAGCAGAATCAGAATAAATCGTTAGAGATGGGGTCAGAAGCGCCCCAGAACGAGAGAGTTATATGTTTATAAATAACGTATTTGTGATTATATATATAGTCTGGTTTTAGAAATATGATTTTTGAATATATAAAAGATATATATTTGAAAAGTAAAAGAGTATATGAATCGATTAGTATGATCTTGAAATTTAAAAATAAAATTGATTGTTGTTTGTGTTGTGTGTTAGTGGATTTGATTAATTAAATTATTAGAATGATAGTTAATTTAATCAATAAGAGAATGAATGGTAGAATTTATTCGATTAGATAACACATTGAACTGATTAGAAAATAGATAGAAATATATACATGTGCATTATATATGTTTCAACAAGTAAAAGGATTAGCTGTTGAGTAAAGAATTTATTTGCGTGCCTGACAAATAGGTAAACCTTAATGAGTTGGATGCGAAATATTATTATATCAACTCCTTTGAATGCCATTGGATGCGTAGTGCTGGTTGTTTTGTGTGTAACAATAAACGTCGCCATAGGCTAGTAACAATTAATTTTGAACTACACTACATGGCATACTTCTCGAAGATAGGCATACTTCATCATATACCACATAAGCTTTTGGAGCTTGTGTGACGAGGTTGAAGATTGACCATACGAACGAGAGGCATGTGTGGCGATGACTATATATTACAGGTTGAACTGATGACTGATATGGACCATATAAAATGTAACGGTAAATTGCCAGATTAATAAAAACCCCACACGGGTCTGGAGATGATAATAAACACGTCACTCTGGTCATTAAGGCACAAAAACCATTTATAGTGTGATGAGAATTTATCTCTGGAGTTATGATCTATACACACTCCCCTTTGGACACCGGAATATATCACTATAAATATGTGCATGCTTATTAGGATTTATTGGGGACCTAATACGGCCCAATAAAATTTCCAAACCCCTCCCCGTACAAAGGAGGTTGTGGCAAAAAATTTCAAAAATTTAGGGTATTAGCCAAATTTTTGAAGAATTTGAAAATTCTCAGAAACCGAAAAGTTGGAGAATGGAAGCCAGATTGAAAGTCGAGTTGATTAATCAAACCACATTCGACTTTGTTCCTTTTCGAGGATGAAAAGTTTTAAGTGGGGGTGATTATAACAACCCGTAAAATCTGAACCAATTTAAAATTTTTAAATTGGCTATTTTTTTGGATTTTAAATATTTAAAATAAACATTTTAAATAATAACGACAAAAAGTAAGTTTGAATTGACATTTGAAAATAAATATAATTATTTCTAATTATAAACAAGGCCTGAAATGGCGCGGTAGTTTCAAAATTTGAATTCAAACTTTGACTGACTGTGCCGGGTGCAAATTAAAATGTATTTTAGTGAAACCAAAAATATTTAAATCTGTTAGTGAATATATTTCTAACGAAACTGAAAAATCGAAGTTTCATAGCGGGAAGCAGAAGTCATGGCCAAATTAATTTTCAGAAAGGTCGCTATAAAGTTTATATGGCCCGTGAAAATGGCCATTTTGCAAATGACCTCGGAATTCGACGAAACAACTTTTGTTGTATCCGGGATGTTAAATTATTTCTAGGTTTCAAATTTCATAATTTTTGAAGCTAGTATGTGAGCATGGCAAAGGAAAATGTGTTTGGTCGATTTCTGTTAAATTGGATCGACCACAAAAGGGCCATTTTGCAAACGACCTCAGAATTCGATGAAACTAGTTTTATTGGGACCGTATCGTGAAAACATAGCTAGATTTAATTTTTGGGAATTTTTAGAATCAGTATGTGGCCCTGACAAATTGAAATGTACATTCAAATAAAATATTGAATGTTTTATATTTTAATTTGAAGCAAAACTGACTGACACAGTCGAAAGGGCCTACGGAACATATCCCATTGTGTTCGGAATGGGGGTATTTAGCTAAGGACGACATTCGTTGGGTCTGGATTGGGGTTCGTGTGTGAAAGAGGGTATTTTTGGATTTTTAAATTTATAAATAAAAAAAATCCTATTGGTCGGTCAAACTTCTCTCTCCCCGATTATCTTTAGAATGACGACGGAAATCACCTCCTCCCTTCTCTCCTCGATTCCTCCAAATCCACGCATCTATAGCCTTCCCTCCAGTTGAAGAAATTGTCAATCTCCTCTCCACCTTCAAATCCATAGCAGGATCAACCTCCCTCGTGCACCGTGCGTCGAGATCTGACCCCGGGAACGTCCGCACTTTGAGCCACCGCCGAGAGCCACCCAGACCACCGAGTTCATCGCGGCTAGGGTCCCCTGGCGCGCCTCTCCGAGCTCTCTCATGTGGCTTCGGTCGATAGACGCGAAGCTACATGGATTAGAAGAAAAGTTCAAACCTAGTTTTGAAGATTTTAGAGAGGTATACGGCTGATTTTAATTAAACTATATTATAGCACTTTATAGCGCTACGGTTTTTGATTTCACTGCAAAAATCAAATCTTTTTCATTTGTTGATGAAATTCAGTGAAACAAGAGACAGTGGACTCGTGTGGACGTCTTCTACATTCTAGAAGAGGTCGGATATTTTTCTGAGCATTCTGCTATTTTTGGTTGAGTGGAACACAATGTGAGATTTCTGAATTATCAACAATATGGAAAACGACGATGTATAAATTATATAGTCAATGTATGAGTTAAATAAGCATTGTACACCTCATGTATAAACGTTGTTTAAGTTGAACGTTCGATGTATAAGTTATATATGCATTGTAAAAATTATATATGTGTTGAATGGAAGTGAAGTATATATATATATATATATATATATATATATACGCCCCTCGTCCACAAACCATGGATGATATTTATTGGTTGTGATTGGTGTGAAAATTGGTTGATAGTGAATAGTTGATTAGAATTGTTTGTGGTTGAAATTGACTGATTGTGGTTGAAAAATACCCGTTTGTGGTCGAGAATTATTTGGTTGAAACCACATAGGATTAGTTTGTGGAAAAGAAAAATATACATGCCGCCTGTGTGCGAACTAGATGCATGAACTCCCTATTGTCAAAAGCTGCGAGGCTTTAAGTTAGAGCGAGGAGCCGTACTAGGGACGGCCCCGGTTTTAACTACCCTGCCGTTATGCTGCCGAAATTTTGAATAATATTCATGTATTAGAATTATTTTCATGTGTTGAAACCGCATTCATGTGTTGAATAGAAATTCATTCGTTGAATAGAAATTCATGTGTTGAATGGTATTCGTGTTTTAAATAAATTGTTTTAACAATAAAAATCACATTTTTACTTTATATATATACGAACTATAGAAAACATTCATGTGTTGAACAGAAATTCATTCGTTGAATAGAAATTCATGTGTTGAATGGTATTCGTGTTTTGAATAAAATGTTTTAACAATAAAAATCACATTTTTATTTTATATATACGAACTATAGAAAACATTCATTTGTTGAATAGAAATTCATTCGTTGAATAGAAATTCATGTATTAAATGGTATTCGTGTTTTGAAATGAATTGTTTTATAATAAAAATCATATTTTTATCATCCATATGAACTATATAAAATAGTCGTGTTTTGAAATAAATTGTTTTGAAATAAAAATCACATTTTTATTATATACATGAATTGTTAAAAATAGTGAAGTGTCGAAACAAATGTCGGTTGGATAAAAATATCATTTTTATCAAATGTATGAAAAGAAAATAGTTTTGAAATCGAAGAATTGATTATATATATATATATATATAAATATAATAAATTGAATAACGAAGATGCAGTTCGTGTTTTGAAACCATGATTTCAAACGATTAGTGCGTGAGATCCGACCATCGGATTTTCCCGAAACCGTTGGGTTCGCTTTGGAAATATCTTTCCAACGACACCCACTTTTTGAAAATCCAACGGTTGGATTGTCTGGAATTTATTCAAATCTAAAGAAAAACAGCGCCCAAATCGATTATATTTATATATATAAAAATATAATTAAATTAAATCGAATAACAATGTTGCAGTTCGTATTTTGAAATCGAAACTTCAAACGAGTGTACTGGGAGATCCGACAGTAGGATTATCCCGAAACTGAAACCGTTGGATTCATTTTGAAAAGATCTTTCTAATGATATAAAATTTGTGAAGATCCAATGGTTAGATTTTCAGAAATGTGTAAATCAAATGTGAAGAGAAACAGCGCCACGGCCGCATTATGGCCTGAAGCGTCGTTTGAATAAATTGGCTATTTTTAAATAAATAAAAATAGCGATAAATCGTTATAAAATATTATAAATGATATGGAATGTGGAATTTATAAATTAACTGAAGGTTAGCTAAGTCGGATGGTTTCCTGGGTTTTGATCTGATGTTGGTTTCGGCCTTCGGGGTTAACACTTGGGAAATCGTTCTCTTACTGATTTACAGTTAGTGACTGATGAATTGGAATGAGGAGTATGTTGTGTTTGTGTAGCACTTATTAATTATATACGCGAGTTGCTCAGAAAGACCGGGTTTATCCCATTCTGAATAACTGAATCGATGATAAGAAGTTGAAGATGAAGACGGTGGTTGAAGACCGGAGATCTTCACCTCGGTTGGATGATAACTGATGTCCTGATTGGGAGGCATCCCGAAATATGGATAATGTGTGGTGATCGTCCAGACATACGTGGAGATCGATGTGTATGCGAGGTATATAGTGCCTCCAGTTTCATTCAAACCCAGAACGAACTTGCAAATGGACTGTGTGTATGCCATTGGAATTCATTCTGTGTGATTAATAGCCATCAGTTGCATGGTGTGAATTGCCTGTGTGGCATGCTAAGATGCAGTGATCAAGGCTTCTGTTGAAAGGCAAAAGTCTTGTGGTTGATGATCAAAGCACGGCCTGTGTGGCGTAGCATTGTGTATAACGTGAATTCGCGAGCCTCACACCCCGGTATGAACCAGAAACGGGAGAGGACCTCAAGGAGAGCATGCGTTTCCTTCTAGCTAGAGCTGGTGTCAGTGCTTAAACTGCATGAGATATATATTACTTTCACCTGTGTGGTTGTGGCTATTGCCAGGCGCCTCGGATATATCGGTGACTATGTGAAGCCGATGGAGTCATTCGTTGGCTCATTTACGCCCCAAAGGGCGGGGAAACGTAGTCTTTATGCATTTTCATCCACATTGGTGGACCGGCCTTGTCGCTTCAAGGGTCAATGCATTCTGATCCTGAGACTTGGGCTAGACAGTCTCGTATTCGGTAAGGACTATCTTTTGCCTTGGTTCATGATGGAAATCCAATTTCCGAATACGACATAGTGCAGTTTTGATTGTAAACCTATATTTGGCGACATAGTGGCATGGAACACTCATGTCGTCAATGATTGATAGTTATGATTGAAATCGTTTTTGCAACATATAAACACTAGAAATAATATCAAATTCTTTTATTTTATTCGTATCAAGCATATTTTGGCCATTATAAGGTAAAACTCTATCCTCCGGTCTGCGTTGCATTGTGTGATGGGAACTGAGTCTTATAATGGCTTCATTTTTGTAAAAAGCATTGCGATGTTTAAAAGATTTACTTATTGTAAAGCATTGGCAATCCAATGGAGTAAACCCGTTCCACGAAAGTGGCATGGTCCTGTGATTAGCCAAATTATATAATGTGTTAAGTAGATTTCTCATACCAGTCCCATGACTGACTCGCAGTTTGTTTCACTTGCAAACTCGGGTGCCCTTTTTTCTATACGAGCAGCCTTGTGTTCAGGTTTTAGCAGGCTCTTTCTGGATAGCTGGAGCTGAAGATGGATTCTAATATTTATCTCTTTTTAGGCTGTTCAGCTCCTATTGTACATATTATGTTTGTTTTCTGCTGTAGACATTTATGTATAGCTGAATTGTATTTGTACTAAGTATGATCCTGTATACTGTGTAACTCTGATGATTACGTTTATCCGGTGTATTATTTGAACCTTATCTGGTGTATTTATTTATTTCTGTTCTGCTATTATCTGTTTATGTGTTATATTCCAAAGATTACCCTTGCCACCGTCGTACGGGGTTTTGGGGTCGTCATATATATATATATATATATATATATATATATATATATATATATATATATATATATCAAGAAGAGATATTTATTTTAGGAAATCAAATTATTGAGAAATAAATTTCATTATTAAGATATTCATTTTAATTTTATCATTGAGTAATATTGACTTAAACCTGAGATGAAATTGTGTTACTTTAAGTACCATTTCCCAGTTGATTCAGATATTTGTAATGAAATCATTTTACTGTGGCATTAACTATATCCTAAGCCATATAAATGTTAATTGTAGTTACTATTATCATAAATTCATTATTTATTGTAAATTAAATGTTATATGTTAATGCTCAGAATATGGATATAAGTATGATTTCTTTATGTATTTATTTGGTAAGTAATATATGATATAATGGAAGAAATAGGTTCAACAACAACCTGAAGTACGTGAAGAAGTTATGTTAACAAGGAGTTGTATAACTCATAACCCAAGACCTGAATTCTTGAATTCATACCAATATTATTCTTAACTTGTCAAAATTTATAAGCTTCTAAACAAGGAGTTTACACATAATTTGAGAACCCGAAGTTCATTAAAAAAAATTTGAAGTTCATGAATAAGTAGCCTGAAGGTATGTTGAAATTATGTAAAATGATAAGATTTTACTTCCTGAAGAAGTTAAAGGAAATAAATAAATCATAATACTCAAGAAATAGAAACCCGAAGCTTTCTTGAAGTTATGACATGAAAAGATTGTACTTCCAGAAGAAGTTAAAAGAGACACACACATAATAATATATGACAATAATATTGGATTCAATAGAAAATCTCTAAACGGGCTTCATCTAACTGACATCTTTCACGTACAATTTATATTAACTGAATATTCTGAAGATATAATATGCATATTAATCTCTTGAAGAGATGTTCTAAAGATTTATTTTTATATAGAAAATTGAACATCCTAGAAGAGATGTTAGAGATTTTTTTTTGTTGCATTCCAATTACATAAATAAAAATTATGCTCCCTGAAGGAATATCATACACTCCAGAAGTAGTATTTTTTTTTTTGAGGAAGACGGGTGTGTAGCTTGGCACTACACAGCCGGTTACGCGTAGATGAAAAAAAGCTAGTAATGATATCTGGTTGATAGGCCCAACCAGTAGCAAACTAAGTACAGACCAAGACGGTCATATATAAAACATTCTAAGGAGTACTGATAAAATGTACATATAGCATCCACATCACAGTTGCGTGAAAAATACACAACCAAAATAAAACTACATACTTATACTTGATCAGAAAGGAAACAACGAGCTGCTTTCTTGAGTTCCAGGCGAGCGAGGCTGGGGGAGGGAAAGTCTGAAACGAGCATGTCTGACCGAGCCTGTCCATAATTCGAAGAGTTGCAGAAAGGATAACTATAATTTTAGAGGAAATTAAATCAGGGGAAGTATTAAAAGAAGTATCATCCTTAAAGTAATATTTGAAAGTTTTAACGAGGCATTATCTTCATCTAGAAGAATCAAGCACCACATCAAGGAATAACATCTCAAATATGTTATTTAAGTTAATCTGTATTTTTAGCCTTAACTAAGGTTTTTGCCACCGGGTTTTCCTTTGTAAGGTTTTTACTGAAGAATTATATTGGTCCAGAAGTATCATTCTACGTTTAATGTAGTAAATTATTGAAAATATGTTTTTGTACTCTTTTTTCCTTCACTAAGATTTTTCCCATATGGTTTTTCTTAGTAAAGTTTTAATGAGGGATTACATCGATCCTAAAGTATCAAACTCTTAGAAGAAATATCATCTTAAAATGGTAATTACAATTTCAAGAGTTGCACTCTTTTCCTTGTTCAAGGTTTTTCCCATTGGGATTTCCTAATAGAGGATTTTTAATGAGGCAACGAAAAATATCTATGTCATCCGAATAGATATTGGCAAGCAATATACTATGAGGGGGAGCAATAATCTTTCAAAGGGGATAATTTTTAGCTACTATAAGAGCATTCAAGAATTTGAAGACACATATTCAAGGAAGAGTGTTAAAGTTACCTTTCTGATCCACACAAAGCAAAATCACAAACTGGATATGTGTTTACAAACAACAATGCAACTATTTCATGGAGATCTACAAACCGAATATTGGTAGTAACATCATCCAATCATTCTGAAATACTAGCACTACTAGAAGCAAGTCAAGAATGTGTTTGGTTAATATAATTAATTAAACATATTCGAAGCACATGCCAACTTCCCTCAACTATAGAAAGATCAATTATTTATAAAGACAATGCAACATGTGTAGCTTAGATTCAAGTAGGATATATCAAGGGTGATAGGACAAAACACATTTCTCCCAAATTCTTTTTCACACACGTGCTCCAAAAAGGGACAATAAGATAGAAGTGAAGCAAATCCAATCTCAAGAAAATACAGTGGATCCATTCACGGAGGCACTTCCAAAATCAAAGTTGTAGAAGGTGATATATAAAATTGGTATGCGCCTCTTGCATCACCAAACTATTTGAATAATGCATTACGAATCAGAGGGAGCACATATTATTCTGTAATGTACTCTTTTCCTTCACTAATATTTTTCCCACGGGGTCTTTATTAGAAAGGTTTTTAGTGAGGCATTATTTTGATCTAGAAGTATCAACCCTCATTGGAACATTGTCAATATGTTACCTAGAGATGAAATAAAAATTGTACTCTTTTCCTTGTTTATGATTTTTCCCATAGGGTTTTTCATAAAAAAGGTTTTTAATGTGGCAATAAATCTTATCGTCTTTACATATGCATATTCAAGGGGGAGTGTTAAAATATATATGAGTGAATATGCTTTTGTCATATTTTGTTTAGACCCACAATGTGGCATAAGTTTTACTCCAAACTCCCAAGTCTTTATATAAGGAGCTCATGTAATGTAAATAGTGTACTAATTTTGAAACGAATAAAAGTATCTTCTTTCTCCTCCTCTAATGGCTTTCTTATTGCATATTGTTTACAATTTCTCCAACTCTAATGGCTTTCTTATTATATGTTGTTTACAACACTTCCATCAATGTTATACCTCCATGATTTAATGCAACAGATAGGGTTTGTGTTGTGCGATTTCAAGGGGTCAATCTTGGAAAATGTTAAGGTTATCTAAACAACTAAATTCAGTTTCTTATTATTTGTTTTCTCAACTTGATAAACATCTTTGATTTGTTAGTTCTTTTGCTTATTATCTCCTAACATTTCTTACCTTTTTCGCAAACTTTATTATGCTTACTATGTAGTATTTTTTTAGCTAAATAATATTGTAGTAAAGAGGTCTTTAACTAAGAGAACCTACAAACTTCAATTTAGTTCCTCAAAAAATGAAGATTTCAATTCCACTCACTCAATTGATCAGTGAAATGTCTAATATGAAACATAGAAATAAAGTAGCATTGAAAATGATATGTTTAGAGGTAAAGATCTTTGGAAAAGGAAATGGTTAAGTGAATTGATGTATTTTTCTTTATGTATGCTCTTACTAGTTGGATTCTGAAAGGACTTATTTGCTTCTGATAGTCCTTTTTCATTATTGCACTAGAGGATATGTGTCTATGAGTGTTTGAAAAATCATGACCGATTCCATTAGATTTTATCATACAAACATTTTATTTGTAAGGTTTTCCATTTTATATAGAAGATTTGTAAGTCTGACTTTGATAGATTCAACCGTTGCTATACTGTTGTGGAAAAATATATCAAAGATACTCAAGCATCTCAACAATCTCAACAATGTCATAAACTATCCAGTGGCATATTTTAGTATAAAATACATGTTATTCATTCACCAAAATGGCCATCTTCTTAAAGATTCCTAGGTAAAACCTCCATTATATCAAGTTAGGTAGTTAGTTTGTATTATTTTTCCTCGGTTTTTGACAATTCAAAAGCAGATAATTACAGTATCTCTTAATAAATTATAGATTGTTAGTTTTCATTGAATAATAATGCATACTGGAAAAAGTTTTGCTAGCTCATTAAGATCCAATAATAATGTAAATATTGTTTAAACTGGACCTACCACTTTCCCTAGACTTCCCAAGGGTAATCTTCTTTATTCATAAAGGAACATATTCATATTTCATTTATTGTGTTTACCAGATTTTTCTTTTATTAGAATTCTTAGCAAAATATTTTTAATATGACCAAGCAAATAAATATACTATTCACTTTTGTCGTCAACTGTAATTGAACTTACAGAATGATAGAGAAGCATCCTTAATTGTTTTTAAAGTATGTGAACACTATAATAGCTTGCATTCACAGGTTTCACACTGGATTTGGTTGAACTAGATACTTTGTAATATATTTCAATAGTTGAGACAAGGTGCGGTCTTTAGTTTCATAAGACTAACATTTATATTGATTTTAAAATTTAATTAGTTCTCACACAAACTATATTATTGTTTTTATTCACACTGAAGTCTTGCATTTTTGTGCATATTTTTTAACACAATTTGCAGATGTATTGTACGATGATGTTACTGTCAATGCTATTACATTATTCGGTTTAGCCAATCCAAAATTGGTTACAAAGTTGATTTGTTCTTGGTTTGTTACTATGTATTTATTGTTGTACAAAACTATTCCCAATTGAAAATAGCTTTACTCATTACTCAAAATTGACATGTTTTAGTTAGAGAGCAACTCGAACAATTATTTGGATAAGAGCAAGGTTGGTCGAAGGATGATCATTTACTAACTTGATTCATTTTAGGTTTCGCATACCAATTGATGGTTAGTAACATGTTTAGTGTTAGTACTTGCAACTTTAAAAATACTTAGTGTAAAACCATCTAAATGAAAATTAGCATTAATACTATATAAAATCGTCTATACTACAATTATTTTGTGAATAAAAATTACACATAGTTATATCAGTTGATAAGTCCACATAGTAGGTAAAGCTTAATACAATCAATAGTAGAAATATATGACACAATGGCTTAATTATTTTAATGTTTGAACTTTTAAGAGTAAAACTGTCATGCTCCCCAAATATTGTAGTGAAATAGGAAAACAACTCGCTGCTTTGGAAATATTTTATGCATACCCACTTTGGTACACCAACCATGACATTTTGGATGAAATGAAAAGTTTAAAATTATTTAGTGCGAAGAAGAAGGCGAAATGAGAATCAGAATTTGCTGAGAAATTGGTTTATATTATTTCAACTAGAAAATATTCTTGAACAAATTGTAATCATAAGAGTTAAAATACAGAAGTGAAGGCTAACTTATTTATAGCCTGATAATGTACAAAATAAATAATGTAACGTTTGTGACACGAGCCAAGCCCAGCGCAGTATAATTAGAAGAGATAAATGCTATCTGTTGTGAACCAATGTATTCATTATTCGCCCTCACTTATAGCTAGTGTTTTCCATCTTCCTCTTTTACTCCGCCGCCATCAACAACACAAATTTCTACTGTCATCCTCTGGAATTTTTTGGCCGAGAGGGCTTTTGTCAATACATCAACTCTTTGATAGTAAGCAGGTTCTGTAACACCCCACGCCCGCTAGGGTCACTCACAAAGGGAATGCCATAGCATCGGTGGAGTATTTTAGTGAATATAGAACAGAAAAATTACAACAAGACAGATATAAATAGTACTTGAAATTTTAAAACATCATCTCATAACAGCGGAAATAAACATGTCTGGTTACATCATAAAACCATGATAAAAGTCAAGTACAATATCCATCAAAATAAAGAAGTACATAATCCCACTCTCTCATACAATAGCCATAACAAAAGAAAAGATAACTGGATAACTGGAGCTTTACATCTATCCAAGCTCCTACAGACTGGAACAGCAATCCGATCAAGCTCTACTACCGCTAGGATCCACCGTAGGACCTGAGGGTTGGGAAAAAGATAAAAACAACGGGGTCAGACATAAGTCTGAGTGAGTCCTATAACTTTAACAATACAATCATTAAAGTAACCAGAGAAGACATAAACTTGACCTACGGTAATATCTGGGGATGAATGGCTACACTAAGCAGCTAGGTAGACTTAGGATAAACTAAGATAACCGTCAGGACGCATCTACCCACCCAAGGATAATTACTAACTGCACCACACCAGTCCTTCCTACTTAAAGGTTGATCCCTTCCAAAGACTTAGAAAATTTCCCCAGTAGTTTCATGTACCCCTAGCCCACTACATAGGTGCCGTCTGCCCCTATCTCCACTAGGTGTACCCGGTAATTCTTACCCAGTAGTTTCGTGTACCCCTACATAGGTGCCGTCTGCCCCTATCTTCATTAGGTGTACCCACTACTCCCCAAGCGATCGGCTCCCTACCGTAGATACCCGTGCTGGTCCCACAATGGGGTGTATCACTCCCCTAAAGTGGCTACCCAATACTAACGGTGCACGGCTTTATATCTACACGATGCAACAACGGCTTATCTACCAGCCCGGGCCCACACACGCATATGAAACCCGTTGGACTTGCATTGCCACCGCTAACCCGTTTTGGCCTCTTATAATCAAGCCCAATATGCGTGTCCCGTCACTCGACTTGGGTCGATCCCACAAAGATACGTTTGGGATATTGGTTGAAATGGGCCCCCACAAGCTACCCACTTAAGCTTGTCAAATATCTAGTGTATCCCACTTAACCCTTTAATCATGTTTAATTACATGTTTCCACTTGGTTAAGTATTCTAATCGTATTTTCTATTGCCACCCAAGGCAACCCACTAGATTCCACATGCCACCCAGGCAACCACCAAATTTCCTCATGCCACCCAAGGCACCCACTTAACCCCTCATGTCCCACTACATGCTATTATGGTTAAGTGTTTCTTAATTAATTAAGACCGTGATCTCCCGTAAAGACCTCCCACATTAGACTGGCTGTTATGACCGCCTGGTTAAGCCGGTAGAATCCGGGCAGTCTTACGTCATAACAGAGTCTAACCTCGTGTCTTTACCTTAATCACGTATTTAATTTATGGCTAAGACCTCTCACATTGGGCTGACGTTTGTAGCAACTGGTTAAGCCGGTCGGGTCCGGGCAGTTTTACACTACAAATGAGTCCAACCTCGTGTCTTAGTCGATTAATTACACCTAATTAATCACCCCCATATTAATTATCCCTAATTAATATCAAGTTTTCCATAACATGGGTAGACCTAACTCAATAGGTAAATTCCCATGGGGTAGACCTAACTCAATAGGTAAATTCCCACTTATGGTAATTTATTTTTATGGTATGCTTAATCATACCCAAACATTCATTTATTAACATATTTACCAACCCCATCGTTCCCCACGTAAATCGTTCTCGTTACATGACATAATAAGGGGAAGATCATCACAAATATCATGGGTTTAGCATACAACTTTGTCATGGGTTAAGAGGATGTCAACTTGCATATATGAGCATATATTAACCCAACTACATACAACCCAAACTTGCATATTATCATACACATGATTTGCATAACATGTTGCATATGAGCTTGCATATTATCATACACATATCTTGCATAACATGTTAAACTTGCATATAGGCATTCTCAATCTTTCATAACATGTTAAACATGCATTTACGCATACACATAACTTGCATAAGCATTCACATACTTGCATAGGCATCCACATACTTGCATAGGCATTCACATACTTGCATAACTTGCATATCATGTCATTTAAGCATATACATATCTTGCATAAGTATTCATATACTCGCATAAGCATGCATAACTTGCATATCACTTTCAACTTGCATTTAAACATACACTTAACTTGCATATCACTTTCAACTTGCATTTAAACATATACTTAACTTGCATATCTCACTTTGCTAAACATGCATAATTCCACTTATTAAATATGCATAAATCCACTTATTAAACATGCATATATCAACTTGTTAAACATGCATAAATCAACTTATTAAGCATGCATAAACCAACTCATCAAATATGCATAAACATAGAACAACATAGAGTAACATATCATTATACATGATTCATACTCACTAATCCGCATTTAAGACCATAAGTCTCATTACACCCAATCTACTTACTTTAACAATTGATGTTAAAGTGATAGAAACTCACCAAACTTAAGATTAGCAACCTTATGAAATAGAATTAGTTGCTAACTATGAAGATAATGATGATTAAGGATTGATTAGAGAGGAATTAGCTTGAAACTTCCTTCTTAGATTAATGGAGATTCCTTTTAGGATTTGATTTGGCGGCATGAGGCCATTATTTCTATTTTTGGTGAGGATTAAGGTAGGTTTAGGGTGTATTTATAGATTAAGAGAGTGTTTTAGGCCCTTGGATTAACCCTAGATTAATTTAGGTCCATTAGATTTAGGAAACCTCTAGAACCAGACCCAGCCCTAGCCAGAAAACCAGATCTGGTGCACCCAAGCACCCTGGCTCGACACACCATGTCGACAGGCAAGTCGACAGGCATGTCGACACCCCTGTCGACAGGCCTGTCGACAGCCCTGTCGACATGCTTAGGCAGGAATCCTCCCGCCTGGCCCCGCTGGTTCTAAATTTAAATTTAAATTTAAATTCCTAAATCTGTTTTTAACTCTAATTTTTCTGCAAACTTCTCTGGGCCATAACCAGGCCATACGGACTCCGATTTTCGAAAACTCGGACTCTATTTCGCGTATTTTTCCGAGACGAACGCAATAACGCAGCCCGTTACCCCCAATTCCCACGTCTGAGATTATTTATCGTATAATTATTGAATTTTAGTATTAACTAAAATTCGGGGTGTTACAGGTTCGTGATTCACCTCCAGTTTTCCAGCAAGTGTTTGTTCATGCACGAAGTAAAGATCAATCTCGATGTGCTTCGTGCGTGTGTGTTGAACGGGGTTCGCTGAAAGAGATATGGTGCTCATATTATCGCACTAAATCATGGGCTTTTGTTGGATTGGAACCCTAGCTCTCTGGTCAACGAATTAATCCATATGATTTCACATGTCGTGCTTGCCACAGATCGATATTCAGCTTCAGTGCTAGAACGTGAAATCGTTGCTTGCTTTTTTGAGCACCAGGAAATCGGATTCGAGCCCATGTATATGCAATAGCCTTATGTTGATCGTCGATCGTCTGGATCTGAAGCCCAGTCAGCATCACTGTAAGCTTGCAGGTTAATTTCTTTGCTCTTTATCAACTTTAAACCATGATCTAAAGTGCCTTTCAAATAATGTAGTATTCTTTTGACTGCACACCAATTTTCATGTAAGGGATTGTGCATAAATTGTGAAACCTTATTTATGCTTTAACAAATATCTGGTCTCCTGACAGTGACATATTGCAATGCTCAGACTATGCTTTTGTAGAATCTTGCATCATTAATCGCTTCACCTCTATGTTTAGATAATCTTAAGTTTGTAGTCATGGGTGTAGTTAGAGGATTCGCTTTATCCATTTTAGCACGAGTTAGAATCTCTGAAATGTGTTTCTTCTGAGATAGAAGAATTTCATCCTTAGATTTTTGTAAAATTTGAATACCCAGAAAGTAGTTTATGTCCCCCATATTCTTTATGGAGAATGTGTCACTAATGTGTTTTATGATACTACTGATCTCTTTGTCATTATTTCCAATTATGAGAATATCATCAACGTACACCAGTATGAATATCATATTATCACCTCTTTTTCTAATGTGCAATGAATTGTCTGATTTGGCTGTGGCAAATCCTAAATTTGCAAATGTGTCTTTGAGCTTCTCATACCATACTCTGGATGCTTGTTTAATACCATAGATAGCCTTATGTAGCCAGCATACAATTTTTTCTTTATTCTCAATCTCATAGCCTTCAGGTTGCATCATAAAAACTTCTTCATGTAGGTCTGCATTTAAGAATGCATTATGTACATCTAGCTTCTTTATGTTACGTTGTTTATATAATGCAATGGTTAACATAATTCTGATGGTAGAGGGATTAACCACTGGAGAGAAAGTCTCTGTAAAATCAAATCCAAACTCTTGTGAATATCCTTTCGCAACGAGTCTGGCTTTGTATTTGTCAATGCTTCCATCAGGCTTTTTTTCAGCTTGTAGGTCCATTTGCATCCAATGATGTTCTTGTGCCTGGGTCTTTCAACTAAACTCCAAGTTTTGTTCTTCAATAATGCATTATATTCCTCTTTCATAGCCATTTTCCAATTTTCATTACTGACTGCTTCATTAAAATTGATAGGCTCTCTCTCATTCAAAGTAACATTGTATAACTTTGGTTTAAATATCCCACATTTAGCTCTACTTAACATGTGATGTCTGTTCACATCTGTTTGATGTGCATGATCTTCTGGGTTGTTAGTGTTTGCACTGTTTGACCTTTCTTAGTTTGCACTATTTGCACTGTTTGACCTTTCACTGTTGTCACTCCTTGTCTGGCTGCCACTAGATATAGTACCACCTTCATTATGACACTCACCTATATCTGCATTTCCTTGAGTAGCAACATCATCATGAAACATACTATTAAGTGAATATGATGAACAGAAATTTGTTCTGGTACTGGGTACAGTGCAATCATCATCTGTACTCTCCTTTGCTTCCTAATCAGGTTTACTAGCTTTACACTCAGTTAACTCTAGCAGTGAAATGATCAGTTTCTCTGCCCTAGTTATTTTTTTGATTATTTTGATGTTGTTGTCTGCAAAAGGGAATACAACTTCATTAAACTTCACATGTCTAGAAACAAAAATCCTTCCTCTACCATCTAAGCATTTAAATCCTTTTTGATCACTTGCATAGCCTAAAAAATTGCATTTCGTGGACCTTAGGCTTAATTTATGCTTATTATAGGGTCTGAGATGTGGAAAACATAAGCACCCAAAAGTTCTTAACTCAAAGTAATTTGGTTTAGTTTTATGTAGCATTTCATAGGGACATTTTCCATTAAGTATGACAGTGGGTAATCTGTTTATTAAGTACACTGATGTCACAAATGCTTCTATCCATAAATTTATTGGCAGTGATGCTTGTGACATCAGTGTCAACCCCGTCTCTACAATATGCATATGTTTTCGCTCGACTAAACCATTTTGCTCAGAAGTGTGTGGACATGTAGTCCTGTGTTGGATGCCTTTGCTTTCTAAATAAGTTTTTTAAGGGCTTAAATTCAAACCCCCATCAGTTTGAAGCACTGTGACCATGCAATCAGTTTGCTTTTCTATGTATGTAATAAATTGTATGGTTACTTTACAAGTTTCTAACTTGATTTTGAGAAAAAAACCTAAGTGTACCTTGTAAAGGCATCTACAAATGAAAGGTAATGCATGTGTGTAAAGACCCGTAACTTCCCCGTAAAGGAAAGCGTCGGATAGTTTGAGAACAAGCCACAACAGAACGCATATAAAAGAACGTTTCATTGTATATTACAACAATGCATCAGATTACAAGAATATACAGAGTATAAATGCATATTACACAGAAATATCAGAGATTTAAATTACATTTAAATACATAGCAGCGGAAAATAATACAACACACAACTAGAATGAGATATACGGATACAAAGCTTTCCGGATATCGTTCCAGCTGTAAACCAGGATCCTGTGAATATAAATCTGCAAAACCAAAACTACTAGCTGCCCGTGTCAAAATAAGGGCACCCAGAGTTTAGGTTAAAACAATAAACTCCAGGTCAGTCATGTGACTGGTGTGAGAACTAAAACAGTTATTAATCTTTATTTTTGAAGTTAGGCAAAACAAGGGACCACGCCGTATAACACGGAACGGGTTTCCTCCCAAGAATACCAGTGCATAAAACAACAGCGCAATGCTAAATAAAGAAAAATGAAGCTGTTATAAGACCCAGGTCCTATCACACAATGCAACGCAAGCCGGGGGATAGGGTTTTTACCTTATAACAGCCAAAGAATGCTTGATACGTTTAAAACAAATCATTTGATACTATTTTAAGTGCATAGTGTATAAAACAACTTCAAATCATAAGTATCGATCATAGGCGGCATGAATGCCCCATCCCACTATGTCGCCATACTAGGCTCTACAAATAAAACCGCAAATGTCACGTATTGGGAAATTGGATTTCCGTCTATGAACCGAGGCAAAAGATAGTCCTCAACCGATTCGAGACGCTCTAGCCCGTGTCTCAGGCAAGTACTCAGTCAAGCCTTGGATCCTCAGGGCCAGTCCACCGATGTGGATTAAACTTAAACCCTGAACATGCGTTTCCCCGCCCTATGGGGCGTAGGTGAGCCAACTAAATGACTCCATCGGTTCGAGAACGACCGATCAATCCGAGGCGCCTCGCAATAGCAACAACCACATAAGTCAAACTCGTCAGGGCATGTAAAACCACTGACGCCACTTCTAGCTAGAAAGAAACGCATGCCCTCCCTGACGTCCTCTCCCGTTTTTGGTTCATACCGGGTGTGAAACTCGCGAAGCAAACGTTACACAAAGCTATGCCACAAAGGCCTTGCTTTGATCATCACCACAAGACTTTGCTTTTCAACAGAAGCCTCGATCAATTGCCGCTTAGGCATGCCACACAGGCAATTCACTCCATGCGTTTGATATCCATCAATATATAACCCCTGAGCTCGTACCTCTCAGAGAAGGGCGTTAAGCAAGAGAATAAATTCTCCGCCGCCAAACAGATATATATTTAATAGAGATCAATCACACGGACTAAAATCCAATGTCAGACACACAGTCCATTTACAAGTCCGTTCTGGGTCTGAACGAAACCGGAGGCACCTAGTACCCCGCATATCCATCGATCTCCAAGTACGTCTGGACGATCACCAACTGTTTCCATCTTCTTGGGTGTACAGCCCAATCAAGATCATCAGTAATTATCCAAACGACGTGAAGACCTCCGGTCTTCGACCATCGTCTTCATCTTCGACTTATCGTCGTATCAGTTATTCAGAATGGGATAAACCCGGTCTTTCCGAATAACTCGCGTATATTTAAATAAGTGTTACACAAACACAACATACGCCTCATTCCAATTCATCAGTCACTAACCGTAAATTAATCAAGAGAATAATTCCCCAAATATTAACCCCGAAGGCCGAAACCAACATCAGATCAATATCCAGAAAACCATTCTGCTTGGCTAACCGACAGTTAGTTTCTAATTTCACATTCATAGGGAAAGGTTCCCATTAATTTTATCAAAGATAAATTTCTTGAATTTATTCTTTAATCCAATTTTGAATATCAATTCAAACTAGTCGGGATTAACGAACCTTACCGAAGTAATCATTGGTTTTAATTTCCCAATCCCAACCTATTCATCCCATGAAGTAAAACTGGTAGTACTTCATATCTAACACCACGGTGTTATCGGTAAATTCAATTACCATTTCACATTCAAATCTAATTAAAGATTTAACTATCGCCTGGAGCAAAACTGGTGATACTCCATTCTCGACCATTTCAATCTAATTAAAGATTCATTAAAACTCCACTTAGTTTTAATCGTTAACTGGGTTAAAGAATCAGTGTCATTTAAAACACCGTCCACGATAAACCCAAAATCACGTTCATTCATTATCGGGTTAAAGAACGAGTGTTATTTAAAACACTGTTCACGATAAACCCAAAGATCAATATCGATTCAATTCCAATTAAATATTGTTTAATTGGTACACTTCATTAAATCTAAATAAAAAGATTTAATCTTTTCTCAACTGGGTTCAAGAACAGTGTTAGTGAAGACACCATCCACGACAAACCCAAATCACATTTGATATTCAATATAAGGCTCTGAATAGAAAATATATCGGCTTATATTCAATATCAAATTCTACGATTAACAAATGTCGTATTGGAAATAACGATATAAATACATATCTTTCAAATTTCCATAACACCATCCGTATAATCACGAATTCCAACATCGAAATATTCCGAAGACAATTTCGATTCAATTCCACTCCAATGCAATCATTGGAAATTCTGGTTATTTTTAAAACCCCTTCGAATTCAATTTATTTATTTAAAAATAAATAGAATTATAATTCTAGTTCAAAACTAGTTCATTTCGATAAAAATCTATTTTATCTTTTCAAATATGGAGTTTTTCATCCCAATTCTTTCTAAATCATTTCTTATGATTTTACACAAATTATTGCTATTTTTAATAATTTTATCAAGGCCCGTACAGTCGATTTCCATCAATGGCCATCGAACTGCACTTACAGCGACCTTTTTCGAATTTGATTTGGACGTATCTCCAAATCCAACCGTTAGATTTCAAATTTCTAATATTCTTTAGAAAGCTCTTTTCGGTACGAACCCAACGGTTCCGGTTTTAGGAGAATCCGACGGTCGGATCTCCCGTAATGTCCGTTTGAAATAAATGGTCGAAACTCACGAACTGCCGCGGCGCGGCGCGTTCTATTCAGGCCATTATATTATATATATAATATATATAATATATACTTCGTCGATTTCTATTTAAAACGAATTATATAAATAGTTTTAAAATCGTTTCAAAAGCAATTCCAACTTTCTTTTCAATTCAAATCAAAATTGAATTCTTCTTTATAAATTCGTTTTTAAAATTCATTTCTATTCAATTCAAATTTTAATTCAATTTGAATTCATTTCAATTCACTTTCAATTCAATTTGAATTCGTTTTCAATTCAATTCATTTCGAAATCGTTTTCAATTCATTTCATTTCGAAATTGTTTTCAATTCAATTCATTTCGAAATCGTTTTCAATTCAATTCATTTCGAAATCGTTTTCAATTCAATTCATTTCGAAATCGTTTTCAATTCATTTCATTTCGAAATCGTTTTCAATTCATTTCATTTCGAAATCGTTTTCAATTCAATTCATTTCGAAATCGTTTTCAATTCAATTCATTTCGAAATCGTTTTCAATTCAATTCATTTCGAAATCGTTTTCAATTCAATTCATTTCGAAATCGTTTTCAATTCAATTCATTTCGAAATCGTTTTCAATTCATTTCGAAATCGTTTTCAATTCAATTCATTTCGAAATCGTTTTCAATTCAATTCATTTCGAAATCGTTTTCAATTCAATTCATTTCGAAATCGTTTTCAATTCATTTCATTTCGAAATCGTTTTCAATTCAATTCATTTCGAAATCGTTTTCAATTCAATTCATTTCGAAATCGTTTTCAATTCATTTCATTTCGAAATCGTTTTCAATTCAATTCATTTCGAAATCGCTTTCAATTCAATTCATTTCGAAATCGTTTTCAATTCAATTCATTTCGAAATCGTTTTCAATTCAATTCATTTCGAAATTGTTTTCAATTCAATTCATTTCGAAATCGTTTTCAATTCAATTCATTTCGAAATCGTTTTCAATTCAATTCATTTCGAAATCGTTTTCAATTCAATTCATTTCGAAATCGTTTTCAATTCAATTCATTTCGAAATCGTTTTCAATTCAATTCATTTCGAAATCGTTTTCAATTCATTTCATTTCGAAATCGTTTTCAATTCATTTCATTTCGAAATCGTTTTCAATTCAATTCATTTCGAAATCGTTTTCAATTCAATTCATTTCGAAATCGTTTTCAATTCATTTCATTTCGAAATCGTTTTAAAATCGATATAAATATCGTTCACGTCAAAATGGCGTCAATCTAATCAACACGGCTTCATAAATTTCTATTTTCAAATATTCTATTTCAAATATTTCTTTTTCAAAATAGTTGTTATTATCAAAATATTTCGTTCAACACATGACCAATCTCAATGGATGAGTACTGTCAACACATGAACCTTTATTTTATAATATTCTTTATTTTTCGAATTGGAATGAGGCCCAATCAATTACCATATAAAGTTAATTATATGGATTTTCATACAACACATGTATAATAGCATTGAAAAATAATCAACCATCAACCAAAGTGCACTACACTTTATAAGCATCAAATATTGATATCTAACGCTTGTAACAGCCTGTCAATCAATCGATCGACATATTTAATCAATCAGGATGAGTGAACTTCAAATTTCATCCTAACACCCGTGTGGGGTTTTCAAACAATCAAACACAGATTTTAGTTGTGCAGTTGGGCGATGTGTAAAATTTATCGACCCAATCAATATCAGTCAAATCAGTGTATATGAACAAATCGGCCGATTTGTTTATAAATATTTATTTATTCACTTTCACGTTAAAAATTATATTTTACGATAAAACATTTTATTCAACCTATGAAAATATTCTATTCAGTTCATTTATTAAATAAAATGATTTCTTTATTTTTCTAACTTATTTTAGAAAATTTCGGCGGCATAACGGCACGATACTAGAAACGGGACGAGGCCTAGCCTTATCCCCGGTCTAGTGAAGGCCCACGCCATTCACACATCAATCAAATTCACCAAATAATTCAATTTCAAATCAAATCATCAAACTAATCTATGCAACCAAACAAACAAGTCCATGGTCTGTGGACGATTGTGTCGGGTGCTACTAAGCACCGTCTGCATCCTAGTATATATATATAACTAGAAAAAGAAATTGAAAGGTGAGAAATTCTCACAAATAGCTATCCAATCCTCACGGCACTTCATTGATAGAAATCTTCATCGCTATTGCATCCTCGTCACCTTCGTTGCCCGCATTCTCTACATATGTAAAAAATCGAATTTTTACTTCGCTATTCAATATATAAAAATCGAATTTTTATTTCGAAGTTCAATATATAAAAATCATATTTTTATTTCGAAGTTCAATATATAAAAATCATATTTTTATTATCAAAACAATGTTATAATTTCATTCTAAAAACTGATTTTAAAACAATACTTTAAATTTTCAAAAAAAAACAAGGTATATTTATGCTCAAAAACATATGTTATATTTATTTTTATAAAACATATGCTAATTTCTCTCATGTTTAATATATATATTTTTAAAACTAATCTGAAAATTAATACTTTATATAGAAAAAAAAACTGATCTAATAATAATGTTTTTATATGAAAAAAGAAAAAAAACAAACTGTTTTTATATTTTTACCATTTCTAAAACTAGCTAGGTTATTTCAATTAAAATAAAATAATAATATAGAAAAAGATTACCTTTTTTGTGTTTTTTTTCCATTTTTTTTTTCTGGAGAACGTCGGACAGGGTTTTGACCTCAGAAATCTCCCTCGCCGGCCACCAGGGGTCGTCGGCCCTTCATACGACCCCGCCTTGTCAAAGCCCCCGCCTTCCTCCTCCGACGCTGGGAGCATCAGCGAACTCGAGCCCCCCACCAGTAGCCTCGATCGCGGTGGTAATCAAAAGCATCCAGGGACGAGGGCAGCTGATCGGCGACGCCATGGTGATCGACGATGAGGTGGAGCGGAGGCTGAGCGCAATTTGTGGATCGAACTCTTTTTTTTCTTCTTTGATATGAAATCGAAATGAAGAGGGGGGGGGGGGGGGCAGAGGAAATAAAGGAGAGAAGGGAGGGGTTTAATTATTTTAATAATTTAAATTTCTAAAATGTTGACTTTTTACATACGACCTCTAAACGAGGCCCACCGCCCGTCGTCCATAGCGTTTCACCCCCATTCCGAACACAATGGGATATGTATCGCAAGCTAATTTGATCGTTACAATCAGTTTCTGTTAAATTTACATTTAAATCTATATATTGAATTTTACACGTATATTTCAAATTACTGGGGTCACATACAAACTTTAAAAATTCCAGAAAAATATTTTCTAGCTTCGTATTAACGATACGGTCCTAACAAAACTAGTTTCATCGAATTCTGAGACCGTTAGAAAAATGACCCATTTCCAGTCGATTAAAATCAACTGAAACTGGTCAAACGCGTTTTCCTTTGCCACGCTCACATACTGATTCGAAAAATTATGAAATTTGAAATCTAGCAATAATTTAACATCACGGACCCAACAAAACTAGTTTCGTCGAAATCCGAGGTCGTTTGCAAAATGTCCATTTTTAAGGGCCTGAATTCCATAGCGACTATTCAGAATTTTCAATTGGACATATCTTTTGATTCCTGATATGAAATCTTGATTTTTCGGATTCGTTGGAAAGATATTATCAATTAGATCCCATTATTTTTGGTTTCACTAAAATCCGGATTATTTTGCACCCGGTACATTCAATTGAAGTTTGAAATCAAATTATCGAACTACCGCGCCATTTTCAATTCTATTTATAATTATATATAAATATTTATATTCTAACGACGACGCGTATAATATATACGTTCGAATTATATTCAGAATAAATTTCTCGTCGATATTATTTAAAATAATTCATTTTAAATAATCAGAATTCGCTAAAATTGCCAAAAATAAAAATTTTAAACTGGCCCAGATTTTCGGGTTGTTACAATCTCCCCCACTTAAAACTTTTCGTCCCCGAAAAGGAACAAAGTCGAAAGTGGTTTGATTAATCAACTCTATGTTCGATCTGGCTTCCATTCTCCAACCTTTCAGTTTCTGAGAATTTTCAAAAATTTCAAAAATTTGGCTAACACCCTAAATTTTCGAAAAATTTCGCCATAACCTCCCCTGCACCGGGAGCATCGGGGAATTTCAAATAGCTTCCCCGGTCCTTCTGATCTCAAAAAGAAAAAGAAAAAGCCAAGCGGCTAGCCAATAGGCTCATAAAATCATCATCACCCAAACAAAACAGTAAATTATGTAATAAACATGTACCTATTTGTCGGGCAAACAAATTTTATTCTCTGCTCTAGCCTCCTTGCTATGACCTGTTCAAGGTAAGTACATGTATATGCAAGCAAATGCGACCAATTTTCAATATCGTTCAATATTTGATTCAGTTAGGCATAATGGCTAAGAACTAGCAAACAAATAAACAAAGAACCCAAACATCAATCAATTAGTGAATTAATGTTTCAAATTCATAATTTTGATATATATACAAAAATCAAATTTTTGATGCCAAATCACACCAATAGGCCCTATCTAATTTTGGTTCTCACACCAGCCAATAGGAAATATATAGATATCACACCTTCGAAACACGAATACCAATTCTGATGATGTTCGAACTATCATCAGAATCGTCTCCGGGCGACTAGAGTGTGATTCTATATCTATCCAGTATATTAAAATTTCGAATACACGCGGATCAGACGTATACGCAAAATCTATATATACTGGATTGTCCACATCAATATAAATAGATAATCAAATACGAATAATTGATTTAAATTTTCAAAACAAAAATTGTTTTCATTTGAGAAATATACCCTTCACACTCGTTTTAGGATACTACTGATCCCATCTCTAACGAGTCATTCTCGTTGGATTTTACTAATCCAATCATCTGATGAATTCTTTCGTATGGTTCTAATGTGCCTTGTTCTCTGAGCTTTGTAAACCAAAGCTCTGATACCAACTGTGAAAACCCGTAACTTCCCCGTAAAGGAAAGCGTCGGATAGTTCGAGAACAAGCCACAACAGAACGCATACATAAGAACATTTCATTGTATATTACAACAATGCATCAGATTACAAGAATATACAGAGTATAAATGAATATTACACAGAAATATCAGAGATTTAAATTACATTTAAATACATAGCAGCGGAAAATAATACAATACACAACTAGAAGAGATATACGGATACAAAGCTTTCCGGATATCGTTCCAGCTGTAAACCAGGATCCTGTGAATATAAATCTGCAAAACCAAAACTACTAGCTGCCCGTGTCAAAATAGGGGCACCCAGAGTTTAGGTCAAAACAATAAACTCCAGGTCAGTCATGGGACTGGTGTGAGAACTAAAACTGTTATTAATCTTTATTTTAAATCATTAGGTAAATCAAGGGACTACGCCATATAACACGGAACGGGTTTCCTCCCAAGAATACCAGTGCATAAAACAAACAGCGCAATGCTAAATAAAGAAAAATGAAGCTGTTATAAGACCCAGGTCCCATCACACAATGCAACGCAGCCGAGGATAGGGTTTTCCCTTATAACAGCCAAAGAATGCTTGATACGGTTAAAACAAATCATTTGATACTATAATAAGTGCATAGTGTATAAAACAACTTCAAATCATAAGTATCAATCATAGGCGGCATGAGCGCCCCATCCCACTATGTCACCATATATAGATTATACAATCAAAATCGCAAAGTCACGTATTTGGAAATTGGGTTTCCATCTATGAACCGAGGCAAAAGATAGTCCTCAACCGATTCGAGACTGCCTAGCCCGAGTCTCAGGCAAGCGCGCAGGCAAGCCTTGGAGCGACAGGGCCGGTCCACCGATGTGGATTATTATACCTGAGCACTATGTTTCGCCGCCCTTTGGGGCGTAAGTGAGCCAACGAATGACTCCATCGGACCCGGATCGTCCGATCTAACCGAGGCGCCTCGCAACAGCAACAACCACATAAGTCAAACTCGTCAGGGCGTGTAAAACCACTGACGCCACTTCTAGCTAGGAGGAAACGCAGGCCCTCCCTGAGGTCCGTCTCCCGTTTTTGGTTCATACCTGGTGTGAAACACGCGAGGTAAACGTTACACAAAGCTACGCCACAAAGGCCGTGCTTTGATCATCAACCACAAGACTTTGCTTTTGAACAGAAGCCTTGATCATTTGCATCTTAGCATGCCACACAGGCAAACCATCCTATGCAACTGATATCAGTCACACAGAATGAAATCCAATTTTTTCACAAATTTGACATTTATTCGCCACATGTCCAATTTTTTCACAAATTTGACATTTAGGCCTGTTGTTGTTGTTCCATCCTCTACCTCTACCTCTTCCTCTTTGATTAGCAGTTCCTCTTTATGGTTGAATATCTTTTTGATTAGGATTTTCTTTTTGTTGCATCTTGATTCTTGAAGTAGAAGCATAGTTAAATGAAAATTCTGGCTGAGACACTCTCCTCTGTTCAATCGTACCCTCGTGTGCCAATAGTGTTGAGTGGACATACTCTAGATCTGGAACAGCCTTTTGTGATGCAATAAACGGGACAATAGATTCATATTCCATATCGAAACCACCAGTAATGTACAACACATGCTCATTTTCTGATATCTTGTGTCTAGTATCTACCAGTCGATCACATAGTGTTTTAATCTTTGTAAGATACTCACTCATAGTCATAATTTCCTTACGCATACAATGCAATTGACTTCTGTAGTGCATAACTCTCGCTGCAGATTGCAAATTAAAGATTCGTTCTATTGCATTCCATATTTCATAAGATGTTGTCTTGCCAATAATCTGTCATAGGAGATTTGCACTTATAGAAGAGATTAACCAAGATGCCAATAGACTATCTTATTTCTGATGCATGATATAATCTTGATTACTTACAAGATTTCCATCTTTGCCTTTGATTGTTGCAGGTGGAACATATTTGGTGCCCTGTACGTATTCTTGCAACCCATATCCTCTTAGTGCGGTGTAACAACCCGGAATTTTGGGCCGAATTTAAAATTTTTATTTCAATTATTTTAGTGGGTTTTTAATATTTAAAATAGTTTATTTTAAATAGTAACGGCGAAATATTTAGTTTCGGCGACGCTGCGACGTATGAATGGATGAAAAGAAAAAATTTCCGTTATTAAATTAAAATATTTAATAAATAATAACAATGATGAAAAAATTTACAATAGGAAATGGTTAATATTAACATTTACATGCACCTCATTTTATTTATATAATTTTCGTTTTTTTTTTCTTTTTTTTAGTTTGTCTTTTTTCTTTTTTTTTTGTTTCTCTTTTTTTTTCAACAAAATAAAATATAAAAATGTTGTTTAACATAGTGTAAATAAATGAGATAAAAGAAAAGTAAAAACATTTATTTACAGATAGTGTAAATAAATAAGATAAAAGAAAAGTAAAAACATTTATTTACAAATAGTGTAAATAAATAAGATAAGAGAAAAGTAAAAACATTTATTTACAAATAGTGTAAATAAATAAGATAAGAGAAAAGTAAAAACATTTATTTACAAATAGTGTAAATAAATAAGATAAAAGAAAAGTAAAAACATTTGTTTACAAATAGTGTAAGTAAATAAGAAAAGGTAGAAGTATAAAAACCATTTATTTACATTTGGGTAAAGAAATAAGGAAATATAAATGAAAATATTTATTTATATCTAGGTAAATAAATAAATGGTAAGAAAGAATATTTATTTACATTTAGAGTAAATAAATCAAAAGATAGAAAAAGATTATTTAAGTATTTATTTACATTTAGTGTAAATAAACCAAAGATAGGAAAAGAACATCTATTTATATTTGGTGTAAATAAAGCATGAATTAAAGTGAATTTAAAAAGCACATTTCATTTACATTTTAAATGTAAATAAAAACAGAGTAAAATAAAAGTGATATTTTTGTCGTCATTTTAAAAGCGATAAAAGAATAGACGTTAATAGTTGAAATCGCCAAACGATTTATATATATATATATATATATATATAAATTATAAATTAAACGGAACGCGCACGACAGTTCACGTATCGGCAATCGTAACTTTAAACGGTTATACCGAGAGATCCGACCGTCGGATTTTCCCAAAACTGGAGCCGTTAGGACTGCTTTGGGAAGATCTTTCCAATGACATAAATTTCGCCAAAATCCAACGGTTAGATTTCAAGTTATGTGTAAATCAAATTCGGTTGAAAACAGCGCCAGGGTCGCCCATTGACCCGAAGCGTCATTAAATTAATTTAGGCTATTTTTATATAAATAAAAATAGCGATAGGTCGTTATCAAATATTAATAACGATAGGAAATGTTTTCAAATTATTATATATATATATATATATGCGAGAATCATTTGAAAAGACCGAGTTCAATTTCATTTCAAATGATTATACGACGTTCTAAGTCGAAGATTTAAAGACGGTGATTGAAGACCGACGATCTTCACATCGAATGGATGTGTTGCCACTGAGACCCATGAGAGGAGTAGCTACCTTGAAAGGGCTTCAGTGGTGGCCGTTCGGACGAAGTGTTGATTTGTACGGATTTGACTTTCGCTCAGACCCAGGGCATAAGTTTATAAATGGAATGTATGTCTGACGTTGTAGTCCTTTATACTACATTCGTTGATCTCTCTTAATATATATATGTTTGGTGGTTAACACCCTTCTCTGAGACGTACGAGCTTAGAGGTTATATATTGGTAGAAATTAATGGTATAGTATGGACTGACAATGTGGCATACTAAGATGCATTGATCAAGGCTTTTGTTGAAAAGCAAGCCTTGTGGTTGATGATCAAAGCACGGCCTGTTTAGGCGTAGCTTTGTGTATAGCGTGACTTCGCGAGCCTCACACCCCGGTATGAGTCAAAAACAGGATACGGACTGCAGGGAGTGCACACGTTTCTTTCTAGCTAGAGTGATGTCAGGGACCTACCAGCACTGACATTTTACTTATGTGGATGATGGATTTTGAGGCGCCTCATGTTTTATAGGCCGTTGGTGGTCATATTATAGGTCCAAAGGGACCGGGAAGCGTGTGTTCAGGCATAACTAATCCACTGCCCATAGGCGGGGACCGGCCCTGAAGATCCAAGGGTTCACTGCGGGGGATCCTGAGGCATTTGCTAGAGTGTCTCGAATCGGAGAGGAGCTTGCCCCTAGCCTCGACTCATGATGGAAATCCAATTTCCAATACGACCTTGCGGTTTTGATTGTAGAACTAGTATTGGCAACATGATATATGGTACCCATGCCGTCTAGGAATGATACTTATGATTGAAATGTTTTTATTTAAAACATATACACACTAATAATAATATCAAACCCGATTTTTTTTACGTATCAAGCATCTTTTGACCATTATAAGGTAAAACCCTATCCTCTGGTGTGCGTTGCATTGTGTGATGGGACTTTGGTCTTATAATGGTTTCATTTTTCCAAAAAGACATTGCGTTATTTCTCGATTTACTTTAAGTTATGCACCGGCAATCCATTGGAATAAAACCCGTTCCGCATTAGCGGCGTGGTCCTTGGATTTGTCTTATTAATTAAATTAGTTTAGAATTCTCACACCAGTCCCATGACTGACACGTAGTTTGTTTCACTTGGCAAACTCGGGTGCCCTCTTTTCCACACGGGCAGTCGAGTAGCCTTTTGCAGATATCTATTCTTTTAGCAGGATCCTGGATCGAAGCCTAAAGCTTGTCCAGAGCTTAGTAGTCTTCCGCTGTTTACTGTATTTTATTTAATGTATTAAATCTTCTGTAATTTATCTTCCACTGTAATTTTATTTCAATGTACTCTGATATATTCTGTACTCTGATGTAACATTATTATAATGTAATAAAAGTCTGCTGTTATTGTTCTAATGTATTGTATTCCCAAAGTTAAAGTATTCGAAGATTTCCAACCTTTGGGTCAGACCTGTGTGGTTTATGGTCGATTCAAAGAGCGTGGTGGGCCCATAACCCACAGGTCCCAGGATGAAACCTGGCTCTGATACCAAAAAGAGTAATAATGAAAAGGAAAAGAAATAAAGAAAAAAAAGGAAAAAAAAAGAAAAAACAAAAGAAAGAAAAAACAAAAGAAAAAAAGAGAAGAAATGTAAATAAAATGAGGTGCATGTAAATGTTAATATTAACCATTTCCTATTGTAAATTTTTTCATCATTATTATTATTTATTAAATATTTTAATTTAATAACGGAAATTTTTTCTTTTCATCCATTTATACGTCGCAGCGTCGCCGAAACTAAATATTTCGCCATTACTATTAAAATAAACTATTTTAAATATTAAAAACCCACTAAAATAATTGAAATAAAAATTTTAAATTCGGCCCAAAATTCCGGGTTGTTACATGCGGTTGCCACTTGATATCTTCATAACATATAGTTATCTTCATCGAGGGGAATAATAATAACATGACATTTTGGTTTTACGAGGTTAAAGTGTAGTGTTGATGAAGAGGTTTCAGATGTCACTCTGCCAGCGGTGGCTGAATTGATACTTTCATTATCTCCTGTCATGATAGGAGAAAACAGATTGGTAAACGATTCCTGAATAACACGAGTTCAAAAATCATGTTTCTTGCACGGCAATTTTGCTGTTGCCAATGAGTTTTACAACCAGAATTTCACTGGAGTGATTCTTGGATGGCAATCTTATTCGTTATAGTGATCTCTGCAACCTGAAACTGATCCTAGATGACGATTAGCGACGACTAGATGGGTGAACTGCAGCCAATAGTGATAAATGATGAAGATTCTCTGATATCGCTGGTTGGCGAGGTAGTTAATAGAAAAGGATAACTGGTATGAATGGATCTACATGCGAGAATGGTATCTACTCCAATGATGAAGTAAAAACTGAGGAGAGATAGCTATGCTAACCCTTCAAACATGTGTAGGTGATCTCAGATCTTGATATTGCAGGTATTTTTTGATGCAGCGGTGGAGGATCTTGCTGATGCCGTTAGGCTTGATGCTCTGATACCAAATCAGAATTTGTAGAGAAATTGTTTTGTATTATTTCAACTAGAAATTATTCTTGAACAGATTGTAATCGTAAGAGTTAAAATACAGAAGTGAAGGCTAACTTATTTATAGCCTGATAATGTACAAAATAAATAATGTAACGTTTGTGACATGGGCCAAGCCCAGCCTAGTATAATGAGAAGAGATAAATGTTATCTGTTGTGAACCGATGTCTTCATTAATGAGAAGTAAGGAAGATTAATATAACTATAAAATATCAGCAAAAAGAGAAGCAAATATATGTTCCTCATTTGCAGAAGATGTGTAATTTGATTGAACAACATTGTAAAAAAAGGGAATTATCAGTTTTTAACCAATAAAAGATGCACAATAAATTACTATTTCATAGATAATTATATATTAAGGTTTAATAAATATTTATCATTATATTTTGGTAGATCTAAGATTTTAACTCGATTGAAATGTATATGGGTTGAATATGAAAATATTTTGTCCCATAAAATAAAAATGTGGTGAGTCTCCTGAATCTTGTACAGGAAGAAAGTGACGAATTCAACTATAGGTAGAAAAGGCTCAAACCCATAGTAGGATAATGGAATATTACACATAACTGATGACAATGGGAGGGTAGAAGGATGCGAGCCAATGAAAATTGGTGAAAGATCAACTTGCAAGTAAAATATTTTTAGCAACCTTTGTTCTCTCAATAAATCAACAACGATTGTTTTTGTTAGGAAGTGAGAGAACAACAATTAATTACATTTTCCATATTAGATTTCCTTTATAATCATGCTGCCAGAAATCTTAAGCATAACTTCATACTTTGTGTAGTTTTAGTAGAATCGTGCACTATATAGTAGCTTTTGTTTGCTGGTTTTTCCATGATAAGAATTACATAGAACATTCAAGAATATGTTCCAACAAAATTGTTTCGCGACATGTAAGTTTGACTACCTAATTAAACTATATTTCTCGAAAAGACCTAATTAAGCCATATTATATGAAAGGAAAGTAAGAATTTATTATTCACAGAAAACAAAATACAAAGTTTAGAAAACAATGTACAACATATACCATTAGCTATGCACTATATAGCACTACAAAATAACAAAACAACTGGCTACATCATAAAAAAATACAACTATATATAGGAAAATACAACAAATCAACAATTAATCCTTGCACGAGCCTGAACAGACTTCAAAATTCTTCTACGAACCAGCATGAACAACTCATTCGAATTCAATACACCATTACAGAAGATCCTTGTAACAACCCGAAAAATCTGAGCCAATTTAAAATTTTTAATTTGGCTATTTTAGTGAGTTTAAAATATTTAAAAAAAATTAAATAATAATGACGAAAAGTAAGTTTGAATCGATGTTTGAAAATGAATATAATTATTTCTAATTATAAACAAGGCCTGAAATGGCACGGTAGTTTAAAAATTTGAATTCAAACTTTGACTGACTGTACCGGGAGCAAACAAAACGGATTTTAGTGAAACCAAAAATATTTAAATTTGTTAGTGAATATCTTTCTAACGAATTTGAAAAATCGAAGTTTCGTAGAGGGAAGCAAAAGTTATGGCCAAATGAATTTTCAGAAAGGTCGCTATAGAGTTTATATAGCCCGTGAAAATGGCCATTTTGCAAACGACCTCAGAATTCGACGAAACCACTTTTGTTGGATCCGGGATGTCAAATTATTGCTAGGTTTCAAATTTCATAATTTTTTAAATTAGTATGTGAGCGTGGCAAAGGAAAATTGTGTTTGGTCGATTTCTGTTAAATTGGATCGACCAGAAAATGGCCATTTTTCAAAAGGCCTCAGAATTCGATGAAACTAGTTTTGTTGGGAGCGTATCGTCAAAACATAGCTAGATTTAATTTTTGGGAATTTTTAGAATCAATATGTGGCCCCAGCAAATTGAAATATAAGTTCAAATTAAATATGTAATGTTTTATATTTTAATTTGAAGAAAAACTGACTGAAACAATCGAATGGGCCTACGAAACATATCCTATTGTGTTCGGAATGGGGGTATTTAGCTAGGCACGACAGTCATTGGGTTTGGATTGGAATTCGTATGGATAAAAGGGTATTTTTGAAATTATAAAACCATCGGCCAATCAGGATTTTATATTCATTAAATTAAATTTCCCAGAAATTAATTTTCTCTCTCCTCGCTCCTACGTTGAAGATAGAAACCACTTCGCCACTTCCCAGGCGAATTCCGGCCACATTACTCAATGAAATCACTCCACCCAGTTGAAGATTTTGAAGAACATCACGAGAGCTTCAAATTAAGACAAGGGTTGCATTTTTTCGTGGTGTGGTTGTCGAGATCAGACGCAGTGAAGTCGGCGACTTCAAAGTGCCGCCGCATCTCCGTGCCAGCGTCGAACTGGACGCCACCACCGGCGCCGCAATGCCCTCTCCTCCCTTTTCAACGTTGTACGGTCCGATCTTGCTATAACTTCGTGGATTAATCGAAAAAGCTAAACCTAGTTTTGAACGATTTCAGAAAGCTAACAGCTGAATTTATTTTAACTGTTTAATAGCACTTTAAAGCACTACGGTTTATGATTTCACTGTAAAAATTATATCTTTTTCGTTTGTTGATGAAATTCAGTGAAACGAGAAACAGTGGACTCTTGTGGACGCCTTCTACATTCTAGAAGAGACCGGATATTTTTCTGAGCCATCTGCAACTTTTGGTGGAGTGGAACCCAATGTGAGATTTCTAAATTATAAACGATATGGAAAACGACGATGTATAAATTATATGGTCAATGTATGAGTTATATAAGCGTTGTACACCTCATGTATAAGCGTTGTATAAGTTGTAAGTTCGATGTATAAGTTATATATGCGTTGTAAAAATTATATGTGCGTTGAAATAAATTGAAATGATATTGAAGTGAATTGAAATATATTTATATACGAATAAATATATATATATATATACTCCCCTCGTCCACAGACCATGGACGATATTTATTGGTTGTGATATTGGTTGGATTATTGGTTGATGTGAAATTTGGTGAAAATCATGAATGATTGGTTGTGGTTGAAAAATACTTGTTTGTGGTTGAGAATTATTTTGGATAAAACCACATAGGATTAGTTTGTGGAATAGAAAAAAAAATAAACATGCTCGTCTGCGTACGAATTAGATGCATGAAATCCTCATTGTCAAAAGCTGCGAGGCTTTAAGGTAGAGCGAGGAGTCGTACTAGGGACGGTCCCGGTTTAAACTATCCTGCCGTTATGCTGCCGAAATTTTCTGAAATATTTCTCTGTTTGATTTATATTCATGTGATGAATATTGAAATTAAAGTCATGTGTTGAATGTTGAAATAAAATTCATGTGTTGAATAGAAATTCATGTGTTGAAATAAATTCATGTGTTGAATGGAGTTCGTGTACTGAATAAATTCTTTGAAAGATAAAAATAACATTTTTTACCTTATATATAAACTATATAAAATAATGGTGTTTTGAAATAAATTGTTTTGCAATAAAAATTACATTTTTATTATATATAAGCTATATAAAATAATTGTGTTTTGAAATAAATTGTTTTGCAATAAAAATCACATTTTTACTATATATATAAACTATAGAAAATATTCATGTGTTGAATGTTGAAACTTAATTCATGTGTTGAATGTTGAAACGAAATTCATGTGTTGAATAGAAATTCATGTGTTGAATAGAAATTCCTCTATGGAAATAAAATAAACAAAATTCATGTGTTGAAATAAATATCTGTTGGATAAAAATGTCGTTTTTATCAAATATGTGAAGTGAAAATGGTTTTGAAATCGAAGAATCAATTATATTTTTATATATATAAATATAATTAAAATATATCGAATAAGAAGCCGTAGTTCGTGTTTTGAAACCGTGTTCAAATGATTAGCGCGGGAGATCCGACCATCGGATTTTCCCGAAACTGTAACAATTGGGTTCGTCTTGGAAATATCTTTCCAAGATACCCATTTTGTGAAAATCCAACGGTTGGATTGTCTGGAATGTTTAATTCAAATATGAAGAAAAACAGCGCCAGAATCGATTATATTTATATATATACATATATATATATATATAATTAAATTAAATCGAATAATGACGCTGTAGTTCGTATTTTGAAATCGAAACTTCAAACGAGTGTACCAGGAGATCCGACCGTCGGATTTTCCCGAAAATAAAACCATTGGATTCGTTTTGAAAAGATCTTTCTAATGATATAAAATTTGTGAAGATCCAACGGTTAGATTTTCAGGCATGTGTAAATCAAATCTGAAGAAAAACAGCGCCACGACCGCGTTATGGCCTGAAGCGTCGTTTGAATAAATTGGCTATTTTTAAAATAAATAAAAATAGCGATAAATCATGATAAAATATTTTCAATGATATGGAATGGAAATAAACTGAATTTTCTCAGTTTATGTGATATTTGATGGTTGAATGTGGTTGGTGTGAATTGTAGTCGAATAATTTAACCATTGAAATGAATTGATTTAAATTCTAAATATATACGTGAATTATTTGAAAAGGCCGAGTTAAATCTCATTTCAAATAATTGATCGGTGATAAGAAGTCGATGATGAAGACGGTGGTTGAAGACCGAAGATCTTCACCTCGGTTGGATTATAACTGATGTCTTGATTGGGAGGCATCCCGAAATATAGATAATAAGTGGTGATCGTCCAGACGTATGTGGAGATCGATGGATATGCGAGGTATGTGGTGCCTCCGGTTTCGTTCAGACCTAGAACGAACTTGTAAATGGACTGTGTGTCTGACATTGGATTTTGTTCTGTGATGATTGATCTCTATTAAATATATATCTGTTTGGCATCGGAGAATTTATTCTCTTGCTTAACGCCCTTCTCTGAGACGTACGAGCTCAGAGGTTATACATCGATAGAAATCCGTCGCACGGAGTGAATTGCCTGTGTGGCATGCCTGAGTGGCAAATGATCAAGGCTTCTGTTGAAAAGCAAAGTCTTGTGGTTGACGATCAAAGCACGGCCTGTGTGGCATAGCTTTGTGAATAACGTTGATTCGCGAGCCTCACACCCCGGTATAAGCCAGAAACGGGAGAGGACCTCAGGGAGGTCATGCGTTTCTTTCTAGCTATAGGTGGTGTCAGTGCTTAAACTGGATGACATATATATTATTTTCGCCTGTGTGGTTGTTGCTGTTGCGAGGCGCCTCAGTTATATTGGTCGATACGGAACCGAGGGAGTCATTTGTTGGCTCACTTATGCCCTAAAGGGCGGGGAAACGCAGTGTTTAGGCATTTTTATCCACATCGGTGGACCGACCCTGTCGCTCCAAGGGTCACTCGAGCTCTGATCCTGAGACATGGGATAGATCGTCTCGATGTAGGTAAGGACTATCTTTTGCCTTGGTTCATAATGGAAATCCAATTTCCAAATACATGACTGCGCGGTTTTAATTGTATACCTATATATGGCGACATGATATATGGTACCCATGCCGTCTATGATTGATACTTATGATTTGAAATTGTTTTTGAAACATATAAACACTAGTAATAATATCAAATTCTTTTGTTTTATTCGTATCAAGCATATTTTGGCCATTATAAGGTAAAACTCTATCCTCCGGTTTGCGTTGCATTATGTGATAGGAACTGAGTCTTATAATGGCTTCAGTTTTATAAAAAGCATTGCGATGTTTAAAAGATTTACTTGTTGTAAAGCACTGGCAATCCAACGGAGTAAACCCGTTCCGCAAAAGTGGCGTGGTCCTGTGATTAGCCATATTATAAAATGTTTTAAGTAGATTTCTCATACCAGCCCCACGACTGACTCGTAGTTCGTTTCACTTGCAAACTCGGGTGCCCCCTTTTCCTCCATGGGCAGCCTTATGTTCAGGTTTTAGCAGGCTCTTTCTGGATAGCTGGAGCTGAAGATGGATTCTATCATTTATCTCCTTTTATGCTATTTAGCTCCTATTGTACATATTATGTTTGTTTTCCACTGTAGACATTTATGTATAGCTGAACTGTATTTGTACCTAGTATGATCCTGTATACTATGTAACTCTGATGATTATGTTTATCCAGCGTATTATTTGTACATTATCTGGTGTATTTATTTAATTCTGTTCTGTTATTTACTGTTTACGTGTTATGTTCCAAAGATTACCCTTGCCACCGTCGTACGGGGTTTTGGGGTCGTCACATTCCTATTATTCCTCTCCATCCGAATAATATAAATAAACTTCTTAAGAAACTTTAACAGCATATTAGTTCTTTTACTTTTCCACCTTGTTCCCTTGAATATGTTATGCCGTTCCTCAAAGCTCTCACGTGAAGGTCCATGAAATCCTCCAACTACTAACAGTCTTGCCCTAAACCTGATGAACATAAGTACACTCGACGAAAATGTGAACATTAGATTCTAATTCAGCCCTGCACATGACACATAAATCATCCTGAGCAATACCCATCAAATGCAGCTTATCTTTGGTATTAATGGCAGTAGCTATTATCTTCCAAAGCAAAAGATTCTCCTTAGCTGAACCTGTTCCATTCTATATTCTTGAATGCCATGGAAAATATTGTCTATCAGTAAGCAAGAGATTATAAATGTGCTTGATAGAATGTTGCTTTCCCTTCCAATTAATTGGATTATCACAGATAAAACCATAATTCTCAGAAATATCTTTCCACAAGCCTCTTAAAACTGTAGAACTTGTATGAGGCAATAAAAGCTTACCATTATGAAAGTACTCTTCCACTTTAGCAGATTCAGGGATTCCAGAATTCAATCGCAAATTATATTGAACCACATCACTAAGAGTTAACCTGTAACACCCCATAATTCTGTAACACTAAGATTCACAAATCAAGGCAGAATTATAAGTTAAATTCAAAATCTAGGGAAACGGGCTTCACCATTGCGTTCGTCTCGGAATTCGGCATGAAAACGAGTCTGAGTTTGCCTAAATCGGAGTCCGTATGAGGAAAATATGGCCTCCGGAAGTTTCAGCAAAGTTCAAATTTCAAAACAGACTCAGAAGCGGGCTGGGCGGGAAATTTCCCGCCCAGGACCTAGGTCGACTGGGGAGTCGACTGGGTAGTCGACCCCCCCGGGTCGACTGGGGAGTCGACTAGGTAGTCGACCCCCCCCCCCCCCCCCCCGCTTTTTCAAGCTTTCTGAACCTGATTCGTTTCTCTGTATCCGGACGCCATTCTGACCGGATTCGTTGACTTCTACACTATATAAACAGCCCTAGTCTTCTCCTCTATTCACAATTCTTTTCTATCCTTATGCTGCCTCTGAGAAAATATATAAATAAGTAATATATAAAATAAATCAAGATGAGGAAGTGCTGCTCAAGTTGTCAAGAGGAGGTTCGAATCAAGATTAAGGCTTCAGAATGAGAATCAAAGGCTAACTCAAACGATTTCGAGCAACGTCGCACGAATCATAGCATTGCCATCTTTTTATTCTAATCTAATCTCTGTAAGTCAGTTACTTTTTAGATTTGAACGTTTTCTCTGTTCGTGACATGAAATTAAAGGAATAAAAGAATATGCAAAATCTCTCTCTCTCTATTCGAATTAGTGCCTATACTCTTGGACCTAATTAAGAACTGTTATGATTCGAGGACAAATAAGACTGTGACTATGAAATTATGGACCTTAAAACCATATGCCTCTTTGACTATGAACATTGCCTATGACTATGAACATTTCCTATGACTATGAACACTGCCTATGACTGTGACCGTGACTATGAGAATTATTTCCTTGGCCAAGCTTATGCCTTTGATTAGAAAACATAAACTTTTGCCTAGGACATAACAAGGATGACTGTGATTAAACACCTATGATTCATGACTAGGAAAGTGTTGCTTAAGTTTGGTGACTATGAAATTGGGTCTAAACCCAATTATCTATTCTGTCTATTCTTGGTTTTAGACCTTGGGAATTTACCTATTAAGTTAGATCTACCCATGTCCTTGAACCTACTCTGTCTATTCTTGGTTTTAGGCCATGGGAATTTACCTATTAAGTTAGGTCTACACATGTTCTTGAACCTACGTCGTTATTCAAAACCATTTTATGCCAGTTGTTATATCTATCCTTTTCATCGCAATCTTTGGTTCATTCCCTATTTGTTACGAATCTAGATTTATCTATAATCTAGATTGAAACTCGATTATATGAACGGTGGGAATGCGATTTGGGGCAAAATATGAAATTTACTAAAACATTGTTATAAACTTGGCAATTGGCATAAATTGGGAATATGTATTATGGCATGTTCATAGAAATGCAAATGGGATAAATTTGACATGAATTATAGGATGTGTAATTTGAATCTAGTATTGACATGTAAATCTAGCATTTACATGAATTGTGAACTAGAGTAATAAGTCTAGTTTGACATGAATTAGAATGTTAAATCAGAATTGGATTAGCTAATTTGGCTCGATAAGTATATTGGCATAAACTTGAAATTGGCCATAATTGGGAGTAATTGTCAGGATTAGCAAAATCATGGTTAGTGACACTTCATTTGGTATGGTTTACATACCAAAAAGCATAAACATGATATAGAGGGGAAAATGGGCCGTAAGAATAAATGTTGACAATTTACATTAAAAGAGTAATTGGGAAATAAGTAAATTAGGATTAATTTACTTATAGAATTTGTCCTAAATGAGGAAATTTTAATTTAGACAAATTAAAGGTTTGTTAACGACATCTCTTTTAATTATAAACCAGAAAGTTCTAGGGTGACAGAGAGAATAGTGTCTAGGCTTGGGTTTGGAAAATACAAGTTTCCTGCTCTCCCTGGCTATCCCTAACTGATCCGACGGACGGGATGGTTACTTTCAAAACCTGATTTGAAAACTAATCAAAACCCTTTTGAACTTATAAAAACACGAATATGCCTAACCCGAGGTTAGACTGAGTTGCGATGTAAACCTGCCCGGAACTAACCGACACATCCAGTATTCGCAACAATATCTGTCTAATGTGAGTGGTCGCGGCTTTAATTTATTTAGTTAAAGCTAGAACAAGAAAGTTAGGGTTAAGTTAACCAAGACACTTAACCAGTTCAACGTGATAACTAAACTGATGGGTGGGGTTAGGTTCAGACTGACACTTAACGTAGTTAAGCTAGAATGTGAGGGTTAAGTCCATAGGAACACTTAACCAACTTAACACAGTTAAGCTAGGATGGGAGGGCTAAGTCCATAGGGACACTTAACCAACTTCACATGGTAACATGACAAGAATTGTAGGGGTTAAGTAACTAAGGAAACACTTAGCCAAATTAACATGTTAACTAGACTAGAAGGTGGGGTTAATTAAAGTTAATACACTTAGCCAAATTAACATGTTAACTAGACTAGAGGTTGGGGTTAAGTAAATACACTTAGCTAATCTGATATGTTAGCTGGGCTAGACCGTAGGGTTAAGTAAGCTTGAACACTTAACCATCGGATTGTGATAAAGGAATAGGGTTAAAACATGAAGGGATAATACTTAACCATTAATAATAACATGTCAGTTAAAACAGATGGGCAAGGAACACTTAACCAATACAGGATGAATGGGTAGGGTTAAGTAATAAGAAATACTTAACCAATATAACTTGGTTTGTGGTAGGGTTAAGTCATCATGAATTACTGATAACACTTAACCAGTTTAACAGGATGAATGAAGAGGGTTAAGTTGGCTTGAATTGACTAATGACACTTAACCAATCCAAATTGACGGGAAAGAGAACTAAGTAGTAAACCTTAGTTAAGAAAACAACGATTCTGGAAACTAAGTGGTAAATCTTAGTTAGTAAAACTAAGTAGTAATTCTTAGTATAACACGGGAAGAAGCGAATGTCCGTCTGAGTAAAAAGGAGGCTCCAACGAGTTGGGTTACGAAGCCCGAGGCTTCGAGGGGACGTGAGGGTACTCTTGGTATCCCTCTGTGAGGCTGCAGATGATCCTCCTGGGCTCACAGAGGTTAAGGTCTGCGTAGAAGAACCAGGGGTATGCCTTGGTTGCAATATATGGCAACCTAAAGACTAGGATGGACCAGCGTGATTCGGCGAGAAAACGGTAGCCATGTGATAGCAACTCGTCGTCTACCATCCATCTTGAGTCAATCGAGATACGTGAAGCGGAAAGGCGGAGAACTCCAAAAGACCATATACTTGCTAGCTAGTTATGGTTGCGGATGGCCATAGGACAGTGGGGCATAGGGGGGCCTGCGTATAGTTCTCATTTTTAAAGGTTTGCCTTTCATTAGTTGAGGGAGGGGTCAAGTGGGACCATAGCCACTGGAACAAAAACAGACCTTAGCATCTACATCAGCAGATATCTGAAAGCTCCCGAACGAGTTCTGTATTTCTTGATTTGACCTGACACAGGACTCGGGTCGCACATTACAGGACATGTGCATCTAGACAAGCGATGACGATTCGCGATACATGCGTGGGGAAGTATAGGAACATATATCACTCTAGGTAGTGTGTCCTAGACTTGGGGGCATCGTTCGACAGATAGCATAATCCCTAGCTGGACTAGGTGGCATAAATCTTGAATCCGAGAAGCGTTCAGAAGATAGCGTAAACTCTAGTTGAATCTAGAAGGCACTTGGTAGAAAACCCTAGATTAAATCTAGGAAACAAATAATAAATGTATGCCTGAAGGCGATGGAAAATACAGGGATTGGGATCACGTTATCATTACTATTTGGGACATTAGTTAGGTGGTGCAGAGATATAGAAATCAGTATAACAAGGAAGCGAAGCAGCGAAAGTATTAGAGCATATCCAGTTTATCTTAGCTTAGCATATCTTGTGATTATCTTGTCTAATCTTGCTGACCATCTCGTCATGGTATAATCTTGTATTCAGTTAATTCATATCGTTTTGTTTCTCCATGTCTATATGCTAGAAGTTACTGAACTTACTCAGGCTTTATGTCTGAATCTGTTTTTCTTTCGTCTTCTTTTCTTCCGTCCCCCCCCAAGGTAGTAAAGGAGGGAATAGTATAGCACATGATAAGTTGGACTGTCACTCTTTCCCAGCTTGAAGATTTGTCGAAGTTTGCTTGGATTCTCTTTTTAGATGCTATGGCTGGCTCTTGCTAAAATCGGGGAATATAAATGTATTTTTATGCTTCTTTATTTTGTAAGACAGACGATACTCTGATATTGTAAAGAAATCATTGTACAAACTATTTTATCAATAAAGCAAAGTTTTATTTTCCGCTGTTTAATTTCTGTCTGTCTTGTAATTTATCTGCATCTTTAACCCTAAATGATCCAAAGAACTTAGTGCATTCCCTTTGTGAGTGACACTAACGGATGTGGGGTGTTGCATAACCTAGCTTTCACCCAAGGACTGTGCCAAAAAGACAAGTTCTGAATTTTCCTAAAATTACATTGCAAAAAAGGTTGAAAAATACCTCTATTCTTTAGTATACATCTCTAGCTCCAACTAGCATTTTGTGGAATTGACATTTTCAAGGAATTCTTTCTACCAATCAAGTTTTTCTGTACTCATTGTGCCCATAAACCTTTCTCATTCGAAAAGAGCTTTTCATAATATACTGAAATTACAGCTTTATTCCACACTGAGATGTTAGTGATACAAAGTCCACCGTATTTCTTTTTACCATATAGCTTACACAATGCAAATAATATAATCTTTTTGGTGAAAGGATCCCCATGCCAAAAAAAAGTATTGAGTGCTGAAGTTACCATTTTAATGAGCTTGACTGGTAAAATAAAGTGCCTCATCCAATAAGTGCTCATAGCAATTATAATGGATTGCACAATAGTCAATCTACCAGCTTGAGATAATTTGCAACTAGTCCACTGCTGCATCTGACTTATAATCTTTTCAAAAAGAGGCATACATTTCTCCTTTGTGATTCTTGAACTAATTAATGGCCACCCCATATAATATGCATTAACACGTAATTCTTTTAAACCAGAACACTTTATAATATCCTACTTATCACGAGCAAATAGAACAACAATTAAAATAAGAGTTTTACTAATATTAATTTGCAGGTCAGTAATAAAATGATAGTACTTGAGTGTTGACAAAATGCGTTGGATGTTTCGAAGGGATGGCTTAGTAAAAATTATGAGATCAACCACAAACAAAAGATTTGTAATCAAAGGATTCTTATATTTTGGGTGCACATCCAATTTTCCTTTCACAACTTGATTAACTAGTAAACAGTTTAATAACTCCATTACTATTATAAAAAGTTATGCCGAAATAGGGTCACTCTGCCTCACACCATTGGTACCCTTAAAAATAACCGTGCAAGCCTCTTTACCTTGATACTGAATAATTTGTTGAAGATACACATGCATATATCCAGGTCAAAAAAGGTTTTGGGAAATTCATCCTGGACATAACAGCAACAATAGAAGCCCAGGAAACTGAGTCAAAAGCCTTCTTAATGTCTAATTTAACCATGCAACAAGGAGAAATATTCTTTCTATTACAAACATAAAGAAGCTCTTGTGTAACAAGGATGTTGTCCCTTATTGATCTTCCAGATATATAAGCAGATTGATTTGGGGAGATAATAGACGGAAGCACCAATTGTAATCTGTTAGCTAAAATTTTAGAAATAACTTTGCACACTATGTTACAACTTGATATTGGTCTGAAATCCGATATTGAAACAAGACAATCAACTTTTGGAATTAAAATTATTTTCGATAAACATAAAGGCATATGATTATTTATGAAAAAAAAATTGAATAACATTAATTAAGTCATCACCTATAACAGGCCAACTATGTTGTAAGAAAGCTGCATTGAAACCATCTGGTCCTCCACAACTAGATGAATCAAGATTATAAACAACCAATTTTATCTCTTTACTAGTAGCAATTGTAATATAATGTTCTCTGCTTGTTCAGTTGTAAAGGAAGGAAACTTGAGGAAAAAAAGTCACTCTACATTCACATGATTGACATTAGAAGAGGCTAATATAGAGGAAAAATATTCCACAAATACTTTATTAATATCATTAGAATTATTGCATTCAAATCCATTGATATCCTTTATCTTAAAAATCATATCGTTAGCTTTCCTGACCTTTATCATATTATGGAAGTACTTTGAATTTCTATCAGCATCCTACTCCTTGCTTATGTAGGATTTTTGCTTTAAAACCTGGAATTCCATGTCAAAAGCATTTTTAAGCTTATTCTTAAATCCTCTTCAACATGATGCAATTCTGAATTATTAGGATATTTCTGAATCTCCACTTGAGCCTTAGATAATTCCTCTTTAATTTATGTTGACTGCCTTAAACCTTCTCCAAAATTAAGAGTTGATCACGACTGAAGATGGAATTCGAGTAATTTCAACTTATGCAGCAATTTAAACAAAGGACTCCAATGAACTTGTTGTGACCAACCTGCATTTTAATGTTAGAAAAATCTGGATGTTTAAGCCAAAAAATAAAAAATTTAAAATAGAAATTACCCTTGCTAATGAAAACTTTATCACCCCAAAGTAAAAGAAGAGGAGAACGATATGAAATCGAGGATGGGAGGATTTGATAAAAGGATTGTTGCCAAAGATTTAAAAATGCTGAATTTACAAAAACATGATCCAACTTGCAAAGAGTTGGAGGACCAGATCTATAGCAATTAGACCATGTATAAGGTAGTCCCAAACCTCTAATAGGAATTAAACAAGCCTTAATGATTGCTTGATTCAATGGAGCAATATCATTTAAAGATAGTGGGCAACCACTGGAATTTTGAGTACAAGAGAACATACAGTTAAATTCACCGCCAATGATCCAGGGATCATTAGTAGTGTTAAGCCGATGTATATGTTCAAGAAAAGGAATTCGCAGAGAAACAGAATTGTGTGCATAAACTGAAGTCAAAAGAAAGTGAGAATTGGTGGGAAGGTAGATGCATGGATAGTGAAAATATACAATCAAAACCGCGGGCTCTTATTTGGGGAATGGATTCCAACTATGACAAGGTATGGATCCGCCTTCCGCTCAGTGTACTCTAGAAGCAGTACACTGGAGTTCAACAAGAACATCTTGCAACTCGGCCACACATGACCGACCACTCATTTCGCTTGAGTGTATCGAATATATTGTCACCTTACAGTTGGTAAACCAACATATTCCCGGGAGATACAGAATTGAAAGAAGTAACAAATATGAATATTCTCTAGATGGTGAAAATATACCCTACTTGGGTGTGGCCCACTTAGCCATGTTGCCTGCCCGATTTCTGTCATTTCCCAGTTGATGAGGTTGGAGGTCATAACGTATCTTTCAACAGATTACTCATCAATTTACTTTGAATTCCACATCGTCATACCCGTCAAACCACAAATTGATTTCCCAAAAAAATACCATGGGTATAAGCTAAGAGAAACGAATTCTTCCGCCACTAATGTAAATACATTTGAACGATCAACTCACGTGATCCACCAGATATACTCTGTCAAACATTCTTCCATACAGGTTGTCCTGGGACGGGACAAACTAAAGGCACTATTTTGTAAACAGGATAGCCCTTGCATTACCCCGCCTTCAATTTGTCTTCGATATATTTGATTCGAAATGCTAACGCCCATATGGAGTGGCTCTCGGATAATAACCCAACCGGTCTCTCTGTATTGACGACGGAAAAATGGTCAGAACTTTGATAGTCTATGATTTAACTATGAAAAAAACTCGTGTGCAAACAACAATATTATTTCCAAATGGAAATTTTATCGATCAATCATCATTTAACATTTATCTCTTTAGTTCATTAATTTACTTATTTCCTGTTTCCATATATTCTAAATCCTTATTTTCTAAACTTAGAAAACATATGTTATTAATCATTGGAAAACGTTTCCATATTTATTCCCATTTCTTATTTTCTATTATCAGAAAACATTTATGATTCTTATTTGGAAAACATTTCCAAAACTCCTTCATTTGATTTAAACTAATGTTTAAATAAACATCACTATGCCAACACAAACCATTACGCTCATTAACTAAATTCACTTAACCTACCTTTACTATCAAACTTTAACCATTCCTTAGTTAAGAAGGAAGTCAATCAAGTGGATTCGTAAATAGAATCTGTGTGGTTCACAAGGAAGTTGTTAAAGGTTTAAAAAGATAAACTTTGTCTTTTCCGAAGTTAAAATGTTGTTCAGTTAAGGTCTGAGATGTAATTATACCCCAACTTTAATCAAAGAATGATACTTTAGAAAGTCTGAAGTAACATGGATTCCAAACCGTTAACAATCTTCTGAAACTAGCTTCATTCAAATTATGGTCAAGCTACCAATTTGGGGATATAAATGATGCTACTCTCAAAGTAGAATTGACATCCAATTTAGTCTCAGATAAACAAAGTAAGTGAATGTTATTCTCCTTAATCATTGCCTTAGTTTCACACTGCTTTGAGGGCAAATTCGCACCTCATATATTCCAAAAAGAAATGTCATGATTCATTTAAGAGGGAGAGGGTTAAAAAGGGGGGATGGATTTTGCCTTATGTGTCTGGTACTTGATTTATTGTTATTAGAAGGAAGTACCTCATCAGGCATAAATTCCTTTCCTTCACCATGATCACCAGATTCAACTTTCTTTTTCTTCTTGGATTTTTTTTTACCATGCTTGGATTTTTCCCCAGTAGAGTTAATGGGAGAAGCTATAATAGATGGAGGAAGGATAATATGTGGTGGAGGTGATAAATGAGAATATGGTGAGGATGAAGTAGATGTATATGCCAATGAGAAGAGGATAGAGGACATTGAGTGCTAAAAGAGGATGAAAAAGACAAAGTGTTAGATTGAGAAGAAGTGGAGGCTAAAACAGTTTGTGAGGAGATAGAATTAGATGACATAACATTAGGATGATCATCCAGAATACAGTATGGATGATTAAGATGAAATTACTTTTGCACTGCATCAATAATAAATGCCTCAAAAACTTCTTTATCCTGAAGAGGATTATCATGCATTTATATACCCTCACCATTAGCCATAATGCTGCCTTGCACAACTCCTAACTCATCACATATTAAAACATTTTGATGATTCTCTATTGCTTTATCTCTTACAATATCCATTTCTACCTCACAATTTTGCTCACCATCACCTACTACAGTGTTATTACCAACAAAGTTGACAACATATTCCATTGCTTTATTTATATCATTAACCACTGCACTATTTCTACAATGTTCCTTTTTCCTCCAAAATTGCTTCTCCTTAGGCAGAACATGTTTCCATTCATTTTGATTACCAACAACTGATTCCCTATTCCTTACTTGCCTTACTTCATCTTAATCATCACCTTTCTTTTCCATACCAACTTCAGCATGCTGAACATCATGAATATTCTCTTCCTTTGCATTAAACCCACAATTAGTAGTTGCATGTCCAAACATTTTGCATTGAGTACATATACTTGGCCTTCAATCATATGAAAACCTAATAGGTGGACATTTTTCACCGAAACCATCCACTTCTATGATCTTTGGCAACTCACAATCATGGGTTGTCTCTACCAAAGCCTTTGCATATTTGAACATGTGTAATTTCTCTGTACTAGAGTCAAAACAGATAAGCTTCCCTGCATGGCATGCAAGCCAGTTAATTCCTACAATAGTCCAGAGTATAAGTGGGATACAATGAAAATGAATCCATACTGGGACTTTTTTGATTTGAGATTGGGTACAACCTATAGTGGGATCCCATTTTGTTATGATGAACATCGTGCCTCTGATGAAAATTGGATCCGATTTCAAGATTCTTTCTTTATCCATATCATTTGAGAAATTAAAAAAGAAGTTTATACCATCAGATTTACTATTCACTTCCCCTTGCCATTTCCAAAAGTTATTCAAGAAATTAACAACTGTTAAGTATGAAAAAGAACCATCCAAAAAAATCCTACAAAATAACTTTACCAATATTTCATACCTTCCGCCTTGACCAAATTTGGAAGTGTTTTCGATTTTCCATCTTTCATAATATCAAAATACAAAGGTTCACAAATTCCAACAATACGAGGCAGAAGATTGAAAAGAGAACGAAAATCAGATTTGAAATGCTGGGTAGATTTGTTCAGCAAAATGATAATTGTTGTAATATATATGTCTTTAAGGGTGAATACGCTTAATGCAAGGGACACTATTATAATTGATGAGACATGTAAAGCCTATAAATAGAGAGCTTGTGTATGTTGTAATTACATCTAAAAAATGAATAAAATGTCTGCTCTCTCATTTTCTTGTGTTCTTCTTTTATTTTGTAACACGTTATCAGCACGATACCATTTAGATTAAAAGTTTCAAATATGAAACTTCAGTATATATATTATTTCTTTCGGTACAAATATCTGTTTTTTTTCGTATTCTTTTGATTCCTCAACGAGTTCCCATTTTTATAGGAAAGTTTGAACTGATACACGGTATGATATTTTCACAGTTCTTACTAGTTCCTCCTATTTTTACTCCTAATTGCGATGCATACGTTTCTCTATAACTAATTGGCCTTGCTACGCAAGTACCATCTTCTTTTCAGAGGCTGCGGATTTCATTAGTTACTTTATTTCTTCAACGGAGAGGTATTTTAATGCTATTAGCTTGTCTTGATTCTTCATTTCATTTCTCAGACAAGTGCTATCTAGTTTATTTATATTAAATAGACAAAGTAAGATAGTTTGACTTTTCTTTCATGGTTTGCAATACGTCTCAATCATTGTCCTAAAATGATTTATATTTATATGTGACATAGTCTCACATGTTGCCTTTAAATTTTATGTAATGCTCCAGTCAGCGTTTGGATTTGTTTATAACTTGGTTTCACACTTATGAATGTTTGGATTTGCTTACATGTGAGGATATTTAGATTATGCATCCACTGTGTATAATATTTCAGTATACTATTTCTATTGCAGACTCTGTGATTGTCTTGTACAGTACACTGTTTGACATATAGTCATTTTACTTTTGTTCTTACTGTTTGGTGTAAACCGCATATACCCTTTGTAATATGAGATCTGTTTCTTTGGTGATATGCTTGTTTTGAACTTTGTAATTGTACTGTGTGGGTTACAGCTAATCGCCCATATATTGTATATCATTCAATAGATGTTCATATGATTTTTTTATTGTCAATTTTTTTTTAATACAAGTTGTTTTATATGTAGTTCACAAAATGTCGAACATCGCTAAACTTGAATTTAAAGCATTGGACATTTCTGGAGACAATTATTTGTCATGGATCCTGGACGCCGAGATCCATTTGCAATCTCAATGCTTAGAAAATGCCATTAAAAATGGCAATAATATGTCCCAGTAGGACAAAGCAAAGGCTCTGATATTTTTAAGACGCCACATCCACGATGATTTAAAATCAGAACACTTAACTGAAAAAGACCCTCTCCACTTATGGAACTCCCTGAAGGAGCGTTATGACCACCAGAAGACGGTCATACTTCCAAATACAAGGCAAGAATGGTTAAACTTGAGGTTTCAAGATTTTAAAACCGTAAGGGAATATAATTCCGCTATGTTTTGAATTACTTCTAAACTAAAATTGTGTGGAGAAAAGGTAGATGACGCGCAAATGTTGGAAAAGACCTTCTCAACATTTCATGCCTCGAATGTGCTCCTGCAGCAGCAATATCGAGAGCGTCACTTTACAAAATATTCTGAACTCATAGAATGTCTATTGATTGCTGAACAAAACAATGAACTACTTCTTAAAAACCACTCCTCAAGACCAACTGGTTCAGCTGCATTACCTGAAGTTAATGCTAACTTTGCCCACTCCGGAAGAGATCGTGGTAGAGGAAGAGGAAGAGGGCGTGGTCGTGGACGTGGGCATGAACGTGGATACAACCCCAGAAGAGGTGGTTATAGTGGTTTTGGAGTCAACAAAACTACTGATTTTAAGCAGCAAATGAAAAATGAGCCTGGAAATAGCAATAATTCAGCTGTTGAAAATAAGAAGCATTATGAGGAAATTTGGTACAGATATGGGCGTACTGGTCACTGGTCACGGACATGTAGATCATCAAAGAAAACAATCGAAGAGTATCATAAATCGAAGAATATCGAGACAAATAACACTGAGGGATTGTCCGATAACACTGACCTGAAGTTAGATGATTTCTTCGAAGACTGTGATGGGAATTTGTTCAGCGACGAAAATTTGAATGCAATATTCGAAGAGATGACCGAACCAACCAATAAGTAGCCTGAAGCTTATTATATGACTTTCAGTTTGTTTCTTTTCAACATGTATTAGTTTGGAACTTTTGTTTATTTTTTATTTTTTTTTCTTTTAGTATATTCTTATGGAACTGCAGAAATAATGTGATGACTAGTTTATTCTCGTGGATATTTATTTTTTTAGTTATTGACTAGCTGTATTGTTTTTAATTCTTAAGGTATGGATCGACAATGTTTAAACGATGATATTTGTCTGGTTGATAGTAGAACTACTCATACGATATTGAAAAACCCGAAGTTTTTCTCTGAATTATCTGAAAATATTTCATATAAAGTTTCAACTATAGTTGGTTCAGCCAATATAATTGAACGGTCCGGAAGAGCCCATATAGTGTTACCAAATGGTACACATATATTCATTCAAAATGCACTATATTCAAGCAATTCTAAAAGAAATCTGCTTAGCTTCAAAGATATAAGAATGAATGGATATCATATTGAAACTATAAATGAAAACAACAAAGAATATGTAACACCCCACCTCCGTTAAGGTCACTCACAAAGGGAATGCCTTAACTTTGGTGGAGCATTTTAGTAAACAGAACAGAAACTTACAAGACAGACAAAACAGTACTTGAAAATTTTTAACTTTATTACAGTAGAAACAGAAATCAATATGGTTACGTCCTTTCAAATCTCAGAATTCAAGTACAAATATCAGTCTTGTACAAAAGCCTTCAAAATGCATGTTTAAAATCATAATCCCCATGGAACGGAAGCTATACAGAGCCAAGCCATACTTTAAGCACTTCAAGCAAAGAGAAATCCGGATCAAGCTAAAGTATTTCCCTCCTTGGATAACCTGGGGGGGGGAACGGAAGAAAGGAGGCGAAACAACAAGGGTCAGACAAATGTCTGGCAAGTCCAGTGACTTTCAGCATATGAACAGATAATAATAATATGATATGAACATAAAACTGGATGTGAGATAACTGTAACAGGTGTAGCAGATATAACAGAAAAACAGAATGATATAAACTATTGTTTTACACTTCTCTGCACTAATACTAGTTTAGCAGAATTAGGTGTCACCCTAATGTCTAAATTGAAGCAGGAACGGGTGCAGAATACTTTAATAGAAACAGAATGCTAATAATGGGCCTTTACTACCTGATCAGAAACAGACAGAAGCAGAAACAGATTTATCCCTACGGAAACAGAATGTAGAATTAGGTGTACACTAGTAATGGGCCTTTACCACCCGAACAGACGGTACCATGCAGAAACAGACAGGTGTTACCACCCAACAGAAACAGACGGTACCAACAGAAACAGACAGAACTAAGTGTACCCTAAAACCCTACCCCAAGCGATCGGCTCCCTAATACATAAATATCCTGTGTCGGCCCCACAATAGGGTGTATCACTCCCTAAAGTGACAACCAATTGGCACAGACCTATTTACAGATGTCACGGCGTCTTACATCCTCAGAGGCAGACCGGGATCCATGCACGCACATGACCCGGTTGGAACGCACCATCAACACCCCTCGCCATTATCAGAATGAACCACTTATAATTAGTTCAGTAAGCGTGCCCGGACCCTACCTACTGTTGGGTCAAAGTTTTGATACCAAAAAGGGTTACTGACTAATATGGGTCCCAAACAACAGATGACACAAGTAATTCCCCTCCTAACCTTGTGTCCCCAGACTAACAGATCTCAGATTAACTTGTTTACAAGTTCAGACATACATAATTCAGATTTACTAGTTCACAGATTAAGTTAACAAGTTTTCAGACTAACAGATCAGATGTACAGATTTTTCAGATTTGTCTAACTTTGTATTGGGCCTACAGATTCATGGACGGGTTTACTACACCTATTAATCCAGTTGGTTTAACCCTATTTTCCCCCAATACGTTTTAGACGTCATACTTATCTTAGATTTGCATTAATTAATTATTAATGCCCAGACCTCTCACATTAGGTCGCTAGCTTGTGGCCGCTGGATGGGCCGGGCGGTTCCGGGCAGACTTCTGCCACAAGCCAGACCTAACCTCGTGTCTTAAGCAGGTTATGACTAACTTCTCACATTAGAACCTATTGTTTGCGGCCACTGGATGTGCCGGGCTGTTCCGGGCAGAATTACGCCGCAAACTCATTCTAACCTCGAGTTAGCCATGTTTATTTTTGCGGCCAATTAATTAATAATTTACCGTTTATGCGCACGCCCAATATATATATATGCCAATTCAGATTATATCAATAACAGGATGATTATATCAACACAGCAGATAACAGATTTTAGCAGATAGCAGATTTTTCCAGATTATATGACTTAACGGATTTAATAGATTTAGCAACTTAGCAGATTTTGGCATATAACAGGTTAGGCATCTCAACAGACAAATTTAACAGATTTGGCATTTCAATCTAATTAGCAGTCTATGCAATATAACAAAACTAGCAGTTTTAGGCAACTTAGCAAATTAGCAAAATAGGCATTTTCAACGGATTCAGTAAATGACAGATTTAGAAGGTTTAATATTTCTAAAGGTTCTATTTACATGCCTTGCCTAAACATAAATTAGGCCTAAATTCATATGCCTAAATAATTGTCATGATTCACAATATGATCATATACTTCCATGTTTGCATACGTTTACATAGCGCAGAATATGGACATAATTTACCCTATAACATATGTTCCAATTTTTGTTAAACTAGCATTTTACAGCAGATTCACATATAAATTATACCAAATATAACCATTAATTCCAATGCATGCCATATATCCAAAAATCCCTATTTAGGTGTAATCACAATAATAGATATCCTAATTAATGTAAATCTTTTACACCTAAGTTTCCATATCTTCTTCTTCTTTAAGTCATGAATCATTATGCAAACTATACCCAACAATCTAAATCTTTAAATCATATCTTCTAAAAATCAAATCTTGACTTTTATATGCATTTTGTCCAAAGTCTCAAATCATATGTAATCTTACAGTGGTTCCTCTTCTTCTTTTATCACAGAATACGCATAGGTCTAAAACTAGTTTATAACATATGCTTATTTTTCTAATTAATTACAGATCTAAATAACATATGTTCATTTCTCTAATTAGTTACAAATCTAAATTACAACATACTCTAGGCATGCAATATATAAATTACATGTTCATAGTCAAATTTATGCATCCAATCCCAAGTCACATGTCCAATATATTTTATGCTTCAGATCTAAAGTCATACGTTCAATTCAGTCTTGTCAAATTTCGCATCATTCATTAATTGTCCCAAATTTTGCGTTCATACGTTAATCTCTTTATGAGATTGGGCACAGGCTCGTGGTAGCCTGGCTATAGAAACAGAAAAGAAGAAAGGAATACAGAACAGTCACAGAAAACAGATCCAACAGAAGAGAATATATATACAACCTCAAACTCAGTTTTAAATGCATATCAAAATTATAATTAATGTTTATAGCGGAGAATAACTGTACTTGCCTTGGTTGGATTAAAGAAAGAACTTTAGTTATTGCAGAATTGTTGCAGAAGCTTTAATCTCTAATTTGAATTTAGGATGATGTTGATTGACTTCTAGCTTTGATTCTAGCAGAGTAGCGACGCCATTTTTATTTTTAATTAGAAGAAGAGAGCAATGGAGGCTAGAGAATTGTGTTAGAGACTTAGGTTAGGCAGAGTCTAGGGTCATTTTTATAGAGTTTATGAATTGATTAGGACCATCGATGTTGCTTGGATTGATCGTAGCCATTCATTCGAAAGAGAGACCAATTAGAGCCTGCCACCTAGCCCTAATGACAAAGCAAGCTTCTGAAAATCGACCAAACCCAGACCTGGCCAGTCAGGGCTAGACCAGACCTGGCCAGCAGGTCATTTTTGACCTGGGCGCACTTGGCAGGTGCGCCAGGTCAAAAATGTACTGGTGCACTTCCCAAGTGCGCCAGTGCATTTTTGTTCTGGCGCACTTCCCAAGTGCGCCAGTGCATTCTGACCCGTTTTCCGGTTTTTCGCCCAACTTCGTTCGTCCATAACTTCTTCATACGATATCCGTTTTACGCAAACTCAGACTCTATCTCAAGCAGAATTCCGAGACGAACGCAATGGCGTATCCCGATTCCCTTAATTCTTTGTTTTGAAATTAATTATATTTTAATTTATGTCTTTCACGGTTATAGAATACACGGGGTGTTACATTCTCCCCCACTTAAAAGGATTTCGTCCCCGAAATCTTCAAGTTAAGAAGAATGTGTCCTACCATCCAATCACCCATCTACTCAACCATCATCCACAAGCATCCATTGTCCTTAGAAAACTTCTAATGTTGTATGAACATATGCAAAAGTGTGTGTATATGTTCCTTATCTAATGCAAAGATCAGGCGGTCTACTGATTCAGTTGACCTCCTTAATGCGAATTATGTCAGTGCCATGAGTCCAACATGTATGCAATAGAATTCTGATGATATATATGAGTGCACAATCATTCACTCAAATGCAACATCCATGTGCTGAATCAACCATTTTGCATCCACAAGAATTGAAAAATGCTCACCCATCCATATGCAGTATGAGAGTGTTTTCGAGCCGATCTAGTGCCTAGTGTGTGTATATGCATCCACGGGCAACCACTAGAAACCACTTGCATCCACTTGCAACCATCAAACATAACATGTCTCAAACACATGTTTACACCCATTAGTTTCTACCTAAAGTTCGAAGATTCGATCGATAGGATACAGTCGAATGATGGAAGCGAGTACAGATAGAACGAAAATTTGGTTCCCATTAGACATGGGTCCTAAGTATCGGCCCCAAAGACCGAAACCAACATCAAATTGAGTCCCAGAGGATTACCTTCTTTAGACAATGTCAAAACTGGAAATCCTATCAAAAGTATTTAGATATTTACAGACTACTGGTACAGATCAAGTCCCCTAATGATTCTTAGGAAGCTAAGCATGATAAAATCATACCCCACGAAAACTCAGAATGTATGCGTCATACTTGACGCCTAACACAGATATCCCTCAAACCCCAATCTCAAACGGATGATCCATAACCCTTATGGGTCTGAGTCTACAGCGGAATTCAGAAATAATACTAGTATTAAAGTGCAGAGTATCGATTACAAAATCAAAATACCAGAATCAGAAAAAAGTCTTAACTCCATACTCAGATAAAGAAATTAAACCTACTATAGAAATTTATCCTAATCCTATCCTATCCACTAGCCTCGAAAGTGTTCACCTTCCCTCCAGCAGTTGGTCCTGCCCTCTTCCCTTGTCCTCGTTTCTTCGAGCAGTCCCTAGTGAAGTGTCCTATCTCGCCACAGTTGAAGCAAGTGCCCTTCTTTGGATCCACTTTCTTATCGTGTGTCCTATCCATGTCTTCCATGTACGTTCTCCATTCGTGACCTTCCACCAAAATGAAGCTTCATCCTTCATTAACCAAGCAGCTGGTTGAACCTTCCTCCCATCATCTATCTCAAAGGTACCAACAAGTCCTCCAATTCGTTTAGCCAACTTCTAGCCTCGACAACGTCTCAGTCCCATAAAGCGGTTCTCCTCCCATCGCACGGAAATCCTTACATATCTTAGAAAAAGCATTTATACGCGGAGGAAAAGATTCAAAAAGGGAAAGAGGAAGGAACTCGAAACAAAGAATCGAAAGAAAGATATATGGCTTTTAGGGATTATTTATTTTATTTTTCAAAAATAAGCTTTACTTTTGAAAATACTTCCTTTTTAAATCCTTTTTGAAAATAGTTTTCAAAACTTTTTATCAAATCTGGTAACCTTCAGCTCTGATACCAAGTGTAACACCCCACCTCCGTTAAGGTCACTCACAAAGGGAATGCCTTAACTTTGGTGGAGCATTTTAGTAAACAGAACAGAAACTTACAAGACAGACAAAACAGTACTTGAAAATTTTTAACTTTATTACAGTAGAAACAGAAATCAATATGGTTACGTCCTTTCAAATCTCAGAATTCAAGTACAAATATCAGTCTTGTACAAAAGCCTTCAAAATGCATGTTTAAAATCATAATCCCCATGGAACGGAAGCTATACAGAGCCAAGCCATACTTTAAGCACTTCAAGCAAAGAGAAATCCGGATCAAGCTAAAGTATTTCCCTCCTTGGATAACCTGGGGGGGGGAAACGGAAGAAAGGAGGCGAAACAACAAGGGTCAGACAAAAGTCTGGCAAGTCCAGTGACTTTCAGCATATGAATAGATAATAATAATATGATATGAACATAAAACTGGATGTGAGATAACTGTAACAGGTGTAGCAGATATAACAGAAAAACAGAATGATATAAACTATTGTTTTACACTTCTCTGCACTAATACTAGTATAGCAGAATTAGGTGTCACCCTAATGTCTAAATTGAAGCAGGAACGGGTGCAGAATACTTTAATAGAAACAGAATGCTAATAATGGGCCTTTACTACCCGATCAGAAACAGACAGAAGCAGAAACAGATTTATCCCTACGGAAACAGAATGTAGAATTAGGTGTACACTAGTAATGGGCCTTTACCACCCGAACAGACAGTACCACGCAGAAACAGACAGGTGTTACCACCCAACAGAAACAGACGGTACCAACAAAAACAGACAGAACTAAGTGTACCCTAAAACCCTACCCCAAGCGATCGGCTCCCTAATACATAAATATCCTGTGTCGGCCCACAATAGGGTGTATCACTCCCTAAAGTGACAACCAATTGGCACAGACCTATTTACAGATGTCACGGCGTCTTACATCCTCAGAGGCAGACCGGGATCCATGCACGCACATGACCCGGTTGGAACGCACCATCAACACCCCTCGCCATTATCAGAATGAACCACTTATAATTAGTTCAGTAAGCGTGCCCGGACCCTACCTACTGTTGGGTCAAAGTTTTGATACCAGAAAGGGTTACTGACTAATATGGGTCCCAAACAACAGATGACACAAGTAATTCCCCTCCTAACCTTGTGTCCCCAGACTAACAGATCTCAGATTAACTTGTTTACAAGTTCAGACATACATAATTCAGATTTACTAGTTCACAGATTAAGTTAACAAGTTTTCAGACTAACAGATCAGATGTACAGATTTTTCAGATTTGTCTAACTTTGTATTGGGCCTACAGATTCATGGACGGGTTTACTACACCTATTAATCCAGTTGGTTTAACCCTATTTTCCCCCAATACGTTTTAGACGTCATTCTTATCTTAGATTTGCATTAATTAATTATGAATGCCCAGACCTCTCACATTAGGTCGCTAGCTTGTGGCCGCTGGATGGGCCGGGCGGTTCCGGGCAGACTTCTGCCACAAGCCAGACCTAACCTCGTGTCTTAAGCAGGTTATGACTAACTTCTCACATTAGAACCTATTGTTTGCGGCCATTGGATGTGCCGGGCGGTTCCGGGCAGAATTACGCCGCAAACTCATTCTAACCTCGAGTTAGCCATGTTTATTTTTGCGGCCAATTAATTAATAATTTACCGTTTATGCGCACGCCCAATATATATATATATGCCAATTCAGATTATATCAATAACAGGATGATTATATCAACACAGCAGATAACAGATTTTAGCAGATAGCAGATTTTTCCAGATTATATGACTTAACGGATTTAATAGATTTAGCAACTTAGCAGATTTTGGCATATAACAGGTTAGGCATCTCAACAGGCAAATTTAACAGATTTGGCATTTCAATCTAATTAGCAGTCTATGCAATATAACAGAACTAGCAGTTTTAGGCAACTTAGCAAATTAGCAAAATAGGCATTTTCAACGGATTCAGTAAATGACAGATTTAGCAGGTTTAATATTTCTAAAGGTTCTATTTACATGCCTTGCCTAAACATAAATTAGGCCTAAATTCATATGCCTAAATAATTGTCATGATTCACAATATGATCATATACTTCCATGTTTGCATACGTTTACATAGCGCAGAATATGGACATAATTTACCCTATAACATATGTTCCAATTTTTGTTAAACTAGCATTTTACAGCAGATTCACATATAAATTATACCAAATATAACCATTAATTCCAATGCATGCCATATATCCAAAAATCCCTATTTAGGTGTAATCACAATAATAGATATCCTAATTAATGTAAATCTTTTACACCTAAGTTTCCATATCTTCTTCTTCTTTAAGTCATGAATCATTATGCAAACTATACCCAACAATCTAAATCTTTAAATCATATCTTCTAAAAATCAAATCTTGACTTTTATATGCATTTTGTCCAAAGTCTCAAATCATATGTAATCTTACAGTGGTTCCTCTTCTTCTTTTATCACAGAATACGCATAGGTCTAAAACTAGTTTATAACATATGCTTATTTTTCTAATTAATTACAGATCTAAATAACATATGTTCATTTCTCTAATTAGTTACAAATCTAAATTACAACATACTCTATGCATGCAATATATAAATTACATGTTCATAGTCAAATTTATGCATCCAATCCCAAGTCACATGTCCAATATATTTTATGCTTCAGATCTAAAGTCATACGTTCAATTCAGTCTTGTCAAATTTCGCATCATTCATTAATTGTCCCAAATTTTGCGTTCATACGTTAATCTCTTTATGAGATTGGGCACAGGCTCGTGGTAGCTTGGCTATAGAAACAGAAAAGAAGAAAGGAATACAGAACAGTCACAGAAAACAGATCCAACAGAAGAGAATATATATACAACCTCAAACTCAGTTTTAAATGCATATCAAAATTATAATTAACGTTTATAGCGGAGAATAACTGTACTTGCCTTGGTTGGATTAAAGAAAGAACTTTAGTTATTGCAGAATTGTTGCAGAAGCTTTAATCTCTAATTTGAATTTAGGATGATGTTGATTGACTTCTAGCTTTGATTCTAGCAGAGTAGCGACACCATTTTTATTTTTAATTAGAAGAAGAGAGCAATGGAGGCTAGAGAATTGTGTTAGAGACTTAGGTTAGGCAGAGTCTAGGGTCATTTTTATAGAGTTTATGAACTGATTAGGACCATCGATGTTGCTTGGATTGATCATAGCCATTCATTCGAAAGAGAGACCAATTAGAGCCTGCCACCTAGCCCTAATGACAAAGCAAGCTTCTGAAAATCGACCAAACCCAGACCTGGCCAGCCAGGGCTAGACCAGACCTGGCCAGCAGGTCATTTTTGACCTGGGCGCACTTGGCAGGTGCGCCAGGTCAAAAATGTACTAGCGCACTTCCCAAGTGCGCCAGTGCATTTTTGTTCTGGCGCACTTCCCAAGTGCGCCAGTGCATTCTGACCCGTTTTCCGGTTTTTCGCCCAACTTCGTTCGTCCATAACTTCTTCATACGATATCTGTTTTACGCAAACTCAGACTCTATCTCAAGCAGAATTCCGAGACGAACGCAATGGCGTATCCCGTTTCCCTTCATTCTTTGTTTTGAAATTAATTATATTTTAATTTATGTCTTTCACGGTTATAGAATACACGGGGTGTTACAGAATATCTTTGTGTTATTTCTAAAATTGAAAGCCAGAAGCTTATTTTAGAAAAATTTGGTATAATTTCAACTGGATTATACTTTACCAAAATTGGCATAGTTGAATCTCATTTTATAAACATGAGCCAGAAGCTCACAGATACAAAGAAATTGATTCTTTGGCATGATCGTTTAGGTCATCCTGGATCAACTACGATGCGTAAAATTGCTAAGAACTCAAATGGGCATGATTTACCAAATCAGATGAATTTACCAAATGATTACATGTGTACATCATGTGCACAAGGAAAATTAATTACTCGACCTTCATACAGTAAGATCACATCTGAATCTCCAGCATTTTTGCAAAGAATTCAAGGTGATATATGTAGTCCGATTCATCCCGCTTGCGGGCCATTTAGATACTTTATGGTTTTAATTGATGCATCAACTCGTTGGTCACATGTATGTTTGCTCTCTACTAGAAACATGGCATTTGCCAAATTACTTGCTCAAATAATTAAATTAAGAGCACACTTCCCCGATCATCAAATTAAATCAATACGATTAGATAATGCAGGAGAATTCACTTCTCAAGTATTTGATGATTATTGTTTATCACTGGGAATTGAATTTGAACATCCAGTAGCTCATGCTCATACTCAAAATGGTCTGGCAGAATCACTAATTAAGCGTTTGCAACTTATTGCAAGACCTTTACTTATGCAAACAAAGTTGCATGTTACCGCTTGGGGACATGCAATTCTGCATGCATCCAAATTGATTAAAATTAGACCAACGGCTTATCATCAGTTCTCACCATCACAGCTTTTAACTGGATCCCAACCAAATATTTCAAATCTACGAAAATTTGGTTGCGCTGTGCATGTACCCATTAGTCCCCCACTTCGTACTAAAATGGGTCCTCAAAGAAGGTTGGGAACTTACGTGGGATTTGACTCACCTTCGATAATTCGTTATCTTGAACCTCTTACGAGTGATGTATTTACTGCAAGATTTGCAGATTGCAAATTTGATGAGTCAAATTTCCTGCCGTTAGGGGGAGAAAAGACCGTTCCAGTAGAACGGCGTGAAATTTCATGGAATAATCCCTCTACGTTTCATTTGGATCCACGTACCAAACAATGTCAATACGAGGTACAAAGAATTTTGCATATTCAAAATATTGCAAATCAAATGCCAGATGCATTTAATGATGCTGCAAAAATAACTAAATCTCACATTCCAGCAGCAAATACACCAGCTAGAATTGAAATCCCCGAAGGACCAATAGCAGCAAATGAATCTAAAGATAGACAAAAACGTGGAAGACCGATAGGTTCAAAAGACTTGGCGCCTAGAAAAAGAAAGTCTAATGAAAAATCATCAATTAGCAAACCTCCCGAAGAGGTTATAAATGATCCAAAGGATAACTCAAAAGAAAATTCCAATTCCCCAAAAATCGGTGAAGGAACTATTATCCCAGAAGAAATAATAGAAGCTTCCGAAAACAAAATGGTACCTAATAATAATGAGATCTCAATATTCTATACGAATTATGGAGAAATGTGGGATCGAAGTAAAATAACAATTGATGATGTATTCTCATTCGTAGTAGCTACTGAAATAACTGAAAGTCATGACTATAATGAGAATAATGATAATGAACCAACTAGCATATATGAATGTAGAAAAAGACAAGATTGGCCAAAATGGAAAGATGCTATTCAAGTTGAGTTAGATTCACTTAAAAAACATGGTGTATTTGGACCAATAGAGAAAACAACAGAAGGTGTTAAACCAGTCGGTTACAAATGGGTATTCGTTAGAAAACGAAATGATAAAAATGAAGTTGTGAGATACAAAGCAAGGCTTGTTGCACAAGGTTTCCTGCAGAGACCAGGTTTTGACTTCAAAGAAACATACTCTCCTGTTATGGATGTCATAACATTTCGATATTGAATAAGCCTTGTAGTTTCTGAGAAGCTTGACATAAGATTGACTGATGTTGTGACAGCTTATCCATATGGTGAATTAGATACCGATATTTACATGAAAATCCCAGACGGATATAAATTGCCTGAAGCAAAATCAAAGTCAATGTATTCATTAAAATCGAGAAGATCACTATACGGTTTGAAACAATCTGGAAGAATGTGGTATAACCGTCTTAGTGAATATTTAGTAAAAGCTGGATACAAAAACAACCTCATTTGTCCATGTGTCTTTATAAAGAAATCGGTAAAGGGATTTGTTATCTTAGCGGTATATGTTGATGATATAAATTTGATTGGAACTCCAGAAGAGAACAATGAAACAATAGATTACCTAAAACAGGAATTTGAAATGAAAGATCTTGGAAAAACCAAATACTGTCTTGGTCTACAGATTGAGCACAGTAAAAATGGCATATTAATCCATCAATCAAATTACATTGAGAAAATCCTGAAGCGTTTTCAAATGGATAAAGCATATCCACTTAGTACATCTATGGTTGTCAGATCACTAGATATTAAAAAGGACCCTTACCGACCAAAAGAAGATGATGAAAATATACTTGGTCCAGAAGTACCATATCTTAGTGCAATTGGTGCATTATTATATTTAGCCCAATGCACAAGACCAGATATTGCATTTTCAGTCAATCTTCTAGCAAGATATAGTTCTGCACCAACTAAAAGACACTGGAATGGCATAAAACATATCATGAGATATCTGTGAGGAACCACAGATTTGGGCTTATTTTATTCTAACACAGGCAATAATCCAATTCTAGTTGGTTATGCTGATGCAGGTTACCTTTCTGATCCACATAAAGTAAGGTCACAAACTGGATATGTGTTTACTAACAGCAATGCAGCTATTTCATGGCGATCTACAAAGCAAACATTGGTAGCAACATCATCCAATCATTCTGAAATACTAGCACTACATGAAGCAAGTCGAGAATGTATTTGGTTAAGATCATTAATCGAACATATTCGAAACACATGTCAACCTCCCTTAACTACAGAAAGATCAACCATTATTTATGAAGACAATGCCACATGCGTAGCTCAGATTCAAGCAGGATACATCAAGGGTGATAGGACAAAGCACATTTCTCCCAAATTCTTCTTCACACATGAACTTCAGAAAGACAATAAGATAGAAGTGAAGTAAATTCAATCTCAAGAAAATCCAGCAGATTTATTAACCAAAGCACTTCCAAAGTCAACATTTCAGAAGATGATTTATAAAATTGGTATGTGTCGTTTACATCACCAAACTATTTGAATAATGCGTTACGAATCAGGGGGAGCATATATTATGCTGTAATGTACTCTTTTCCTTCACTAATATTTTTCCCACTGGGTTTTTGTTATTAAGGTTTTTAACGAGGCATTATTTTGATCCAGAAGTATCAACCCTCATTGGAACATTGTCAATATGTTACCTAGAGATGAAAATTGTACTCTTTTCCTTGTTTATGATTTTTCCCATAGGGTTTTTCATAAAAAGGTTTTTAATGAGGAAATCAATCTTATCATCTTTGCATACGCATATTCAAGGGGGAGTGTTGTAATATATATGTCTTTAAGGTTAAATATGCTTAATGCAAGGGACACTATTGTAATTGATGAGACATGTAAAGCCTATAAATAGAGAGCTTGTGTATGTTGTAATTACATCTAAAAAATGAATAAAATGTCTACTCTCTCATTTTCTTGTGTTCTTCTTTTATTTTGTAACAATAATCAAATTTTGCACAACATCAATTTTAGAATTAACCAAAGAAGGAGCAACACAATTGATATTATCGCCATTATCAGATTCAAGATTCACAACATTATGATTAACATTAGAGTAACCGATATTCATGGTGTTTGATTAATTGACAAGTTTCGAATTGATATTGTTAGAAGATTTATTCAGGTTATTCGTATCAAAGATGAAAAATCAGAAAGAGAAGGATTAGCAAGATTCGATACCACATTGCGGTTATGAACCAAAGAAGGATTCGTTGTTGATGAGATGACATTAGCAGAATTGACCAATGGAGGAGGGTCGGGAGGGTCAGGAAAGAGAGAAGGTGGAACAAGATGGGGAGAGAAGGCAGAAAGGGAGAAGGAAAACGAGGAAAGAGATGAGGACGATGAGGAGGAAGTCGCCATTAGCAAAAGTTTCTAGGTTTCTTCGGTGAAGACTTTTAATACTTGAATAATTAAGCCATATTGTTTAGCAAGAACGCATATAAGTTAATCCTTATTTTTATTTTTTCTAATCAACACTCTAATTGTCTTGTATTCATATAGGCTATAACTTTCATTGTTACCGTGCATGGAACTTTTGTTTCATGTAGTTTTGATTCTCACATTTCTATGTTGCAATCAAATTTTAATTCATGCAATGATATAAAACAACCAGAGTTTTAAAAAAACACTACCCCAAAACAGGTGATTCCCAACGAGTATAGTTGGCGCAAACAATTTCAGCAACGCTTATTAGTGTTGCTATGGGGGCATGGCAATTTAATTACAATGCTTATAAGTGTTGGTAAATTTTCTTTTCCAACGCTTATAAGCGTGGGTAGATTCTCTTTCGCGACGCTTATAAGCATAGGCAGATTTTCTCTCCCCACACCTATAAGCGTAGGTAGATTTTTGTTTGCAATGCTTATACAAGTTGCAAGATTTTCATTCACAAAAAATATAAATGTTAATAGTAACATAAATCTGTATTAGTAATTCCTATATTCTAGCATTAATAGTCAATTAATAATTAACATGATTATGATATAGATCATGATATTTAATATGAATCCCAAACAAATATTATTATCAATTTAAAAAGCATAACTCAATGAATAACAATAGACAACATTCATAATCAAGTATCGACATAGAATATCAATTAACAACAGACAAGTACAATACATAATTAAGTTGCTAAATTCAATACATAAATGAAATTCTACAAATACGGAATACGAAACTCCGGCCATATAACGAAATCTCCATCTGAAAATTTACATAACTTGTATATTCCATTTAGAGGACCATCACAAATTGGTGCATCTGGTTCAACAACATCTGGTTCAAGATCTTCTAATACACCATTAGAACTATCATCCAATTTCCTCTTTTCTTCAATTGCCATTAGAAGTGCCTACATTCATTTAACATCACATTAAATTTTCAGTTCCTTGTTAAAAATATGAGTATGCATCACGTATAAAAAAACATGAGTTTGTGCAAACTCAGTTTGCCAAACAGAGTCGCGCAAACTCAGTTTATGCAAACTCAGTCTGCCTGAGTCTGCGCAAACTCAGTTTGGCAAACTGAGTTGCGCACTCTGTTTGTGCAATTCTGTCTGGCAAACTGTTTTTGTGCAACTCAGTTTGGCAAATAGAGTCGGCACAACTTAGTTCGGCAAACTGAGCTGGCGCAACTCAGTTTGCACAGTTGGCGCAAACTCAGTTAGGGCAATTGCGTTGCGCACTTAGTTCACCAAACTTAACTTAACTAGGCTTACATACTTACTTTTTCCAACTCATCACGTACAAACATATATGCCTCATCATGTCAGTCTCTCCTCGCTTTTTTCTTGTAAATTATTAATTAAAATTAACTTTGATTCAATATATTAGGTAAACAAATTACAATATAAGAGTAATTGCCATTAGCAAAACTAAAGATGTGAATCTATATATCCGAATGTGATTAACAACATACCTGACAAGTAAAACAACAGTAGAGTGGTTTGTAGAATAGGCAAAAAAATCTTCTTTCTGGATCATAACATGCCTGATGGTGAAATAGTTGGCCATACTTGTATATTTTCACATTGTTTGTTGTTAAGAAAGATAAAGAAAATGAAGATAACTCAAAACAAAAACAAAGTCACTCTTGGTGTGTGCACCAAGCTAACTTAACCCTCTGAATTCTGCTTATATGTCACTCTCTCCTCCCTTGTTAATCTCTTCCCTTCACGTTAAAACAGGAAAAAACCAGCAACTTTCCTCTCCGTGTCATTGTTTCTGCAATTTTTTTTTTCAAAACTTCAGACATCTTTAAAAAGTATGCAAAGGCTTCAGAACTCTCGCTTCTTGTAAAATATGTAAAGACTTCAAACCATCTTCATCCTACCACTCTCTCTTATTCTCTTCTTACCTTTATTAGGCTTCGGTTCGAAATAAAAAAAATTGTTCAAACGTGAACCTAACGCCTCCTCCAACCTACAATCGCCACCACTCCCAACCTGGCACCAAGCTTCTCGCCTTTGGCACCTGAATGCCACCTATCACCAACACAACACTGACCCTTTCGCCATCATTAACTAGGCTCACAGGCTTACCTGTGCCAACTCATCACTTTCTTTCCGCATCTTCTCCTCTTTCTTTCTCCTACTATATTCTTGCCCTAAGATTCTCCTATTACCTAAGCCTATACAAATTTGCATTATACATAAAGTATATCAACTAAAGAGGACAATAAGGGGAAAACCTGTTTCTTTTTCTTTTTTAAAGTATAATGTGGACATTGAAAAGTCTAACAACTAGATAAATTACTTTTCTTAATTATTAATCTCCCTTAAACAGTTTATAACCTAATAAAATATTTTACACCTAATACAAATTCCAAGAGCAACCATTATCCTCAACTAATATTAATAAGTTTCTACACCTAAAAATGTTAGTATTGCCCTTATGCACAAAGCTTTTGTCAATAAGCAACATTCCAACTAATATAAAACTACAATGAAAAACTTATTTTCGGTTTCCTAATTGTTCATCTAGCATTTATTATTGCTTGGATAATAAAACTGGTGTTTTCGCCCGGACCTGGTAGCCAACCCTTATCTCCTAATCAAAGCAGCCACATACCGATTTATGTTTATTATAATTCAAAACATACCATTCAACTGGGTGATAGTACAAATTGTTATGAAATTGTGCTCTTATTAGATATGTTTAAATTGAGGCATTTTCTAAACCAGATTAATCTGTACTTCCTACTCTACACTATTCAGTTAACAACTTTACATTATGCAACCTTCATCCGAAGATTTGAGGACAATTCAAATATATATGAAGTACCTATCTCAATATTACTCCAGTATATTACCCAAAAATACAAGACATCTAATAAATCTGATAATGTACGTCACCAAAATAATTTGGGCTACAAAACAATCATAGCTTCTGAGAGCATTAGGCGTAAATTCATAACTAGAATCAAATAATCTGAAATTAGGTTCAAGAATGGAAATTACCTGTGAAAATAGAAATTGAATATCCCAAAATTTGAAGTCAAATTTGAATCGAATTGCAGGACAATTAGGTTGCGATTTTGATTAATTAATCGCAACTTGAGTAGGATGCGATTTCGATTCGCTAGAAAAGCTTCGATTTTGATTTTTTCAGTGGTAAATTGAGTATCTAATTTAGCGGCCTATGTTTGAAAGGTGCATGAGTAAGCGTTAGAAGGTGAAAACTAGGTTATACATTACCTATTTACCTTTCTGCCCACCGATATTCAGCCAATCACATTCCTCAACATAAAAATGTGTTGGGAGAAATAATAATAGTAGCAATATATTTTTCACGACACATTTCTATCATAGCAATGCTTATTATTGTTATTAGGCAACAATGCTAATAAGTGTTGGCAAATGGAAAAAAGTGTTACAAAATTGCTGTTTTGGTGCAGTGAAATCCAGTTTTTATTTAATTTCAAAGGCTAAACTCAGAAATTTCTATAAAAAACATAACATTATTCGTTCATTTGGACCAAGCGTTTAAATCACCTTATTCCAGCAATATTTCCAGGGTACTAACCAAATATATTATTTATAAGATGCTTCAACAAAACAATAGCCCATTTCAGGTTTAACACACAATCGGACTACGTTTAATGAACAAAAACACAAAAAGAACGTGCTACTATTTTTTTTGCTAAAAAAATATTTTGTTCCTCGGAGCTAATACGTCATAGGAAATTTTATGGAATTTTTTATTAGTGAAGCATTTGAAAGTTCAAAAACATCCTTGCTACAATATAAAGAAACTAAAATAATAATATGGCAGTTTTGGAATTACTATGGCTACTATCTTCGTAACTTCCAACATCATTGTTACCTTTGAAATGAAATTGTAAGCCTCATTTTCTTCTAACTCCACTTTATACATTTTTAAAAAAAATCTTTGTTTATTAAATTATTGATTTGGACCTATAACTCAATTCCATAGTTTAGCGACCAACATCATATATTTTTACAATAATATTATTAGCAATAATTTATAGATGCATACTTTTCTTTCTTTCTATTGTCAAATCGTCTATCAAGCTTTATAATTCAATCACTATATCACCTCAAAAGAAAGAAACTAGAAATTTATATGTTTTCTTATCAAATAATTGTATAACTAAATTGATGCAAAATAACGTATGATATAAGTTTCCACTTATGTGTTTGCATGCTCTCTTGCAATAAAAAAATTTATATCTAATTTTCTTAATTGGATAACCAGTGAGCCTGTCATAATATATATATATATATATCTTCATTTAAATCTTTTGATTTGTTCAAAATATAATTTACATTGATAAAGCATTTATTTTTTCATTGTATTTCCTACATTCTTATAATATTATACTTTGTTTTTGGCAAGGTAATAACATTACGTAATGTATAACATTATAAATTTTCTACCGGAGTGATATTTTTCTATGTACAGAGCCGTTGATTCACAACAAAATAAATTTCCCTTTTTATTCCCACTAATCCCATAGATATTTAAATTCTTTGTTCAATTTATTATTATAAGCATAATAATTTTTAAATTGGTCACACATTTTTTATGGCAGAGCCAACCGGGTTTTATAGTAGTCTCAATTACTTATTATAAATATAGGAAAACACGTGCTTTGTACATGCACAGAGCAACTAGACTGGGTTTAAAATGACAAGACCACTAAATAAAATATAGGTATGCAGTAAAATACAACACAACCAAACGTATGACTTTCCAAAGTGCGGGTGACATGCTCGCAAACAAAGAGGAGCAATCACTGTAATGTCCCGGATTTTTCGGTCATTTGAAGTTCGTGTGTGACAATTGTAGATTTACAGACAACGTTATATAGCGTTAAAAATTTAACTAACAATGCTAAAATAAATTATGGTAAATACAATTTATATCCCGTACTTCTAAAAATCAGTTCGACTATTAAATCCTACAAATAGTGCTTAAAAAAAAGGAATGGAATAAAACTTAGTGCTTAAGGCATATCACGTATACCCGTCTACCTCCCCAACTTATTCCCTCCCCAGATATTACGACGAGCCATGATGTGAAATGTTTAAGCAACATTAGCACATAAAAGAGATACCAACACAACATTACTATCACTTCTAATTTAATACACACTGTAACACCCCGTATTTTCTGAGAATATTAAAATAACAAATTAAAGAATAATTAATTTGAAAAAAAGGAATGAGAAAAGAATAAAGTTTAGCATTTTTCTAAGGTTTGTAAGCAAAAGACTTAGTAGCTCATTTGGTTAGAACATGTGACTTGCATACAAGAGGTAAAGAGTTCGATCCCCGCCAGCGCCATATTTTTGTTTTAGGGGAATGGCTAAAAAGTGGTTTAGTGTGAATGCAGTTCAAAAAAGTGGTTTTGGGTGAAAATGGTTAATTATGAAGAAGTTATTATGCCTTGAAGTTTATATGCATATGAGAGAAATATATATATATATATATACAGATATATATAAAAAATAAATAAATAAATATGCAAAAAAGTTCAAAGCAGCGAATTGGGAGGGGGAATAACCGAACCGGCCCATTTTTGAGGTCGACCCAAGCATCGCTGGGTCGACTAGTGGTTAATCCAGGGTGTTTGGCTATCAACCCGTGGGCCGATTCGCTCAAATGCAGATTTTGCATCTGATTGGTTCTCATGGTTCAGGGTTAATCTAATGGTCCTAAATAACTTCCTACACCTATATATACATCCCTAACCTAAACCTAAATCTCTTACACAATTCTCTAGCCTCCATTGCTCTCTTCTTCTCTGAAAAAACAAATCAATGGCGTCTCTACTCTGCTGAAACCTAAGCTAGGACTTGTGCTTCTTCTTCCTCCAATTCTGATTAGGATTAAAAGAGAACAACTACAACACCTTTCTCTTTTAGAATCCAACCAAGGCAAGTACAGTTATTTTCCGATATGAAATTTAATTGTGATCCTAGCATGATAATGAATCTGAATCTGAGGTTACGCCTTTTTCTGTTTATCAGATCTGTTCTTCTGCTTTATTGTTATTATTCTGTTTGTTATGTATTTCTTCCTTCTTTCTTTCTTTTTGTTTGATAGCCAGGCAACCACGAGCCTGAGCCAAATCTCAGAAGAGATGAATGTATAAACGCTAAATTTTGGGAAAGAATATTGAATGAGGCATATTTGGGCATAATTGATTTGTAACTAATTTGAGGACACAACGCATGTTGTAATTCTGGACATAAATTTGAGGCATATTGCATAAGATGACCTATGACTTGGAAGAAGAGGATTATTGTGACTTAAAACAAAAAATAGGTTGCAACTTAGAAACATAAATCTGTGGCATATAATTGAACATATTTTTGAGGTATAAAGAATATTGGACATATGACATGGTATTTGGGGCATAAAATTTAATTGTGAACATGTAACTGATTTGGATGCATAGTACAAGTTATAACTAAAGATCTAGATCTGGACATACTATACATATTATAGTCTGTAATTTGGGGAAAAAAAGAGAATTAATTTGCATATGACTTAGGTGTAAAAATCTTTATTAAGATTTGATAACTATAAAGTGTGAATACACCTAAATGGGGATTTTTGGATATGTGGCATGCATTGTAATTAATGGTTATATTTGGAATAATTTATGTGTGAATCACGATTGGGATTTTTGAGCATATTCTGTAGTATGAAAATTTAACTAAATTTGGGTATATGTCATATTATGAATTATGACCATGATCTAGGCATGTGAATTTAGGCCTAATTTATAACTAGGCAAGAATTGTCAATGAAACCTTAAGGAATGTTTTAGATCTGCTAAATCTGTTTAATCTATTGAATTGCCTAATCTGTTAAATCTGTTATCTGTTTAATATGTTGAATTTCCAAAACTGCTAAATATGTTGAAACGCCAAATCTGCAAATTATGTTAAACTGCCTAATCCACTAAATCTGTTGTGTCGCCTAATCTGTTTAATCTGTTGAAAAGCTGAATAATTGTAATATGTAGGCAACCCAAGATTGAGTAAAACATGTTAATTTGATTAATCTGCTGTGACTTGAGAAGAAGTTAAATTTGTTAAATGAACATAATTAGTTTGATATTTTCTGTAAGGGAATAAAGTGGCTATGACACGAGGTTAGACTCCGTTTGCGGTGGAAGCCTGCCCAGAACCAACCGGCTTAACCAACAACCGCAAACTGTCAGTCTAATGTGAGAGGTCGTAGGCATAATTAAAATATGCTTAGACACGAGGTTAGGTCTGGTTTGTGGCAGAAGTCTACCCGGAACCGCCCGGCACATCCAGCGGCCACAAGCCAGCAAACTAATGTGAGAGGTCTGCGCATTAATAATTAATTAATGCAAATCTAAGATAAATATGATGTCTAAAATGTGTTGGGTGGATAGGGTTAAACCAACTGGACTAATGAATTTAACAAACCCGATTCGTGCATCTATAGGCCCAATACAAAGTTAGACAAATCTGTAAATCTGTTAAATCTGTATATCTGATCCGTTAGTCTGAAAACTTATTAACTTAGTTGTCTGATCTGTGAACTAGTTGATCTGAACTCTGTATGTCTGAACTTGTAAACAAGTTAACCTGAAATCTGTTAGTCTGGGTGCACAAGGTTAGGAGGGAAATTACTTGTGTCATCTGTTGTTTGGGACCTATGTTAGTCAGTAACCCTTTCTGGTATCAAAAACTATGACCCAACAGTAGGTAGGGTCCGAGCACGCTTACTGAACTAATTATAAGCTGTTCATTCTGATAATGGCGAGGGGTGTTGATGGTGCGTTCCAACCGGGTCATGTGCGTGCATGGATCCCGGTCTTCCTCTGAGGATGTAAGACGCCGTGACATCTGTAAATAGGTCTGTGTCATTCAAAGGTTGCCACTTTAGGGAGTGATACACCCTTTTGTGGGGATGGCACAGGGTATTTATGTATTAGGGAGCCGATCACAGGGGATAGGACTTAGGGTGTTTCTGTGGGTACCATCTGTTTTCTGTTGGGTGGTAAAACCTGTCTGTTTCTGCATGGTACCGTCTGTTGGGGTGGTAAAGGCCCATTTACTAGTGTACACCAAATTCTACATTCTGTTTTCGTAGGGATTAGTCTGTTTCTATTTCTGTACCTTCTGTTCGGGTGGTAATGGCCCATTATTAGCATTCCGTTTCTGTACTTTCTGTTGGGGTGGTAAAGGCCCATTACTGGAATTCTCTTCTGTGGAAATTATTCTGTTCCCGTTTCTGTTTTAGTTTAGACATTGGGGTGACATCTAATCCTGTTATAGTAGTATTAGTGTAGTGAAGTGAAAATTAATAGCTTATATCATCCTGTTTCTTCTGTTTAGTTTAAGTATATATGTTACTCTTGTTGCTGTCATCTATTATCCAGCTTCATTTTCATGTTATGATTATTATTATCTATTCATATGCTGAAAGTAACCGGACTTGCCAGACTTTTATGTCTGACCCTTGTTGTTTCGCCTTTTTTCTTCCGTTCCCCCCAGCTTTCCAAGGAGGGAATACTCTAGCTTGATATGGATTCCTTCTGCTTGAAGTGCTTGAAGTGCTTAAAGTATGACTTGGCTCTTTATAGCTTCTGTTCTGTGGGGATTATGATTTTAAAGTTTTGTACTTTGATGGTTTTGAACAAGGCTGATATATATGTACTTGAGTTTTTGGTAAAGTTGTAACCAAACTGATTTCTGTTTTTTTTCCACTGCAATAAAGTTATAAAGTTTTTCAAGTACTATTTTTTATCTGTCTTGTAACATTTTGTTCTATCTACTAAAATGCTCCATCAAAGTTAAGGCATTCCCTTTGTGAGTGACCTTAACGGAGGTGGGGTGTTACACTTGGTATCAGAGCTGAAGGTTACCAGATTTGATAAAAAGTATTTGAAAACTATTTTAAAAAAGATTTTAAAAATGAAGTATTTTCAAAAGTAAAGTTTATTTTGAAAAAAACATAATCCCCAAAAGCCATATATCTATCCTTTCTCCGTTTTGAATCCCTTTTCTTTTTTTCATTTTAATATGTTTGGGGATCTTAACCTTCCAGAGGGTTTACCGATACCTGGCTGGTTCAGGAGGTACCATGAGGCTAGGGCCAACGACGCAGGCCCAGCAGATATTCCTCCTACCCTAGTTGCAGTGGTTCCTCCTCCTACTCGTGCAAAGACTTTCTCAAAGATATGTAGAGATTTTAGAGCCATGGGTGGAAAAAATTTCAATGGAACTGAATCTTTCGTAGAAGCAAGGAACTAGCTCAAAGAAACTGAGGATTTGTTCATCATCTTCGAGGTAGACGATAGACAGAAGATACAGTTGGCGGTATGGTTACTTAAGGACGACGCCTCATTCTGGTAGGAGGTCACGAATGGAGAACGAGCGGTGGAGACTTGGGCGGATTTCAGGCATAGGTTCGAGGCGAAATTTCTCTCACAAGCCGAAGAGAACTTATACATGGAAAAGTTCTTGGCATTGAAGCAAGGGAATCTATCAGTGAAGGAGTACGTCAACAAATTCAATCAATTGGCAAGATTTGGCCTAGACTTGGTGAACACACCTGAGAAGAAGGCTCTGAGATTCGTTAAAGGTTTGAATGAGCCGCTACATGGGTTGGCTATGACCCATATTCCTGTGGGGACTACCTTCGAGAAATTGGTTGACATGGCGTTAATGCATGAAGAGGAAGCCAAAAGTGAGAAGAAAGAAGAAAAGCTCGAAGGACCACAGAACAAGAATGCAGGGTCCAAAAAGGAAACACAAAAGAAGGATGAGAAGTCTAAAGACAAGAAGGAGAAGAAGTGCTTTACTTGTGAAAGCTCGACCCATCTGAACAAGGATTGCAGAAAGAGGAAGGGCGCTTGCTTCAACTGCGGTGAAATGGGACACTTTACTAGGGACTGCCCAAAGAAACGAGGGCAAGGGCAGAGGACATGACCCACTTCTGGAGGACAGGAAAATGCTCTCGAGGCTGGTAGACAGGATAGAAGTAGGGAATTTCTGTAGAAGATTTAATTTCCTCATCTGGTTATTGAGTTAAAACTCTTTCTGATTCTGGCATTTTGATTCTGTAATTGAGACTCTGCACTTTAATACTAGTCTTGCTTCTGATCCCGCTGTAGACTCAAACCCATAAGGGTTATGACTCATCTGTTTTTGATAAATTTGGGTTTTAGGGTATCTGTGTTGGGCGTTAAGTTGACTATGACGCATACATTCTGGGTTTTGTGGGATATTGTGGGGTTTTATCATGCTTAGTTTCCTAAGTATCATTTGATAATCTGATCCGTACTAGTAGTCTGTAAGTATCTGAATATTTCTGAAAAGGATAGGGGTTTTTACTTGAAGCGTGGAGTAGATTTCCAATTTTGACATTGTTTAACGGGAGTAATTCACTGAGTGTCAATGTGATGTTGATTTCGATCTTCGGGGTTGATACTTAGGGGATTATTCTCTTAACTGCTGTCTAATGGTAACAGAGCTTTTGTTTTAATTGTACTTGCTTCTATCACTCGGTTGTATCCTATCGATCGAGTCTTCGACCTTTAGGTAGAATCTAATGGATGTAAACATGTGTTTGAGACATGTTATGATTGATGGTTGCAAGTGGATGCAAGTGGTTGCTAGTGGATGCTCGTGGATGCATATACACACACTAGGCACTAGATCGGCTCAAAAACTCTCTCATACTGCATATGGATGTGTGTGCATTTTTCAATTTTTGTGGATGCAGAATGATTGACTCCTCACATGGATGTTGCATTTGAATGTATGGTTGCACACTCATATAGAAATGATATGTATCAATAGGGTTCTTTTGCATACATAATGGACGCATGACACTATCATAATTCGCATTAAGGAGGTCAACTAAATCAGTAGACCGCCTGATTTTGCATGGGATATGGAACACATACACACACTTTTTGCATATGTTCATATGGCATTAGAAATCTTTTAAGGACAATGGATGACTGTGTTTGATGATTGAGTAGATGGATGATTGGATGGTAGGATATACATTCTCCTCAAGTTGGAGATTTTGGGGACGAAATCCTTTAAGGAGGGGAGAATGTAACACCCCGTATTTTCTGAGAATATTAAAATAACAAATTAAAGAATAATTAATTTGAAAAAAGGAATGAGAAAAGAATAATGTTTAGCATTATTCTAAGGTTTGTAAGCAAAAGACTTAGTAGCTCATTTGGTTAGAACATGCCACTTGCGTATAAGAGGTAAAGAGTTGGATCCTCGCCAACGTTATATTTTTGTTTTAGGAGGATGGCTAAAAAGTGGCTTAGTGTGAACGCAATTCAAAAAAGTGGTTTAGTGTGAAAATGGTTAATTATGAAGAAGTTATCAAGCCTTGAAGTTTGTATGCATATGAGAGAAATATATATATATATAGATATATATAAAAATTAAATAGATAAATATGCAAAAAAGTTCAAAGCAGCGAATTGGGAGGGGGAATAACCGAACCGGCACATTTTTGAGGTCGACCCGAGCCTTGCTGGGTCAACTAGGGGTTAATCCAGGGTGTTTGGCTGTCAACCCGTGGGCCGATTCGCTCAAATGCAAATTTTGCATTTGATTGGTTCTCATGGTTCAGGGTTAATCTAATGGTCCTAAATAACTTCCTACACCTATATATACATCCCTAACCTAAACCTAAATCTCTTACACAATTCTCTATCCTCCATTGCTCTCTTCTTCTCTAAAAAAATAAATCAATGCCGTCTCTACTTTGCTGAAACCTAAGCTAGGACTTGTGCTTCTTCTTCCTCCAATTTTGATTAGGATTAAAAGAGAACAACTACAACACCTTTTTCTTTTAGAATCCAACCAAGGCAAGTACAGTTATTTTCCGATATGAAATTTAATTATGATCCTAGCATGATAATGAATCTGAATCTGAGGTTGTCTTTTTCTGTTTATCAGATCTGTTCTTCTGCTTTATTGTTAATATTCTGTTTGTTTTGTATTTCTTCCTTCTTTCTTTCTTTTAGTTTGGTAGCCAGGCTACCATGAGCCTGAGCCAAATCTCATAAGAGATGAACGAATAAACGCTAAATTTTGGGAAAGAATATTGAATGAGGCATATTTGGGCATAATTGATTTGTAACTAATTTGAGGACACAACGCATGTTGTAATTCTAGACATAAATTTGAGGCATATTGCATAAGATGACCTATGACTTGGAAGAAGAGGATTATTGTGACTTAAAACATTAAATAGGTTGCAACTTAGAAACATAAATCTGAGGCATATAATTGAACATAGTTTTGAGGTATAAAGAATATTGGACATATGACATGGGATTTGGGGCATAAAATTTAACTGTGAACATGTAACTAATTTGGATGCATAGTACAAGTTGTAATTCAAGATTTAGATCTGGACATACTATACATATTATAGTCTGTAATTTGGGAAAAAAAGAGAGAATTAATTTGCATATGACTTAGGTGTAAAAATCTATATTAAGATTTGATAACTATTAAGTGTGAATACACCAAAATGGGGATTTTTGGATATGTGGCATGCATTGTAATTAATGGTTATATTTGGCATAATTTATGTGTGAATCACGATTGGGATTTTTGAGCATATTCTGTACTATGCAAATTTAACTAAAATTTGGGTATATGTCATATTATGAATCATGACCATGATCTAGGCATGTGAATTTAGGCCTAATTTATAATTAGGCAAGAATTTCCAATGAAACCTTAAGGAATGTTTTAGATCTGCTAAATCTGTTTAATCTATTGAATTGCCTAATCTGCTAAATCTGTTATCTGTTTAATCTGTTGAATTTCCTAAACTGCTAAATATGTTGAAACACCAAATCTACTAATTATGTTAAACTGCCTAATCTGTTGTGTTGCCTAATCTGTTAAATCTGTTGAAAAGCTGAATAATTGTAATTTGTAGGCAACCAAAGATTGAGTAAAATATGTTAATTTTATTAATCTACTGCGACTTGAGAAGATGTTACATTTGTTAAATGAACATAATTAGTCTGATATTTTCTATAAGGGAATAAAGTGGCTATGACATGAGGTTAGACTCTGTTTGCGGTGGAAGCCTGCCCGGAACCAACCGGCCTAACCAGCAACCGCAAACTGTCAGTCTAATGTGAGAGGTCCTAGGCATAACTAAAATATGCTTAGACACGAGGTTAGGTCTGGCTTACGGCAGAAGTCTGCCCGGAACCGCCCGGCACATCCAGCGGCCACAAGTTAGCGACCTAATGTGAGAGGTCTGCGCATTAATAATTAATTAATGCAAATCTAAGATAAATATGATGTCTAAAACGTGTTGGGTGGATAGGGTTAAACCAACTGGACTAATGAATTTAACAAACTCATTCCGTTCATCTGTAGGCCCAATACAAAGTTAGTCAAATCTGTAAATCTGTTAAATCTGTATATCTGATCCGTTAGTCTGAAAACTTGTTAACTTAGTTATCTGATCTGTGAACTAGTTGATTTGAACTCTGTATGTCTGAACTTGTAAAAAAGTTAACCTGAAATCTGTTAGTCTGGGGACACAAGGTTAGGAGGGAAATTACTTGTGTCATCCGTTGTTTGGGACCCATATTAGTCAGTAACCCTTTCTGGTATCAAAAACTTTGACCCAACAGTAGGTAGGGTCCAAGCACGCTTACTGAACTAATTATAAGCGGTTCATTCTGATTATGGCGAGGGGTGTTGATAGTGTGTTCCAACCGGGTCATGTGCGTGCATGGATCCAGGTCTGCCTCTGAGGATGTAAGACGCCGTGACATTTGTAAATAGGTCTGTGTCATTCAAAGGTTGCCACTTTTGGGAGTGATACACCCTTCTACGTGTCTAGCACAGGGTATTTATGTATTAGGGAGCCGATCGCAGGGGATAGGACTTATGGTACACTTAGCTCTGTCTGTTTCTATGGGGTACCGTCTATTTTATGTTGGGTTGTAACAACTCTCTATTTCTGCATGGTACCGTATGTTGGGGTGGTAAATGCCCATTTACTAGTGTACACCTAATTCTACATTCTGTTTCCGTAGGGATTAATCTGTTTCTATTTCTGTACCTTCTATTCGGGTGGTAAAGACCCATTATTAGCATTCTGTTTCTGTACTTTCTGTTGGGGTGGTAAAGGCCCATTACTAACATTCTCTTCTGTTGAAATTATTCTGTTCCCGTTTCTGTTTCAGTTTAGACATTGGGGTGACACTTAATCCGGTTATAATAGTATTAGTGTAGTGAAGTGAAAAGTAATAGCTTATATCATCCTGTTTCTTCTGTTTAGTTTAAGTATATTTGTTACTCTTGTTGCTGTCATCTCTTATCCAGCTTTATTTTCATGTTATGATTATTATTATCTATTCATATGCTGAAAGTCACTGGACTTGCCAGACTTTTATGTTTGACCGTTGTTGTTTTGCCTCTTTTCTTCCGTTCCCCCGTAGGTTTCCAAGGAGGGAATACTCTAGCTTGATCCGGATTCCTTTTGCTTGAAGTGCTTGAAGTGCTTAAAGTATGGCTTGGCTCTTTATAGCTTCTGTTCTGTGGGGATTATGATTTTAAAGTTTTGTACTCTGATGGTTTTTAGCAAGGCTGATATATATGTACTTGAGTTTTTGGTAAAGTTGTAACCAAACTGATTTTTGTTTTTTTTTTCGCTGCAAAAAAAGTTATAAAGTTTTTCAAGTACTTTTTTATATCTGTCTTGTAACATTTTGTTCTATCTACTAAAACGCTCCATCAAAGTTAAGGCATTCCCTTTGTGAGTGACCTTAACGGAGGTGGGGTGTTACACATGCAACCTAATCTAGTATGTACTTGTACATTTAGCCCATTTTTATGTTTTTCCTTAGTCACCAAGGATTGTACTTTCGCATTCTGCTAACCATAGCTTTCTAACCTAGAGATTCTGGTGCAAATATAAAATATATATGTGATATCAATAGCTACTCCTACCCCTTCTTTCCTGTTCTTTCTTTCTTTCGTATGTAGAAACAACTGAATGGACATTTACCAGCAACCTACCTATGTTTTCCCCTTCCTCGGCTGTTCATGCGCAGACATCTCATCTCAATCGTCAATGTACTTGACAACTCATGTGCAGCCATGAGATTTGACGGGAAAACACAGCTACAGCTACATGGAGGGAACAACTACCCTACATCTTCGATGTCGTGGGTGCCAAACTAATTCCTTCCGAGCCAAGGACCTTTGCTCTATAAAAACGTCACCACGGTCCATTCCCAGTTTCAGCAAACAAAAAGAAAGACTAGTAAATAGATATATAAAGAGAAATAGTAATATTTACACAAACCCGTTCATAGTTTAAACCAATCCGGGTCTTCAATTGTTGCACCTCTGTACGATGCAAAGATGGCTGCTGAATCTGCATGCCGGAGGGACTGGAGGGGAATGGACGCGATGAACTGTAGGTGATAAAGTGGCATGGAGGTGCCCCAGGTGGAGCTGGGTGGCAGTCGGTAGATCAGGTGAGTGGCAGAGCAGTTCGTTAGTGGAGTTTTGGTTTTTGCTCATGTCAGAAATGGTTCTCAGGGCGGTAGAGCTTGCTCTGGTAGGGGCAGCAGGAGGGTTTGGCAAGAAGGCGGGGCGGTTGAGTAATGGAGGAGCAGTTGTACGGTGGAGCTTTTTCAATAGTGGGTGGAAGTTTTGATGGTATCAGCGTGTTGCGTGTACAGGGAAAGAGCAGAGCAAGTTGGCAACCTAGATGCTATCACAGTATGGCTATGGCAGCGGTGTACGGTATGCATGGGAGGGAGGTTGAAGTAGCTTGTGGGGAGGCATGTTATGTAGTGACGTGGAGACTTGGAAATGTTGGAGTATGGTTGCGTGAGGAGATGGAGAAGGACGTGGGAAGGTATATGGCAAGCGGGTGGAGATAAAACGGTGTGAAGAAAAAGGGAAAGCTCAAACTGGAGAAGTTGGTTAGTGGAGTTAGATTAGTGGTTCAATGAATATTTGGTGGTGTCAATAAATTTTCATGCATGGAATTATGTCACAATAGTTTCAGGAGGAAGAGTATTGATGGGAAGAAATACGGTGTGGGTCCGTAAGCTTAAGGAAAGGGATATGGGCCAATGTGGTAAGGGGTTAAGTCCCAATTATTATATATAAAAGAAAAAGAGTATGGGAATGGATAACAGCAACATGTAAGAACGTGCATAATTCAAAGCAACGTAAGGTTGTAAATAACCTTATACCGTGACCTGAGACTGACCTGAAACATTCTGAAGAATTGAAGAAATATCGGAAAGGAGGAATGGGCTTAGTGGGTAGGGACTAGGTGTTGAGCATGGGTTCCACCGTAAACAAAGAAAGGAGAAAGGTAATTATGCCTAAACACTAATTTACGTAATAGGTTACTAGTTAAGTAATAATTAAAAGTTAGTTATCTTATTTGTAATCGTACAACTCATGATATTAGTAACGTGTGATTTCGTTATCAGATATAAACGAAACTAGCGGTGTTGGAACCGTATCGGCGAGCATGAAGTTACAAAGCTTGCTTGGTCAGCACTAGAAGCTACCGGGATTTTTGATAAAATTAAACGAGTGTTTAGTTTTATTAAAAACGACGAATAAAACCAAGGTGAGTTAAACTCACTCAGTTCTCCCACTTATAATTTTTATAAGTCGGGTTTATTATTTGTATACTATGTTTGCTAATCGTTGGCTGATTTGATTGTTTGGTTGTTATTAAATATAGTTATTTAAATTAAACGGTTGTTTAATTTAAATGAAATGACATCGTTATTTTAACGATGATTTCCAAACAAGGTAACTTACCTTGTTAATTATGTTTATAAATATAAACGTATTAAATTAAACTGGATGGTTGAATTGTTGTTATTAGTTGACCGTTATTAGTTAAATTTATTGATTGTCATCATCATATGAACTGTTGAACCCATATGATTGGATTATTGAATTGGTCATTGATTGTTAAACCCAAATTCAACATTTGTTTGATTAACCAATGAGTGATATTGGTTAAGGAATTTATAACAGATGGCCAAATTACAAACTGTTTTATAGAGATTGATTTACCGTCAGGTAAATCGGTAGAAATGAAGTTATGAAATTCATTTTATAACTGAATATAGATTTGCAAATATATTATTTTAAATGAAGTTTGTAAAAAGGAAATAAACCAAACACATATGTATATTGTTGTTTTAATCACTATTTTTATACCAAAATCTACCGTGTGCGAAGCACGTGCCTCATCTTGATTAAGATTTATGAAATAAGTTCTCATTTTTTGATAAGCAAGTGTGTAAGAATTAACGTAATAGTTAATAACCGATATAATGGTTTTTAAGAACAATTAAAATGAGGTTATAATAAGATTTATTACTATTTAATAATACCAAAGTAAATGGATTATTTAAGTAAATTTTATTTTTAATAAAAGGGCTAATTAGAATTGATTAATGAATTAATTACATTGGAGTTGACCAAAACAACCGCGTTAACTGATATTTGATTATTGGTTTATTAATTAAATGGGAAGAGTTAATGGTAAAGTAAACTATTTTTTTTAAATGTTGAAATTTGATTTATTAGGAATCTAGGAATTTAAATTAGGTTAATGGTGGTTTGTCAAACTATAAAGTCTATTTATAGTTAAATGACATTTTGAAGCGATTTTATTATATAAGTTAAGTTTAAATGAAAGTTGAATTGAATTCTTATTTGGTATCTAATCAGGTTTTATAAATCACAGATTGGACGTAGTTATATGAAACCAAGAAAGATATCAAAATGATGGTTTACGATGATAAGTTGGATCAATTTTCCAAATGATAGATAATAATAATAGCAAATGATTGAATGATAATTAAAGTTAGAATCTTAAGATATTTTACCAAGTAGATAATTTGAATGATTTGAGAATATTAACATATTAAAACTGATTTATTATTTTAAATGGCCAAATGATGCTATAGAGTAAACCAATGGATTCATTTTATTTTAATGGTTATTATTTTAATAGTTAAAAACTGACTATCAATGTAACGACCCAGCGATTTTCGGCCCCGAAAATCGATATAAATACTTTTATCGTATCTTATACCGATCCGCCAAATACCGAAAACACTGGAGCGTCTAGAAAGAAGTTAGAGGGTGAGATAAGAAAGAAAGAAATATTAGAATAGAAGAAGAAGAACCAACACAATACAGAGTCTCACATCGCAGCGGAACAAAATATAATAAAGAAATAAATCTTTATTGAGAGCCTTTGAGAATACTTACAATAACAGAGTACATCAACATCTCTGGACAATTATAATAATCTGTCCTCATGTATATATAATCACACAGTGGAATATCATTCGTCTGAACATCTTCAGCTCGTCTCTGGACCTTTCAGTACCTGATAACCTGAACCTGTACACTTCGGGCTAACCCGAGCATTTACAAAATACCGGGTCAGTCTGGTGGACCAGAGTGAGATAACTCGCACAGTAATAAGGTAAATCATCTAATCACGATTTTAAAGTTCAAAATCTTTCCAAAAGAAAAGGATAAATCGTAAGACCGAATCCACACATAAACACGGATGGTTTGTACCTTACGATAACCAAACCAGCTTCGAAATCAATATCTTGATCTGATATTATGATAATGTCTAGATAAAAATAATTAACAAATCTAGAGGAACGCTTACATCTCACGCTCTCCGTATATAATATACAATCGAAAACCGCGGGTGCTTATTGGATATTGGATGTCCAACTTGACAAGGTATGGGACCACCTACCGCTTGTGTATCTCTAGAGGCGAAGACACAGGGTTCAACAAGAACGTCTTGTAGCCCGGCCCTCACATGACCGACCACTCAATTCGCTTGAGTGTATCGAATGTATATCACCAACGGTTGGACTCAAACCACCTTTCCCGAATGGGCAGAATCGATAGATTAAGAAACAAAAGGAATTTCTCTAGATAGGTGATTATACACCCTAATGGGAGCGACCCACGTAGCCATGCTGCCTGCCCGATTTTTGTCATCTCTCGGTTGATGAGGCTTGAGGTCAGAATTTCCTTTATAGCACTTGGCCACCATCCACTTTGAATGCCACATCGTCAGATCCGCCAGATATCACAATGATTGCTGTCTACAAAAATACTCTAGTTTATTTGGCTAGAGAAATACCATTTCTCCGCTGTCAACTGTGGTACGTTTGGAGAAATCAACTCTTGTAATTTCTTTGGAAATACTCTGTCAGACATTCGTCCATACAAGTCATCCAGGAACAGGATGAACCGAAGGCACTCTCCTACTGCATCTCATATAGGAATCACCCCATGGATCAGTAGCGATAAGTCCTTGCAACCCGTGGATTCCAACCACGACCGAACCACATTTTATCTCTAGGAGCTCACCAAAGATTATTAGTAGTCTTTCCGCTTATGAAGATCCACGGTCTTCAATGCTCCATCTCGATCATCTTCTGATCTCTTCACTTATTTGTTGGTCGGAATGGTTTTCGAATATAAATTCGATCCCGGTCTTTCCATACCAACAAGCGAATTGGTTAGGTTTTGATAGTCGGTGACTTAACTATCAAATAACACATGTGTCAATAAAATGATTTCACTGATTCAGTACTTGGCATGACTTGGCCTTTTAAAAATAAATTTAAAAAAATCGTTTAACTCTATTCCTTTGACTCTAGATCGCAGTGATCACAATGGTTACGCCTGATTTCCCCAGGAAACATCCGACCGCCGTAGGCTATCTACAACCCTGCGAATTACGCTAGCAGCCGTATGCAATGGCAACTCTTTTTGACTAACTATGTTTGATTAACTCCACTAGATTCGATCGACTCTAATTAAATAACAATGTTCGATATAAATTTGAAATCAATATTCTTACTCCTTTTTAAACCAATATTGCAATATTCCTTAATTTCCCAAATCCTTGCATTAGAGTTCAGTATTTCTTGTATAAGATAAAACCAATAATTCACCTTTACTCACACCAAACTAATATCGTCCCTTGATAATAGTGAGACTAACCAAGTTGGGGTATTTTAGTTACCTCTCAGACCTTGATCGACCCGTTGTTACCTCAGAATAATATTAGCTTATCACATAACTATCGATACTAAATCTCGTTTCAAATCTTGATTTCAAATCTGGGTGATTCAACCTTTCTTATATTTGAAACCCTTGTTCGAACATCTCATCACTAAACCTCTTTAAAGCATCAATTCTAATTTGGATTCACCTTACTTAATTTGAAGCATTAAGTAAAACCCTTCTTTTAAATCTTTATACTTGCCTACCAACTTCATTTACCAAGTTCGTCGATCACTTGGGTCATAAAACACTCCATAATCTCTTAATCAAATTTATCTCCAACTAATTATTTCTTAGTCGACTTTAAATTGAATTCATTTCTTTAAATCATTTTAAATTAAAAGGATAATTAGTTTTACCATTAACCATATCAAAATATAGTTAACTTTGCCCAAACCAAAAATAGGATTATTATCACTCTTACAAGCTTACTCAAAAATAATTTAGGTTATTAACAATAACCAGTTCAATATTCTCTTTAAATTTTAGTTAATCGAAGATTAACTAATATCTAATTCTACTCGTTACGCTTTAATGAATATTTAAATCAATATCTATCCCTTTGTCCATTTTACTCGAAACGGTGGATTTTACCAACCATATATATCAGTTAACAGTTAACTGAATTCCCTTTGCCGTTTCCCTTTCCTTAAATTAATCAAATAACTTGATTGATAAAAATTAACTTTCAATTGTTTAAACCCAATTGTCTAAGTAACCAACCCGTAGGTAAACCTTGGGTTTCCTCTGCTGTCAAACTTCTATAACCCTTTCTTTTATCACTTTTCTTTGTAAAAAAATTTAAAAAACAAATTATAACTCAATTCGTAAATAATAAATATTTATTTCCCTTTTTACAACTTTAATTCAAATAATAGATTTAAAATCTATTTTCAGTTATAAAATAAATTTTATAACTTATCTCGTCGATTTATCTGACTGTAGATCGATATTTATAAAATAGTAAATTCACAAGCCATGTACTGCCAACCACTCAACCAATAATACCCATTGGTTTAAACCAAACAAATGGTAAACCATCAGGTCAATATTCAACCATTAAACAATTCAATAATGGTCTTATAACAACAATTCAAGGTCGACCACAACAACCAATCAAACAATTCATTTATTAAAAACACGTTTATTTTATAAACGTGATAAATGAGGTAACTTACCTCAATTGGAACCAATCGTTAAAAATAACGATTTGGATTTCACTGAAATTAAACGACGTTTAATCTCATCAGTTCAACAATAACTGAATATATCAGCAATCAGTCAATCACTAGCAACCATAGCACACAAAAATAAAAACCCAACTTATAAAATATAAGCGGGAAATAACTGAGTGAGTTTAACTCACCTTTGATTTGATTTCGACGATAAATCATCTTGTTTTCAATTGTATTCAACGACGTTTTATTTTTATGAAAAATCCAGCTGTTGCCTGCCCTGCCTGGTTCTCATCCATCGCGTAGTACTCGTTTTCACGGTCCCAACGTTTTTCATTTCGTTGAAATCTGATTACGTTTGCATTTGATATTAATTTTTGAAATTTATACGAATTTTAAACTAAGCAAACCCTAATTAAATAAATAAGAAAGGAGATTAGGCCTTACCTCTCTCTGTCCAGCCTGTTACCCCATTGAACCCGCACCCTTTTCTTTTAACCCTAAAACCATCGATCCAAACCCTCATTTACACTTTACCACTTCGTCCGCCGCCACAACATCGAATAGGAAAAAGAAAAGGAAAATTTTTTTGGCAAACCCCTCTATGCCTAAACTCCTTCCTTTTCGAAATTCCCCCCGGCTTCCACCTTCGGTTGCTTCGCCACAACACTGCATCCCCGACCGCTTCCAGCAACCACGGCACCACCCCCCAATTCCAAAAGCTAAGTATTTTACTCAAATTATTTTCTGTTTTGGTGTATTTATTTTTGTGTTTGTTTGTGGTTTAGCGTTCGGTTCTACTTCAAACCGTGTTGATCTCGCACCCTATATTTATACTAGAAAGGGTTATTACTATTTTCGAATTGTTACATCCTAGCTAAAATTTACAGTGCTTAGGTTTTTTAGGCGTTTACTTCTTCATTCGGCTCTGCCATGAATTGTCGAACTGTGTGTGTGATTGATGTTTGATCTTCGCGTGGTTTTTGAAATGGGTTGGAAAAGATATTGTTACAGTCGATCTACTCACTGTATATAGGTTTGGTTGGATTGGCTAGGACTTGTTTAATCAATTTCAGATTTGAAACTGCAGATTGTAGAGCTTATGATGGATGTTTGTATGGTACAGTCATGTTTAAATTTGTTTATACATCTACTGTATAATTAAATTTATATATATAGCTGTCCAGATTTGATGGTAAAAATTAATATATATACTTAGCTGTCCACATATATTAGTTTCCTTTCAGATTTGATTCAAATTTATACATAGGTTTAGCTGCATTGTTTTGATGAACCCAAATATTTGCTGCTTATTTTCCTTAGCTGTTCATTGATTGTTTGCTTTAGCTATTCATGATCTAGATGTATTGAAAATAATATAATATACAGTAGACTAGCTGTGTAGCTATTTTATTTAGCTTATTCGATTCTATGTAGATGTACATAGATGCACATACATTAGCTTTTCATTTCACTTCTAAATGATGTATGCATACATACATCTATCTCTATTTAGCTATGCACTGTCTCTTTCTTTATCTGTCCATCTCACTGTTTATTGATTTTTTCTGATTTTCCATAGTTCTTCTAGCCATTCGGTTTCACTGTTTCTTGAATGAAACAGTTCATGCTGGAATTAGTATTCACAATGCATCGTACGGTCTATCCTGTTTGGCATTGTACAATCAATTCATTTATGTTTATCTTAGTTGTTTTATTACTGTTTTATAACAGTTCATTTACTGTTCTAATTTGCTGTTTCATGGTCTTCCTCTTTTCTTCTATTTATTTATTTTGTTGTTTATTTGATTTTTTCTTTTCATAGCCGTTCTTAGATAGGCCAGCTACTATTAGCTTAGGCGTTTTGTTTCTTTTGCAGATTGTTCCCGTACACTGCTGAGGGAAAATGATTGCTGCAAAAGGGTTTAGTCGAGATTTTGTTGAATTAAGTATGGTATTTCCAATGCAATTGGTTTGGTCACATGAAGATTGATCGAACTGTGTATGTAGGTACGTTAGGGGATGATGCAATGAATTGTTTATTTCAGTTGAGATTTGGACTTGTACAACCTGTGTTTAAATGTATGGCAGCACATCCCTTTAGTGGATTTGTGCATGAGATTTAGTTTGTACATACAAAGATATGCTTAGTTGTTTCGATTGATGGAGGAATATATTTATTATTTAGCTGTGCAAATTACTCTTTCTTCTATAGTTGTTCTAGATTTTGTACATGTAGAGTAGCATGTGATGTACTTGAACTGATAAAGACATTTTATACTTTACTGTTGCTAGACACAAGAGACGGGTTTGCTGTAATTGAATTTTTATAATGAATTGTTTTAGTCCTTTAATTTTGCAATCCCACAGACAAGAGTATGCATTTCTTCCTTGTATTGGTATATTGACCATTTCCATTATATGTTCCGGTTTTCATATTATGTAGCAAGTTTTTATTAGTTGGACAAATATGAAGGAAATATGCAATTGGGTTTTCGTTTGATTTTCCGAGCCAAGGAAAACATGGTTTGTTTATGTTGTAAAGTAACGTTAGGTTGGTTTATAAATTAAAACTTATATAATCTTAATTCAAACAGCTAAATTGATGAAAATAGATTAATATCATTTTCAAACTTGATCTATATTATATATATATATATATATATATATCGTTCGATCTCATTTTAAATAACGATTTAAAAATTAATATTCATTAATATTCCCAATATAATATTTAAAATAATAAATTAATTTAAATATTAGACGGCCGAAAATACGGGATGTTACATTCTTCCCCCCTTAAAATAATTTCGTCCCCGAAATTGCTAAGGTAAGAAGAATATTGCAAATTCCATTAACTTTAAAAATATATTTCAAAACAAAACCAATTTATTTTGGTAAGACAAAATTTTCAAAAATTATTGAAAATATTTCAATGCATATATGAAATATTTTATTATCCCTTCATTTACTGGGTTTTAGTTTATTTACTCTTCGTTAAACCATGGATAAATTTCATTCAGCCAATCTAATAAGCGGACAACAATCAATCAACAATCAAGGCACAACAATCCAATTTAATCAACTAAATTCACATTTACTTTAACCAATTTGAATAACAACCAATCTGTATTCGATTGATTTCTATTTAGTTATTCTTCATTAAATTTCCAAATTTAAATCAATTTTTTTTTTAATTTCAACATCATTTCTTAATTTAATTCCCATAAAATTATTAACGATTTGATCCGATTTCACTAACCCAGTTAAGTTCCAATCCAAAAATTTAACAAAATTTTGAATTCCATTCAAATATTTGAATTTCATTCAAATCACACAATATTCCAACAATTTCATAATTTTTTTCCTATATAAAACTAAATTTCGGGTAAAATTATTTCATCTACCCCCTTTTACAAAACAATATTGTGTCCCTTATCAGTTCCACGCTTTTCAACACTTGAACCGACTAACAACACAACAAAAATCATTTGTATATAAAATTTACAAATACGCTCTCGTATATATATACAATCAACCTTGCTCTAGGGTATTACTAACCCCATCTCTATCGAGTTACACCACAGAGCCAAGGTTATTACTAAACCAATAGCTCTGATACCACTGTAACGACCCAGGGGCAGTGGGCTAACCTCCCACCGTGGCTTACAGAGATACCTCAGAACTGCTTTTACGGCCAGCCTCTCGACTCAACCAACCCACATTGTCGGGAGATGTAGGGGTAAGAGTCTCCCGTTCGCCACCAAACGCGAAGCGAGAACCCCCTATCATCCGTACCAATTAAGCAACCAGCTCTGATACCACTGTAACGACCCAACGATTTTCGGCCCTGAAAATCGATATAAATACTTTTACCTTATCTTATACTGATCCGCCAAATACCGAAAACACTGGAGCGTCTAGAAAGAAGTTAGAAGGTGAGATAAGAAAGAAAGAAATATTAGAATAGAAGAAGAAGAACCAACACAATAGCAGAGTACATCAACATCTCTGGACAATTATAATAATCTGTCCTCATGTATATATAATCACACAGTGGAATATCATTCGTCTGAACATCTTCAGCTCGTCTCTGGACCTTGCAGTACCTGATAACCTGAACCTGTACACTTCGGGCTAACCCGAGCATTTACAAAATACCGGGTCAGTCTGGTGGACCAGAGTGAGATAACTCGCACAGTAATAAGGTAAATCATCCAATCACGATTTTAAAGTTCAAAATCTTTCCAAAAGTAAAGGATAAATCGCAAGACCGAATCCACACATAAACACGGATGGTTTGTACCTTACGATAACCCAAACCAGCTTCGAAATCAATATCTTGATCTGATATTATGATAATGTCTAGATACAAATAATTCACAAATCTAGAGGAACGCTTACATCTCACGCTCCCCGTATATAATATACAATCGAAAACCGCGGGTGCTTACTGGATATTGGATGTCCAACTTGACAAGGTATGGGACCACCTACCGCTCGTGTATCTCTAGAGGCGAAGACACAGGGTTCAACAAGAACGTCTTGCAACCCGGCCCTCACATGACCGACCGCTCATTTCGCTTGAGTGTATCGAATGTATATCACCAACGGTTGGACTCAAACCACCTTTCCCGAATGGGCAGAATCGATAGATTAAGAAACAAAAGGAATTTCTCTAGATAGGTGATTATACACCCTAATGGGAGCGACCCACATAGCCATGCTGCCTGCCCGATTTTTGTCATCTCTCGGTTGATGACGCTTGAGGTCAGAATTTCCTTTACAGCACCTGGCCACCATCCACTTTGAATGCTACATCGTCAGATCCGCCAGATATCACACTGATTGCTGTCCACAAAAATACTCTAGTTTATTTGGCTAGAGAAATACCATTTCTCCGCCGTCAACTATGGTACGTTTGGAGAAATCAACTCATGTAATTTCTTTGGAAATACTCTGTCAGACATTCGTCCATACAAGTCATCCAGGAACAGGATGAACCGAAGGCACTCTCCTACGGCATCTCATATAGGAATCACCCCATGGATCAGTAGCGAGAAGTCCTTGCAACCCGTGGATTCCAACCACGACCGAACCACATTTTATCTCTAGGAGCTCACCAAAGATTATTAGTAGTCCTTCCGCTTATGAAGATCCACGGTCTTCAATGCTCCATCTCGATCATCTTTTGATATCTTCACGTATTTGTTGGTCGGAATGGTTTTCGAATATAAATTCGATCCCAGTCTTTCCATACCAACAAGCGAATTGGTCTGGTTTTGATAGTCGGTGACTTAACTATCAAATAACACATGTGTCAATAAAATGATTTCACTGATTCAGTACATGGCATGACTTGGCCTTTTAAAAATAAATTTAAAAAAATCGTTAATCAATTCTAATATTCGACTTAACTCTATTCGCTTGACTTTAGATCGCAGCGATCAAAATGGTTACGCCTGATTTCCCCAGGAAACATCCGACCGCCGTATGTTATCTGCAACCCTGCGAATTACGCTAGCAGTCGTACGCAATGGCAACTCTTTTTGACTAACTATGTTTGATTAACTCCACTAGATTCGATCGACTATAATTAAATAACAATGTTCGATATAAATTTGAAATCAATATTCTTACTCCTTTTTAAACCAATATTGCAATATTCCTTAATTTCCCAAATCCTTGCACTAGAGTTCAGTATTTCTTGTATAAGATAAAACCAATAATTCACCTTTACTCACACCAAACTAATATCGTCCCTTGATAATAGTGAGACCAACCAAGTTGGGGTATTTTAGTTACCTCTCAGACCTTGATCGACCCGTTCTTGCCTCAGAATAATATTAGCTTATCACATAACTATCGATACTAAATCTCGTTTCAAATCTTGATTTCAAATCTGGGTGATTCAACCTTTCTTATATTTGAAACCCTTGTTCGAACATCTCATCACTTAACCTTTTTAAAGCATCAATTCTAACTCGGATTCACCTTACTTAATTTGAAGCATTAAGTAAAACCCTTCTTTTAAATCTTTATACTTGCCTACCAACTTCATTTACCAAGTTCGTCGATCACTTGGGTCATAAAACACTCCATAATCTCTTAATCAAATTTATCTCCAACTAATTATTTCTTACTCGACTTTAAATTGAATTCATTTCTTTAAATCATTTTAAATTAAAAGGATAATTAGTTTTACCATTAACCATATCAAAATATAGTTAACTTTGCCCAAACCAAAAATAGGATTATTATCACTCTTACAAGCTTACTCAAAAATAATTTAGGTTATTAACAATAACCAGTTCAATATTCTCTTTAGATTTTAGTTAATCGAAGATTAACTAATATCTAATTCCACTCGTTACGCTTTAATGAATATTTAAATCAATATCTATCCCTTTGTCCATTTTACTCGAAACGGTGGATTTTACCAACCATATATATCAGTTAACAGTTAACTGAATTCCCTTTGTCATTTCCCTTTCCTTGAATTAATCAAATAACTTGATTGATAAAAATTAACTTTCAATTGTTTAAACCCAATTTTCTAAGTAACCAACCCGTAGGTAAACCTTGGGTTTCCTCTGCTGTCAATCTTCTATAACCCTTTCTTTTATCACTTTTCTTTGTAAAAAAAATTAAAAAACCAATTATAACTCAATTCGTAAATAATAAATATTTATTTCCCCTTTTACAACTTTAATTCAAATAATAGATTTAAAATCTATTTCCAGTTATAAAATAAATTTTATAACGTATCTCGTCGATTTATCTGACTGTAGATCGATATTTATAAAATAGTAAATTCACAAGCCATGTACTGCCAACCACTCAACCAATAATACCCATTGGTTTAAACCAAACAAATGGTAAACCATCATGTCAATATTCAACCATTAAACAATTCAATAATGGTCTTATAACAGTTTATAACAACAATTCAAGGTCGACCACAACAACCAATCAAACAATTCAGTTATTAAAAACACGTTTATTTTATAAACGTGACAAATGAGGTAACTTACCTCAATTGGAACCAATCGTTAAAAATAACGATTTGGATTTCACTGAAATTAAACGACGTTTAATCTCATCAGTTCAACAATAACTGAATATATCAGCAATCAGTCAATCACTAGCAAGCATAGCACACAAAAATAAAAACCCAACTTATAAAATATAAGAGGGAAATAACTGAGTGAGTTTAACTCACCTTTGATTTGATTTCGACGATAAATCAGCTTGTTTTCAATTGAATTCAACGACGTTTTATTTTTCTGAAAAATCCAGCTGTTGCCTGCCCTGCCTGGTTCTCATCCATCGCGTAGTACTCATTTTCACGGTCCCAACGTTTTTCGTTTCGTCGAAATCTGATTACTTTTGCATTTGATATTAATTTTTGAAATTTATATGAATTTTAAACTAAGCAAACCCTAATTAAATAAATAAGAAAGGAGATTGGGCCTTACCTCTCTCTGTCCAGCCCTTTACCCCATTGAACCCGCACCCTTTTCTTTTAACGCTAAAACCATCGATCCAAACCCTCATTTCCACTTTACCACTTCGTCCGCCGCCACAACATCGGATAGGAAAAAGAAAAGAAAAAAAATTGGCAAACCCCTATATGCCTAAACTCCTTCCTTTTCGAAATTCCCCCCTGGCTTCCACCTTCGGTTGCTTCGCCACAACCCTGCATCCCCGACCGCTTCCAGCAACCACGGCGCCACCCCCCAATACCAAAAGCTAAGTGTTTTACTCAAATTATTTTCTGTTTTGGTGTATTTATTTTTGTGTTTGTTTGTGGTTTAGCGTTCGGTTCTACTTCAAACCGTGTTGATCTCGCACCCTATATTTATACTAGAAAGGGTTATTACTATTTTCGAATTGTTACATCCTAGCTAAAATTTACAGTGCTTAGGTTTTTTAGGCGTTTACTTCTTCATTCGGCTCTGCCATGAATTGTCGAACTGTGTGTGTGATTGATGTTTGATCTTTGTGTGGGTTTTGTAATGGGTTGGCAAAGATATTGTTACAGTCGATCTACTCACTGTATATAGGTTTGGTTGGATTGGCTAGGACTTGTTTAATCAATTTCAGATTTGAAACTGCAGATTGTAGAGCTTATGATGGATGTTTGTATGGTATAATCATGTTTAAATTTGTTTATACATCTATTGTATAAATAAATTTATATATATTGCTGTCCAGATTTGATGGTATAAATTTAAATATATACTTAGTTGTCCACATATATCAGTTTCCTTTCAGATTTGATTCAAATATATACATAGGTTTAGCTGCATTGTTTTGATGTACCCAAATATTTGCTGCTTATTTTCCTTAGCTGTTCATTGATTGTTTGCTTTAGCTATTCATGATCTTGATGTGTTGAAAATAATATAATATACAGTAGTCTAGCTGTGTAGCTATTTTATTTAGCTTATTCGATTCTATGTAGATGTACGTAGATGCACATACATTAGCTGTTCATTTTACTTCAAAATGATGTATGCATACATACATCTATTTCTATTTAGCTATGCACTGTCTCTTTCTTTATCTGTCCATCTCACTGTTTCTTGCTGTTTATTGATTTTGTCTGATTTTCCATAGTTCTTCTAGCCATTCGGTTTCACTGTTTCTTGAATGAAACAGTTCATGCTAGAATTGGTGTTCACAATGCATCGTACGGTCTATCCTGTTTGGCATTGTACAATCAATTCATTTATGTTTATCTTAGCTGTTTTATTACTGTTTTATAACAGTTCATTTACTGTTCTAATTTGCTGTTTCATGGTCTTCCTCTTTTCTTCTATTTATTTATTTTGTTGTTTATTTGATTTTTTCTTTTCATAGCCGTTCTTAGATAGGCCAGCTACTATTAGCTTAGGCGTTTTGTTTCTTTTGCAGATTGTTCCCGTACACTTCTGAGGGAAAATGATTGCTGCAAAAGGGTTTAGCCGAGATTTTGTTGAATTAAGTATGGTATTTCCAATGCAATTGGTCTGGTCACATGAAGATTGATCGAACTGTGTATGTAGGTAGGTTAGGGGATGATGCAATGGCTTGTTTATTTCAGTTGAGATTTGGACTTGCACAACCTGTGTTTAAATGTATGGCATCACATCCCTTTAGTGGATTTGTGCATGAAATTTAGTTTGTACATACAAAGATATGCTTAGTTGTTTCGATTGATGGAGGAATATATTAATTATTTAGCTGTGCAAATTACTGTTTCTTCTATAGTTGTTCATAGATTTTGTACATGTAGAGTAGCATGTGATGTACTTGAACTGATAAAGACATTTTATACTTTACTGTTGCTAGACACAAGAGACGGGTCTGCTGTAATTGAATTTTTATAATGAATTGTTTTAGTCCTTTAATTTTGCAATCCCGCAGACAAGAGTATGCATTTCTTCCTTGTATTGGTATATTGACCATTTCCATTACATGTTCCGGTTTTCATATTATGTAGCAAGTTTTTATTAGTTGGACAAATATGAAGGAAATATGCAATTGGGTTTTCGTTTGATTTTCCGAGCCAAGTAAAACATGGTTTGTTTATGTTGTAAAGTAACGTTAGGTTGGTTTATAAATTAAAACTTATATAATCTTAATCAAACAGCTAAAATAATGAAAATAGATTAATATCATTTTCAAACTTGATCTATATTATATATATATATATATATCGTTCGATCTCATTTTAAATAACGATTTAAAAATTAAAATTCATTAATATTCCCAATATAATATTTAAAATAATAAATTAAATTAAATATTAGACGGCCGAAAATACGGGACATTACAATCAAAATCTGACCTAACGCATGTTGATACGGAAAGACCGGGATCGAATTTATATTCGAAAACCATTTCGACCAACAAATACGTAACGAAGAAGATATGTGATACTGATCGAGATTGAGCAATTGAAGACCGTAAATCTTCATGAGTGGAAGGAATATTGTTGAATTTCTCTAGCTGATCCTTAGAGATATATCTTCAACAATGATTCTGTCGTTATTGAAATCTACGGATTGCAAGGACTACTCGCTACTGATCTATAGGGTGATTCCTAGGATGCGGTAGGAGGGTGCCTTTGGTTCATCCTGTTCCTAGATGACATGTATGGATGATGTGAACGGCGGCCCGATGTTCCAAAAGTCAATTATAACCTATAGCCTGACAACCGGGAAATGACAAAAATCGGGCAGGCAGCATGGCTATTTGGGTCGCACCCATTAGGGTGTACAATCACCTATCTAGAGAAATTCCTTTTGTTTCTTTAATCTATCGATGCTGTCCCTTTTCCGGAAACGGTGGGTCGCTCCCAACTTTTGGTGATATACATTCGATACACTCAAGGGAGATGAGTGGTCGGTCATGTGTGGGCCAGTTTGCAAGACGTTCTTGTTGAACCCAGTGTATTCATCTCTAGAGATACACTATTGGTAGGTGGTCCCATAACTTATCATAGTCGGAATCCAATCTCCAATAAGTTCCCGCGGTTTTGTTTGTATACTATATATGTGGAGCGTGAGATGCAAGCGTTCTGCTAGATTCTATTTATTTGTATTTAGACACTATTATAATATCAGAATAATATATTGATTTCAAAATGTTTTGGGTTATCGTAAGGTAAAAGCCATCCGTATTTATGTGTGGATTTGGTATTACATTTGTCCTTTGCTTTCAAAAGGATTTTTAACTTTAAAATCAAGATGGATGAAACCCTATAAACTTCGTGAGTTTTTTTTCTCACTCTGGTTCACCAGACTGACCCGGTGTTTGTAATGCTCGGTTTAGACCGGGGTCTACAGGTTCAGGTTATCGGATGCTGTGAAGTCCAAAGACGAGCCGAAGATGTTCAGACGTATGATATTATCTAGTATTATTCTGCTCTGTGATGTATATGAGGACAGATTATTATAACTGTCCTAGTGTACTGATGTACTTTGATGATCGTACGTTTTTATTTCAAAGCTCTCTCTAAAGTTTATTTATATATTATATTTTGTTCCGTTGCGATGTGAGACTCTGTGTTATGTTGGTTCTTCTTCTTCTTCTATTCTAATATTTCTATCTTTCTTATCTCACCCTCTTATTTCTTTCTTATAGCTTTCTAGGGTTTTTGATACTTGAGTGTGGATATTGGAGGTGTTAATATCTAGATTCAAGTGTTGAAATTCCCGGGCCTCTACAGCTGGTATCAGAGCCAGGTTTAGAAATAACCTTGGCTCTGTGGTGTAACTCGATAGAGATTGGGTAGGAAATACCCTAGATCGAGATTGAGTGTATATATATATATATGAGAGTACGTATTTGTAAATTTTATATAAAAATGTTTTGTATTGTGTTGTACGATCGGTTCAAGTTGGACTGACAATCGATACAATATTGTTTTGTAAAGAGAGTAAATAATTTTGCCCAGAATATATTTTCATATAGAAAAGAAATAATTTTAGCAAAAAATTGATAGTGATTAGTTGATTGATTTGATGGAATTCAAATGGGATAGTGAATTTAAATGGTTTAATATAGCCAGAAGTGAATTTTCACATAAAGATTTGTGAATAAGAATTTTAATAAGAAATCAGATAAATCAGAATTTAACTTGAGATAAGTTAGATGAAATTAGAAATAAAATGGAATGGTTTGGTTAAATTGATTGCTCAATTTTTGCTTGTAAGATGATTGGATTAGTTGAATATAAGAATTCATCAATACTTGAATGAACTAAAACTAGAGAATAAATTTCTGTATAGTGAATCCAAATAAAATCATATATGAAAGGAAACTGAAATGATTTAAACCTAGATCTGTTGTTGGCAAGGATAATGGGTTAAGTACAGGTTGGAAAGAGGAAGTGCTGTTAGCTGCTTTACTTCGGATTAGAGTATTAGTTGCCTGACAAGTAGGTAAACCATAATTATATCGATCGGCAATTGATTTTGTACCCGTGAGTTGGGTAGCGATTTGGCTTTGTTTTCTTTTGATCGGCATGTGAGGCCGGAGTGGCAGGTTGTAGTTGTTGGATCGAACAACACAGGGGAGGTGCTGACGATTTTTTCATAAAGTTTTAAAGGTATAAATTATTTATGATAATATTTTAAATAATTATTTTAAAAATAATTGGGTTTGAACCATTCTCCTTACTTAGCAATTTCAAGGACGAAATTTTATTAAGGGGGGAAGAATGTAACGTCCCAGATTTTTCGGTTATTTGAAGTTCGTGTGTGACAGTTGTAGATTTACAGACAACGTTATATAGCGTTAAAAATTTAATTAACAATGCTAAAATAAATTATGGTATATACAATTTATATCCCGTACTTCTTAAAATCAGTTCGACTATTAACTCCTATAAATACTTCTGAAAAAAAGAAAGGAATGGAATAAAATTTAGTGCTTAAGGCATATCACGTATACCCTTCTACTTCCCCAACTTATTCCCTCCCCAGATATTACGACGAGCCATGATGTGAAATGTTTATGCAACATCAGCACATAAAAGAGATACCAACACAACATTACTATCACTTCAAATTTAATACACGCAGCCTAATCTAGTATGTGCTCGTACATTTATATTTTTCCTTGGTCAACAAGGATTGTACTGTCGCATTCTGCAAACCATAGTTGCCTAACCTAGAGACTTTGCTGCGAACATACAATATACATGTGATATCAACAGCTACTCCTACCCCGTTTTTCCTGTTCTTTCTTTCTTTCGTATGAAGAAACAACTGAATGGACATGTACCAGCAACCGACCTATGTTTTCCCTTTCCTCAGTTGTTCACGCGCAGACATCTCATCTCAACCGTCAATGTACTTGACAACTCAAGTGCAGCCATGAGAATTGACGGGAGAACACAGTTACAACTACATGGAGGGAACATCTACCCTACGACTTCAATGTCATGGGTACCAAACTAATTCCTTGCGAGCCAAGGACCTTTGCTCTATAAATACGTCACCAAAGTCCATTCCCAGTTTCAAAAAAAAAAGACTAGTAAATAGATATATAAAGAGAAACAGTAATATTTACACAAACCCGTTCATAGTTTAAACCAAACCAGGTCTTCACTTGTTTCACCTCTGTACGAGGCAAAGATGGCTGCTGCATCTACATGCCGGAGGGACTGGAGGGGAATGGACGCGATGAACTGGAGGTGATGGAGTGGCATGGAGGCGCCCCTGGTGGAGCTGGGTGGCAGTCGGAAGATCCGGTGAGTGGCAGAGCAGTTCGTTAGTGGAGTATTGGTTTTTGCTCATGTCAGGAATGGTTCTCAGGGCGGTAGCGTTTGGTCTGGTAGTGGGCAGCAGGAGGGGTTGGCAAGAAGGCGGGGCAGTCGAGTAATGGAGAAGTAGTTGTACGGTGGAGCTTGTTCAATAGTGGGTGGAAGTTTTGATGGTATCAGCGTCTTGCGTGTACAGGGAAAGAGCAGAGCAAGTTGGCGACCTAGATGCTATCACAATATGGGTGCAGCAGCGGTGTACGGTATGCATGGGAGGGAGGTTGAAGTAGTTTGTGGGGAGGCATGTTATGTAGTGACGTGGAGACTTGGAAATGTGGGAGGATGGTTGCGTGAGGAGATAGGGAAGGTATGGGAAGGTGTATGGAAAGTGGGTGGGGATAAATGGTGTGATGAAAAAGGGAAAGCTCAAACTGGAGAAGTTGATTAGTGGAGTTAGATTAGTGGTTCAATGAATATTTGGCGGTGTCAATAAAATTTCGTGCATGGAATTATGTCACGATAGTTTCAGGAGGAAGAGTATTGATGGGAAGAAATACGGTGCAGGTTCGTGCGCTTAAGGAAAAGGATGTGGGCCGATGTGGTAAGGGGTTAAAGCCCAACTATTATATATAAAAGAAAAAGGGTATGGGAATGGATAACAGCAACAGGTAAGAACGGGTATAATTGAAAGTAATGTAAGGTTGTAAATAACCTTATACCGTGACCCGAGACTGACCTGAAACATTTTGAAGAATTGAAGAAATATTGGAAAGGAGGAATAGACTTAGTGGGTAGGGACTAGGTGTTGAGCGTAGGTTCCACAGTAAACAAAGAAAGGAGAAAGGTAATTAGACCTAAACACTTATTTACGTAATAATTTACTAGTTAAATAATAATTAAAAGTTAATTATCTTATTTATAATCGTACAACTCATGATATTAAGAACGTGTGATTTCGTTATCAGATTTAAACGAAACCGGCGGTGTTGGAACTGTATCGGCGAGCATGAAGTTACGAAGCTTGCTTGGTCAGCACTGGAAGCTACCGAGATTTTTGATAAAATTAAACGAGTGTTTAATTTAATTAAAAACGATGAATTAAACCAAGGTGAGTTAAACTCACTCAGTTCTCCCACTTATAATTTTTATAAGTCGGGTTTATTATTTGTATACTATGTTTGCTAATCGTTGGTTGATTTGATTGTTTGGTTGCTATTATATATTGTTATTTAAATTAAATGGTTGTTTAATTTAAATGAAATGACATCTTTATTTTAATGATGATTTCCAAACAAGGTAACTTACCTTGTTGATTACGTTTATAAATATAAACGTATTAAATTAAACTGCATGCTTGAATAGTTGTTATTAGTTGACCGTTATTAGTTAAATTTATTGATTATCATCATCCTATGAACTGTTGAACCCATATGATTGGATTATAGAATTGGTCATTGATTGTTGAACCCAAATTCAACATTTGTTTGATTAACCAATGAGTGATATTGGTTAAGGAATTTATAACAGATGGCAAAATACAAACTGTTTTATAGAGATTGATTTATCATCTGGTAAATTGATAGAAATGAAGTTATGAAATTCATTTTATAACTAAATAAAGATATGAAAATATATTATTTTAAATGAAGTTTGTAAAAAGGAAATAAACCAACCACATATGTATATTGTTGTTTTAATCCCTATTTTTATACCAAAATCTACCGTGTGCGAAGCACGTGCTTCATCTTGATTATGATTTATGAAACAAATTCTCTTGTTTTGATAAACAAGTGCATAAGAATTGACGTAACAGTTAATAACCGATATAATGGTTTTTAAGAACAATTAAAATAAGGTTATAATAAGATTTATTATTATTTAATAATACCAAAGTAAATAGATTGTTTAAGTAAATTTTATTTTTAATAAAAGTGATAATTAGAATTAATTAACGAATTAATTACATTGGAGTTGACCAAAACAACCGCGTTAAATGAGATTTGATTATTGTTTATTAATTAAATGGGAAGAGTTAATGGTAAAGTAAACTATTTTTTTAAAATGTTGAAATTTGATTTATTAGGAATCTAGGAATTTAAATTAGGTTAATGGAGGTTTATGAAACTATAAAGTTTATTTATAGTTAAACGACATTTTCAAGTGATTTTATTATATAAGTTAAGTTTAAACAAAAGTTGAATTGAATTCTTATTTGGTATCTAATTAGGTTTTATAAATCACAGATTGGACGTAGTTATATTAAACCAAGAAAGATATCAAAATGATGGTTTACGATGATAAGTTGGATCGATTTTCCAAATGATTGATAATAATAGCAAATGATTGAATGATAATTATAGTTAGAATCTTAAGATATTTTACCAAGTATATAATTTGAATGATTTGAAAATATTAACATATTAAAACTGATTTATTATTTTAAATGGCCAAATGACGCTAGAGAATAAACCAATGGATTCATTTTATTTTAATGGTTGTTTATTTTGATAGTTAAATAACCAACTATCAAAATCTGACCCAACGCATGTTGATACGGAAAGACCGGGATCGAATTTATATTCAAAAACCATTTCGACCAACAAATACGTAACAAAGAAGATATTTGATGCTGATCGAGATGGACCAATTGAAGACCGTAAATCTTCATGAGTGGAAGGAATATTGTTGAATTTCTCTAGATGATCCCTAGAGATATATATTCAACAATGATTCTGTCGTGATTGAAATCTACGGATTGCAAGGACTACTCACTACTGATCTATAGGGTGATTCCTAGAATGTGGTAGGAGGGTGCCTTCGGTTCATCCTGTTCCTGGATGACATGTATGGATGATGTGAACAGTGGCCAGATGTTCCCAAGTCGATTATGACCTCAAGCCTCACAACAGGGAAATGAAAAAAATCGGGCAAGCAACATGGCTATGTGGTTCGCACCCATTAGGATGTATAATCACCTATCCAGAGAAATTCCTTTTGCTTCTTTAATCTATCGATGTTGTCCCTTTTCGGGAAACGGTGGGTCGGTCCCAACTGTTGGTGATATACATTCGATACACTCAAGCGAGATGAGTGGTCGGTCATGTGTGGGCCGGGTTGCAAGACGTTCTTGTTGAACCCAGTGTATTCGTCTCTAGAGATACACTATCGGTAGGTGGTCCTATACCTTGTCATAGTCCGAATCCAATCTCCAATAAGTGCCCGTGGTTTTGATTGTATACTATATATATGGAGCGTGAGATGCAAGAGTTCTGCTAGATTCTATTTATTTGTATTCAGACACTATTATAATATCAGAATAATATATTGATTTCAAAATGTTTTGGGTTATCGTAAGGTAAAAGCCGTCCATATTTATGCGTGGATTTGGTATTACGATTATCCTTTGATTTAAAAAGGATTTTTGAACTTCAAAATCAAGATTTATGAAACCATATAAACTTTGCTAGTTTTTTCTCACTCTGGTTCACCAGACTAACTCGATGTTTGTAATGCCCGGGTTAGGTCGGGGTGTATAGGTTCAGGTTATCGGATGCTGTGAAGTCCAAAGACAAGCTGAAGGCGTTCAGACGTATGATATTATCTAGTATTATTCCACTGTGTGATGTATATGAGGACAGATTATTATAACTGTCTCGGTTTACAGATGTACTCTGATGATTGTAAGTTTTTATTTCAAAGCTCTCTCTAAAGTTTATTTATATATTATATTTTGTTCCGCTGCGATGTGAGACTCTGTGTTGTGTTGGTTCTTCTTCTTCTTCTATTCTAATATTTCTATCTTTTTATCTCACCCACTTATTTCTTTCTTATAGCTTTCTGGGTTTTTTGACACTTGAGTATGGATACGGGAGGTGTTAATATCTAGATCCTAGTGTCGAAATTCCCGGGTCGCTACAATCACATTCCCCAGCAGAGGCGTAGACAACAAAAGAAAGATGATCCAGCTGTGCAACAAAAGCTTCAAACAAGGAAGCAAGACCTGGAACGTAGTGCGCTGACTCAGTGGGATATTTGAAAATCTGTCCCAAGAATCATCATTTAACAACCCGGAAAATCAGAGCCAATTTAAAATTTTTATTTTGAATAATTTTAACAGAAATTTGGTCAGAATTTAAAAATCCCATTTTTAAATAATATTAAAGTCCTTAGAAATAGCAATTTTGCAAACGACCTCCATTTTCGATGAAACCACTTTGGTTGGATCCGGAATGTCAATTTATTACTAGGTTTAAAATTCCATAATTTTTGAAATTAATATGTGAGCGTGGTAAATTAAAACGCTTTTGGTGATTTCACTTTGAATTGAATCGACCAGAAAATGGTCATTTTTCAAACGGTCTCTGAGTTTAACGAAATCATTTTTGTTGGGACTGTATCATCGCAACATAGCTAGATTTATTTTTTTGGGAATTTTTAGAATCAGTATGTGGCCCAGACAGATTAAAATGTATGTTCAAATCTAAAATTAAATGTTTTATATTTTAATTTGAAGAATAACTGACTATAACAGTCGAATAGGCTTACGAAACATACTCCATCGTGTCCGGGATGGGGGTATTTATCTATGGGTGACACTTGTTGGGTTTGATTTAGAGTCTGGATTAAAAAACCCTAATTTTTGAATTATATATATATTGGCCAATCATATAATTTCTTTCTTAATTAATTTTCCATAAAAGAAATGAGAAAACCCTCGATATCTCCCTCTCGTCGACGGAGGAAGCTGTTCATAACTTCCCGACCAGATTCCGGCCAAACCACGCCGTATTACCCTTTGCCACAGTTGAAGTTTTTGAAGATCTTCTCCTCCTCTTCAAATCAATACCTGGTTCACCCCTCCTTGTTGCGCATCCATCGAGTTACACCTCCTCAAAGTCGGCCACTTTGCAGCGCCGCCAAGCCTCCGATCTGACGTCGAGTACGATGTTGCAACCACCCGCCTAAGCACCATACCTCCCCCTTTGTCATGGTGTATTCAGATCTTGACCAAGTGCTTCGGATTTCACGCAATTCGAAGACCTAGTTTTGAACCATTCGTGAGAGGTAATGGCCTGATTTTTATTTAAAGGCTATAACACTTGTAAGTGTTGCAAATCATGATTCTAGTATAAAAATCATATCTTTAACATATATTGTCGAAATCCAGTGAAACCGGAGACATCGGACTCGTAGCGACGTCATCTACATACTAGAGGAGACTAGAACGCATTTAGAGCTCGCTAAAATTTTAGAAAGATTTAAAAGCTATGTGTTACGGCCCGTATTTTACCGTACGATAACTAATTTATTTAATTATTTAAATAATGGTTTAGAGATTTATATGGTCGTTTAATTAATAATATTGAATATTTAATTAATATAAATAATAGAATAATATATGTAATTTGTGAAACAGTCGAAAATAGTAGAATTCACAATACGGTGTGAATTGGATCATATCTAAGCTATAATTCAGTTTGGAATTTAATTAGAATAACGAATATACTATTTAAACGACAGTTGAACGTATAATTATAATATAATTATAATCGAGCTTGAAATGGCACGGCATTTTGCTATTTGGCGATTTGAACTTCAACTGAATATACAGAGTCCGTTTTAAATCGGATTTCGATGAAACAAGAAACGATCGAAGCTGGTAAAGTATATTTTTCTAACGGAAGAGAAAAATCAGGATTTCGTCATGTAGATTTTTAGTTATGTCCAAATCAAATTTTAGAAAAGTCGCTATGGAATTCCTTTGAAATTTATAAATATATATATATTTATATTATAAAAGGATTTTTAATATAAAATGAATATCGATATAACTGGGAATTTTGAAATATCGAGATGTAAATCCAATTGGAGCTGTATGATATTCTAGTGTGGATATATACGATAATATGTATTTTTAAAATATATAATTTAATTATTTTTAAATATATTTATATATTTAAATGGGTTATTTAGATCTTTAAAAATAAACAGTTTTTTCAAATGACCTCCAAATTCGACGAAACCAATTTTGTTGGATTCGTAATGTCAAATTATTGTTAGATTTCAATTTTCGTGATTTTTGAAGTCAGTATGTGGCCGTGCGAAATTTTAATGTGAAAAACAGTAAGTATTTTGAAGGTTAAAGATACGCAGTGTGAGCAAACGGAGTCGGAATTTGACGAAACCAGCTTCGTTGGGTCCGCAATGTCAAACTGTAGTTCCATGTCCAATTTCGTGATTTTTTGGTATCGTATGGGATCACAGGAATTTTAGAGGACGAATACAAACAACGATTGCTTAAAATAATATAGAATAATCGAGTAAAAAAAATAACCTATCTATAGATAGCCTATCATCCTTCTAACCCTAAGAAAAATCTTTCTCTGGTCAAAAACATTGCGCCGCCATGAGAAATAAAATCTACAGCACAAACGTGAGTTTAGAAATTCATAGAAAATCAAAAACAAATTCTATAAATCCCAAATCAAATACATATGGAATCTTACGAAGAAGCTCATCACACTCGTGTGATTTTTATGTGGCTTGAACTCATTTTTGAATCAATGGAAAACGCACGCGTGACCTACGGCTAGGAGATTCTCAGATTTGATGCATCGTTTGATGATTTGGTGATTGGTTTTGGACTCAGGAGGCAAATCCGCACCTTATGTGCATTTTTGGGGTAGTTCTGTGATGATAGGGCACTTGCGTTCACTGGAGGCTTGGAACAACTCTTGGCGACACTGCTGTTATGGCAGAATCGAGTGAATCAATTTTTGGGTGGAAGTGAAGAGATTTGAATGAGGAGTTTAATGGTGTTTTCTACTTTGTGGATCGTGAATGGTTGATGCAGCGATGAGGGGATTTAGGAACAGAAATGGATGTGATTTACTGGGAGGAGCTATCGGTGTTGTAGGAGGTAAAGAAGGAGAGTGCGGGCATGAGGAATTGGATTGGGTTTGGGCCTTAGGGAAGTGCTGAGCCCAAACTGGTAATGAGATGTATTTAAATAAAATATATTCTCGTTTAAACTTGTAAAATATATAACTCTCCCATATTTGATCAGAATTTCGAACGGACGGATCCGTTGGGATCGTACAGACGAGCGATACAACATGGGACTGACAGGGATCGAATTGAAACTCGTTACAATTTATGGCGAAATAAATTGTCTAATCTGAATCAATAGACGCAAATCGTTATTTAACGGTTAACGCGAAATGTGCGTAAATCTCACTAACTCTGCTCAAATTATATTTTTATAAAATATTTTTAGAATCTATAAGTAATGATTGTTTGCTGTGTGTTGGCTGTTTGGTTGAAATGCTAGATAATTTGTTGAAAATATAGATAACGGTATAGATATAAATCGTTAATCGAATATTGATTTTGTTTATCACAATATTTCGTATTCGTGTTATTCATGTGATTAACATCTGTGGATGCAGTGAAACAGGTCGGAGAGACCCAACTGGGTCCCTCAACCTTTATTTTACTGTTTTTTTATATATTGTGTTATATGATGTGATATGAAATCTGTTGTTGATTTTGGATGGTTGAATGATGCCGATCATTGTTATATGGAACGTTAAATACCATAAGGAATACTGGAATGTTAAAAGGGAAATATCTAAAGTTATACTGAAAAAGAAATATTTATAATATCAAAAGATTTTATAAAAAGAAAATATTTATTTAGAAAATAAATAAATTAGAAAGGAATATTTATTTGTTAATCAAATAGATAAAATGAAGGGAAATATTTGTAAAACATTTACAAATTGAATTGAAAAAAAGAAATATTTGTAAACTATTTAAAAATAGAATTGAAAAGGGATATTTATTTGAAAAATAAATAGAATAGAAAGGGGAAATATGTGTAAAGTAAATAGAAAAGGGAATAGCTAGATTATAAAAGGAATTACATATAAAATCAATAGATTTTATAAAAAGAAAATATTTTATAAAATAAATAGAATTATCAAAAAGGGATTTATTTTGTAAGTAAATAGATTATAAAAGGAAATACTTGAAAGGTGACTAGAATTGTATAAAAGGAGTTAATCGAATTATAGTTAATCGATTAGAGTTAGAATTAATTGATTTGAGTTAGAGTTAATCGATTAGAGTTATAGTTAATTGATTAGAGTTAACCAGTTAGAGTTAATCAGTAAGAGTTAACCAGATAGAGTAAATTGAACATAGTTAATTGAATTACGATTAATTGAATATTAGTTATTCGATTAGATTTGATCGATTATAGTTATTTGAGATAGAGTTAGTCAAACATAGTTATTTAGGATGTGTTGACATTTCGTTAGACTGCTAGCGTAATTCGTGGGGCTGCAGATAGCCTACGACGGTCGGATGTTTCCTGAATATAAGTTAAAACAGACATAGTTATTCGAATATAAGTTAATCGAATATTAGTTATTCGATAGGAGCTAAATAAGTTGAGTTAAATAAGTTAAGTTAATCAAGTTAAGTTAATCAAGTTGAGTAAATCGAGTTGAGTTAATCAAACCGAGTTAATCCAAATGAGCTAATCAAAAGGTGTTATTCGAAATAGTTTATTCGAATAGAATCAAAGGAGTTATTCGAAGTAGTTTATTCGAATAGAATTAAAGGAGATTAATCGAATGTAAATCATTCGAAGAGATTTAATCGAATGTAAATCATTCGAAGAGAGATTATCGGATATTTTTATTCGATGAAAGAGTTATCGAATATAGTTATTCGAAGAAAGGGTTATCGGATATAGTTTATTCGAAAGAATTTATCGAATAAAGATTATTCGAAACAGAGTTATACATTGAAATTCGATTATCTCGAATTCGGGAAAGTACACTTTCCATTTTTAATCAAGATTTAATGATTTCTTCATAAATTGTCTATTTAGATATTTAATTAAATTAAAGAATAAAAGTTATATTTTTGAAGTTAGATATTTAAGAAGAAGGGATTATAACGCTATAGTTATAATCAATGTTTTAAAATAAAGAGGTGGATTCGTAAATAGAATCCGAGTTACGTAAGGAAATCTGTTAAAGGTTTAAAAGGTGAACATTGTCTATTTCGGAGTTAAAAATGTTGTTCAGTTAAGGTCTGAGAGGTAATTATACCCCAACTTGATTGACTTCGTTTTTAACTAAGGGATGGGTAAGGTTCAATAGTGAGGGTTGGTAAAGTGAATTTAGAAAATGAATGTTATTGTTTGAATAGGATTAGTGATGTTTTATTTAAACATCTGTTTAAATCAAATAAAGGAATTTTGGAAATATTTTCCAAATAAGAATCGGAAATGTTTTCTAATTTAGAAAACAAGAAATGGAAGTAAATACGGAGATGTTTTCAAATGATTAATAAAGTATATTTTCCAAATTTAGGAAATAAGAATGTACGAATATACAGAAATTGGTAAATGAATAAATTAATTATAATTTAATCTAAAGAAATAAATATTGAATGATGATTGATCGATAGAATTTCCATCTGGAAATAATACCATTGGTTGTACACCTATTTTTCTTTGATAGTTAAATCATCGACTATTGAAGTTTTTGCCCATTTTTCCATCGTCAATACGGAGAGACCGGGATCAGATTCATTATCTAAAAACCACTCTATATGGACGTTAGCATTGCGATCAAATATGATGAAATTAACTGAAGACGGAGTTATGCAAGGGCTATCCTATTTATAGAATAGTGCCTTCGGTTTGTCCAATTCCAGGACAATGTGAATGGACGAATGTCTGACAGAGTATATTTAACGGATCACATAAGTTGATCTCTTCAAACGTACTTACGTTTGGTGGCAGAAGAATTCGTTTCTCTTAGCTTTATACCTATGGTATTTTTGAGGAAATCAATTTGTTATTTGGGGGGTATGACGATGTGGAATTCAAAGTAAATGAATGTATGATCTGTCAAAAGATACGTCATGACCTCAAGCCTCAACAACCGGGAAATGACAGAAATCGGGCAGGCAGCATGGCTATGTGGGTCGCTCCCATTAGGGTGTATATCACCTATCTAGAGAAAATTCATTTCATTCGTTTATCTATTTTCGATGCTGTCCCTTTTTGGGAAACGGTGGGTAAGCTCCCAACCATTGGTGAAATACATTAGATACACTCAAGCGAAATGAGTGGTCGGTCATGTGTGGGTCGGGATATAAGACGTTCTTGTTGAACCCTGTGTATTCGCCTCTAGAATACACTATCGGCAGGTGGTCCTATACCTTGTCATAATCGGAATCCAATCTCAAATAAGCGCCCGCGGTTTTGTTTGTATACTATGTATGTGGAATGTGAGATGCAAGCGTTCTACTAAATTGTTATTTACTTGTGATTAGACATTATTATAATATCAGAAAAGTATTGATTTCCAAAACTGTTTTGGGTTATTGTAAGGTAAATACAGTCCATGTTTATGTGTGGATCGGTCTTGCGACTATCTTTTCTTTTTGAAAAGGATTTTGAATAGTTAAACCAAATGATTTGAGTTTACTAACACCAGTCCTCTGACTGACCCAGAGTTTATTTTGTTTTGTTTTTTCCTAAATTCTTGGGTGCCCAAATTTGTATGGGCAGTCTAGTAGTTCAGGTCTTTACAGATATACTTGGAGGAGCTTGAAACAGGAGGCTTCAGGATTATATAGCCTATGTGTAAGTGTTGTACTCTGATAATATTATTGTATACTATTTTATTTCAAAGCTATGTTATATATTATATATTATTCATTTCGCTGTGAGATTCGTATTACTCTGATTCTGTTCTGTGGTGATATTCTTCTTCTTCTATTCTAATTTTCTATCTTATCTATTCTCACCATCTAACTTCTTTCTATTAATGATCAGGTATTTCCGATGTCTAAATAGTCAACATAGTGGTTTTGTGTTGATTTTCGGAGTCGAAAATCCCAGTTCGTTACATTGGAATCAGAGCTGAAGGTTAAGTGATTACCTTGGCTATGTGGCGTGACTCAGTAGGTATGGGGTTATTAATTCCCTAGATTGAGTTGAGAGTATATATACGAGTGAACGTATTTGTAGATTTTATAAAAAATGTTTTATATTGTGGAGATTTATCGGTTGAGTTGTTTATGGGTTCTGATCGATCAGTTTGATCCACTGTATCGGTAGGAGTTTCTAAACACTCGAATAAGATGGGACGACACGATATGTTTTGAAAAGAGGGTAAATGAAATATAATTTTACCCTAAGTATATTTTGATATAGAGAAAATATATACATTGGAATTATGATACATTGGTTGTTATTATAATCGAGTAAGATTATAAATTAAATGGTTATATGTATAACCAAGTAAAATTCTTATAAGTGTTACAAAGTGAATTAAATCTGAATTTAAAGTAGAATAGAAATTAAAACCTTAAAAATTGAATAAGTGTTTATAAATGAATGTGGATTAACTATATGAGAATTTTAAAATCCTAGGAGATTTTAAATTGTTTTCAAGCATTGAAAAGGATATTTTGAAATGAATTTCAAAATGGAAGTGTTTTGTTATGGTTTTGAAAGTGATATTGTATTGAACTCACTTTGATAGCTGGGAAATAACTCTGATGGTGCTGGCCACATCATCAGTGTTCATTTTCGAGTTGTAAGTGACGGATTACTACCAAAGATTTTGTGTTGAATGGTTTTAAGAAAGCAAGTTGTTTTGAATCCTGAAAAGGAATATTTGATTTTTGAAAGAGCTAAACTGTTTAAAAACTTCCAGGAGGGATTGTTTGAATAAAAACAAATTTAAACAGAAATTGGTGAAAGCAAATATGAATTGAATTGAAACCAATTAACTGTAAATTGAATTGAAATAGAACGATATCGAATAAAGTTGGATTTGTGCATTATGAATTTGTTTAAATATATTGGACGGGTAGGTAAGAGTTGAAATTAGTAATGGAATTTGAGATTGAGAATGAGATTTGGTTTGAAAATAGGATGATTGGATTTGAGAACAGAGAATTGGAGATTGATTGGAATGACTTTGTTATATGCTGAATTGGCAGCAGAATGAAAGGATTTATTGATATGCCCGACAAAAAGGTACACGTTTATTTTTTTATGGATTTGGTGATTTATGTGCCGAATCGGCAAGCCGCTTGGCTGTTTGATTTTCTTTTGGATTGGAGAAGGCCTAGAGAGGCGAGATGGGGTTTGAACTATTGACCGGTACAAAGGAGGTGCCGGGGAAATTTTCCCACAATTTAGAGTGTTAAAAAAATTTCAAAATTTTCGTTAATCAAAATAAATAAATAATTTAGTTGAAATTAATATTTCAGTTGAATAAAATGGTTCAGTTGAAACTGAAGTTAAAAGTAAACATATAAATTTGTAATCAGTTAGTAGGTTTTCTTTTCTACCTTAGCAATTTCGAGGACGAAATTATTTTAAGGGCGGAAGAATGTAACGGCCCGTATTTTACCGTATGATAATTAATTTATTTAATTATGTAAATAATGGTTTAGAGATTTATATGGTCGTTTAATTAATAATATTGAATATTTAATTAAAATAAATAATAGAATTATATATGTAATTTGAGAAATAGTCAAAAATAGTATAATTCACAATACGATGTGAATTGTATCATATCTAAGCTATAATTCAGTTTGGAATTTAATTAGAATAACGAATATACTATTTAAACGACAGTTGAACGTATAATTACAATCGAGCTCGAAATGGCGCGGTAGTTTGCTATTTGGCGATTTGAACTTCAACTGAATATACAAGGTCCGTTTTAAATCGGATTTCTGTGAAATAAGAAACATTCGGAGCTGGTGAAGTATATTTTTCAAATGGAAGAGAAAAAACAGGATTTCGTTATGTAGATTTTTAGTAATATCCAAATAAAATTTTAGAAAAGTCGCTATGGAATTCCTTTGAAATTTATAAATATATATATTTATATTATAAAAGGATCTTTAATATAAAATGAATATCGATATAATTGGGAATTTTGAAATATCGAGTTATAAATCCAATTGGAGCTGTATGATATTCTAGTGTTGATATATATGATAATATTTTTATTTTTAAAATATTTAATTTAATTATTTTTAAATATATTTATATATTTAAATGGGTTATTTAGAGCTTTAAAAATAACCAGTTTTTCAAACGACCTCCAAATTCGACGAAACTAATTTTGTTGGATTCGTAATGTCAAATCATTGTTAGATTTCAATTTTCGTGATTTTTGAAGTCAGTATGTGGCCGTGCGGAATTTTAATGTGAAAAAAAGTAAGTATTTTGACGGTTAAAAATACGCTATGTGAGCAAACGGAGTCGGAATTTGACGAAACCAGTTTCATTGGGTTCACAATGTCGAACTGTAGCTGCATGTCCAGTTTCGTGATTTTTGGGTATTGTATGTGATCACGGAAACTTTAGAGGAAGAATACAAATAGCGATTGCTTAAAATAAAATAGAATAATTGAATAAAAAAATAATATAACCTACATATAAATAGCCTAACATCCTTCTAACCCTAAGAAAAATCTTTCTCTGGTCAAAAAAATTGCGCCGCCACGAGAAATAAAATCTACAACAAAAACTGAGTTTAGAAATTCATAAAAAATCAAAAACAAATTCTCTAATCCCAAATAAAATGCATATGGAATCCTGCGAAGAAGCTCATCACACTCATGTGATTTTCATGTGGCTCGAACTCATTTTTGCGTCACTAGAAAATGCACGCGTGACCTAGGGCTAAGAGATTCTCGGATTTGATGCATCGTTTGATGATTTGGTGGTTGGTTTTGGACTCAGGAGTCAAATCCGCACCTTGTGTGCATTTTTGGGGTAGTTCGGTGATGATAGGGCACTTGCGTTCATTGGAGGCTCGGAACAACTCTTGGCGATGCGGCTATTATGGCAGAATCGAGTGAATCCATTTTTGGATGGAAGTGAAGAGATTTGAATGAGGAGTTTAATGTTTTTTTCTACTTTGTGGATCGTGAATGGTTGATGGAGCGACGAGGGGATTTAGTAATGGAAGTGGATGTGATTTACTGGGAGGAGCTATCGGTGTTGTACGAGGTGAAGAAGGAGAGTGCGGGCCTGAGGAATTGGATTGGGTTTGGGCCTTAGGGAAGTGGTAAGCCCAAATTGGTAATTAGATGTATTTAAATAAAATAAATTCTCGTTTAAACTTGTAAAATATATAAATCTCCCATATTTGTTTAGAATTTCGAACGGTCGGATTCGTTGGGATAGTACAGATGAGCGCTACAACATGGGACTGACAGGGAGTGAATCGAAGCTCATTACAATTTATGGCAAAATAAATTGTCTGAACTGAATCAACGGACGCAAATCATTATTTAACGATTAACGCGAAATGTGAGTAAATCTCACTAACTCTGCTCAATTTATATTTTTATAAAATGTTTTTAGAATCTATAAATAATGGTTGTTGCTGTGTGTTGAATGTTTGTTTGAACTGCTAGTTAATTAGTTGAAAATATAGATAACGGTATAGATATAAATCGTTAATCGAATATTGATTTTGTTTATCAGAATATTTCATATTCGTGTTATTCATGTGATTAACATATGTGGATGCAGGGAAACAGGTTGGAGAGACCCAACTGGGTCCCTCAACATTTATTTTACTGTTTTTTTTCATATATTGTGTTATATGATGTGATATCAAATCTGTTGATGATTTTGGATGCTTGAATGATGTCGGACATTGTTATATGGTACGTTAAATACCATAAGGAATACTGGAATGTTAAAAGGGAAATTTTTAATGTTATACTGAAAAAGAAATATTTATAAAATCAAAAGATTTTGAAAAAAGAAAATATTTATTTGGAAAATAAATAAATTAAAAAGGAATATTTATTTGTTAATCAAATAGATAAAATTGAAGGGAAATATTTGTAAAACATTTACAAATAGAATTGAAAAAAAAAGAAATATTTGTAAACTATTTACAAATAGAATTGAAAAGGGATATTTGTTTGAAAAATAAATATAATAGAAAGGGAAAATATGTGTAAAGTAAATAGAAAAGGGAATAGTTAGATTATAAAAGGAATTACTTATAAAATCAATAGATTTTATAAAAAGAAAATATTTATAAAATAAATAGAATTATCAAAAAAGGGATTTATTTTGTAAATAAATAGATTATAAAAGGAAATACTTGAAAGGTGAAAAGAATTGTATAAAAGGAGTTAATCGAATTATAGTTAATCGATTAGAGTTAGAATTAATCGATTTGAGTTAGAGTTAATCGATTAGAGTTAGAGTTAATTGATTAGATTAAATGGATTAGAGTTAACTAGTAAGAGTTAACCATATAGAGTAAATTGAACAAAGTTAATTGAATTAGGATTAATTGAATACTAGTTATTCGATTAGAGTTGATCGAATATAGTTATTTGAGATAGAGTTAGTCAAACGTAGTTATTTATGATGTGTTGCCATTTCGTACGACTGCTAGCGTAATTAGCAGGGCTGCAGATAGCCTACGGCGGTCAGATGTTTCCTGAGGGAATCAGGAGTAACCATTGTGATCGCTGCGATCTAGAGTCAAGCGAATGGAGTTAAATCGAATATTAACCATTCGAAATAAAGTTAAAACATACATAGTTATTCGAATATAAGTTAATTGAATATTAGTTATTTGATATGAGTTAAATAAGTTGAGTTAAATAAGTTAAGTTAATCAAGTTAAGTTAATCAAGTTGAGTAAATCGGGTTGAGTTAATCAAACCGAGTTAATCCAAATGAGTTAATCCAAAGGAGTTATTCGAAATAGTTTATTCTAATAGAATTAAAGGAGTTACTTGAAGTAGTTTATTCGAATAGAATTAAAGGAGATTAATCAAATATAACTCATTCGAAGAGATTTAATCGAATGTAAATCATTCGAAGAGAGATTATCGAATATAGTGTAACAACCCGTAAAATGCGAGCCAGTTTGAAATTTTTATTTTGGCAATTTTAGCGAGTTTTGATTATTTAAAATGAATTATTTTAAATAATATCGAAGATAAATTTATTTTGAATATAATTCGAACATATATGTTATACGCGTCGTCGTTAGAATATAAATATTTATATATATAATTATAAATAGAATTGAAAATGGCGTGGTAGTTCGATAATTCGATTTCAAACTTCAATTGAATGTACTGGGTGCAAAACAATCCGGATTTTAGTGAAACCAAAAATAATGGAATCTAATAGTGAATATCTTTCCAACGAATCCGACTAATCGAAATTTCATGGCAGGAATCAAAAGATATGTCCAGTTGAAAATTCTGAATAGTCGCTATGGAATTCAGGCCCTTAAAAATGGACATTTTGCAAATGACCTCGGATTTCGACGAAACCAGTTTTGTTAGGTCCGTGTTGTCAAGTTATTGCTAGGTTTCAAATTTCATAAATTTTCGAATCAATATGTGAGCGTGGCAAAGGAAAACGTGTTTTGACCATTTCAGTTGTTTTTAATCGACTGGAAATTGGCCATTTTTCCAGCGGTCTCAGAATTCGACGAAACTAGTTTTGTTAGGACCGTATCGTCAATACGAAGCTAGAAAATATTTTTCGGGAATTTTTCTAGTTAGTATGTGACCCCGGTAATTTGAAATGTACGTTTAAAATTCAATATAGTGATTTAAATGTAAATTAAACGGAAACCGATTCAAACGGTCGAATCAGCTTGCGATATATATCCCATTGTGTTCAGAATAGGGGTAATACGCTATGGACGACAGGCGGTGGGCCTCGTTGCGAGGTCGTATGAGAAAGTCAACTTTAGATTGAATTAAATAATAAAAAAATAAAAAAATTCCTTTCTCCCCCTTATTTCCCTCTGCCCCCCCCCCCCCCCCGTTCAAATCGACAGAATCAAAATTAAAAAAAGAAAAAAGAAAAAAAAAGGGAGGCGATGACGGAATCGCGCAGCCCCCCCCCCCTCGTCATCGACGACGATGCCCCTCACCTCCGTCCAAGCTCGCCGCCCCCCTTTCTTTTCCTCCTCCGACAACTCTCCTCTCTCCCCTCATCCAATTCGTGACCCAATTCCCCAAAACCCGCGCTGCCCTAGCCTTCGACGGAGCCGCCGACCACCTGGAACCGCTCCACCCACTGCACCACCTCGACTGCCAAACCCCCTCCCTCTTATGGAAAAAAACCCGCTGTAAGTTAATTTATTTTATATTTCTTTATTTTATTTATATTGTTTTAAAACTGAATTTTTTTTTATTGTTTAGAAACTGAAAATAACATGGTTTAATTAAAATCAGTTCTATAAAAAAAATGGTTTATTATAAAAATGTAATTTTTATAATAGAAAAGGCGGGATTTTTATTGTAGTAAAAGATTTGGGTTTTGAAAACTTAAAAATATGATTTTTATATATTGAACTTCGAATTAAAAATGTGATTTTTATATGTTAAGCTTCGGAAGAAAAATGTGATTTTTATATGTTAAGCTTCGGAAGAAAAATGTGATTTTTATATGTTAAGCTTCGGATTAAAAATGTGATTTTTATATGTTAAGCTTCGGAAGAAAAATGTGATTTTTATATGTTAAGCTTCGGAAGAAAAATGTGATTTTTATATGTTAAGCTTCGGATTAAAAATATGATTTTTATATGTTAAGCTTCGGATTAAAAATGTGATTTTTATATGTTAAGCTTCGGAAGAAAAAATGTGATTTTATATGTTAAGCTTCGAAGTAAAAATATGATTTTTTATATATTGAACTTCGAAAGAAAAATATGATTTTTATATATTGAATAACGAAGTAAAAATATGATTTTTTATATATTGAACTTCGAAAGAAAAATATGATTTTTATATATTGAATAACGAAGTAAAAATATGATTTTTTATATATTGAACTTCGAAAGAAAAATATGATTTTTATATATTGAATAACGAAGTAAAAATATGATTTTTTATATATTGAACTTCGAAAGAAAAATATGATTTTTATATATTGAATAACGAAGTAAAAATATGATTTTTTATATATTGAACTTCGAAAGAAAAATATGATTTTTATATATTGAATAGCGAAGTAAAAATTCGATTTTTACATATGTAGTGGCTACGGGCGACGAAGATGACGAAGATGCGATAGCGATGAAGATTCCTATCAATGAAGTGCCGTGGAGCTAGGATAGCTATATGTGAGAATTTCTCACCTTTCAATTTCTTTTCTAGTTATATATATATATACTAGGATGCAGACGGTGTTTAGTAGCACCCGACACAATCGTCCACAGACCATGGACTTGTTTGTTTGGCTGTTTGGTTATTGATTGCGATATGGGTTTGAATGTGGTTTGTGGTGTGAAAAATCGAATCGATAAATTGGTTAGGATTAGACGTGCGCCGTTATAAGGCGAAGGAGTAAGGCTAGGTTAGACTCTTACTCCAAATTTTGTGGTTTGCATAACGAAATTGATTTGATTGATGTGTGAATGGCGTGGGCCTTCACTAGACCGGGGATAAGGCTAGGCCTCGTCCCGTTTCTAGTATCGTGCCGTTATGCCGCCGAAATTTTCTAAAATATGTTAGAAAAATAAAATATCATTTTATTGAAGAAATGAACTGAATAGAAATTCATGTGTTGAAATAAAATGTTTTATCGTTAAAATATAATTTTTGACGTGAATATGAATAAATAAATATTCATTTACAAACCGGACGGTTTGTTTATGTACACCTATTTGAAGGACATTGATTGGGTCGATAAATTTTACACGTCGCCCAACTGCACAACTAAAATCTGTGTTTGATTGTTTGAAACCCCACACGGGTGTTGGGATGAAATATGAATTTCACTCATCCTGATTGATTAAATATGTCGATCGATTGATTGACTGGCTGTTATAAGCGTTGAATATCTATATTTGATGCTTATACAGTGTAGTGCACTTTGGTTGATGGTTGATTATTTTTCAATGCTATTATATACATGTGTTGTATGGAAATCCATATAATTAATTTTATATGGTAATTGATTGGGCCTCATTCCAATTTGAAAAATAAAGAAAATTTGAAAATAGAAATTATGAAGCCGTGTTGATTAGATTGACGCCATTTTAACGTGAACGATATTTATATCGATTATATTCATTTTAAAATGAATATTGAAAAACGATTTCGAAATGAAATGAATATTGAAAAGTGATTTCGAAATCGACGATTTCGAAATGAATTGAATTGAAAACGATTTCGAAATGAATTGAATTGAAAACGATTTCGAAATGAATTGAATTGAAAACGATTTCGAAATTAATTGAAAACGAATTCAAATTGAATTGAAAGCAAATTGAAATGAATTCAAATTGAATTGAAATTTGAATTGAATAGAAATGAATTTTAAAACGAATTTATAGAGAACAATTCAATTTTGATTTGAATTGAAACGGAAGTTGAAACTGCTTTTGAAACGAATTTAAAACTATTTATATAATTCGTTTTAAATAGAAATCGACGAAATATATTATATATATATTATATATATAATATAATGGCCTGAATAGAACGCGCCGCGCCGCGGCAGTTCGTGAATTTCGACCATTTATTTCAAATGGACATTGCGGGAGATCCGACCGTCGGATTCTCCTAAAACCGGAACCGTTGGGTTCGTATCGAAAAGAGCTTTCTAACGAATATTAGAAATTAGAAATCTAACGGTTGGATTTGGAATTATGGCCAAATCAAATTTGAAAAAGGTCGCTGTAAGTGCAGTTCGATGGCCATTGGTGGAAATCGACTGTACGGGCCTTGATAAAATTATTAAAAATAGTAATAATTTGTGTAAAATCATAAGAAATGATTTGTGAAGATTTGGGATGAAAAACTTCATGTTTGAAAAGATAAAAATAGATTTTTATCGAAATGAACTGGTTTTGAACTAGAATTATAATTCTATTTATTTTTAATAAATAAATTGAATTTAAAAAGGGTTTTAAAAATAACCAGAATATCCAATGATTGCATTGGAGTGGATTTGAATCGAAATTGTCTTCGGAATATTTCGATGTTGGAATTCGTGATTATACAGATGTTGTTATGGAAATTTGAAAGATATATATTTATATCGTTATTTCCAATACGACATTTGTTAGTCGTAGAATTCGATATTGAATATAAGCCGATATATTTTCTATTCAGAGCCTTGTATTGAATATCGAATGTGATTTGGGTTTGTCGTGAGTGGTGTCTTCACTAACACTGTTCTTGAACCCAGTTGAGAAAAAAATTAAATCTTTTTATTTAGATTTAATGAAGTGTACCAATTAAACGATATTTAATTGGAATTGAATTGGTATTGATTTTTGAGTTTATCGTGAACAGTGTTTTAAATAATACTTGTTCTTTAACCCGATAATTAATGGAATGTGATTTTGGGTTTATCGTGAACCGTGTTTTAAATGACACTGATTCTTTAACCCAGTTAAAGATTAAAACTAAGTGGAGTTTTAATGAATCTTTAATTAGATTGAAATGATCGAAAATGGAGTATCACCAGTTTTGCTCCAGGCGATGGTTAAATCTTTAATTAGATTTGAACGTGAAATGGTAATTGAAATTACCGATAACACTGTGGTGTTAGATATGAAGTATTACCAGTTTTACTTCATGGGATGAATAGGTTGGGATTGGGAAATAAAATAAATGATTACTTCGGTGTGGTTCGCTAATCCCGACTAGTTTGAATTGATATTCAAAGGAGATTAAAGAATAAATTTAAAGAATTTATCTTGGATAAAATTAATGGGAACTTTTCCCAAAGTATAGGAATATTTGAATAAAAGAATATTCTGAATTGGAATGAGGCGTGTGTTGTGTTTGTGTAACACTTTTATAATATATACGCGAGTTATTCAGAAAGACCGGGTTTATCCCATTCTGAATAACTGATTCGACGTGGTGTCGAAGATGAAGACGGTGGTCGAAGACCAGAAGTCTTCACGTCGTTTGGGTGATTACTGATGATCTTGATTGGGCTGTACACCCAAGAAGATGGAAACAGTTGGTGATCGTCCAGACGTGCTTGGAGATCGATGGATATGCGGGGTACTAGGTGCCTCCGGTTTCGTTCAGACCCAGAACGGACTTGTAAATGGACTGTGTGTCTGACATTGGATTTTAATCCATGTGATTGATCTCTATTAAATATATATCTGTTTGGCGGCGGAGAATTTATTCTCTTGCTTAATGCCCTTCTCTGAGACGTACGAGCTCAGGGGATATATATTGATGGATATCAAACGCATGGAGTGAATTGCCTGTGTGGCATGCCTAAGTGGCAATTGATCGAGGCTTCTGTTGAAAAGCAAAGTCTTGTGGTGATGATCAAAGCACGGCCTTTGTGGCATAGCTTTGTGTAGCGTTTACTTCGCGAGTTTCACACCCGGTATGAACCAAAAACGGGAGACGGACATCAGGGAGGACTTGCGTTTCATTCTAGCTAAAAGTGGCGTCAGTGGTTTTACACGCCCTGACGAGTTTGACTTATGTGGTTGTTGCTGTTGCGAGGCGCCTCGGTTTGATCGGACGATCCAGGTCCGATGGAGTCATTCGTTGGCTCGTTTGCGCCCCAAAGGGCGGGGAGACGTATTGTTCAGGCATAATAATACACATCGGTGGACCGGCCCTGACGATCCAGGGAGCAGTTGCGGCTGTTCCTGAGACATGGTAGGCTGGATTGTCTCGAATCGGTTGAGGACTATCTTTTGCCTCGGTTCATAGATGGAAACCCAATTTCCAAATACGTGACATTTGCGGTTTTATTTGTAGAGCCTAGTATGGCGACATGATATATGGTACCCATGCCGCCTATGATTGATACTTATGATTTGAAGTTGTTTTATACACTATGCACTTATAATAGTATCAAATGATTTGTTTTAAACGTATCAAGCATTCTTTGGCTGTTATAAGGGAAAACCCTATCACCCGGCTTGCGTTGCATTGTGTGATAGGACCTGGGTCTTATAACAGCTTCATTTTTCTTTATTTAGCATTGCGCTGTTTGTTTTATGCACTGGTATTCTTGGGAGGAAACCCGTTCCGTGTTATACGGCGTGGTCCCTTGACTTACCTAACTTTAAGAATTAATAACTGTTTTAGTTCTCACACCAGTCACATGACTGACCTGGAGTTTATTGTTTTAACCTAAACTCTGGGTGCCCCTATTTTGACATGGGCAGCTAGTAGTTTTGGTTTTGCAGATTTATATTCACAGGATCTTGGTTTACAGCTGGAACGATATCCGGAAAGCTTTGTATCCGTATATCTCTTCTAGTTGTGTATTGTATTATTTTCCGCTGCTATGTATTTAAATCTCTGATATTTCTGTGTAATATTTATTCATTGATACTCTGTATATTCTTGTAATCTGATGCATCGTTGTGATATACAGTGAAATGTTCTTTTGTATGCGTCTGATTTGTCGTGTTCTCAAACGATAGGGCGTTTCGAACGGCCTGAATCGGTTTAGCGACTGGTTCGGACCGAGCGAAATTCCTTGCCGTCACAGTTGGTATCAGAGCTTTGGTTTACCAAGCTCAGAGAACAAGGCACATTAGAACCATACGAAAGAATTCATCAGATATTGGATTAGTAATATCCAACGAGAATGACTCGTTAGAGATGGGATCAGTAGTATCCTAGAACGAGTGTGAAGAGTATATTTTTTTTCAAATGAAAACAATTTTTGTTTTGAAAATTTAAATCAATTATTCGTATCTGATTATTTATTTACATTGATATGGACAGTCCAGTATATAAATATTTTGCGTATACGTCTGATCCACGTGTATTTGAAATTTTAATATATTGGATAGATATAGCATCACACTCTAGTCGCCCGAAGATGATATTGATGATGGTGCATCATCATCAGCATTTATATTCGAGTGTCGAAGGTGTGATATCTATATATTTCCTATTGACTGGTGTGAGAACCAAAAACTATATAGGATCTATTGTTGTGATTTGGCACCAAAAATCTGATTTTTGTATATGGATCAAAATTATGAATTTGAAACTCTAATTCACTAATTGATTGATGTTTGCGTTGTTTGTTCATTTGTTTGCTAATTTTTAGCCATTTAGCCTAACTGAATCACATATTGAATTATATTGAAAATTGGTTGCATTTGCTTGCATATACATATGCTTATATTGAACAGGTCATAGCAAGGAGGCTAGAGCCGAAGAATAAAATTTGTTTGCCCGACAAATAGGTACATGTTTACTACATGATTTACTGTTTTGTTTGGGTGATGATGATTTTGTGAGCCTATTGGCTAGCCGCTTGGCTTTTTCTTTTTCTTTTTGAGATCTGAAGGACCGGGGAAGCTATTTGAAATTCCCCGATGCTCCCGGTGCAGGGGAGGTTATGGCAAAAATTTTCAAAAATTTAGGGTGTTAGCCAAATTTTTGAAATTTTGAAAATTCTCAGAAACTAAAGAGTTGGAGAATGGAAGTCAGATCGAGCGTAGAGTTGATTAATCAAACCACTTTCGACTTTGTTCCTTTTCGGGGACGAAAAGTTTTAAGTGGGGGAGATTGTAACAACCCGTAAAATGCGAGCCAGTTTGAAATTTTTATTTTGGCAATTTTAGCGAGTTTTGATTATTTAAAATGAATTATTTTAAATAATATCGAAGAGAAATTTATTTTGAATATAATTCGAACGTATATGTTATACGCGTCGTCGTTAGAATATAAATATTTATATAAATAATTATAAATAGAATTGAAAATGGCGTGGTAGTTCGATAATTCGATTTCAAACTTCAATTGAATGTACCGGGTGCAAAACAATCCGGATTTTAGTGAAACCAAAAATAATGGAATCTAATAGTGAATATCTTTCCAACGAATCCGACTAATCGAAATTTCATGGTAGGAATCAAAAGATATGTCCAGTTGAAAATTCTGAATAGTCGCTATGGAATTCAGGCCTTTAAAAATGGACATTTTGCAAATGACCTCGGATTTTGACGAAACCGGTTTTGTTAGGTCCGTGTTGTCAAGTTATTGCTAGGTTTCAAATTTCATAAATTTTCGAATCAATATGTGAGCGTGGCAAAGGAAAACGTGTTTTGACCATTTCAGTTGTTTTTAATCGACTGGAAATTGGCCATTTTTCTAGCGGTCTCAGAATTCGACGAAACTAGTTTTGTTAGGACCGTATCGTCAATACGAAGCTAGAAAATATTTTTCGGGAATTTTTCTAGTTAGTATGTGACCCCGGTAATTTGAAATGTACGTTTAAAATTCAATATAGTGATTTAAATGTAAATTAAACGGAAACTGATTCAAACGGTCGAATCAGCTTGCGAGATATATCCCATTGTGTTCAGAATATGGGTAATACGCTATGGACGACAGGCGGTGGGCCTCGTTGCGAGGTTGTATGAGAAAGTCAACTTTAGATTGAATTAAATAATTAAATAATAATAAAAAAAAAGAAATTCCTTTCTCCCGCTTATTTCCCTCTGCCCCCCCCCCCCCCCGTTCAAATCGACAGAATCAAAATAAAAAGAAACAGAAAAAAAAAGGGAGGCGATGACGGAATCGCGCAGCCCCCCCCCCCCCTCGTCATCGACGACGATGCCCCCCACCTCCGTCCAAGCTCGCCGCCCCCCTTTCTTTTCCTCCTCCGACAACTCTCCTCTCTCCCCTCATCCAATTCGTGACCCAATTCCCCAAAACCCGCGCTGCCCTAGCCTTCGACGGAGCCGCCGACCACCTGGAACCACTCCACCCACTGCACCACCTCGACTGCCAAACCCCCTCCCTCTTATGGAAAAAACCCGCTGTAAGTTAATTTATTTTATATTTCTTTATTTTATTTATATTGTTTTAAAACTGAATTTTTTTTTATTGTTTAGAAACTGAAAATAACATGGTTTAATTAAAATCAGTTCTATAAAAAAAATGGTTTATTATAAAAATGTAATTTTTATAATAGAAAAGGCGGGATTTTTATTGTAGTAAAAGATTTGGGTTTTGAAAACTTAAAAATATGATTTTTATATATTGAACTTCGAATTAAAAATATGATTTTTATATATTGAACTTCGAATTAAAAATGTGATTTTTATATGTTAAGCTTCGGAAGAAAAATGTGATTTTTATATGTTAAGCTTCGGAAGAAAAATGTGATTTTTATATGTTAAGCTTCAGATTAAAAATGTGATTTTTATATGTTAAGCTTCGGAAGAAAAATGTGATTTTTATATGTTAAGCTTCGGAAGAAAAATGTGATTTTTATATGTTAAGCTTCGGATTAAAAATATGATTTTTATATGTTAAGCTTCGGATTAAAAATGTGATTTTTATATGTTAAGCTTCGGAAGAAAAATGTGATTTTATATGTTAAGCTTCGAAGTAAAAATATGATTTTTTATATATTGAACTTCGAAAGAAAAATATGATTTTTATATATTGAATAACGAAGTAAAAATATGATTTTTTATATATTGAACTTCGAAAGAAAAATATGATTTTTATATATTGAATAACGAAGTAAAAATATGATTTTTTATATATTGAACTTCGAAAGAAAAATATGATTTTTATATATTGAATAACGAAGTAAAAATATGATTTTTTATATATTGAACTTCGAAAGAAAAATATGATTTTTATATATTGAATAGCGAAGTAAAAATTTGATTTTTACATATGTAGTGGCTACGGGCGACGAAGATGACGAAGATGCGATAGCGATGAAGATTCCTATCAATGAAGTGCCGTGGAGCTAGGATAGCTATATGTGAGAATTTCTCACCTTTCAATTTCTTTTCTAGTTATATATATATATATACTAGGATGCAGACGGTGTTTAGTAGCACCCGACACAATCGTCCACAGACCATGGACTTGTTTGTTTGGCTGTTTGGTTAATGATTGCGATATGGGTTTGAATGTGGTTTGTGGTGTGAAAAATCGAATCGATAAATTGGTTAGGATTAGACGTGCGCCGTTATAAGGCGAAGGAGTAAGGCTAGGTTAGACTCTTACTCCAAATTTAGTGGTTTGCATAACGAAATTGATTTGATTGATGTGTGAATGGCGTGGGCCTTCACTAGACCGGGGATAAGGCTAGGCCTCGTCCCGTTTCTAGTATCGTGCCGTTATGCCGCCGAAATTTTCTAAAATATGTTAGAAAAATAAAATATCATTTTATTGAAGAAATGAACTGAATAGAAATTCATGTGTTGAAATAAAATGTTTTATCGTTAAAATATAATTTTTGACGTGAATATGAATAAATAAATATTCATTTACAAACCGGACGGTTTGTTTATGTACACCTATTTGAAGGACATTGATTGGGTCGATAAATTTTACACATCGCCCAACTGCACAACTAAAATCTGTGTTTGATTGTTTGAAACCCCACACGGGTGTTGGGATGAAATATGAATTTCACTCATCCTGATTGATTAAATATGTCGATCGATTGATTGACAGGCTGTTATAAGCGTTGAATATCTATATTTGATGCTTATACAGTGTAGTGCACTTTGGTTGATGGTTGATTATTTTTCAATGCTATTATATACATGTGTTGTATGGAAATCCATATAATTAATTTTATATGGTAATTGATTGGGCCTCATTCCAATTTGAAAAATAAAGAAAATTTGAAAATAGAAATTATGAAGCCGTGTTGATTAGATTGACGCCATTTTAACGTGAACGATATTTATATCGATTATATTCATTTTAAAATGAATATTGAAAAACGATTTCGAAATGAAATGAATATTGAAAAGTGATTTCGAAATCGACGATTTCGAAATGAATTGAATTGAAAACGATTTCAAAATGAATTGAATTGAAAACGATTTCGAAATGAATTGAATTGAAAACGATTTCGAAATGAATTGAAAACGAATTCAAATTGAATTGAAAGCAAATTGAAATGAATTCAAATTGAATTGAAATTTGAATTGAATAGAAATGAATTTTAAAACGAATTTATAGAGAACAATTCAATTTTGATTTGAATTGAAACGGAAGTTGAAACTGCTTTTGAAACGAATTTAAAACTATTTATATAATTCGTTTTAAATAGAAATCGATGAAGTATATTATATATATATTATATATATAATATAATGGCCTGAATAGAACGCGCCGCACCGCGGCAGTTCGTGAATTTCGACCATTTATTTCAAACGGACATTGCGGGAGATCCGGCCGTCGGATTCTCCTAAAACCGGAACCGTTGGGTTCGTATCGAAAAGAGCTTTCTAACGAATATTAGAAATTAGAAATCTAACGGTTGGATTTGGAATTATGGCCAAATCAAATTTGAAAAAGGTCGCTGTAAGTGCAGTTCGATGGCCATTGGTGGAAATCGACTGTACGGGCCTTGATAAAATTATTAAAAATAGTAATAATTTGTGTAAAATCATAAGAAATGATTTGTGAAGATTTGGGATGAAAAACTTCATGTTTGAAAAGATAAAAATAGATTTTTATCGAAATGAACTGGTTTTGAACTAGAATTATAATTCTATTTATTTTTAATAAATAAATTGAATTTAAAAAGGGTTTTAAAAATAACCAGAATATCCAATGATTGCATTGGAGTGGATTTGAATCGAAATTGTCTTCGGAATATTTCGATGTTGGAATTCGTGATTATACAGATGTTGTTATGGAAATTTGAAAGATATATATTTATATCGTTATTTCCAATACGACATTTGTTAGTCGTAGAATTCGATATTGAATATAAGCCGATATATTTTCTATTCAGAGCCTTGTATTGAATATCGAATGTGATTTGGGTTTGTCGTGAGTGGTGTCTTCACTAACACTGTTCTTGAACCCAGTTGAGAAAAAAATTAAATCTTTTTATTTAGATTTAATGAAGTGTACCAATTAAACGATATTTAATTGGAATTGAATTGGTATTGATTTTTGGGTTTATCGTGAACAGTGTTTTAAATAACACTTGTTCTTTAACCCGATAATTAATGGAATGTGATTTTGGGTTTATCGTGAACCGTGTTTTAAATGACACTGATTCTTTAACCCAGTTAAAGATTAAAACTAAGTGGAGTTTTAATGAATCTTTAATTAGATTGAAATGATCGAAAATGGAGTATCACCAGTTTTGCTCCAGGCGATGGTTAAATCTTTAATTAGATTTGAACGTGAAATGGTAATTGAAATTACCGATAACACTGTGGTGTTAGATATGAAGTATTACCAGTTTTACTTCATGGGATGAATAGGTTGGGATTGGGAAATAAAATAAATGATTACTTCGGTGTGGTTCGCTAATCCCGACTAGTTTGAATTGATATTCAAAGGAGATTAAAGAATAAATTTAAAGAATTTATCTTGGATAAAATTAATGGGAACTTTTCCCAAAGTATAGGAATATTTGAATAAAAGAATATTCTGAATTGGAATGAGGCGTGTGTTGTGTTTGTGTAACACTTTTATAATATATACGCGAGTTATTCAGAAAGACCGGGTTTATCCCATTCTGAATAACTGATTCGACGTGGTGTCGAAGATGAAGACGGTGGTCGAAGACCAGAAGTCTTCATGTCATTTGGGTGATTACTGATGATCTTGATTGGGTTGTACACCCAAGAAGATGGAAACAGTTGGTGATCGTCCAGACGTGCTTGGAGATCGATGGATATGCGGGGTACTAGGTGCCTCCGGTTTCGTTCAGACCCAGAACGGACTTGTAAATGGACTGTGTGTCTGACATTGGATTTTAGTCCATGTGATTGATCTCTATTAAATATATATCTGTTTGGCGGCGGAGAATTTATTCTCTTGCTTAACGCCCTTCTCTGAGACGTACGAGCTCAGGGGTTATATATTGATGGATATCAAACGCATGGAGTGAATTGCCTGTGTGGCATGCCTAAGTGGCAATTGATCGAGGCTTCTGTTGAAAAGCAAAGTCTTGTGGTGATGATCAAAGCACGGCCTTTGTGGCATAGCTTTGTGTAGCGTTTACTTCGCGAGTTTCACACCCGGTATGAACCAAAAACGGGAGACGGACATCAGGGAGGACTTGCGTTTCTTTCTAGCTAAAAGTGGCGTCAGTGGTTTTACACGCCCTGACGAGTTTGACTTATGTGGTTGTTGCTGTTGCGAGGCGCCTCGGTTTGATCGGACGATCTGGGTCCGATGGAGTCATTCGTTGGCTCGTTTGCGCCCCAAAGGGCGGGGAGACGTATTGTTCAGGCATAATAATCCACATCGGTGGACCGGCCCTGACGATCCAAGGGGCAGTTGCGGCTGTTCCTGAGACATGGTAGGCTGGATTGTCTCGAATCGGTTGAGGACTATCTTTTGCCTCGGTTCATAGATGGAAACCCAATTTCCAAATACGTGACATTTGCGGTTTTATTTGTAGAGCCTAGTATGGCGATATGATATATGGTACCCATGCCGCCTATGATTGATACTTATGATTTGAAGTTGTTTTATACACTATGCACTTATAATAGTATCAAATGATTTGTTTTAAACGTATCAAGCATTCTTTGGCTGTTATAAGGGAAAACCCTATCCCCTGGCTTGCGTTGTATTGTGTGATAGGACCTTGGTCTTATAACAGCTTCATTTTTCTTTATTTAGCATTGCGCTGTTTGTTTTATGCACTGGTATTCTTGGGAGGAAACCCGTTCCGTGTTATACGGCGTGGTCCCTTGACTTACCTAACTTTAAGAATTAATAACTGTTTTAGTTCTCACACCAGTCACATGACTGACCTGGAGTTTATTGTTTTAACCTAAACTCTGGGTGCCCCTATTTTGACACGGGCAGCTAGTAGTTTTGGTTTTGCAGATTTATATTCACAGGATCCTGGTTTACAGCTGGAACGATATCCGGAAAGCTTTGTATCCGTATATCTCTTCTAGTTGTGTATTGTATTATTTTCCGCTGCTATGTATTTAAATCTCTGATATTTCTGTGTAATATTTATTCATTGATACTCTGTATATTCTTGTAATCTGATGCATCGTTGTTGTAATAACCCGGAAAATACGAGCCAATTTAAAATTTTTAAATTGATTATTTCAAAGCAATTTGAACCATTGAAATAGAATATTTCAATAAATTAGTGAATTAGAAATAGTAAGTCAGTTTGAAAATTGATATTTTGCATATGGCCTCGGAATTCGACGAAACCACTTTTGTCGGGTCCGGGATGTCAAACTATTGCTAGGTTTCAAATTTCATAATTTTTCGAATCAATATGTGAGCGTGGCAAAAGAAAACGCGTTTGACCAGTTTCTGTTGAATTTAATCGACTGGAAATTGGCCATTTTTCAAACGGTCTTAGAATTCGACGAAACTAGTTTTGTTAGGACCGTATCGTCAATACGAAACTAGAAAATATTTTTCTGGAATTTTTCTAGTTAGTATGTAACCCCGGTAATTTGAAATGTACGTTTAAAATTCAATATAAGGATTTAAATGTAAATTCAACGGAAACTGATTGTAACGATCAAACCAGCGTACGATACATATCCCATTATGTTCGGAATGGGGGTAAAACGCTATGGACGACAGGCGGTGGGCCTCGTTTTGAGGTCGTATGTAAAAGTCAACCCTTATACAAATTTAAATAATTAAATAATAAAAATATATATATATATATACTCCCTCCCTTTTTCTTCTGCTTGCCCCCCCCCCCACCGATCATTTATCAGAAAGAGAAAAAAAAAAGGAAAAACCTAATCCTAAATCGCGACGCCCCCCTGACCTGGAAGCCACCGCCGACGAACCCCTCGACGCCCCCTCTGTCAGACCAACCTCCTCCTCCCACCGAACGACACCTCGAAACCCTCGCCCTCGCAAATCGAAGCAGCCCCCTCGTCGAAGCCTCCGAACCTCGACGCGACACCTCCCTGAACCACCGACCGCCAACCCTGCTGTCGACGCCTCTTCTTCCCTCCTTCCCTTCGCAAGATCGGTGAGCCATTTTATTTTATTTGTTTTATTTATTTATTTAAAACTGTATTTTTTTTCTTTAGATTTAAAAACTGTATTGATTTTTTTTTTTTAAGTTATAAAAAATGATTTATAAAACGATTTAAAAACTAATTTCAGAATTTTTAAAAGATTTAAAAACATATTTTTTAAAAGATTTAAAAACAGATTTTTTTAAAAGAATGTAAAAACAGATTTTTTAAAAGATTTGAAAACAGAATTTCTAAAGAAAATATAAACTGTTTTTTTTTAGAATGTAAAAACAGAATTTTTAAAAGAAAATAAAAACTTGATTTTCAAAAGAAAAAAAAACTGAGTTTATTTTAAGGTTTGAAAAAAAGGGTTTAAACTTTGAAATAGAAAAGGTTTTATCTTTTGAAATAGAAAAGGTTTTATCTTTTGAAATAGAAAAGGTTTTATCTTTTAAAATAGAAAAAAAAAGGGTTTAAACTTTGAAATAGAAAAGGTTTTATCTTTTGAAATAGAAAAGGTTTTATCTTTTAAAATAGGAAAAAAAAGGGGTTTAAATTTTGAAATAGAAAAAGGTTGAATCTTTTAAAAGAAAAAGATTTGAACTTGCAAAAATAAAGATCATATTTTTAAAAAGAGAAAAGACGAAATTTTTGTTAAGTAGAAGAAGTAAGATATGATTCTTATATTTTTAAAGTAATAAAAATATAATTTTTACATCATAAGAATATTAAAAATATAATCTTTGTTTTTAAAATATGATCTTTATATATTGAATAACATAGTAAAAATTCGATTTTTACTTATGTAGAGAATACGGGCAACGGAAGCGACAAGAAGACGAAATAGACGAAGATTTCTAGAAAAGGAAGAGTCGTGTTATTGGATAGCTATTGGTGAGAAATTCTCACTCTTCAATTTCTTCTTATATATATATATGTGTGGAAATAAAAGTGAATTGCTATATATAAATATATATATATATATATATATATATATACGCCCCCTCGTCCACAAACCATGGACGATATATATATTGGTTGAAATTGTTGTGAAAATTGGTTGACGGCAAATTGTTGTTTGGGATTGTTTGTGGTTGGTATTGAATTGATTGAGGTTGAAAAATACCCGTTTGTGATTGGAAAATATTTGGTTGAAACCACATAGGATTAGTTTGTGGTAATGAAATAAATATAAACATGCCGCCTGCGTGCGAATTAGATGCATGATCCCCATTGTCAAAAACCGCGAGGTTTTAAGGTAGAGCGAGGAGCCGTACTAGGGACGGTGCCGGTTTAACTACCCTGCCGTTATGCTGCCGAAATTTTGAATAATCTTTGTGTGTTAGAATTATTTTCATATGTTGAAATTATTTTACATGCATTGAAATTAAAGTCATATATTGAAACTATGTCCATGTGTGGAAATATTCATGTGTTGAAAAGTGTTGTGTGAAAATAAAATTCATTTGTGAATGAATGAAGTGTATAAACAATAAAAATCACATTTTATGTATATAAGAAGTATGAAAAATATTCGCCTTATATAAATAGTTTCAACAATCAAAATTTCATCTTTCTAATAAGAATAACATAAATAAAATATCCATGTGTGGAAATACTCATTTGTTGAGAAATGTGTGTAGTGGAAAGGTGCATGTGTTGAATAAAAAGATTGAACGATAAAAATTACATTTTTATTGAAACTATGAAGTGTTGAAACCATACGTTGGTTGAATAAATATTTTAAATGATAAAAATATGATTTTTATCATATGTGTGATATGCTAAAGATATGCGGACGTTGAAATAAATATTTGTGATAGAAATATTATTTTTAACATGCATAGGAACTAAATAAAATAGTCATGTGTTGAAATCTATTTTAGTTCGCCAAAATTATCATCTTTGAAATGTGAAGTGTTAAAAATAGCCACTGGTTCGAATAAACGTGCATGAGTTGAAATATACATTAACTAGCTAATGATATGATTTTAGCCTATGCATGCGATATTAGAATGAGTGGTGTTTTTAGACTCAAGCAAATCAAATATGAAGTTGAATAGAAAATGATAAATGTTAGAAATTGTATATATGTGCATGCATATCTATTGAACAGGTTAAAGCAAAAAGGGGCTAGAGAAGAGGAATAAAATTTTGTGCCCGACAAATAGGTACACATTTACTGTTTGTTTGGGTGATGATTTTATGAGCCTATTGGCTAGCCGCTTGGCTTTTTCTTTTTCTTTTTGAGATTAGAAGGACCGGGAACGCTATTTGCGATTTCCCGATGCCCCCGGTACAGGGGAGGTTATGGCGAAATTTTCCAAAAATTTAGGGTGTTAGAAAAATATTTGAAGTGAAAACGATATAGAAATTATTGAATGAACTATATTTATATAAATATATAAATATAAATATAATTAAAACGAAACGTGGCCGTGCAGTTCATATTTTGAAACCGTGATTTCAAACGACTAGTGCGGAAGATCCGACCATTGGATTTTCCCGAAACCTCAACCGTTGGGTTCGCCTTGGAAATATCTTTACAACGGCACCAACTTTGTGAAGATCCGACGGTTGGATTGTCTGGAATGTTTAATTCAAATTTAGTGAAAAACAGCGCCAGAAACGATTATATTTATATATATATATATATAAATATAATTAAATTAAATCGAATAACGACGCTGTAGTTCGTAAATTGAAATCGTAATTTCAAATGGTTAGTGTGGAAGATCCGACCGTCGGATTTTCCTAAAACTGGAACCGTTGGGTTCGTTTTGAAAAGACCTTCCTAATGATGTAAAATTTGTAAAGATCCAACGGTTAGATTTTCCTATATGTGTAAAACAAAATTAGTGGAAAGCAGCGCCAGTGCGTCGACACGACCTGAAACGTCGTTTAATTAAATATGGCCGTTTTAAATTAAATAAAAATGGCGATATATCGTTATTAAGTGCTATAGACGATATAGAGTGAAAATAAACCAATTTTGTTGTGTTTGCTTGATATGTGATGGTTGAATGTATTTGACGTGAAAATTATAACTAAAACAACTGAAGTGTGAATGTTGAATAGTTCAACCCTGTGATTAATTGGTTTGAAAATCTAAATATACGTGGGTTATTTGAAAAGGCCGAGTTTATCTCATTTCAAATAATCGATCGATGTTGAGAAGTCGAAGAGTCGAAGACGACTGAAGACCGACGATCTCCACGTTGGATGGATGGGCGCTACTGATGCTCATGATTGGAGTAGCTACCATGAAGGAATTGAAGTAGTAGCCGTCCAAACATAGTGTTGATTGTACGGATATGCGAGGAATTGGTGCCTCCGTTTTCGTTCAGACCCAGAACGGACTTGTAAATGGACTGTGTGTCTGACATTGGATTTTGTTCTGTGTTGATTGATCTCTGTTAAATATATATCTGTTTGGCGGCGGAGAATTTATTCTCTTGCTTAACGCCCTTCTCTGAGACGTACGAGCTTAGAGGTTATGTATTGACAGAAATCAGTCGCATGGAGTGGATTGCCTGTGTGGCACGCCTAAGTGGCATATGATCAAGGCTTCTGTTGCAAAGCAAAGTCTCGTGGTTGATGATCAAAGCATAGTCTGTGTGACGTAGCTTTGTGTATAACGTGAATTCGTGAGCCTCACACCTCGGTATGAGTCAAAAACGGGAGAAGGACCCAAGGAGTGCATGACGTTTCTTTCTAGCTATGGTGGTGTCAGTGACCTCCCAGCCCTGACATTTATATCTTTTTCACCTGTGTGGTTGTTGGAATGCGAGGCGCCTCGATTATAGGTCTGTAAGGACCGGGAAACGTGTGTTCAGGAATTGCCAATCCTCAAAAGTAAGAGAGGACCGGCCTTGGAGGATCCAGGGGATTGCTGTGTGCGGTCCCGAGGCATTTGCTAGAGTGTCTCGAACGGAGAGGAGCTTGCCCCTTGCCTCGACTCATGAAGGAATCCAATTTCCAATACGATATGTGCGATTGTGATTGTATTACTAGTATGGCGACATAGTGGTATGGGTCATTTATGCCGCCTATGATTGATATTTATGATTGAAATCGCTTTTGAAACATATATGCACTAGTAATAATATCAAGCACTTTTGTTTTATTCGTATGAAGCATCTTTGGCCATTATAAGGTAAAAACTCTATCCTCCGGCTTGCGTTGCATTGTGTGATGGGACCTGAGTCTTATAATGGCTTCATTTTAGAAAAAGCATTGCGTTGATTTAATCATTTACTTTACTTCATGCACTAGCACTCATTGGAGTAAACCCGTTCCGCGAAAGTGGCGTGGTCCTTTGATTTGCCTTATTATTGTTGTTAATAAGTTGAATAGATTTCTCATACCAGTCCCATGACTGACTCGTAGTTTGTTTCACCTTGCAAACTCGGGTGCCCTTATTTTCACACGGGCAGCCTAGTTACAGGTTTCTGATGCACCTTTTGGCTCATGGCGAGGCTCGACTACACCGTGCTGACTTGGATTTTCTCCGCCATTATTGTATCTATATTATGATTCCGCCACTGACGATGTAGACTGATATTCCTTTCGTGTACTCTTTATGTATGATTCCGCCTCAGGCGATGGTGACTGATTATGTATCATTATGCACTAAGTTGTATCCTGTACTGTGCTTCTCTGATGTGATATTATCTATATGATTCCGCTGTCATATGTGTGTAAATTATTCTAATTTCTGTTTATGCTATTATCTGTGATATGCTAATGATGATTAATGTGTTATATTCCAATGATTATCCTTAACACCGTGTCACGGGGTTTTGGGATCGTCACAGCTGGTATCAGAGCTTTGGTTAACCTTAGTTCTGGAGTCTAACACATTAAACACTTCGTCAAGATAGAATCAGTAGTATTGTAAGGCGAGTCGCTCATTAGAGATAGGACTAGTAAAGTCCTAGAATGAGCTGAGCAGAATAGCAAAAACAATTGATCAGTCCATCGTTATCTTTCCGTAGGAATTTCTGCTTAACTATGCAATAGACTATTATTTCTGTTAACTGACTTTTTCGTTACTTATACAGAATTTGACAAATGGCTACCAGAGGAGCCGCTGCTAGAGGAGGCCGTGCCGGCCGAGGCCGAGGTAGGGGAGAAATCCCAGCTCAAGAAGGATCTTTGATACAACCTCCGGCAGCTCAATACTTCGAGCTCGACCGTGTAGCTAAGAGATATAAGAACTTAGGAGGCAAGACCTTCTCGGGGACTGGTACCGTAATAGAGGCCCTTGCATGGCTCAAAACATGCGAGAAAATTCTTGAAGGCCTAAGGCTAGGAAGCGAAGACAAAGCTACTATGGGCGCCTGGCTTATGCAGGAACAAGCCGAATTATGGTGGGACTCTCTTACCGCCGGGAATAGAGAAGCCGGAAGAACATGGGATGGATTCAAAGAACTCTTCAAGGAGAAATATGTCCCAGAACAAGCTTTAGAAAGAATGCACGATGACTTCGCCAATCTCCAGCAAGGGGATCTTTCCGTGCAAGATTATCTGAACAAATTCACAATGCTGTCGCCCTATGCTCCCGAACTTGTTGCTACCGCGAAATCCAAGAATAAGAGATTCATTTTTGGGCTGAAACGTCAATATCATGATAGAGCAATGGCCCATGTCAAGCTGGATTTCAACGAGCTAGTGGAAATGACATGCAACTATGAAGACCTTGATCAAAGGCATCTGGATCAGGATCGCGCTAGAAGTCAAGCAGGAAACAAGCGCAAACCTACTGCAAATCAGGGCGAGTCAAGCCAAGCAGCATCTTCAAAGCCTCAGACTGGCAATCCGCCACGAGGAAATTGCTTTAATTGTGGTAAGCCGGGGCACTACTCAAACGTCTGCACAGCTCCGAAGAGGCAGAGAACAAATTCTCAAGGCTCGAGCCAAGGCTCTCAGAACCCTCGCTCGTGCTTCAACTGTCGCAAGACCGGCCATCTAGTCAAAGACTGTCCTTTGCTAAAGAAAGCTACTGTAGCTCATGTCTATGATGGGTCTAGCCCGCCAGCTGCTTCCGACGGAGCAGGTAAACCCGATGTTTTGGGAGGTACCCTTACAATTAAAAATATTCCTGTTTCTGTATTATTTGACACAGGTGCATCCCGTAGTTTTATTGCTAAAAACACAGTGCACAAACTAAAGTTAAAACAGCGAAAGCTTAAAGAATCGGTTGAAGTTCATAACCCGATAGGGGGTCCTGTTACTCTCGGTTTATATTGTAGAGTGCCTATCTCCTATTCTTTCTATAAATTTCCTTTTGATTTAATCGTTATGGATTTTCCCGAATTCGATATTATTCTCGGGCTAGATTGGTTAACGAAATTTGAAGCTGAAGTGAAGTGTGCGGAAAGAATTGTTAAAATCCGAACGGAGCTTGGACATATATATATTCCCTGTCATGGTTCGAATCCGAATAGAGAAGAATTTTGGTCAGCATTAGAACTTATCCCCACTTCCATAGGAAAGATTCCAATTGTTAGCAACTATGCGGATGTGTTTGAAGAAGTTGAAAACTTACCTCCGCAAAGAGAAATAGAATTCCGAATCGATCTAATTCCTAATGCCAGACCAGTGGTACATCCAATTCGTAGAATGACTCCGAAAGAAAAAGAAGAATTAGGCGATCAAACTCGTCAACTATTGTGGAAAGGTCTAATCAGACCGACTTTTTCTAATTGGGGTGCAGCTGTTGTGTTTGTCCCAAAGTCAGACGGTACTCTTAGATTATGTGTTGATTACCGAGACCTCAACAAACAGACGCTTAAGAACAAATATCCATTACCCCGCATTGATGATTTGCTAGACCAATTGAATGGGGCGAAAGTATTTTCCCGAATGGACCTAGCTACAGGTTTTCATCAATTGAGAATAGCAGAAGAGTGTGTTCCTTTGACCGCTTTCAGAGGCCCAGACATATTTTATGAATGGTTAGTAATGCCGTTTGGCCTATGTAACGCTCCAGCATACTTTGTCGATCTAATGAATAGAGTGTTCAGGGGAGTTCTGAATAAATTTGTCCTCGTATTCATCGATGATATTTTAATCTACTCCAAATCAAAACCCGAGCATGAAAAACACTTAGAACAAGTATTGGAGATTCTAAGGAAGAACGTCTTCAAAGCCAAATTCTCTAAATGTGTCTTCTGGCAAGAAGAAGTTAAATTTCTTGGCCATGTCGTGTCAGGGAAAGGAATTTCTGTTGACCCAAGCAAGATAACAGCGATTCAAGACTGGAAACAACCCACTACTCCCACAGAAGTTAGAAGTTTTATGGGGTTGGCTAGTTATTATCGAAAGTTCGTTAAGGATTTTTCGAAGATATCCGGTCCGTTAACGAAGCTCACAAAGAAACATGAGAAGTTTAAGTGGACTTCCGACTGTGAAGAAGCTTTCCAGGAATTGAAATCGAAGCTGACCACCGCTCCAGTGTTAACTATTATTGATGGCAATCAAGATTTAACGGTTTGGACAGATGCTTCTATTAGAGGTCTTGGTGCAGTGTTAATGCAGAGAGGCCAAGTAGTCGCTTATGCAAGCCGCCAATTGAAACCACATGAGAAGAATTATGTGACTCATGATCTTGAGTTGCTAGCCATCGTATTTGCCTTGAAAATCTGGAGGCATTACTTATTGGGCGAGAAATTTATATTGTACACAGATCACCAATCATTGAAGTATTTATATACCCAAAAAGATCTGAATCTGAGACAACAGCGTTGGCTAGAATTTCTTGCGGCGTATGACCTAGATATCTTGTATACGCCGGGAAAAGCTAACGTGGTAGCGGATGCACTTAGTAGGAAAACCGCAATTGTTGCCCATCTTATAATTACATCTGGATTGATTGATAGGATATCTGTTCTTCAGAAAAGTGACAATTTTGCGAAAGAGATGGTAAAAAGGATTCAAAGGGGCGAAGGCTCTAGTTTCCAAGTGGATACAGAAGGAGTTTTGAGGCTGAATGGAAGAATATGTGTTCCCGACATTCCCGAGCTTAAAAGAGAAGTACTAGATGAATGCCATAAATCCAAATTTTGCATCCACCCGGGGGTGAGTAAAATGTACAACGATATCAAACGCACTTTCTGGTGGAAGGCAATGAAAAGAGGTATTTCTTTGTATGTTAGCAGATGCCCTACTTGTCAATTGGTCAAGAGTGACCAACAAAAGCTAGCTGGACTGTTGCAACCGTTGGAAGTCCCAGGCTGGAAATGGGAACAGATTTCCATGGATTTCATAGATGGTTTGCCGCGAACCAAGAAAGGTAATGACAGTATTTGGGTAATCGTAGATCGCTTCACGAAGACTGCCCATTTTATACCTGTCAAGTCCAATCGAACTGCCCAAAGTCTAGCACAGATATATTTCAAAGAAATTGTTAAGCTGCATGGAATTCCCATCAGCATAGTCAGTGATAGAGATCCCCTATTTACTAGCAAATTCTGGGAGGCTTTCCAGACTGAATTGGGGACAAAACTGAATATGAGCACCGCATATCACCCCCAAACAGATGGCCGAACTGAGCGGGTGAATAGAATTCTGGAAGATTTATTGCGGGCTTGTATAATCGATTTTGGTGGGTCATGGGAAGATCATTTGCATTTGGCAGAATTCTCATATAACAATAGCTATCAAGCAAGTTTGAAGATGTCACCATTTGAAGCATTATATGGCAGACCCTGCAGATCTCCTGCATGTTGGGTAGAACCTGGCAACAGACTTGTACTAGGACCCGATATGATTAGGGAAGCATCTGATAAAGTGGACTTCATCAAGAAGCGATTGAAAACCGCCCAAAGTCGACAGAAAAGTTACGCAGACTCTAGAAGGAGGGATTTGACATTTGCTGTTGGTGATCATGTTTATTTAAGAGTTTCTCCGATGAGAGGAGTAATCAGATTTGGTAAGACTGGGAAGTTGGCACCGAGATTTATTGGTCCCTTTCCTATACTTGAGCGAATTGGAACTCTTGCTTATAGGGTTCAATTGCCAGATTGGTTGCCTGGAGTGCACAATGTATTTCACGTATCTCAACTTAGGAGACATGTGCATGATCCGGATCTTGTTGTAGAAGAAGCAGCGCAACAGGATGTGGAGATAACTCCAGAATTAGCACTCAGAAGAGAGCCATTAAAAATTGTGGGCAAAGAAACTAGAGAACTCAGAAGCAAAAAGGTTCATTTAGTTAAAGTGCAGTGGAGCAGTGATCCTAGAGACTGTACTTGGGAAGTTGAGGAAAGCATTAAGCAAGCTTACCCCAAATGCCGAGTGGATATCTCTGACTAACTCCGGTGCAAGGTACCTTTATCATACTTTGCATTTACATTTTATTTCCTACTTTACTGTTGTTTCCTTTTCGAGGACGAAAAGTTTTAAGTAGGGGAGATTGTAATAACCCGGAAAATACGAGCCAATTTAAAATTTTTAAATTGATTATTTCAAAGCAATTTGAACCATTGAAATAGAATATTTCAATAAATTAGTGAATTAGAAATAGTAAGTCAGTTTGAAAATTGATATTTTGCATATGGCCTCGGAATTCGACGAAACCACTTTTGTCGGGTCCGGGATGCCAAACTATTGCTAGGTTTCAAATTTCATAATTTTTCGAATCAATATGTGAGCGTGGCAAAAGAAAACGCGTTTGACCAGTTTCTGTTGAATTTAATCAACTGGAAATTGGCCATTTTTCAAACGGTCTCAGAATTCGACGAAACTAGTTTTGTTAGGACCGTATCGTCAATACGAAACTAGAAAATATTTTTCTGGAATTTTTCTAGTTAGTATGTAACCCCGGTAATTTGAAATGTACGTTTAAAATTCAATATAAGGATTTAAATGTAAATTCAACGGAAACTGATTGTAACGATCAAACCAGCGTACGATACATATCCCATTGTGTTCGGAATGGGGGTAAAACGCTATGGACGACAGGCGGTGGGCCTCGTTTTGAGGTCGTATGTAAAAGTCAACCCTTATGCAAATTTAAATAATTAAATAATAAAATAAAATAAAATAAAATATATACTCCCTCCCTTTTTCTTCTGCTTGCCCCCCCCCCCCCCGATCATTTATCAGAAAGAGAAAAAAAAAAAAAGGAAAAACCTAATCCTAAATCGCGCCGCCCCCCTGACCTGGAAGCCACCGCCGACGAACCCCTCGACGCCCCCTCCGTCAGACCAACCTCCTCCTCCCACCGAACGACACCTCGAAACCCTCGCCCTCGCAAATCGAAGCAGCCCCCTCGTCGAAGCCTCCGAACCTCGACGCGACACCTCCCTGAACCACCGACCGCCAACCCTGCTGCCGACGCCTCTTCTTCCCTCCTTCCCTTCGCAAGATCGGTGAGCCATTTTATTTTATTTGTTTTTTTATTTATTTAAAACTGTATTTTTTTTCTTTAGATTTAAAAACTGATTTATAAAACGATTTAAAAACTAATTTCAGAATTTTTAAAAGATTTAAAAACAGATTTTTTAAAAGATTTAAAAACAGATATTTTTAAAAGAATGTAAAAACAGATTTTTTTAAAGATTTGAAAACAGAATTTCTAAAGAAAATATAAACTGTTTTTTTTTTAGAATGTAAAAACAGAATTTTTAAAAGAAAATAAAAACTGGATTTTCAAAAGAAAAAAAAAACTGAGTTTATTTTAAGGTTTGAAAAAAAGGGTTTAAACTTTGAAATAGAAAAGGTTTTATCTTTTGAAATAGAAAAGGTTTTATCTTTTGAAATAGAAAAGGTTTTATCTTTTAAAATAGAAAAAAAAGGGTTTAAACTTTGAAATAGAAAAGGTTTTATCTTTTGAAATAGAAAAGGTTTTATCTTTTAAAATAGGAAAAAAAGGGGTTTAAATTTTGAAATAGAAAAAGGTTGAATCTTTTAAAAGAAAAAGATTTGAACTTGCAAAAATAAAGATCATATTTTTAAAAAGAGAAAAGACGAAATTTTTGTTAAGTAGAAGAAGTAAGATATGATTCTTGTATTTTTAAAGTAATAAAAATATAATTTTTACATCATAAGAATATTAAAAATATAATCTTTGTTTTTAAAATATGATCTTTATATATTGAATAACATAGTAAAAATTCGATTTTTACTTATGTAGAGAATACGGGCAACGGAAGCGACAAGAAGACGAAATAGACGAAGATTTCTAGAAAAGGAAGAGTCGTGTTATTGGATAGCTATTGGTGAGAAATTCTCACTCTTCAATTTCTTCTTATATATATATATGTGTGGAAATAAAAGTGAATTGCTATATATAAATATATATATATATATATATACGCCCCCTCGTCCACAAACCATGGACGATATATATATTGGTTGAAATTGTTGTGAAAATTGGTTGACGGCAAATTGTTGTTTGGGATTGTTTGTGGTTGGTATTGAATTGATTGAGGTTGAAAAATACCCGTTTGTGATTGGAAAATATTTGGTTGAAACCACATAGGATTAGTTTGTGGTAATGAAATAAATATAAACATGCCGCCTGCGTGCGAATTAGATGCATGATCCCCATTGTCAAAAACCGCGAGGTTTTAAGGTAGAGCGAGGAGCCGTACTAGGGACGGTGCCGGTTTAACTACCCTGCCGTTATGCTGCCGAAATTTTGAATAATCTTTGTGTGTTAGAATTATTTTCATATGTTGAAATTATTTTACATGCATTGAAATTAAAGTCATATATTGAAACTATGTCCATGTGTGGAAATATTCATGTGTTGAAAAGTGTTGTGTGAAAATAAAATTCATTTGTGAATGAATGAAGTGTATAAACAATAAAAATCACATTTTATGTATATAAGAAGTATGAAAAATATTCGCCTTATATAAATAGTTTCAACAATCAAAATTTCATCTTTCTAATAAGAATAACATAAATAAAATATCCATGTGTGGAAATACTCATTTGTTGAGAAATGTGTGTAGTGGAAAGGTGCATGTGTTGAATAAAAAGATTGAACGATAAAAATTACATTTTTATTGAAACTATGAAGTGTTGAAACCATACGTTGGTTGAATAAATATTTTAAATGATAAAAATATGATTTTTATCATATGTGTGATATGCTAAAGATATGCGGACGTTGAAATAAATATTTGTGATAGAAATATTATTTTTAACATGCATAGGAACTAAATAAAATAGTCATGTGTTGAAATCTATTTTAGTTCGCCAAAATTATCATCTTTGAAATGTGAAGTGTTAAAAATAGCCACTGGTTCGAATAAACGTGCATGAGTTGAAATATACATTAACTAGCTAATGATATGATTTTAGCCTATGCATGCGATATTAGAATGAGTGGTGTTTTTAGACCCAAGCAAATCAAATATGAAGTTGAATAGAAAATGATAAATGTTAGAAATTGTATATATGTGCATGCATATCTATTGAACAAGTTAAAGCAAAAAGGGGCTAGAGAAGAGGAATAAAATTTTGTGCCCGACAAATAGGTACACATTTACTGTTTATTTGGGTGATGATTTTATGAGCCTATTGGCTAGCCGCTTGGCTTTTTCTTTTTCTTTTTGAGATTAGAAGGACCGGGAACGCTATTTGCGATTTCCCGATGCCCCCGGTACAGGGGAGGTTATGGCGAAATTTTCCAAAAATTTAGGGTGTTAGAAAAATATTTGAAGTGAAAACGATATAGAAATTATTGAATGAACTATATTTATATAAATATATAAATATAAATATAATTAAAACGAAACGTGGCCGTGCAGTTCATATTTTGAAACCGTGATTTCAAACGACTAGTGCGGAAGATCCGACCATTGGATTTTCCCGAAACCTCAACCGTTGGGTTCGCCTTGGAAATATCTTTCCAACGGCACCAACTTTGTGAAGATCCGACGGTTGGATTGTCCGGAATGTTTAATTCAAATTTAGTGAAAAACAGCGCCAGAAACGATTATATTTATATATATATATATATAAATATAATTAAATTAAATCGAATAACGACGCTGCAGTTCGTAAATTGAAATCGTAATTTCAAATGGTTAGTGTGGAAGATCCGACCGTCGGATTTTCCTAAAACTGGAACCGTTGGGTTCGTTTTGAAAAGACCTTCCTAATGATGTAAAATTTGTGAAGATCCAACGGTTAGATTTTCCTATATGTGTAAAACAAAATTAGTGGAAAGCAGCGCCAGTGCGTCGACACGACCTGAAACGTCGTTTAATTAAATATGGCCGTTTTAAATTAAATAAAAATGGCGATATATCGTTATTAAGTGCTATAGACGATATAGAGTGAAAATAAACCAATTTTGTTGTGTTTGCTTGATATGTGATGGTTGAATGTATTTGACGTGAAAATTATAACTAAAACAACTGAAGTGTGAATGTTGAATAGTTCAACCCTGTGATTAATTGGTTTGAAAATCTAAATATACGTGGGTTATTTGAAAAGGCCGAGTTTATCTCATTTCAAATAATCGATCGACGTTGAGAAGTCGAAGAGTCGAAGACGACTGAAGACCGACGATCTCCACGTTGGATGGATGGGCGCTACTGATGCTCGTGATTGGAGTAGCTACCATGAAGGAATTGAAGTAGTAGCCGTCCAAACATAGTGTTGATTGTACGGATATGCGAGGAATTGGTGCCTCCGGTTTCGTTCAGACCCAGAACGGACTTGTAAATGGACTGTGTGTCTGACATTGGATTTTGTTCTGTGTTGATTGATCTCTGTTAAATATATATCTGTTTGGCGGCGGAGAATTTATTCTCTTGCTTAACGCCCTTCTCTGAGACGTACGAGCTTAGAGGTTATGTATTGACAGAAATCAGTCGCATGGAGTGGATTGCCTGTGTGGCACGCCTAAGTGGCATATGATCAAGGCTTCTGTTGCAAAGCAAAGTCTCGTGGTTGATGATCAAAGCATAGTCTGTGTGACGTAGCTTTGTGTATAACGTGAATTCGTGAGCCTCACACCTCGGTATGAGTCAAAAACGGGAGAAGGACCCAAGGAGTGCATGACGTTTCTTTCTAGCTATGGTGGTGTCAGTGACCTCCCAGCCCTGACATTTATATCTTTTTCACCTGTGTGGTTGTTGGAATGCGAGGCGCCTCGATTATAGGTCTGTAAGGACCGGGAAACGTGTGTTCAGGAATTGCCAATCCTCAAAAGTAAGAGAGGACCGGCCTTGGAGGATCCAGGGGATTGCTGTGTGCGGTCCCGAGGCATTTGCTAGAGTGTCTCGAACGGAGAGGAGCCTGCCCCTTGCCTCGACTCATGAAGGAATCCAATTTCCAATACGATATGTGCGATTGTGATTGTATTACTAGTATGGCGACATAGTTGTATGGGTCATTTATGCCGCCTATGATTGATATTTATGATTGAAATCGCTTTTGAAACATATATGCACTAGTAATAATATCAAGCACTTTTGTTTTATTCGTATGAAGCATCTTTGGCCATTATAAGGTAAAACCTCTATCCTCCGGCTTGCGTTGCATTGTGTGATGGGACCTGAGTCTTATAATGGCTTCATTTTAGAAAAAGCATTACGTTGATTTAATCATTTACTTTACTTCATGCACTAGCACTCATTGGAGTAAACCCGTTCCGCGAAAGTGGCGTGGTCCTTTGATTTGCCTTATTATTGTTGTTAATAAGTTGAATAGATTTCTCATACCAGTCCCATGACTGACTCGTAGTTTGTTTCACCTTGCAAACTCGGGTGCCCTTATTTTCACACGGGCAGCCTAGTTACAGGTTTCTGATGCACCTTTTGGCTCATGGCGAGGCTCGACTACACCGTGCTGACTTGGATTTTCTCCGCCATTATTGTATCTATATTATGATTCCGCCACTGGCGATGTAGACTGATATTCCTTTCGTGTACTCTTTATGTATGATTCCGCCTCAGGCGATGGTGACTGATTATGTATCATTATGCATTAAGTTGTATCCTGTACTGTGCTTCTCTGATGTGATATTATCTATATGATTCCGCTGTCATATGTGTGTAAATTATTCTAATTTTTGTTTATGCTATTATCTGTGATATGCTAATGATGATTAATGTGTTATATTCCAATGATTATCCTTAACACCGTGTCACGGGGTTTTGGGATCGTCACGGTTGTGATATACAGTGAAATGTTCTTTTGTATGCGTCTGATTTGTCGTGTTCTCAAACGATAGGGCGTTTCGAACGGCCTGAATCGGTTTAGCGACTGGTTCGGACCGAGCGAAATTCCTTGCCGTCACATATAGTTATTCGAAGAAAGAGTTATCAAATATAGTTTTTCGAAGAAAGAGTTATCAAATATAGTTTTTCGAAGAAAGAGTTATCGAATATAGTTTATTCGAAAGGAGTTATCGAATAGAGATTCTTCAAAAGAGAGTTATACGTTGAAATTCGGTTATCTCGAATTCGGGAAAGTACACTTTCCATTTTTAATCAAGATTTAATGATTTCTTCATAAATTGTCTTTTAGCTATTTAGTTAAATTAAAGAATAAAAGTTATATTTTTGAAGTTAGATATTTAAGAAGAAGGGATTATAACGCTATAGTTATAATCAATATTTTTAAAAAAAGAGGTGGATTCGTAAATAGAATCTAAGTTACGTAAAAGTTTATTAATGGTTAAAAAGGTGAACTTTGTCTATTTCGGAGTTAGAAATGTTGTTCAGTTAAGGTCTGAGAGGTAATTTTACCCCAACTTGACTGACTTCGTTTTGACTAAGGGATGGGTAAGGTTCGATACTGAGGGTTGGTTAAGTGAATTTAGAAAATGAATGTGGTGGTTTGAATTGGCTTAGTGATGTTTTATCCAAACATCTATTTAAATCAAATGAAGGAATTTTGGAAATGTTTTCCAAAAAAGAATCGGAAATGTTTTCTAATATAGAAAACAAGAAATGTAAGTAAATATGGAGATGTTTTCGAATGATTAATAAAGTATATTTTCTAAATTTAGGAAATAAGAACGTACGAATATATAGAAATGGGTAAATGAATAAATTAATAATAATTTAATCTAAAGAAATAAATATTGAATGATTATTGATCGATAGAATTTTCATCTGGAAATAATATCGTTGGTTGTACAAATATTTTTCTTCGATAGTTAAATCACCGACTATCGAAGTTTTTGACCATTTTGTCGTTGTCAATACGGAGAGACCAGGATCAGATTCATTATCTGAAAACCACTCTGTATGGATGTTACGTTGCGATCAAATAAAATGAAATTAACTAAAGATGGAGTTATGCAAGGGCTATCCTGTTTATAGAATAGTGCCTTCGGTTTGTCCAATCCCAGGACAACGTGAATGGACGAATGTCTGATAGAGTATATCTAACGGATCGCGTAAGTTGATCTCTTCAAACGTACTTACGTTTGGTGGCAGAGGAATTCGTTTCTCTTAGATTTATACCCATGGTATTTTTGAGGAAATCAATTTGTTATTTGGCGAGTATGACGATGTGGCATTCAAAGTAAATGAATGTATGATCTATCAAAAGATATGTCATGACCTCAAGCCTCATCAACTGGGAAATAGCAGAAATTGGGCAGGCAGCATGGCTATGTGGGTCGCTCCCATTAGGGTGTATATCACCTATATAGAGAAAATCCATTTCATTCGTTTATCTATTTTTGATGCTGTCCCTTTTCGGGAAACAGTGGGTAACTCCCAACCATTGGTGATATACATTTGATACACTCAAGCGAAATGAGTGGTTGGTCATGTGTGGGCCGGGTTGCAAGACGTTCTCGTTGAACCCAGTGTATTCGCCTCTAGAGATACACTATCGGCAGGTGGTCCCATACCTTGTCATAGTCGGAATCCAATCTCCAATAAGCGCCCGCGGTTTTGTTTGTATACTATATATGTGGAACGTGAGATGCAAGCATTGTAACACCCCGTAGTTTTTAATCTTAATGTTCACAAATTAAATAATAACTAATCTCAAATGTGAGAATTAAGGGAAAGGGGTTACACCATTGTGTTCTTCTCAGAATTCTGGTTGAGATAGAGTCCGAGTTTGCGTGAATTGGACTATGTAAGAAGAAGTTATGGCCACCTGAAGTTTCAGAAAAATCAAAAAAGATTTCAAATTTCAATATTTCAGAGTTTGACAGGCTAGGCGGGAAGATTCCCGCCAGGGCCAGGTCGACCATAGGGTCGACCTGGGGGTCGACCTGTCCTAACCAGGTCGACCATAGGGTCGACGTGGGGGTCGACCTGCCCCACCCGGGAAGAATTGATTAATGACCTATTAATGTCTGTGTGCTGAATCATTAGGGTTTCTGAACTGCTCTGATTGGCTGGGATTAATTCTGGGTTGATCGGATGGCTTAAACTAATCCTAAACTCTATAAAAACACCTACAGACTCAAACCTTGAAATCAAAATAAAATTAGATTCATGGCCTCCATGTTGTCACCTAGCAACTCAGCATAGCTGCCATCAATTAGAGTGGAAGAAAGCTAATCTAATTCAATCCTTTTCAACTTTAACAACGAATCTTCTTCAAGGGAAAGCTAATACAACTTCAGAACTCAGAATTCAGAACTCAAGACCTTCTTTGAGTTGTGAGTTCGATTTCTTTAATAAAATAATTGTTAATTTAATTGGATTAAGTTATGATGTGGATTATATGGATATGATGTGAATTATTGACCGCATGTTATAATTATGTTGTAAAATTGTGGTGTTATCAAATGTGTTGTAAATTCTATGATGTTATGTTGTGATGTTATCATCTATGTTGTAAAGTTATGATGCTATATTCTATGTTGTAATTCTATATAATCAAATCATCATGTTGTTCATATGCTAGTTTGGTTATGTTGATTCATATGATAAATCGTATGTATGTATGCAAGTTTAGATATTGATTTAGACATGAACCATATGCAAGTTAGTAAAGATTATGTATAACCTTACATGTCATGACATCTATTTTAGATCTAAAGTTAGGCTATGACATGTGTGAGTTATATGCCAAATTCTACATGCTAGTTTACATGTTTAGATGTAAGTTTACACCATTGTTATGTTGCATAAATCACATATGCAAGTTTATATAAATATATGAGTTTGGAATATGAATCACGTTATGCAAGTTTGTGGTTATTTCCTATGCAAGTTTACACCTTTAGATGTAGATCTATGACATACTCGATTTATGCAAGTTTGTGACCATAATCTCAACAAGTTCACACCTTTAGAATTAGATCTATGACTTATGTTGTTTTATGCAGGTTGTAATTTTGGCCTATGCAAGTTTTAGATGTAGAACATCATTCACACATGCAAGTTCACCCCTTATGTTTAGATCCAGTTTTAATCATATGTATGTTGTGATGTTTTCTCTTTATTCCATGAGTTAGACTATTCGAGTCTAACGTATATTTTACGTTAAACGAACGAACATACAACATGCGGTAAGGGGAAAATTTTAAAAGATTTAATATTGAGAATTGGCATAAATGCCTTAAATGGCATAAAATTAATTTGTGATGAAAATTGGTATGATTTTACATACCATTAATACATGGACATAATTGTGTCAATTATGGCCATAGTTAAATTTGGAATTAATTGATAATTGGAATAGGGAAAGTAATTCAAAATGGGGGATGATTAATTAGGAGTAATTAATCGTCTAAGACATGATGTTAGGATCTTTTGTGGTGTAAGACTGCCCGGACCCGCCCAGCAAATCCAGCTGCCACAAATGCCAGTCTAATGTGAGTGGTCTTAGGCATAAACTAAATGTGTAACAATTGTAAAGACAAAAGGTTAGACTCATTTGTGGTGTAAGACTGCCCGGACCCGCCCGGCAAATCCAGCTGCCACAAATGCCAGTCTAATGTGCGAGGTCTTTATGAGGTTACGGTCTTAATGAATTAAGGAACACTTAACCAGATAAACATGTAGTGGGACGTGAGGGGGTTAAGTGGGTGCCTTGGGTGGCATGTGGAATCTAGTGGGTGCCTTGGGTGGCATTGGAAATACGATTAGAAACATTAACCAAAATTTGAAACATATACGCGAACATGAATAAGAATAGGGTTAAGTGTGGTGTAGTGAGGGGGCCAAGCTTAGGTGGGTAGCTTGTGTCAAGTAATGAGGGCCCGTTTTAACCAATAACCCAAACGTATCTTTGTAAGCTCGAACCAAGTCAAGGACGGGACACGCATACTGGGCTTGACTGTAAGTGGCCAAACCGGGTTAGCGGTGGCAATGCAAGTCCAATGGGTTCATATGCGTGTGTGGACCCGGGCTGGTAGGTAACACGTTGTTGCATCATGTAGGTATAAGTCGTGCATTCTTGGTGGTATCGAGTAGCCACTTTGGGGAGTGATACACCCCATTGTGGGACCAGCACGGGTATCTACGAGTTAGGGAGCCGATCGAATGGGGGTAGTGGGTACACCTAGTGGAAATAGGGGCAGGCGACACCTATGTAGGCAACTAGGGGTGCATGAAACTACCATTATCATTATTAAGTTCAGTAGGCGGGATCAACCTTAGGATGACTAGTGGTAGTGCTGTATAGTAGTGGTGGTGCAGTATAGTAATTATCTTATAGTAGGTTAGGAGCGCCTTAACAATATCATTATTCATCTTGTTTCCTTGTTTACTCTGCCATACCCAATTGTTCACAGTCATTTCCTTATTTTCCAACTTATGCCTTAGCCTAGTTATTTTGGTAATTATATTGTTAAAGTTATCGCACTCGCCAGACTTAATATCTGACCCCCTTTTATTCCTCCTCTTTTCTTCCTTCCCCCCCCCAGGTGCTCAGGTTGGAACTAGCACCAGTGGAGCTTGATTTTGGACAGCTTTATTTCTTGCTTTTAGAAGATTGCTTGGATCGCTGAAGTAAAGTTCAGCCTCTCTTATTTATGGCTATTTTGTATTGGGGATTATGTCTTTCAATTTATGTACTTTGATTTAGTCAAGATGGATATTATGTACTTTGACTTTGGTTTTTGATGATGTAATCAAACCTATGTGTTTATCCACTGCAATGAATAAAGTTTTAAAGTTTTAGTACTGTTTATGTCTATCTTGTTGTTAAGTTTATGTTTTATACTCACTTAAAATGCTCCATAGAAGTTAATGCATTCCCTTTGTGAGTGACATGAATGGATGTGGGGTGTTACACGTGGTATCAGAGCTGAAGGTTACCAGAACAAATATGAATTTTGAAAAAGCTATTTTTCAAAACCACTTTTGTAAAGAAGTACCTTCAAAAGTTTGTTTTAAGGAAAGTATTGTCAAGAGAAAAGCTTATTTTAGAAAGCATAACCCCAAGAGCCATATTTCTTTCCTTCGGTTCTTTTGTATTGAATCTTTCCTTTTTCGTTTCAGTATGTCTGGAATTCTCGAGATACCCGAGGGAATAACAATACCAGGATGGTTTAGGAGGTATTTGGAGACTAGGGCCACCACTGCAGGTCTATCATATCCTCCTCCTCCCCCTCCTCCTCCTCCTCGTGTCGATACTTTCGCAAAGATATGTAAGGACTTTCGGGTGATGGGTGGAAAACCTTTTCACGGGATGGAGACATTTGTTGAAGCATGAAATTGGCTAAAGGATGTGGAAGAATTGTTTGGGATCTTTGAGGTGGAAGATGGAAGAAAAGTCCAGTTAGCTGCCTGGCTAATGAAGGATGGGGCCTCGTTTTGGTGGGAGGTCACTAATGGAGAACGTCCAGTTGATACATGGCCAGATTTCAGGCGGAGGTTTGAAGCAAAGTTTCTCTCACGGGCTAAAGAGAATCTGTACATGGAAAGGTTTCTAGCGCTGAAGCAAGGGAATCTATCGGTGAAAGAATACGTCAACAAATTCAATCAGTTGGCGAGATTTGGCTTGGACTTGGTGAATACACAAGAAAAGAAGGCCCTAAGATTTTTTAAGGGTTTGAACGAGCCGCTTCATAAGTTAGCTATGACCCACATCCCTATGGGAGCCACCTTTGAGAGACTAGTTGACATGGTGCTTATGCATGAAGAGGAGAAGGGCGCCAATGCGAATAAGGCACCCGAGAAGAAAGGGGATCAAAAGAATCCACAACAACAACAACAGAACAAGAATGGTGCAAAAGGCAACAATGCTAAGGGAAAGAAAAGATGCTTTAATTGTGGGACACCCGGCCATCTAAGCAAAGATTGTAGGAAGAAAAAGAAGACTGGTTGTTTCCACTGTGGCGAAGCGGGACATCTCATTAAGGACTGCCCAAAGAAAGTGCAAAGGGCAGGGTCTACTTCGGGAGGACAGGTGCAGGCTCTTATGGCACCAGGGCAGGCAAGGGGACAAGTTCAGGCTCTCATGGTCCCACCGCTGCAAGAACGAGGTAGAGCAATTTTCATTGAAAGTTTAATTTTTCTACTTGATCATCATGTTCGTACTTTATTCGCTTCTGGCGCATCACATTTGTTTATCTCTACATCATGAGTTGAAACACTGCACCTAGATACTAGTCTAGTAACTGATCCCTTAGTAGTCTCAAATCCTATTGGTGGTTCGGCTCATCTTTCTAAGATTTGTCGGGATTTGAGAGTTTTTATCTTTGGCATTGAGTTTGAATGCAATGCCTTTGTTCTTGGCTTCATGGGCTACGGCTTGATTCTACGTATGGATTGGCTAACTAGATACTGGGCCATCCTAGATTATGAAAGAAGGGTAGTTAGATTGTTGACTCGTTGTGGAAAGACACTTGATATTTCTTGTGACCCTAGAGGTCCAGCAATGCTTAGCTACCTAGAATCCCTTGACGCATCCGATGTTGATTTACATTCTATTCGTATAGTCCGTGAATATGTTGATGTCTTCGATGAGGTGAGGGGTTTACCCCCAAAACGTGATATAGACTTTCGAATATATCTAGTAGATAATGCAAATCCAGTTGCATTGCCAGTTCGCCACATGGCTCCAAGGGAGAGAAGAGAACTCAGTAAGCAAGTGAAAGAATTGCTTGAGAAGGTGTTCATCAGACGTAGTATATCAGAGTGCGGTGCTCCAGTAGTATTTGCCACGAAGGCAGATGGGTCACTTAGACTTTGTGTGGACTATAGAGAACTTAATAAGCTTACTAAGAACAATAGACACCTATTGCCAAGGATTGACGATCTCTTCGATCAGTTAGTTGGCTCCTCAGTGTTTTCGCAGTTGGACTTAGCCACGGGTTTCCATCAGTTGAGAGTGCTGAGGATAGCATAGACAAGACTGCCTTTAGGACTCCATACGGCTTCTTCGAGTGGCTTGTGATTCCCTTCGGTTTGACAAACGCCCCCGCATACTTTGTTGACTTGATGAGTAGGGTGTTTAGGGAGTACCTTAATAAATTCGTGGTAGTCTTTGTGGACGACATCTTGATCTTTTCTAAGAGCGAGGAAGAGCATGCCCTACATCTTAGGGAAGTGTTGAAGACTCTTCAAGCGCATAACCTTAAAGCTAAATTTTCTAAATGTCACTTTTGGAGGAAGGAAGTGCGATTCTTAGGGCATGTGGTTTCCAAAGAAGGGATAGTTGTGGATCCCGCAAAGGTAGTGGCCATCCAAGATTGTAAGGTCCCTAAAAATGCTACCGAGGTGAGGAATTTCTTAGGGTTGGCTGGCTACTGTAGGAAGTTTATCAAGGACTTCACAAAAATATCAGCCCCGTTAACACGCTTAACGAAGAAGAACCTAGTTTTCACATGGGACGTAGATTGTGATGATGCGTTCCAACATTTAAAGAGAGCTTTGACCACAGCCCTAGTCCTAGTGTTGCCAGATGGGAGTAAGCGATTTACCGTTTGTACCGATGCTTGTGGGACAGGACTAGGCGCAGTCTTAATGTAAGAGGGAAGGGTAATAGCCTATGGTGGAAGGAAGTTGAGAGTGCATGAGAGAAATTACCCTACACATGACCTAGAGTTAGCCGCTATTGTCTTCGCGCTTAAGTCTTGGCGTCATTATCTTCTTGGCGAGAAATTCGAATTGTTCACTAACCACAAATTGCTAAAATACTTGTTCTATCAGAAGGACTTGAACTTAAGGCAGCAAAGGTGGATGGAATTCTTAGCATCCTACGACTTTGAGATAGCATATACCCCTGGCAAGGGTAACGTGGTCGCAGACGCCTTAAGTAGGAAAAGGTTGTCCTTGAGTCCGTTGTTTGTTGAGAGGCAAAGCTTAGAGTTCATCTCTACGTTTGACTTTAGACCTTCCGTGGACTTTGTACCCAGTTTGCTAGCATCCTTAGAGGTCAGACCTACGCATTTGGGATGGATCGGCGAGGCACAACAAGATGACCTGCAGTTGGTTGAGTTAGTAGAGAAGCTCAAAAAGGGGGATTCATCGAGCCATCTCCGTAGGTATACCCTAGATGATAAAGGTTTGTTACGTAGGGACGGTAGACTTTGTGCACCACGGGACGAGAGTTTGAGGAAGGACATTCTTGATGATGCACATCGTTCGAAGATGACCATCCATCCCGGCGGGGACAAGATGTACATGGACATGAGACGAGTTTACTTTTGGGCCGGTATGAAGAGGGATGTAGCCGAGTTTGTCGCTAGATGCTTAGTGTGCCAACAAGTAAAAGCAGAGCAAAAGAAGCCCGGTGGATTGCTTCACCCATTGGAGGTCCCACAATGGAAGTGGGAAAGTGTCTCGATGGACTTTGTTGATGGGTTACCGAGATCGAGGAAGGGTAATACGGGGATTTGGGTCGTGGTAGATAGACTTACTAAAAGCGCTCATTTCATTCCCATGAAGAATAAGAGGACTGCTCCATGGTTAGCCTCCGTATACATTCGACAGATAGTTCGTTTGCACGATGTTCCTTCTAGCATTGTGAGCGACCGCGATCCTATCTTTACTAGCAAATTTTGGAAAACCTTGCAAGAGGCAGTAGGGACTCAGTTATGTTTGAGCATCGCATATCATCCTCAGACGGACAGCCAAACCGAGAGGGTAAATCGTATTCTAGAGGACCTATTAAGGTTATGTGTCTTAGACTTTGGAGGTACATGAGAGGAACATCTTCCGTTGGTGGAGTTCACATATAATAACAACTTTCAGTCTAGCATTGGCATGGCACCGTTCGAGGCACTTTATGGACGGCCGTGTCGTTCGCCTACATGTTGGTGGGAGTCTACGGATAAGATCTTACTTAGACCCGATATGATTAGAGAGACTTCAGAAAAGATCGATCTGATTCGAAGGAGGATGAAGACGGCACAAGATAGGCAGAAATCTTACGCGGACAAGAAGAGGTTAGATCTTGAGTTTGATACTGGGGACATGGTCTTTGTCATGGTGTCCATTTCGGAATGTAGTTCGCTTTGGGTCTGTTGGGAAGTTAGGCCCAAGGTTCGTAGGGTCGTTTCCTATTAAGGAGAGGATTGGACAGATGGCGTATAGAGTGGAGCTCCCCGAGAGACTTGGTGGTGTACACGATGTATTACATGTATCACATTTTAGGAAGTGCTTGCACGAGACCGCGGAAGTAGTAGAGCTGAGCTTGCTTGGAGAGGTAGAGATAGAGCGTGATGCGACGATTCGACGAGCTCCTACGTGCATTCTTGGGTCGGAGATTAAGAAGTTGAGGAATCGAGAGGTCAAGCTAGTCAAAATGCAATGGGGAGATGATGAGAGCAACGCTACTTGGGAGACGGAAGAGAAGATGCATTCATTGTACCCTTTTCTTTTCAAGGGTATGTCTTTTAATTTCTCCTTTATCGCCTAGCTTGTACTTATCTTATCTTTAGTATATCCTCTTTCTAGTATCTTTGACCTTTAGATAGGTAGTCCTATGGTTGAAACATGTGTTTGGGACATGTTATGTATGATGGATGCATGTTGATGCAAGTGTTTGCTAGTGGTTGCTCGTGGATGCATATACACACACTTTTGGCACTAGATCGGCTCAGTCACTTCATATTGCATATTGCCTAAAAATGTGTGTACATATTTAAATAATTGATGTATAATGGTTGTACCATCATATGGATGTTGCATTTAGGTGAATGATTGTGCATACACGTAAAAATAATATGTATCGATAGGATTCTTTCGCATACATAATGGACGCAAGGCACTATCATGGTTTGCATTAAGGAGTTCAACTGAATCAGTAGACCGCCTGATTTTGCATTAGATAGAGAACATATACACAAACTTCTTGCATATGTTCATACAGCATTAGGAATTTTATAAGGACAATGGATGCCTGTGTTTGATGGTTGAGTAGATGGTTGTTTGGATGTTAGGGTATGCATTCTCCTTAACTAGGAGATTTCGGGGGACGAAATCCTTTAAGGAGGGGAAAATGTAACACCCCGTAATTTTTAATGTTATTGTTCATAAATTAAAGAATAACCCATCTCAGATGTGAGAATTAACGGAAACGGATTGCACCATTGTGTTCGTCTCGGAATTCTGGTTGAGTTAGAGTCCGAGTTTCCGTGAATTGGACTTCGTATGAAGAAGTTATGGCCAACGGAAGTTTCAGAAAATTCAAAACATATTTCAAATTTCAAAATTTCGGAGTCAGACAGGCTAGGAGGGAAAATTCGCGCCAGGGCCAGGTCAACCTTCCCTAACCAAGTCAACCATATGGTTGACCTCCCCCCCCCCCCCCCCCCCCCCCGCGGGCAGAATTGATTAATGACCTATTAATGACTGTGTGCAGACTCATTAGGGTTTCTGAACTTCTCTGATTGGCTAGGATTAATTCTAGGTTGATTGGACAGCTTAAAATAATCCTAAACTCTATAAAAATACCTATAGACTCAAACCCTAAAATCAAAATAAAATTAAATTCATGGCCTCCATGCCGTCACCTAGCAACTCAGCATAGCCGCCACCAATTAGAGAGGAAGAAAGCTAAGCTAATTCAATTCTTTTCAGCTTTAACAATGAATCTTCTTCAAGGGAAAGCTAATACAACTTCAGAACTCAAAATTCATAATTCAAGACTTTCTTTGAGTTGTGAGTTCGATTTCTTTAATAAAATAATTGTCAATTTAATTGGATTAAGTTATGATGTGGATTATATGGATATGATGTGAATTATTGACTGCATGTTATAATTATGTTGTAAAATTGTGATGTTATCGTATATGTTGTAAATTCCATGATTATCATCTATGTTGTAAAGTTATGATGCTATCATCTATGTTGTAATTCTATATAATCAAATCATCATGTTGTTCATACGCTAGTATGGTTATGTTGATTCATATGATAAATCATATAAATGTATGCAAGTTTAGATATTGATTTAGATATGAACCATATGCAAGTTAGTAAAGATTATGTATAACCTTACATGTTTCATGACATCTATTTTAGATCTAAAGTTAGGCTATGACATGTGTGAGTTATATGCCAAATTCTACATGCTAGTTTACATGTTTAGATGTAAGTTTACACCATTGTTATGTTGCATAAATCACATGTGCAAGTTTATATAAATATATGAGTTTGGAATATGAATCATGTTATGCAAGTTTGTGGTTATTTCCTATGCAAGTTTACACCTTTAGATGTAGATCTATGACATACATGATTTATGCAAGTTTGTGACCATTATCTCAACAAGTTCACACCTTTAGAATTGGATCTATGACATATGTTATTTTATGCAAGTTATAACTTTGGCCTATGCAAGTTTAGATGTAGAACATCATTCACACATGCAAGTTCACCCCTTATGTTTAGATCTAGTTTTAATCATATGTATGTTGTGATGTTTTCTCTTTATTCCATGAGTTAGACAATTCGAGTCTAACGTATATTTTACGTTAAACGAATGAACGTACAACGTGGGGTAAGGGGATAATATTAAAAGATTTAATATTGAGAATTGGCATAAATGCCTTAAATGGCATAAAATTAATTTGTAATGAAAATTGGTATGATTTTACATACCATAAATAGATGGACATAATTCAGTCAATTATGGCCATAGTTAAGTTTGGAATTAACTGATAATTTGAATTGGGAAATTAATTCAAAATGGGGGATGATTAACTAGAAGTAATTAATTGTCTAAGACACGAGGTTAGGCTCTTTTGTGGTGTAAGACTGCCCAGTCCCGCCCGGCAAATCCAGTTGCCACAAATGCCAGTCTAATGTGAGAGGTCATAGGCATAAATTAAATGCGTAACAATTGTAAAGACACGAGGTTAGACTCGTTTGTGGTGTAAGACTGACCGGACCCGCCCGGCAAATCCAGCTTCCACAAATGCCAGTCTAATGTGCGAGGTATTTATGAGGTTACGGTCTTAATGAATTAAGAAACCCTTAACCAGATAAACATTTAGTGGGACATGAGGGGGTTAAGTGGGTGCCTTGGGTGGCATGTGGAATCTAGTGGGTGCCTTGGGTGGCATTGGAAATACGATTAGAAACACTTAAACCAAAATTTGAAACATGTAAGTGAACATGAATAAGAAGAGGGTTAAGTGGGATGTACTAGAGGGGACCAAGCTTAGGTGGATAGCTTGTGTTAAGTAATGGGGACCCGTTTCGACCAGTAACCCATACGTATCTTTGTAAGCTCGACCAAGTCGAGGACGGGACATGCATACTGGGCTTGATTGTAAGAGGCCAAACCGGGTTAGCGGTGGCAATGCAAGTCCAATGGGTTCATATGCGTGTGTGGACCCGGGCTGGTAGGTAAGACGTTGTTTCATCGTGTAGCAATAAGCCGTGCATTCTTGGAGGTATCGGGTTGCCACTTTGGGGAGTGATACACCCCACTGTGGGACCAGCACGGGTATCTACGAGTTAGGGAGCCGATCGAATGGGGGTAGTGGGTAAACCTAGTGGAGATAGGGGCAGGCGGCACCTATGAAGGCAACTAGGGGTGCACGAAGCTATCATTATCATTATTAAGTTCTGTAGGCGGGATCAAACTTAGGGTGACTAGCGGCAGTGAAGTATAGTAGTGGTGGTGCTGTAATGGCCCGAATTTCCGTACCCTTTGAGTCGACTAATAACACCACACGTCAAACCCAAATTGCAAAGAAATACGAATCATTATTAGAAAGAAGTTAGAGGATGAGAAATAGAAAGAAAGAAATATTAGAATAGAAGAAAACGAAGATCACAAACTCACAGCGGAACGAATAAAATATATTAAATAACATAACTTTTGAAATACAAATCAGTAACTGTATATACATACCATCATTAGAGCACAACAGCTATTCCTGGAACAGTTATAAACTCCTGTTTCCAGATATAACTTAATTCACAGCGGAAAATATGATAGTCTATTGCTAATGGGTGAAGCCTCCTGCTTCCATCTTCTTCATGTGAATCTGTAAAATCCCAACTACTTGACTGCCCGTACAAATTTGGGCACCCAAGAGTTTAGGGAAAACAAAACAAAATAAACTCTGGGTCAGTCATGGGACTGGTGTGAGTAAACTCCAACCATTTGTTTAACTTTTAAAAAAATCCTTTCGAAATAAAAGATAATCGTAAGACCGATCCACACATAAACACAGATGGTTTTTACCTTACGCTAACCAAAACATTTTGATATCAAAATCTGGTGATATTATAATAGTGTCTAAATCAAATAAATATAATCTAGTGGAACGCTTGCATCTCACGCTCCATATATAATATAAAATCAAAAAAACCCGCAGGGCGCTTATTGGAGATTGGATTTCCAACATGACAAGGTATGGGACCACCGACCGATAGTGTATCTCTAGAGAACAAATACACTGGGTTCAACAAGAACATCTTGCAACCCGGCCTCACATTACCGACCAATCATTTCGCTTGAGTGTATCGAATGTATATCACCAACGGTTGGGATCAGCAACCGTTTCCCGAAAGGGACATCATCGATAGATTAAAGACAAAATTTAATTTCTCTAGATAGATGATTATACGTCCTAATGGGAGCGACCCACTTAGCCATGCTGCCTGCCCGATTTTTGTCAATTCCCGGTTGTGAGGCTTGAGGTTTTAATTATCTTCCAGAATATCTGGCCACCATTCACATTGTATGCCACATCGTCATACCCGCCAAATCACAAATTGATTTCCCCAAAAATATCACGGGTATAAAGCTAAGAGAAACGAGTTCCTCTGCCACCAACGTGAGTACCTTTGAAGAGATCAACTTACGCGATCCGTTAGATATACTCTGTCAGACATTCGTCCATTCACGTTGTCCTGGGACTGGACAAACCGAAGGCACTATCCCGTAAACAGGATAGCCCTTGCATAACTCCGTACTCAATTTATTTTCATCATATTTGGACGCAACGCTAACGCCCATACAAAGTGGTTTCCAGATAATGAATCGAATCCCGGTCTCTCCGTATTGACGACGGAAAAATGGTCAAAAACTTCGATAGTCGGTGATTTCACTATCAAAGAAAAATAATTGTGCAACCAACGATCTTTTTTCCAGGTAGGAATTCGATCGATCAATCATCAATCAATATTGGGCCTCTTTAAATCAATTCCTTATTATCATTTACAATTGTCATTTCCCATCTTTCGTATTCTTTTGAAGCTCGATTCTTTGAAAAACATTTTCAATATTATAATTCCTTTATTCGAGAAAATATCACTTAATCCAGTTCGAAAACATTTCTAAACATTCACGAATTCTTATTTTCTATATTCAGAAAATATACATTATTAATATCGGAAAATATTTCCGAATTCCATTTCTTAATTCCTCGTTGACCAATTCATTTCATTTTAACAACAGCGCTACAATCGCTGTTTCCAAATATTTAATTAATAAAACATTTCTTTTAACAACAGCGTTATAATCGCTGTGTAATATTATAAAAAATTTATTATAACAATAGCATTAAGATCGTTGTTTAGATTTACAAACATTTATTATAACGACAGCATTAAAATCGATGTTTATATTTACAAACATTTACTACAGCAGCATTATAATCGTTGTTTCTCCAAACCAATTCATTTATAACCATTTCAATTTACAAAACATTATCACAATTATTCTATATTCCAAATTTTGGAATAAAACCTATCGTTTTCTTCTGAACGATTACCACTTCCCTTTTTCACTCCAATTCTAATTTGTATTCATATTTCAAATCTAAACTTCCTTTAGAGGTATTTCGTTTGCAAAATATTTCCCTTAAACCATTATTCACTTTAATCGTAAATATATTCCTTTTATATATAATCAAATCAGTTTGATTTTCATACTTAAAAATAATATCTTAAACCCAAATTCTATTTATAACCTCAATCCAGAGTTTTCATACAAATCTCATTCTTATTCCCATCATTTAAATTTTCATTTATAATTCTATTTTTAATTTGCTAAGTTCAAATCATATTTCAAATATTGGTTTCAAATCCCAATTTCCACTTCGCTAAATAAATTCAAATTTGAATTCATATTTCAATTTATATTTCAATTTATCCAATGATAACTCATTACTAAATTTATATACTCGTTTAAAATCAACTTCTTGTTTTAATAAAACAAGTTTCTACCTTTTAACTATATTCGAAATAACACTTCAATTTTGTGGAAAAATATAATTTCTTTTTAAATCTCAAATTTCATTTTCTATTCGAGAATATTTTTACAGTATTTAAATGCTAAAATTCTAGGGCCAGGGTAGCTTAAACACAACATAGTCAATCACTGACTATATATATCACACCCCACATCCAAATCAAAGAAAAATAGTAATATAAATATTGAGGAACCTTGTTGGGTCCCTCCAACCTGTTTCCCTGCATCCACAGATGTTAAACAATATTAATTTCACAAAAATATGAATATCATGGTGAAAAGAATTATTAAACGATCAATGATATAACTATATCAACCAATTCTATCAATTTATCAACCATTCAGCCAAATAACCATCACATAATATAAAATTATTTAAAACTTGTTTATATAAAAATATAAACGAAGCAGAGTTAGTGAGTTTACTCACCTCATTTTGCAGTTGACGGTTCTGCTTTCATTTTTTTTACAATAAAACATATGTTCGATTTTATCATGAAATTCCAATAACTCTGTCCCTCTGCTACATTAGTGCCACAACGTAGATCTAGTTGTTACGATTCCAAAGTGACCACTTTCATCCGATCCTCTTACCGTATGTAGAAGCTGTTTGTCCTACAAGTTCGTATATATTTTAAAGATCATTAACTAAAATAATTAATAAATCATTTAACCTTAATTATGGTTCCCTAGATCCACCTGTTTATGCACTAATACGTCTCCTTCCACCTGAAATATTCCAAACCGCATACACCATATATATATATATATATATATATATATGATGCCATTAATATAACTTACTTCTCCAATATATTTTTTCTCCACTTCATCATCTTAACAACTATTAACACCAATGCAGTCTCCTTCCAACACCCCTTGGTCATCACTACTTCTCTCTATCCGTCTGAACAATCTCATCCACTGATTTCGGTGTTATAATTACACCGGTTCATATATATATATATATATATATATATATATATATATATTATATTCTTATTTCCAATATGAACAGTGAACTGCTTCATTCAGCTCAAACCCCATGCTACACGAACTTCACCAACCATCAGGCTGCAGTTCGACTTCTTCCCACTTCCCTGTCCAGTACACCACTCATTTATAACCAATCAAAACTCCCCTTCGTTAACTAGAATTATAAGATGCTTTCTTCCCATAAATATATATATTCACAAATCAGTTCCTACCCAACGCACACTGACCCCCCTTTCTAAAACAATTCCTTCTAGTTAAAACACATAAACCCTTTCCCATTGTAAACACATACTGCATACTCTCCTCATAACCGAGCATTTCAAAACCAGTACTTCCTCTTCAAACTACTCATCAAGGACAAACATCATCGTTCATCCTCCCTTCAGCCACTTATTTCTTTTCACTTTTTGAACCCTTCATCAAGGCAACAATTAAAATTTCTCCCCTTTGGCAACGTACAGTACAAACCGAACCAATTCTAGAAAACCCAAAAAAAAACTGCTGTATAACCTCTCCTTTTACTCTTCACCAACCCACGGAACTTCAAACCAGTCTCAGCACCAACTTCTCCTTCGCGAGTACTGCCTGATCACCACCAAAGGACGCCCCACAATCCACCTTCCAACGCTCCCAGTCCGACCCCTTAACTCGTTCAGTGATGTTCCCAAACCAAAACCCTTTGCTCACTGCTCTAAGATCCATCGTGACGACAGTAGTTCGCATCAGCAACAAGAACCTGTGGTTGAAGCTGAAATCATACAAGGCCTGGTAGAATTGAAGCCGATCGATTTGGATAGTGAATTGGGAACTAGGTTTTTCGGGTAGTGAATGAAAGTGCAGAAGTTAGTTTATAAGGAAAAGTGATGATTTTACTTTTCTGAAGGAATACTCTCTATCGCTTGGAACTGTTTTTGCTTCCGGAACTAAGTGAAGATACATTGTATTTAAAGAAGAAAAACCTTGGGTTACATGGCTATATAACTTGGGACACACGGTATAGAATAGGGTAGGTTTACTGTAACTGGTTTAAATTCTTATCAGAGGCGTAAGTGTTGAAGGATCAAACTGGCATGTGCCTTATTTAATTCTTCTTAGTACGAGAGCAGCTGTAAACTTCAAACTGGCCATGTGCCTAGATTTCACAGTACGAGATATGATTTGTTTGAATGGAAATGAACAAAGGGATTTAAGGTGTTTGGATGTTTGCAAAGTGTCAGCTGACACGTCTATTCTTTATATATGTTTGTTTGATGCAAAGCCGACATTGGTGGCTACCTGCTGCTTCTTTTCCCTCGGATATGCTAAATATCTTACGAGTGCACAAGATTTTGTATGATACGACTTATCCTTTCCACTCCTTGGTTTTTGGTTTGATAGGAACATGACAACTAAAGTAATTAAATTAAAGGTAAGGCTTCTCTGTTAAGGTAGCGAAAGTTTTGATTTTAAGGCAATGTACCATGTCCTAAACACGTACAAGATTTTGCTTAGGGTTTTGCAGAGATTTTGGTGTATTGAAAATAACGTTTTAGACCTTTTCTTATATTCCTTTATTCAAAGATTGAAAGGACTATAGCATTATTATTTAGTCGAAGCGACTATTACTCATTAAAAACAACGTTATGGTTGTAGAAGATGCCAAATGAGCACACATTCCAAAGTTGAACAGGATACAGTCTAGGATTCTTGATCACCATAGCTTGCGTGTACATTAGAGCCAGTACTAAAATATTAAAAGCTTGCATCTATTGATGCTTGAGTAGGTATTCATTCATTCAATTTATTTTTCTACTATTTACATAAATTAATCATTCAAAATTAATAAATAAAATTATTTAAATTTCGAAATCAACCTTTGAAATAATTAAATTAATTAATTATTCTGTCATTGAAAACCAGGGACAAGACAAGCTGAAGGCACTATCCCGGTAAATAGGATAGCCCTTGCATAACTCCGTACTCAATTTATTTTCATCATATTTGGTTGCAACGCTAACGCACATAAAAAGTGGTTTCCAGATAATGAATCTGATCCCGATCTCTCCGTATTGACGACGGAAAAATGGTCAAAAACTTCGATAGTCGGTGATTTAACTATCAAAGAAAAATAATTGTGCAACCAACAATCTTTTTTCTAGGTAGGAATTCGATCGATCAATCATCAATCAATATTGGGACCCTTTAAATCAATTCCTTATTATCATTTACAATTCTCATTTCCCATCTTTCGTATTCTTTTGAAGCTCGATTCTTTGAAAACCATTTTCAATATTATAATTCCTTTATTCAAGAAAATATCACTTATTCTAGTTAGAAAACATTTCTAAACATTCACGAATCCTTATTTTCTATATTCAGAAAATATACATTATTAATATTGGAAAATATTTCCGAATTCCCTTTCTTAATTCCTCTTTGACCAATTCATTCCATTTTAACAATAGCGCTACAATCGCTGTTTCTAAATATTTGATTAATAAAACATTTGTTTTAACAACAGCGTTATAATCGCTGTGTAATATTATAGAACATTTATTATAACAATAGCATTAAGATTGCTGTTTAGATTTACAAACATTTATTATAACGGCAGCGTTAAAATCGCTTTTTAGATTTACAAACATTTACTATAGCAGCATTACAATCGCTATTTCTCCAAACCAATTCCTTTATAACCATTTCAATTTACAAAATGTTATCACAATTATTCTATATTCCAAATTTTGGAATAAAACCTATCGTTTTCTTCTGAATGATTACCACTTCCCTTTTTCACTCCAATTCTAATTTGTATTCATATTTCAAATCTAAACTTCCTTTAAAGGTATTTCGTTTGGAAAATATTTCCCTTAAACTATTATTCACTTTAATCGTAAATATATTCCTTTTATATATAATCAAATCAGTTTTATTTTCATACTTAAAAATAATATCTTAAACCCAAATTCTATTTATAACCTCTATTCAGAGTTTTCATACAAATCTCATTCTTATTCCAATCATTTAAATTTTCGTTTATAATTCCCTTTATAATTTGCTAAGTTCAAATCTTATTTCAAATATTGGTTTCAAATCCCAATTTCCACTTCGCTATATAAATTCAAATTTGAATTTATATTTCAATTTATATTTTAATTTATCCAACGATAACTAATTACTAAATTTATATACTCATTTAATATCAACTTCTTATTTTAGTTAAACAAGTTTCTATCTTTTAACTATATTCGAAATAACACTTCAATTTTTTGGAAAAATATATTTTCTTTTTATATCTCAAATTTCATTTTCTATTCGAGAATATTTTTACGGTATTAAATGCTAAAATTCTAGGGCCAAGATAGCTCAAACACAACAAAGTCAATCACTGACAATATATATCACACCCCACATCAAAATCAAGGAAAAGCAGTAATATAAATATAGAGGAACCCAGTTGGGTCTCTCCAACCTGTTTCCCTACATCCACAGATGTTAACCAATATTAATTTCACATAAATATGAATATCATGGTGAACAGAATTATTAAACGATCAATGATATAACTATATCAACCAATTCAACCAATTTATCAACCATTCAGCCACACAACCTTCACACAGTATAAAATTATTTAAAACTCGTTTATATAAAAATATAAATGAAGTAGAGTTAGTGAGTTTACTCACCGCGTTTTGCAGTTGACGGTTCTGCTTTCATTTTGTTTACAATCAAACATATGTTCGATTTTATCATGAAATTCCAATAACTCTGTCCCTTTGCCACATTAGTGCCACAACGTAGATGTAGTTGTTACGATTCCAAAATGACCACTTTCATCCGATCCTCTTACCGTATGTAGAAGCTATTTGTCCTAGAAGTTAGAATATATTTTTAAAGATCATTAACTAAAATAATTAATAAATCATTTAACCTTACTTATGGTTTCCTAGATTCACCTGTTTATGCACTAATTCATCTCCTTCCACCTAAAATATTCCAAGCTGCATACACCATATATATATATATATATATATATATATATATATGATGCCATTAACAGAACTTGCTTCTCCAATATTTTTTTCTCCACTTCATCATCTTAACAACTATTAACACCACTACAGTCTCCTTCCAACACACCTTGGTCATCACTAATTCTCTCCATCCGTCTGAACAATCTCATCCACTGATTTCGGTATTATAATTACATCAGTTGATATATATATATATATATATATATATATATATATATATATATTTCTTATTTCCCATATGAACAGTGAACTGCTTCATTCAACTCAAACCCCATGCTGCACGAACTTTACCAACCATCAAGCTGTAGTTCGACTTCTTCCCACTTCCCTGTCCAGTACACCACTCATCTATAACCGATCAAAACTCCCCTTCGTTAACTAGAATTATAAGATGCTTTCTTCCCATAAATATATATATATATATATATATATATATATATATATATATATTCACACATCAGTTCCTTCCCAATGCACACTGACCCCCCTTTGTAAAAAAAATCCTTCTAGTTAAAAAACAGAATCCCTTTCCCACTGTAAACACATACTGCAAACTCTCCTTATAACCGAGCATTTCAAAACCAGTACTTCCTCTTCAAACTACTCATCAACGGACAAACATCATCGTTCATCCTCCCTTTAGCCACTTATTTCCTTTCTCTTTTTGAACCCTTCATCAAGGCTACAGTTAAAATTTCTCCCCTTTGGCAACGTACTGTATAAACCGACCCAATTCTAGAAAACCCAAAAAAACTGTTGTACGTCCTCTCCTTCTACTCTTCACCAACCCAAGAAACTTCAAACCAGTCTCAGCACCAACATCTCCTTCGCGAGTACTGCCTGATCACCACCGAAAGACGCCCCCACAATCCACCTTCCAACGCTCCCAGTCTAACCCCTTAACCCGTTCAGCGATGTTCCCAAAACGAAACCCTTTGCTCATTGCTCTAAGATCCATCGTGACGATAGTAGTTCGCATCAGCAACAAGAACCTGAGGTTAAAGCTAAAATCATACGAGGCATGGTAGAATTGAAGCCGATCGATTTGGATAGTGAATTGGGAACTAAGTATTTCGGGTAGTGAATGAAAGTGCGGAAGTTAATTTATAAGGAAAATTGATGATTTTACTTTTTCGAAGGAATACTCTCTGTCGCTTTGAACTGTTTTTGCGTCCGGAACTAAGTGAAGATACATTGTATTTAAAGAAGAAAAACCTTGGGGTGCACGGCTGTATAACTTGGGATGCACGGTATAGAATAGGGTAGATTTACTGTAACTGATTTAAATTCTTATCAGAGGCGTAAGTGGTGAAGGATCAAACTGGCATGTGCCTTCTTTAATTCTTCTTAGTACGAGAGCAGCTGTAAACTTCAAACTGGCCATGTGCCTAGATTTCACAGTACGAGATAAGATTTGTTTGAATGGAAATGAACGAAGGGATTTAAGGTGTTTGGATGTTCGCACAGTGTCAGCTGACACGACTATTCTTTCTATATGTTTGTTTGATGCAAAGCCAACATTGGTGGCTACCTGCTGCTGCTTTTCCCTCAGATATGCTAAATATCTTGCGAGTGCACAAGATTTTGTACGATATGAATTATCCTTTCCACTCCTTGGTTTTTGGTTTATAGGAACATAGACAACTAAAGTAATTAAATTAAAGGTAAGGCTTCACTGTTATGGTAGCAAAAGTTTTGATTTTCAAGCAATGTACCATGTCGTAAATACGTACAAGATTTTGCTTAGGGTTTTGCAGAGATTTTGGTGTATTGAAAATAACATTGTAGATCTTTTCTTATATTCCTTTATTCAAAGATTGAAAGGACTTTAGCATTATTATTTATTCGAAGCGACTATTACTCATTAAAAACAACGTTATGGTTGTAGAAGATGCTAAATGAGCACACATCCCAAAGTTGAACAGGACACAGTCTAGGATTCTCGATCACCGTAGCTTGCGTGTACATTAGAGCCAGTACTAAAATATTAAAAACTTGCATCGATTGATGCTTGAGTAGGTATTCATTCATTCAATTTATGTTTCAACTATTTACATAAATTAATCATTAAAAATTTATAAATAAAATTATTTAAATTTCGAAATCAACCTTTGAAATAATTAAATTAATTAATTATTTTGTCATTAAAAATATGGGTCGTTACAGGTGCAGTATAGTAATTATCTTATAGTAGGTTAGGTGCGCTTTAACGATATCGTTATTCATCTTGTTTCCTTGTTTACTCTACCATACCCAATTGTTCACAATCATTTCCTTATTTTCCAACTTATGCCTTAGCCTAATTATTTTGGTAATTATATTGTTAAAGTTATCGCAGTCGCTAGACTTAATGTCTGACCCCCTTTATTTCCTCCTCTTTTCTTCCTTCCCTTCCCCCCTCCCCCGCCCACCTAGGTGCTCAGGTTGGAACTAGCACCAGTGGAGCTTGATTTTGGACAGCTGTATTTCTTGCTTTTAGAAGATTTCTTAGATCGCTAAAGTAAAGTTCAGCCTCTCTTATTTATGGCTATTTTGTATTGGGGATTATGTCTTTCAATTTATGTACCTTGATTTAGTCAAGATGGATATTATGTACTTTGACGTTGGTTTTTGATGATGTAATCAAACCTATGTGTTTATCCGCTGTAATGAATAAAATTTTAAAGTTTTAGTACTGTTTATATATGTCTTGTTGTTAAGTTTCTATTCTATACTCAATTAAAACGCTCCACAGAAGTTAATGCATTCCCTTTGTGAGTGACATTAATGGACGTGGGGTGTTACAAGCGTTCTGCTAGATTGTTAATTACTTGTGATTAGACATTATTATAATATCAGAGAAGTATTAATTTCCAAAACTGTTTTGGGTTATCGTAAGGTAAAAATCGTCCATGTTTATGTGTGGATCGGTCTTACGATTATCTTTTCTTTTTGAAAAGGAGTTTGAAAAGTTAAACCAAATGATTTGAGTTTACTCACACCAGTCCCATGACTGACCCAGAGTTTATTTTGTTTTGTTTTTCCCTAAAATATTGGGTGCCCAAATTTGTATGGGCAGTCAAGTAGTTCAGGTCTTTACAGATATACTTGGAGGAGCTTTAAGCAGGAGGCTTCAGGATTATATAGCTATTGTTATTTCAGCTGTGTATAAGTGTTGTACTCTGATAATGTTATTGTATACTTTTTTATTTCAAAGCTATGTTATATATTATTCATTCCGCTGCGAGATTCGTATTACTCTGATTCTGTTCTGTGGTGATCTTCTTCTTCTTCTATTCTAATTTTCCATCTTATCTATTCTCACCCTCTAACTTCTTTCTATTAATGATTAGTTATTTCCGATGTCTGAGTAGTCAACATGGTGTTTTTGTGTTGATTTTCGAAGTCGAAAATCCCAGTTCGTTACATTTTGTGAGACTTCTAAATTCAATTGGAATGGAAATGAGTTGTATAAATTATATGAGCGAAGTACAAATTATATACGTGTTGTATACCTCATGTATGGGCGTTGTATAAGTTATATGAGCGATGTATAAATTATACATGCGTTGTATAAATCATATATGCATTGAAAAGGAGTTGAAATGGAAATAAAATATATTTTTATACATATATATATATATATATATACTCCCCTCGTCTACAAACCATGGATTGTATGAATTGATTGTGATTGGCGTGAAATTTTGTTGATATTGCGAATGGTTGATTATGGTTGTTTGTGGTTGAAAAAAATTGGATTAGTTAGTGGAAAAATTTATTATGATATGAAAAATGATCGAAATGTCTAGATTATTGAAATAATACCCTTAGGGAATGCCGCGAGGCCTAAGGTAGTGCGAGGAGCCGTACTCGGGACAGTGCCGGTTTTAAACCCCTACCATTATGCTGCCGAAATTTTCTGAAATATTCTTGTGTTAGAATTATATTCATATGTTGAAATATATTCATGCATTGATAATTTATTCATGATTGAAGTAAATTGCTTAGATAATAAAATTCACATTTTTATTGTGCATACGAAGTTTATAAAATATTCATGTTTGAAATGAATTGGTTAAATAATAAAAATCACATTTTTAATGTATGGTTGACTCACTGAAAATACCCATGTGTTGGATAAATGGATTGAATGATAAAATTAACATTTTTATCATGTATATTAAGTTCTAAAAATATTCATATGTTGAATAGATGGATTGAACAATAAAATTAACATTTTTATTGTGAATATGAAGTGCTAAAAACATTCATGTGTTGAATAAAATATTGGAACGATAAAAATATCATTTTTATCATGTATACGACTCACTAAAAATACACATGTGTTGAAACAAATGTTTGTTTGTTATAAATATTATTTTTAACATGTTTATGAGCTAAATAAAATAGTCATGAGTTGAAATATATATTTTTTGCCAAAAATATCATTTTTATACAATGTATGTAGTGTCAAAAATAACCACGTATTGAAATAAATAATAGTCCATGAAAAATATTTTTTTTAACATGTAGTGTTAAAATGAACCTTGTGTCGAAATAAACATTGATAAGCTAGAAATATTATTTTTAGCTTAGTTGTGCATATATATACATATGATAACAGGAAAATGGATTAGCTGTTGAGTAAAGAATTTATTTATGTGCCCGACAAATAGGTACGTTTTTATGAGCCTAAGGTTGGTCGCTTGGCAATTTTATTTTCTTTAAATGATTTATGAGCCTAAGGCTGGCCGCTTGGCAGTTTTATTTTCTTTAGATGATTTATGAGCCTAAGGCTGGCCGTTTGGCATTCACTTTTCTTTTGGATTGATGAGGGCCCTGCGAGGCGAGTTGCAATTTTTAAAACCCCTCTCCGTACAAAGGAGACTATGGAAAAAAAATTCGAATTTTAAAGGCGTTAGCGAAATATTTGAAGTGAAAAAAAAAACGATTTAGAAATCGTCAAATAAATTATATATATATATAAATTAAAATAAAACGAATCGCGCAGCTGTAGTTCGCATTTTGGAGATTTTAAACGATTATACCGAGAAATCCGTCCATCGGATTTCCCCGAAACTGAAACTATTGGGTTCGCTTTGGAAAAATCCTTCCAACGTTATAAAATTTGTTAGGATCCAACGGTTGGATTGTATGAAATGTTTAATTCATATTTGAATAAAAATAGCGCCAGAATGAATTATATATATATAAATATAAATTAGAATTAAACGAATCGCGCGCGGTAGTTCGCGTTTTGGAATCGTAATTTTAAACGATTATACGCAGAGATCCGACCGTCGGATTTCCCCAAAACTGGAACCGTTGGGTTCACTTTGGAAAGATATTTCCAACGATATAAATCTTGTTAAGATCCGACGGTTAGATTTTCAGATATGTGTAAATCAAATCTGAAGAAAAACAGCGCTAGTGCCACGGTATGACCTGAAGCGTCGTTTAATTAAAATGGGTCGTTTTTGTATAAAAAAAATGGCAATATATCGTTATAAAATATTATAAGGGATATGGAATGGAAATAAACCGATTTTACTTTGTTTGTTTGATATTTTGATGGTTGAATGTGTTTGACGTGAAAATTGTATTAAAGAACTGAAATGTGGATGTCTAATAATTTAAACATGGAAAGAATGGATTTGAATTCTAAATATACATGAATTATTAGAAAAGGCCGAGTTAATTCTCATTTCAAATAATTGATCGATGAACAAAAGTCGAAGATATGAAGACGGTGCAAGACCAGTGATCTTCACATCGTGTTGATTTCTATTGATGCCTTAGACATGGGTAGCTCCCTTGACGAGGTTACAATGGTAGTGGTATGGACGTACTTGTTAATCATCCAGATGTGCGAGGGCCTCTCTTCCGTATTAGACATATGGAATGAGGTATAAGGTGCCTCCGGTTTCGTTCAGACCCAGAACGAACTTGTAAATGGATGTGTGTCTGACATTGGATTTTATTCTGTGTGGATTGATCTTTATTAAATATATATGTGTGTGTGTTTGGCGGTGGAGAATTTATTCTCTTGCTTAACGCCCTTCTCTGAGACGTACGAGATCAGAGGATATATCGATAGACATCACTCACATGGCGTGAATTGCCTGTGTGGCATGTGGAGATGCATATGATCAAGGCTTCTGTTGAAAAGCAAAGTCTTGTGGTTGATGATTAAAGCATGGCCTTGAAGGGCATAGCTTTGTGTATAGAGTTAATTCGCGAGCCTCACACCTCGGTATGAGTTAAAAAACGGGATAAGACACCCTAGGAGGACATGACGTTTCTTTCTAGCTATGGGTGGTATCGGCATTTGCAAGCCCTGACATTTATATTATTTTTACATGTGTGCTTGTTGGAATGCGAGGTGCCTCGGTTATATCGGTCTCTACGGGGCCGATGGATAGGTCCAATACGACAAGGAAACGTGTTCAGGAATTGCCAATCCACTAACATAAGTGTGCACCAGCCTTGGAGGATCCATGGGTTCTCTGCGGGGAATCCTGAGTCATTTGCTAGAGTGTCTCGAAGCCAGCGAGGACTACATCCCTTGCCTCGACTCATGATGGAATCCAAATTTCCTATACGAAATTACGGATTTGATTGTAAACCTATATATGGCGACATGATATATGGTACCCATGCCGTCTATGAATGATATTATGATTGAAATTGCTTTTGAAACATATATGCACTAGTAATAATATCAAATGATTTTTCTTTACACGTAGTAAGCATATTTTGGCCATTATAAGGTAAAACTCTATCCTCCGGCGTGCGTCGCATTGTGTGATGGGACATAAGTCTTATAATGGCTTTATTTTTCTAAAAAGCATCGCATTGTATTAATAATATACTTTATTTCATGCACTGGCATCACTGGAGTAAACTCGTCCCGCCAAAGCGGCGTGGTCCTATGATTTGCCTTATTATTGTTGTTTAATCAGTTAAGTAGATTTCTCATACCAGTCCCGTGACTGACTCGTAGTTTGTTTCACTTTGCAAACTCAGGTGCCCTTATTTCTACATGGGCAGCCTAGTGACATGTTACAGAGGTATTTTGGCTTTGCACTATAGCATGGAGTGCACTTTTGGCTTATGGTGAGGACTTGCTTTATTTGTATTTTGGCTATTGACATTACCGCCAGTATTATCATATGTATATGTACTGCTGATCGCGATGTAGACTGAATTATCTCTATTATGTATTATCTGATGTATATGTTCCAGTGATCTTGATGTAGACTGATCATTTCCTTTATGCACTAAGTTGTATCCTATGACTGCGCTACTCTGATGTTTATTACATTTTATGATTCCGTTGTCATATTGATGTAAATTATTCTATTCCATGCTTATGCTATTATTTGTACTCCGCTAATGTTGATTAATGTGTTAGATTCCAATGATTATCCTTACTTCCGTGACACGGGGGTTTTGGGATCGTCACTGCTGGTATCAGAGCTTTGGTTAATCTTAGTTCTGAAATTAAACACATTAAACACCTCGTCAAAATAGTATCAGTAGGGTTATAAGGCGAGTAGCTCATTAGAGATAGGATTTGTAATGTCCTAAAATGAGCACAGCAGAATAGCAAAATAGCTTGATCCGTACATCATTTTCTTTCCATATATTCTTATGCTTTTACCATATCTTAAAATTATCATTTCTGTGGGCTTGAATCTTTTCTTGCTTGTACAGAACCGACTTAGATGGCTACCAGAGCTAGAGCAGCTAGAGGCCGAGGAGGACGAGGCCAAGGACGGGGGGAGATTCCCGTTGTTAAGGAGCCCTTGATTCAGCAACCATATGATCTACACCAAGTGACAAAGAAATGCAAAAATCTTAGAGGCAAGACATTCTCTGGCAGTAGTACTATAATTGAGGCCCTAGCTTGGTTAAAGACATGCGAGAAAATCTTCGCTGGCTTGGGACTTGAGGACCATTGTAAGAGATTTATGGATGCTTGGTTATTGCAAGCCGAGGCACAACTATGGTGGGAAGCCATCATCATAGATGAGTTAGAGATAGAGATGTCATGGGATGAATTCAAAGGGTTGTTCAAAGAGGAGTTCATTCCTGAGCTAAAGATGGAACGCCTACACGACGAGTATTCCAATCTCCAACAAGGAGATCACACCATTCAAGAATATCTCAACAAGTTCACTAAGTTGTCCCGTTATGCACCCGAGCTTGTTCAGAATGCTAATGAGAAGAATAAGAGATTTATTCATGGACTTTAGCATAGGTACCAGAGTAGAACAATGGGGGTACATTAAGCTTCCATTCGCCGAGATGGTGGAAAGGGCATGCAACTATAAGAGCTTGGATAAGAGGAACTTTGATGAAGACCGTGCAAAGAACCAAGCAAGCAACAAGCGCAAGTCTTCAAGGAAGCAGCCCAAATCAAGCAACCCAGTAGCAACTGAAAATCCTCAAGCAACTAGGAAATCAAAGGTTAAGTGCTACAATTGCGATCAGTATGGACATTACTCAAATGTATGCACCGCTCCGAAACGGCAGAAGACAAGTCAGTCTGGTCCTAGCCAGAACTGCCCGGGTAACAGAGAGTGCTTCAGCTGTCATCATAAGGGGCACAACAAGACAAATTGTCCATTGCTGAAGAATTCCCTGGTAGCTCATGTATATGGCAGAGCAGATCCGCCAGCTTCTTCTCCGGGGCAGGTAAACCCGATGTTTTGGGAGGTACCTTACTATTAAAAATATTCCTGTTTTCATATTATTTGACACTGGTGCATCACAAAGTTTATTGCAAGTAACACCGTCAAAAAGTTAAATTTAAAACCAAAAAATCTTAAAGAGTCGATTAGAGTTCATAATCCGATAGGAGGATCTATTGTTCTCAGCTTATAATGTAAGGTGCCCATTTCATATTGTTTCTACTAGTTTCCTTTTGATTTGATCATTATGGATTTTCCTGAGTTTGACATTATTCTTGGACTGGATTGCCTAACAAAATATGAAGTCGAAGTAAAATGTGCCGAAAGAATAGTTAAAATTAAAACAAAGCTTGGACACATTGTCATACCATGCCACGGCTCAAATCCAGATAGAAAAGAATTTTGGTCTGCGTTGGAAGTTATTCCCACTTTATTAGAAAATATTCCCGTCGTTAAACATTATGCGGATGTGTTCAAAGAAGTTGAAAGTTTACCTCCGCAAAGAGAAATTGAATTCAGGATCGATCTAATTTCGAATGCCAGGCCAATAGTGCATCCCGTTAGAGAATGACGTTAAAGGAAAAAGAAGAATTGGGCGATCAAACTCGACAATTGCTATGGAAGGGTCTGATCAGACCTAACTTCTCTAATTGGGGTGCAGCTAAAATGTTTGTTCCTAAGTCATGGTACTCTCCGATTGTGTGTTGATTAATGAGACCTCAACAAGCAGACGCTAAAGAACAAATATCTGCTGCCGTAAATCGATGATTTGTTGGATCAGTTAAATGGAGCGCAAGTATTTTTCAGAATGGACCTAGCTACAGGCTTCCATCAACTGCGTGTTGCCAAAGAATGTGTTCCTTTGACAGCTTTCAGAGGTCCAGATATATTTTATGAGTGGTTAGTAATGTCGTTCGGCTTATGTAACGCTCCAGCTTACTTTGTCGATTTAATGAAGAGAGTATTCCGCGATGTCTTGAATAAATTTGTCCTGGTCTTCATTGATGACATCTTAATCTACTCCAAGTCAGAAAGTGAGCATGAAAAACATTTAGAATAAGTGTTGGGGATTCTGAGAAAGAATGCATTAAAAGCCAAATTTTCCAAATGTATATTCTGGCAAGATGAAGTGAAGTTCCTTGGTCATGTCGTACCAAAGAAAGGAATTTCTGTAGATCTAAGCAAAATTACAGCGATTCAAGATTGGAAGCAGCCTACTACACCCACACAAGTTCGAAGTTTTCTAGGATTGGCTAGTTATTATCAGAAATTCGTTAAGGATTTTTTGAAGATATCTGGTTCATTAACAAAGCTTACAAAGAAGCACGCAAGATTTGATTGCACCCCAGAATGTGAGGCAACTTTCCAAGAGCTGAAATTAAAATGGACAACTGCTCCATTGTTAACAATTATCGATGGCAATCAAGATTTGAAGGTCTATACAGATGCTACTATTGAAGGTCTTGGTGCGGTATTAATTCAAAGAGGCCAAGTAGTTGCTTATGCAAGCCGTCAGTTGAAGCCGCATGAGAAGAAGTATGCAACTCATGATATTGAGTTGTTAGCCATCGTGTTTGCTTTGAAGATATGGAGGCACTATCTTTTGGGTGAGAAATTTGAATTATATACAGATCATCAGTCCTTGAAGTATTTGTTCACCCAGAAAGACTTGAACTTGAGATAGCAGCGTTGGCTAGAATTTCTTGCAGCGTACGATTTAGATATTCTGTTTACGCGGGTGAAAGCCAATGTGGTAGCAGATGCACTTAGCAGAAAAACCGCAATCATCGCCAATCTTATAATTACGCCTTCATTGATTGACAAAATCTGTTTTCTTCAGAAAAACAATAATTTTATTAAGGAGATGATCAAAAGAATTCAGAAAGGTGAATTCTCCAATTTCCAAGTGGATAGCAAGGGAGTTCTTAGATTAAAAGGAATAATACGTGTTTCCGACATCCCTGAGCTCAAAAAGGAAGTACTTGATGAATGCAATAAGTCCAAGCTTTGTATTCATCCTGGAGTAAGTAAGATGTACAATGATCTCAAACGCACATTCTGTGGAAGGCAATGAAAAGAGACATTTCGTTATAAGTTAGCAGGTGTTCTACTTGCCAGCAAGTCAAAAGCGTTCAATAGAAACTTGCCAGATTGTTGCAACCATTGGAAATTCCAAATTGGAATTGGGAGCAAATTTCCATGGACTTCATAGATGGTTTGCCCCGAACCAAGAAAGGAAATGAAAGTATCTGGGTGATCGTAGATCATTTCACAAAGATCGCCCATTTCATACCTGTTAGATCCAACAGAACCACTTAAAGTCTAGCACAGATTTATTTCAAAGAAATTGTTAAATTGCGTGGAGTCCCCATCAGCATAGTTAGTGATTGGGACCCAATTTTTGCTAGTAAATTCTGGGAGGCATTCCAAGCAGAATTGAGAACAAAACTGAAACTTAGCATCGTTTATCACCCTCAAACAGACGGCCAAACGGAGAGGGTAAACCGTATACTAGAAGATTTATTGCGGGCTTGCATTATTGACTTTGGCGGATCATGGGAAGATCACCTTCATTTGGCTGAGTTCTCATACAACAACAACTTTCAAGCGAGTTTGGGAATGTCACCATTTGAAGCGTTATACGGTAGGACGTGCAGATCTCCTGCATGATGGGTAGAATCTGACAACAGACTTGTATTGGGTCTCGATATGATCCATGAAGCTTCAGACAAAGTCTATTTCATTAAGAAACGATTGAAAACCACTCAAAGCCAACAGAAAAGTTATGTGGATTCGAGAAGAAGAGATTTAGCTTTTGTTGTTGGTGATTATGTGTACTTGAGAATTTCTCCGATGAGGGGAGTAGTAAGATTCGGTAAAACTGGGAAGTTGGCGCCTAGATTTATTAGTCCATTTCCTATACTTGAGAATTGTAACTCTTACTTATAGGTTGCAAGTACCTGACTGGTTGCCTAGAGAACATGATGTATTTCACGTGTCTCACCTTCGAAGGCATGTACATGATCCATATTCAATTGTAGAAGAAGCAACGCAACAGGACATGGAAATTACTCCAGAACTGGCTGTGAGAAGAGAGCCGATTAAGATCATTGGCAAAGAAATTAAAGAGTTGAGGAACAAGAAGGTTCATTTAGTTAAAGTGCAGTGGAGTGGAGATCCTAGAGACTGTACTTGGGAAATGATTAACATAGAAATGTGTTTAATTTATGATCTTATATTTTATCTTTTGTATATAAATAAATATTACTTGGGTATTGTTTTGTCACTTTTACAAATATTCCAACCCAGCCCGCATGCAACTAGAAAAGTAGAGAAGTGGAGATCAGATTGCTATATATTTACATTTTGAAGAATTGTACATGAAGATCTCACATCTAATTGCTGTTGGACAAAAAATGATTGATAAAAAGGCCATGCAGATCTCAAATTAAAGGAGGCTTGCAAGAGAAAAGGAGAAAAGGCCTAGAACTTGTTCCAAATGACAAAAGGCCTAGAACTTACTTGAAATAGCTAGGCCCATTTGTAATTAGGGTTAGGGTTTGGTTATCTCCTATAAATACCCTTGTAATATCATTGTAGCCACCATCCTATTTTTCTATCTTAACCTCCATTAATAAAAGTTCTTCTTCTTCTTCTTCTTTACTTTCTAGCATTTTCTTTTTTCTTAGCAATGGTGTTGTCTTCACAATTAGTTTTAGTAGAACATCAATTGTATTTAACATTTTTTTATTAGCGATTAGTCGTTTGGTTAGTTTCAACAAAAATCCTAATTTTACTTTTTTTGTTCTTCTTTTTCTGCAATTTTAATTTTTGCATTTTATTTGTGTTTTACATTTTATTTTCCAAGCAATTTGTGCTATCTATTTAATTAGATTTGATTAAGCTCAAGTTTTTTTTTTTTTGCTATTTTATCTATTATATTATATGAAAGCACAATCTTCCCTCAAAGTCCTTTCGGTTCCACTTTTATTTAAAAATACATGATGCTGCCACGTGTTAAAGATACAGATCCAACGATTCAACATGGAGTTAGGTTTGCTTATCAAACGTCGCGTTTTAGATTCCCACCTATTCGTATCTCTCTTCCTTCTCATTCCTTCTATCCTTTGTATTGACGTCCTTCATCTTCTCTGCTCCCTCTCCAAAGTTTCTTTGTTATACCAATACCAGGTTTCTTTGCTTCGATGGGGAAAGCTTAATCAATCTTTGCCTCGCCATCAGTGGTTTCCTCACTTTCCTCACCGCTTTTTCCAAAGAATGTTATGACCTCTTTCATATTGATTCTATGGAGCGACCAGGTGATTTTTTTATTCAATTGATTAGGCTGTTCTATCACTAAAAGGTCACAAACCTTAATATTTACTTCCCCCTCACGCTCATTTTAGCTACCCACGATTACTGCTTGAAGCCTTTGGTTTCTATGAATCTCACATCTAATTCTTAATTAGAAGAAATTTTGTTCTGTCAAGCTTTTGAAGCCCGACCTCATGTTCAGGTAATTTTTAACCTTTCCTTCCTTATGTCGATTCAAAATTTTATCTCATAGAAAAATATTTGTTTTCTTTTTACTATAGAAATCGATTTGTGCTGTTTGTAACCTTTGTTATTTCAGACTAGATCAATTACCCTTTTCTATATTATGAATTCAACTTTGGATTCATCTATTTTTAACTCTAATTAACTATGTCTACTAAAATTTGTTATATGATCGGATTAGATATATTCACTTTAATTTAAAATTAAATTTATGCAAATTTTCATGTATTGTTCCTTAAAACTCGGTTAATCAATTATTAATTTTATGATATAGTCTGGAATGTAAAGCTAATATCGAAGAGAACATTAGCATTGCTTTCATAATAATTGTTAATAAAGAGTGAAATTGCATATTTTGATTAAAAAATTGGAATGTTAATTAAAGAAACAATATATAGTTTTATATTTCCAACGATTTTTTTATTGAGGCATAAGATTTGGTAATTGTTTGTAAAAGAGGGCATATTAATTCATAACTTAAGCTCAATTATATTTTCATACATTGCGTCCTGAATTTAGAGCTAAAGGACAATAAACAAAAGAACTTCCTTATCTCATCAAGGCAGAACTTCGAAGATTAACGAGAAGGTGTGAGCAGTTAAATATTAGTGACACTGTTAATATTCAATATAAAAAGAGCACAATTTTGCGTTGGATCTTATATTTGTTACTCTGGTTCTCTCTACATCATCTTCGAATAGTGAAATTGGGTGAAAACCATGCAAAGGACCAATGGTCCTTTAATTTCCGTTTTCCTCCTTATAATTTAGTCCGTATAAGTGTGGCAGTGGAAACCATGCAAGTGCTATTTCTTTAGTTGCAAAAGAATGTGGGATCCCTGCTTGTATTATTTTTTACCAAATACTGTAGCCTTATGTGAGGTGGAGAATGTGAAGCGATATGGTGGGTAGGAAAGACATGTAATTGGAGGGTAGACTATTTGGGGGTGAGCCAACCCTTGAATCTTGAGAGAAAACCTTAGGCGGAGCACCATAATTAAGTAGCAACTGTTGTGCTCATCTTTCGTTAAGTGACAAACATATAATAAGTAAATAGGGTACCATATCTTGGTGACTTCTGTATTCTGTCTCAACTCTCTGATATTAATATTCCATTTCATGCCTATGTCACTTTGTGACTAGATTTACCTTGGGATCGGGTCATATATATGTGATTAGTTTTATCTTAGCTGCTCTGTTCACACATAGTTTCATGTAGGAAACCACTATTATTTGCTAAGCGAACCTGGTAATTTGCAGAGTATGAAATAGTTTAGCCACATTTTGATGTTTTCCAATGCTTGATTGGAAATTGACAAAAATATTATAAAATAAGAACACGTTTTGCACTGATAAATAATGCACTCTTCACTTTATCACAGTAATAACGTGTCTTATGCGTATAAATGAATATTCAATGCTCGAAACTTATTTCATAAGGTTTAGCATTCAAATGATTTAATGTCAAACCAATATTTATGTTACTTTTAGATGTATAGCTCTAAGCAGATAGGGTAAATTCCGAAATTCATCCAATATCCATGGATACAAACCTATAATACTCAAAAGTGATTTTGAAAACATATGGGGACATGACATTATATGTACCTTTCTTCTGCCATTGATGCTACCACAGTTAGATTTTGGTCAGTTGTATAATGCTTTTTATAACCCATATTATACTATATACTTTTTGTATACAACACCAACAGAAGGTGTAAATTTATAATCAAGTTTGCTTTCTATTAAAAAACTCTTCTTCTATATCTTAGATTTTATTCTTTGTACTTTGGCCTTGAGCTACCAAATGTTACATGTTAACATTAGTACTAGAAGGCACTCCGATCATAAGATTAGTTGTTAAAAATAGACTGCTTTTCTAATTGTGAAATTTAATACAACATCTGTGTAACAACCCTGAATTTTGGGGTAAATTTAAAATTGTATTTAAAGTGATTTTAATGGGTTTTGACTATTTTAAATAATTTATTTCAAATAATAATGGTAAAAATTTATTTTAATTGAAGCTAAAACAAATATAATTTTAAAAACGAGCTTGAAATGACGAGGTAGTTTGAAATTTTAATTTTAAAACTTTGACTGAATGTACACAATACAAAATAAATCAGAATTGAGTGAAACCAAAAATATTTAAATCTATTTAATTATATCTTTCTAACGAATCTGAAAAATTGAAATTTCGTTTTAAAAATAAAAAGTTATGGCCATTTCATTTTTTAGTAAGGTCATTGTAGAATTTATATAATATATATATATGGCCCAAAAGGCTACTTTTCACATACGAAGGAATTTGGACTCGAAACCACTTCCATTGAGTTCGAAATGATGTTTCTGCATTGAAAAACAGTAAACACTTATATATTTCGAGTTTCGAAAATTATTTGTTTAAAAATGTATTTTTAATATTAAATATACTGGCCTTAAAAATAGTCATTTTCAAACAATCTCAGAATTCAACAAAATAAATTTTGTTGGATTCGTATCATCAAAACAAAGCAAAAAATGATATTTTGGTAATTTTTAGAATTAAAATATAATTATAATTGATTTTTCAGTGTAAACGGGCAAATTTTTGACTTTAAAAATTCATTAAAAATTCATACGGGCCCATAATTGAACGAAATTAATTTTCGTAGGTCCACAGCATCAAAACATAGCTAAATATATTTTTTCGAGAATTTTTGAAGTTAATTTGTGACCTCGGTGAATTTTCATGTACGGTATACATTAAAATATTAATAAAATAATATAATTATTCCAAAACTCATAATAAATTTCGGAATTGGGTCCTGTAACATGTTCCATTGCGTTCAGAAGGCCTCAAAACCTTAAGAACAACAGTAAGCAGGCCTAAATCGGAGTTCGGACCAAAACGGGCTTTAACGGGCTAATTAAATTATTAAATAATGATTAGGATAACCTAATATAATATTATATATTCCGAAAACACTGTGCATCGTCCTTCCTCTTCTCATTTCAGCCGCCACTTGAACCCGCCACTCTTCAAAACTTCATTCTCAGTTTTCTCCTCCATTTTCGAAGCTCTTCCCGAGCTCTTCGATCTCCGACAAGTCCCAGCACCTCTCGTGCATCGTAGCTCCGCCACCAAGGCAGAGAAGCCGCCGCCGTTTGCTGCAAACCGGGCCCCACCACGGCGATGGCACCTCCTCCCTTCTCCGGCGCAGGTAGACCTCTCCAAGTCGGACAACCTCCAACAAACGGTTCGTGAAACCATCGCCTACAACTCCAGAAAATCGAATTTGAAGTTTTGAACGTTCTAAGGTAAATTCTATTTCAGATTTCCCCACGCTTTTAAGCGTTGCTGCAGCAGTTGTTAAAGGCCTGATTTTGATTTTTCCTTTGAATTTGCATTTGAATTGTTCCAGATCCGAAACCAAGTGAATTCGAACATCAAATCTGATCAAACTCGATTCATCTCAGAACCAACAGCGGTGAGAATTTATTTTTAATTAAATTTAATTTATTTAATTATTAATTCTTTATTATTAAAGAATATTGATTGATTGATATGCTATGTAGTGATATTTGAAATACGGATCTAGGTTGTTTATGACCGTATGATGTTAGATCCGCGAATCTAAATATTAGATCTGAAACTATTGGCTAATTAATATATATTATTTGTTAATGATATTGAATCATACTTCGCCGATTTGACATATGCCAAAATATAAACCACCTTGAATATTATCTTGATATGAATTGTTAGATGTATACTTGTTTGGATATTTGAATGTGGTTGTTGATTGGATGATATAAATTTACATCTTATGTTGTAAAAATATAGAATTTGCGATGATTTACATTTTTATTATGTAAACCAAAATTTTGGAATTTACGATGATTTACAATTTAGTATGTAAATCAAAATTTTAGAAATTGCGATGATATACATTTTAGTATACAAATTAAAAGTTAAAAATTAGCGATGACATGAATTGACAGTTTATTTTGTAAATTTAATATTTGAATTTTGCGTTGACATGAATTTACATTATATTGTGTAAATTCAATATTAAAATTTGGCAATGACATGAATTTACATTTTATTTTGTAAATTCAATATTAAAACTTTGTGACGACACAAATTTTACATTTTATTATGTAAATAAAGTTAGAATTGTGCGTTGACATAGAATTTACATTTTTATTTGTAAATTATAGTTAGAATTTTGCGTTGACACAAAAATTATTTTTTTTCTTATGCAAATTAAAGCTAGAATTTTGCGTGATATAAAATTTACATTTTCTTATGTAAATTAAAGTTAGAATTTTGCGTTGATACACAAATTTACATTTTATTATGTAAATTAAGGCTAGAATTTAGCGTTGATATAAAATTTACATTTTATCATGTAAATTAAAGTTAGAATTTGGCGATATCGTAAAGTTTACGTTTTATTTGTAAATTTAAAGTTAGACTTTGCGATGACATTAAAATTACATTTTGTTTTGTAAATTTAAAATTAGAATTTTGCAATGTCATGAAGATGTACATTTTATTATGTAAGTTATAATTAGAATTTGTGATGACATGAAATTTTACATGTTATTATGTAAATAAAGTATTTTCACCGTATGCATAAATTTACATTATTTCCAATGTAAATTAAATAGTAAATTTAACCGTAGGATGTTACTAACATTTTTAACGTTAATATAACACTATGGGTTGTCATTAACATTTTTTGTTAATATTTAAAAGGAATTTAACATTTTTGTTAATGTTAAAAATTAGAATTTACATCGTATGAGAATTTAACATTTTTGTTAATGTTAAAAATTAGAATTTACATCGTATGAGAATTTAACATTTTTGTTAATGTTAAAAATTAGAATTTACATCGTATGAGAATTTAACATTTTTGTTAATGTTAAAAATAAGAAATTTCATCGTATGACAAATTTAACATTTTCGTTAATGTTAAAAATAAGAAAATACAACGTGTGTTAATTAACATTATTTTTAGTGTTAATTTAAAAGAAAATTCATCGTATGTTAATTAACATTATTTTAATGTTAATATCAGAATAATTCCACCGTAGGAAAATTTCACATTTTTATTAAAGTTAATATAAGGGAAATGGCACTGTATGTACATTTTACATTATTTTATAATGTAATTATAAAAAGGATTTACACCGTAGGATATAGTTACATACTTTTAATGTATATTAAAATGAATATTTTCACCGTAGGATAAATGTACATTATTTTTATTGTACATAAAAAGAGGAATTTCACCGCATGATAAAAATTACATTTCTCTTTGTAATTAAAAAGGAAATTTCACCGCATGATTGGAATTACATTTTTCTTTGTAATTAAAGATGTGAATTTCACTGCATTAAAAAAAGTTTCATTTTTCTATGTAAATGAAATATGAGTTTGCATTATATGTAAAGTTACATTATTCTAAATGTAAATGAAATAGAAACCTCACCCGTATGTAAAATTTGACATTATTTTACATGTAAATATAGAGTAGAGTTTGCATGTAGATTAAAGATTACTTTTATTACAAAGAAGTAGAATGTACATGGTGAAATAAAATTTACATTTTATTTTATAAGGTAAGATATATAGAAATACATCGTATGTTAAAATTTACATGTTTATAAATGTAAATAAAAAGGAATTTAACTGTAGGAAGATTTACATTATTATTTTTATGAAATAAAAAAATGGACTTTACATTGTAATTAAAAAGTCAATTTTACATTGTAAAGAAAGAACGGAATTTACATTGTAATTAGAGAATGAAAATTTACATTTCCTTTAATGTAAATATACATGAGTTTCACCGTATGCCCATTTTACATTATTTTTAATGTAAAATTTTTAGTAATTACAACGTAGGATGATTTTGCATTATTTTATAATGTATATAAAAGGGGATTTACACTGTAGAAAAATAACATTATTTATAATGTTAATACAAAAGAATGACATCGTAGGATAAATTGACATTACTTATGATGTTAATAAAAAGAAATTGACCGTAGGATAAGTTACATTATTTTATAATGTAATTTAAAGGAAGTACATCGCATGAAATAAAGTACATTTTTTTTATGTATTTTATGAATGAATTAAAGTCGCATGAAATAAAGTACATTTTTTTTTTATGTATTTTATGAATGAATTAAAGTCGCATGAAATAAAGTATATTTTTTTTATGTATTTTATGAATGAGTTAAAGTCGCATGAAATAAAGTACATTTTTATATGTATTATATGAATGAATTTAGACCGCATGAAATGAAATACACTTTTATATGTATTTTATGAATGAATTTTCATCGTATGAAATAAATTACATATTATTATGTAATTTATGAATGAATTTAACCCACATGAATGAATTTCATTTTATTCTATGAAATGAATGTATGGATTTACTTTGTAAATAAAGATTACATTTTTATAATGTAAATAAGAAATAGGATTTACATTGTAAATAAAATTTATACTTTTATATGTAATTAAGAACAATGAATTAGAAATTACATTTTACATGTAAAGGTGAGATTAAAAGAAGGAATTGGACGATGAAATATAATTTACATTTTACAGTAAATTAAAGAAATTAAAAAAAAATAAAGGGGAAGGATTCATCATTCAATTATGATTTACATTTTCCTGTAAATGAAGGGATGAAAGGATAAAGAAGGAAAATAAACTTAAGAATAAAGAGTTAAACGGGTTACGTTTATATATTTATATATAAATATAATTAAAATTAAACGAATCGAGCGCAGTAGTTCGCGTTTTAAAATTATATCTTTAAATGACAATACAAGAAGATCCGACCGTCGGATTTTCTTGAGACTGAAACCGCTAGGACCGTCTTGGAAAAAAAATTTCCAACGATATATAATACGTCAAAATCCAACGGTTAGATTTTGAGATATGTGAAAATCAAAATTGATTGAAAATAGCACCAGAATCGACATTGACCTGAATCGTCGATGATTAAAGATTTAATTATTTTTAATTAAATAAAATAGGAAATAATCGTTATAAATTAGAAATAACGATAAGGAAGAGTTTTCTATAAATATATATATACGAAGATTATTTGGAAAGGCCGAGTTAATCTCATTCCAAATAATCAAAAACGACGATGAGAATTAAAGAAGAAGACGACTAATGAAGACCGTCAATCTTCCCCTCAGGAGGACAGCGATTGAGGCTTTGAATTGATTTGCTCCCAAGTCAAGGTCATGTTCGTCATCCGAACGAACATGTTGATTGAACGGATTTAGCTTTCGCTCAGACCCAGAGCATAAGCGTAAATGGATTGCATGTCTGACGTGGTATTCCTTTACACTGTATCTATTGATCTCTGCTAAACATATATCTATTTGGCGTCTTTCACCCTTCTCTGAGACGTATGAGCTCAGAGGTTATATGTTGGCAGAAATCAATGATATGGTATGGATTGACGATGTGGCATGCCAAGATGCACGTGATCAAGGCTTTGTTGAAAAGAAGGCCTTGTGGGATGATCAAAGCATAGACTGTTTAGGCATAGCTTTGTGTATGACGTGACTTCACGAGCCTCACACACTGGCGGAGTCTAAAACGGGAGAAGGGAACGCAGGGAGTGCACATGTTTCTTTCTAGCTAGAGTGGTGCCAGGGACCTACCAGCGCTGGCATTTATTCATTGTGGTTGTTGGATTGTTCGAGGCCTCGATTTATGCGGTCGCCACTGGCCGTATTATAGGTCCAAAAGGACCGGGAAGCGTGTGTTCAGGAATTACTAATCCATTAAGCGTTAACGTATGGACCGGCCCTGCAGCTATCCAAGGGTTGGACAAAGTACCAATCCTGGGGCATTGCTAGAGTGTCTCGAATCGGTAAGGATCTCCTCCCTAGCCTTGGATCAGATGGAAATCCAAATTCCAAATACGACCCTACGGTTTTGATTGTATTACTAGTATGGAGATATAGTAGGATGGGGTATTATGTTTCCTAGGATTGATACATTTATTTTGAAATGTTTTTTTATACACTAATAATAATATTAAACCCGTATTTGCCGTATTTAGCATGTTTAATCACCATAAGGGAAAACTCTATCCTCTGGTGTGCGTTGCATTGTGTGATGGGACTTGAGTCTTATGGTGATTCCATTTTTCTAAAAAGCATTGCGATGTTGTACGTTCTGACACTTTAAATTATGCATGACAATCCATTGAGTAAACCCGTTCTGCATTAGCGGCGTGGTCTTTGGATTTGTCATATTATTATTAGTAAACTAGTTATGGATTCTCATACCAGTCTCACGACTGACCCGTAGTTTGTTTCACCTTTTTGCAAACTCGGGTGCCCTCTTTTCTACACGGGCAGCCAAGTAAACAGGTTCATTTTTTTTGCTTGGAGTCTTCTTGGAGTTGCTCATTATCTTTGCTTGGATTTGCTTTTGCGGAGAGGTGATGACTTGGAGCTTTGAGGACAGCTATCATTTACTTCTATTGCATTTTTCTATCTTTAAGTTCAGTCATTAGACTTGTTTCATTTCGTATTGTTTATTTTGAGAGTTGGAACTTATTTCCATTTCTGCAAACTTGATATAATAATTTGGAACTCTGTGACTGTTGGAATTCTGTGGTTTATGACATTATATTTCCGCTGCTATAATGTTATTATTCTATGGTTTTTCCTCTGCTATGTTGCATCAGTGATATGTATTGTTATATTTATGTTGTATTCCATATGATTATTCCTTACTTTCACCTAGTGGAGGTTTGGGGTCATCACAGTTGGTATCAGAGCTTAGGTTAAACTTAGCTTTGGAATATAACATATTTATAGCAAATTCGTTTACATAGAATCACAATATTCTATGGCGGACATTTCTTGTGATACATAATAGCCAGTCACTTTCGTCATCTTTTCATTCATCCTTCGATCTTTTCTATCTCTTAGAACCACCATTACAGTTGTTCTGACTCTTCCCTTGATTGTACAGAACTAACTAAAAATGGGTACTCGGGCCGCTAGAACTAGTAGAGCTAGAGCAAGGAGGCAAGACGCTACTGGGACTGAGGAGCTTTATTCCCAACGACACGGTTAAGAAGGTAGAAATTAAAACATTCTACGTTCTCTAGGTTAGTTCCTACTCTTCTATTTCTCTTTTCCTTTTCGAGGACGAAAAGTACTTAAGTGGGGGAGATTGTAACAACACTGAATTTTGGGGTAGATTTAAAATTTTATTTAAAGTGATTTTAATGGGTTTTGACTATTTTAAATAATTTATTTCAAATAATAATGGTAAAAATTTATTTTAATTGAAGCTAAAACAAATATAATTTTAAAAACGAGCTTGAAATGACGAGGTAGTTTGAAATTTTAATTTTAAAACTTTGACTGAATGTACACAATACAAAATAAATCAGAATTGAGTGAAACCAAAAATATTTAAATCTGTTTAATTATATCTTTCTAACGAATCTGAAAAATTGAAATTTTGTTTTAAAAATAAAAAGTTATGGCCATTTCATTTTTTAGTAAGGACATTGTAGAATTTATATAATATATATATATATATATATATATATATATATATATATGGCCCAAAAGGCTACTTTTCACATACAAAGGAATTTGGACTCGAAACCACTTCCATTGAGTTCGAAATGATGTTTCTGCATTGAAAAACAGTAAACACTTATATATTTCGAGTTTCGAAAATTATTTGTTTAAAAATGTATTTTTAATATTAAATATACTGGCCTTAAAAATAGTCATTTTTCAAACAATCTCAGAATTCAACGAAATAAATTTTGTTGGATTCTTATCATCAAAACAAAGCTAAAACTGATTTTTTGGTAATTTTTTGAATTAAAATATAATTATAATTGATTTTTCAGTGTAAACGGGCAAATTTTTGACTTTAAAAATTCATTAAAAATTCATACGGGCTCAAAATTGAACGAAATTAATTTTCATAGGTGCACAGCATCAAAACATAGCTAAATATATTTTTTCGAGAATTTTTGAAGTTAATTTGCGACCTCGGTGAATTTTCATGTACGGTATACATTAAAATATTAATAAAATAATATAATTATTCCAAAACTCATAATAAATTTCGGAATTGGGTCCTGTAACATGTTCCATTGCATTCAGAAGGCCTCAAAACCTTAAGAACGACAGTAAGCAGACCTAAATCGGAGTTCGGACCAAAACGGGCTTTAACGGGCTAATTAAATTATTAAATAATGATTAGGATAACCTAATATAATATTATATATTCCGAAAACACTGTTCATCGTCCTTCCTCTTCTCATTTCAGCCGCCACTTGAACCCACCACTCTTCAAAACTTCATTCTCAGTTTTCTCCTCTGTTTCTTAACGGAATTTAGCGTGTGAGTACTCATTTCGAAGCTCTTCCCGAGCTCTTCGATCTCCGACAAGTCCCAGCACCTCTCGTGCATCGTAGCTCCGCCACCAAGGCAGAGAAACCGCCGCCGTTTGCTGCAAACCGGGCCCCACCACGGCGATGGCACCTCCTCCCTTCTCCGGCGCAGGTAGACCTCTCCAAGCCGGACAACCTCCAACAAACGGTTCGTGAAACCATCGCCTACAACTCCAGAAAATCGAATTTGAAGTTTTGAACGTTCTAAGGTAAATTCTATTTCAGATTTCCCCACGCTTTTAAGCGTTGCTGCAGCAGTTGTTAAAGGCCTGATTTTGATTTTTCCTTTGAATTTGCATTTGAATTGTTCCAGATCCGAAACCAAGTGAATTCGAACATCAAATCTGATCAAACTCGATTCATCTCAGAACCAACAGCGGTGAGAATTTATTTTTAATTAAATTTAATTTATTTAATTATTAATTCTATATTATTAAAGAATATTGATTGATTGATATGCTATGTAGTGATATTTGAAATACGGATCTAGGTTGTTTATGACCGTATGATGTTAGATCCGCGAATCTAAATATTAGATCTGAAACTATTGGCTAATTAATATATATTATTTTTTAATGATATTGAATCATACTTCGCCGATTTGACATATGCCAAAATATAAACCACCTTGAATATTATCTTGATATGAATTGTTAGATGTATACTTGTTTGGATATTTGAATGTGGTTGTTGATTGGATGATATAAATTTACATCTTATGTTGTAAAAATATAGAATTTGCAATGATTTACATTTTTATTATGTAAACCAAAATTTTGGAATTTACGATGATTTACAATTTAGTATGTAAATCAAAATTTTAGAAATTGCGATGATATACATTTTAGTATGCAAATTAAAAGTTAAAAATTAGCGATGACATGAATTGACAGTTTATTTTGTAAATTTAATATTAGAATTTTGCGTTACATGAATTTACATTTTATTGTGTAAATTCAATATTAAAATTTGGCAATGACATGAATTTACATTTTATTTTGTAAATTCAATATTAAAACTTTGTGACGACACAAATTTTACATTTTATTATGTAAATAAAGTTAGAATTGTGCGTTGACATAGAATTTACATTTTTATTTGTAAATTATAGTTAGAATTTTGCGTTGACACAAAAATTATTTTTTTTCTTATGCAAATTAAAGCTAGAATTTTGCGTGATATAAAATTTACATTTTCTTATGTAAATTAAAGTTAGAATTTTGCGTTGATACACAAATTTACATTTTATTATGTAAATTAAGGCTAGAATTTAGCGTTTATATAAAATTTACATTTTATCATGTAAATTAAAGTTAGAATTTGGCAATATTGTAAAGTTTACGTTTTATTTGTAAATTTAAAGTTAGACTTTGCGATGACATTAAAATTACATTTTGTTTTGTAAATTTAAAATTAGAATTTTGCAATGTCGTGATGATGTACATTTTATTATGTAAGTTAAAATTAGAATTTGTGATGACATGAAATTTTACATGTTATTATGTAAATAAAGTATTTTCACCGTATGCATAAATTTACATTATTTCCAATGTAAATTAAATAGTAAATTTAACCGTAGGATGTTACTAACATTTTTAACGTTAATATAACACTATGGGTTGTCAATAACATTTTTTGTTAATATTTAAAAGGAATTTAACATTTTTGTTAATGTTAAAAATTAGAATTTACATCGTATGAGAATTTAACATTTTTGTTAATGTTAAAAATTAGAATTTACATCGTATGAGAATTTAACATTTTTGTTAATGTTAAAAATTAGAATTTACATCGTATGAGAATTTAACATTTTTGTTAATGTTAAAAATAAGAAATTTCATCGTATGACAAATTTAACATTTTCGTTAATGTTAAAAATAAGAAAATACACCGTGTGTTAATTAACATTATTTTTAGTGTTAATTTAAAAGAAAATTCATCGTATGTTAATTAACATTATTTTAATGTTAATATCAGAATAATTCCACCGTAGGAAAATTTCACATTTTTATTAAAGTTAATATAAGGGAAATGGCACTGTATGTACATTTTACATTATTTTATAATGTAATTATAAAAAGGATTTACACCGTAGGATATAGTTACATACTTTTAATGTATATTAAAATGAATATTTTCACCGTAGGATAAATGTACATTATTTTTACTATACATAAAAAGAGGAATTTCACCGCATGATAAAAATTACATTTCTCTTTGTAATTAAAAAGGAAATTTCACCGCATGATTGGAATTACATTTTTCTTTGTAATTAAAGATGTGAATTTCACTGCATAAAAAAAAGTTTCATTTTTCTATGTAAATGAAATATGAGTTTGCATTATATGTAAAGTTACATTATTCTAAATGTAAATGAAATAGAAACCTCACCCGTATGTAAAATTTGACATTATTTTACATGTAAATATAGAGTAAAGTTTGCATGTAGATTAAAGATTACTTTTATTATAAAGAAGTAGAATGTACATGGTGAAATAAAATTTACATTTTATTTTATAACGTAAGATATATAGAAATCCATCGTATGTTAAAATTTACATGTTTATAAATGTAAATAAAAAGGAATTTAACTGTAGGAAGATTTACATTATTTTTTTTATGAAATAAAAAGAATGGACTTTACATTGTAATTAAAAACTCAATTTTACATTGTAAAGAAAGAACGGATTTCACATTGTAATTAGAGAATGAAAAATTACATTTCCTTTAATGTAAATATACATGAGTTTCACCGTATGCCCATTTTACATTATTTTTAATGTAAAATTTTTAGTAATTACAACGTAGGATGATTTTGCATTATTTTATAATGTATATAAAAGGGGATTTACACTGTAGAAAAATAACATTATTTATAATGTTAATACAAAAGAATGACATCGTAGGATAAATTGACATTGCTTATGATGTTAATAAAAAGAAATTGACCGTAGGATAAGTTACATTATTTTATAATGTAATTTAAAGGAAGTACATCGCATGAAATAAAGTACATTTTTTTTTATGTATTTTATGAATGAATTAAAGTCGCATGAAATAAAGTACATTTTTTTATGTATTTTATTAATGAATTAAAGTCGCATGAAATAAAGTACATTTTTTTATGTATTTTATGAATGAGTTAAAGTCGCATGAAATAATGTACATTTTTATATGTATTATATGAATGAATTTAGACCGCATGAAATGAAATACACTTTAATATGTATTTTATGAATGAATTTTCATCGTATGAAATAAATTACATATTATTATGTAATTTATGAATGAATTTAACCCACATGAATGAATTTCATTTTATTCTATGAAATGAATGTATGAATTTACTTTGTAAATAAAGATTACATTTTTATAATGTAAATAAGAAATAGGATTTACATTGTAAATAAATTTTATACTTTTATATGTACTTAAGAACAATGAATTAGAAATTACATTTTACATGTAAAGGTGAGATTAAAAGAAGGAATTGGACGATGAAATATAATTTACATTTTACCGCAAATTAAAGAAATTAAAAAATAAAATAAAGGGTAAGGATTCATCATTCAATTATGATTTACATTTTCCTGTAAATGAAGGGATGAAAGGATAAAGAAGGAAAATAAACTTAAGAATAAAGAGTTAAACGGGTTACGTTTATATATTTATTTATAAATATAATTAAAATTAAACGAATCGAGCGCAGTAGTTCGCGTTTTAAAATTATATCTTTAAATGACAATACAAGAAGATCCGACCGTCAGATTTTCTTGAGACTGAAACCGCTAAGACCGTCTTGGAAAAAAATCTTTCCAACGATATATAATACGTCAAAATCCAACGGTTAGATTTTGAGATATGTGAAAATCAAAATTGATTGAAAATAGCACTAGAATCGACATTGACCTGAATCGTCGTTGATTAAAGATTTAATTATTTTTAATTAAATAAAATAGGAAATAATCGTTATAAATTAGAGATAACGATAAGGAAGAGTTTTCTATAAATATATATATACGAAGATTATTTGGAAAGGCCGAGTTAATCTCATTCCAAATAATCAAAAACGACGATGAGAATTAAAGAAGAAGACGACTAATGAAGACCGTCAATCTTCCCCTCAGGAGGACAGCGATTGAGGCTTTGAATTGATTTGCTCCCAAGTCAAGGTCATGTTCGTCATCCGAACGAACATGTTGATTGAACGGATTTAGCTTTCGCTCAGACCCAGAGCATAAGCGTAAATGGATTGCATGTCTGACGTGGTATTCCTTTACACTGTATCTATTGATCTCTGCTAAACATATATCTATTTGGCGTCTTTCACCCTTCTCTGAGACGTATGAGCTCAGAGGTTATATGTTGGCAGAAATCAATGATATGGTATGGATTGACGATGTGGCATGCCAAGATGCACGTGATCAAGGCTTTGTTGAAAAGAAGGCCTTGTGGGATGATCAAAGCATAGACTGTTTAGGCATAGCTTTGTGTATGACGTGACTTCACGAGCCTCACACACTGGCGGAGTCTAAAACGGGAGAAGGGAACGCAGGGAGTGCACATGTTTCTTTCTAGCTAGAGTGGTGCCAGGGACCTACCAGCGCTGGCATTTATTCATTGTGGTTGTTGGATTGTTCGAGGCCTCGATTTATGCGGTCGCCACTGGCCGTATTATAGGTCCAAAAGGACCGGGAAGCGTGTGTTCAGGAATTACTAATCCATTAAGCGTTAACGTATGGACCGGCCCTGCAGCTATCCAAGGGTTGGACAAAGTACCAATCCTGGGGCATTGCTAGAGTGTCTCGAATCGGTAAGGATCTCCTCCCTAGCCTTGGATCAGATGGAAATCCAAATTCCAAATACGACCCTACGGTTTTGATTGTATTACTAGTATGGAGATATAGTAGGATGGGGTATTATGTTTCCTAGGATTGATACATTTATTTTGAAATGTTTTTTTATACACTAATAATAATATTAAACCCGTATTTGCCGTATTTAGCATGTTTAATCACCATAAGGGAAAACTCTATCCTCTGGTGTGCGTTGCATTGTGTGATGGGACTTGAGTCTTATGGTGATTCCATTTTTCTAAAAAGCATTGCGATGTTGTACGTTCTGACACTTTAAATTATGCATGACAATCCATTGAGTAAACCCGTTCCGCATTAGCGGCGTGGTCTTTGGATTTGTCATATTATTATTAGTAAACTAGTTATGGATTCTCATACCAGTCTCACGACTGACCCGTAGTTTGTTTCACCTTTTTGCAAACTCGGGTGCCCTCTTTTCTACACGGGCAGCCAAGTAAACAGGTTCATTTTTTTGTTTTTTTGCTTGGAGTCTTCTTGGAGTTGCTCATTATCTTTGCTTGGATTTGCTTTTGCGGAGAGGTGATGACTTGGAGCTTTGAGGACAGCTATCATTTACTTCTATTGCATTTTTCTATCTTTAAGTTCAGTTATTAGACTTGTTTCATTTCGTATTGTTTATTTTGAGAGTTGGAACTTATTTCCATTTCTGCAAACTTGATGTAATAATTTGGAACTCTGTGACTGTTGGAATTCTGTGGTTTATGACATTATATTTCCGCTGCTATAATGTTATTATTCTATGGTTTTTCCTCTTCTTTGTTGCATCAGTGATATGTATTGTTATATTTATGTTGTATTCCATATGATTATTCCTTACTTTCACCTAGTGGAGGTTTGGGGTCATCACAATCTGTGTTGGTTTTCTTCAGTTTTCGTTTATGCCAGTGGACCTAGAGGTTATGCCACCAGCTGATTTTGCTCCATTAAGGGTTCGGTCAACTTAAAGGTACTTACTGATAAGTATATTTATATTTTAAATCTTCTTTGGTTTTCTAACTGATATAATTAGAAATTTGGAAATATCATCTATTAAGAGTTTCTATTAGTATAATGGAGATGTAAACGGTGAAGCTCAATGTTAAATTTAGGGTAGCCACTATAACTTAGTGAATTTACGCATTATTGTAATTTCACATATATAATTTTTTGATGAAAGTTCAGTTTCAAATTATCTGTATTCTTATGTCAACAGCTGACATGATTTATTTTGAAAATACGCTTGGCTTTTAATAAAACCATCTAGCCACCACAAAACAAAGATCTTGATTGATGTAATCAATAAAATAATGCTGAATTTAACAATTAATTTACCTTTGATTTTTTAAATGGTTTAACGACGATTACATTCTTTCTCGCTATCTTCGTTTTACATGGGTATATTCCATCTTCGATTGATAAAACTAGATAAAAGTAAATAATATATTTGTTAGTATTCATACATATATGTATTTTACGTATGCACACTCAAATCTTATCATACGTGCGAAATAAAAACAAGTACTCTTAATTTGATTCCTATCTTCTGCAGTCCATAAATTGTCATAGGCAATTTACAACATGTATTACTCATAACAAAAGGGATTTGGACCAATACTTGGCTCTCTCAAAAATGGAAAAGAGATAATGATACACTTATGTTAAATCATATCTTATAGTTCTAGCATAAAGGGAAAAAATAGAATGAATTTTATTCATGTGTGGGGTTATTATTTATGTGTTCAGTTAAGTGTAGAAAAGATAAGTAATCAGCTTTATCTACAATTGATGTTTCTAGGTAGAATCATCGAATGGAGTGAAGCTACAACTATTGTTTGGAGGAAGCAATGAGAAAATATGATTTTCAGTTATATTATTGTTTGTAGGAAGTAATGAAAAAAAATATGTTTTTCAATTATATTTGTATTAATTATTTATAAGTACTCTATAAATGGGTAGGTTTTAGAAACAAATATGGACTCAAAGGAATAAAGATCAACAGGCGAAAGTTTTCGTCTGTTTAATTCAACCAATGTTTTCATAATATGAGTAAATTTCAGTTAGTAGAAATACACTTTTCCATATATTTGCATTACTTTTATTGATGCTTTAATAATTTAATCCTTCCCGTTTCTTTCTAAATATTTGCAAGTGTTGATTAATCTGCTCTAACCTTACCCCAAGGTGACAAGCCAACCTTCCACGAACAACGCTATACCACATATGTTGCAATTGGCAGTATGTTAATCGAAATACTACCTGTTGCTTTAATACGCATGCTGCACTTCATAAAATTGATTAATGTGCATGAATTATTGAATACTTACCATTTCTATGTTTATTTACTTCATGAGTGTTCACTAATTTTTTTTTTACAACAGGATTCATTTCTTTTACCAACTTTTTCTAACAATTGTATAAATGAAAATATTAGGTTCAAGTTTCATATGATTCTTCATGACATCTAGGTTATTATTTTCTATTGAGTTGGGACCAGAAAAATATAGTTATTTTTTCTGATTGAAAATATTTTTTTTTCTTCAAAAATTTGAGGTTTATACATGTAAATATATGCAGTTTAGTTTGCAAATATTTGCACAAATTGCAACGGTATTTCTACTTTTTATACTTAATGAAATATATATATGTGAATAAAAAAAAAGTGAAGACATTAGTGTGTTGATTTCAGATATTTTTTCATGATTTTGCTTTGTTTTAAGATTCCTGTAACTTAGAAGGTATTATTTAGAAGAGAATTTTACCTATTCTTAAATGTTATAGGATCGTTTGCCCCAAAACAAAAAAAAAACAAAAAAAAAAAAAACAAAATTATGTAGCTACTAAACTCATGGACACTGCAAATTAACCACTACTATGCATCTAACCATTAGAATCTCTTTATTTTGTCCAATAACTTGGCTTATTTAATGTTACTGTTCACCTTCAGTCAACGTTGAAAATTGGTAGTCAAAAAGATCTAGCCTATTGTTGTGTACAAGATAGGAAAATGGTATTTGTTGCATACTGATAGTTCTAGCAGTTCCTTGGGTACAAGAGTTCCAAGTCTGTGAGGAATTGGTCACTTATCACTAGCACTGTGAGGGAAACAATCCGAGTGCCCATTGGCTGAATTGGTCAACCTAAAATTCATTGATGTGTTCATATTCTGTTTTCAACTCTGGGTAGTAAGTCATGTTACTTCACTGATTTCATTGCGCAATCCACTTATTACACTTTTCTGCATCAATTGATTACATTATTTTTTACTACTACTCCTTATTTTCCTTGCATAATTTACCTGTGTCTATATAAAGTAAGTTAAAAACAAGTTACATCTTTTTGGTAGCACTTTCAAATTTTACAGAAACATCACTAACATAACGGACAATATTTTTTTTCATTCTGAACCTGTGATGCTACATCTTACTGTATTATTATTTTTTGGATATTTTCCTTTAACACGAATACTGCCAACTGACCATTGAATGAATTAATATTGCCATTACCTATTCTTAATAGAAGTACGGTGGCTCAGTTATTACCTATAGATGTTTGGCTACTACTTATTGCAAGTAACCTGAAGACAAAAATTGATCAAGTTTTTAATATATTAGTTATTATCGATGTCTACAATTAAATAGGTAAACATTGCTTTAATACTGTTAGGATCTTTCAATACTGTTATAATAAACAGATTTAGCTTTATAAAATGAGTACGTGCAGTTTCTACCGAGCAAAGTAAGCTATTTGTTCGCTTTAAACCTTAAGCAATGTGAAACCATATTTAGTTGTATCCCAAATTATGGAGGTTACCAATAAATTCAAGCTTCTATTTATTATATTCTTAATTATTTCAATATTTTAAATCAACTGATGTTTGGATCTAATATTTTGATATGACATATTCCAATTATTCTATCAAATTTAAAATTCATTTATTACTATCTGTAAAATTGATACCTGCTAATTTTTGTGTGAACAATAAGCAAAATCAATATCTACTAAAGAAGTATTGAATTATACATCAATTGACCACTTACTATAAAATGAGTTACTACAAAAGAATAAACATTTTACCAGTTAACAAATCCATGTTCCACTGCCATAGATTGCCTTCATAACCTGTATATAAACATTTTTTTAAGTTTTCGCTTTATTATAGCATTGATTTGGTATGTCATCCTTGCTTGGTATTCACAAATGCTATATGATTATTTCAAGGCTACTATATCTTTTTTTCAACTTCACCCTATCCATCCAATTTTTATTCTTTTGTCCACCTATGCAGTGGCGAAATCGGCCATTATATTCAGATAGGGCAGCATTATTTCCTTTACCATTTGATTGCTTTTAGATAGGGAAAGTTGCTAATTTTTTGTGGAAATTAGACAAATTTTAATTAAACCATTGTGTTTTATAAGGAAAATTCAAATAATGAGGTAAGGTATATGCCCCACCTGGAGCAATACTGCCTCCGCCCCTCCACCTATGTGTGTATAATTTAACAAAAAACTACACACAACTATACATGGGAACAAATGGTTAATTTAAATTTTGTCCTAGTGTTATTAAATAAACCATCTCCACTTTTTTTCCTATGCACACTAACAAAATTTCTTCTGCATGGTGAGCGCTCCACCTATAGTACACTTTCAAATTTTCATTCTCCTGACAAAGCTTTATAATATACGAAATGATTTCATAGATGTTATATGTACAACAAGAGTTGATTTGCATTTTCGTTTAGATGAAGTCCCATATGAATCTGGAATACTCACAATTAAAATAGGTAAGATCTTCAATTTCATCATGCTGCTCACAAAGTCTGTAAGTAGAATCAAGATTACTTTTCCATTTTGCATTTGCTGATAAATTCAAAAGTATGCAACTGATCCATACGATCTAGGAAAATTGTGTATTAGAATTTCTAAACATTTGGCATTTTCTGAAGGTATTTAGACCATTATAATATGTTAACATTTCTTACAGAATCATGAATTATTGAAAGCAGGCCAAGACAACAACTCTGAACCAGGCACCACCTTTCAACTTTTTCCCATGATAATTTCCACCTTCAACAACTCTGAACGAGGCAACACTAAAGGCAAGAAGAGTGGTGTTGCAATGTACTCCTAATGGAAGAAAATTCAGATTCATAACATAATATTGTATTTGTCAAAATTAGTGTGGAAACAAATCATAGTTTGTCTTTGTACTAAATAATTAAGTGCTCACCTTTTTGAAGTTATTTATATATATTTGTAATCCTTGACGTCCATGTAATCCATGAATGAATTTTTTTTTTTTTTTTTTACAATGGAGGGGGCATTAGTCTATAAAATTATGGGTATGGAAAAACACATGCACTGAAGGTCTACGTTTGGGTTGCAACATTTGAGTGATCCTTTTTCAAAAATAAGCATGCATATTACTCTATAGTATGACTGTGTGGGTATTATAACTTTAGCCATTATACTGTTGTATAGTAAATTATCTACGCATATTTATTTAACTATAGTTGCCTATGTTAACTCAATTTTTGCAACCTTTTCAGGCTTATTTAAGGGGGCAAATGCATGCTAAGTCGAACCCTCCATTACCGCATTGACTTTTAATTTATACACCTTATTAACTCTTACATTTAGTCACTAAGATAAAAGATTGCCGAACTCATTGGTAATTGTGTTTGTTTTGTAGAAACCCGTGTGCGAGGCACGAGTTTACACTAGTTTTCATTATTGATTAATCGTTTGATTAGATTTAACGATATTCCTAATTTTGCAATTTCAATTTGTTTTTATTTCAACCAAATCTCCAACCTTCGTCTAACTCGCCCAAGAGATTAGATAAATAATTTAATTTTAATTTACCTCTCTGTGATTCGACCTGCATACTACACGATCTGTGCGCTTGCAGAATTTATTTTAAAATTTCGCGCTTTTTTAGTTCATAGGAAAGCGACGATCAAGTTTTTGGCGTCGTTGCTGGTGAGGTAATGATTAAATTTTATTATTTATTTAATTTCTGATTCACGTTAGTTTTTTTTATTTTATTTTATTTCCATTTGTTTTCTTGTATATATAGAAAAAAATTTCTCAATTAGTTGATTTGGTACTGATTGGTGATAGTTTAATCATCTAAACAAGAGAGGAAAAGAATTATTTTTATTTTCTTTTTATTTCGTTCCTGTTTTCAACCTCTTTCCCCTTTCCCTTTTTTCATTTATATGTTTCCCTCTTGCAAATTCATTCCTATTTTAGATAAATAATAATAAAAAAAAGGAAAAAAAAGAACTTGCCAAATTCTCTTGTTTTTTTTTTTCGTTTTCATTTTTCTTTTTCCTTTTATATTTCTTTTTTTTTCTTTCCCTCTTCAACTATTCCTTCTTTCCAATTTTTACTTTATTTTTATTGTTCCTTATTGTTGTATATTTAATTTGCCAAATTTCTTTAATTGGTTTCCATTTATTACTTCTTTCCAGTTGTCAATACACTGGTTTCCATTCTTTTACAACAATAACAAAAAAAAACTTGCATTTTTTTCATTGATTGCTTTCTAATTACAACTCTCTGTCACTTCCTATAATCTCTCTTTCCATCTTTTAATCACCCTTCTAATTTTTACATTTATTTCTTTTTATTTCCTTTCCTCTTTTGTTTCCCTCTTCTTTCTGCAATTTCTTTCAAAAAAAAAATTCTCTTTTAAAATCTTCCATTCTCTGCCTTGTAAATAATTCTCTGCTTTGTCATTTATTTCTTCCCTCTTTTGCAATTTTCTTTTTTTCTTTCAATTTTTTTTCTTCTGCTTTGCATTTACAACAAGCTTGTTTTTCTGGTTCTTTCCTTTCTTTATTTTCTTTCCATCTTTTTACATTTGCTTTCATTACCAAAAAATTGTCATTTTCACTGATTTTCTGCCTTTGACATTTTATATTCTCTTTCATTTATTTCTTTCCCTTTTCAAATTTTTCCTATTTCATTTTTTTCTTTCTCTTCTAATTTTACAACAATAAACAAAAAAAATCTTTCTGTTTTTGTCTTCACTTTTATTGCTTTCCCTATTTCAGATCCCTTTCCAATCTTTTACTTTCTTTTTGTTTACAATTTTTTTTCTTCTTTCCAAAACAAAAACAAATATACAATAAAAAAGTTCTCTTTCTCTATTTCTTCACTACCAACCAATTCCTTATTCATCTCAAGCCGTTACCATTCACAAAACTTCACCACCCTTCTGCCACACAAAATCCTCTCAAACCTCCCACCCACATACATAATAGCCTCTATCCCCCCCTCCCCCATCAACAAAATTCTTGTTGCTCCTCTGCCTTGAACAAATTCTAGCTTTTTTTCATTCAATTTGTTGTCAATTTTTAAAGTTCTTTCCATTTTTCATTTTATTTGGTTTCCACTTTCTTTCTATTTTTCCCAATTCATTACATTCCTCTCACAAAAAAAGAAAAAAAAGAAGAAACAAATTCACCACCTTCTTCAAATTCACCGCTTGTACCTTCTTTCTTTAGATTTCTTCTGCCGTAATTTCTTTCTCTCATAATTCACTGACATCTACCAGCCATCAAAACTGATCAAACATCCCCTTCTGCCTGATTCTCCACCAAGCATTCAATTCACTGTCCAAAATCACCTTCCTTGCAACAAGCAACGCACCGAATTCAAAGAAAAGCTAGAAAAGTGATCAAGCAAACAACAAAGACCAAAATGAGCGAGAGTACAAGCAAAGCGAACAAGGAATACAGAAGTCAATCGATCTTCAAACAATTGATTTGAATTGCCAGTGTTTTTCAATCGTTCTGGACTGCCGTACCCCATTGTAAAATTTTCTTAACTCTACAGGTGCTCTGCTGCTTAAAAAATATAGAAATTGCTTGTAAAAATTTTCTGCAGGGGCAGCAGCTTGCTTGTACAATTTTTTTTATAATTCTTGCTGTTATTCTTGTCTGATTGTTCTATGCTGAAATTTTTGAACCTGTTGTGAGGAACGAATTTCCATAATTACAACCACCACTCTCATCGTTTTTCAACAATTAAATTTTGATTTTCAAAATAATATAATTGAAAAGTGGTGCTTTGTGAAGTTGACTATCTCGTATAATTGGATCGCGGATATATAGTAGTTCAATTTATTGAACTATTAACAAAAGAAGTTGCATACTACCCGTAAAACATTGGTCGTATCCCTTAATATTTATACTATACGTGAACGGCCATAAGACCCTCTTCCCCCTTCTAATTGACTCAGTTAATTAATAGAGCACTACTCTTTCTTTTATACTATTTTGAACTAAAAATAATTTCTGTCTTCCTTGACTTCATTTAAATGTCTGATTCAAAAAAATCCTTGAGAGAATTGTGGGATAATAACTTAAGAAGGCATTCCCTGGAAGAGTATGCATATGAATTACAACTCATGAGAAAAGATTTTTTGAAATTTCTTGAACCCAATGACAATTTTCAGAATTTTCAAAATGACCAACATTTTCAAAACCATGGATATGATCGAAATTGCGATTTCAACTCAAATTTCAATAATTTCGATTATGGGCCACATCCACATGAAAATAGCTTTGAATCTCAATATAGCTTTGATCCACATCATTATGGGGCTGAAAACCAAAATTTTCAAAATTATAGCCCATATCAACATCTTGAAAATAACCAAATTTGCAATTTTTCCTCGAATTCCAACAATTTTGGTTACAAACATAATTTTTATAATCAAAATGATTTCCAATATCAGTGTCAATTTTCGGAATATTCAAACAACCATCTCATTGGAAATAATATTGATCATGAAATTGATATGAACTATAATTTTGAGAATCAAGAAATCTAAAACGAGAGCTCTCAAATCAACGATTCTGAAGAATATCATCTTAACAATCTTAGATAGAGGGTAGAAAAGAAAGATAGATAGCTTGATGAAAAAGATAGACAGCTTGATGAACTTCTTCCTTTAATGAGATCTTTTAAAGAACAACTCGAGTAACAAAGTCAAATGAGCATTGAATCAGAAAATAATCCATTCTTTATTAATAGTGAAAATTTTAAAACAACAACTTTGGAAATTGAGAATAACAATCTAAATGAAGTTGTTCAAAATTCAACAAATGATTTGGACTTCGATTCTTTTCAGGAAAAAGAATTAAGCTCAAACTTCGATCTTTCTCTTTCAAACTGTGAGAAACTTGAAATTTTTGAAATTGAACAGAATAAAAATGTTGAATTTTTCAAATTCAAATTTGGAGAAGGACTTTAATGAACATGAATTTTTTGGATTGTATGAGGATGAGTTGTCAAATGAGGAAGAAATTGAACCAAGCCATGAATCCATGTTTGAAAATTGTAACCTTGAAGAAACTTCCTGCGAACTTCAAGTTATCTATAACAACCCAAACTTCCCCACGAAGGAAAGCCCAGATTGCTTTGAGGACTAGACGAATCGGAACGCAAACAGAAGAACATTTCATTGCTTATTATAATAATTCCATCAGAATAAAAGAATATGTATGAATAATTATAATATAACAGAAAAATATCAGAGATTACAATACATTGCATAGCAGCCGAAAATAATACAATACACAACTAGAAGTAATACACGGATACAGAGCTTTCCGAATATCGCTTCAGCTATAAATCGGGATCCTATGAATATAAATTTGCAAAACAAAAACTACTAGCTGCCCGTGCGGAAAATAGAGGGACCCAGAGTTTAGGTTTAAACAATAAACTCCAGGTCAGTCATGTGACTGGTGTAAGAACTAAAAAAGTTATTAATCTTTATTGTAAAGTTAGGTAAATCAAGGGACCACGCCGTATAACACGGAACAGGTTTCCTCCCAAGAATACCAGTGCATAAAACAACATCGCAATGTTAAATAAAGAACAATGAAGCTATTATATGACCCAAGTCCCATCACACAATGCAACACAAGCTGGAGGATAAGGTTTTACCTTATAATAGCCGAAGAATGCTTGATACGCTAAATTTCATCTTTTATTATTACTATAAGTGTATAGTGTCAAAATAATTTCAATCATAATTATCAATCATAGACGACATAAGTTCCCCATACCACTATGTCGACATACTAGGCCCTACAACCAAAACTGCAAAGTCACATATTGGAAGTTGGATTTCCATCTGTAAACCGAGGCAAGGGATTGTCCTCACCGCTTCGAGACAATCTAGCCCATGTCTCAGGAACCGCCGCAACTGCCCCATGGATCGTCAGAGTCGGTCCATCGATGTCGATTATAATGCCTAAACACTGCGTTTCCCCACCCTTTGGGGCGTAAATGAGCCAAATGACTCCATCCGCACCATATAGTCACTGATATATATGAGGCGCCTGGCAATCCTACAACCACATAGGTGAAAATAATATAAATGTCAGGGCTGGTAGATCACTGACACCACCCTAGCTAGAAGGAAACACATGCCCTGCCTGATGTCCTCTCTTGTTTCTGGTTCACAACCAGGGTGTGAGGCTCGCGAATTAACGCTACACAAAGGTATGCCACACAGGCGGTGCTTTGATCATCAACCACATGACTTTGCTTTTCAACAAAAGCCTTCATCATTTGCATCTTAGCATGCCACACAGGCAAACCACTCCATGCAACCGATATCTATTAATCACACAGATTGATATCCAATGTCAGACACACAATCCATTTACAAGTCCATTCTGGGTCTGAACGAAACCGGTGGCACCTTGTACCTTGCATATCCATCGATCTCCAAGTATGTCTGGACAATCACCAACTAATTCCATCCTCTTGGGTGTACAACCTAATCAAGATCATCAGTAATTGTCCAAACGATGTGAAGACCTCCGGTCTTCTACCACCGTCTTCATCCTCGACACATCGTCGAATCAGTTATTCAGAATGGGATAAACCCAGTCTTTCTAAATAACTCGCGTATATAATAAACAAGTGTTACACAAACACAACATACAGCTCATTTCAATTCAGAATATTCTTTTTATAGCGACCCAAGGATTTTCGACCCCGAAAATCGACATAAAACCACCATGTCGACTGATCAAGCATAGAAAACACTGGATTGTTATGAGAAAGAAAATAGAGGGTGAGAATAGGAAGAAAGAAATATTAGAATAGAAGAAAGAAGAAGAACACATCAGAAACTCATAGCGGAATGAATAAGATATAATATCAAATCTCTTTATACAAAAAACTGTATATACATACCAATCATCAGAGTACAGCATACATCGGACACAGTGGAAAAATACTTTATATAACTAGTGGTGAAGCCTCCTGCTTATAGCTCTTGAAAACACCAAGCGAATATAACCTGTAAATACACTCGGTCTGACCCGAGCACATTTAAAGCAAAGCATAATACACCGGGTCAGTCTGGAATACTATCAGTGATAAATTCACAGAACACACAGCTTGTTTAACTTTGGAAAAAATCCTTTATGAAATCAAAGGATAATAGTAAGACCAGCCCGCACATAAACACGAACGGTTTTTACCTTACTATAACCCAAAACATTTCTGAAATCATAGCTTATTCTGATATTATCATAATGTCTAAATACAAGTAATTAACAATCTAGAGGAACGCTTGCATCTCACGCTCCCCATATATAGTATACAATCGAAAACTGCGGGCGCTTATTGGATATTGGATTCCAACCTTGACAAGGTATGGGACCACCTTCCGAACGTGTATCTCTAGAGGCGAATACACTGGGTTCAACAAGAATGTCTTGTAACCCGGCCCTTACATGACCGACCACTCATTTCGCTTGAGTGTATCGAATGTATATCACCGACGGTTGGGATCAGCAACCGCCTCTCGAAAAGGGACAGCATCAAAGTATAGATTAAAGTAGCAAATAGATTTTCTCTAGATAGGTTATCATACATCCTAATGGGAGTGACCCACATTGCCATGCTGCCTGCCCGATTTTTGTCATTTCCCGGTTGATGAGGCTTGAGGCCGGAACTTAACTTTAAAACATCTGGTCATCATTCACTTTGAATGCCACATCGTCAGATCCTCCAGATCACACTTGATTGACGCCCAAAAAATATTCTAGCTTATTTGGATAGAGAATAACCATTTCTCCGCCATCAAATATGGTACCTTTGGAGAAATCAACGCATGCAATTCCTTTGGAAATACTCTGTCAGACATCCGTCAATACAAGTCATCCAGAAACAGGATGAACCGAAGGTACTCTCCTACTGCATCTCATATAGGAATCACCCCATGGATCAGTAGCAAGAAGTCCTTGCAACCCGTAGGTTCCAACCACGACAGAATCGCAACTTATCTCTGCTTGCAAGGCAGAGAATATTAGTGGTCCTTCCGTTTATGAAATTCTACGGTCTTCCATGCTCCATCTCGATCATCTTATGATCTCTTCATGTTTTTGTTGGTCAAAATGGTTTTCGAATATAAATTCGACCTGGTCTTTCCGTACCAACAATCATATTGGATAATTTGATAGTCGGTGATTTAACTATCAAAACTTATAGTGTTTCAAACATGACACCATAATGAGTTTACTAGTTCAATATTCAGCATTACTTGGCCCTTTGAAAATTTAAAACAACCTAATTCAACTCTGCTTAATTAATACTTCTAACCCTTTTAATATTTTAAAATACAACAATTGAATTCTTATTTAATATACTAATGATATAAACCAAATTTCCTCTGATTAACTCTGACTGATTTACTTTGATCGATTCACTCTAACTTGACTAACTCGACTTATTTAACTCAACTGGACTAACTTGACTTGATTACTCCTATCGACTAACTAATATTCGACTTACTCCATTCGCCTGACTCTAGATCGCAACGATCACAACGGTTACGCCTGATTCCCTCGGGAAATATACGACCGCCGTAGGCTATCCGTAGCCCTGCGAATTACGCTAGCAGTCATACGCAATGGAAACTCTTCTTGAATAACTATGTTTGACAAACTCTATTCCAAAATACTATATTCGATCAACTCTAATTGAATAACAAATATTCAATAAAATTTGAAATCAATATTATTATTTCTTTTGAAACCAATATTGCAATATTACATATTTCCCATTACCTGCATTAGAGTTTGATATTCCTCGTATGGGGTAAAAGCAATTCTCAATACCTTCACTCGCTCCAAACTAATACCATTCCTCCATAATAGTGAAACCAATCAAGTTGGGGTATTTTAATTACCTCTCAGATCTTGATCGACAACGTTCTTAACTCAGAATAATATTAGTCTGTCACTTAACCACTGATATTCAAATCTCGTTTACCCCATGATTTCAACTCCTGGTTTATAAATTGTTTCATACTTTTGAAATCCTCGCTCAATTTACTTAATTCATTTGATTAAGTAAATATCTATTAAAACACAACTTTTAACTCAAATCATTATTTCGTTTATAACATTTCGATTTATAATGTGAATCCTTTATCAAATACTTTGCTTCCATCTATTGAGCCTTTCTATAACAAACTCTATCTTGGATTTTATAATTAAAATCCACTTATCCCTCTTTCGTAATAAGACCTTTTTTAAAAAACCTTTGATTTTACTTCCAAAAATCCATTTATCACTATTTAATACCATATCTATTGTATGGTTTTCTCTTTGTGTTGGAAAATCTTATTTCAATTACCGTACTTTGCTGACCTCATTTCAAAACTTTGCTTGAATAATCCATTTATGTAATGGCGCGTTTTGTTAGCTGTCGAATAATTAATTTATTTAATTATTTATATATCGATTTGGTGATATCGATAACTTAAAGTAAAACGTTTGAACTTATAATTTATAATTATATTTATAAACGAGCTTGAAATGGCACTGCAGTTCGTAAATTGGCGATTCGAACTTCAACTGAATGTACATGATTCATTTTAAGCCGGATTTCTGTGAAACAAGAAACGTGTGGAGCTGGTGGAGTATATCTTTCTAGTGGAAGAGAAAACTCGAGATTTCGTCGTGTAGATTTTGAGTTATATCCAAATCAAATTTCAGAAAAGTCGCTATGAAATTCCTTTATAATTAGTAACGCTTTATTTACGTTATAAAAGGATTTTTCAATGTAAATTGAATATCAAATCAATCTGAACTCGGAATAGCGAGTATATATTTACCCTGGAGCTGTATGATATCCCTCAGTGAATATAGACGATAATATTTAATTTTAAATATCAAATTTAATTATATTTAAATATATTTATATATTTAAATAGGCTATTTAGAGCTTTAAAAATAGCCACTTTTGCAAACGAAGTCGGAATTCGACGAAACCAGTTTTGTTGGATCCGCAATATCAAATAGTTGCTAGATGTCAAGTTTCGTGATTTTTAGAGTCACTGTGTGGCCGTACGGATTTTTAGAGTGAAGAACAGTCAGTATTTCGACAGTTAAAAATACGCTGTGTGAGCAGACGGAGTCGGAATTCGACGAAACCAGTTTTGTTGGGACCGTAATATCGAACTCTAGCTACATGTCCAGTTTGGTGATTTTTAGGCATTGTACATATTCGTAGGGATTTTTAGAATGCATAAGCCAATAGAAAATGATGGAAATAAAATAAAATATTAACACAAAAATATCTTTAACTATTTTCTGCGATCAACAAGGAGGCCACACATCTCATAATTTCAGCCACTACTTACAGATGGAGAACCCAGCTCCACGTTTCAAACCATGACAATATAAAACCAAACAACAGAGAACGATTTCCAATTTTCTCAACACACAACACAGAAAGAAAAATCCAAATCAATCCAAAGAAAATTCGATAAATCAGGAGACAGGTGTAATTGGGATGCTGGTGAGTTGCGCTTCGATTCTATACCATGTTTGGAGCATGCGATTCAAGTTTGCGGATATCGACATTGATACAGCGTGGGTTTTTGTTAGCTAGGGTTGGGTTCGGTTGAACCCTGAAGCAACTATTCATGTTTTTGAAGTCATTTTCGGATTTGAGGGATGAAACCGCACCTGGTTGGATTTTGTGGGAATTTTTAGAATTCAAAGTTGTCGATCCCTGTATGGACGACGCGACTGTCGGATATCCAATTGGGGTTTCGATCTGCGTTTGGTGGTAACAGGGAGAAGGGGTTTTCGACGAGGAGTCGAAATGTGGTGGTCTCAGGAAGAACCGTGAAGTAGAGGAGGAGCGGTGGAAGCCTGAATATTGGCCATGGTGAATGTGGTTTCTGTGTTGAAATCGACATTGGGGAAGAAAGGTATTTGGGTCAGGTCCGACGTTTCTAGTGGGCCAAGAAATGGGGTGAGCCCAACGAGATTTTAATTTAACTTATTTAAATTCAAATAAGAGTACGAACTTGTTTATTTAATATCTCGTTCGTATGTGGTCAGAATTTCGAACCGTAAGTAGCGTTGGGATCGTATGGACGGACACTACACAATGGGACTGACCGCAAGTCCATCTGAGCTCGTTACAATTTATAGCAAAATAAATTGTCCGTCTGAATCAAGCGATGGTTATCGTTATTAACGATGATCGTCCAATGTGAGTAAATCTCACAAACTCTAAACAGTTCTATTTTCACGTAGTATTCTTAGAACTGTTAAAATATTATCTGTTTGACTGTTTGACCGTGTGTTGACTGTTTGATTGAACTGCTAGTCAGTTAGTAGAGATTTTTTATATATATTTACGTATATATTTAAACCGTTAAATAGTCATATGTTGATTCTGCTATCAGAATATTTCACAGTGAAGTGAAATCGATGTTGTTGTATTGTCTAACATCTGTGGTGCAGGGAAACAGGTTGGAGGAATCCAACTGGATTCCTCAACAGTTATTTTACTGTGATTTTTATTTGTGATATATAATGTGATGTATATAATCTGTGTAATTATGTGTGGTGGGACGATATTTATCGTTGTTATATGGTGTGTTAAATACCATGAGAAATACCAGACTGTAGGAGAGGGGTTTTCAAAGTATAGTTTGAAAATATTTTATTTATATAAAATCAAGGGATTTTATATATATATATATATATAAGAAAAAGGATTTTTGAATATTAAGGAATATAGTTGGTAAAACAAATATAAAAGAGTTTTATTTGTAAATCAATATAAGGGAATATATATGTTAATCGAATATAAGAGGATATATTTGTTAGTCAAAATATAAAGGAATTATATTCGTTAGAACAAATATAAAGGATATTTATTTAGAGATTAAATAAATAGAATATTATAAAGGGTATTTATTTAGAGATTAAATGAATAGAATTAAACTAAAGAAGATATTTATTTGTTAAATAAATAGGAGTTAACCAAGTGAATTGGTCGAGTTAACCAAGTGAATTGGTTGAGCTAAACGAAGTGAATTAGTTAAGTTAAACTAAGTGGTTAATCAAAGTGAATTTGTTAAGTTAAACTAAACGATTAATCGATGTGAATTAGTTAAGTTAAACTAAAGGATTAATCGATGTGAATTAGTAAGTTAAACTAAAGGATTAATCGATGTGAATTAGTTAAGTTAACTAAGTGGTTAATCGAAGTAAATTAGTTGAGTTAAACTAAGTAAACCGGTTAGAGTTAATCAACGTGAATTAGCTAAATTAAACTAAGTGGATTAGTTCAGTTAATCGAGACGAGTTAACCAGTTTGAGTTGATCAGTTAGAGTTGACCAGTTAGAGTTGACCAGTTAAAGTTGACCAGTCAGAGTGGATCAGTTAGAGTTATCCAAGTAGAGTTAATCGAGTAGAGTTGTCGAATATCACATATCCGAAGTAGAGTTATCGAATATAGGGTATTCGAGAGAAGAGTAATCGAATATAGTTTATTCGAGTGGAGAAATCAAATGTTATTCATGTGAGAAGAGTAATCGAATATAGTTTATTCGAGTGGAGAAATCAAATGTTATTCATTTGAGAAGAGTTATCGAATATAGTTTATTCGAGTGGAGAAATCAAATGTTATTCATGTGAGAAGAGTTATCGAATATAGTTTATTCGAGTGGAGAAAATCAAATGTTATTCATTTGAGAAGAGTTATCGAATATTATTCATTCGAAGATTTAATCCGAAGGAGTTATTCGAAGTTAGTTAATCCAAAGGAGTTATTCGAAGTTATTTAATCCAAAGGAGTTAGTCGAAGAGTTAATCGAACATAGTTATTCGAAAGAGGGTGTAAATCGAATATAGTTATTCGAGTGAAGTTAAAAGAGTTAATCGAATTTAGTTATTCAAAATGAGTTATTCCAATTTGATATTTGAATAGAGTTAAACACATTAGAGTGATTCGAATTACTTATTCAAATAGAGTTAAATACGTAAGAGTTAATTGAATATTAGTTATTCAATTAGAGTTAAATCGAATTTAGTTATTCGAAAGGAGTTAATCAATTTGAGTTAAGTTAATCGATTTGAATTAAGTTGAATCGAAATGGAGTAAATCGATTAGAATTAAGTTAATCGAGTTAGAGTAAATCGAATATTGGTTATTCGAAGGTAAGTTATTCGAATTAGTTATTCGAAGGAGTTAATCAAATGAGTCGATCCAAAGGAGTTAGCCGAATATTAGTTATTCGAATAGAGTTAAAGGAGTTATCGATTTTAGTTTGATCGAAAGGAGTTATCAATTAGTAAATCGAAAGGAGATTTCCGAATATAGCATATTCGAAAGAAAGAGATCGAATATTGTTTATTCGAAAGAGAGAGATTTCGAATATGAGTTATTCGAAGAAGAGTTAATCAAATAGAGATTACTCGAAAGAGAGTTATACGTCGAATTCAATTATAGCGAATTCGGGAAAGTACTATTTACTTCCCAGGGTTTAAATCAAGATTTAGTTATTGATTTAGAAATTAGGTGTCTGTTAAATCATTCGAGTTAGGAGATAAAGTTATAATTTAGGTTAGATGTTGCAGAAGTAGGAATTATAACGTTATAGTTATAATCAAACACTGTCATATAAGAAGTGGATTCGTAACCTGAATCCGATAATTTGCGTAACAGATGATTGGAAAAAGTGAGTGACGAACTTCATCTATTTCACAGTAAAGGGCGTTGTTCAATTAAGGTCTGAGAGGTAACTATACCCCAACTTGATTGACTTCAGAATTGACAAAGGAATAGTTGTGGTTCGATCTAAAAGGTTGATTAGGAATAAAGCTAAGGAATAAGCGTTAAATGGATTAAGCGAAACGATGTTTTATACAACGTTCATTTGAAATCCGTAAATGAGTTTTGGAAACGTTTTCCAAATAGAGTCAGATATGTTTTCTAAACATAGAAAATGAAATGTTTTCATGATAAGAATTTAAGAAATAGAGTTAAGCAAATTCAGAAACTAACTGGAGAGGGTAAGTTGAACGGTTTTCTAAGTGACGATCTGATGTTGGTTTTGACCTTCCGGATTGATACTTAGAGAATTGTTCTCATACTAGTTATAGTTAGGGACTGATAGTTGCGAAATTATAGTGATGTGAAAATAAGCTATGGAAATGTTTTCCAATGATTAATAACATATATTTTCTAAATATATGAAATAAGGAAATATGAACATATGATGATTGATCGATCGAATTTCCATTTGGAAATAAGATCGTTGTTTGTACACCGACATGTTTTCATTTGATAGTTGAATCACAGACTATCAAAGTTTTTACCATTTTAACGTTGTTAATATGGAGAGACCGGTTGGATTATTATCCAAAGAACCACTCTGTATTGGCATAAGCGTTGCGAGCAATATCTGCCAAAGATAAATTGAAGACGGAGTAAAGTGCAAGGGCTGTTGTATAAGTCTTAGATAACAGTGACTAAGATGGATATACTGAATAGTGCCTTCGGCTTGTCCAGTCCCAGGACAACGTATATGGAAGAAGGTCTGACAGAGTATATCTAATGGATCGCGTAAGTTGATCTGTTCAAACGTATTCACGTTTGGTGGCGGAGGAATTCGTTTCTCTTAGCTATATACCCGTGTTATTTTTGGATAAGTCAATTTGTGATTTGGCGGGTATGACGATGTGGCATTCAAAGTGAATGGTGATCAGATGTTCTGAAGATAGACATAGCTTCTAGCCTCACACCGGGAAGTAACAAAAGTTTGGCTAGGCAGCATGGCTAGTGGGGTCATCCCCAAGCAGGGTGTATTGTCACCGATCTAGAGAATATTCATATTTATACTTCTTTTTAATTCTGTATCTTCGAATGACGGTTTGATGGCCTACAACCGTGGTGGCAATATATTCGCGACACTCAAGCTAAATGAGTGAGCCTTCATGTGTGGCCGGGTTGCAAGACGTTCTTGTTGAACCCTGAGTGTATCACCTCTAGAGTACACTATTCAGAAGGTGCTCCCATACCTTGTCTGTTGGAATCCATTCTCCGATAAGCGCCTTGCGGTTTATGATTTTAAACTATGTATGTAGAACGTGAGATGCAAGCGTTTCTGCTAGTTGATATCTATTTGTACATAGACATTATTATAATATCAAAAGGTTTTTGATATAAAGATATTTTGGATTCTCATAAGGGAAAAACCCGTTCCGTTATGCGGCGTGGTCTTATGAGATATCGTTTACTTGTTCATATACATGTTTAAATTGTTTTACTCATACCAGTCCCATGACTGACCCGGAGTTTACTTTGTTGTTTTCCCTAAACTCTTGTGTGCCTAAATTTGTACGGGCAGTCAAGTAGTCGGGATTTAAAGATATGCTTGGAGAGCTTGGAGCAGGAGGCTGCAAGATTCTATAGCTATAGTTATTTCCGCTGTGTTATAAGTGTTGTACTCTGATAAGTGCTATTGTATATATATAACTGTTTACTTCAAAGTTATGTTATATATTATATGTTATTCGTTCCGCTGTGGGATTCGTGTTACTCTGATGATTCTGATGTTCTTCTTCTTCTTCTATTCTATTAGTTCTATCTTTTCTTTCTCACCTTCTAAATTCTTTCACTAACGTCTCGGAATTTCCGACTCTCGAGGAGTCGGAAATTTCCAGCCGTTACAGTTAGTATCAGAGCTTAAGGTAAGTGATTACCTTGGCTCTGTGGCATAACTCGATAGAGATGGGATTAGTAATATCCTAGATTGAGTTTGAGTGTGTATATATGAGCGTGTAATTGTTATTCAATATAAAATGGTTTTATATTGTGGAGATTTATTGGTTGAGTGGCTTATGAATTCTGGTCGATCAGTTGATCCACTGTATCAATAAGGGTTACTAAACACTCGAATACGATGAACCGACATGGTATGTTTTGAAAGAGGGTAAATGAAATAATTTTTCCCAAAATATATTTGTTTATAGAAGAAATATACATCTTGAAATTATTATAGTATATTGGTTGTGTTGGTTGTTATTATAATCGAATAAGATTATAAAAGGGTGAAATGGTTATAAATGACCAATCAGAATTCATATGAATGTAATATATGAAATAGTTTGAATTAAATATGAATTTAAATCAGAATTTGGAATTTAAAATAAGGAAATTTTAAGTTCCTGGGAGAGTTTGAAAATGTTTTCAAATTGAAAATGATATAGTATTGAACTCACTTCGATAGCTGGGAAATAGATTCTGATGATAAATCTAGACATCATCAGTGTTCATTTCGAGTTCTAAGTGACAGATTACTACCAAAGGTTTTGTTTTTTGAATTGTTTTGAGAAAACAAGTTGTTTAGAAATTCAAAGGTTTTGAATTGGCATTATGATTTCAAAGTGATTTGAAAGAAACCCAGGAACTTAAGTTCTGGAATTAAATTTTAACTAATGAAGTTAAATAAAATGAGATGGTAAAAATAAATTGAAATTTAACTTGAACCGAGTTAAATAAAATTGAATTGGATTAGAGATAATTTAGAATGGAACCAAATTGATAAGTTAATAATTTGGAATTTGATATTAGAGTTCGAATGAAATTCGATTTGGATTTGAGGATATGAACAGATTGGAGATCAATTGGAATGGATAACATTGGTATACGTTGAAGTGGTAGCAGATGCAAGGGATAGAGTTAAATGCCCGACAAAAAGGTACAAGTTTATACCATATATGAGTTTGGATTTTATGAGCCGAATTGACAAGCCGCTTGGCTATTTTGATTTCCTTTTTGAGTGGAGGAGGCCTAGAGAGGCGAGTTGTGGTTTAACGTATTGAGCCGTACAAAGGAGGTTATGGCAAAAAATTTCGAAAATTTAAGGTGTTAGAAATTTTTCAGAATTTTTGAAAATTTTAGTTGGTCGGAAACGAATTAATAAATTAATTAAAATTAAATAGGTCCAGTCGAAACTGAAATTTAGAGGTAAACAAAAAAAAGGATTTTTAAATCTAGTAGTAGAGTTAGTAGCACCTTTCTAACTTAGCAATTTCGAGGACGAAATTATTTTAAGGGGGGAAGTCTGTAATGGCGCGTTTTGTTAGCTGTCGAATAATTAATTTATTTAATTATTTATATATCGATTTGGCGATATCGATAACTTAAAGTAAAACGTTTGAACTTATAATTTATAATTATAATTATAAACGAGCTTGAAATGGCACTGCAGTTCGTAAATTGGCGATTCGAACTTCAACTGAATGTACATGATTCATTTTAAGCCGGATTTCTATGAAACAAGAAACGTGTGGAGCTGGTGGAGTATATCTTTCTAGTGGAAGAGAAAAATCAGGATTTCGTCGTGTAGATTTTGAGTTATGTCCAAATCAAATTTCAGAAAAGTCGCTATGAAATTCCTTTATAATTAGTAACGCTTTATTTACGTTATAAAAGGATTTTTCAATGTAAATTGAATATCAAATCAATCTGAACTCGGAATAGCGAGTATATATTTACCCTGGAGCTGTATGATATCCCTCAGTGAATATAGACGATAATATTTAATTTTAAATATCAAATTTAATTATATTTAAATATATTTATATATTTAAATAGGCTATTTAGAGCTTTAAAAATAGCCACTTTTGCAAACGAAGTCGGAATTCGACGAAACCAGTTTTGTTGGATCCGCAATATCAAATAGTTGCTAGATGTCAAGTTTCGTGATTTTTAGAGTCGTTGTGTGGCCGTACGGATTTTTAGAGTGAAGAACAGTCAGTATTTCGACAGTTAAAAATACGCTGTGTGAGCAGACGGAGTCGGAATTCGACGAAACCAGTTTTGTTGGGACCGTAATATCGAACTCTAGCTACATGTCCAGTTTGGTGATTTTTAGGCATCGTACATGTTCGTAGGGATTTTTAGAATGCATAAGCCAATAGAAAATGATGGAAATAAAATAAAATATTAACACAGAAATATCTTTAACTATTTTCTGTGATCAACAAGGAGGCCACACATCTCATAATTTCAGCCACTACTTACAGATGGAGAACCCAGCTCCACGTTTCAAACCATGACAATATAAAACCAAACAACAGAGAACGATTTCCAATTTTCTCAACACATAACACAAAAAGAAAAATCCAAATCAATCCAAAGAAAATTCGATAAATCAGGAGACAGGTGTAATTGGGATGCTGGTGAGTTGCGCTTCGATTCTATACCATGTTTGGAGCATGCGATTCAAGTTTGCGGATATCGACATTGATACAGCGTGGGTTTTTGTTAGCTAGGGTTGGGTTCGGTTGAACCCTGAAGCAACGATTCATGTTTTTGAAGTCATTTTCGGATTTGAGGGATGAAACCGCACCTGGTTGGATTTTGTGGGAATTTTTAGAATTCAAAGTTGTCGATCCCTATATGGACGACGCGACTGTCGGATATCCAATTGGGGTTTCGATCTGCGTTTGGTGGTAACAGGGAGAAGGGGTTTTCGACGAGGAGTCGAAATGTGGTGGTCTCAGGAAGAACCGTGAAGTAGAGAAGGAGCGGTGGAAGCCTGAATATTGGCCATGGTGAATGTGGTTTCTGTGTTGAAATCGACATTGGGGAAGAAAGGTATTTGGGTCAGGTCCGACGTTTCTAGTGGGCCAAGAAATGGGGTGAGCCCAACGAGATTTTAATTTAAGTTATTTAAATTCAAATAAGAGTACGAACTTGTTTATTTAATATCTCGTTCGTATGTGGTCAGAATTTCGAACCGTAAGTGGCGTTGGGATCGTATGGACGGACACTACACAATGGGACTGACCGCAAGTCCATCTGAGCTCGTTACAATTTATAGCAAAATAAATTGTCCGTCTGAATCAAGTGATGGTTATCGTTATTAACGATGATCGTCCAATGTGAGTAAATCTCACAAACACAAAACAGTTCTATTTTCACGTAGTATTCTTAGAACTGTTAAAATATTATCTGTTTGACTGTTTGACCGTGTGTTGACTGTTTGATTGAACTGCTAGTCAGTTAGTAGAGATTTTATATATATATTTACGTATATATATAAACCGTTAAATAGTCATATGTTGATTCTGCTATCAGAATATTTCACAGTGAAGTGAAATCGATGTTGTTGTATTGTCTAACATCTATGGTGCAGGGAAACAGGTTGGAGGAATCCAACTGGATTCCTCAACAGTTATTTTACTGTGATTTTTATTTGTGATATATAATGTGATGTATATAATCTGTGTAATTATGTGTGGTGGGACGATATTTATCGTTGTTATATGGTGTGTTAAATACCATGAGAAACACCAGACTGTAGGAGAGGGGTTTTCAAAGTATATTTTGAAAATAGTTTATTTATATAAAATCAAGGGATTTTATATATATATATATATAAGAAAAAGGATTTTTGAATATTAAAGAATATAGTTGGTAAAACAAATATAAAAGAGTTTTATTTGTAAATCAATATAAGGGAATATATATGTTAATCGAATATAAGAGGATATATTTATTAGTCAAAATATAAAGGAATTATATTCGTTAGAACAAATATAAAGGATATTTATTTAGAGATTAAATAAATAGAATATTATAAAGGGTATTTATTTAGAGATTAAATGAATAGAATTAAACTAAAGAAGATATTTATTTGTTAAATAAATAGGAGTTAACCAAGTGAATTGGTCGAGTTAACCAAGTGAATTGGTTGAGCTAAACGAAGTGAATTAGTTAAGTTAAACTAAGTGGTTAATCAAAGTGAATTTGTTAAGTTAAACTAAACGATTAATCGATGTGAATTAGTTAAGTTAAACTAAAGGATTAATCGATGTGAATTAGTAAGTTAAACTAAAGGATTAATCAATGTGAATTAGTTAAGTTAACTAAGTGGTTAATCGAAGTAAATTAGTTGAGTTAAACTAAGTAAACCGGTTAGAGTTAATCAACGTGAATTAGCTAAGTTAAACTAAGTGGATTAGTTCAGTTAATCGAGACGAGTTAACCAGTTTGAGTTGATCAGTTAGAGTTGACCAGTTAGAGTTGACCAGTTAAAGTTGACCAGTCAGAGTGGATCAGTTAGAGTTATCCAAGTAGAGTTAAACGAGTAGAGTTGTCGAATATCACATATCCGAAGTAGAGTTATCGAATATAGGGTATTCGAGAGAAGAGTAATCGAATATAGTTTATTCGAGTGGAGAAATCAAATGTTATTCATGTGAGAAGAGTAATCGAATATAGTTTATTCGAGTGGAGAAATCAAATGTTATTCATTTGAGAAGAGTTATCGAATATAGTTTATTCGAGTGGAGAAATCAAATGTTATTCATGTGAGAAGAGTTATCGAATATAGTTTATTCGAGTGGAGAAAATCAAATGTTATTCATTTGAGAAGAGTTATCGAATATTATTCATTCGAAGAGTTAATCCGAAGGAGTTATTCGAAGTTAGTTAATCCAAAGGAGTTATTCGAAGTTATTTAATCCAAAGGAGTTAGTCGAAGAGTTAATCGAATATAGTTATTCGAAAGAGGGTGTAAATCGAATATAGTTATTCGAGTGAAGTTAAAAGAGTTAATCGAATTTAGTTATTCAAAATGAGTTATTCCAATTTGATATTTGAATAGAGTTAAACACATTAGAGTGATTCGAATTACTTATTCAAATAGAGTTAAATACGTAAGAGTTAATTGAATATTAGTTATTCAATTAGAGTTAAATCGAATTTAGTTATTCGAAAGGAGTTAATCAATTTGAGTTAAGTTAATCGATTTGAATTAAGTTGAATCGAAATGGAGTAAATCGATTAGAATTAAGTTAATCGAGTTAGAGTAAATCGAATATTGGTTATTCGAAGGTAAGTTATTCGAATTAGTTATTCGAAGGAGTTAATCAAATGAGTCGATCCAAAGGAGTTAGCCGAATATTAGTTATTCGAATAGAGTTAAAGGAGTTATCGATTTTAGTTTGATCGAAAGGAGTTATCAATTAGTAAATCGAAAGGAGATTTCCGAATATAGCATATTCGAAAGAAAGAGATCGAATATTGTTTATTCGAAAGAGAGAGATTTCGAATATGAGTTATTCGAAGAAGAGTTAATCAAATAGAGATTACTCGAAAGAGAGTTATATGTCGAATTCAATTATAGCGAATTCGGGAAAGTACTATTTACTTCCCAGGGTTTAAATCAAGATTTAGTTATTGATTTAGAAATTAGGTGTCTGTTAAATCATTCGAGTTAGGAGATAAAGTTATAATTTAGGTTAGATGTTGCAGAAGTAGGAATTATAACGTTATAGTTATAATCAAACACTGTCATATAAGAAGTGGATTCGTAACCTGAATCCGAGAATTTGCGTAACAGATGATTGGAAAAAGTGAGTGACGAACTTCATCTATTTCACAGTAAAGGACGTTGTTCAATAAAGGTCTGAGAGGTAACTATACCCCAACTTGATTGACTTCAGAATTGACAAAGGAATAGTTGTGGTTCGATCTAAAAGGTTGATTAGGAATAAAGCTAAGGAATAAGCGATAAATGGATTAAGAGAAACGATGTTTTATACAACGTTCATTTGAAATCCGTAAATGAGTTTTGGAAACGTTTTCCAAATATAGTCAGATATGTTTTCTAAACATAGAAAATGAAATGTTTTCATGATAAGAATTTAAGAAATAGAGTTAAGCAAATTCAGAAACTAACTGGAGAGGGTAAGTTGAACGGTTTTCTAAGTGACGATCTGATGTTGGTTTCGACCTTCCGGATTGATACTTAGAGAATTGTTCTCATACTAGTTATAGTTAGGGACTGATAGTTGCGAAATAATAGTGATGTGAAAATAAGCTATGGAAATGTTTTCCAATGATTAATAACATATATTTTCTAAATATATGAAATAAGGAAATATGAACATATGATGATTGATCGATCGAATTTCCATTTGGAAATAAGATCGTTGTTTGTACACCGACATGTTTTCATTTGATAGTTGAATCACAGACTATCAAAGTTTTTACCATTTTAACATTGTTAATATGGAGAGACCGGTTGGATTATTATCCAAAGAACCACTCTGTATTGGCATAAGCGTTGCGAGCAATATCTGCCAAAGATAAATTGAAGACGGAGTAAAGTGCAAGGGCTGTTGTATAAGTCTAAGATAATAGTGACTATGATGGATATATTGAATAGTGCCTTCGGCTTGTCCAGTCCCAGGACAACGTATATGGAAGAAGGTCTGATAGAGTATATCTAATGGATCGCGTAAGTTGATCTGTTCAAACGTATTCACGTTTGGTGGTGGAGGAATTCGTTTCTCTTAGCTATATACCCGTGTTATTTTTGGATAAGTCAATTTGTGATTTGGCGGGTATGACGATGTGGCATTCAAAGTGAATGGTGATCAGATGTTCTGAAGATAGACGTAGCTTCTAGCCTCACACCGGGAAGTAACAAAAGTTGGGCTAGGCAGCATGGCTAGTTGGGTCATCCCCAAGCAGGGTGTATTGTCACCGATCTAGAGAATATTCATATTTATACTTCTTTTTGATTCTGTATCTTCGAATGACGGTTTGATGGCCTACAACCGTGGTGGCAATATATTCGCGACACTCAAGCTAAATGAGTGAGCGGTCATGTGTGGCCGGGTTGCAAGACGTTCTTGTTGAACCCTGAGTGTATCACCTCTAGAGTACACTATTCAGAAGGTGCTCCCATACCTTGTCTGTTGGAATCCATTCTCCGATAAGCGCCCTGCGGTTTATGATTTTATACTATGTATGTAGAACGTGAGATGCAAGCGTTTCTGCTAGTTGATATCTATTTGTACATAGACATTATTATAATATCAAAAGGTTTTTGATATAAAGATATTTTGGATTCTCATAAGGGAAAAACCCGTTCCGTTATGCGGCGTGGTCTTACGAGATATCGTTTACTTGTTCATATACATGTTTAAATTGTTTTACTCATACCAGTCCCATGACTGACCCGGAGTTTACTTTGTTGTTTTCCCTAAACTCTTGGGTGCCTAAATTTGTACGGGCAGTCAAGTTGTCGGGATTTACAGATATGCTTGGAGAGCTTGGAGCAGGAGGCTGCAAGATTCTATAGCTATAGTTATTTCCGCTGTGTTGTAAGTGTTGTACTCTGATAAGTGCTATTGTATATATATAACTGTTTACTTCCAAGTTATGTTATATATTATATGTTATTCGTTCCGCTGTGAGATTTGTGTTACTCTGATGATTCTGATGTTCTTCTTCTTCTTCTTCTATTCTATTAGTTCTATCTTTTCTTTCTCACCTTCTAAATTCTTTCACTAACGTCTCGGAATTTCCGACTCTCGAGGAGTCGGAAATTTCCAACCGTTACAATTTACCATTTTTTCCCAGCTTCTAAGATTTTATTCTACTAATCAATTTTCCATCTTCCCTAACAATTTCATACGACTGAATTTACTTAACTTAAATTAAACATTAAGGAAAAACCTTATTTAAATCTTGCATTCCCTTCTAAATTCCTTTTTCCAATTTCGTTTGAAACTTGGGTTATAAATCCCTTTACCACAACCTGATTTAACTTCAATTGAACTCACCACCACGTAATTACTTCAAATGGAATTTCAATTAAAGAACATTTCTTTAATTGTTATTAATTCAAATGATGATTAACTTTAACATTAAAAATATTTAGCCTTGCTATCAATTATAAATAGAATAATTAGCGCCTTTAAAAAACTTATCAAATAAACATTAAGTTTATTTACACTAAATACTTCAATAATTCCTTAATTTGTAGTTAATTGAAGATTAACTAATGTTAATACTATTCAATTCATTTAACGAATATTCAAATTTATTCCTTTATTTATTTCAGTTAAAAACGGTTGATTCCACCAACTGTACACACTAGTTAACTATTAACTGATTTTCCATTTGTCATTTCCCGTTTAAATTAATTAAACAATTTAATTAATTTTAAATCACTATTTAATTGTTATAAAAACAATTATTCTATTTTACCATTTTGTCGGTAAATTCTTGGCTTTCCACTTTTAAAACTGCTTAAGTCATTTAAATATTTTCCTTTATAAACTTGACTTAATATATTTATTTGTAAACTCCCAATTTAAATCCTTATACGAAATAATGAAAAACTTTAATTCCAATATAAATAAATTTATAACTTTAAAACCCCATCAATTCACCCGACGGTAGCCCGATGTTTAAAACCCTATATTTTAGGCCATTCTGCCAATTACCCAATCAACACTGTCGATTGATCTTTATAACAACGATGATTAATATATATTCAACCATCAACATTCAATCAGGTTTTGGTGTCAATCAGAGTGAATAATTCATATGTATTCACAATAAACAAAAATATGGTTTATTTGAGGAATCCGGTTGGATCCCTCCAACCTGTCCTTCTCTGCATCACAGATGTCAGTTGATAAAAATATACGAATTAAATAAATGATGGAATATAAATAATTGCAACCAGTCAAACCATAACAACAAATTTGCATCCATCGCATCCAATCAACCAATTTATACTGTAAATTGTAAATTATATTTTTCTATGGATTTACCACATCGCAGGACTCTAAATGGTGTGAGAATTAACTCACCAGTGTTTATACGGTTGGCGGTTGACACGTTTGTTGCGTCTAATTTGAGTCGAATGTCCAAAATTAGCTCAAATTTCAATAGCGTCAGATTGAATACCAGTCAGTGCCATCGGATAGGTCTCGTCCCTGCGATCCCAACTGATCCAGTTTCGTCAGTTTTCGTTATCGTATGTGGAAGTTATGCCAGTTCGAAGTTTGAATAAATATACAATTTTTAACTAACTAAATTATATTAAATAAATAAATATTTATCTAAATTACCTTCTGCCCCACGTCATCCTCGTCATTATCGAAATAACGCGTTTTCTATTTTGCAAACAACCTGAAGCCGATGGTTTCCTTCTCCTTCTTCAGACTTTGAAAACCGAACCAAAACCCACCCATCAGCGTCGCCCTGGGCTACCGGAGCACCAACCGAGGCCATCACTAGAACCCCCGTCCTCCGCCGCCACTTCGCCCGTAGGCCCTGACCTCCATCTCCTCGCCGATCGCTAGAATTTTTCCTTCGCCCGAACCCCCTTTTCGGTGAGAATACCAAAGCCTCCGACCATCTGAAGAGGCGAAACCACCTCCATCCTGACCGCCGTCCAACCCCCATCTGTTTCTCCTCGGACCCCGACACTAGAAACGCCTCCCTCGCCGCCAGAATGATCTAATCCGTTCATTACTTCAAAAACTGCACCAAAAAACATCACCTTCGACCAACTCGCCACCACGATCACCACAGACCCCTAGAGAACCTGAGACCTGTACCAAATCGAAGCTGAAACTCCCCTCTTCGATAGCCCCAAGGTCTCGCCCACTGAAATTGGTTAAATTGCTCGAATTTTAGGGAATAACGAAATCAGTCTTCCTTGGTTTTCGTGAAATTCCGGCCACCACCGGTGACCGTTCGACCCCAAATTTTTACAGCAGATCCGTGTCGACCCGATCTACAACTTCGCCCTTTGTCGCCATAGCAAATTCTTCACGGATTGGAAGATATAAATTAAAACCTATATCAGGGCTTTTCTGCAAAAATGACGGAAGAAATTGAAGGTGGTTGAGTTTTCTGGTTTTGGTGGGGGTATATATAGTGGGTTTATATTATTTTAAGTCGATGTGACAAGCGATGTTGACTAACGATTTTTATTTCGTACCTATCGCGTTTTCGAACGTTGTTTATTCGCTGCTGCGCTCACATACAAACCCCGTTCGTGACGCAAATGGATGGCATAGTATAATTTGACGATACGGTCCTAATGAAACTTGTTTCGTCAAATTCCAAGCCCCTTTGCTAGAATGGCCCTCTTCACATTCAAATGGTCGTTTTTATTTGTATTTTATTTTGCCACGCTCACAAATTAACACCAATTGTCGCGCCACTTAAAATCTAGCAATAATTTACTGTTGTGGTCTCAATAAAATTTGTTTCGTTGAAAACAGAGATCATTTTAAAAATGGCCCTTTTATAATTGGCCAATTCAAATAAAATAAACCAATTTTAAAATACATCAATATAATAATATTAAAATATTGAAATTAACCATACATGACCAGAATATCGTATACTACCACAATAATATATCCCGGGTTGAATTTCAAGCCAAATCGATAGTAAAAATATTTAAAAACCTTCATTTCTATATAAACAGTGCTATATATATAAAGGAAATTCCATATCATTGTTTTCAAAATTTGATTTGGACATGAAATAAAATCTACACGACGAAAACTGAATTTTTATCTACCATTGGAAAGATATCGTCAAACCGGTCCCGACGTTTCTTGTTTCGAGGAAATCCGACTTATTTTGAACCCGGTACGACCAATTGAAGTTCAAAACGCCAAATCGCGAACTGCCGCGCCGCTGCAGCTCGTTATTTAATTATATTATGAACCATATCACTCGGCCATCGTTAAATAAACGAAATCGTCGTTGTAAATTTAATATAACCAATATTTGACCAATTTAAACTGCCCAATCATAATATATTTCAAATTCAATATTTTCCCAAATATTCTAGAAATTAAAATATTATTTTGTTATTTATTTAAATAATATATTCCAAATAAATCGTTAAATTCGATCATTTAAATTCAAACAAATAATTTAAATAATTAAAATAATTAAAATATTCCAAATAAATAGGCAGAAAATACGGGTCGTTACATTCCTTCCCCCTTAAAATAATTTTGTCCTCGAAATTGCTAAGGTAGAAGAACGTTAAACCCCTTTATCTTTTCAAAAATAATTAATTTTAAAACTCGAATTTATTTCCAAACTAACCCAATTGGTTTTAAAACCAATTTAATTCAAATAAAAGTATTTCCCAACAATTTTCAAAAAATTTCTAACACCTTAAATTTTGGAAAAATTTCGGCAGAGTCTCCCCTGCACGGAGGACATCTGCAATATCGCAGCTTCAAGAAATATATATACATCGACCACCATGGTCGGAAAATTCAAAAACCAAACTCAGATCCTAAACAAAAACCAAAATTTCATATTTGCGTAGGCGTAACCTTTGCGACCGTTATTATGCGATATATTTTATTCGAGCTTGCTCAATTATTGTGCAGCTCTGGATTCGATTAAGTCCAGAATTTCTCCTCTGAACTGATTTAAAGCTGAACTGGCTCGTCTGCACCTGTTCTTAAATCAAACCAATTCATTAGTCCCTAAAACAATAGCAATAAGGTTCAAACATCCATATCCTACATATCATCCATACCACACACAATTTAATCCACACGGGATTTATAACCAAGTTATAACAATCCATTTATCTCTATAATTATCCAATCAAATTTATTTAACTGAACTGATTTATTTGAATTATTTATTTCATATTGGTTTTAAACAAATTGATTCATGTTTTGGTTTATATCCATAAGATCGAGCACACCATCCCAACATACCACACAATCAACATCAACAAATCCAAATATTTCGCCCATACTATAATAATCATTCCTTTTTCTTTTATAAAATAAATCGGGTAAAATAATTTCAAAATAATTTTATATCAAATCACAAATACGCGCTCTCGTATATACGCTCCAACTCAATCTAGGGTATTACTAACCCCATCTCTATTGAGTCACACCACAGAGCCAAGGTTATCACTAAATCAATAGCTCTGATACCACTGTAGCAACCCAAGGATTTTCGACCCCGAAAATCGACATAAAATCACCATGTCGACTGATCAAGCATCGTAGTGGCCCGAAAATCTGTACCAATTTGAGCTGACTAATATCCTACACATTCAACTCAAAGTGCACGAAAATTCAGGTCATTAATAGAAAGAATTAAGAGGATGAGAAAGATAAGATAGAACTAATAGAATAACAGAAGAAGAACATCAAAATCAGAGTAAACACGAAACTCACAGCGGAACGAATAAAATGTATTATATAACATAACTTTGAATACAAAATTGTATTGTATATACATACCATTATCACAGTACAATACATCATACCACGGCGGAAATAATCTCTAAATACTAACGGTGGAGCCTTCTTCTTCGAGCTCCTCCAAGTGCATCTGCAAAGCCTGAAAACCCTTGACTGTCCGTACAAATTTGGGCACACAAGTGTTTAGGGAAATCAAAAACAAAATAAACTCTGGGTCAGTCATGGGACTGGTGTGAGTAAATTCCAACCATATCGTTTAACTTTGAAAATCCTTTCAAAAACAAAAGATAATAGTAAGACCAGCCCACACATAAACATGGACAGTTTTTACCTTACTATAATCAAGATACTTTGATATCAAATCCGGTGACATTATGATAATGTCTAAACACATAAATATCCAAGTAGCAGAACGTTTGCATCTCACTCTCTACATATGTATATAGTGTAAATTCATAAACTGTAATAACCCGAAAACCTGGGCCAGTTTCAATTTTTTTTATTTTGGCAATTTTAGCGAATTTTGATTATTTTAAATGAATTATTTTAAAAAATATCAACGAGAAAATTTCTTTTGAATAAAATTCAATCGTATATAGTTATATAGATCGACGATAGAATATAAATATTTATTTATATTTATAAATGGAATTGAAAATGGCGCGGTAGTTTGATAATTCGATTTCAAACTTCAAATGAATGTACAGGATTCAAAATAAACAGGATTTTAGTGAAACCAAAAATTTTCGAATCTATTCGAGAATATCTTTCCAACGAATCCGAAAAATCAAAATTTCATAGCGGGGATAAAAAGATATATCCAGTTGAAAATTCTGAATAGTCGCTATGGAATTCAGGCCCTTAAAAATGGAAATTTTGCAAACGACCTCGAATTTCGACGAAACCACTTTTGTTAGATCCACGATGTCAAGTTATTGCTAGATTCCAATTTTCATATTTTTTCGAATCAATTGGTGAGCGCGGCAAAGGAAAACGTGTTGTGTCAGTTTCAGTTGATTTTAATCGACTGAAAAATGGCCATTTTTCAAATGGTCTTAGAATTCGATGAAATTAGTTTTGTTAGGACCGTATCGTCAATACGAAGCTAGGAAATATTTTTCTGGAATTTTTCGAGTTAGTATGTGATGCCGGTAAATTGAAATGCGGGTTCAAATTCAATATATAGAGTTATATTTTGATTTTGACGAAAACTGATTGAAATGATCGAATCAGCTTACGATACGTATCCCATTGTGTTCGGAATGGGGGTAATACGCTAGGGACGACAAGCGATGGGTCACGTTTCGAGGTCGAAAATAGAAAGTTGCTTTTTGAATTTAAAAAAATAAAATTAAATAATATAAAACCTTTTTCAATAACACCCCCCTCCCAGCGTTGAAATCGATCTAAAGAAGAAATAAAAAAGAAAAAAAAAACCGACATCTGCTCATCGCCCCCCCTTCCACGTCGTTGCCCCCTCCCATTGGGCCGTCGCGCCTCAGGCGCAGCCCCACCGACGATCCCCTCCCTCCTCCGGCCTCACTTCTTCCCCCAACCCGAACACTAGCGACGCAAGAAAACCCTAGAGCAGCCGACCACTCGCGAGACCACTACCGAGTCTCCATCAACGCCGCCCCGCCACCTGAGCCTCCTCCGACCGCCCATCATCATAGTGCACCCCCCTCCACCTCGTTTCCTATGTAAGTAAGTTTATGTTGATTTCTATTTTCTGTTTTTTTTCCCTTCTTTATTTTGTTTCTTCCTTGATTTAGTTTTTTTTGTTTATAAAAGAATAGATCTTCATTAACATGACAGGAATGATTTTTATGGCGACAAAGAACTGATTTTTACATAGATAAAGAACTGATTTTTACATAGACAAAGAACTGATTTTACATAGACAAAGAACTGATCTTTATAGCGAAGTAAAAATTCAATTTTTATATATTGAATAGCAAAGTAAAATTTTGATTTTTATATATTGAATAGCGAAGTAAAAATTCGATTTTTATATATTGAATAGCGAAGTAAAAATTCGATTTTTATATATTGAATAGCGAAGTAAAAATTCGATTTTTATATATTGAATAGCGAAGAAAAAATTCGATTTTTATATATTGAATAGCGAATTAAAAATTCAATTTTTATATATTGAATAGCGAAGTAAAAATATGATTTTTATATATTGAATAGCGAAGTAAAAATATGATTTTTATATATTGAATTGCAAAGTAAAAATTTGATTTTTATATATTTAATTGCAAAGTAAAAAATCGATTTTTATATATTGAATAGCGAAGTAAAAATTCGATTTTTATATATTGAATAGCGAAGTAAAAATTCGATTTTTATATATTGAATAGCGAAGTAAAAATTCGATTTTTATATATTGAATAGCAAAGTAAAAATTCGATTTTTATATATTGAATAGCAAAGTAAAAAATTCGATTTTTATATAGGTAGTGGATACGGATGATGAAAGTGATGAAAGAAGAAACGACGAAGATTTCTAACTAAGAAGAGTCGTGGGATTGGATTAGCTAACCAGTGAGAACTTCTCACCTTTTAATTTTTTTTTCTAGTTAAAAATATATACTAGGATGCAAACGGTGTTTAGTAGCACCTGACACCCGTCGTCCACAGACCATGGACGGCTTGTATGCTTGTTTGTTTGATTTTGTTGTGTAGTTGATTGTGTGATGTGATGTGAAATGAAATAAAATATTTATGTAGCTAAAAATATTTTATAGTTAAAAATAGAATTTTTAACGTGTATATGAAAAGAAATAAAAATAAACAAATCAGACGATTTGTTTATATACACACATTTGATTGATATTGATTGGGACGATAAATTTTACACATTGCCCAACTGCACAAATAAAATATGTGTTTGATTGTTTGAAAACCCCACACGGGTATTGGGATGATATTTGACGTACACTAATCCCGATTGTTTAGTTGTATGTCGACCGATTGATTGACAGACTGCTATAAGCGTTGAATATTTATATTTGATGCTTATACAGTGTAGAATGCACTTTGGATGATGGTTGATTATTCATCGTTGTTGATATATACATGTGTTGTAGAAAATCCATATAATTAACATTACATGTTAATTGATAGGGCCTCATTCCAGTTTCGAAATAGAAATATTTGAAAAGGAAATATTTGAAAAAGAAATATTTGAAATAGAATATTTGAAAATAGAAATATATGAAGCCATGTTGATTAGATTGACGCCATTTTGACGTGAACGATATTTATATCGATTTTATTCATTTTATAATGAATATCGAAAGTGATTTCAAAATCTGATGTTTTGAAAAGAATTGAAATTCGAATTGAAACTGAATAGAAATGAATTCAAATTGAAATTGAATTGAAATGAATTCAAATTGAAACTGAATAGAAATGAATTCAAATTGAAATTGAATTGAAATGAATTCAAATTGAAACTGAATAGAAATGAATTCAAATTGAAACTGAATAGAAATGTATTCAAATTGAAATTGAATAGAAATGAATTCAAATTGAAACTGAATAGAAATGAATTCGAATTGAAATTGAATAGAAATGAATTCAAATTGAAATTGAATAGAGATGAATTCAAATTGAAACTGAATAGAAATGAATTCGAATTGAAATTGAATTGAGTTGAAAACGAACTGAAATTGAATTAGATATCAATTTGAATTAAATCGATTTGAAATGAAATTAAAATGAATTTATGTTGAAAAATTCAATTTTGATTTGAATTTGAAATAGAAGTTGAAATCGTTTTGAAAACGAATTTAAAACGATTTATAAAATACGTTTTGAAAAGGGAATCGACGAAATATATATAATATATATGTATTATATATATATAATGGCCTGAATAGAACGCGCCGCGCCGCGGCAGTTCGCGAATTTCGACCATTGACTTCGAACGGATATTACGGGAGATCCGACCGTCGGATTCTCCTAAAACCGGAACCGTTGGGTTCGTATCGAAAAGAACTTTCTAAAGAATATTAGAAATTAGAAATCCAACGGTTGGATTTGGAATTATGTCCAAATCAAATTTGGAAAAGGTCGCTATAAGTGCAATTCGATGGCCATTGGTGGAAATCGACTGTACGGGCCTTGATAAAATTATTAAAAATAGCAATAATTTGTGTAAAATCATAAGAAATGATTTAGAAAGAATTGGGATGAAAAACTCCATATTTGAAAAGATAAAAATAGATTTTTATCGAAATGAACTAGTTTTGAACTAGAATTATAATTCTATTTATTTTTAAATAAATAAATTGGATTTGAAATGGTTTTGAAAATAACCAGAATTTCCAATAATTATATTGGAATGGATTTGAATCAAAATGGTCTTCAGAATATTTCGATGTTGGATTTCGTGATGATACAGATATTGCTATGGAAATTTGAAAGATATATTTATATGGTTATTTCCAATACGATATTTGTTGTTCGTAGAATATGATATTGAATATAAGCCGATATATTTTCTATTCAGAGCCTTGTATTTAATATCAAATGTGATTTGGGGTTTGTCGTGAATTGTGTCTTCATTAACACTGTTCTTAAACCCAGTTGAGAAAAGATTAAATCTTTTTATTTAGATTTAATGAAGTGTACCAGTAAAATAATATTTAATTGGAATTGAATGAATATTGATTTTTGGGTTTATCGTGAACAGTGTTTTAAATAACACTTGTTCTTTAACCCGATAATTAATGAAATGTGATTTTGGGTTGTCATTGAACGGTATCTTCAATAATACTGTTCTTAGACCCAAAGGAGTTAAGAAAATCAGAAACTAACTAGAGGTTAGTTAAGTTGAATGGTTTCTGAGGTATTGATCTGATGTTGGTTTCGGCCTTCGGGGTTAATACTTAGGGAACGACTCACTTGTTAATTTACAGTTAGGGACTGATTGAAATGTTTTGTGATTTTGGGTTTATCGTGAACCGCGTTTTAAATGGCACTGATTCTTTAACCCAGTCACAGATTAAAACTAAGTGGAGTTTTAATGAATCTTTAATTAGATTGAAATGATCGAGAATGGAGTATCACCAGTTCTTGTTGCCGGCCCTGAGTAGGTTGGGTACGCATGATAGGGGGTTCTCGCTTCGCTGTTTGGTGGCGAACGGGAGACTCTTACCCCTACATGTCCCTGTTGAGGGTTGGTTAGGCAATGGCCGGGAGGCTCGAGAGGGTCGCCGTAAAACAAGGGACTGGGGGACCAGTGTGAGCCACGGTAGGTTTTACCTGCTGTACTGGAGGATGAAGGGATGGTTGAAAAGCCTACTGGATTTCGCGGTCGTCACATTTGGTATCAGAGCTTTGGTTTACAAAGCTCAGAGAACAAGACACATTAGAACCATACGAAAGAATTCATCAGAGACTGGATTAGTAATATCCAACAAGAATGACTCGTTAGAGATGGGATCAGTAGTATCCTAGAACGAGTGTGAAGAGTAGTGTTTTTGAAATAAAAGAGAAAACAATTTTTGTTTTGAAAATTTAAATCAATTATTCGTATTTGATTATTTATTTGTATTGATTTGGATAGTCCAGTATATAAAGATTTTGCATATACGCCTTGCAAACGTGTATTTAAAGTTTTAATATACTAGATAGATATAGGATCACACTGTAGTCACCCGGAGATGATTCTGATGATTGGTCGATCATCATCCGAATTTATGTTCGAGTAACGAAAGTGAGATTTCTATATATTTCCAATTGACTGGTGTGAGAACCGAAATTAGATAGGGCTTATTGTTGTGATTTGGCATCAAAAATCTGATTTTTGACTATATACCAAAGTTATGCATTTGAAATGACAGCCAACTAATTGATTGATGGTTGTGTTGTTTGATTATGACTTGATTAATTATTATTTTTTACCATTTAGCCAAATTGACCAAAAAGTGATTTGTATTGAAATTTGGTCGCATTTGCTTGCATATACATGTACTTACATTGAACAGGTCATAGCAAAGAGGCTAGAGCAGAAGAGTAAAATTGTTTTCCCGACAAATAGGTACATGTTTATCATAATTTACTGTTTTGTTTGGGTGATGATGATTTTATGAGCCGATTGGCTAGCCGCTTGGCTTTATCTTTTTCTTTTTGAGATCAGAGGGCCTATATGGCAATTTCGGGATTTTCCCGTGCTCCCGGTGCAGGGGAGGTTATGGAGAAATTTTTCGAAAATTTAGGGTGTTAGCCAAATTTTTGAAAAATTTGAAAAGTTCTTAGAAACTGAAAAGTTGAAGAACTTAAGCCGTAGTCAAAATAACGAAAGTTGAATTGATTTGTGAAATAACTTTCGGCTTCGTTCCTTTTCGGGGACGAAAAGTTTTAAGTGGGGGAGATTGTAATAACCCGAAAATCTAGGCTAGTTTAATTTTTTTTTTATTTTGGCAATTTTAGCGAATTTTGATTATTTTAAATGAATTATTTTAAATAATGTCAACGAGAAAATTTCTTTTGAATAAAATTCAATCGTACATAGTTATATAGATCGACGATAGAATATAAATATTTATTTATATTTATAAAAGGAATTGAAAATGGCGCGGTAGTTCGATAATTCGATTTCAAACTTCAAATGAATGTACAGGATTCAAACTAAACCGGATTTTAGTGAAACCAAAAATTTTCGAATCTATTCGAGAATATCTTTCCAACGAATCCGAAAAATCAAAATTTCATAGCGGGGATAAAAAGATATGTCCAGTTGAAAATTCTGAATATTCGCTATGGAATTTAGGCGCTTAAAAATGGAAATTTTGCAAACGACCTCGGATTTCGACGAAACCACTTTTGTTAGATCTGCGATGTCAAGTTATTGCTAGATTCCAATTTTCGTAATTTTTCGAATCAATAGGTGAGCATGGCAAAGGAAAACATGTTCTGTTAGTTTCAGTTGATTTTAATCGACTGAAAAATGGCCATTTTTCAAATGGTCTCAGAATTCGACGAAATTAATTTGGTTAGGACCGTATCGTCAATACGAAGCTAGGAAATATTTTTCTGGAATTTTTCGAGTTAGTATGTGACCCCGATAAATTGAAATGCGCGTTCAAATTCAATATATAGAGTTATATTTTGATTTTGACGAAAACTGATCGAAACGATCGAATCAGCTTACGATACATATCCCATTGTGTTCGGAATGGGGGTAATACGCTAGAGATGACAGGCGGTGGGTCTCGTTTAGAGGTCGAAAATAGAAAGTTGCTTTTTGAATTTAAAAAAATAAAATTAAATAATATAAAACATTTTTCAATAACAACCCCTACCAGCGTTGAAATCGATCTAAAGAAGAAATAAAAAAGAAAAAAAACCCGACATCTGCTCATCGCCCCCCTTCCACGTCGTCGCCCCCTCCCATTGCGCTGCTGTAACGACCCGTATTTTCCGCCTATTTATTTTGTTTATTTTAAATATTTTATTTATTTAAAATATTGGTTTGAATTTAAATAATCGAATTTAACGATTATATTGTGAATATATTATTTAAAATAAATAATAAATATTATTTTAATTTCCAAAATATGGGAAATTGTCGAATTTGAAATATATTGTGATGGGACAGTTTAAAGTGGTCAAATATTGTTTATACCGAAATTTTAGTGACAATTCGTTTTGAAAACGACGACGAATATATATGGTTTATAATTTAATGAATTAACGAGCTGCAGCGGCGCGACAGTTCGTGATTTGGCGTTTTGAACTTCAATTGGTCATACCGGGTTCAAAATAAGTCGGATTTCCTCGAAACAAGAAATGTCGGGACCGGTTTGACGATATCTTCCCACTGGCAGAGAAAAATCCAGTTTTCGTCGTGTAGATTTTTTTTTATGTCCAAATCAAATTTTGAAAAAGTCGCTGTGGATTTCCTTTATATATTATAACGTTATTTATATTAAATAAAGGGATTTTTAAATATTTTACATATCGATTTGGCTTCGGATTCAACCAGGGATATTATTCTTTGGTAATACATCAAATTCTGGTCGTGTATGGCCAACTGCAATATTTTGATATTATTATATTGAAGTACTTTAAAATTGGTTTATTTTATTCGAATTGGCCAGATATAAAAGGGACGTTTTTCAAACGACCTCTGTTTTCGACAAAACAAATTTTGTTGGGATCATAACAGTAAATTTTTGCTAGATTTTCAAACGGCGCATCAATCGGGGTTATTCTGTGAGCGTGGCAAAATAAAATGTAAAATAAATCGATCTAATTGGACATGTACAAACGCTATTTGAGCAAACAGACTCGGAATTCGACGAAACAAGTTTCGTTAGGACCGTATCGTCAAAATATACTATGCTGTCCAGTCGCAACTCGAACGGGGTTCGTATGTGAGTGCAGGAGCGAATAAACGAGGTTCGAAAACGCGATAGACACGAATAAATATCGTCAGTCATTATCAGTCGTCACGTCAACTTAAATAATATTATTCCCTCACTATATAAACACCCTCCATCACAATTTCCAGCCATCACCATCCTCAGCCATGTAAATTTGCAGATAAGACCCTCAACACAAAATCAATTATATCTCCAAATCTGGGATGAAATCGAGGGGGGTACCAAAGGGAAAGTGATAGATCGGGGGAAGATCTAGCTGCTGACAAAAGATGGGGTGGTTTCGTCGAGCATGGTGGCCGGAATCGGACTAAAACCGCCAAAAATAGGTTTCGGTTTTCAGCCAAATTCTCGGCGCTGGCGAAGTTTTAGGTGGTGAGGTCGGTGGCAATCGAAAGAGGGGAGATAGGGCTTTGATTTGGTACCGGTCTCGTGACCTCTGGTGATCGGAGGTGGTTGTAATAACCCGGAAATTTTGAGCCAATTTAAAATTTTTATTTTGGCAATTTTAATGGATTTTGAATATTTAAAATGAATTATTTTAAATAATATCAACGAGGAATTTATTTTGAATATAATTCAACGTATATATTATATACGTCGTCGTTAGAATATAAATATTTATATATAATTACAAATAGGAATTGAAAATGGCGCGGTAGTTCGATAATTCGATTTCAAACTTCAATTGAACGTACCGGGTGCAAAACAATCCGGATTTTAGTGAAACCAAAAACTTTACAATAACCCCCCCTCGTTTTCTTTCTTCCCCCGCGTTCATTTCCTCAGGAAAAAAAAAATAAATAAAAAAAGAAGAAGAAGAAAACGAAACGCGCCGCCGCCCAGGGCCTCGAGCCACCGCCGGAGTCCTCCATCCGCCGCCCTCAGGCGCTCTCCACCCTCGAACTCCCGCTCGCTTCCCCTCTCTCCCTCTATCCCTTGATTTGAACGCCGCCCCAAACCCTAGCGCAGAAGACCGCAACCCCTACCCCGCCTAAACCGGGCCCGCCAGCACCTACTCCTCCACGAACGACGACGCTCCGACCACCTCAGACGCAGTGAACCCCCCCCCTCCGATTGAAAAAGTAAGTTTTTAATTTGTTTTAATTTTATTTATTTATTTATTTATTTTGTATATGATTAGCAAACAGAAAAAAAATCAGTTTTTGTATAGGATTTTTAAATAGAAAGTTAGAATTTTTCATATAGAAAAGACGATATTTTTAAATATGAAAAGACGATATTTTTAAATATAAAAGACGTGATTTTTAAAATGTAAAAGACGTGATTTTTAAAATATAAAAGACGTGATTTTTAAAATATAAAAGACATGAATTTTTTAAAAATAAAAAAAGGTGTGATTTTTACATATGTAGTGGGTTAAAAATATGACTTTTACATAGTAGGAACTATAAAAATGTAATCTTTGTAAGATAGAGAATATAAAAATATCATCTTTGTGTATGTAACGAAATAAAAATCAGATTTTTATTATATATACGTTGAAATAAAGTGGTGATTTTTATAATGTTGAAATCTATATATTTAAATAGCGAAATTTTTATCAAAGTAAAAAATCGATTTTTATATATTGAACATCAAAGTAAAATTTTGATTTTTATATATTGAATAAAATAATAAAAATTCGATTTCCATATATTGAATAGCGAAGTAAAAATTCGATTTTTACATATGTAGTGGCTACAACAACGAAGATGACAAAGATGCGATAACGATGAAGATTTCTATTAAAGAAGAGTCAAGATGATTGGATAGCTTTGGTGAGAATTTCTCACCTTTCAATTTCATTTTCTAGTTGTGTATATATATATATATATATACTAGGATGCAGACGGTGCTTAGTAGCACCCGACACCCATCATCCACAGACCATGGATGGCTTGTTTGTTAAATTGTTTGGTTGAGTAGTTGGTTAGTCTATTTGGTTTCAATTGAATTGTTTGGTAAAATGAATGAATTTGATTGATGTGTGAATGGCGTGGGCCTTCACTAGATTGGGGATAAGGCTAGGCCTCGTCCCATTTCTAGTATCGTGCCATTGTGCAGCCGAAATTTTCTAAAATATGTTAGAAAAATAAAAATATCATTTTTAAAGTGTAAATGAACTGAATAGGAATTCATGTGTTAAAATAAAATATTTCATCGTTAAAAATATAATTTTTAACGTGAAAGTGAATAAATAAATAATTATAAACAAATCGGCCGATTTGTTTATATACACTGATTTGACTGATATTATTTGGTCGATAAATTTTACACATCTCCCAACTGCACAACTAAAATCTGTGTTTGATTGTTTGAAACCCCACACGGGTGTTGGGATGAAATTTGAAGTTCACTCATCCTGATTGATTAAATATGTCGATTGATTGATTGACAGACTGTTATAAGCGTAAGATATCTATATTTGATGCTTATACAGTGTAGTGCACTTTGGTTGATGGTTGATTATTATTTTTATGCTATTATATACATGTGTTGTATGGAATCCATATAATTAACATTATATGGTGATTGATTGGGCCTCTTTCCAATCGGGAAAATTATGAATATTATAAAAGAAAATTCATGTGTTGAAACTATTCATGTGTTGAGTAAAATATTTTAATAATAAAATTCACATCTTTATCATATTTAAAATTAGAACTACTTTACGATGGAGTCTAATTAAAATCAAACGATAGACACCATAGTTTTATAAAATATTTTACATAACAAAAATAGTCGTGTGTTGGAAGAAATATAAATTCATGTGTTGAATAGAATAAATATTCATTTGTTGAATAGAATAAAGAAGTTTTTGAAAAATATAAAGCAGTGTTGATTAGAGTTGCGTTATTTTGACGCGAACGATATTTATATCGATTTTATTCGTTTTACAATGAATATTGAAAAGTGATTTCAACATTTAATATTATGAAATGAAATTCAAATTGAATTAGATAAAAATTGAAATTGAAATTTTATTGAATCAATTTGAAATGAATTCGAATCGAATAGAAAATGAATTCGATTCAAATTGAATAGAAAGTGAATTTGAATTCGAATTGAATAGAAAGTGAAATTGAATTCTAATTGAATTGAAATCAAATAGATTTGAAATTGAAGATGAAGTTGAAATTGTTTTTGAAACGAATTTAAAACGATTTATAAAATACGTTTTAAAAAGGAAATCGGCGAAATATATATAATATATATATATTATATATATAATGGCCTGAATAGAACGCGCCGCGCCGCGGCAGTTCGTGAATTTCGACCATTTATTTCAAACGGACATTACGGGAGATCCGACCGTCGGATTCTCCTAAAACCGGAACCGTTGGGTTCGTATCGAAAAGAGCTTTCCATTGAATATTAGAAATTTGAAATATAACGATTGGATTTGGAATTATGTCCAAATCAAAATTCGAAAAAGGTCGCTGTAAGTGCAGTTCGATGGCCGTTGATGGAAATCGACTGTACGGGCCTTGATAAAATTATTAAAAATATCTATAATTTGTGTAAAATCATAAGAAATGATTTGGGAAATATTGGGCTGAAAAATTCCATATTTGAAAAGATAAAAATAGGTTTTTGTCGAAATGAACTAGTTTTGAACTAGAAATAAAAATCAATTTATTTTTGAAATAAATAAATTGAATTTGAAAGTGATTTTAAAAATAATCAATATTCCCAATACGTGGATTGGACTGGAGTTGAATCGAAATTATCTTCGGGATATTTCGATGTTGGATTTCGTGACTATACAGATATTGTTATGGGAATTTGAAAGATATATTTTATATCGTTATTTCCAATACGATATATGTTGGTTTCAGAATTTGATATTGAATATAAGCCGATATATTTTCTATTCAGAGCCTTGTATTTAACATCAAATGTGATTTGGGTTTATCGTGAATCGTGTTTTAGATGACATTGGTTCTTTAACCCAGTTAAAGGCAAGATGTTGATTTTTGATAAGATTAAAACTAAGTGGAGTTTTAATGAATCTTTAATTAGATTAAAATGTAAATTGATAATTTTAATTATCAAATCTGAAAGGTGATCGAGAATGGAGTACCACCAGTTTTGCTCCAAAGCGATAGTTAAATCTTAAATTAGATTTGAACGTGAAATGGTAATTAATTTTACCGATAACACCGTGGTGTTAGATGTGGAGTATTACCAGTTTTATCCATGGGATATATAGGTTGGGATTGAGAAATAAAATAAATAATTACTTCGGTGTGGTTCGTTAATCCCGGCTAGTTTGAAATGATATCCAAAGGAAGATTAAAGAATAAATTTAGAAGAATTTATCTTGGATAAAATTAATGGGAACCTTTCCCTAAGAATGTGATTTTGTGAATAAAATAATATTCTGAATTGGAATGAGGCATTTGTTGTGTTTGTGTAACATTCGTTTATTATATACGTGGGATATTCAGAAAGGTCGGGTTTATACCCATTCTGAATAACCGATTCGACGAGATGTCGAAGATGAAGACGGTGGTTGAAGACCGGAAGTCTTCACATCGTTTGGGTGATTACTGATGATCTTGATTGGGCTGTACACCCAAGATGAGGGAAACAGTTGGTGATCGTCCAGACGTATTTGGAGATCGATGGATATGCGAGGAAAGTGCCTCCGGTTCCGTTCAGACCCAGAACGATCTTGTAAATGGATTGTGTGTCTGACATGGGATTTTATTCTGTGTTGATTGATCTCTATTAAATATAAATCTGTTTGGCGGCGGAGAATTTATTCTCTTGCTTAACGCCCTTCTCTGAGACGTACGAGCTCAGAGGTTGTATATCGATGGACATCAGTCGCATGGAGTGAATTGCCAATGTGGCACGCGTAAGTGGCAATTGATCAAGGCTTCTGTTGAAAAGCAAAGTCTTGTGGTTGATGATCAAAGCACAGCCTGTGTGGCATAGCTTTGTGTATAACGTGAATTCGCGAGCCTCACACCTCGGTATGAGTCAAAAACGGGATATGGACCCAAGGAGTGCACGACGTTTCTTTCTAGCTATGGTGGTGTCAGTGACCTACCAACCCTGACATTTATATACTTTTCACCTGTGTGGTTGTTGGATACGAGGCGCCTCGGATATAGGTCTGTAAGGACCGGGAAACGTGTGTTCAGGAATTGCCAATCCTCAAAAGTAAGAGAGGACCGGCCTTGGAGGATCCAAGGATTGCTGTGTGCGGTCCCGAGGCATTTGCTAGAGTGTCTCGAACGCGGAGAGGAGCTTGCCCCTTGCCTCGACTCATGATGGAATCCAATTTCCAATACGTAATATTGCGGTTTTAATTGTAGAACTAGTATGGCGACATGATATATGGTACCCATGCCGTCTATGATTGATATTTATGATTGAAATTGTTTTGACACTATGCACCTAAAATAGTATCAAATGATTTGTTTTAAACGTATCAAGCATGCTTTGGCTGTTATAAGGGAAAACCCTATCCTCCGGCTTGCGTTGCATTGTGTGATGGGACCTGGGTCTTATAACAGCTTCATTTTTCTTTATTTAGCATTGCGCTGTTTGTTCTATGCACTGGTATTCTTGGGAGGAAACCCGTTCCATGTTATACGGCGTGGTCCCTTGATTTACCTAACTTTAAAACCAATATTAATAACTGTTTTAGTTCTCACACCAGTCACATGACTGACCTGGAGTTTATTGTTTTAACCTAAACTCTGGGTGCCCCTATTTTCCGCACGGGCAGCTAGTAGTTTTGGTTTTTGCAGATTTATATTCACAGGGTCCTGATTTACAGCTGGAACGATGCTCGGAAAGCTCTGTATCCGTGCATTACTTCTAGTTGTGTTTTATATATTTTTCCGCTGCTATGTAATTTATTGTAATCTCTGATATTTATCGAATGTAATTTATTCATTTATACTCTGTATATTCTTGTATCTGATGGAATTGTTGTAATAACAATGAAATGTTCTTCCGTCTGCGTTCTTTTATGTGTTGTTCTCAATTCTATCCGCGCTTTCCTTCACGGGGAAGTTACGGGTGGTCTCAGTTTGGTATTAGAGCCTTGGTTTACAGAGCTCGAGAACAAGACACATTAGAACCATACAAAAGAATTCATCAGATATTGGATTAGTAATATCCAATTAGAATGACTAGTTAGAAATATGATCAGTAGTATCCTAGAACGAGTGGGAAGAGTATATTTTTTCAAATGAAAATAATTTTGTTTTAAAATTTAAATCGCTTTATACATATTTGATTATTTATTTATTTTGAGTATGGACAATCCAATATATAAAGATTTCGCGTATACACGTCATGAACGTATAGTCGAAGTTTTAATATACTAGATAGATATAGTATCACATTCTAGACACCCAGGGATAATTCTGATGATGTGGCCAAATCATCAGAATTTATGTTCGTGTTTCGAATGTGTGATTTCTATATATTTCCATTAGGCTGGTGTGAGAACCAAAACTTATATAGCTAGAACACATTGTTGTGAATTGGCATCAAAAACATGATTTTTGTATATATATCAAATTATGAATTTGAAACTGTAATCCACTAATTGATTGATGTTTGTGTTGTTTGTTTATTTGTTTGCTAATTTTGAACCATTTTGCCTAATTGAATCACATATTGAATTGTATTGAAAATTAGTTGCATTTGCTTGCATATACATGCACTTACATTGAACAGGTCATAGCAAGGAGGCTAGAGCAGATAATAAAATTTGTTTGCCCGACAAATAGGTACATGTTTACTATAATTTACTGTTTTGTTTGGGTGATGATGATTTTATGAGCCTATTGGCTAGCCGCTTGGCTTTTTCTTTTTGAAGATCAGAAGGCCTATATGGCAATTTCGGGATTTTCCCGTGGCTCCCGGTGCAGGGGAGGTTATAGCGAAATTTTTCGAAAATTCCGGGTGTTAACCAAATTTTTGAAGAATTTGAAAATTCTCAAAAACTGAAAAGTTGAAGAATGGAAGCCAGATCGAACGTAGAGTTGATTAATCAAACCACTTTCGACTTTGTTCCTTTTCGAGGACGAAAAGTTTTAAGTGGGGGAGCTTGTAATAACCCGGAAATTTTGAGGCAATTTAAAATTTTTATTTTGGCAATTTTAATGAATTTTGAATATTTAAAATGAATTATTTTAAATAATATCAACGAGGAATTTATTTTGAATATAATTCAACGTATATATTATATACGTCGTCGTTAGAATATAAATATTTATATATAATTACAAATAGGAATTGAAAATGGCGCGGTAGTTCGATAATTAGATTTCAAACTTCAGTTGAACGTACCGGGTGCAAAACAATCCGGATTTTAGTGAAACCAAAAACTTTACAATATCCCCCCCTCGTTTTCTTTCTTCCCCCGCGTTCATTTCCTCAGGAAAAAAAAGAAGAAGAAGAAAACGAAACGCGCCGCCGCCCAGTGCCTCGAGCCACCGCCGGAGTCCTCCATCCGCCGCCCTCAGGCGCTCTCCACCCTCGAACTCCCGCTCGCTTCCCCTCTCTCCCTCTATCCCTTGATTTGAACGCCGCCCCAAACCTTAGCGCAGAAGACCGCAACCCCTACCCCGCCTAAATCGGGCCCGCCAGCACCTACTCCTCCACGAACGACGACGCTCCGACCACCTCAGACGCAGTGACCCCCCCCCTCCGATTGAAAAAGTAAGTTTTTAATTTGTTTTAATTTTATTTATTTCTTTTGTATATGATTAGCAAACAGAAAAAAATCAGTTTTTGTATAGGATTTTTAAATAGAAAGTTAGAATTTTTCATATAGAAAAGACGATATTTTTAAATATGAAAAGACGATATTTTTAAATATAAAAGACGTGATTTTTAAAATATAAAAGACGTGATTTTTAAAATATAAAAGACGTGATTTTTTTTAAAAATAAAAAAAGGTGTGATTTTTACATATGTAGTGGGTTAAAAATATGACTTTTACATAGTAGGAACTATAAAAATGTAATCTTTGTGAGATAGAGAATATAAAAATATCATCTTTGCGTATGTAACGAAATAAAATTCTGATTTTTATTATATATACGTTGAAATAAAGTGGTGATTTTAATAATGTTGAAATCTATATATTTAAAAGGGCGAAATCTTTATCAAAGTAAAAATTCGATTTTTATATATTGAACATCAAAGTAAAAATTTGATTTTTATATATTGAATAAAATAATAAAAATTCGATTTCCATATATTGAATAGCGAAGTAAAATTTCGATTTTTACATATGTAGTGGCTACAGCAACGAAGATGACAAAGATGCGATAACGATGAAGATTTCTATTAAAGAAGAGTCAAGATGATTGGATAGCTTTGGTGAGAATTTCTCACCTTTCAATTTCATTTTCTAGTTATATATATATATATATATATACTAGGATGCAGACGGTGCTTAGTAGCACCCGACACCTGTCATCCACAGACCATGGATGGCTTGTTTGTTAAATTGTTTGGTTGAGTAGCTGGTTAGTCTATTTGGTTTCAATTGAATTGTTTGGTGAAATGAATGAATTTGATTGATGTGTGAATGGCGTGGGCCTTCACTTGATTGGGGATAAGGCTAGGCCTCGTCCCATTTCTAGTATCGTGCCGTTATGCAGCCGAAATTTTCTAAAATATGTTAGAAAAATAAAAATATCATTTTTAAAGTGTAAATGAACCGAATAGGAATTCATGTGTTAAAATAAAATATTTCATCGTTAAAAATATAATTTTTAACGTGAAAGTGAATAAATAAATAATTATAAACAAATCGGCCGATTTGTTTATATACACTGATTTGACCGATATTGATTGGGTCGATAAATTTTACACATCGCCCAACTGCACAACTAAAATCTGTGTTTGATTGTTTGAAACCCCACATGGGTGTTGGGATGAAATTTGAAGTTCACTCATCCTGATTGATTAAATATGTCGATCGATTGATTGACAGACTGTTATAAGCGTAAGATATCTATATTTGATGCTTATACAGTGTAGTGCACTTTGGTTGATGGTTGATTATTATTTTTCTGCTATTATATACATGTGTTGTATGGAATCCATATAATTAACATTATATGGTGATTGATTGGGCCTCATTCCAATCGGGAAAATAATGAATATTATAAAGGAAAATTCATGTGTTGAAACTATTCATGTGTTGAGTAAAATATTTTAATAATAAAATTCACATCTTTATCATATTTAAAATTAGAACTACTTTACGATGGAGTCTAATTAAAATCAAACGATAGATACCATAGTTTTATAAAATATTTTACATAACAAAAATAGTCTTGTGTTGGAAGAAATATAAATTCATGTGTTGAATAGAATAAATATTCATTTGTTGAATAGAATAAAGAAGTTTTTGAAAAATATAAAGCCGTGTTGATTAGAGTTGCGTTATTTTGACGCGAATGATATTTATATCGATTTTATTCGTTTTACAATGAATATTGAAAAGTGATTTCAACATTTAATATTATGAAATGAAATTCAAATTGAATTAGATAAAAATTGAAATTGAAATTTTATTGAATCAATTTGAAATGAATTCGAATCGAATAGAAAATGAATTCGATTCAAATTGAATAGAAAGTGAATTTGAATTCGAATTGAATAGAAAGTGAAATTGAATTCTAATTGAATTGAAATCAAATAGATTTGAAATTGAAGATGAAGTTGAAATTATTTTTGAAATGAATTTAAAACGATTTATAAAATACGTTTTAAAAAGGAAATCGACGAAATATATATAATATATATATTATATATATAATGGCCTGAATAGAACGCGCCGCGCCGCGGCAGTTCGTGAATTTCAACCATTTATTTCAAACGGATATTACGGGAGATCCGACCGTCGGATTCTCCTAAAACCGGAACCATTGGGTTCGTATCGAAAAGAGATTTCCATTGAATATTAGAAATTTGAAATCTAACGATTGGATTTGGAATTATTTCCAAATCAAAATTCGAAAAAGGTCGCTGTAAGTGCAGTTCGATGGCCGTTGATGGAAATCGACTGTACGGGCCTTGATAAAATTATTAAAAATATCTATAATTTGTGTAAAATCATAAGAAATGATTTGGGAAATATTGGGCTGAAAAATTCCATATTTGAAAAGATAAAAATAGATTTTTGTCGAAATGAACTAGTTTTGAACTAGAAATAAAAATCAATTTATTTTTGAAATAAATAAATTGAATTTGAAAGTGATTTTAAAAATAATCAATATTCCCAATACGTGGATTGGACTGGAGTTGAATCAAAATTATCTTCGGGATATTTCGATGTTGGATTTCGTGACTATACAGATATTGTTATGGGAATTTGAAAGATATATTTTATATCGTTATTTCCAATACGATATATGTTGGTTTCAGAATTTGATATTGAATATAAGCCGATATATTTTCTATTCAGAGCCTTGTATTTAACATCAAATGTGATTTGGGTTTATCGTGAATCGTGTTTTAGATGACATTGGTTCTTTAACCCAGTTAAAGGCAAGATGTTGATTTTTGAAAAGATTAAAACTAAGTGGAGTTTTAATGAATCTTTAATTAGAGTAAAATGTAAATTGATAATTTAAATTATCAAATCTTAAAGGTGATCGAGAATGGAGTACCACCAGTTTTGCTCCAAAGCGATAGTTAAATCTTTAATTAGATTTGAACGTGAAATGGTAATTAATTTTACCGATAACACCGTGGTGTTAGATGTGGAGTATTACCAGTTTTATCCATGGGATATATAGGTTGGGATTGAGAAATAAAATAAATAATTACTTCAGTGTGGTTCGTTAATCCCGGCTAGTTTGAAATGATATCCAAAGGAGGATTGAAGAATAAATTTAGAAGAATTTATCTTGGATAAAATTAATGGGAACCTTTCCCTAAGAATGTGATTTTGTGAATAAAATAATATTCTGAATTGGAATGAGGCGTTTGTTGTGTTTGTGTAACATTCGTTTATTATATACGTGGGATATTCAGAAAGGCCGGGTTTATACCCATTCTGAATAACCGATTCGACGAGATGTCGAAGATGAAGACGGTGGTGGAAGACCGGAAGTCTTCACATCGTTTGGGTGATTACTGATGATCTTGATTGGGCTGTACACCCAAGATGAGGGAAACAGTTGGTGATCGTCCAGACGTATTTGGAGATCGATGGATATGCGTGGAAAGTGCCTCCGGTTCCGTTCAGACCCAGAACGAACTTGTAAATGGATTGTGTGTCTGACATGGGATTTTATTCTGTGTTGATTGATCTCTATTAAATATAAATCTTTTTGGCGGCGGAGAATTTATTCTCTTGCTTAACGCCCTTCTCTGAGACGTACGAGCTCAGAGGTTGTATATCGATGGACATCAGTCGCATGGAGTGAATTGCCAATGTGGCACGCGTAAGTGGCAATTGATCAAGGCTTCTGTTGAAAAGCAAAGTCTTGTGGTTGATGATCAAAGCACGGCCTGTGTGGCATAGCTTTGTGTATAACGTGAATTCGCGAGCCTCACACCTCGGTATGAGTCAAAAACGGGATACGGACCCAAGGAGTGCACGACGTTTCTTTCTAGCTATGGTGGTGTCATTGACCTACCAGCCCTGACATTTATATACTTTTCACCTGTGTGGTTGTTGGATACGAGGCGCCTCGGATATAGGTCTGTAAGGACCGGGAAACGTGTGTTCAGGAATTGCCAATCCTCAAAAGCAAGAGAGGACCGGCCTTGGAGGATCCAGGGATTGCTGTGTGCGGTCCCGAGGCCTTTGCTAGAGTGTCTCGAACGCGGAGAGGAGCTTGCCCCTTGCCTCGACTCATGATGGAATCCAATTTCCAATACGTAATATTGCGGTTTTAATTGTAGAAATAGTATGGCGACACGATATATGGTACCCATGGCGTCTATGATTGATATTTATGATTGAAATTGTTTTGACACTATGCACCTAAAATAGTATCAAATGATTTGTTTTAAACGTATCAAGCATGCTTTGGCTGTTATAAGGGAAAACCCTATCCTCCGGCTTGCGTTACATTGTGTGATGGGACCTGGGTCTTATAACAGCTTCATTTTTCTTTATTTAGCATTGCGCTGTTTGTTCTATGCACTGGTATTCTTGGGAGGAAACCCGTTCCGTGTTATACGGCGTGGTCCCTTGATTTACCTAACTTTAAAACCAATATTAATAACTGTTTTAGTTCTCACACCAGTCACATGACTGACCTGGAGTTTATTGTTTTAACCTAAACTCTGGGTGCCCCTATTTTCCGCATGGGAAGCTAGTAGTTTTGGTTTTTGCAGATTTATATTCACATGGTCCTGATTTACAGCTGGAACGATGCTCGGAAAGCTCTGTATCCGTGCATTACTTCTAGTTGTGTTTTATATATTTTTCCGCTGCTATGTAATTTATTGTAATCTCTGATATTTATCGAATGTAATTTATTCATTTATACTCTGTATATTCTTGTATCTGATGGAATTTTTGTAATAACAATGAAATGTTCTTCCGTCTGCGTTCTTTTATGTGTTGTTCTCAATTCTATCCGCGCTTTCCTTCACGGGGAAGTTACGGGTCGTCTCAGTGGTTGTGGCGACGAGATGCACGTGAAGCAGTGTTTTGGGGTTATTGCGATCAGAAATTGGGGTTTTCCGGCGCCGTTGATCAAAGATGATGGCGAGGGTCTATCGGAGTTGATACTGGGTTGGATGGGGGTCACGTTGGTGGGGGCCTGGTCGTTGATGGGTGGCCGTGGCGTCGGAATTTGGTTGATGAACCAAATTGGGGGAGTTTCGATTTTCAGGCGGACGGAGGCTGGTGGGGGGCCGTCTCTTCAGGCGAGGGCGCTGGGATGTGGGCCGGTTCCGTTGGAGGTGACGCCTTGGTCTCCGGCGATCGTATGAGGCGGCGGAGCGAGGAAGTTGGAGTCGTGCTTTTGTGTGGAAGGAGGAGAATCGAGTTCAAAGCTTTCCGCCAGGTGATAACGCGTCCTTTTGTTCCAACGAGGATGACGTGTACAGGTAGTGTTTAAGGTAATGCTAATTTTATTTATTTAATTAATATTTAGTTTAATTAATAATCGTATATTATATACAAACTATAAATTAGCGTAACTTCTTCGTACGTTAACGGATTTCAGCGAAACTGGATTCGTTAGGATCGCAGGGACGAGACCTACCCGATGGCACTGACTAGGAGTCAATCCGACACCGTTGAAAATTCAGCCAATTTTAGATGTCCGACCCGAATTAAAAGCGACAAACGCGTTCACCGTCGACCAGAACAAACTCTGGTGAGTTAATTCTCACACCTTCTGGAGTCCTGTGATGTGGTACATTCACAGTAAAATATATTTTATAGTTAATAGTCTAAATTGGTTGATTGGATGCGATGGATGCAAATTGGTTGCTATTGCAGTTATTTATAATCCATCAATTATTTAATTCATGTATTTTTATCGACTAACATCTGTGATGCAGAGAAGGACAGGTTGGAGGGATTCAACCGGATTCCTCAAATTAACTGTATTTTTATTTGTTATGCATAGATATGAATTGTTCACCTTGACTGACACCAAAACCTGTCTGTATGTTGATGGTTGAATAGAAATGCACCTGTGTTGTGTTTAAAATCAACTGATATTGTTGATTGGAAAATTGGCAGTGAATGGCCAAATTGTGTTGTGTTAGACGTCAGTTGACCTTTTGGTGAATTGACGCAGTTTTAAGATTTTTAATTATTTTAAAACTGGGTTTAGGTTTAAATTAGATTATATAAGGATTTAAATGGGAATTTATAAATATATATATTTTAATCGAGTCTAAAGGGATTATTTAAAAGGATTATGCCGGTTTGAAAGCAGAGGAAAAACCAGAGGATTTACCTACGGGTTGGTAAATTTAAATAATTATTTTAAACAATTAAATAGCAATTTAAATCAATTAAGTTATTTAAACTAATTTAAAAGGGGAAATGACATATGTAATTCAGTTAACTTTTGACGGACATGTACAGTTGGCAGAATCAACCGTTGTTAGTTAAATTGAGTAGTTGATAAATTTGATTGGATATTCATTTAGTTTAATGAATAGTGGAAATAATAGATAATCTTTGATCAATTATCAATGTAAGGGGATTATTGAATAGTTGGGGTTAGTGAAGTTAATTTTTAGTTACAAAGATTTTAAAACGATGGTTATACTATACTTAGTCAATGCCAAAAGTCAACTATCTTGAGTATAGTAAATTTTACACTTTGGTTATAATTAAAATGATGACCTTAGTTAGAATTCAACTAAGGGAATGTTAAGTAGCGATAAAGTAAAATAGAAAGCCGATGAGAGTTTTTGTGAGAGATTTGATTTTAAATAAAAATGTACAAGCGAAATGTTGATTTAAGTTAAAGATGGTTTTAGTGGGTGTTTACTTAATTAAAGGAGTTAAGTAAGATGATTTTGAGCAAGGATTTCAAATGTAAGAAACGATTGTGTAAACTTAGATTTTGAAATCAAGATTTGGGAACGAGATTTGAATATCGGTGGTTAAGTGACGAACTGATATTATTCTGAGATAAGAACGTTGTCGATCAAGGTCTGAGAGGTAACTAAAATACCCCAACTTGATTGGCTTCACTATTATCGAGGAACGGTACTTGTTTGGTGTGAGTGAAGGTGTTGGATTGGTTTATCTTATACGTTGAATATCGAACTCTAATGCGAGGTATTGGGATATATATAAATTGCAAATATTAGTTTTAAAGAAATAAGGTTTATTGATTTCAAATTATATCGAACATTTGTTATTCAATTATAGTTGATCGAATATAGTTAGAGTTAGTCAAATAAAGTTATCTAGGAAAAAGTTCCATCGCGTACGACTGCTAGCGTAATTCGCAGGGCTGTAGATAGCCTACGGCGGTCGGATGTTTCCTGAGGGAATCAGGCGCAACCATTGTGATCGTTGCGATCTAGAGTCGAGCGAATGGAGTTAAGTCGAGTATTAGTTAATAGGAGTAATCAAGTCAAGTTTGTCGAGATAAATAAGTCGAGTTAGTCAAGTTAGAGTTAATCAATCAAAGTAAATTAGTTAAAGTTAGTCAAAAGGGAATTTGGTTAAATATATTTTAAAAGAGGTCGAGTTGTGCCAAGTACTGAATCAGAAAACTCATTGTGTTCACACTATTGTTATTTGATAGTTAAAACACCGACTATCAAACCAGACCAATACGATTGTTGGTTCGGAAAGACCGGGATCGAATTATATTCGAAAACCATTCCGACCAACAAATACGTGAAGACGTCGATTGAAGACGGAGCAAGTGAAGATCGTGGATCTTCAAAAGCGGAAGGACTACTTGTCGAATTTCTCTGGCCTGCAGCCAGAGTTATTTTGATTTGTGATTCTGTCGTGGTTGAAATCCACGGGTTGCAAGGACTGCTCGCTACTGATCCATGGGGTGATTCCTATATGAGATGCAGTAGGAGAGTACCTTCGGTTCATCCTGTTCCTGGGTGACTTGTATGGACGGATGTCTGACAGAGTATTTCCAAAGGAATTACATGAGTTGATTTATCCAAACGTACGATAGTTCATGGCAGAGAAATGGTTATTCTCTATCCAAATAAACTAGAGTATTTTTGTGGTTGTCAATCAAGTGTGATCTGGCGGATCTGACGATGTGGCATTCAAAGTGAATGATGGCCAGATGGTTGAAAAGGAATTGTAGCCTCAAGCCTCATCAACCAGGAAATGACAAAAATCGGGCAGGCAGCATGGCTATTAGGGTCGCTCCCATTAGGATGTATGATCACCTATCTAGAGAAATTCCTTTTGCTTCTTTATCTATTCGATGCTGACCCTATTCGGGTGGCGGTTGCTGATCCCAACCGTCGGTGATATACATTCGATACACTCAAGCGAAATGAGTGGTCGGTCATGTGAGGGCCGGGTTCCAAGACGTTCTTGTTGAACCCAGTGTATTCACCTCTAGAGATACACGTGCGGAAGGTGGACCCATACCTTGTCAAGTTGGAATCCAATATCCAATAAGCGCCCGCGGTTTTTGATTGTATACTATATATGGGGAGCGTGAGATGCAAGCGTTCCTCTAGATTATTATTTACTTGTATTTAGACATTATGATAATATCAGAGAAAGGTATTGATTTCAAAAATGATTTGGGTTATAGTAAGGTAAAAACCGTCCGTGTTTATGTGTGGACTGGTCTTACTATTATCCTTTTGTTTCTAAAAAGGATTTCCAAAGTTAAACTAGTGTGTGTTATGTGAATTTATCGCTGATAGTATTCCAGACTGACCCGGTGTATTTTGTTTTAAATCAAATGTGCTCGGGTCAGACCGAGTATGTTCCAGGTTAGGTTCTGCTTGGAGTTTCAGAAGCTCGAAGCAGGCGGCTTCACCGCTAGTTATTCAAAGTTATTATTCCGCTGTGACTGATGTATGTGTACTCTGATGATTGGTATGTATATACAGTTTTGTATAAAGGATTTGTTATATTCTATTCGTTCCGCTGTGAGATTCTGATGTGTGTTCTTCTTCTTTCTTCTATTCTAACATTCTTTCTTTCTATTCTCACCCTCTAATTTCTTTCTATTGACAATCCAATGTTTTTGATGCTTGAATAGTCGACATGGTGATTTGATGTCGATTTTCGGGGTCGAAAACCCGCTGGGTCGTTACAGTGGTATCAGAGCTATTAGTTTAGTGATAACCTTGGCTCTGTGGTGTGACTCAATAGAGATGGGGTTAGTAACACCCTAGATTGCGTTTGTGTATATATATGAGAGCGCGTATTTGTAAATTTGATATAAATTATTTTTTGAAATTATTTTTGCCCAATTTATTTTATAATAAAATAAAGAGTAAAGGATATTATAGTACGGGAAAATTATTTGAATTGGTTAATGTTGATTGTATGATATGCTTAGATTGTGTTGTTAATTGCTTGGATATAAATCTGAACCTGAATAAAACTTAGTTGAAAACCCAATTTGAAATAAACAAGTTGAATAAATAATCCAAATTAAGGAATCTGAGTGGGTAATTAAAGAAAAAAAAGGATTGTTAAGACTTGGTTATTAATCTCATATGGATTGAATTGTGTGTGAATGGATGATATGGGTATTTCGAACATAATTAACAATTGTTGATGACTAATGAGTTTGTTTGAGTTGAGAAACAGGTACAAGTGCCAATTCAGTTTAAACTCCATCAAAGAGAAAAATTCTGGAGATAATTGAGTCCAGTTTGAGTAAAGCTGCGAAACAATTAAGCAAGCTCAAATATAATTTACCACTTATCGCATAATAACGCTCGCAAAAAAGGTACGCCTACGCAAATATGAAAATTTTGGTTTTGTTTGGATTTTGGGAATTGGATTTTGATTTTCCGACCTAGATAGTCGATGTATATATATATTTCTTGAACCTGCGATATTGCAGATGGTCCTTTGTACAGAGGAGACTCTGCCGAATTTTTTCCAAAATTTTAGGAGTTAGAATTTTTTTTTTTGAATATTTTTTTTGAAAAATTCTTTTCTTTGAAATAAATTGGTTTTAAAACCAATGGGGTCAGTTTGAAAATTTATTCGAGTTTAAAAAAAAATTATTCTTTTTGCAAAGATAATAGTAGACGGCATTTCTACTACCTTAGCAATTTCGAGGACGAAATTATTTTAAGGGGGAAGGAATGTAACGACCCGTATTTTCCGCCTATTTATTTGGTTTATTTTAAATATTTTATTTATTTAAAATATTGGTTTGAATTTAAATAATCGAATTTAACGATTATATTGTGAATATATTATTTAAAATAAATAATAAATATTATTTTAATTTCCAAAATATGGGAAATTGTCAAATTTGAAATATATTGTGATGGGACAGTTTAAAGTGGTTAAATATTGTTTATACTGAAATTTTAGTGACAATTCATTTTGAAAACGACGACGAATATATATGGTTTGTAATTTAATGAACTAACGAGCTGCAGCGGCGCGGCAGTTCGCGATTTGGCGTTTTGAACTTCAATTGGTCATACCGGGTTCAAAATAAGTCGGATTTCCTCGAAACAAGAAATGTCGAGACCGGTTTGACGATATCTTCCCACTGGTAGAGAAAAATTTAGTTATCGTCGTGTAGATTTTTTTTTATGTCCAAATCAAATTTTGAAAAAGTCGTTGTGGATTTCCTTTATATATTATAACGTTATTTATATTAAATAAAGGGATTTTTAAATATTTTATATATCGATTTGGCTTCGGATTCAACCCGGGATATTTTTCTTTGGTAATACCTCAAATTCTGGTCGTGTTTGGCCAACCGCAATATTCTGATACTATTATATTGAAGTACTTTAAAATTGGTTTATTTTATTCGAATTGGCCAGTTATAAAAAGGACATTTTTCAAACGACCTCTATTTTCTTCGAAACAAATTTTGTTGGGATCGTCATAGTAAATTATTGCTAGATTTTCAGACGGCGCGTCAATCGGGGTTATTCTGTGAGCGTGGCAAAATAAAATGTAAAATAAATCGATTTAATTGGACGTGTACAAACGCTATTTGAGCAAACGGACTCGGAATTCGACGAAACAAGTTTCGTTAGGACCGTATCGTCAAAATATACTATGACGTCCAGTCGCAACTCGAACGGGGTTCGTATGTGAGTGCAGGAGCGAATAAACGAGGTTCGAAAACGCGATAGACATGAATAAATTTCGTCAGTCAACATCAGTCGTCACGTCAACTTAAATATTATTATTCCCTCACTATATAAACACCCTCCATCACAATTTCCAGCCATCACCATCCTCAGCCATGCAAATTTGCAGATAAGACCCTCAACACAAAATCAATTATATCTCCAAATCTGGGATGAAATCGAGGGGGGTACCAAAGGGAAAGTGATAGATCGAGGGAAGATCTAGCTGCTGACAAAAGATGGGGTGGTTTCGTCGAGTGTGGTGGCTGGAATCAGACTAAAACCGCCAGAAATAGGTTTCGGTTTTCGGCTAAATTCTCGGCGCTGGCGAAGTTTTAGGTGGTGAGGTCGGTGGCAATCGAAAGAGGGGAGGTAGGGCATTGATTTGGTACCGGTCTCGTGACCTCTGGTGATCAGTGGTGGTCGTGGCGACGAGATGAACGTGAAGCAGTGTTTTTGGGTTGTTGCGATCGGAAATTGGGGTTTTTCGGCGCCGTTGATCAATGATGGTGGCGAGGGTCTGTCGGAGTTAATACTGGGTTGGATGGGGGTCACGTTGGTGGGGGTCTGGTCGTTGATGGGTGGTCGTGGCGTCGGAATTTGGTTGATGAACCAAATTGGGGGAGTTTCGATTTTTAGGCGGACGGAGGCTGGTGGGGGGCCGTCGCTTCAGGCGAGGGCGCTGGGATGTGGGCCGGTTCCGGTGGAGGTGACGCCATGGTCTCCGGCGATCGTATGAGGCGGCGAAGCGAGGAAGTTGGAGTCGTGCTTTTGGGTGGAAGGAGGAGAATCGGGTTCAAAGCTTTCCTCCAGGTGATAATGCGTCCTTTTGTTCCAACGAGGATGACGTGTACAGGTAGTGTTTAAGGTAATGCTAATTTTATTTAATTAATTAATATTTAGTTTAATTAATAACCGTATATTATATACAAACTATAAATTAGCGTAACTTCTTCGTACGTTAACGGATTTCAGCGAAACTGGATTCGTTGGGATCGCAGGGACGAGACCTACCCGATGGCACTGACTAGGAGTCAATCCGACACTATTGAAAATTCAGCCAATTTTAGACGTCCGACCCGAATTAAAAGCGACAAACGCGTTCATCGTCGACCAGAACAAACTCTGGTGAGTTAATTCTCACACCTTCTGGAGTCCTGTGATGTGGTACATTCACAGTAAAATATATTTTATAGTTAATAGTCTAAATTGGTTGATAGGACGCGATGGATGCAAATTGGTTGCTATTCTTGATTGATTGCGGTTATTTATAATCCATCAATTATTTAATTCATATATTTTTATCGACTGACATCTGTGATGCAGAGAAGGACAGGTTGGAGGGATTCAACCGGATTCCTCAAATTAACTGTATTTTTATTTGTTATGCATAGATATGAATTGTTCACCTTGACTGACAACAAAACCTGTCTATATGTTGATGGTTGAATAGATATGCACCTATGTTCTGTTTAAAATCAACCGACAGTGTTGATTGGAAAATTGATAGTATTCCAGACTGACCCGGTGTATTTTGTTTTAAATCAAATGGGCTCGGGTCAGACCGAGTATGTTCCAGGTTAGGTTCTGCTTGGAGTTTCAGGAGCTCGAAGCAGACGGCTTCACCGCTAGTTATTCAAAGTTATTATTCCGCTGTGACTGATGTATGTGTACTCTGTGATTGGTATGTATATACAGTTTTGTATAAAGGATTTGTTATATTTTATTCGTTCCGTTGTGAGATTCTGATGTGTGTTCTTCTTCTTTCTTCTATTCTAACATTCTTTCTTTCTATTCTCACCCTCTAATTTCTTTCTATTGACAATCCAATATTTTCGATGCTTGAATAGTCGACATGGTGATTTGATGTCGATTTTTGGGGTTGAAAATCCGCTGGGACGTTACAGCCGTCGCGCCTCAGGCGCAGCCCCATCGACGATCCTCTCCCTCCTCCGGCCTCTCTTCTTCCCCAACCCGAACACTTGCGATGCAAGAAAACCCTAGAGCAGCCGACCACTTGCGAGACCACCACCGAGTCGCCATCAACGCCGCCCCGCCGACCACTTGTTGATTTCTATTTTCAGTTTTTTCCTTTCTTTATTTTGTTTCTTGCTTGATTTAGTTTTTTTTGTTTATAAAAGAATAGATCTTCATTAACATGACAGGAATGATTTTTATGGCGACAAAGAACTGATTTTTACATAGACAAAGTACTGATTATTACATAGACAAAGAACTGATTTTTACATAGACAAAGAACTGATTTTACATAGACAAAGAACTGATCTTTATAGCGAAGTAAAAGTTCAATTTTTATATATTGAATAGCAAAGTAAAAATTTGATTTTTATATATTGAATAGCGAAGTAAAAATTCGATTTTTATATATTGAATAGCGAAGTAAAAATTCGATTTTTATATATTGAATAGCGAAGTAAAAATTCGATTTTTATATATTGAATAGCGACGAAAAAATTCGATTTTTATATATTGAATAGCGAAGTAAAAATTCTATTTTTATATATTGAATAGCGAAGTAAAAATATGATTTTTATATATTGAATTGCAAAGTAAAAATATGATTTCTATATATTGAATTGCAAAGTAAAAATTCGATTTTTATATATTGAATAGCGAAGTAAAAATTCGATTTTTATATATTGAATAGCGAAGTAAAAATTCGATTTTTATATATTGAATAGCGAAGTAAAAATTCGATTTTTATATATTGAATTGCGAAGTAAAAATTCAATTTTTATATATTGAATAGCAAAGTAAAAATTCGATTTTTATATATTGAATAGCAAAGTAAAAATTCGATTTTTATATATGTAGTGGATACGGATGATGAAAGTGTTGAAAGAAGAAACGAAGAAGATTTCTAACTAAGAAGAGTCGTGGGATTGGATTAGCTAACCAGTGAGAACTTCTCACCTTTTAATTTTTTTTTCTAGTTAAAAATATATACTAGGATGCAAACGGTGTTTAGTAGCACCCGACACCCGTCGTCCACAGACCATGGACGGCTTGTATGCTTGTTTGTTTGATTTTGTTGTGTAGTTGATTGTGTGATGTGATGTGAAATGAAATAAAATATTTATGTAGCTAAAAATATTTTATAGTTAAAAATAGAATTTTTAACGTGTATATGAAAAGAAATAAAAATAAACAAATCGGACGATTTGTTTATATACACACATTTGATTGATATTGATTGGGACGATAAATTTTACACATCGCCCAACTGCACAAATAAAATCTGTGTTTGATTGTTTGAAAACCCCACACGGGTATTGGGATGATATTTGACGTACACTAATCCCGATTGTTTAGTTGTATGTCGATCGATTGATTGACAGGCTACTATAAGCGTTGAATATTTATATTTGATGCTTATACAGTGTAGAATGCACTTTGGATGATGGTTGATTATTCATCGTTGTTGATATATACATGTGTTGTAGAAAATCCATATAATTAACATTATATGGTAATTGATTGGGCCTCATTCCAGTTTCGAAATAGAAATATTTGAAATAGAAATATTTGAAAAGGAAATATTTGAAAAAGAAATATTTGAAATAGAATATTTGAAAATAGAAATATATGAAGCCGTGTTGATTAGATTGACGCCATTTTGACGTGAACGATATTTATATCAATTTTATTCATTTTATAATGAATATCGAAAGTGATTTCAAAATCTGATATTTTGAAAAGAATTGAAATTCGAATTGAAACCGAATAGAAATGAATTCAAATTGAAATTGAATAGAAATGAATTCAAATTGAAACTGAATAGAAATGAATTCAAATTGAAACTGAATAGAAATGAATTCAAATTGAAATTGAATAGAAATGAATTCAAATTGAAACAGAATAGAAATGATTTCGAATTAAAATTGAATAGAAATGAATTCAAACTGAAATTGAATAGAAATGAATTCAAATTGAAACTGAATAAAAATGAATTCAAATTGAAATTGAATTGAGTTGAAAACGAACTGAAATTGAATTAGAAATCAATTTGAATTAAATCGATTTGAAATGAAATTAAAATGAATTTATGTTGAAAAATTCGATTTTGATTTTAATTTGAAATAGAAGTTGAAATCGTTTTGAAAACGAATTTAAAACGATTTATAAAATACGTTTTGAAAAGGGAATCGACAAAATATATATAATATATATGTGTTATATATATATAATGGCCTGAATAGAACGCGCCGCGCCGCGGCAGTTCGCGAATTTCGACCATTGACATCGAAAGGATATTACGGGAGATCCGACCGTCGGATTCTCCTAAAACCGGAACCATTGGGTTCGTATCGAAAAGAACCTTCTAACGAATATTAGAAATTAGAAATCTAATGGTTGGATTTGGAATTATGTCCAAATCAAATTTGGAAAAGGTCGTTGTAAGTGCAGTTCGATGGCCATTGGTGGAAATCGACTGTACGGGCCTTGATAAAATTATTAAAAATAGTAGTATTTTGTGTGAAATCATAAGAAATGATTTAAAAAGAATTGGGATGAAAAACTCCATATTTGAAAAGATAAAAATAGATTTTTATCGAAATGAACTAGCTTTGAACTGGAATTATAATTCTATTTATTTTTAAATAAATAAATTGGATTTGAAATGGTTTTGAAAATAACCAGAATTTCCAATAATTATATTGGAATGGATTTGAATCGAAATGGTCTTCAGAATATTTCGATGTTGGATTTCGTGATGATACAGATATTGTTATGGAAATTTGAAAGATATATTTATATCGTTATTTCCAATACGATATTTGTTGGTCGTAGAATTTGATATTGAATATAAGCCGATATATTTTCTATTCAGAGCCTTGTATTTAATATCAAATGTGATTTGGGGTTTGTCGTGAATGGTGTCTTCATTAACACTGTTCTTGAACCCAGTTGAGAAAAGATTAAATCTTTTTATTTAGATTTAATGAAGTGTACCAATTAAATAATATTTAATTGGAATTGAATGGATATTGATTTTTGGGTTTATCGTGAACAGTGTTTTAAATAACACTTGTTCTTTAACCCGATAATTAATGAAATGTGATTTTGGGTTGTCGTGAACGGTATCTTCAATAATACTATTCTTAGACCCAAAGGAGTTAAGAAAATCAGAAACTAACTAGAGGTTAGTTAAGTTGAATGGTTCCTGAGGTATTGATCTGATGTTGGTTTCGGCCTTCGGGGTTAATACTTAGGGAACTGCTCACTTGCTAATTTACGGTTAGGGACTGATTGAAATGTGTTGTGATTTTGGGTTTATCGTGAACCGTGTTTTAAATGACACTGATTCTTTAACCCAGCCACAGATTAAAACTAAGTGGAGTTTTAATGAATCTTTAATTAGATTGAAATGATCGAGAATGGAGTATCACCAGTTTTGCTCCATGCGATAGTTAAATCTTTAATTAGATTTGAACGTGAAATGGTAATTGAATTTACCGATAACACCGTGGTGTTAGAAATGAAGTATTACCAGTTTTACTTCATGGGATGAATAGGTTAGGATTGGGAAATTAAAACAAATGATTACTTCGGTAAGGTTCGTTAATCCCGACTAGTTGAATCGATATTCAAAAGAAGATTAAAGAATAAATTCAAGGAATTTATCTTTGATAAAATTAATGGGAACCTTTCCCTATGAATGTGAAATTTAGAAACTAACTGTCGGTTAGCTAAGCAGAATGGTTTTCTAGATATTGATCTGATGTTGGTTTCGGCCTTCGGGGTTAATATTTGGGGAATTATTCTCTTGTTAATTTACGGTTAGTGACTGATGAATTGAAAAGAGGCGTATGTTGTGTTTGTGTAACGCTTGTTTATAATATACACGTGTTATTCGGAAAGACCGGGTTTATCCCATTCTGAATAACTGATACGACGATAAGTCGAAGATGAAGACGGTGGTCGAAGACCGGAGGTCTTCACGTTGTTTGGGTGATTACTGACGATCTTGATTGGGAGGTACACCCAAGAAGATGGAAACAGTGGGTGATCGTCCAGACGTACTTGGAGATCGATGGATATGCGAGGTACTAGGTGCCTCCGGTTTCGTTCAGACCCAGAACGGACTTGTAAATGGACTGTGTGTCTGACATTGGATTTTAGTCTGTGTGATTGATTTCTATTAAATATATATCTGTTTGGCGGAGGAGAATTTATTCTCTTGCTTAATGCCCTTCTCTGAGACGTACGAGCTCAGGGGTTATATACTGATGAATATCAAACGCATAGAGTGAATTGCCAGTGTGGCATGCCTAAGTAGCAAAAGACCAAGGCTTCTGTTGAAAAGCAAAGTCTTTTGGTTGATGATCGAAGCACAGCCTTTGTGGCGTAGCTTTGTGTAACATTTACTTCGCAAGTTTCACACCCGGTATGAACCAAAAAGGGAGAGGACAACAGGGAGGACATGCGTTTCTTTCTAGTTAGAAGTGGCGTCAGTGGTTTTACACGCCCTGGCGAGTTTGACTTATGTGGTTGTTGCTGTTGCGAGGCGCCTCGGTTTGATCGGACGATCCGGGTCCGATGGAGTCATTCGTTGGCTCATTTACGCCCCAAAAGGCGGGGAAACGTACTGTTCAGGCATAATAATCCACATCGGTGGACCGGCCCTGACGATCCAAAGGGTTGATGCGTTCTGATGCTGAGGCTCGGGCTAGAGAGTCTCGAATTGATTGAGGACTATCTTTTGCCTCGGTTCATAGATGGAAATCCAACTTCCAGATACGTGACATTTGCGGTTTTGATTGTTGAGCCTAGTATGGCGACATGATATATGGTACCCATGCCGTCTATGATTGATATTTATGATTGAAATTGTTTTAAACACTATACACTTATTATAGTATCAAATGACTTGTTTTAAACGTATCAAGCATTCTTTGGCTATTATAAGGTAAAACCCTATCCCCCGACTTGCGTTGCATTGTGTGATAGGACCTGGGTCTTATAATAGCTTCATTTTTCTCTATTTAGCATTGCGCTGTTTGTTTTATGCACTGGTATTTTTGGGAGGAAACCCATTCCGTGTCATGCGGCGTGGTCCCTTGATTTACCTAACTTTAAAAATAAAGATTAATAACTGTTTTAGTTCTCACACCAGTCAAATGACTGACCTAGAGTTTATTGTTTTAACCTAAACTCTAGGTGCCCTTATTTTGACACGGGAAGCTAGTAGTTTTGGTTTTGCATATTTATATTCACAGGATCCTGGTTTACAGCTGGAATGATATCCGGAAAGCTTTGTATCCGTATATCTCTTCTAGTTGTGTATTGTATTATTTTCCGCTGCGATGTATTTAAATATAATTTAAATCTCTGATATTTCTGTGTAATATTTATTCTTACTCTATATATTCTTGTATTCTGATGGAATTGTTGTGATATACAATGAAATGTTCTCCCGTCTGCGTTCTATTTTGTTGTGTTCTCAAAACAATCAGGCGTTTCGAACGGTCTGGGTCAATTTAGCGACTGATTCGGATCTAGCGAAATTCCCGGTCGTCACATAAACCGCAGGGCGCTTATTGGAGATTGGATCCCGGCAGACAAGATATGGTAGCACCTTCTGATCAGTGTACTCTAGAGGGGATACACTGAGGGTTCAATAAGAACGTCTTGCAACACGGCCACACGTGACCGCTCACTCATTTAGCTTGAGTGTCGCGAATATATTGCCACCCATGGTTGTAGGCCATCCAACCGTCATCCGAAGATACATAATCGAAAAAGAAGAACAAATATGAATTTTCTCTAAATCGGTGACAATATGTAATAACCCGGAAAATACGAGCCAATTTAAAATTTTTAAATTGATTATTTCAAAGCAATTTGAACCATTGAAATAGAATATTTCAATAAATTAGTGAATTAGAAATAGTAAGTCAGTTTGAAAATTTGAATTCGAACTTTGACCGACTATGCAGGGTGGAAAATTGATATTTTGCAAACGGTCTCGGAATTCGACGAAACCACTTTTGTCGGGTCCGGGATGTCAAACTATTGCTAGGTTTCAAATTTCATAATTTTTCGAATCAATATGTGAGCGTGGCAAAAGAAAACGCATTTGACCAGTTCCTGTTGAATTTAATCGACAGGAAATTGGCCATTTTTCAAACGGTCTTAGAATTCGACGAAACTACTTTTGTTAGGACCGTATCGTCAATACGAAACGAGAAAATATTTTTCTGGAATTTTTCTATTTAGTATGTAACCCCGGTAATTTGAAATGTACGTTTAAAATTCAATATAAGGATTTAAATGTAAATTTCAACAGAAACTGATTGTAACGATCAAACCAGCTTACGATACATATCCCATTGTGTTCGGAATGGGGGTAAAACGCTATGGACGACAGGCGGTGGGCCTCGTTTCGAGGTCGTATGTAAAAGTCAACCCTTGTGCAAAATTAAATAATTAAATAATAAAATAAAATAAAATAAAACATACCTTTCCCCTTTTTCTTCTTCATTGCCCCCCCCCGATCATTTACCAGAAAAAAAAAAAAAAAAGAAGAAAACCTAATTCTAAATCGCGCCGCCCCCCTGACCCTCGAACCCACCGACGAACCCTTCGCCGCACCCCTCCGTCAGACCTCCTCCCTCCAGACATCCCAGACACCATCGAGCACATCTCGAAGTCGCCGACACCTGAAGCAGCCCCCCCCCCCCGTCGAAGCCTCGAACCCTGCCGCGACAACACCGAGCGCCGCCACCAACGAGCCGCCTTCTCCTTCCCTTTCCCCCTTTTTTTTCCGCAAGCTATCGGTGAGCCATTTTATTTTATTTTTATTTTTGTTTTCGAATTTACAAACTGATTTTTTTTTTAAGTTGCATAAACTGAATTTTTAAGAATTTTAAAAACTGTTTTTTTTAAAAAGAATATAGAAAACTGAATTTTTTTAGAAATTTAAAACTGAATTTTTTTAAGAATTTTAAAACTGGATTTTTAAAAAGATTTAAAAACTGAATTTTTAAACAATGTAAAAACTGTTTTTTTAAAGTTGCATAAACTGATTTTTAGGAATTTTTAAAACTGAATTTTTAAGAATTTTAAAAACTGTTTTTTTTTAAAAGAATATAGAAAACTGAATTTTTTTAGAATTTAAAACTGATTTGTTTTAGAATTTTAAAAACTGATTTTTAAAGAATGTAAAAACTGATTTTTAAAAGAATGTAAAAACAGAATTTTTGAAAAGATTTAAAAACAGAATTTTTAAAGAAAAAAGATTTAAACTTTGAAATAGAAGAAAAAAGATTTAAACTTTGAAATAGAAAAAAAAAAGATTTAAACTTTGAAATAGAAAAAAAGGTTTAATCTTTTAGTAGAAAAAGATTTGAACTTGCAAAAATAAAGATCATATTTTTAAAAAGAGAAAAGACAGAATTTTTGTTAAGTAGAAGAAGTAAGATATGATTCTTATATTTTTAAAGCAATAAAAATATAATTTTTACATCATAGGAATATTAAAAATATAATCTTTGTTTTTAAAATATGATCTTTATATATTGAATAACATAGTAAAAAAATTCAATTTTTATCTATGTAGAGAATACGGGAAACGAAAGCGACAAGAAGACGAAATAGGCGAAGATTTCCATAAAGGAAGAGTCGAGTTATTGGATAGCTATTGGTGAGAAATTCTCACTCTTCAATTTCTATTTATATATATATGTGTGGAAATAAAAGTGAATTGCTATATATAAATATTTATATATATATTTATATACACGTCCCCTCGTCCACAAACCATGGACGATATTAATTGGTTGAAATTGTTGTGAAAATTGGTTGACGGCAAATGGTTGTTTGGGATTGTTTGTGGTTGGAATTGAATTGGTTGTGGTTGAAAAATACCCGTTTGTGATTGGAAAATATTTGGTTGAAACCACATAGGATTAGTTTGTGGTAATGAAATAAATATAAACATGCCGCCTGCGTGCGAATTAGATGCATGATCCCCATTGTCAAAAACCGCGAGGTTTTAAGGTAGAGCGAGGAGCCATACTAGGGATGGTGCCGGTGTAACTACCCTGCCGTTATGCTGCCGAAATTTTGAATAATGTTTGTGTGTTAGAATTATTTTCATATGTTGAAATTATTTTACATGCATTGAAATTAAAGTCATATATTGAAACTATGTCCATGTGTGGAAATATTCATGTGTTGAAAAGTGTTGTGTGAAAATAAAATTCATTTGTGAATGAATGAAGTGTATAAACAATAGAAATCACATTTTTATATATATATGAAGTATGAAAAATATTCGCCTTATATAAATAATTTCAATCATAAAAATCCCATCTTTCTAATATGAACATCATAAATAAATTGTCCATGTGTGGAAATACTCATTTGTTGAGAAATGTGTGTAGTGGAAAGGTGCATGTGTTGAATAAAAAGATTGAACGATAAAAATTACCTTTTTATTGAAACTATGAAGTGTTGAAACCATACGTTGGTTGAATAAATATTTTAAATGATAAAAATATCATTTTTATCATATGTGTGATATGCTAAAAATATGCAGACGTTGAAACAAATATTTGTGATAGAAATATTATTTTTAACATGCATAGGAACTAAATAAAATAGTCATGTGTTGAAATCTATTTTAGTTCGCCAAAATTATCATCTTTGAAATGTGAAGTGTTAAGAATATCCACTTGTTCAAATAAACGTGCATGAGTTGAAATATACATTAACTAGCTAATGATATGATTTTAGCCTATGCATGCGATATTAGAATGAGTGGTGTTTTTAGACCAAAGCAAATCAAATATGAAGTTGAATAGAAAATGATAAATGTTAGAAATTGTATATATGTGCATGCATATCTATTGAACAGGTTAAAGCAAAAAGGGGCTAGAGAAGAGGAATAAAATTTTGTGCCCGACAAATAGGTACACATTTACTGTTTGTTTGGGTGATGATTTTATGAGCCTGTTGGCTAGCCGCTTGGCTTTTTCTTTTTCTTTTTGAGATTAGAAGGACCGGGAACGCTATTTGCGATTTCCCGATGCCCCCGGTACAGGGGAGGTTATGGCGAAATTTTCCAAAATTTTAGGGTGTTAGAAAAATATTTGAAGTGAAAACGATATAGAAATTATTGAATGAACTATATTTATATAAATATATAAATATAAATATAATTAAAACGAAATGTGGCCGTGCAATTCATATTTTGAAACCGTGATTTCAAACGACTAGTGCGGAAGATCCGACCATTGGATTTTCCCGAAACCTCAACCGTTGGGTTCGCCTTGGAAATATCTTTCCAACGGCACCAACTTTGTGAAGATCCGGCGGTTGGATTGTCTGGAATGTTTAATTCAAAATCAAGGAAAAACAGCGCCAGAAACGATTATATTTATATATATATATAAATATAAATATAATTAAATTAAATCGAATAACGACGCTGCAGTTCGAAAATTGAAATCGTAACTTCAAATGGTTAGTGTGGAAGATCCGACCGTCGGATTTTCCCAAAACTGGAACCGTTGGGTTCGTTTTGAAAAGACCTTCCTAATGATGTAAAATTTGTGAAGATCCAACGGTTAGATTTTCCTATATGTGTAAAACAAAATTAGTGGGAAGCAGCGCCAGTGCATCGACACGACCTGAAACGTCGTTTAATTAAACATGGCCGTTTTAAATTAAATAAAAATGGCGATATATCGTTATTAAGTGCTATAGACGATATAGAGTGAAAATAAACCAATTTTGTAGTGTTTGCTTGATATGTGATGGTTGAATGTATTTGACGTGAAAATTATAACTAAACAACTGAAGTGTGAATGTTGAATAGTTCAACCCTGTGATTAATTGGTTTGAAAATCTAAATATACGTGGATTATTTGAAAAGGCCGAGTTTATCTCATTTCAAATAATCGATCGACGTTGAGAAGTCGAAGAGTCGAAGACGACTGAAGACCGACGATCTCCACGTTGGATGGATGGGCGCTACTGATGCTCGTGATTGGAGTAGCTACCATGAAGGAATTGAAGTAGTTAGCGTCCAAACATAGTGTTGATTGTACGGATATGCGAGGAATTGGTGCCTCCGGTTTCGTTCAGACCCAGAACGGACTTGTAAATGGACTGTGTGTCTGACATTGGATTTTGTTCTGTGTTGATTGATCTCTGTTAAATATATATCTGTTTGGCGGCGGAGAATTTATTCTCTTGCTTAACGCCCTTCTCTGAGACGTACGAGCTTAGAGGTTATGTATTGACAGAAATCAGTCGCATGGAGTGGATTGCCTGTGTGGCACGCCTAAGTGGCATATGATCAAGGCTTCTGTTGCAAAGCAAAGTCTTGTGGTTGATGATCAAAGCATAGTCTGTGTGACGTAGCTTTGTGTATAACGTGAATTCGCGAGCCTCACACCTCGGTATGAGTCAAAAACGGGAGACGGACCGCTGGGAGTGCACGACGTTTCTTTCTAGCTATGGTGGTGTCAGTGACCTACCAGCCCTGACATTATATATACTTTTCACCTGTGTGGTTGTTGGAATGCGAGGCGCCTCGATTATAGGTCTGTAAGGACCGGGAAACGTGTGTTCAGGAATAACTAATCCTCAAAAGTAAGAGAGGACCGGCCCAGCCGATTCCAAGGATCATAGTGGGGTCCTGGGACATTTGCTAGAGTGTCTCGAACGGAGAGGAGCTTGCCCCTTGCCTCGACTCATGAAGGAATCCAATTTCCAATACGATATGTGCGGTTGTGATTGTATTACTAGTATGGCGACATAGTGGTATGGGTCATTTATGCCGCCTATGATTGATATTTATGATTGAAATCGCTTTTGAAACATATATGCACTAGTAATAATATCAAGCACTTTTGTTTATTCGTATAAAGCATCTTTGGCCATTATAAGGTAAAAACTCTATCCTCCGGCTTGCGTTGCATTGTGTGATGGGACCTGAGTCTTATAATGGCTTCATTTTAGAAAAAGCATTGCGTTGATTTAATCATTTACTTTACTTCATGCACGAGCACTCATTGGAGTAAACCCGTTCCGCGAAAGTTGCGTGGTCCTTTGATTTGCCTTATTATTGTTGTTAATAAGTTGAATAGATTTCTCATACAAGTCCCATGACTGACTCGTAGTTTGTTTCACCTTGCAAACTCGGGTGCCCTCATTTTCACACGGGCAGCCTAGTTACAGGTTTCTGACGCACCTTTTGGCTCATGGCGAGGCTTGACTACACCGTGCTGACTTGGATTTTCTCCGCCATTATTGTATCTATATTATGATTCCGCCACTGGCGATGTAGACTGATATTCCTTTTGTGTACTCTTTATGTATGATTCCGCCTCAGGCGATGGTGACTAATTATGTATCATTATGCACTAAGTTGTATCCTATACTGTGCTTCTCTGATGTGATGTTATCTATATGATTCCGCTGTCATATGTGTGTAAATTATTCTAATTTCTGTTTATGCTATTATCTGTGATATGATAATGATGATTAATGTGTTATATTCCAATGATTATCCTTAACACCGTGCTACGGGGTTTTGGGATCGTCACAGCTGGTATCAGAGCTTTGGTTAACCTTAGTTCTGGAGTCTAACACATTAAACACTTCGTCAAGATAGAATCAGTAGTATTCTAAGGCGAGTCGCTCATTAGAGATAGGACTAGTAAAGTCCTAGAATGAGCTGAGCAGAATAGCAAAAACAATTGATCAGTCCATCGTTATCTTTCCGTAGGAATTTCTGCTTAACTATGCAAGTTGTTTCCTTTTCGAGGACGAAAAGTTTTAAGTAGGGGAGATTGTAATAACCCGGAAACTACGAGCCAATTTAAAATTTTTAAATTGATTATTTCAAAGCAATTTGAACCATTGAAATAGAATATTTCAATAAATTAGTGAATTAGAAATAGTAAGTCAGTTTGAAAATTTGAATTCGAACTTTGACCGACTATGCAGGGTGGAAAATTGATATTTTGCAAACGGTCTCGGAATTCGACGAAACCACTTTTGTCGGGTCCGGGATGTCAAACTATTGCTAGGTTTCAAATTTCATAATTTTTCGAATCAATATGTGAGCGTGGCAAAAGAAAACGCGTTTGACCAGTTCCTGTTGAATTTAATCGACAGGAAATTGGCCATTTTTCAAACGGTCTTAGAATTCGACGAAACTACTTTTGTTAGGACCGTATCATCAATACGAAACTAGAAAATATTTTTCTGGAATTTTTCTAGTTAGTATGTAACCCCGGTAATTTGAAATGTACATTTAAAATTCAATATAAGGATTTAAATGTAAATTTCAACGGAAACTGATTGTAACGATCAAACCAGCTTACTATACATATCCCATTGTGTTCGGAATGAGGGTAAAACGCTATGGACGACAGGCGGTGGGCCTCGTTTCGAGGTCGTATGTAAAAGTCAACCCTTGTGCAAAATTAAATAATTAAATAATAAAATAAAATAAAATAAAAACATACCTTTCCCCTTTTTCTTCTTCATTGCCCCCCCCGATCATTTACCAGAAAACAAAATAAAAAAAAAGAAGAAAACCTAATTCTAAATCGCGCCGCCCCCCTGACCCTCGAACCCGCCGACGAACCCTTCGCCGCACCCCTCCGTCAGACCTCCTCCCTCCAGACATCGCCGACACCATCGAGCACATCTCGAAGTCGCCGACACCTGAAGCAGCCCCCCCCCCCCCCCGTCGAAGCCTCGAACCCTGCCGCGACACCACCGAGCGCCGCCACCAACGAGCCGCCTTCTTCCCTTTCCCCCTTTTTTTCCGCAAGCTATCGGTGAGCCATTTTATTTTATTTTTGTTTTTGTTTTAGAATTTACAAACTGATTTTTTTTTAAGTTGCATAAACTGAATTTTTAAGAATTTTAAAAACTGTTTTTTTTAAAAAGAATATAGAAAACTGAATTTTTTTAGAAATTTAAAACTGAATTTTTTTAAGAATTTTAAAACTGGATTTTTAAAAAGATTTAAAAACTGAATTTTTAAACAATGTAAAAACTGTTTTTTTAAAGTTGCATAAACTGATTTTTAGGAATTTTTAAAACTGAATTTTTAAGAATTTTAAAAACTGTTTTTTTTTAAAAGAATATAGAAACCTGAATTTTTTTAGAATTTAAAACTGATTTGTTTTAAAATTTTAAAAACTGATTTTTAAAGAATGTAAAAACTGATTTTTAAAAGAATGTAAAAACAGAATTTTTGAAAAGATTTAAAAACAGAATTTTTAAAGAAAAAAGATTTAAACTTTGAAATAGAAGAAAAAAGATTTAAACTTTGAAATAGAAAAAAAAAGATTTAAACTTTGAAATAGAAAAAAAGGTTTAATCTTTTAGTAGAAAAAGATTTGAACTTGCAAAAATAAAGATCATATTTTTAAAAAGAGAAAAGACAGAATTTTTGTTAAGTAGAAGAAGTAAGATATGATTCTTATATTTTTAAAGCAATAAAAATATAATTTTTACATCATAGGAATATTAAAAATATAATCTTTGTTTTTAAAATATGATCTTTATATATTGAATAACATAGTAAAAAAATTCGATTTTTATCTATGTAGAGAATACGGGAAACGAAAGCGACAAGAAGACGAAATAGGCGAAGATTTCCATAAAGGGAGAGTCGAGTTATTGGATAGCTATTGGTGAGAAATTCTCACTCTTCAATTTCTATTTATATATATATATGTGTGGAAATAAAAGTGAATTGCTATATATAAATATTTATATATATATATATATATATACGCCCCCTCGTCCACAAACCATGGACGATATTTATTGGTTGAAATTGTTGTGAAAATTGGTTGACGGCAAATGGTTGTTTGGGATTGTTTGTGGTTGGAATTGAATTGGTTGTGGTTGAAAAATACCCGTTTGTGATTGGAAAATATTTGGTTGAAACCACATAGGATTAGTTTGTGGTAATGAAATAAATATAAACATGCCGCCTGCGTGCGAATTAGATGCATGATCCCCATTGTCAAAAACCGCGAGGTTTTAAGGTAGAGCGAGGAGCCGTACTAGGGACGGTGCCGGTGTAACTACCCTGCCGTTATGCTGCCGAAATTTTGAATAATCTTTGTGTGTTAGAATTATTTTCATATGTTGAAATTATTTTACATGCATTGAAATTAAAGTCATATATTGAAACTATGTCCATGTGTGGAAATATTCATGTGTTGAAAAGTGTTGTGTGAAAATAAAATTCATTTGTGAATGAATGAAGTGTATAAACAATAAAAATCACATTTTTATATATATATGAAGTATGAAAAATATTCGCCTTATATAAATAATTTCAATCATAAAAATCCCATCTTTCTAATATGAACATCATAAATAAATTATCCATGTGTGGAAATACTCATTTGTTGAGAAATGTGTGTAGTGGAAAGGTGCATGTGTTGAATAAAAAGATTGAACGATAAAAATTACCTTTTTATTGAAACTATGAAGTGTTGAAACCATACGTTGGTTGAATAAATATTTTAAATGATAAAAATATCATTTTTATCATATGTGTGATATGCTAAAAATATGCAGACGTTGAAACAAATATTTGTGATAGAAATATTATTTTTAACATGCATAGGAACTAAATAAAATAGTCATGTGTTGAAATCTATTTTAGTTCGCCAAAATTATCATCTTTGAAATGTGAAGTGTTAAGAATATCCACTTGTTCAAATAAACGTGCATGAGTTGAAATATACATTAACTAGCTAATGATATGATTTTAGCCTATGCATGCGATATTAGAATGAGTGGTGTTTTTAGACCAAAGCAAATCAAATATGAAGTTGAATAGAAAATGATAAATGTTAGAAATTGTATATATGTGCATGCATATCTATTGAACAGGTTAAAGCAAAAAGGGGCTAGAGAAGAGGAATAAAATTTTGTGCCCGACAAAAAGGTACACATTTACTGTTTGTTTGGGTGATGATTTTATGAGCCTGTTGGCTAGCCGCTTGGCTTTTTCTTTTTCTTTTTGAGATTAGAAGGACCGGGAACGCTATTTGCGATTTCCCGATGCCCCCGGTACAGGGGAGGTTATGGCGAAATTTTCCAAAATTTTAGGGTGTTAGAAAAATATTTGAAGTGAAAACGATATAGAAATTATTGAATGAACTATATTTATATAAATATATAAATATAAATATAATTAAAACGAAACGTGGCCGTGCAGTTCATATTTTGAAACCGTGATTTCAAACGACTAGTGCGGAAGATCCGACCATTGGATTTTCCCGAAACCTCAACCGTTGGGTTCGCCTTGGAAATATCTTTCCAACGGCACCAACTTTGTGAAGATCCGACGGTTGGATTGTCTGGAATGTTTAATTCAAAATCAAGGAAAAACGGCGCCAGAAACGATTACATTTATATATATATATAAATATAATTAAATTAAATCGAATAACGACGCTGCAGTTCGAAAATTGAAATCGTAACTTCAAATGGTTTGTGTGGAAGATCCGACCGTCGGATTTTCCCAAAACTGGAACCGTTGGGTTCGTTTTGAAAAGACCTTCCTAATGATGTAAAATTTGTGAAGATCCAACGGTTAGATTTTCCTATATGTGTAAAACAAAATTAGTGGGAAGCAGCGCCAGTGCATCGACACGACCTGAAACGTCGTTTAATTAAACATGGCCGTTTTAAATTAAATAAAAATGGCGATATATCGTTATTAATTGCTATAGACGATATAGAGTGAAAATAAACCAATTTTGTAGTGTTTGCTTGATATGTGATGGTTGAATGTATTTGACGTGAAAATTATAACTAAACAACTGAAGTGTGAATGTTGAATAGTTCAACCCTGTGATTAATTGGTTTGAAAATCTAAATATACGTGGATTATTTGAAAAGGCCGAGTTTATCTCATTTCAAATAATCGATCGACGTTGAGAAGTCGAAGAGTCGAAGAGTCGAAGACGACTGAAGACCGACGATCTCCACGTTGGATGGATGGGCGCTACTGATGCTCGTGATTGGAGTAGCTACCATGAAGGAATTGAAGTAGTAGCCGTCCAAACATAGTGTTGATTGTACGGATATGCGAGGAATTGGTGCCTCCGGTTTCGTTCAGACCCAGAACGGACTTGTAAATGGACTGTGTGTCTAACATTGGATTTTGTTCTGTGTTGATTGATCTCTGTTAAATATATATCTGTTTGGCGGCGGAGAATTTATTCTCTTGCTTAACGCCCTTCTCTGAGACGTACGAGCTTAGAGGTTATGTATTGACAGAAATCAGTCGCATGGAGTGGATTGCCTGTGTGGCACGCCTAAGTGGCATATGATCAAGGCTTCTGTTGCAAAGCAAAGTCTTGTGGTTGATGATCAAAGCATAGTCTGTGTGATGTAGCTTTGTGTATAACGTGAATTCGCGAGCCTCACACCTCGGTATGAGTCAAAAACGGGAGATGGACCGCTGGGAGTGCACGACGTTTCTTTCTAGCTATGGTGGTGTCAGTGTAATGGATGGAATTTTCGACCCAGAAAATCAACATAAAAACACACTGTTGACTATTCAAGCATCGAAAACACCAGGACATTAATAGAAGAATTTAGAGGGTGAGAAAGAAAAGATAGAACTAATAGAATAGAAGAAGAAGAAGATCACAACTGAACAGAATCAGAGTAACACGAAACTCGCAGCGGAACAAAATAAGATGTATTATATAACATAACTTTGAATACAAAACTGTATTGTATATACATACCATTATCAGAGTACAATACATCATATCACAGCGGAAATAACTCTACATAACTAATGGTGAAGCTTCCTGCTTTTGAGCTCCTCCAAGTGAATCTGCAAAGCCTGAAACACTTGACTGCCCGTACAAATTTGGGCACCCAAGAGTTTAGGGAAAACAAACAAAATAAACTCTGGGTCAGTCATGGGACTGGTGTGAGCAAATTCCAACCATACTGTTTAACTTTGAAAATCCTTTTCAAAACAAGAAGGTAATAGTAAGACCAGCCCACACATAAACATGGACGGTTTTTACCTTACTATAACCCAACATATTTTTATATCAAACTTCAGTGATATTATAATAATGTCTACTCAATTAAATCATCAAGTAGCAGAACGCTTGCATCTCACGCTCCACATATATATAGTATAAAATCATAAACCGCAGGGCGCTTATCGGAGAATGGTTTTCAACAGACAAGGTATGGGAGCACCTTCTGAATAGTGTACTCTAGAGGAGATACACTCAGGGTTCAACAAGAACGTCTTGCAACCCGGCCACACATGACCGCTCACTCATTTAGCTTGAGTGTCGCGAATATATTGCCACCACGGTTGTAGGCCATCCAACCGTCAATCCGAAGATACAGAATCGAAAAAGAAGTATAAATATGAATTTTCTCTAGATCGGTGACAATACACCCTGCTTGGGGATGACCCAACTAGCCATGCTGCCTAGCCCAACTTCTGTCATTCCTGGTTGTGAGGCTAGAGGCTACGTCTATCTTCAGAACATCTGATCACCATTCACTTTGAATGTCACATCGTCAAATCCGTAATCACACATTGATTACACAAATGCACACTGGGTGTAGAATAAAGAGAAGTTACCTTCTCCCCACCAACTTGGTATATCCGTACAATCAACGGCATGACCGTTGGAAATACTCTGTCAGACACTCGTCCATACAAGTTGTCCTGGGACTGGACAAACAAAACACACCATTCTATAACTGGTCGATCCTTGCATTTAACTCCGTCTTCAATTATCTTCAGCATATCTAATTCGCAACGATTATGCCTATACGGAGTGGTTTCCGGATAATATATCCAACCGGTCTCTCCGTATCGACAACGACGGTCAAACACTTCGATAGTCGGTTATTTAACTATCGGAGTTAACACAAACATCCATTCACAAACACTGGCCCTTTTATTTAATACTAACTTTCTAGTTTCCCATATTTCTATAAACTCTTCCTTACTTCCCTTCATTTCTACTCTATTAGTTCCTCGTTATAAATCGGTAAGTGAATGAATTTCTAAGTATCAACCCCGAAGGCCGAAACCAACATCAGATTGACGCCTCGAAAGTTACTCAACTCAACCAACGTACAACGGGTTCTAATTTCTTTAAAACTAAATCACCTTCCTTATCATGCTCAGTATATCTTTTTAAATCATTATAACTTATCGACTTACTTTGAAACCGTTATATTTTAACTAATGTTGCTATCTTTTCCTTTATAACTAATGTAATACGCTGCTATATTCTCTTTTATAACTGCTGCAATACGCTGTCGTATTCTCTTTTATAGCTACTGTAATACGCTACTATATTCTCTTTTATAGCTACTGCAATACGCTACTATATTCTCTTTTATAGCTACTGCAATACGCTACTATATTCTCTTTTATAACTAATACAATACGCTGCCATATTCACATTTCATTTGATAAACTCTGCTTCTAAGTCCGGTTCTTATTAAATCAATATCAAGTTTATAACTAAATACTGATTACATATCCTATTATAATTCGTTGGTTTAAAACTAAATATTAACTAGCCTATCAGATTATAATTCCTAATAATGTTATTTAGGTTCAGGTCGTATATATAAATACTACACAACAAATAGTACATACAAATATTGAGGAATCCGGTCGGATTCTTCCAACCGGTTTCCGCATCCACAGATGTCAGTCAACACAATTTACACTAACTCTATACTAGGGGATATTCAAATCGGTGGAATCAGTGTCCAATCGATGATGTGTATATATGTAACGGTATATAATATTCAACCAAATTAATTGCAATCTACCTAATCGACCATCACACAGCATTCAAACAACATTAAAATATAATTAAAATATTTTAAAATAGATCAGAGTGAGTGAATTTACTCACCTTAGCGCGTTAACCGTTAAATAACGATTTGCGTCCGTTGATTTTATCATGAAATTCCAGTGGCTCTGTTCTCCCTGAAATATATGTTCCACCCCGTAGAGCCGGTCGTTACGACTCCAACGGATCCGGTTGCGTTCGTAAATTCCATTTCCTATTTGCTGATTTCTTCATTTCAGTTGCATGAAGCACCCTGTTACCATAAAATTTCTTGTACTCTCTCAGCTTTTCGTTTGTTTTGAATCTCCTCCCTTCCTTTTTCATTTATTTCTTCCTTTCCTTTTAAGTCAATTTGAACAGCTGATACTCGTTTCACACTAATCTCCGAATCCCGCAAGCCACTTCTTCATTTCCGAACCCACTACACCAGCACAGTCCCTTTCTTTCCAAAATATGAACTCTTGTATTCGAAAGTCCCCTTTCCAGTGCAAAGAAAATATGCTGATCCATATATAATTCATAAAGTCTTTCCTTTCTATTTATTTTTGTTTTTCTTTATTTTCAGTTGGGCTTACCACCAAATTCACAGCCCAGTCCCTTAAACATCCACGTCCGCACTTGTATTAGTGCCATCTTCTTCCTGCCCAAAGACCAGCTTCCAGTAAACATTTATCACGCCCTTCTCCTTCAATACTGAATTAACGTTGCGCTCCGCTTTGTACCCATCATTTACAAGCTTCCCTTACATCACGAACCGCTCCACACCATGCTTCATCGTCTCGTTTCTCACCTGAACCCCTGCTACTTCCTATATACGCCGTCTGCTCATGCGTTATTCAAGGGATCCTCTTCCTCCCTTTGCATGCGTGAGCACCTGCTCACGTTACTTTAGTTCCCCTAACTTCCTTCCTACCGTACTTCGATCTCCTCTATAATGCATGCGTTCCCCAAATCCATCCCTTCATGTTTCAGCTCCATACTCTCCCCATTTCCTTAAAGTTCCAACACACCACGTCAATTAGCATAACGTCCCCTTCTGCCACATGCAAACAAGCATCACCATTCTATCACTGTGCCATTTCCGGCGAAGTCAGTCCCGTCCTCCAGCTCCTCTCCACGCTGCGTTCATCAACGTTCTCCACACTGTGCATGGTGCGACAGTGTTTAGCATCAAACTCCTCCTGCCGAGCTCCTTGGCTTCCGAAGCAGCTCCCCATCATTGCACTGCCTCCAACAAACTCTTGCCTTCATCCTTCATTTCGCACTGGAGTGAGCTTTCAGCAATTCGCATTATTATTTTCTCTTTTTAGGTGGACACTTGATTTTCTATGGAAAGTAAGATAAAGAAATGAACGATCTGTCTTTGTTTATATAGACAATAATACTTGGGCCTTAAGCAATAGGGGTATGGTATAACCATCCAGTAGAGTAGCCATGTTCATTTCCTGATATAGTTCGATGTGAGAACACAGAGATTAGGGTAGATTAGCACGTTGATAGCTAGGAATGGAAGTATGGTTTTCAGTGTCTGCTTTGTTTTATTTCATTTAGGTTGATGACACCGCAAGTAATAGGTTATATAGAATAGCTGTTGTTCCTTAAGCATGAGGTCTTAGGGGCATGGTCTGTATTACTTCACAATGAAGTATGATGGCAAATAGGTACTGTAGTATTTGTCTGCACGTTTTAGGCTGTAGCAATATTAGGATAGCCTTTGTCTAACACGTCTGGTAGGTGCCATATTCCAAGTTATAAAGATGCTTGTATTATATTTTATAAAGACCTAGGAGAGAAAATAGGGTATGGTTAGTCTACATAGATATTTAGGGAGATGGTGTAAGCTAAATTTAGGTATGTGCGTTAAAGCCATAGGCATGAGATTTGCTTTCTAGGGTATGGGTTATGAAATCAAATTACAGTTGTCTCGTTTTCTTTGGTTCCTTAAGAGGCAAGTAATACAAATGAATATATATTTTTAATTGTTTTAAAGATTGGTTTACCTCAGTTCCTAAAATTTCACTTACGTATGGACAGAAGTAAGAGTACAGTCGTGCTCAACGAGGTGTCACGGTCCCAAAAATATAATAATATCGGTAGATTGACTTATATTTTGAAATCCCGAAATACCGATACAGGGTACACAATACTCCAAATAAGAAGTTGCATATTTAATTTATTAAAAATTACAGTAAAATTCTAAAAATTAAATTATTGCTGCGCCTTAAAAGAACCTTGTCCCGATTTGCAACCGATATCAAGTTATATTCAAATAACCGTTACGGTCGATATACGATTTCACAGCGACTTTTTGAATATTTGATTTGGACATATCTTGTAATCTATACGCCGAAATCTTTATTTTTCACCTCTGTTAGAAGGATACAGTTCAACAGATTCCAACGTTTCTCGTTTCGAAGAAATCCGATTCAAAACGAGTCCAGTATACTCAGTTGAAGTTCCAACGTTAAATTACGAACTGCAGGGTCGTTCTGAGCTCGATTCTAATTAGTATATACTTATATACGTTCAACTTCGTTTTAATTAAAATATAAATCCACTTATATTCTGAATTCAATATTTAAACTGATTTAAATATTCAAATACGAACCGACAAAAACGCGGGACGTTACAGTCAGTGACCTACCAGCCCTGACATTATATATACTTTTCACCTGTGTGGTTGTTGGAATGCGAGGCGCCTCGATTATAGGTCTGTAAGGACCGGGAAACGTGTGTTCAGGAATAACTAATCCTCAAAAGTAAGAGAGGACCGGCCCAGCCGATTCCAAGGATCATAGTGGGGTCCTGGGACATTTGCTAGAGTGTCTCGAACGGAGAGGAGCTTGCCCCTTGCCTCGACTCATGAAGGAATCCAATTTCCAATACGATATGTGCGGTTGTGATTGTATTACTAGTATGGCGACATAATGGTATGGGTCATTTATGCCGCCTATGATTGATATTTATGATTGAAATCGCTTTTGAAACATATATGCACTAGTAATAATATCAAGCACTTTTGTTTATTCGTATAAAGCATCTTTGGCCATTATAAGGTAAAAACTCTATCCTCCGGCTTGCGTTGCATTGTGTGATGGGACCTGAGTCTTATAATGGCTTCATTTTAGAAAAAGCATTGCGTTGATTTAATCATTTACTTTACTTCATGCACGAGCACTCATTGGAGTAAACCCGTTCCGCGAAAGTGGCGTGGTCCTTTGATTTGCCTTATTATTGTTGTTAATAAGTTGAATAGATTTCTCATACCAGTCCCATGACTGACTCGTAGTTTGTTTCACCTTGCAAACTCGGGTGCCCTCATTTTCACATGGGCAGCCTAGTTACAGGTTTCTGACGCACCTTTTGGCTCATGGCGAGGCTTGACTACACCGTGCTGACTTGGATTTTCTCCGCCATTATTGTATCTATATTATGATTCCGCCACTGGCGATGTAGACTGATATTCCTTTTGTGTACTCTTTATGTATGATTCCGCCTCAGGCGATGGTGACTGATTATGTATCATTATGCACTAAGTTGTATCCTGTACTGTGCTTCTCTGATGTGATGTTATCTATATGATTCCGCTATCATATGTGTGTAAATTATTCTAATTTCTGTTTATGCTATTATCTGTGATATGCTAATGATGATTAATGTGTTATATTCCAATGATTATCCTTAACACCGTGCTACGGGGTTTTGGGATCGTCACAGCTGGTATCAGAGCTTTGGTTAACCTTAGTTCTGGAGTCTAACACATTAAACACTTCGTCAAGATAGAATCAGTAGTATTCTAAGGCGAGTCGCTCATTAGAGATAGGACTAGTAAAGTCCTAGAATGAGCTGAGCAGAATAGCAAAAACAATTGATCAGTCCATCGTTATCTTTCCGTAGGAATTTCTGCTTAACTATGCAAGTTGTTTCCTTTTCGAGGACAAAAAGTTTTAAGTAGGGGAGATTGTAATAACCCGGAAAATACGAGCCAATTTAAAATTTTTAAATTGATTATTTCAAAGCAATTTGAACCATTGAAATAGAATATTTCAATAAATTAGTGAATTAGAAATAGTAAGTCAGTTTGAAAATTTGAATTCGAACTTTGACCGACTATGCAGGGTGGAAAATTGATATTTTGCAAACGGTCTCGGAATTCGACGAAACCACTTTTGTCGGGTCCGGGATGTCAAACTATTGCTAGGTTTCAAATTTCATAATTTTTTGAATCAATATGTGAGCGTGGCAAAAGAAAACGCGTTTGACCAGTTCCTGTTGAATTTAATCGACAGGAAATTGGCCATTTTTCAAACGGTCTTAGAATTCGACGAAACTACTTTTGTTAGGACCGTATCGTCAATACGAAACTAGAAAATATTTTTCTGGAATTTTTCTAGTTAGTATGTAACCCCGGTAATTTGAAATGTACGTTTAAAATTCAATATAAGGATTTAAATGTAAATTTCAACGGAAACTGATTGTAACGATCAAACCAGCTTACTATACATATCCCATTGTGTTCGGAATGAGGGTAAAATGCTATGGACGACAGGCGGTGGGCCTCGTTTCGAGGTCGTATGTAAAAGTCAACCCTTGTGCAAAATTAAATAATTAAATAATAAAATAAAATAAAATAAAAACATACCTTTCCCCTTTTTCTTCTTTATTGCCCCCCCCGATCATTTACCAGAAAACAAAATAAAAAAAAAGAAGAAAACCTAATTCTAAATCGCGCCGCCCCCCTGACCCTCGAACCCGCCGACGAACCCTTCGCCGCACCCCTCCGTCAGACCTCCTCCCTCCAGACATCGCCGACACCATCGAGCACATCTCGAAGTCGCCGACACCTGAAGCAGCCCCCCCCCCCCCCCGTCGAAGCCTCGAACCCTGCCGCGACACCACCGAGCGCCGCCACCAACGAGCCGCCTTCTTCTTCCCTTTCCCCTTTTTTTTCCGCAAGCTATCGGTGAGCCATTTTATTTTATTTTTGTTTTTGTTTTCGAATTTACAAACTGATTTTTTTTTTAAGTTGCATAAACTGAATTTTAAAGAATTTTAAAAACTGTTTTTTTTAAAAAGAATATAGAAAACTGAATTTTTTTAGAAATTTAAAACTGAATTTTTTTAAGAATTTTAAAACTGGATTTTTAAAAAGATTTAAAAACTGAATTTTTAAACAATGTAAAAGCTGTTTTTTTTAAAGTTGCATAGACTGATTTTTAGGAATTTTTAAAACTGAATTTTTAAGAATTTTAAAAACTGTTTTTTTTAAAAAGAATATAGAAACCTGAATTTTTTTAGAATTTAAAACTGATTTATTTAGAATTTTAAAAACTGATTTTTAAAGAATGTAAAAACTGATTTTTAAAAGAATGTAAAAACAGAATTTTTGAAAAGATTTAAAAACAGAATTTTTAAAGAAAAAAGATTTAAACTTTGAAATAGAAGAAAAAAGATTTAAACTTTGAAATAGAAAAAAAAAAGATTTAAACTTTGAAATAGAAAAAAAGGTTTAATCTTTTAGTAGAAAAAGATTTGAACTTGCAAAAATAAAGATCATATTTTTAAAAAGAGAAAAGACAGAATTTTTGTTAAGTAGAAGAAGTAAGATATGATTCTTATATTTTTAAAGCAATAAAAATATAATTTTTACATCATAGGAATATTAAAAATATAATCTTTGTTTTTAAAATATGATCTTTATATATTGAATAACATAGTAAAAAAATTCGATTTTTATCTATGTAGAGAATACGGGAAACGAAAGCGACAAGAAGACGAAATAGGCGAAGATTTCCATAAAGGAAGAGTCGAGTTATTGGATAGCTATTGGTGAGAAATTCTCACTCTTCAATTTCTATTTATATATATATATATGTGTGGAAATAAAAGTGAATTGCTATATATAAATATTTATATATATATATATACGCCCCCTCGTCCACAAACCATGGACGATATTTATTGGTTGAAATTGTTGTGAAAATTGGTTGACGGCAAATGGTTGTTTGGGATTGTTTGTGGTTGGAATTGAATTGGTTGTGGTTGAAAAATACCCGTTTGTGATTGGAAAATATTTGGTTGAAACCACATAGGATTAGTTTGTGGTAATGAAATAAATATAAACATGCCGCCTGCGTGCGAATTAGATGCATGATCCCCATTGTCAAAAACCGCGAGGTTTTAAGGTAGAGCGAGGAGCCGTACTAGGGACGGTGCCGGTGTAACTACCCTGCCGTTATGCTGCCGAAATTTTGAATAATCTTTGTGTGTTAGAATTATTTTCATATGTTGAAATTATTTTACATGCATTGAAATTAAAGTCATATATTGAAACTATGTCCATGTGTGGAAATATTCATGTGTTGAAAAGTGTTGTGTGAAAATAAAATTCATTTGTGAATGAATGAAGTGTATAAACAATAAAAATCACATTTTTATATAAATATGAAGTATGAAAAATATTCGCCTTATATAAATAATTTCAATCATAAAAATCCCATCTTTCTAATATGAACATCATAAATAAATTGTCCATGTGTGGAAATACTCATTTGTTGAGAAATGTGTGTAGTGGAAAGGTGCATGTGTTGAATAAAAAGATTGAACGATAAAAATTACCTTTTTATTGAAACTATGAAGTGTTGAAATTATACGTTGGTTGAATAAATATTTTAAATGATAAAAATATCATTTTTATCATATGTGTGATATGCTAAAAATATGCAGACGTTGAAACAAATATTTGTGATAGAAATATTATTTTTAACATGCATAGGAACTAAATAAAATAGTCATGTGTTGAAATCTATTTTAGTTCGCTAAAATTATCATCTTTGAAATGTGAAGTGTTAAGAATATCCACTTGTTCAAATAAACGTGCATGAGTTGAAATATAATTCGCAGCAAATATGTGAAATGTGAACTGGACGACCCTTGCATTTCACTCCGTCTTCAGTTTTCTTCAGCATAATATAATTCGCAGCGCTTATGCCTATACGGAGTGGTTTTCAGATAATATATCCAACCGGTCTCTCCGTATTGACAACGATGGTCAAAACACTACGATAGTCGGTTATTTAACTATCGAAGTAAAAACAAACATCCATTCACAAACACTGGACCTTTTATTTAATACTAATTTATAGTTTCCCATATTTTTATAAACTCTTCCTTACTTCCCTTCACTTCTACTCTATCAGTTCCTCGTTATAAATCGGTAAGTGAATAAATTTCTAAGTATCAACCTCGAAGGCCGAAACCAACATCAAATTGACGCCTCGAAAGTTACTCAACTCAACCAACATACAATGGGTTCTAATTTCTTTAAAACTATATCACTTTCCTTATCATGCTCAATATATCTTTTTAAAACATAATAACTTATCGACTCACTTTAAAACCATTATATTTTAACTAATGTAATACATTGATATATTTTCCTTTATAACTAATGCAATATGCTGCTATATTTTCCTTTATACCTAATGCAATACGCTGCTATATTCGCTTTTATAACTACTGCAATACGCTGCCATATTCCCCTTTTATAACTACTGGAAAACGCTGCCATATTTCCCTTTAGAGAAATCTGGTCTTGTTAAATAAACCTAAACCTGGTTTTATACTAGATATCATTACAGGTTAAATTTTCTTTCCTATTAAATATAATTTACAGTATTTACATACCTGTTATTTCAGAGCTAGTGTAATCATCCATCCCCCAACAAACAACAATAAATAACAGATTATCTTTCACATCAGATAATGCAATATATGAAAACAACACATATAATTATTTCAACCAATTCATCAGCACTTCATCCAAACAACCATCACACATCATTTAATCATTATTTATCAATATTAAATAATGATTAAAATATTATAAAAAGATCAGAGTTAGTGAATTTACTTACCTTGCGCGCTAACCGTTAAATAACGATTTGCGTCAGTCGGTTAAACCAGGTGTTCAGTTCTGCCATGATTTCAGTGTGCTTCAAATCGCTTCAGAACAGTCCCAATGGATCCGGTCACATTCGATTCTTTACCTTTGTAATTAGACATGTTAATTCCCTCCTTCTCCCGTATAACCTTCGTCATCGCCCCTTATACTCATTACCAGAGCCTACTTCGTTTGCCTTGCCCTGTCCATTTTCGTTCACTTTAATACCCATCCTCACTTCATATGGTTGCATCGTTCACCATGTTATTTAACCCACTCTAGCATTTTCGAACTCATGTTTTTTTCCAACCATTCACGTCCGTATCCCACCATGCCACTTGCATGGTGCGCTCTCTTGTATACATGTTCGCTCATGCCCCTATGTCACATTCTTGATATTACTACAAGCTACACCACTTCAACCCTTTGTTTATTAACAAACAAATATTGCCATTTATACCCATCCGTTCGCTATAATGTCTCCAACTCCCTCAAACAATAACCCGCCAGCTCTTGTGTATGTTTTTCCCATAGCCGAACATATTGAAGTCTCCATCTTCCAAAACATCACTACACAAAAACCAAACTCCTCTTTGAAGACTCCATCCTTCCACCTATCGATTCGCACACAGCTCACGTTTTCCGTCCCCATGCCTGTAATACACACAGAACAACCCCTTCATAAACATTGTCTCTCCTTATACATGCTTCCACGTCCTCACGTTCTTTTCTTATATTCATGCGTTTTGCCTCCATGCTATTTCTTCTCGCCGTACAAAACCTCCTCTTCCCATCTTCCCCTCATTTCTCTGTGATGTCTCCTTTTCCCAGTCTTGTTTCATGCACTCACACGTCCATCCCTCAAAATACCATGTTATACTTTCATCCACTTCATGCATGTAATTCAACGCACACAAGTTCCTGAAAATATACACACTTCGGATATTCGCACTCTCCAGTATTGCGTGCATCCCACCACTTCCATCCCTTTCTTCTGGCCTTCTCTCCTTCATTAATACTTTATTATTATTTTCTTTTTATTTTTTTACGCCATTACGTTTTGAGCGAGCGAAGTAATTCAGGGGAACAGCTGTGGTTATATAGGATGATGAAGCTTCATGCTTAAGCAATAGAGTATATACAGTAGGCACTGCTTAGTAAACGTGGGTGTATGGTTTGCACGTCCCTTGATATCTGCGTAAATACAATACTTCCATGTTAAGTAATTTGGATACGATGTCCTTTCCAAAGCTATGCCGATTTTTAGTGGTAGGAAAGGGTCTTGGGTAGGTTCATTTAATTTGGTGAAGAAAACTAGGAATAAGTTATGGGCTCCCTGCTTGTTTTCTTGCTTAGGCGTATGGTTTAGTTTAGGTAGATCAATATTTTCAAAAAAAACAACAAAACGGTAGCTATGTTTAGGTCAGCGTTCGGGTAGGTAAATTTCCAATGTGTTTGAGTGGCAACAATTTCGTATATTTGGTTAGTTTTCAAAAATGGTGTTTGTATGGTACACAATTCCATTTGCGTTTTAGGGACTGCTATAGACGGAAATAAAAATACATTCGTGTCCAGCGAGGTGCGACGATCCCAAAAATATAATAATACCGGTAGATTAACTCATATTTTGAAACCCCAAAATATTGATATAGGGTGCACAATACTCCAAATAAAAGTTGCATATTTAATTAATTAAAAATTACATTAAAATTCTAAAAATTAAATTATCACTACGCCTCAAAAGAACCTTGTCTAAATTTGGAACCGATATCTAGTTATATCGAATAAACCGTTACGGTCGATAAACGATTTTACAGCGACTTTCTGAATATTTGATTTGGACATATCTTGCAATCTATACGCCGAAATCTTTATTTTCCACTTCCGTTAGAAAGATACAATTCAACAGACTCCAACGCTTCTTGTTTCAAAGAAATCCTACTAATAACGGGTCCTGTACATTCAGTTGAAGTTCAGAACATTAAATTACGAACTGCCACGATATTTCGGGCTCGATTATATTTAATATTTATTTTTATATGTTCAACTTCGTTTTAATTAATATATAAATCCACTTATATTAATATTTAAACTGATTTAAATATTCAAATACAAACCGATAAAAATGTGGGACGTTACATCCCTTCCCCCTTAAAATAATTTTGTCCTCGAAATTGCTAAGATAGGGAAAATGCTACAATCTCTGTTATAAACAGGTTAAAAATCTCTTCGGTTTACTTCATAATTTCAGTTTTGACTAAGCTAATTTATTTCAATATTAATTTCTTATTAACGAACATCTTCAAAATTCTGAGAATTTTCTAATGCTTTAAATTTCCGAAGAATTTCAGCAGTATTTCCTCTGCACGGCTAAATCGGTACAACTACAACTCGCCTCTATAAGCCTTCTCTAATCCAAAAAAAAAACAATCAGGCGACTTGCCAAATATCTCAAAATTCTTATATCCAAATAAATTATAAACTCGCACCTTTTTGTTGGCATTTCAACTCTGTTACTTTCATTTGCTATCCAATCAGTATGTACATGTGCATTTCCATTTGATCTCCAATCACTTCATCCTTAAATCAGTCATTCGCTTATGTCCAAGCCACCTTCATTTCCAACTCCAATTCTAATCCAATTTCAATTTATCATATAACCAAACTCGGTTCAAATCTAAAAACTTAATCAGTTACTTAACCAAATTAAATACTTATTCCAATACAATTTCTACTTAATTGGCTTTGATTCCATTTACTTAATTTTTAATTTAAACTAATATTTATTAATTTTTACCATTTCAATATATTTAACTTAAATTTAAAATTTCAAATTCCTGGGTTTCCATTTCAGATCAGTTTGAAATCATATATTATATATAATAATAACAATTCAAAATATTTGAATTGTTTTGAAAACAACTTGTTCCTCAAAATAATCCAAAACAAAATCTTCGATAGTAATCCGTCACTTAGAAACTTGAAAATGAACACTGATAATGCGGCCGTCATCATCAGAATTTATTTTCCAGCGATCAAAGTGAGTTCAATACTATATTACTTTCAAAAACTCATTTTAAACACTATATTTTGAAATCACATCGAAATACCCTTTAGAAATGCTTGGAAAAACATTTCTATTTCCCAGGATTTTAAAATTACATATATTTAATCCAAACATTATTTCCAACTCTTTTCCAAGTTTCTAGAGCCTTGAATTCCAATTATGGTTTTAAATTCTGATTTGTCTTTTATACTTATATAATATTTCGATTTGTTATTTATATAACCAACTCAATTATAAATCTTATTTGATCGTAATAACGATCAACACAACTAATACTATAATATTCTCAAGATATATACTTCTTTTTATATCAAAATATATTTTGGGTAAAATTATTTCATTCACCTAGCTTTTCAAAACATATCGTGTCGAATTACTCTGTTCCAGAGTTTAGAAACACCTATCGACACAGTTTGCATTACTGTTTCGATCAGAATTTATAAACCACTCGACTGACCAGTTAACACAATATAAAACAATTTTTATATAAATCTACAAATACGTTCACTCGTATATATACACTCAAACTCAATCTAGTGTATTACTTACTCCATCTCTATTGAGTTTCGCCACAGAGCCAAGTTAATCCATTAACCTTTAGCTCTAATACCAACTGTAGTGGCCCGAAAATCCGTACCACTGACTAATATCTTACACATTCAACTCAAAGTGCACGAAAATTCAGGTCATTAATAGAAAGAATTAAGAGGATGAGAAAGCTAAGATAGAACTAATAGAATAGATGAAGAAGAAGAACATCAGAATCAGAGTAAACACAAAACTCACAGCGGAACGAATAAAATGTATTATATAACATAACTTTGAATACAAAATTGTATTGTATATACATACCATTATCAGAGTACAATACATCATATCACAGCGGAAATAATCTCTAAATACTAACGGTGGAGCCTTCTACTTCGAGCTCCTCCAAGTGCAACTGCAAAGCCTGAAAACCCTTGACTGCCCGTACAAATTTGGGTACCCAAGTGTTTAGGGAAAACACAAACAAAATAAACTATAGGTCAGTCATGGGACTGGTGTGAGTAAATTCCAACCATATCATTTAACTTTGAATATCCTTTCAAAAACAAAAGATAATAGTAAGACTAGCCCACACATAAACATGGACGGTTTTTACTTTACTATAATCCAAGATATTTTGATATTAAATCCGGTGATATTATGATAATGTCTAAACACATAAATATCCAAGTAGCAGAACGCTTGCATCTCACGCTCTACATATATACAGTATAAAATCATAAACTGCAGGGCGCTTATTGGAGATTGGATCCAGACAAACAAGGTATGGGACCACCTTCTGATTAGTGTACTCTAGAGGGGATACACTCAGGGTTCAACAAGAACGTCTTGCAACCCAGCCACACATGACCGCTCACTTATTTAGCTTGAGTATCGCGAATATATTGCCACCCATGGTTGTAGGCCATACAACCGTCATCCGAAGATACAGAATTGAAAAAGAAGAACAAATATGAATTTTCTCTAGATCGGTGACAATACACCCTGCTTGGGTATGACCCAACTAGCCATGCTGCCTAGCCCAACTTCTGTCATTTCCCGGTTGTGAGGCTAGAGGCTACGACTATCTTCAGAACATCTGATCACTATTCTTTCACTTTGAATGCTACATCATCAAACCCATCAATCCACTAATTGATTTTCGAAAGTATCATGGGTATAAAAAGCTAAGAGGAACGAATTCCTCCGCCACCAAACGTAATACATTTTAGAGATCAACCTTATGTGATTTCTCAGGTATACTCTGTCAGACACTCGTCCATACAAGTTGTCCTGGGACTGGACAAACATAAAACACCATTCTGGAACTGGACGACCCTTGCATTTCACTCTGTCTTCAGTTTTCTTCAGCATAATATAATTCACAGCGCTTATGCCTATATGGAGTGGTTTTCAGATAATATATCTAACCGGTCTCTCCGTATTGACAACGATGGTCAAAACACTTCGGTAGTCGGTTATTTAACTATCGAAGTAAAAACACACATCCATTCACAAACACTGGCCCTTTTATTTAATACTAATTTATAGTTTCCCATATTTTTATAAACTCTTCCTTACTTCCCTTTACTTCTACTCTATCAGTTCCTCGTTATAAATCGGTAAGTGAATAAATTTCTAAGTATCAACCCGGAAGGCCGAAACCAACATCAAATTGACGCCTCGAAATTTACTCAACTCAACCAACATACAATGGTTCTAATTTCTTTAAAACTATATCACTTTCCTTTTCATGCTCAGTATATATTTTTAAAACATTATAACTTATCGACTCACTTTAAAACCGTTATATTTTAACTAATGTAATACACTACAATATTTTCCTTTATAACTAATACAATACGCTGCTATATTTTCCTTTATACCTAATGCAATACGCTGCTATATTCGCTTTTATAACTACTGCAATACGCTGCCATATTCCCCTTTTATAACTACTGGAATACGCTGCCGTATTTCCCTTTAGAGAAATCATATCTTGTTAAATCAACCTAAACTTGGTTTTATACTAGATATCATTACAGGTTAAATTTTCTTTCCTATTAAATATAATTTACGGTATTTACATAATAGTTATTTCAGAGCTAGTGTAATCCCCCTTCCCCCAACAAACAACAATAAATAACAGATTATCTATCACATCAGATAATGCAATATATGAAAACAACACATATAATTATTTCAACTAATTCATCAGCACTTCATCCAAACAAACATCACGCATCATTTAATCGTTATTTATCAATATTAAATAATGATTAAAATATTATAAAAAGATCAGAATTAGTGAATTTACTCACCTTGCGCGTTAACCGTTAAATAATGATTTGCGTCAGTCGGTTAAACCTGGCATTCAGTTCTGCCATGATTTCATTGTGCTTTAAATCGCTTCAAAACAGTCCCAATGGATCTGGTCGCGTTCGATTCTTTACCTTTGTAATTAGACTTGTTAATTCCCTCCTTCTCCCGTATAACCTTCGTCATCGCCCCTTATACTCATTACCAGAGCCTACTTCGTTCGCCTTGCCCTATCCATTTCAATTCACTTTAATACCCATCCTCACTTCATATGGTTGCATCGTTCACCATGTTATTTAACCCACTCTAGCATTTTCGAACTCATGTTTTTTTTTCCAACCATTCACGTCCTTATCTCACCATGCCACTTGCATGGTGCGCTCTCCTGTATGCACATTCGCTCATGCCCCTATGTCACGTTCTTGATATTGCTACAGGCTACACCACTTCAACCCTTTGTTTATTAACAAACAAATATTACCATTTATACCCATCTGTTCTCTACAGTGTCTCCATCTTCCTCAAACAATAACCTGCCAGCTCTTGTGTATGCTTTTCCCATAGCCGAACATATTGAAGTCTCCATCTTCCAAAATTTCACTACACAAAAACCCAACTCCTCTTCGAAGACTCCATCCTTCCACCTATCGGTTCGCACACAGCTCACGTTTTCCGTCCCCATGCGTGTACCACACACTGAACAGCCCCTTCTTAAACATTGTCTCTCCTTATACATGCTTCCACGTCCTCATGTTCTTTTCTATTATTCATGGGTTTTGCCTCCATGCTATTTCTTCTCGCCGTACAAAATCTCCTCTTCCCATCTTCTCCTCATTTCGCTATGATGTCTCCTTTTCCCAGTCTTGTTTCATGCGCTCACACGTCCATCCCTCAAAATACCATGTTATACTTTCATCCACTTCATGCATGTAATTCAACGCACACAAGTTCCTGAAAATATACACACTTCGGATATTCGCACTCTCCAGTATTGTGTGCATCCCACCACTTCCGTCCCTTTCTTCTGGCCTTCTCTCCTTCATCAATACTTTATTATTATTTTCTTTTTATTTTGTTACGCCATTACGTTTTGAGGGAGCGAAGCAATTCACGGGAACAACTATGGTTATATAGGATGATGAAGCTTCATGCTTAAGCAATAGAGTTTATAGAGTAGGCACTGCTTAGTAAACATGGGTGTATGGTTTGCACGTCCCTTAATATCTGCGTAGATACAATACTTCCATGTTAAGTAATTTGGATACGGTGTCCTTTCCAAAACTATGTCGATTTTTAGTGGTAGGAAATGGTCTTGGGTAGGTTCATTTAATTTGGTGAAGAAAACTAGGAATAAGGTATGGGTTCCCTGCTTGTTTTCTTTCTTAGGCGTATGGTTTAGTTTAGGTAGATCCATATTTTCAAAAAAGACAACAAAAAGGTAGCTATGCTTAGGTCAGCGTTGGGGTAGGTAAATTTCCAATGTGTTTGAGTGGCAACGAATTCATATATTTGGTTAGTTTTCAAAAATGGTGTTTGTAGGGTACACAATTCCATTCGCCTTTTAGGGACTGTTATAACAGAAATAAAAATACATTCGTGTCCAGCGAGGTGCCACGATCCCAAAAATATAATAATACCGGTAGATTAACTCATATTTTGAAACCCCAAAATATTGATATAGGGTGCACAATACTCCAAATAAAAGTTGCATATTTAATTAATTAAAAATTATAGTAAAATTCTAAAAGTTAAATTTTCACTATGCCTCAAAAGAACCTGGTCTAAATTCAGAACCGATATCTAGTTATATCGAATAAACCGTTACGGTCGATAAACGATTTTACAGCGACTTTCTGAATATTTGATTTGGACATATCTTGCAATCTATACGCCGAAATCTTTATTTTCCACTTCCGTTAGAAAGATACAATTCAACAAATTCCAACGCTTCTTGTTTCGAAGAAATCCGACTAATAACGGGTCCTGTACATTCAGTTGAAGTTCAGAACGTTAAATTATGAACTGCCATGATATTTCGGGCTCGATTATATTTAATATTTATTTTTATACGTTCAACTTCGTTTTTATTAATATATAAATCCACTTATATTAATATTTAAACTGATTTAAATATTCAAATACCAACCGACAAAAAATGTGGGACATTACAAGCATCGAAAACACTGGATTGTTATGAGAAAGAAAATAAAGGGTGAGAATAGAAAGAAAGAAATATTAGAATAGAAGAAAGAGGAAGAACATATCAGAATCTCACAGCGGGACGAATAAGATATAATATCAAATCTTTTTATACAAAAAACGGTATATACATACCAATCATCAGAGTACAACATACATCAGACACAGCGGAAAAATTCTTTATATAACTAGTGGTGAAGCCTCCTGCTTCTAGCTCCTGAAAAATCCAAGTGAATATAACCTATAAATACACTCGGTCTGACCCGAGCACATTTGAAGCAAAGCAAAATACACCGGGTCAGCCTGGAACACTATCAGTGGTAAATTCACAGAACACACAGCTTGTTTAACTTTGGAAAAAATCCTTTATGAAATCAAAGGATAATAGTAAGACCAGCCCACACATAAACATGGATGGTTTTTACCTTACTATAACCCAAAACATTTCTGAAATCATAGCTTATCTGGTATTAGCATAATGTCTAAATACAAGTAATTAACAATCTAGAGGAACGCTTGCATCTCACGCTCCCCATATATAGTATACAATCGAAAACCGCGGGCGCTTATTGGATATTGTATTCCAACCTTGACAAGGTATGGGACCACCTTCCGAACGTGTATCTCTAGAGGCAAATACACTGGGTTCAACAAGAACGTCTTGTAACCCGGCCCTCACATGACCGACCACTCGTTTCGCTTGAGTGTATCGAATGTATATCGCCGACGGTTGGGATCAGCAACCGCCTCCCGAAAAGGAACAGCGTCGAAGTATAGATTAAAGAAGCAAATAGATTTTCTCTAGATAGGTGATCATACATCCTAATTGGAGCGACCCACATAGTCATGCTGCCTGCCCGATTTTTGTCATTTCCCGGTTGATGAGGCTTGAGGCCAGAACTTAACTTTAAAACATCTGGTCATCGCTCACTTTGAATGCCACATCGTCAGATCTGCTAGATCAAACTTGATTGACGCCCACAAAAATACTCTAGTTTATTTGGCTAGAGAATAACCATTTCTCCGCCATCAACTATGGTACCTTTGGAGAAATCAACGCATGCAAATCCTTTGGGAATACTCTGTCAGACATCCGTCCATACAAGTCATCCAGGAACAGGATGAACCGAAGGTACTCTCCTACTGCATCTTATATAGGAATCATCCCATGGATCAGTAGCGAGAAGTCCTTGCAACCCACAGATTCCAACCACGACAGAATCACAGCTTATCTCTGCTTGCAAGGCAGAGAATATTAGTGGTCCTTCCATTTATGAAATTCTACAGTCTTCAGTGCTCCATCTCGATCATCTTCTGATCTCTTCACGTATCTGTTGGTTGGAATGGTTTTCAAATATAAATTCGATCCCAGTATTTCTGTACCAACAATCGTATTGGACAGATTTGATAGTCAGTGATTTAACTATCAAAATATATAGTGTTTCAAACATGACAACCTAATGAGTTTACTAGTTCAATATTCAGCATTACTTGGCCCTTTTAAAATTTAAAACAAACTATTTCAATTCTGCTTAATTAAGACTTCTAACCCTTTTAATATTTTAAAATACGATAATTGAATTCTTATTTAATATACTAATGATATAAACCAAATTTCCTCTGATTTACTTTGACTTATTTACTTTGATCGATTAACTCTAACTTGACTAATTCGACTTATTTTACTCAACTGGACTAACTTGACTTGATTACTCCTATCGACTAACTAATATTCGACTTACTCCATTCGCTTGACTCTAGATTGCAACGATCACAATTGTTACGCCTGATTCCCTCAGGAAACATCCGACCGCCGTAGGCTATCCGTAGCCCTGCGAATTACGCTAGCAGTCGTACGCAATGGCAACTCTTCCTGAATAACTATGTTTGACTAACTCTATTCCAAATACTATATTCGATAACTCTAATTGAATAACATATTTAATAAAATTTGAAATCAATGTTATTATTTCTTTTGAAACTAATATTGCAATATTATATATTTCCCAATACCTGCATTAGAGTTTGATATTCCTCGTATAGGGTAAAACCAATTCTCAACACCTTCACTCGCTCCAACCTAATACCATTCCTTGACAATAGTGAAACTGTAACGAACCGCATTTTCAGCAACAGAATAATTAATTTATTTAATTATATGAATAGTGATTTAGATAATTAAAGGGTCGTTGAATTGAATTATAGTGCATATTTAATTGAATTAAACAATAGAATAATATATTTATTTCTGAAATAGTCAGAAATAGTGGAATTCACAATATTGTGTGAATGGGCAATATAAAATATATATAATTCAATTTATATAGAATTATATTGACGAATATATTTATAAACGCCATTTGAACGTATAATTTATATTATAATTATAATATAGCTCGAAATGGCGCTGCAGTTCGCTATTTGGCGATTCGAACTTCAACTGGTTATACAGGATTCGTTTTAACTCGGATTTCTGTGAAACAAGAAACGTGTGGAGCTGGTGGAGTATATTTTTCTAGTGGAAGGGAAAAATCGAGATTTCGTCGTGTAGATTTTGTTTTATGTCCAAATCAAATTTTAAAATAGTCGCTATGGAATTCCTTTATATTTTACAACGCTTTATTTACGTTATAAATGGATTTTCTATATAATTTGAATATCGAATTAATACTGGAATTTGAATACCGAGTTATAAACTCTAATATAATTATTTTAAAGCTGTGGTATATCGTATGTGAATATATACGATAATATTTATTTTTAAATATTAAATTTAATTGTTTTAAAAATATTTATATATTTAAAAGGGCTATTTAGGACTTTAAAAATAGCCACTTTTGCAAACGAAGTCGGATTTCAACGAAACTAATTTTGTTGGATCCGCAATGTCAAATTATAGTTAGATTTCAATTTTCGTGATTTTTAGAGTCCGTATGTGACCGTACGGATTTTTAGAGTGAAAAACAGTCAATTTTTGACTGTTGAAAATACGCTGTGTGAGCATATGGAGTCGGAATTCGACGAAACAAGTTTCATTGAGTCCGTATTGTCGAACTCTAGCTGCAAGTCCAGTTTGGTGATTTTTGGGTATCGTATGTGGTCACAGGAATTTTAGAGGACACAGAAAAAAAGCGTTCGCTTAAAAATAAATATAAAATTCGAATAAAAAATTATTAAAACTATCCTATATATTATCCTTTATCAGCCTAACCCTAAATCATCATCCAGTCTTCGGGAAAACTCACGCCGCCACCAAATAGATTAAAAACGTGAAACTTACCTCCTTGTAAATTCCATAGAAAATCAAATACAAATCAATAAATCCAGAAAGGTTGATATTTGAAATCAGTTCATGAAGCTCTTCAATTTGATGTAACCCTTGCAAGGTTCGACGCCATCGTTCCTCACTGGATTTTTCAAACGGCGAGCTAGGGTTCAAGTTATCTGAAAATCGATGCAATGACACTCGTTTCCATTATGATATTTGGATTCAGCGAAGTGAGTAGATTCGATTATGTTTTTTTTGGGATTTATAAAAAAAAAAGTGTCGCAGTATCCTCTTGAACTGCTGCGAAATGCCGACGTCGAAATCTGGGTACCGAGCGCGAGTTGAAGGCCTTGGGTACGGGTTGATGGAGATTTGAAAGGGGATTGAAATGATATTGTCGTTTGGGATTTTAGTGGAGTGATGGACGAGCTCTTGAGGATGGAAAGAACGATAATGGTTGTGAAAACTTGTTGATGAATACGGGATAAATTGGGGAAGGAGACCGCACTGTTCATCGCGGGTCTGAAGGGTTTGGGCCGAAGAAATGGGGTAAAGGCCCATTATAATTAAATCCATGTTTTAATTTATATTGAATAGTATACCATCTTGTAAATTGAATAACATGGTCATACGATATCAGATTGACGAACCGTAAGTTGTGTTGGGACCGTATGGACGAGAGCTTCACAATGAAACTGACCGCGAGTCGATTGGAGCCCGTTTGGATTTACGGTGAAAATAAACGCCTGAACCAAATCAGTGACCAATTATCGTTGTTCAACGATAACCGTCCAATGTGAGTAAATCTCACTAACTCTGAACGCTTTATATTTTATAAAGTATTTTTAGAATTGATAAATATTGGCTGATTTGCTGTGTATTGGTTGTTTGGTTGAACTGCTAGTCAGTTGATTGAAATCATCGATAACGATATATATAAATCGTATCGAAATATTGATTCTGTTTATCAGAATATTTTACACTCATGTTATTTACGTTGACTGACATCTGTGGATGCAGGGAAACAGGTCGGAGGGACCCAACTGGGTTCCTCAACATTTATTTACCGCTTTTCATATATTTTGATATATGATGTGTTATATCATCCGTTATTGATTCTGTGTGTTTGGATTATGACCGATCATTTTGATTGGATATTTTACACCGTAAGTGATACGAGAAAGTGAAAAGGGAGATTTTCAAAATATATTTGAAATTAGATTATTTATATAAAACAACGGATTTTATATATAAAGGGAAAAAGGGTTTATAAAGGAAAAATCATATTTGTAAAATCAAAATAAAGGAGAAATATTGGTAAACCAATGTAGAGGAAAAAAAATATTTGTAAATCAATATAAAGGAAATTATTGGAGGAAATAAGGAATAGGGAAATATTGCAAATCATTTGAAAATAAAAATATATGGAAAAGGGAAAATATTTGTAAATCATTTACAAATAAAATAGAAAAGGAATATTTGTAAAACAATTACAAATAGAAATAATAAGAATATTTGTAAACATTTTCAAACGAAATAGGGAAAGAGATATTTATCTAGAACATAAACTGAGTTATGAAAAGTAATTATTTATTTAGAAAAATAAATAGAATAATGAAGTACTTGGAAATGGATAAAAGTGTAATAAAGAAGAATTTTACACTAGGAAGAATTTAGGCCCGTGCTTCGCACACGGGTAAACAGAATGTGAATTCAAAGTGAGAATTTAAGAGAGATCTGTTTTAACAGATAAAGTGAGAAGGTTAATTTATAAATAAAGTTTTATAAATTAATTTAGTTATTTATCTTTGGATAAATAGAGTATAAGGCAAGACTTATATAGGGAAGTAAAAATCGATTTCCACGTCGATGTTTGAAACTGAATAAGGACGAAGGAGAATTTATCGAATAAGAGTTATTCGAAGTAAAGTTATCGAATATCAGTTTATTCGAAAGGAAGTTTATTGAATATTAGTTTTTCGAAATGGTTTGATCCAATAGAACAAATTGATTGAGATCAACCATTAGAGTTAAACTATTAGAGTTAAACTATTAGAGTTGAACTATTAGAGTTGAACTGTTAGAGTTAAACCGTTAGGGTTAAACCGTAGAGTTTAACCGTTGGAGTAAACATTTAGAGTTATTTAGTTAGAGTTAACCAATTAGAGTTAATCAGTTAGAGTAAATCGTTTAGAGTCTAATCGAACTAGAGTTATCCAAATATAGTAATCGAATAAGGGATGATTGAATATTAGTTATTCAATTAGATTTGCTCGAATTTAGTTATTCGAGATAGAGTTAAACAGAAATAGTCATTTTAAAGATAAGCTACCAGTGAGCACGACTGCTAGCGTAATTCGCAGGGCTGCAGATAGCCTAAGGCGGACGGATGTTTCCTGAGGGAATCAGGCGTAACCATTGTGATCGCTGCGATCTAGAGTCGAGCGAATGGTGTCAAGTCAAATATTAGTTAATTGATAAAAGTGATTTAGTCGAGTTAATTAAGTTAAGTTAGTCAAATCGAACTAATCAAGTAAGTTGGTCAAAATGAGTTAATCAACCTGAGTTATCCGAATAAGAGTTAATCCAGTAAGAGTTAATAGAATAAAAGTTATAGATTAGAGTTAACCAAATAGGTGTCGATAATTAGTAGTTCGTTATATATTCGAGTTAGGAAGTAAAAGTAAAATTTAAGTTATTATATTTCGGATGCAGGGAGTTATAACACTATTGTTATAATCGAGTGATTACGGTACGAGAAGCGGATTTGTAAATAAAATCCGAGAATGTCGTAAAGAAGTGTTAAAGATGTAGAAGATGAACTTTGCCTATTTCGAAGTTAGAAATGTTGTTCAGTTAAGGTCTGAGAGGTAATTATACCCCAACTTGATTGACTTCGTTTTTAACTAAGAAGTGGATAAGGTTCGAGAGTGAAAGGGGTTAAGTGAATTTAGTTAATGAGCGAAATGGTTGGTGTTGGCATAGCGATGTTTATTCAAACATCAGTTTAAACCCAATGAAGGAGATTTGGAAATGTCTTCCAAATGAAAATCAGAAATGTTTTCTGAGTATAGAAAATGAGAAATGGAATTGTTTCCATTGTTAATAACGTATATTTGCTAAATATAGTAAATAAGAAATATAGGAAAACAAGAATAAGGAAAAGGGTAAATTTATGATAATTTGATGATGAATGATGATTGATCGATAGAATTTCCATCTGGAAATAATATCGTTGTTTGCACACCGACATGTTTTTATTTGATAGTTAAATCACCGACTATCAAAGTTTTGACCATTTTAACGTTGTTAATATGGAGAGACCGGTTGGATTATTATCCAGAGAACCACTCCGTATTGGCATAAGCGTTGCGAATCAAGTATGCTGAACATATTGAAGACGGAGTTGTGCAAGGGCTATCCTGTTTATAGAATAGTGCCTTCGGTTTGTCCAGTCCCAGGACAAACGTGAATGGACGAATGTCTGACAGAGTATATTCAAAGGATCGCGTAAGTTGATCTCTTCAAACGTACTTACGTTTGGTGGCGGAGGAATTCGTTTCTCTTAGCTTTATACCCGTGGTATTTTTGGTGAAATCAATTTGTGATTTGGCGGGTATGACGATGTGGCATTCAAAGTAATGGAGGTGTGATTTGTCAAAAGATACGTTATGACCTCAAGCCTCATCAACCAGGAAAGGACGAAAATCGGGCAGGCAGCATGGCTAAGTCGGTCGCTCCGAAGTAGGGTGTATGATCACCTATCTAGAGAAATTCCTTTTGTTCTTAAATCTGTCGATGCTGTCCCATTTCGGGAGGCGGTTGCTGATCCCAACCGTCGGTGATATACATTCGATACACTCAAGCGAAATGAGTGGTCGGTCATGTGTGGGCCGGGTTGCAAGATGTTCTTGTTGAACCCAGTGTATTTGCCTCTAGAGATACACGTTCGGAAGGTGGTCCCATACCTTGTCAAGTTGGAATCCAATCCCCAATAAGTGCCCGCGAGTTGATTGTATGTTATATATGTAGAGCGTGAGATGCAAGCGTTCTACTAGATTTTAATTACTTGTGATTAGACATTATTATAATATCAGATAATATATGATTTCCAAAGTGTTTTGGGTTATCGTAAGGTAAAAGCCATCCGTATTTATGAGTGGATTGGTCTTACGATTATCTTTTCTTTTGAAAAGAATTTTGAAAAATTAAACCAAATGATTGGAGTTTACTCACACCAGTCCCATGACTGACCCAGAGTTTATTTTGTTTTTCTTTTCCCTAAACTCTTGGGTGCCCAAATTTGTACGGGCAGTCAAGTAGTCAGGATTTTACAGATATACTTGGAGAGCTTGGAGCAGGAGGCTTCAGGATTTACGTAGCTATTGTGTATTCCGCTGTAATGTAAGTGCTGTACTCTGATAATGTTGTAGTATACATATACTGCTTTTGATTTCAAGTTATGTTGTATATTATATTTTATTCGTTCCACTATGAGATTCGTGTTACTCTGATGTTGTTGTCTTCTTCTTCTTCTTCTATTCTATTAGTTCTATCTTATCTATCCTCACCCTCTAATTTCTTTCTTGGACTATCCGGTAATTTCGACTTTTGATTGTTCGATAGGTGTTATATATCGGATAACCAAGGTCGCTTTTTCCCGGGTCGTTACAGTGGTATCAGAGCTGAAGGTTAAGTATTACCTTGGCTCTGTGGCGTGATTCAGTAGAGATGGGGTTAGTAATACCCTAGACTGAGTTTGAGTGTATATATACGAGTGAACGTACTTGTTATTTGATATAAAATGGTTTTATATTGTGGAGATTTATTGGTTAAGTTGTTTATGAATTCTGGTCGATCAGTTTGATCCACTGTATCGATAGGGGTTACTAAACGCTTGAATACGATGGACCGACACAGTATGTTTTGAAAGAGGGTAAATGAAATAATTTTACCCAAATTATATTTTGATATAAGCAAAGTATAGTTATTTGAAATATTATCATATATTGGATGTGTTGGTTGTTACTATAATCGAATAAGATTATAAAATGTGAAATGGTTATATAAATAACCAAATAGAATTCATATAAGTGAAATATATGAAATCAGATGAATTAATTTTGAATTTGAATCAGAAATGAAATTAAAACTCTGAAAATGTGAAGTGTGTAGAATGAATCTGGTTAAATATATGTGAATTTTAAAATCCTGGGAGATTTTAAATTTGTTACAGGCTTTGAAAGGGATATTTTGAAATAATTTCAAAATGAAAGCGTTTAGAAATGATTTTGAAAGTACTATAGTATTGAACTCACTTCGATAGCTGGAAAATAGATTCCGACGATGATCCGGACATCGTCGGTGTTCATTTTCGGGTTTGTAAGTGACGGATTGCTACCAAAGGTTTTGTTTTTGAACTGTTTTGAGAAAACAAATTATTTTGATTTTCCAAATGAATGATTTGATTTTGGAAAAGGCTAAGCTGTTTAAAACTCCCAGAAACAGATTATTTGAAATAAACACAAATTAAATAGAAATTTGTGAAAGCAAATTTGAAATTGGATTGAACCCAGTTCAGTGGAAAATTGAATTGAATTGAAATAGCATGCTATCAAGTAGAATTGGACTGGATTAGAGATAATCTGGAATAGAAATGAATTGTTGAGTAATAATTTCGAATTTGAGATTGGAATTGCAGTTTGGTTGGAATTTTGCTTGGATAAGCGAATGGGTGTGTTGAAGATAAAAGTGATTTGAGTTTGGCTGGGATGACAGTTGGGTATGTTGGATTGGCAGCAGATGGAAGTAATATGATGAATGCCGACAAAAAGGTACACATTCATATTCACATGAGTTTGATGAGATTTTGATGAACCGAATTGGCAAGCCGTTTGGCTGTTTGATTTTCTTTTGGATTGGAGAGGCCTGTGTGGCGGTTTGGGGATTTTCCCGATGCTCCCGGTACAAAGGAGGTGCTGGCGAAATTTTTTGGAAATTTCGGGTGTTAGAAAATTTTCAGGAGTTTTGAAAATTTTCGTTTATAGAAATGAAGTAATAATTTAATTTAAATAAATAAATTCAGTTGAAACTGAAATTAAAGAAGTAAACGAATAATTTGAAACTAGTTAATAGGGTTGTTCTCTATCTTAGCAATTTCGAGGACGAAATTATTTTAAGGGGGGAAGAATGTAACGAACCGCATTTTCAGCAACAGAATAATTAATTTATTTAATTATATGAATAGTGATTTAGATAATTAAAGGGTCGTTGAATTGAATTATAGTGCATATTTAATTGAATTAAACAATAGAATAATATATTTATTTCTGAAATAGTCAGAAATAGTGGAATTCACAATATTGTGTGAATGGGCAATATAAAATATATATAATTCAATTTATATAGAATTATATTGACGAATATATTTATAAACGCCATTTGAACGTATAATTTATATTATAATTATAATATAGCTCGAAATGGCGCTGCAGTTCGCTATTTGGCGATTCGAACTTCAACTGGTTATACAGGATTCGTTTTAACTCGGATTTCTATGAAACAAGAAACGTGTGGAGCTGGTGGAGTATATTTTTCTAGTGGAAGGGAAAAATCGAGATTTCGTCGTGTAGATTTTGTTTTATGTCCAAATCAAATTTTAAAATAGTCGCTATGGAATTCCTTTATATTTTACAACGCTTTATTTACGTTATAAATGGATTTTCTATATAATTTGAATATCGAATTAATACTGGAATTTGAATACCGAGTTATAAACTCTAATATAATTATTTTAAAGCTGTGGTATATCGTATGTGAATATATACGATAATATTTATTTTTAAATATTAAATTTAATTGTTTTAAAAATATTTATATATTTAAAAGGGCTATTTAGGACTTTAAAAATAGCCACTTTTGCAAACGAAGTCGGATTTCAACGAAACTAATTTTGTTGGATCCGCAATGTCAAATTATAGTTAGATTTCAATTTTCGTGATTTTTAGAGTCCGTATGTGACCGTACGGATTTTTAGAGTGAAAAACAGTCAATTTTTGACTGTTGAAAATACGCTGTGTGAGCATATGGAGTCGGAATTCGACGAAACAAGTTTCATTGAGTCCGTATTGTCGAACTCTAGCTGCAAGTCCAGTTTGGTGATTTTTGGGTATCGTATGTGGTCACAGGAATTTTAGAGGACACAGAAAAACAGCGTTCGCTTAAAAATAAATATAAAATTCGAATAAAAAATTATTAAAACTATCCTATATATTATCCTTTATCAGCCTAACCCTAAATCATCATCCAGTCTTCGGGAAAACTCACGCCGCCACCAAATAGATTAAAAACGTGAAACTTACCTCCTTGTAAATTCCATAGAAAATCAAATACAAATCAATAAATCCAGAAAGGTTGATATTTGAAATCAGTTCATGAAGCTCTTCAATTTGATGTAACCCTTGCAAGGTTCGACGCCATCGTTCCTCACTGGATTTTTCAAACGGCGAGCTAGGGTTCAAGTTATCTGAAAATCGATGCAGTGACACTCGTTTCCATTATGATATTTGGATTCAGCGAAGTGAGTAGATTCGATTATGTTTTTTTTGGGATTTATAAAAAAAAAAGTGTCGCAGTATCCTCTTGAACTGCTGCGAAATGCCGACGTCGAAATCTGGGTACCGAGCGCGAGTTGAAGGCCTTGGGTACGGGTTGATGGAGATTTGAAAGGGGATTGAAATGATATTGTCGTTTGGGATTTTAGTGGAGTGATGGACGAGCTCTTGAGGATGGAAAGAACGATAATGGTTGTGAAAACTTGTTGATGAATACGGGATAAATTGGGGAAGGAGACCGCACTGTTCATCGCGGGTCTGAAGGGTTTGGGCCGAAGAAATGGGGTAAAGGCCCATTATAATTAAATCCATGTTTTAATTTATATTGAATAGTATACCATCTTGTAAATTGAATAACATGGTCATACGATATCAGATTGACGAACCGTAAGTTGTGTTGGGACCGTATGGACGAGAGCTTCACAATGAAACTGACCGCGAGTCGATTGGAGCCCGTTTGGATTTACGGTGAAAATAAACGCCTGAACCAAATCAGTGACCAATTATCGTTGTTCAACGATAACCGTCCAATGTGAGTAAATCTCACTAACTCTGAACGCTTTATATTTTATAAAGTATTTTTAGAATTGATAAATATTGGCTGATTTGCTGTGTATTGGTTGTTTGGTTGAACTGCTAGTCAGTTGATTGAAATCATCGATAACGATATATATAAATCGTATCGAAATATTGATTCTGTTTATCAGAATATTTTACACTCATGTTATTTACGTTGACTGACATCTGTGGATGCAGGGAAACAGGTCGGAGGGACCCAACTGGGTTCCTCAACATTTATTTACCGCTTTTCATATATTTTGATATATGATGTGTTATATCATCCGTTATTGATTCTGTGTGTTTGGATTATGACCGATCATTTTGATTGGATATTTTACACCGTAAGTGATACGAGAAAGTGAAAAGGGAGATTTTCAAAATATATTTGAAATTAGATTATTTATATAAAACAACGGATTTTATATATAAAGGGAAAAAGGGTTTATAAAGGAAAAATCATATTTGTAAAATCAAAATAAAGGAGAAATATTGGTAAACCAATGTAGAGGAAAAAAAATATTTGTAAATCAATATAAAGGAAATTATTGGAGGAAATAAGGAATAGGGAAATATTGCAAATCATTTGAAAATAAAAATATATGGAAAAGGGAAAATATTTGTAAATCATTTACAAATAAAATAGAAAAGGAATATTTGTAAAACAATTACAAATAGAAATAATAAGAATATTTGTAAACATTTTCAAACGAAATAGGGAAAGAGATATTTATCTAGAACATAAACTGAGTTATGAAAAGTAATTATTTATTTAGAAAAATAAATAGAATAATGAAGTACTTGGAAATGGATAAAAGTGTAATAAAGAAGAATTTTACACTAGGAAGAATTTAGGCCCGTGCTTCGCACACGGGTAAACAGAATGTGAATTCAAAGTGAGAATTTAAGAGAGATCTGTTTTAACAGATAAAGTGAGAAGGTTAATTTATAAATAAAGTTTTATAAATTAATTTAGTTATTTATCTTTGGATAAATAGAGTATAAGGCAAGACTTATATAGGGAAGTAAAAATCGATTTCCACGTCGATGTTTGAAACTGAATAAGGACGAAGGAGAATTTATCGAATAAGAGTTATTCGAAGTAAAGTTATCGAATATCAGTTTATTCGAAAGGAAGTTTATTGAATATTAGTTTTTCGAAATGGTTTGATCCAATAGAACAAATTGATTGAGATCAACCATTAGAGTTAAACTATTAGAGTTAAACTATTAGAGTTGAACTATTAGAGTTGAACTGTTAGAGTTAAACCGTTAGGGTTAAACCGTAGAGTTTAACCGTTGGAGTAAACATTTAGAGTTATTTAGTTAGAGTTAACCAATTAGAGTTAATCAGTTAGAGTAAATCGTTTAGAGTCTAATCGAACTAGAGTTATCCAAATATAGTAATCGAATAAGGGATGATTGAATATTAGTTATTCAATTAGATTTGCTCGAATTTAGTTATTCGAGATAGAGTTAAACAGAAATAGTCATTTTAAAGATAAGCTACCAGTGAGCACGACTGCTAGCGTAATTCGCAGGGCTGCAGATAGCCTAAGGCGGACGGATGTTTCCTGAGGGAATCAGGCGTAACCATTGTGATCGCTGCGATCTAGAGTCGAGCGAATGGTGTCAAGTCAAATATTAGTTAATTGATAAAAGTGATTTAGTCGAGTTAATTAAGTTAAGTTAGTCAAATCGAACTAATCAAGTAAGTTGGTCAAAATGAGTTAATCAACCTGAGTTATCCGAATAAGAGTTAATCCAGTAAGAGTTAATAGAATAAAAGTTATAGATTAGAGTTAACCAAATAGGTGTCGATAATTAGTAGTTCGTTATATATTCGAGTTAGGAAGTAAAAGTAAAATTTAAGTTATTATATTTCGGATGCAGGGAGTTATAACACTATTGTTATAATCGAGTGATTACGGTACGAGAAGCGGATTTGTAAATAAAATCCGAGAATGTCGTAAAGAAGTGTTAAAGATGTAGAAGATGAACTTTGCCTATTTCGAAGTTAGAAATGTTGTTCAGTTAAGGTCTGAGAGGTAATTATACCCCAACTTGATTGACTTCGTTTTTAACTAAGAAGTGGATAAGGTTCGAGAGTGAAAGGGGTTAAGTGAATTTAGTTAATGAGCGAAATGGTTGGTGTTGGCATAGCGATGTTTATTCAAACATCAGTTTAAACCCAATGAAGGAGATTTGGAAATGTCTTCCAAATGAAAATCAGAAATGTTTTCTGAGTATAGAAAATGAGAAATGGAATTGTTTCCATTGTTAATAACGTATATTTGCTAAATATAGTAAATAAGAAATATAGGAAAACAAGAATAAGGAAAAGGGTAAATTTATGATAATTTGATGATGAATGATGATTGATCGATAGAATTTCCATCTGGAAATAATATCGTTGTTTGCACACCGACATGTTTTTATTTGATAGTTAAATCACCGACTATCAAAGTTTTGACCATTTTAACGTTGTTAATATGGAGAGACCGGTTGGATTATTATCCAGAGAACCACTCCGTATTGGCATAAGCGTTGCGAATCAAGTATGCTGAACATATTGAAGACGGAGTTGTGCAAGGGCTATCCTGTTTATAGAATAGTGCCTTCGGTTTGTCCAGTCCCAGGACAAACGTGAATGGACGAATGTCTGACAGAGTATATTCAAAGGATCGCGTAAGTTGATCTCTTCAAACGTACTTACGTTTGGTGGCGGAGGAATTCGTTTCTCTTAGCTTTATACCCGTGGTATTTTTGGTGAAATCAATTTGTGATTTGGCGGGTATGACGATGTGGCATTCAAAGTAATGGAGGTGTGATTTGTCAAAAGATACGTTATGACCTCAAGCCTCATCAACCAGGAAAGGACGAAAATCGGGCAGGCAGCATGGCTAAGTCGGTCGCTCCGAAGTAGGGTGTATGATCACCTATCTAGAGAAATTCCTTTTGTTCTTAAATCTATCGATGCTGTCCCATTTCGGGAGGCGGTTGCTGATCCCAACCGTCGGTGATATACATTCGATACACTCAAGCGAAATGAGTGGTCGGTCATGTGTGGGCCGGGTTGCAAGATGTTCTTGTTGAACCCAGTGTATTTGCCTCTAGAGATACACGTTCGGAAGGTGGTCCCATACCTTGTCAAGTTGGAATCCAATCCCCAATAAGTGCCCGCGAGTTGATTGTATGTTATATATGTAGAGCGTGAGATGCAAGCGTTCTACTAGATTTTAATTACTTGTGATTAGACATTATTATAATATCAGATAATATATGATTTCCAAAGTGTTTTGGGTTATCGTAAGGTAAAAGCCATCCGTATTTATGAGTGGATTGGTCTTACGATTATCTTTTCTTTTGAAAAGAATTTTGAAAAATTAAACCAAATGATTGGAGTTTACTCACACCAGTCCCATGACTGACCCAGAGTTTATTTTGTTTTTCTTTTCCCTAAACTCTTGGGTGCCCAAATTTGTACGGGCAGTCAAGTAGTCAGGATTTTACAGATATACTTGGAGAGCTTGGAGCAGGAGGCTTCAGGATTTACGTAGCTATTGTGTATTCCGCTGTAATGTAAGTGCTGTACTCTGATAATGTTGTAGTATACATATACTGCTTTTGATTTCAAGTTATGTTGTATATTATATTTTATTCGTTCCACTGTGAGATTCGTGTTACTCTGATGTTGTTGTCTTCTTCTTCTTCTTCTATTCTATTAGTTCTATCTTATCTATCCTCACCCTCTAATTTCTTTCTTGGACTATCCGGTAATTTCGACTTTTGATTGTTCGATAGGTGTTATATATCGGATAACCAAGGTCGCTTTTTCCCGGGTCGTTACAGAAACCAATCAATTTGGGGTATTTTAATTACCTCTCAGACCTTGATCGACAACGTTCTTAACTCAGAATAATATTAGTCTGTCACTTAACCACTGATATTCAAATCTCGTTTACCCCTTGATTTCAACTCCTGGTTTATAAATCGTTTCATACTTTTGAAATCCTCGCTCAATTTACTTAATTCATTTGATTAAATAAATATCCATTAAAACACAACTTTTAACTCAAATTATTATTTCGTTTATAACATTTCGATTTATAATAAGAATCCTTTATCAAATACTTTGCTCCCATCTATTAAGCTGTAATAACCCGGAAATTCTGAGCCAGCTTAAAAATTTTATTTTGGCAATTTTAGTGAATTTTGAATATTTAAAATAGATTATTTTAAATAATATCGACAAGAAATTTATTTTGAATATAATTAGAACGTATATATTTATACGCGTCGTCATTAGAATATAAATATTTATATATAATTATAAATAGAATTGAAAATGGCGTGGTAGTTCGATAATTCGATTTCAAACTTCAATTGAATGTACCGGGTGCAAAACAAACCGGATTTTAGCAAAACCAAAAACATTAGGATCTATTTGATAATATCTTTCCAACGAATCTGAAAAATCAAAATTTTATAGCGGGAATCAAAAGATATGTCTAGTTGAAAATTCTGAATAGTCGCTGTGGAATTCAGGCCCTTAAAAATGGAAATTTAGCAAACGACCTCGGATTTCGACGAAACCACTTTTGTTGGGTCCGTGATGTCAAATTATTGCTAGATTCCAAATTTCATAATTTTTCGAATCAATATGTGAGCGTGGTAAAGGAAAACGCGTTTGACCAGTTTCAGTTGATTTTAATCGACTGGAAAATGGCCATTTTTCCAACGGTCTCAGAATTTGACGAAACTAGTTTTGTTAGGACCGTATCGTCAAAACGAAGCTAGAAAATATTTTTCTGGAATTTTTCTAGTTAGTATGTGACCCCGGTAAAATGAAATGCGCGTTCAAATTCAATATATAGAGTTATATGTTGATTTTAACGGAAACTGTTCGAAACGATCGAATCAGCCTGCGATACATATCCCATTGTGTTCGGAATGGGGGTAAAATGCTATGGGCGACAGGCGGTGGGCCTCGTTTAGAGGTCGAAAATACAAGTTGCTTTTTAGAAAAAAAATAAAATAATTAAATAATAAAAATAAAATAAAATGAACCCTCTTCTCCCCCTTTTATTCGTTCTGCCCCCCCTTTTTTCTTTCTTCAGTTCGATCGAAATTAAAAAAAGAAGGAAGAGAACGACGGAAAAGGGGGAAATCCCTGTCGCCGCCGCTAGGGGCTGGCGCACCCCCCTCGCGCCGCGCCACCGTCGAAGACCCCCCCTTCCCCGTTTTCCTCTCCCTCACTCCATCATCCTCTTCCCTTCCTAATCGCATCGACACCCCCCCTGGATCACAAAACCCGCACCCCCTAGAAGCCGCGCCACCTCCTTCCTCCTCCTCAGGCGATGCGCGCCCCCTCCCCTTCTTCTTCTACTCGATTTCGGCCCCCATCCTCCTCCACAGTTCGAAATCCCCCCCCCCCCCCCGTTCGATTTCCATCAGTTTCCCCCCCTCGCCTGACCTCCGCCCTCCCTTCCACCTCCTTGACCTCCGACGAAGAAGCACAGCCCCTCCCCTTCGACCAAAATCTGTAAGTTTCTTTATTTTATTTATTTTTCAGTTATCGTTCTATTTGATTTGAAAACTGAAATTTATTTGATTTTAAAATTGATTTTTAACTAAGTAAAAAGGCGGAGATTTTTAAATTAGAAAAGATTAGATCTTTAAACTATAAAAGATTTGATTTTTAAACTATGAAGGAATTTGATTTTTAAAAGTGAAAAGACGATATTTTTAAAAGTGAAAAGACGATATTTTTAAAAGTAAAAAGACGATATTTTTAAAAGTAAAAAGACGATATTTTTAAAAGTGAAAAGACAATATTTTTAAAATAGAAAAGATTAGATTTTAAAAATAGAAAAGGCAAAATCTTTATATGAAGAATAGCGTGATAAAAATAGAATTTTTATCTATATAGTACTGGTATAAAAATAGAATTTTATCCATATGATAGCGAAGTAAAAATTTGATTTTTATATATTGAATTGCGTAGTAAAAATTCGATTTTTATATATTGAATAGCGTAGTAAAAATTCGATTTTTATATATTGGATAGCGTAGTAAAAATTCGATTTTTATATATTGAATAGCGTAGTAAAAATTCGATTTTTAGACATTGAATAGCATAGTAAAAATTCGATTTTTACATATGTAGTGGCTACGGGCGACGAAAGTGATAAGAGACGAGAAAGACGAAGATTTCTATAAAGGAAGAGCCGTGGTATTGGATAGCTATTGGTGAGAACTTCTCACTCTAAATTTCTTTTCTAGTTATATATATATACTTGGATGCACACGGTGTTTAGTAGCACCCGACACCCGTCATCCACAGACCATGGATGGCTTGTTTGTTTAATTGTTTGGTTGTGTAGTTGGTTAGATTATTTGGTTTGAATTGAATTATTTGGTGAAATGAATGGATTTGATTGATGTGTGAATGGCGTGGGCCTTCACTAGACCGGGGATAAGGCTAGGCCTTGTCCCGTTTCTAGTATCGTGTCGTTATGCCGCCAAAATTTTCTAAAATAAGTTAGAAAAATAAAAATATCATTTTATTTAAAGAATGAACTGAATAGAAATTCATATGTTAAATTAAAATGTTTTATCGTTAAAAATATAATTTTTAACGTGAATATGAATATAGTGAATGTGAATAAATAAATATTCATTTACAAACTGGACGGTTTGTTTATGTACACTGATTCGACTGACATTGATTGGGACGATAAATTTTACACATCACCCAACTGCACAAATAAAAATCTGTTTTTGATTGTTTGAAACCCCACACGGGTATTGGGATAAAATACGGTATACACTAATCCCAATAATTAGTTGTATGTCGATCGATTGATTGACAGGCTGTTATAAGCATTAGATATCTATATTTGATGCTTATACAGTGTAGTGCACTTTGGATGATGGTTGATTATTTATCGTTGCTATTATATACATTTGTTGTATGGAATCCATATAATTAACTTTATATGGTAATTGATTGGGCCTCATTCCAATCGGAAAAATAAAGAATATTATAAAATAAAGGTTCATGTGTTGACCGTACTCATCCGTTGAGATTAGTCATGTGTTGAACGAAATATTTTAATAATAAAATTTACATCTTTATCAATATAAAATAAAGGTTCACGTGTTGACAGTACTCATCCATTGAGATTAGTCATGTGTTGAACGAAACATTTTGATAATAAAAATATTTGAAATAGAAATATTTGAAATAGAAATATTTTGAAATAGAAATATTTGAAATAGAATATTTGGAAACAGAAATATATGAAGCCGTGTTGATTAGGTTGATGCCATTTTGACGTGAACGATATTTATATCGATTTTATTCATTTTAAAATGAATTTTGAAAAGTGATTTCGAAATCGAATATTTTGAAATGAAATTTGAATCGAATCGAATAGAAAACCAATTTGAATTGAATCGAATAGAAAAACCAATTTAAATTGAATTGAATAGGAAACCAATTTGAATTGAATCGAATAGAAAACCAATTTGAATTGAATCGAATAGAAAACGAATTCGAATTGAAATGAAAAGAAAACGAATTCGAATTGAATTGAAAAGAAAACGAATTCGAACTGAATCGAATAGAAAACCAATTTAAATTTAATTGAATAGAAAACGAATTCGAATTAAATTGAATTGAAAACAAATTGAAATAGAAGTAAAATCAATTTGAAATGAATTCAAATTGAATTGAAATTTGAATTGAATAGAAATGAATTTTAAAACGAATTTATAAAGCAAAATTTAATTTTGATTTGAATTGAAATGGAAGTTAAAAATGTTTTTGAAACGAATTCAAAACTATCTATATAATTCGTTTTAAATAGAAATCGACGAAATATTTATTATATATATTATATATATAATATAATGGCCTGAATAGAACGCGCCGCGCCGCGGCAGTTCGTGAATTTCGACCATTTATTTCAAACGGACATTACGGGAGATCCGACCATTGGATTCTCCTAAAACCGGAACCGTTGGGTTCGTATCGAAAAGATCTTACCAACGAATATTAGAAATTTGAAATCTAACGGTTGGATTTGGAGAGACGTCCAAATAAAATTTGGAAAAGGTCGGGGTAAGTGCAGTTCGATGGCCGTTGATGGAAATCGACTGTACGGGCCTTGATAAAATTATTAAAAATAGTAATAATTTGCGTAAAATCATAAGAAACGATTTGGGAAAAATTAGGATGAAAAACTCCATATTTGAAAAGATAAAATAGATTTTTATCGAAATGAAATAGTTTTGAACTAAAATTAAAACCCATTTATTTTTAAATAAATAAATTGGATTTGAAATAGGTTGTAAATAGAATTGATTTGTGGGTTTATCGTGAAAGGTGTTTTACATGACACTTGTTCTTTAACCCGATAAATAAATAGAATGTGATTTGGGTTTGTCGTGAACTGTGTTTTAAAGGACATTAGTTCTTTAACCCAGTAAAAGGAGTTTTAATGAATCTGTAATTAGACTGAAATGTGAATTGATAATCTAAATTATCAAATTTAGAAAATGAGCGAGAATGGAGTATCACCAGTTTTGCTCCAAAGCGATAGTTAAATCTTTAATTAGATTTGAACGTGGAATGATAATTAATTTTACCGACAACACTGAGGTGTTAGATATGGAGTATTACCAGTTTTGCTTCATGGGATGAATAGGTTGGGATTAGGAAATAAAATAAATAATTACTTCGTTGTGGTTCGCTAATCTCGACTAGTTTGAAAAACCATAATTTCGTTTGAAATGACATCCAAAGGAAGATTAAAGAATAAATTCAAAGAATTTATCTTGGATAAAATTAATGGGAACCTTTCCCTAAGAATATGAAATTTAGAAACTAGCTGTAGGTTAGCTAAGAAGAATGGTTTCCTGGGTATTGATCTGATGTTGGTTTCGGCCTTCGGGGTTAATATTTGGGGAATTGCTCTCTTACTGATTTACGGTTAGTGGCTGCTGAATTGGAATGAGGCGTATGTTGTGGTTGTGTAACATGTGTTTTTAATATACGCGGGTTGTTCGGAAAGGCCGGGTTTATGCCCATTCTGAATAAACGATTCGACGATAAGTCGAAGATGAAGATGGTGGTCGAAGACCGGAAGTCTTCACATCGTTTGGGTGATTACTGATGATCTTGATTGGGCTGTACACCCAAGATGAGGGAATCCGTTGGTGGTCATCCAGACGTACCTGGAGATCGATGGATATGCGAGGAAAGTGCCTCCGGTTTCATTCAGACCCAGAACGAACTTGTAAATGGATTGTGTGTCTGACATTGGATTTTATTCTGTGTTGATTGATTTCTGTTAAATATATATCTGTTTGGCGGCGGAGAATTTATTCTCTTGCTTAACGCCCTTCTCTGAGACGTACGAGTTTAGAGGTTATATATCGATAGATATCAATCGCATGGCATGAATTGCCTGTGTGGCACGCTGAGTTGCATGGATCAAGGCTTTTGTTGAAAAGCAAAGTCTTGTGGTTGATGATCAAAGCACGGCCTTTGTGGCGTAGCTTTGTGTATAGCGTGAATTCGCGAGCCTCACACCTCGGTATGAGTTAAAAACGGGATAAGGACTGCAGGGAGAGCACGACGTTTCTTTCTAGCTTTGGTGGTGTCAGTGACTTACCAGCCCTAACATTTATATACTTTTCACCTATGTGGTTGTTGGATGAGACGCCTCGATTATAGGACTGTAAGGACCGGGAAACGTGTGTTCCGGAATAAATAATCCTCTAACGTAAGTGAGGACCGGCCCTGAAGATCCAGGATTGCCCAGAGTGTGTAGTCCTGAGACATTTGCTAGAGTGTCTCGAAAGCGGAGAGGAGCTTGCCCCTTGTCTCGACTCATGACGGAAATCCAATTTCCAATACGTGTATTTCGGCTTTATTTGTAGAGCCTAGTATGGCGACATAGTGGTATGGGGCACTTATGCCGTCTATGATTTATATTTATGATTGAAATTGTTTTGACACTATATACTTATTATAGTATCAAATGATTTGTTTTAAACGTATCAAGCATGTTTGGCTATTATAAGGGAAAACCCTATCCTCTGGCTTGCGTTGCATTGTGTGATGGGACCTGGGTCTTATAATGGCTTCATTTTTCGAAAAAGCATTGCGTTGTTTATCCTAAGCACTAGTATTCTTGGGAGGAAACCCGTTCCGTGTTATACGGCGTGGTCCCTTGAATTACTCTCTTTTAAAGTAAAGTTTTAAATAATTGTTTTAGTTCTCACACCAGTCACATGACTGACCTGGAGTTTATTGTTTTAACCTAAACTCTGGGTGCCCCTATTTTCCACACGGGCAGCTTGTAGTTTTGGTTTTGCAGATTTATATTCACAGGATCCTGATTTACAGCTGGAACGATGCTCGAAAAGCTCTGTATCCGTGTATTACTTTCAGTTGTGTTTTGTATTATTTTCCGCTGCTATGTAATTTATTGTAATCTCTGATATTTATCGAATGTAATTTATTCAATTATAGTATGTATATTCTTGTATCTGATGGAATTGTTGTAACAGCAATGAAATGTTCTTCTGTTTGTGTTCTGATTTGTCCTGTTCTCAAACGATCAGAGGTTTCGAACGGTCTAGATCGGTTTAACAACTGATTCGGATCGAGCGAAATTCCTTGCCGTCACATTTGGTATCAGAGCTTTGTTTTACAGAGCTCGAGAACAAGACACATTAGAACCGAACGAAAGAATTCATCAGATATTGGATTAGTAATATCCAATTAGAATGACTTGTTAGAGATAGGATCAGTAGTATCCTAGAACGAGTGTGAAGAGTATATTTTTCAAATGAAAACAATTTTGTTTTGAATATTTAAATCATTTTAAACGTATTTGATTATTTATTTATTTTGAATATGGACAATCGAGTATATAAAGGTTTTGCATATACGCGTCATGAACGTATATTCGAAGTTTTAATATACTGGATAGATATAGAATCATACTCTAGTGGCCCGAAGATGATTCTGATGGTTGAATACTCATCGTCAGAATTTATATTCGAGTGACGAAGGTTTGATATCTATATATTTCCATTAGACTGGTGTGAGAACCAAAACCAATATAGCTAGAATACATTGTTGTGAATTGGCATCAAAAACAAGATTTTCAGTATATATATATCAAAGTTATGAATTTGAAACTCTAATTCACTAATTGATTGATGTTTGTGTTGTTTGTTTATTTGTTTGATAACTTTGAACCATTATGCCTAATTGTATCAAATATTGAACTGTATTGAAAATTGGTCGCATTTGCTTGCATATACATATACTTACATTGAACAGGTCATAGCAAGGAGGCTAGAGAAGAGAATAAAATTTGTTTGCCCGACAAATAGTTACATGTTTACTATAATTTACTGTTTTGTTTGGGTGATGATGATTTTATGAGCCTATTGGCTAGCCGCTTGGCTTTTTCTTTTTCTTTTTGAGATCAGAAGGCCTATATGGAAATTTCAGGATTTTCCCGTGGCTCCCGGTGCAGGGGAGGTTATGGCGAAATTTTTCGAAAATTTAGGGTGTTAGCCAAATTTTTGAAGAATTTGAAAATTCTCAGAAACTGAAAAGTTGGAGAATGAAAGCCAGATCGAACGTAGAGTTGATTAATCAAACCACTTTCGACTTTGTTCCTTTTCGAGGACGAAAAGTTTTAAGTGGGAGAGATTGTAATAACCCTGAAATTCCGAGCCAGTTTAAATTTTTTATTTTGGAAATTTTAGTGAATTTTGAATATTTAAAATAGATTATTTTAAATAATATCGACAAGAAATTTATTTTGAATATAATTAGAACGTATATATTTATACGCGTCGTCATTAGAATATAAATATTTATATATAATTATAAATAGAATTGAAAATGGAGCGGTAGTTCGATAATTCGATTTCAAACTTCAATTGAATGTACCGGGTGCAAAACAAACCGGATTTTAGCGAAACCAAAAACATTAGGATTTATTTGATAATATCTTTCCAACGAATCTGGATAATCAAAATTTCATAGCGGGAATCAAAAGATATGTCCAGTTGAAAATTCTGAATAGTCGCTATGGAATTCAGGCCCTTAAAAATGGAAATTTTGCAAATGACCTCGGATTTCGACGAAACCACTTTTGTTGGGTCCGTGATGTCAAATTATTGCTAGATTCCAAATTTCATAATTTTTTGAATCAATATGTGAGCGTGGCAAAGGAAAACGCGTTTGACCAGTTTCAGTTGATTTTAATCGACTGGAAAATGGCCATTTTTCCAACGGTCTCAGAATTCGACGAAACTTGTTTTGTTAGTACCGTATCGTCAATACGAAGCTAGAAAATATTTTTCTGGAATTTATCTAGTTAGTATGTGACCCCGGTAAAATGAAATGCGCGTTCAAATTCAATATATATAGTTATATGTTGATTTTAACGGAAACTGTTCGAAACGATCGAATCAGCCTGCGATACATATCCCATTGTGTTCAGAATGGGGGTAAAACGCTATGGGTGACAGGCGGTGGGCCTCGTTTAGAGGTCGAAAATACAAGTTGCTTTTTAGAAAAAAAATAAAATAATTAAATAATAAAAATAAAATAAAATGAACCCACTTCTCCCCCTTTTATTTGTTCTGGCCCCCCCTTTTTTTCATTCTTCAGTTCTATCGAAATTAAAAAAAAGGAAGAGAACGACGGAAAAGGGGGAAACCCCTGTCGCCGCCGCTAGGGGCTGGCGCACCCCCCTCGCGCCGCGCCACTGTCGAAGACCCCCCCTTCCCCGTTTTCCACTCCATCCTCCTCTTCCCTTCCTAATCGCGTCGACACCCCCCCTGGAGCACAAAACCTGCACCCCCTAGAAGTCGCGCCACCTCCTTCCTCCACCTCAGGCGATGCGTGCCCCCTCCCCTTCTTCTTCTACTCGATTTCGGCCCCCATCCTCCTCCACAGTTCGAAATCCCCCCCCCCCCCGTTCGATTTCCATCAGTTTCCCCCCCTCGCCTGACCTCCGCCCTCCCTTCCACCTCCTTGACCTCCGACGAAGAAGAACAGCCCCCCCCCCCCCCCCAATTCGACCAAAATCTGTAAGTTTCTTTATTTTATTTATTTTTCAGTTATCGTTCTATTTGATTTGAAAACTGAAATTTATTTGATTTTAAAATTGATTTTTAACTAAGTAAAAAGGCGGAGATTTTTAAATTAGAAAAGATTAGATCTTTAAACTATAAAAGATTTGATTTTTAAACTATGAAGGAATTTGATTTTTAAAAGTGAAAAAACGATATTTTTAAAAGTGAAAAGACGATATTTTTAAAAGTAAAAAGACGATATTTTTAAAAGTAAAAAGACGATATTTTTAAAAGTGAAAAGACGATATTTTTAAAATAGAAAAGATTAGATTTTAAAAATAGAAAAGGCGAAATCTTTATATGAAGAATAGCGTGATAAAAATAGAATTTTTATCTATATAGTAGTGGAATAAAAATAGAATTTTATCCATATGATAGCGAAGTAAAAATTCGATTTTTATATATTGAATAGCGTAGTAAAAATTCGATTTTTATATATTGAATAGCGTAGTAAAAATTCGATTTTTATATATTGGATAGCGTAGTAAAAATCCGATTTTTATATATTGAATAGCGTAGTAAAAATTCGAAAAAATTCGATTTTTACATATGTAGTGGCTACGGGCGATGAAAGTGATAAGAGACGAGAACGACGAAGATTTCTGTAAAGGAAGTGCCGTGGTATTGGATAGCTATTGGTGAGAACTTCTCACTCTAAATTTCTTTTCTAGTTATATATATATACTAGGATGAAGACGGTGTTTAGTAGCACCCGACACCCGTCATCCACAGACCATGGATGGCTTGTTTGTTTAATTGTTTGGTTGTGTAGTTGGTTAGATTATTTGGTTTGAATTGAATTATTTGGTGAAATGAATGGATTTGATTGATGTGTGAATGGCGTGGGCCTTCACTAGACCGGGGATAAGGCTAGGCCTTGTCCTGTTTCTAGTATCGTGCCGTTATGCCGCCGAAATTTTCTAAAATAAGTTAGAAAAATAAAAATATCATTTTATTTAAAGAATGAACTGAATAGAAATTCATTGTTAAAATAAAATGTTTTATCGTTAAAAATATAATTTTTAACATGAATATGAATATAGTGAATGTGAATAAATAAATATTCATTTACAAACCGGACGGTTTGTTTATGTACACTGATTTGACTGACATTGATTGGGACGATAAATTTTACACATCGCCCAACTGCACAAATAAAAATCTGTGTTTGATTGTTTGAAACCCCACATGGGTATTGGGATAAAATACGGTATACACTAATCCCAATAATTAGTTGTATGTCGATCGATTGATTGATAGGCTGTTATAAGCGTTAGATATCTATATTTGATGCTTATACAGTGTAGTGCACTTTGGACGATGGTTGATTATTTATCCTTGCTATTATATACATTTGTTGTATGGAATCCATATAATTAACTTTATATGGTAATTGATTGGGCCTCATTCCAATCGTAAAAATAAAGAATATTATAAAATAAAGGTTCATGTGTTGACCGTACTCATCCGTTGAGATTAGTCATGTGTTGAACGAAATATTTTAATAATAAAATTTACATCTTTATCAATATAAAATAAAGGTTCACGTGTTGACAGTACTCATCCATTGAGATTAGTCATGTGTTGAACGAAACATTTTGATAATAGAAATATTTGAAATAGAAATATTTGAAATAGAAATATTTTGAAATAGAAATATTTGAAATAGAATATTTGGAAATAGAAATATATGAAGCCGTGTTGATTAGATTGACGCTATTTTGACGTGAACGATATTTATATCGATTTTATTCATTTTAAAATGAATATTGAAAAGTGATTTCGAAATCGAATATTTTGAAATGAAATTTTAATCGAATCGAATAGAAAACCAATTTGAATTGAATCGAATAGAAAACCAATTTGAATTGAATCGAATAGAAAACCAATTTGAATTGAATCGAATAGAAAACCAATTTGAATTGAATCGAATAGAAAACCAATTTGAATTGAATCGAATAGAAAAGGAATTCGAATTGAATTGAAATTAAACGAATTCTAATTGAAAAGGAAACGAATTCGAATTGTATCGAATAGAAAACCAATTTGAATTGAATTGAATAGAAAACGAATTCGAATTAAATTGAATTGAAAACGAATTGAAATAGAAGTAAAATCAATTTGAAATGAATTCAAATTGAATTGAAATTTGAGTTGAATAGAAATGAATTTTAAAACGAATTTATAAAGCAAAATTTAATTTTGATTTGAATTGAAATGGAAGTTGAAAATGTTTTTGAAACGAATTCAAAACTATCTATATAATTCGTTTTAAATAGAAATCGACGAAATATTTATTATATATATTATATATATAATATAATGGCCGGAATAGAACGCACCGCGCCGCGGCAGTTCGTGAATTTCGACCATTTATTTCAAACGGACATTACGGGAGATCCGACCATCGGATTCTCCTAAAACCGGAACCGTTGGGTTTGTATCGAAAAGAGCTTTCTAACGAATATTAGAAATTTGAAATCTAACGGTTGGATTTGGAGATACGTCCAAATCAAATTTGGAAAAGGTCGGGGTAAGTGCAGTTCGATGGCCATTGATGGAAATCGACTGTACGGGCCTTCATAAAATTATTAAAAATAGTAATAATTTGCGTAAAATCATAAGAAACGATTTTGGAAAAATTAGGATGAAAAACTCCATATTTGAAAAGATAAAATAGATTTTTATTGAAATGAACTAGTTTTGAACTAAAATTAAAACCCATTTATTTTTAAATAAATAAATTGGATTTGAAATAGGTTGTAAATAGAATTGATTTGTGGGTTTATCGTGAAGGGTGTTTTACATGACACTTGTTCTTTAACCCGACAAATAAATAGAATGTGATTTGGGTTTGTTGTGAACTGTGTTTTAAAGGACATTAGTTCTTTAACCTAGTAAAAGGAGTTTTAATGAATCTGTAATTAGACTGAAATGTGAATTGATAATCTAAATTATCAAATTTAGAAAATGAGCGAGAATGGAGTATCACCACTTTTGCTCCAAAGCGATAGTTAAATCTTTAATTAGATTTGAACGTGGAATGGTAATTAATTTTACCGACAACACTGAGATGTTAGATATGGAGTATTACCAGTTTTGCTTCATGGGATGAATAGGTTGGGATTGGGAAATAAAATAAATAATTACTTCGGTGTGGTTCGCTAATCTCGACTAGTTTGAAAAACCATAATTTCGTTTGAAATGACATCCAAAGGAAGATTAAAGAATAAATTCAAAGAATTTATCTTGGATAAAATTAATGGGAACCTTTCCCTAAGAATATGAAATTTAGAAACTAATTGTAGGTTAGCTAAGAAGAATGGTTTCCTGGGTATTGATCTGATATTGGTTTCGGCCTTCGGGGTTAATATTTGGGGAATTGCTCTCTTACTGATTTACGGTTAGTGGCTGCTGAATTGGAATGAGGCGTATGTTGTGGTTGTGTAACATGTGTTGTTAATATACGCGGGTTGTTCGGAAAGGCCGGGTTTATGCCCATTCTGAATAACCGATTCGACGATAAGTCGAAGATGAAGACGGTGGTCGAAGGCCGGAAGTCTTCACATCGTTTGGGTGATTACTGATGATCTTGATTGGGCTGTACACCCAAGATGAGGGAATACGTTGGTGGTCGTCCAGACGTACCTAGAGATCGATGGATATGCGAGGAAAGTGCCTCCGGTTTCGTTTAGACCCAGAACGAACTTGTAAATCGATTGTGTGTCTGACATTGGATTTTATTCTGTGTTGATTGATTTCTGTTAAATATATATCTGTTTGGCGGCGGAGAATTTATTCTCTTGCTTAACGCCCTTCTCTAAGACGTACGAGCTTAGAGGTTATATATCGATAGATATCAATCGCATGGCATGAATTGCCTATGTGGCACGCTGAGTTGCATGGATCAAGGCTTTTGTTGAAAAGCAAAGTCTTGTGGTTGATGATCAAAGCACGGCCTTTGTGGCGTAGCTTTGTGTATAGCGTGAATTCGCGAGCCTCACACCTCGGTATGAGTTAAAAACGGGATAAGGACTGCAGGGAGAGCACGGCGTTTCTTTCTCGCTTTGGTGGTGTCAGTGACATACCAGCCCGGACATTTATATACTTTTCACCTATGTGGTTGTTGGATGAGGCGCCTCGATTATAGGTCTGTAAGGACCGGGAAACGTGTGTTCAGGAATAAATAATCCTCTAACGTAAGTGAGGACCAGCCCTGAAGATCCAGGATTTCCCAGAGTGTGTAGTCCTGATACATTTGCTAGAGTGTCTCGAAAGCGGAGAGGAGCTTGCACCTTGCCTCGACTCATGACGGAAATCCAATTTCCAATACGTGTATTTCGGCTTTATTTGTAGAGCCTAGTATGGCGACATAGTGGTATGGGGCACTTATGCCGTCTATGATTTATATTTATGATTGAAATTGTTTTGACACTATACACTTATTATAGTATCAAATGATTTGTTTTAAACGTATCAAGCATGTTTGGCTATTATAAGGGAAAACCCTAACCTCCGGCTTGCATTGCGTTGTGTGATGGGACCTGGGTCTTATAATGGCTTCATTTTTCGAAAAAGTATTGCGTTGTTTATCCTAAGCACTAGTATTCTTGGGAGGAAACCCGTTCCGTGTTATACAGCGTGGTCCCTTGAATTACTCTCTTTTAAAGTAAAGTTTTAAATAACTGTTTTAGTTCTCACACCAGTCACATGACTGACCTGGAGTTTATTGTTTTAACCTAAACTCTGGGTGCCCCTATTTTCCACACGGGCAGCTTGTAGTTTTGGTTTTGCAGATTTATATTCACAGGATCCTGATTTACAGCTGGAACGATGCTCGAAAAGCTCTGTATCCGTGTATTACTTTCAGTTGTGTTTTGTATTATTTTCCGCTGCTATGTAATTTATTGTAATCTCTGATATTTATCGAATGTAATTTATTCAATTATACTCTGTATATTCTTGTATCTGATGGAATTGTTGTAATAGCAATGAAATGTTCTTCTGTTTGTGTTCTGATTTGTCCTGTTCTCAAACGATCAGGGGTTTCGAACGGTCTAGATCGGTTTAACGACTGATTCGGATCGAGCGAAATTCCTTGCCGTCACATAAGCCTTTCTATAACAAACTCTATCTTGGATTATATAATTAAAATCCACATATCCCTCTTTTGTAATAAGACTTTTTTTAAAAAACTTGGATTTTACTTCCAAAAATCCATTTATCAATATTTAATACCATAGCTATTGTATGGTTTTCTCTTTGTGTTGGAAACTCTTATTTCAATTACCGTACTTCGCTTAATTCAATTCTTCAACTTTTAAGTAATCATTTTGGTCTTAAGGACCACATTTCAAAACTTTGCTTGAATAATCCACTTACCCTTTTTTTCGCAGCTTCTTAGATTTTATTCTACTAATCAATTTTCCATCTTCCCTAACAATTTCATACGACTAAATTTACTTAACTTAAATTAAACATTAAGGAAAAACCTTATTTAAATCCTTGCATTCCCTTCTAAATTCCTTTTTCCAATTTCATTTGAAACTTGGGTTATAAATTCCTTTACCACAACCTGATTTAACTTCAATTGAACTCACCACCACTTAATTACTTCAAATGGAATTTCAATTAAAGGTCATTTCTTTAATTATTATTAATTCAAATGATGATTAACTTTAACATTAAAAATATTTAACCTTGCTATTAACTATAAATAGAATAATTAACGCCTTTAAAAAGCTTATCAAATAAAGATTAATTTTATTAACACTAAATACTTCAATAATTCCTTAATTTATAGTTAATCGAAGATTAATTAATGTTAATACTATTCAATTCATTTAACGAATATTCATATTTATTCCATTATTTATTTCAGTTAAAAACGGTTGATTCCACCAACCGTACAAACCAGTTAACTATTAACTGATTTTCCATTTGTCATTTCCCGTTTAAATTAATTAAACAATTTAATTAATTTAAAATCACTATTTAATTGTTATAAAAACAATTATTCTATTTTACCATTTTGCCGGTAAATTCTTGGCTTTCCACTTTTAAAACTGCCTAAATCATTTAAATAAATTCCCTTATAAACTTGACTTAATATATTTATTTGTAAACTCCCAATTTAAATCCTTATACGAAATATTGAAAAACTTTAATTCCAACATAAATAAATTTATAACTTTAAAACCCCGTCAATTCACCCGACGGTAGCCCGATGTTTAAAACCCTATATTTTAGGCCATTCTGCCAATTACCCAATCAACACTGTCGATTGATCTTAATCACAACGATGATGAATATATATTCAACAATCAACATTCAATCAGGTTTTGGTGTTAATCAGAGTGAACAATTCATATGTATGCACAACAAACAAAAATGTGGTTTATTTGAGGAATCCGGTCGGATCCCTCCAACCTGTCCTTCTCTGCATCACAGATGTCAGTTGATAAAAATATACGAATTAAATAAATGACGGAATATAAATAATTGCAACCAATCAAACCATAACAACAAATTTGCATCCATCGCATCCAATCAACCAATTTATACTATAAGTTGTAGATTATATTTTTCTATGGATTTACCACATCGCAGGACTCTAGAAGGTGTGAGAATTAAGTCACCAGTGTTTATACAGTTGGCGGTTGACGCGTTTGTTGCGTCTAATTTGAGTCGAACGTCCAAAATTGGCTCAAATTTCAACAGCGTCAAATTGACTAACCAGTCAGTGCCATCGGATAGGTCTCGTCCCTGCGATCCTAACTGATCCAGTTTCATCAGTTTTCGTTATCGTATGTGGAAGTTATGCCAATTCGAAGTTTGAATAAATATACGATTTTTAACTACCTAAATTATATTAATTAAATAAATATTTATCGAAACTACCTTATGCGCCACGTCATCCTCTTCATTATCGAAACAACGCGTTTTCTATTTTGCAAACAACCTAAAGCCGATGGTTTCCTTCTTCTTCTTCAGACTTTGAACACCGAACCAAAACCCACCCATCAGCGTCGCCCTGGGCCACCGAAGCACCAACCGAGGCCATCACCAGAAACCCCGTCCTCCACCGCCACTTCGCCCCTAGGCCCTGACCTCCATCTCCTTGTCGATCGCCAGAATCTTGCCCTCGCCCGAACCACCTTTTCGGCGAGATTACCAACGCCTCCGACCATCTGAAGAGGCGAAACCACCTCTATCCTGACCGCCGCCCAACCCCCATCCGTTTCCCTTCGGACCCCGACACCAGAAACGCCTCCCTCGCGGCCAGAATGATCAAATCCGTTCGTTACTTCGAAAACTGCACCCAAAAAACATCACCTTCGATCAACTCGCCACCACGATCACCACAAACCCCCAGAGAACCCGAGACCTGTACCAAATCAAAGCTGAAACTCCCCTCTTCGATAGCCCCAAGGTCCCGCCGACTGAAATTGGTTAAATTTCTTGAATTTCAGAGAATAACGAAATCAGTCTTCCTTGGTTTTCGTGAAATTACGGCCACTACAGGTGACCATTCAACCCTAAATTTTTACAGCAGATCCGTGTCAACCCGATCTACAACTTTGCCTTTTGTCGCCATTGGAAATTCTTCACGGATTGGAAGATATAAATTAAAACGTAGATAGTGGCTTTTCTGCAAAAATGACGGAAGAAAATGAAGGTAGCTGAGATTTCTGGTTTGGGTGGGGGTATATATAGTGGGTTTATATTATTTTAAGTCGATGTGACGAGCGATGTTGACTAATGATTTTTATTTCCTACCTATTGAGTTTTCGAACGTTGTTTATTCGCTGCTGCGCTCACATACAAACCCCGTTCGTGATGCAAATGGGTGGCATAGTATAATTTGACTATATGGTCCTAATGAAACTTGTTTCGTCGAATTCCATGCCCGTTTGCTCGAATGGCCCTCTTTCACGTTCAAATGGTCGTTTTATTTGTATTTTTTTCGCCATGCTCACAAATTAACACCAATTAACGCACCACTTGAAATCTAGCAATAATTTACTATTGTGGTCTCAATAAAATCTGTTTTGTTGAAAACAGAGATTGTTTGAAAAATGGCCCTTTTATAACCGGCCAATTCAAATAAAAAAACCAATTTTAAAATACTTCAATATAATAATATTAAAATATTGAAATTAGCCATACATGACCAGAATATTGTATACTACCACAATAAAATATCCTGGGTTGAATTTCAAGCCAAATCGATATTAAAAATATTTAAAAACCTTCATTTCTATATAAACATAGTGCTATATATATAAAGGAAATTCCATAGCGTTTTTTTTTCAAAATTTGATTTGGACATAAAATAAAATCTACACAACGAAAACTGTATTTTTCTCTGCCATTGGAAAGATATCGTCAAACCGGTCCCGACGTTTCTTGTTTCGAGGAAATCCGACTTATTTTGAACCTGGTACGAACAATTGAAGTTCGAAACGCCAAATCGCGAACTGCCACGCCGTTGCAGCTCGTTATTTAATTATATTATAAACCATATCGCTCGATCGTTGTTAAATAAACGAAACCATCATTGTAAATTTAATATAACCAATATTTGACCAATTTAAACTGCCCAATCACAATATATTTCAAATTCTATATTTTCCCAAATATTATAGAAATTAAAATATTATTTTCTTATTTATTTAAATAATATATTCCAAATAAATCGTTAAATTCGATCATTTAAATTCAAACCAATATTTTAAATAATTAAAATAATTAAAATATTCCAAATAAATAGGCAGAAAAATACGGGTCGTTACTATTTTATTCAAATATTCTTATACTTTGGGAAAGGTTCCCATTAATTTTATCAAAGATAAATTCTTTAAATTTATTCTTTAATCTTCTTTTGAATATCAATTCAAACCAAATTATGGTTTATCCAAACTAGTCGGGATTAGCGAACCTTACCGAAGTAATCACTTGTTAAATTTTCCAACCCCAACCTATTCATCCTATGAAGTAAAAGTGGTAATACTTCATATCTAACACCACGGTGTTATCTGTAAATTCAATTACCATTTCACGTTCAAATCTAATTAAAGATTTAACTATCGCTGGAACAAAACTGGTGATACTCCATTCTTGATCATTTCAATCTAATTAAAGATTCATTAAAACTCCACTTGGTTTTAATCTTCCCAAAAATCAATATCAATGATTGTTTTACTTGGGAAATCATATCCTGTCTTTAACTGGGTTAAAGAACCAATGTCATTTAAAACACGGTTCACTAAAAACCCAAAATCACATTCCATTCCATCAGCCTTTAACTGTAAATTAGCAAGTGAACAATTCCCTAAGTAATAACCCCGAAGGCTGAAAACAACATCAGATCAATGCCCAGGAAACCACTCAACTTACTAATCTTCAGTTAGTTTCTAATTTATATTATTAAAGATACCATTCACGGCAACCCAAAATCGCATTCCGTTAACGATGGAATCTTCATGGAAAACAAATCGATATATATAATCGATATAAACATCCATATCCAACTAATAATATAAATGGAATAACGGCAAAGCCTTTTAAATTCCAGATATATTAGTTGCCTTCCTCCACATAAATTCACTTCGATTATTACCAAATCGAATTACATTCCATTCCGATTTATTTTATTAAATTGGAAAACTTTACTTTGGAAAATCTCCTTTAAATCTTAACAAAAGATTTATAAATTCCAAATCACATTTCACTGTAAATCGGGTTAAAGAACAAATGTCGTTAAAACATAGTTCACGGTAAACCCAATTCACATTCCATTAATTATCGGGTTAAAGAACAAGTGTTATTTAAAACACCGTTCACGATAAACCCAAACATAAATTCAAATTCAATTCCAATTAAATACCATTTAATTGGTACACTTCATTAAATCTAAATAAAAAGATTTAATCTTTTTTCAACTGGGTTTAAGAACAGTGTTACTGAAGACACCATTCACGACAAACCCAAATCCCATTTGATATTAAATACAAGGCTCTGAATAGAAAATATATCGGCTTATATTCAATATCAAATTCTACGACCAATAAATATCATATTGGAAATAACGATATAAATATATCTTTCAAATTTCCATAACAATATCTGTATAATCAAGAAATCCAACATCGAAATATTCCAAAGAAAATTTCGATTCAAATCCATTCCAATTCAATTATTGATAATTCTGGTTACTTTTAAAACCCTTTCAAATCCAATTTATTTATTTTAAAAATAAATGGATTATAATTCTAGTTCAAAACTAGTTCATTTCGATAAAAAAACTATTTTTATCTTTTCAAATATGGAATTTTTCATCCCAATTCTATCCAAATCATTTCTTATGATTTTACACTAATTATTTCTATTTTTAATAATTTTATCAAGGCCTACATAGTCAATTTCCATCAACGGCCATCGAACTGCACTTACTGCGACCTTTTCCAAATTTGATTTGGACATAATTTCAAATCCAACCATTAGATTTCAAATATCTAATATTCATTAGAAAGCTCTTTTCGATACGAACCCAACGGTTCTGGTTTTAGGAGAATCCGACGGTCGGATCTCCCGTAATGTAAATTCTAAGTCAATGGTCGAAATTCGCGAACTGCCGCAGCGCGACGCATTTTATTCAGGCCATAATATGTATATAATATATATATTATATATATTTTGTCGATTTCCTTTTAAAATGTATTTTATAAGTCGTTTTAAATTCGTTTTCAAAACGATTTCAACTTTATATTCAATTTCAAATCAAAATTGAATATTCTGTATCATCGATATATAAATGATAGTATTTTCAAAATATTATATTTTGAAATCAATTCCATTTCGATATTCATTATAAAATTGAATAAATCGATATAGATATCGTTCACGTCAAAATGGAGCATATCTAGTCAACACGGCTTTATATATTTCAATAATTTCGTTATTTTATTCAACAAATGAATATTTTCTTCAACACATGAATTTTCTTTTATTCAATACATGAATATATATTTTATTCCACACATGAATTTTCTTTTATTCAACACATGAATATTCTTTTTAATCAACACATGAATTTTCTTTTATTCAACACATGAATATTCTTTTTATTCAACACATGAATTTTCTTTTATTCAACACATGAGTATTCTTTTTATTCAACACCTGAATTTTCTTTTTATTCAACACGTGAATTTTCTTTATTTTCCAAGTTGGAATGAGGCCCAATCAATTACCATATAATGTTAATTATATGGACTCCCTACAACACATGTATATAATAGCAACGATAAATACTCAACCAACATCCAGAGTGCATTCTACACTGCATAAGCATCAAATATAAATATTTAACGCTTATAACAGCCTGCCAATCAGTCGATCGACATACAACTAATTATTGGGACTAGTGTATGTCCAATTTCATCCCAACACCTGTGTGGGGTTTTCAAACAATCAAACACAGGTTTTATTTGTGTAGTTGGGCAATGTGTAAAATTTATCGTCCCAATCCATATCAGCAAAATGTGTATACATAAACAAATCGTCCGATTTGTTTATAAATATTTATTTTATAAACACGTTAAAAATTATATTTTTAACCATAAAATAATTTATTCCATTCCACATCACACAATCAACATTCATACCACAAACAACAAACAAACAAGTTGTCCATGGTCTGTGGACAATGGGTGTCGGGTGCTGCTAAGCACCGTCTGCATCCTAGTATATATTTCAACTAGAAAACAAATTAAATGTGAGAAGTTCTCACCTTTTTGATCTACTCCGCCATTATTACTTCTGAATTTCTAAACCGTTTGGATTTGTTGGAAATTCCAATGCGGTCCTTACCACGCTGTCCATAATAAAATTTATATTTTTATTTCAAATCCATATGTGTAAAAATCACATTCTTAACACAATGTTTACATAATAAAACTCATATTTTTAACCCGCTACTAATATAATGAATCTTTGTTCTCGCTACTTCATAATAAAAGTCAAACTTTTCATCGCTACTTAGTTATAAAAATTATATTTTTATTTTCTTCATGCACTAAAAATAAATTCTTTTCTAAATTAAAAATCAGTCCATTTCTAAAGTAAAAATCAAATCTTTATACCATGAAAAATCCTTTCTTTGTATGATAAAAATCTAATCTTTATACCTTTAAAAACCTTATCTTTGTTTAATTGAAAACCACATCTTTTGTTATTCAAAAATCATACCTTTTGCTAATCTAAAAATCAAGTCTTTCTAACTATAAAAATTGAATCTTTATTAATTTAAAAATCAAACCTTTTCAGTTTTTAAAAATTAATCCTTTTGTGTTAACATATATAAAGAAACCTAATCTTTATGTTAAAAAAAATCAAACTTTTCTATGTTTAAAAATCAAACTTTTCTATTGTTTGAAAATCAAATTCTTATATTGTTTAAAATCTATAAAACTGAAAAGAAAATTATATAAGAAATCAAAATAACTTACTGCGTTCTTCCGAGTTGGGGGGGGGGGGCTGAATGTGGGCGTCGGAGCTGTTGATGGAGGCGGAGGACTTAGATGGCCGGAGCATGGCGGAGGTCTGGTTGTGCGGTTGCTTTTGGGGTGGGTTTCATCGGGGAAAGGGGTTTGAATGGAGCGCGTTCGCGAGGGAGGGGCGCCATGGTGAGGAGTAAGGGATGAGGGGAGTGCGCCGTCCATCGGCGGTGGCTGAGCGGTGCAGAGAGCTAGGCGACGTGGGGTTTCAGTTTTTTTTTATTTCTATAGATCGACGAGAAAGGATAAGGAGAAAAAGGGGGTGGAACGTTGTGACGACCCTAACTTCCCAGTAAAGGAAAGCCTAGATTACTTTGAGAACAAAACACATCAGGATACAAACTGAAGAACGTTTATTGTTGATTACAACAATTACATCAGAGTACAAGAATATAATAGAGTATGAATACTTATTACACAAACAGAAATACAATAATATCAGAGTTTTAAATTACATTTAAACAGCAGCATAAAATAATACAAATATACAACCGAAAGGAATACACGGATATAGAGCTTTCCGAATATCGCTTCAGTTGTAAATCAGGATCCTGTAAATATATCTGCAAAACAAGCTACTCGACTGCCTGTGTGGAAAAATATGGGCACCCGAGTTTGCCAGTGAAACAAACTACAGGTCAGTCATGTGACTGGTATGAGAAATCTTAACATAACTTATCTAATAAATATGGTTAATCGCAGGACCACGCCGCTAACGCGGAACAGGTTTACTCCATTGGATTGCCAACACATAAAATAAAGTAAAACGTTAAACAACGCAATGCTTTTTAGGAAAATGAAACCATTATAAGACCCAAGTCCCATCACACAATGCAACGCAAATCAGAGGATAGGGTTTTACCTCATAATGGTCAAAAGATGCTTGATACGATAAAACGGATTTAATATTAGTGTGTATATGTTCTAATAAAAATATTTCAATCATAATGCATCAATCATAGACGGCATAGTACCCTATCGTACTATGTCGCCATACTAGTTCTACAATCAAAACCGCAAGCTCGTATTGGAAATTGGATTTCCATCATGAGTCGAGGCTAGGGGCAAGCTCCTCTCCGATTCGAGACACTCTAGCAAATGCCTCAGGATCACACCTATGGGCAACCCTTGGATGCGGTAGGGCCGGTCCCCACCTAATGATAGTGGATTGGTAATTCCTGAACACACGCTTCCCGGTCCCTTTGGACCTCCATATGACCACAAACGGCCTATAATCCCGAGGCGCCTCAATCCATTATCCACATAACTAAAATGCCAGCCAGTTTAGGCACTGACACTACCCCTAGGTAGAAAGAAATGTGTGCACTCCCTACGGTCCATATCCCGTTTTTACTCATATCGGGGTGTGAGGCTCGCGAAGTCACGCTATACACAAAGCTATATCGTAATAGGCTATACTTTTATCATCCCACAAGGCCCTGCTTTTCAACAAAAGCCTTGATCATTTGCATCTTGGCGTGCCACATTGAAAATCCACGCCATGCGATCAATCACTATTAATATATACCAGGGTGTTAAGAAGAGAATAAATTCTCCACCACCAATCAGACAAACATTAATAAAAATCAATTTATTTCACATGGAACGAAATCCAATGTCAGACATGTATCCATTTACAAGTCCGTTCTGGGTCTGAACGAAACTGGAGACACCTGAGAGGTCCTCGCATATCCGAAACAATCAACAATAGTCCGGACGGCTACCACTGAAGCCCCTTCAAGGTTGCTACTCCCATCATGGTCCTCAGTAGCAACACATCCATTCGATGTGAAGATCGTCGGCCTTCTACCACCGTCTTCATCTTCGATTCTTCATCGTCGTAGTAATTATTTGGAATGGGTTAAACCCGGTCTTTCCGAATAATTCGCGTATTTTTATAATTAAAAATCAAGTATTATAAAAGCACATCCAACGCCTCATTCCAATTTAGAATATTCTTTTAAATAAAATATTCACATTATCTTATCAATGATAAATTCTTCAAATTTATCTTAAATCTTTCTTTTAAAGATTAATTGAAACCTAATTTGGTTTTAAATATCAAAAATCATTATTCAATGATTATTTAAATTTAAGAAATTAATCTTATCTTTAACTGGGTTAAAGAACTAATGTCATTTAAAACATAGTTCACGGTAAACCCATAATCATCTTCCATAAAATATGGAATCTTCACAGAAATCAAGTCAATATATAATCGTTATAAATTTCTGTATTCGACCAATAATGTAAATGGAATAACGGCAAAGCCTCTTAAATTACATATATAGTATCGGTCTTCTTTTACAGAAGCTTACCTCGGTTATTATTAATTCGAATCCCATTCAACTCCAATTTAATATATTAAATTGGAAAATTGGCTTTTGGAAAATTCCCATTTAAATCTTAATAAAAGATTTATAAATTCCAAATCATATTTTTACTGTCAGTTGGGTTAAATAACACATGTCTCACATTTCATCTTATTTCAATTACTAAATATAATTGAAAACTTTAACAATCTAACTTAAAAGATTATTCTTTTCATATGGGGCTTAAGAACAGTGTTATTTAAGACACAATTCATGGCAACCCAAAAATCCAACTTATTTAATTTAACTTCAATTAAATATTAACATATTGGAAAACTACATTAAATCTAAATTTAATGATTTATTCTAGTTAATAACTAGTTCATTTCAATAAAAATATTTTTTTTCAAAATATATTTTTTCTAAGATATTTTCTAAAATATACTTTTTCTAGAATATTCTTTATTGGAATGTGACTCAATCAACAACCATACATTGCATGTAATCAATAATCAGGATAAATAATTATCAAGCATCCAAATAACACCCAAAGTGGATTCTACACTAAATAATGGGACTAGTGTAGAACAAATATCATCCCAACACCCGTGTGGGGTTTCATCCAACAATCAAATAATAAATTATTTGTGCACTTGGGCGATGTGTGAAAATTATCGTCCCAATCACATAAACAAGTCAAGTAACTAGTAAATGGAAGTGTAATATTCAGTTTGAAAATACTAACATTTAACACATCAAACATTTCAACATCACAGACATATATTCCAAGCCGTCGCTAATATCATATTTATAACATATGATCTTTTTATTGTGACTAATCGACAATAAAAAATATTAACTTTTATTTCTAATCTTCTTATTGTTAAAAAATGACAATAAAAATCTTAACTTTATTTCTATTCTTTTCTAAGGCAACATTTTATAACAAAATGACATTTTATTCTAATGACACATTTTACCACAAAGTGTTATTTTAAATCTAATGTCACATATATAATTAATCCGCATGATATTTAATAATTAACATAAATGACATTTTATAATTAACATAAATGACATTTTGTTTTTGCATACAAATTCTAATGTATGCACTTACATTAGAGTGATATTTTCATTTTGAATATAAATCCTAATGTATACATTTACATTAAAAAGATATTTTCATTACGCATATAAATCCTAAGGAATGCAATTACATTAAAATGAAATTTCCTCATTTGTATATAAATTCTGATGTACACATTCACATTAAAATGACATTTTTGTTTTATTCTCTTTAACTTAAAAAAATGGATATTTTTACTTAATCCCTTTTTAAGTTACAAAATTCGATGTTTTTGTCTAACCCTTTTAAATATAAGAAAATGTATATTTAATCTAATCCTTTTAAATATACAAAAATGTATATTTTTATCCAATCCTTCTAAATGACCCAAAAGTGTATATTTTGGTGTAATCCTTTTTAATTACCAAAAATGCATATTTTGGTGTAATTCTTTTACATGACCAAAAATGTATATTTTTATCTAATTCTTCTAAATGACCCAAAAGTGAATATTTTGGTGAAATCCTTTTAGGTGACCAAAAGTAAAGGTGACCAAAAGTGAATATTTTGGTCTCATTCAAAATGAATATTTTTAATATCACATAGAAATGAAATCTTTTTATTCTATTCTGTCTAACGAGGATAATTTTTCATAAAAATGAATGTTCTTAATTCACTCTTTTTAAATGACCAAAGATGCCTATTTTTAATTCATTCTTTTTAAATGACAAGAATGTCCTTTTTATTTTGATTTACATTTTCTAACAGAAATGTACTTTTTATCCTAATATTCATTTTCTAGCAAAAATGTACTTTTTATTCTAATATTCATTTTCTAGCAAAAATGTACTCTTTATTCTAATATTCATTTTCTAGTAAAAATGTACTCTTTGTAAAATCCTTATTTAATAACTAAAATGTGTCTTTATATTTCCATTCCTCTAAAAGTGACAAACTATCTCTGAGACGACCCGAACTTCCCCGTGAAGGAAAGCACGGATAGAATTGAGCATAAGACAAAATAGAACGCATACAGAAGAACATTTCATTGTTATTACAACAATTCCATCAGATACAAGAATATACAGAGTATAAATGAATACATTACATTCGACAAATATCAGAGATTACGATAAATTACATAGCAGCGGAAAAATATACAAAACACAACTGAAAGTGATACACGGATACAGAGCTTTCCGGATATCGTTCCAGCTGTGAATCAGGACCCTGTGAATATAAATCTGCAAAACCAAAACTACAAGCTGCCCGTGTGGAAAATAGGGGCACCCAGAGTTTAGGTTAAAACAATAAACTCCAGGTCAGTCATGTGACTGGTGTGAGAACTAAAAAAATTATTAATCTTTATTTTTAAAGTTAGGTAAATCAAGGGACCACGCCGTATAACACGGAACGGGTTTCCTCCCAAGAATACCAGTGCATAAAACAAATAGCGCAATGCTAAATAAAGAAAAATAAAGCTGTTATAAGACCCAGGTCCCATCACACAAAGCAACGCAAGCCGGAGGATAGGGTTTTTCCCTTATAACAGCCAAAGGATGCTTGATACGTTTAAAACACATTATTTGATACTACTATAAGTGTATAGTGTCAAAACAGTTTCAATCATAAGTATAAATCATAGACGGCATGAGTGCCCCATCCCACTATGTCGCCATACTAGGCTCTATAATTAAATTCGAAATACACGTATTGGAAATTGGATTTCCGTCATGAGTCGAGGCAAGGGGCAAGCTCCTCTCCGATTCGAGGCACTCTAGCAAATGTCTCAGGACCCCACTATGATCCTTGGATCTTCAGGGCCGGTCCTCTCTTACTTTTGAGGATTAATTATTCCTGAACACACGTTTCCCGGTCCTTACAGACCTATATCCGAGGCGCCTCGTATCCAACAACCATACAGGTGAAAAGTATATAAATGTCAGGGCTTGTAGGTCACTGACACCACCCTAGCTAGAAAGAAACGTCGTGCTCTCCCTGCAGTCACTATCCCGTTTTTGACTCATACCGAGGTGTGAGGCTCGCGAATTCACGTTATACACAAAGCTACGCCACACAGGCCGTGCTTTGATCATCTACCACAAGACTTTGCTTTTCAACAGAAGCCTTGATCAATTGCCACTTACGCGTGCCACACGGGCAATTCACTCCATGCGACTGATGTCCATCAATATACAACCTCTGAGCTCGTACGTCTCAGAGAAGGGCGTTAAGCAAGAGAATAAATTCTCCGCCGCCAAACAGATGTATATTTAATAGAGATCAATCAACACAGAATAAAATCCAATGTCAGACACACAATCCATTTACAAGTTCGTTCTGGGTCTGAACGAAACCGGAGGCACTTTCCTCGCATATCCATCCATCTCCAAGTACGTCTGGACGATCACCAACTGATTCCCTCATCCTAGGTGTACAGCCCAATCAAGATCATCAGTAATCACCCAAACGATGTGAAGACTTCCGGTCTTCAACCACCGTCTTCATCTTCGACATCTCGTCGAATCGGTTATCCAGAATGTGTATAACCCGGCCTTTCTGAATAACCCACGTATATAATAAACAAATGTTACACAAACACAACAAACGCCTCATTCCAATTCAGAATATTCTTTTATTCACAAAATCACATTCTTAGGAAAATGTTCCCATTAATTTTATCCAAGATAAATTCTTCTAAATTTATTCTTTAATCTTCCTTTGGATATCATTTCAAACTAGTCGGGATTAGCGAACCACACCGAAGTAATTATTTGTTTTATTTCCCAATCCCAACCTATATATCCCATGGAGCAAAACTGGTGATACTCCATTCCTAACACCACGGTGTTATCGGTAAAATTAATTACCATTTCACGTTCAAATCTAATTAAAGATTTAACTATCGCTTTGGAGCAAAACTGGTGATACTCCACTCTCGATCACTTTCCAGATTTGATAATTTAAATTATCAATTCACATTTTAATTTAATTAAAGATTCATTAAAACTCCACTTAGTTTTAATCTTCTCAAAAATCAATATTCTGTCTTTAACTGGGTTAAAGAACCAATGTCTTCTGAAACACGATTCACGACAAACCCAAATCACATTTGATATTAAGTACAAGGCTCTGAATAGAAAATATACCGGCTTATATTCAATATCAAATTCTGAAACTAACAAATATCGTATTGGAAGTAACGATATAAAATATATCTTTCAAATCCCCATAACAATATTTGTATAGTCCCGAAATCCAACATCGATCCCGAAGATAATTTCGATTCAACTCCAGTCCAATCCACGTATTGGGAATATTGATTATTTTTAAAATCACTTTAAAATTCAATTTATTTATTTCAAAAATAAATTGATTTTAATTCTATTTCAAAACTAGTTTATTTCGATAAAAATCTATTTTTATCTTTTCAAATGTGGAATTCTCCAGCTCAATTCTTCCCAAATCATTTCTTATGATTTTACACAAATTATAGATATTTTTAATAATTTTATCAAGGCCCGTACAGTCGATTTCCATCAACGGCCATCGAACTGCACTTACAGCGATCTTTTTCGAATTTGATTTGGACATAATTCCAAATCCAACCGTTATATTTCAAATTTCTAATATTCATTGGAAAGCTCTTTTCGATACGAACCCAACGGTTCCGGTTTTAGGAGAATCCGACGGTCGGATCTCTCGTAAAGTCAATTCGAAGTCAATGGTCGAAATTCACGAACTGCCGCGGCGTGGCGCGTTCTATTCAGGCCATTATATATATAATATATATATATATATATTATATATATTTCATCGATTTCCTTTTTAAAAACGTATTTTATAAATCGTTTTAAATTCGTTTTCAAAACCATTTCAACTTCTATATTCAATTTCAAATCGAATTCATTTCAATTTTATTTAATTCGAATTCAAATTCGTTTCAATTCAATTCAAATTCTAATTCGTTTCAATTCAATTTGAATTTACCTTCTATTTGATTCAATTCGAATTCTAATTCGTTTCAATTCAATTTGAGTCGAATTCATTTTCTATTCAATTCGAATCGAATTCATTTCAAATTGATTCAATAAAATTTCAATTTCAATTTTTTTTATCTAATTCAATTTGAATTTCATTTCAAAATATTAGATTTTGAAATCACTTTTCAATATTCATTGTAAAACGAATAAAATCGATATAAATATCGTTCACGTCAAGATAGCGCATCTCTAAGCCACACGGCTTTATATTTTTCAAAAACTTCTTTATTCTATTCAACAAATGAATATTTATTCTATTCAACACATGAATCTAGATTTCTTTCAACACACGACTATTTTTGTTATGTAAAATATTTTATAAAACTATGGTATCTATCGTTTGATTTTAATTAGACTCCATCGTAAAGTAGTTCTAATTTTAAATATGATAAAGATGTGAATTTTATTATTAAAATATTTTACTCAACACATAAATATTTTCAACTCAGGAACATCGTCAACACATGACTATTTTTATATTCAACACCTGAATTTTCTTTTATAATACTCATTATTTTCCCGATTAGAATGAGGCCCAATCAATCACCATATAATGTTAATTATATGGAATCCATACAACACATGTATATAATAGCTATGATAAACAATCAACCATCATCCAAGGTGCACCACACAACCACATAAGCATCAAATATAAATAATCGACGCTTACACAGTCTGTCGACCAATCGATCGACAATAATTAAATAATTGGGATTAGTATACGCCAAATATCATCCCGACACCCGTGTGGGGTTCAAACAAATAAACACAGATTTTAGTTGTGCAGTTGGGCGATGTGTAAAATTTATCGACCCAATCAATATCAGTCAAATCAGTGTATATAAACAAATCGGCTGATTTGTTTATAAATATTTATTTATTCACTTTCACGTTAAAAATCGTATTTTTAACGATAAAATATTTTTAACTATATAAATATTTTATTCGGTTCATTTATTCAATAAAATGATATTTTTATTTCTCTAACATATTTTAGAAAATTTCGGCGGCATAACGGCACGATACTAGAAACGGGACGAGGCCTAGCCTTACCCCCGGTCTAGTGAAGGCCCACGCCATTCACACATCAATCAAATCCATTCATTTCACCAAACAATTCAATTCAAACCAAATAAACTAACCAACTACTCAACCAAACAATTTAACAAACAAGCCATCCATGGTCTGTGGATGACGGGTGTCGGGTGCTACTAAACACCGTTTGCGTCCTAGTATATATATATAGCTAGAAAAAGAGAATTTAGAGTGAGAAGTTCTCGCCGATAGCTATCCTAACTCCACGGCACTTCATTGATAGAAATCTTCATCCTTCTCGCCTTTCTTCACTTTCGTTGCCCGTAGTCACTACATATGTAAAAATCGAATTTTTACTCATGCTATTCAATATATAAAAATCGAATTTTTACTTTACTATTCAATATATAAAAATCGAATTTTTACTATTCTATTCAATATATAAAAATCGAATTTTTACTTTGCTATTCAATATATAAAAATCGATTTTTTACTTCGATGCCATCTAGATAAAAATCTTATTTTTATAGTCGCCTCATACGGATAAAAATTCTATTTTTATACCATTAATATATAGATAAAAATTATATTTTTATCACGCTATTATTTATATAAAGATTTCGCCTTTTCTAAAATAAATGTTTCGCCTTTTCATTTTTTAAAAATATCGTCTTTTCACTTTTAAAAATATCGTCTTTTCACTTTTAAAAATATCGTCTTTTCACTTTTAAAAATATCGTCTTTTAAAAAACAATCTTTATTTTGCTACACATATAAATATGCTATTTTTAATATTCCTATCATGTAAAAATTATATTTTTACTTCTCTACATAAACAAAAATCATATTTTTACATCTTTTATATAGTAAAGATTATATTTTTAATACTTTAAAAATATAAAAATCATATTTTTACTTCTATAAAGTAAATTAAAAACTGAAAAAAAACTCACATTGGTTGAAAGGGGCTCGCTAAAGCGTCGGAGAGGCATGGGGACTAAATAGCAAGCTTGGAACTCGATAAAAATTGTGTCTTTGGCCAAGAAAGGGGGTTCACGTGGTTGGGGGACGTGGTGGCCGGCGTCAAGGGGGCGCAGCAGGCGAAGGTGGGGCCAGGGGGGTCGTGGCGTCGGTGTAGGCGGTTGGAGGCGTGGGTTTCAGAAGAGGAGGGAGAGGAGAACGAGGGGAGGAGGTCTCGAGTTGGAGGAGAAGGGGGAAGAGGGGGCGGAGGACCCCTGGGGGGTCGGCGCCAGGGCGCGACGGCCCTGGTGGCAGCGGCGGCGGCGGTCTGGCCCCTCCCCCCCCCCCCCCCCCCGTCGTTCGCCCTTTTTTTCTTTAATCTGATTCGGGGAAGAGAAATAAGAGGGGGGGTATGTAAATGTTTATATTATTTTATTTATTTTTAAATCCCTTAAGGTTGACTTTTTCATACGACCTCTGAACGAGGCCCACCGCCTGTCGTCCATAGCGTGTTACCCCCATTCCGAACACAATGGGATATGAATTGCAAGCTGATTCGATCGTTTCGATCAGTTTCCGTTAAAATTAACATATAACTCTATATATTGATTTTGAACGCGTATTTCAATTTACTGGGGTCACATACTAACTCGAAAAATTCCAGAAAAATATTTTATAACTTCGTATTGACGATACGGTCCTAACAAAACTAGTTTCATCGAATTCTGAGACCGTTGGAAAAATGGCCATTTTCCAGTCGATTAAAATCAACTGAAACTGGTCAAACGCGTTTTCCTTTGCCACGCTCACATATTGATACGAAAAATTATGAAATTTGAAATCTAGCAATAATTTGACATCACGGACCCAACAAAAGTGGTTTCGTCGAAATCCGAGGTCGTTTGCAAAATTTCTATTTTTAAGGGCCTGAATTCCATAGCGACTATTCAGAATTTTAAACTGGACATATCTTTTGATTCCCGCTATGAAATTTTGATTTTTCGGATTCGTTGGAAAAATATTCCCAATTAGATCCTAATGTTTTTGGTTTCACTAAAATCCGTATTGTTTTGCACCCGGTACATTCAATTGAAGTTTGAAATCGAATTATCAAACTACCGCACCATTTTCAATTCCTTTTATAATTTATATAATTATTTAAATTCTGACGACGACGTATATAATATATACGTTCTAATTCTATTCAAAACGAATTTCTCATCGATATTATTTAAAATAATCTATTTTAAATGTTCAAAATTCGCTAAAATTGCCAAAATAAAATTTTTAAACTGGCCCAGATTTTCGGGTTGTTACAATCTCCCCCACTTAAAACTTTTCGTCCCCGAAAAGGAACGAAGTCGAAAGTGGTTTGATTAATCAACTCTACGTTCGATCTGGCTTGCATTCTCCAACTTTTCAGTTTCTGAGAATTTTCAAATTCTTCAAAAATTTGGCTAACACCCTAAATTTTCGCCATAACCTCCCCTGCACCAGGAGCCACGGGAAAATCCCGAAATTGCCCTACAGGCCTTCTGATCTCAAAAAGAAAAAAAAAGCCAAGCGGCTAGCCAATAGGCTCATAAAATCATCATCACCCAAACAAAACAGTAAATTATATAGTAAACATGTACCTATTTGTCGGGCAAACAAATTATATTCTTCGGCTCTAGCCTCCTTGCTATGACCTGTTCAATGTAAGTACATACAAATGCAAGCAAATGCTACCAATTTTCGATACAATTCAATATTTGGTTCAATTAGGCATAATGGTTCAAAATTATCAAACAAATAAACAAACAACACAAACATCAATCAATTAGTGGATTAACGTTTCAAATTGATAATTTTGATATATATACAAAAAATCATGTTTTGATGCCAATTCACAACAACGTATTCTAGCTATATTAGTTTTGGTTCTCTCACCAGTCCAATGGAAATATATAGAAATCACACCTTCGAAACACGAACATGAATACTGATGATGATGCACCATCATCAGAATCATCCCTGGATATCCAGAATGTGATTCTATATCTATCCAGTATATTAAAACTTCGAATATACGTTCATGACGCGTATATGCAAAATCTTTATATACTAGATTGTCCATATTCAAAATAAATAAATTATTCAAATACGTATAAAACGATTTGAATTTTCAAAACAAAATTGTTTTCATTTGAAAAATATACTCTTCACACTCGTTCTAGGATACTACTGCTCCTATCTCTAACGAGTCATTCTAATTGGATATTACTAATCCAATATCTGATGAATTCTTTCGTATGGTTCTAATGTGTCTTGTTCTCGAGCCCTGTAAACCAAAGCTCTGATACCAAACCGAGACGACCCGAACTTCCCCATGAAGGAAAGCACGGATAGAATTGAGGACAAGACAAAATAGAACGCATACAGAAGAACATTTCATTGTTATTACAACAATTCCATCATATACAAGAATATACAGAGTATAAATGAATAAATTACATTCGACAAATATCAGAGATTACAATAAATTACATAGCAGCGGAAAAATATACAAAACACAACTAAAAGTGATACACGGATACAGAGCTTTCCGGATATCGTTCCAGCTGTGAATCAGGACCCTGTGAATATAAATCTGCAAAACCAAAACTATAAGCTGCCCGTGTGGAAAATAGGGGCACCCAGAGTTTAGGTTAAAACAATAAACTCCAGGTCAGTGATGTGACTGGTGTGAAAACTAAAAAAATTATTAATCTTTATTTTTAAAGTTAGGTAAGTCAAGGGACCACGCCGTATAACACGGAACGGGTTTCCTCCCAAGAATACCAGTGCATAAAACAAACAGCGCAATGCTAAATAAAGAAAAATGAAGCTGTTATAAGACCCAGGTCCCATCACACAATGCAACGCAAGCCGGAGGATAGGGTTTTTACCTTATAACAGCCAAAGCATGCTTGATACGTTTAAAACACATTATTCGATACTATTATAAGTGTATAGTGTCAAAACAGTTTCAATCTTAAGTACAAATCATAGACGGCATGAGTGCCCCATCCCACTATGTCGCCATACTAGGCTCTACAATTAAATTCGAAATACACGTATTGGAAATTGGATTTCCGTCATGAGTCGAGGCAAGGGGCAAGCTCCTCTCCGATTCGAGACACTCTAGCAAATGTCTCAGGACCCCACTATGATCCTTGGATCTTCAGGGCCGGTCCTCTCTTACTTTTGAGGATTAATTATTCCTGAACACACGTTTCCCGGTCCTTAAACCACACAGGTGAAAAGTATATAAATGTCAGGGCTGGTAGGTCACTGACACCACCCTAGCTAGAAAGAAACGTCGTGCTCTCCCTGCAGTCACTATCCTATTTTTGACTCATACCGAGGTGTGAGGCTCGCGAATTCACGTTATACACAAAGCTACGCCACACAGGCCGTGCTTTGATCATCTACCACAAGACTTTGCTTTTCAACAGAAGCCTTGATCAATTGCCACTTACGCGTGCAACACGGGCAATTCACTCCATGCGACTGATGTCCATCAATATACAACCTCTGAGCTCGTACGTCTCAGAGAAGGGCGTTAAGCAAGAGAATAAATTCTCCGCCGCCAAACAGATGTATATTTAATAGAGATCAATCAACACAGAATAAAATCCAATGTCAGACACACAATCCATTTACAAGTTCGTTCTGGGTCTGAACGAAACCGGAGGCACTTTCCTCGCATATCCATCCATCTCTAAGTACGTCTGGACGATCACCAACTGATTCCCTCATCCTGGGTGTACAGCCCAATCAAGATCATCAGTAATCACCCAAACGATGTGAAGACTTCCGGTCTTCAACCACCGTCTTCATCTTTGACATCTCGTCGAATCGGTTATCCAGAATGGGTATAACCCGGCCTTTCTGAATAACCCACGTATATAATAAACAAATGTTACACAAACACAACAAACGCCTCATTCCAATTCAGAATATTCTTTTATTCATAAAATCACATTCTTAGGAAAATGTTCCCATTTATTTTATCCAAGATAAATTCTTCTAAATTTATTCTTTAATCTTCCTTTGGATATCATTTCAAACTAGTCGGGATTAGCGAACCACACCGAAGTAATTATTTGTTTTATTTCCCAATCCCAACCTATATATCCCATGGAGCAAAACTGGTGATACTCCATTCCCAACACCACGGTGTTATCGGTAAAATTAATTACCATTTCACGTTCAAATCTAATTAAAGATTTAACTATCGCTTTGGAGCAAAACTGGTGATACTCCACTCTCGATCACTTTCCAGATTTGATAATTTAAATTATCAATTCACATTTTAATTTAATTAAAGATTCATTAAAACTCCACTTAGTTTTAATCTTCTCAAAAATCAATATTCTGTCTTTAACTGGGTTAAAGAACCAATGTCTTCTGAAACACGATTCACGACAAACCCAAATCACATTTGATATTATGTACAAGGCTCTAAATAGAAAATATACCGGCTTATATTCAATATCAAATTCTGAAACTAACAAATATCATATTGGAAATAACGATGTAAAATATATCTTTCAAATCCCCATAACAATATTTGTATAGTCCCGAAATCCAACATCGATCCCGAAGATAATTTCGATTCAACTCCAGTCCAATCCACGTATTGGGAATATTGATTATTTTTAAAATCACTTTCAAATTCAATTTATTTATTTCAAAAATAAATTGATTTTAATTCTAGTTCAAAACTAGTTTATTTCGATAAAAAACTATTTTTATCTTTTCAAATGTGGAATTCTCCAGCTCAATTCTTCCCAAATCATTTCTTATGATTTTACACAAATTATAGATATTTTTAATAATTTTATCAAGGCCCGTACAGTCGATTTCCATCAACGGCCATCGAACTGCACTTACAGCGATATTTTTCGAATTTGATTTGGGCATAATTCCAAATCCAACCTTTAGATTTCAAATTTCTAATATTCATTGGAAAGATCTTTTCGATACGAACCCAACGGTTCCGGTTTTAGGAGAATCCGACGGTCGGATCTCCCGTAATGTCAATTCGAAGTCAATGGTCGAAATTCACGAACTACCGCGGCGCGGCGCGTTCTATTCAGGCCATTACATATATAATATATATATATATATATATTATATATTTCATTGATTTCCTTTTTAAAAACGTATTTTATAAATCGTTTTAAATTCGTTTTCAAAACCATTTCAACTTCTATATTCGATTTCAAATCGAATTCATTTCAATTTTATTTAATTCGAATTCAAATTCGTTTCAATTCAATTCAAATTCTAATTCGTTTCAATTCAATTTGAATTTACCTTCTATTTGATTCAATTCGAATTCTAATTTGTTTCAATTCAATTTGAGTCGAATTCATTTTCTATTCAATTCGAATCGAATTCATTTCAAATTGATTCAATAAAATTTCAATTTGAATTTTTTTTATCTAATTCAATTTGAATTTCATTTCAAAATATTAGATTTTGAAATCACTTTTCAATATTCATTGTAAAACGAATAAAATCGATATAAATATCGTTCATGTCAAGATAGCGCATCTCTAAGCCACACGGCTTTATATTTTTCAAAAACTTCTTTATTCTATTCAACAAATGAATATTTATTCTATTCAACACATGAATCTATATTTCTTTCAACACACGACTATTTTTGTTATGTAAAATATTTTATAAAACTATGGTATCTATCGTTCGATTTTAATTAGACTCCATCGTAAAGTAGTTCTAATTTTAAATATGATAAAGATGTGAATTTTATTATTAAAATATTTTACTCAACACATAATTATTTTCAACTCAGGAACATCGTCAACACATGACTATTTTTATATTCAACACCTGAATTTTCTTTTATAATACTCATTATTTTCCCGATTGGAATGAGGTCCAATCAATCACCATATAATGTTAATTATATGGATTCCATACAACACATGTATATAATAGCTATGATAAACAATCAACCATCATCCAAGGTGTACCACACAACCACATAAGCATCAAATATAAATAATCGACGCTTACACAGTCTGTCGACCAATCGATCGACAATAATTAAATAATTGGGATTAGTATACGCCAAATATCATCCCGACACCCGTGTGGGGTTTCAAATCAACAAACACATATTTTTGTTTGTGCAGTTGGGCGATGTGTAAAATTTATCGACCCAATCAATATTAGTCAAATCAGTGTATATAAACAAATCGGCTGATTTGTTTATAAATATTTATTTATTCACTTTCATGTTAAAAAATATATTTTTAACGATAAAATATTTTTAACTATATAAATATTTTATTCGGTTCATTTATTCAATAAAATGATATTTTTATTTCTCTAACATATTTTAGAAAATTTCGGCGGCATAACGGCACGATACTAGAAACGGGACGAGGCCTAGCCTTACCCCCGGTCTAGTGAAGGCCCACGCCATTCACACATCAATCAAATCCATTCATTTCACCAAACAATTCAATTCAAACCAAATAAACTAACCAACTACTCAACCAAACAATTTAACAAACAAGCCATCCATGATCTGTGGAAGACGGGTGTCGGGTGCTACTAAACACCGTCTGCATCCTAGTATATATATATAGCTAGAAAAAGAGAATTTAGAGTGAGAAGTTCTCACCGATAGCTATCCTAACTCCACGGCACTTCATTCATAGAAATCTTCATCCTTCTCGCCTTTCTTCACTTTCGTTGCCCGTAGTCACTACATATGTAAAAATCAAATTTTTACTTATGCTATTCAATATATAAAAATCGAATTTTTACTTTGCTATTCAATATATAAAAATCGAATTTTTACTATGCTATTCAATATATAAAAATCGAATTTTTACTTTGCTATTCAATATATAAAAATCGAATTTTTACTTCGATGCCATCTAGATAAAAATCTTATTTTTATAGTCGCCTCATACGGATAAAAATTCTATTTTTATACCATTAATATATAGACAAAAATTATATTTTTATCACGCTATTATTTATATAAAGATTTCGCCTTTTCTAAAATAAATGTTTCACCTTTTCATTTTTTAAAAATATCGTCTTTTCACTTTTAAAAATATCGTCTTTTCACTTTTAAAAATATCGTCTTTTCACTTTTAAAAATATCGTCTTTTAAAAAACAATCTTTATTTTGCTACACATATAAAGATGCTATTTTTAATATTCCTATCATGTAAAAATTATATTTTTACTTCTCTACATAAACAAAAATCATATTTTTACATCTTTTATATAGTAAAGATTATATTTTTAATACTTTAAAAATATAAAAATCATATTTTTACTTCTATAAAATAAATTAAAAACTGAGAAAAAACTCACATTGGTTGAAAGGGGCTCGCTAAAGCGTCGGAGAGGCACGGGGACTAAATAGCAAGCTTGGAACTCGATAAAAATTGTGTCTTTGGCCAAGAAAGGGGGTTCACGTGGTTGGGGGAGGTGGTGGCCGGCGTCAAGGGGGCGCAGCAGGCGAAGGTGGGGCCAGGGGGGTCGCGGCGTCGGTGTAGGCGGTCGGAGGCGTGGGTTTCAGAAGAGGAGGGAGAGGAGAACGAGGGGAGGAGGTCTCGAGGTGGAGGAGAAGGGGGAAGAGGGGCGGAGGACCCCTGGGGGGTCAGCGCGAAGGCGCGGCGGCCCTGGTGGTAGCGGCGGCGGCGGTCTGGCCCCCCAGTCGTTCGCCTTTTTTTTTTCTTTAATCTGATTCAGGGAAGAGAAATAAGAGGGGGGGTATGTAAATGTTTATATTATTTTATTTATTTTTAATTTTTAAATCCATGAAGGTTGACTTTTTCATACGACCTCTGAACGAGGCCCACCGCCTGTCGTCCATAGCGTATTACACCCATTCCGAACACAATGGGATATGTATTGCAAGCTGATTCGATCGTTTCGATCAGTTTCCATTAAAATCAACATATAACTCTATATATTGATTTTGAACGTGTATTTCAATTTACTGGGGTCACATACTAACTCGAAAAATTCCAGAAAAATATTTCATAACTTCGTATTGACGATACGGTCCTAACAAAACTAGTTTCATCGAATTCCGAGACCGTTGGAAAAATGGCCATTTTCCAGTCGATTAAAATCAACTGAAACTGGTCAAATGCGTTTTCCTTTGCCACGCTCACATATTGATACGAAAAATTATGAAATTTGAAATCTAGCAATAATTTGACATCACGGACCCAACAAAAGTGGTTTCGTCGAAATCCGAGGTCGTTTGCAAAATTTCTATTTTTAAGGGCCTGAATTCCATAGCGACTATTCAGAATTTTCAACAGGACATATCTTTTGATTCCCGCTATGAAATTTTGATTTTTCGGATTCGTTGGAAAAATATTCCCAATTAGATCCTAAAGTTTTTGGTTTCACTAAAATCCGTATTGTTTTGCACCCGGTACATTCAATTGAAGTTTGAAATCGAATTATCGAACTACCGCGCCATTTTCAATTCTTTTATAATTTATATAATTATTTATATTCTGACGACGACATATATAACATATACGTTCTAATTCTATTCAAAATGAATTTCTCATCGATATTATTTAAAATAATCTATTTTAAATGTTCAAAATTCGCTAAAATTGCCAAAATAAAAATTTTAAACTGGCCCAGATTTTCGGGTTGTTACAATCTCTTTTTATTCCGCTCTTTTAAAGGTGACCAAAAATATCTCTTTTGTTGTATACAAAAATGATAATTTCAATTTAACAAAAATGTAAATTTTGTTTGATCAATTTCAATTCAACAAAAATGTGATAATTTGTTTATCCTTTTTAATATAAACAGAATGTAATGATCTTGTCTAATCCTTTTAATGTAAACAAAATATTAATTTTGTCTAACCCTTTTTAACGTAAACAAAATAACTATTTTGTCTAACCTTTTAAAATAAAAAAAATGTTTCTTTTATCATATTTTAACGTTTCTAAACAAAAATGTTTCTTCTATCATATTTAATGTTTCTAAACAAAAATGTTTCTTCTATTCACTAATCAAGTTTTGACAAAAAATGTTAATTCTGTATGAACATCATTAACAAAAGTGATGTTTTAATTCTAAGGTAACATTTCTAGAAAAATGTGTATTTTTAATCATGTATGACAGCTCTAACAAAATGTACATTTTAATCATGTATGACATTTCTAACAAAATGTACCTTTTGTTTCTAATGTACATTTCTTAACAAAATGTACCTTTTGTTCTCATTCAGCATTTTATGACTAAAATGTATATCTATTCTCATGTACACTTTATTTCTAACAGTTCTTATTGACGAAATAAGAATGAAAATTCAATTTAACATGCCATTTTTTTCTAGCATGATAATTTAAAATTAACATGCATTTTTTTATCTAACAAAACATGAAGTAACATGTTTTGATTCTCTTTTTAATCTAACCTAAAATGTCTCTTTTAATAAACAAAACATGAAGTAACAAGACGATGTTTTTATTTAACAAAACATGATGCTAACAAGACGATGGTATTATTTTAAATGAACATTGTTTAACAAAAATGGACATTTTTATTTTACTAGATCTAGTTCAACGAGAACACATAAAGAGGATAACTTTATTTTGTAGACATTTTATCTTAATAACTAAAATAATAACTTTAATTTGTGTTAGCACTAATCTGTTCAACAAAAATATCATTTTATTTGTTGACTATTGTATTTACATATAAATTATCCATCCATTCAACTGATCAACCATAGCAGTATCGTAAACACGAATCAAATCATGATTTACAACAAATAGAATTTAGCAGCGGACACAATCATAATTAATAAATTTTAATTATGTACAAATAATATTAGAATTCTCACCAAGATTTTAACTGAATTTCCAACCGTCTCCGTTTCAGAAATGTTCTGCTCAATAGCGTAGATCCAGTCAAGACGAATCCAACACAACGAAAATTGTTCAGTTTCGTTTTTGTATGACAAAGTTATGTAATTTTAAATAGTTGAATACACTATTGAATAAAATAAATTAATTAATTAAGTTAATAAACCTAGTTTACATTCTAATCCCGTAGTTAAGGGCTTCTCTTCTTCGTTCTCCGGTCACAACCGAGAACCCATCCTCTCGACTTGGATATTCCCCTATCGCACGCAATTCTAGGGACTGGACCCCGATCCAACATCGCTACATCAACCGCCCCCTCGCCTTGTCCCTGCGCCCACCATTAGTGTTGAACTCGGCCCCCTATACGCGACTGAAACAGGCTCCAAACTGCACGAGTTTGTGCTAGAAATTCTAGTGATATACTCCTTTAAACCTGATCATATCCGTTCACTTGGTAGATCCCTCACTGCTCTATAGTTTCGGAGTGGAAATGATCTTGAATGGATGCGTGGATTTGGGGAAATCGGAGGAGAAGGAGATGAGTTCGTGGCCATTGATTCAAGAGAGTGGCGGCCCGGTAATGAAAGGGTATTAGGGTTACGGTATTCATATGGTATATATACACGTGTTTTCTTATTTAATAATTCTTTTAAATTCGAAAATTCCTATTTAATGCCACGAACTCCGAATCAAACCCAACGAGTGTCGTCTCTAGCTGATAACCCCCGTCCCGGACAACATGGAATATGTTTCATAACCCAAATCGGCTGTTACGATTAGTTTTTCTAAAAATTAAAATATAAATAAATTCATATTTAATTCAAACTTACATTTTAAATTACTGGGGCTACATATTAACTCTAAAAATTACAAAAAAATTATTTCTAGTTATGTTTTGATGATACGGTTCTAACAAAACTAATTTCGTCGAATTCTGTGACTGTTTGAAAAATGGTCATTTTCAAGTCGACTAAATTTGCCTGAAACTGACAAAACACGTTTTCTTTTGCCACGCTCACATATTAATTCAAAAAATTCTGGAAAATTAGACTTATCAATAATTTGACATTCCGATTCCAACAAAAGTAGTTTCGTCGAAAACGGAGGTCGTTTGCAAAATGACTATTTTCAAGGCTATATATTATATTAAAAAATATATAAATTATACAGCGACTTTTCAAAATTTTAAACTGGGCATAACTTTCAAATTATAAATTGAAATTTCAGTTTTTTAGATTCGTTAGAAAGATATGATCAAACAGATTTAAATATTTCTTGTTTCGCTCAATTCTGATTTATTTTGAATCATGTACATTCGATCAAAGTTCAAATTCAAATTTTCAAACTATAGCGCTGTTTTAAACTCCTTTTATAATTAAATTAAACTTATTCGTTTTAAAATAAATTTTTAGTCGTTCTTATTTAAAATAAATTATTTTGAATATTAAAAATCCATTAAAATTTCTAAAATAAAATTATTATATTGGCCCCAAAATTCTAGGTTGTTACAATCGCCCCCACTTAAAATCTTTTCGTCCTCGAAAAGGAACGAAGCTAAAAGTTGTTTAATTAACCAACTCAGCTTTAAATTTTTATTTATTGGTTTAATTAATTATGATTCTAATATTTTAATTAGTGAAACTAATTATCAGACATCACAACCAGTAATCAATTAGGTGATTAACTTTTCAAATATATAACTTTTATATATAGTCAAAAATCATATTTTTAGTGCAAATCACATAAATGTGTACTAACTAAGTTTTGGTTCTCATACCAGTCAATGGAAATATATAGATATACCACTTTCGAGACTCGAACATAAATACAGATGATGCGGCCGCAGCACCAGAATTACCCCTGGGCGATTAGAGTGTGATTCTATATCTATCCAGTATATTAAAAGTTCGAATATCCGTTAATTACTCGTATATTCGAAATCTTTATATACTCGATTGTCCACATTAAAATATAATAATATACTCAAATACGTATTTTAAGATAAAAATTTCAAAACTAAATTTGTTTTCATTTATTTTAAAGAAAAAAATACTCTTCACACTCGTTCTAGGATACTACAGATCCCATCTCTTACGAGTTATTCTCATTGGATATTACTAATCCAATCTATGATGAATTCTTTCATTCGGTTCTAATGTACCTTGTTCTCGAGCTCTGTAAACCAAAGCTCTGATACGATATGTGATGACCCAAACTTCCCAGTAAAGGAAAGCCTAGATTACTTTGAGAACAACACACATCAGGATACAAACTGAAGAACGTTTTATTGCTGATTACAACAATTACATCAGAGTAAAAGAATATAGCAGAGTATGAATACTTATTACACAAATAAAAATACAATAATATCAGAGTTTTAAATTACATTTAAATAGCAGCGGAAAATAATACAAATATACAACCGAAAGGAATACACGGATACAGAGCGTTCCGAATAGCGCTTCTGCTGTAAACCAGGATCCTGTAAATGTGTCTGCAAAACAAGCTACTCGACTGCCCGTGTGGAAAAATATGGGCACCCGAGTTTGCCAGTGAAACAAACTTTAGGTCAGTCATGGGACTGGTATGAGAAATCTTAACTTATCTTATCTAATAAATATGGTTAATCGCAGGACCACGCGCTAACGCGCAACGGGTTTACTCCATTTGATTGCCAGTGCATAAAATAAAGTAAAACGTTAAACAACGCAATTTTTTTAGGAAAATGAAACCATTATAAGACCCAAGTCCCATCACACAATGCAACGCAAACCGGAGGATACGGTTTTACCTTATAATGGTCAAAAGATGCTTGATACGATAAAACGGATTTAATATTAGTGTGTATATGTTCTAATAAAAACATTTCAATCATAATGTATCAATCATAGACGGCATAGTACCCCATCCTACTATGTTGCCATACTAGTTCTACAATCAAAATCGCAAGGTCGTATTGGAAATTGGATTTCCATTATGAGTTGAGGCTAGGGGAAAGCTCCTCTCCGATTCGAGACACTCTAGCAAATGCCCCTGGATAACACCTATGGGCAACCCTTGGATGCGGTAGGGCCGGTCCCCACCTAACGGTAGTGGATTGGCAATTCCTGAACACACGCTTCCCGGTCCCTTTGGACCTCCTTATGACCACTAACGGCGTATAATCCCAAGGTGCCTCAATCCATCATCCACATAAGTAAAATGCCAGCCATTTTAAGCACTGACACTACTCCTAGCAAGAAAGAAACGTGTGCACTCCCTACGGTCCATATCCCGTTTTTGACTCATAACGGGGTGTGAGGCTCGCGAAGTCACGCTATACACAAAGTTATGCCGTAATAGGCTATACTTTGATCATCCCACAAGGCCCTGCTTTTCAACAAAATCCTTGATCATTTGCATCTTGGCGTTCCACATTGACAATTCATGCCATGCGATCAATCATTATTAATATATACCAGGGTGTTAAGCAGAGAATAAATTCTCCACCACCAATCAGACATACATTAATAAAAATCAATTTAATTCACATGGAACGAAATCCATGTCAGACACACATCCATTTACAAGTATGTTCTGGGCCTGAACGAAACCGGAGACACCTGAGAGGTCCTCGCATATCCGAAACAATCAACAATAGTCCGGACGGGTACTACTGAAGCCCCTTCAAGGTAGCTACTCCCATCATGGTCCTCAGTAGCAACACATCCATTCGATGTGAAGATCGTCGGCCTTCTACCACAGTCTTCATCTTCGATTCTTCATCGTCGTAGTAATTATTCGGAATGGGTTGAACCCGATCTTTCCGAATAATTCGCAAATTTTTATAATTAAAAATCAAGTACTATAAAAGCACATCTAACGCCTCATTCAAATTCAGAATATTCTTTTAAATAAAATATTCACATTATCTTATCAAAAGATAAATTCTTCAAATTTATCTTAAATCTTTCTTTTAAAGATTTATTAAAACCCATTTTGGTTTTAAATATCAAAAATCATTATTCAATGATTATTTAAATTTAAGAAATTAATCTTATCTTTAACTGGGTTAAAGAACTAATGTCATTTAAAACATAGTTCACGGTAAACCCATAATCATCTTCCATAAAATATGGAATCTTCACAGAAATCAAATCAATATATAATCGTTATAAATTTCTGTATCCGACCAATAATATAAATGGAATAACGGCAAAGTCTCTTAAATTCCATATGTAGTATCGGTCTTCTTTTACAGAAGCTTACCTCAGTTATTATTAATTCGAATCTCATTCAACTCCAATTTAATATATTAAATTGGAAAACTTGGCTTTTGGAAAATTCCCATTTAAATCTTAATAAAAGATTTATAAATTCCAAATCATATTTTTACTTTCAGTTGGATTATAGAACACATGTCTCACAATTCATCTTATTTCAATTACTAAATATAATTGAAAACTTTAACAATCTAACTTAAAAGATTATTCTTCTCATATGGGGTTTAAGAACAGTGTTATTTAAGACACTATTCACGGCAACCCAAAAATCCAATTTATTTAATTTAACTTCAATTAAATATTAACATATTGGAAAACTACATTAAATCTAAATTTAATGATTTATTCTAGTTAATAACTAGTTCATTTCAATAAAAATATATTTTTCCAAAATATATTCTTTTCTAAGATATTTTCTAAAATATACTTTTTCTGGAATATTCTTTATTGGAATGTGACTCAATCAACAACCATATATTGCATGTAATCAATAATCATGATAAATAATTATCAAGCATCCAAATAACACCCAAAGTGGATTCTACACTAAATATTGGGACTAGTGTAGATCAGATATCATCACAACACCCGTATGAGGTTTCATCCAACAATCAAATAATAAATTATTTGTGCACTTGGGCAATGTGTGAAAATTATCGTCCCAATCACATAAACAAGTCAGGTAACTTGTAAATGGAAGTGTAATATTCAGTTTGAAAATACTAACATTTAACACATAAAACATTTCAACATCACAAACATATATTCCAAGCCGTCGCTAATATCATATTTATAACATATGATCTTTTATTGTGACTAATCGACAATAAAAAATATTAACTTTTATTTGTAATCTTCTTATTGTTAACAAATGACAATAAAAATCTTAACTTTGTTTCTTTTCTTTTCTAAGGCAACATTTTATAACAAAATGACATTTTATTCTAATGACACATTTTACTACAAAGGGTTATTTTAAAACTAATGTCACATTTATAATTAATCCGCATGATATTTAATAATTAACATAAATGACATTTTATAATTAACAAAAATGACATTTTGTTTTTGCATACAAATTCTAATGTATGCACTTACATTAGAGTGATATTTTCATTTTGAATATAAATCCTAATGTATACATTTACATTAAAAAGATATTTTCATTACGCATATAAATCCTAAGGTAAGTAATTACATTAAAATGATATTTCCTCGTTTGTATATATATTCTGATGTACACATTCGCATTCAAATGACATTTTTGTTTTATTCTCTTTAACTAACAAAAATGGATATTTTTACTTAATCCCTTTTTAAGTGACAAAATTGGATGTTTTTGTCTAACCCTTTTAAATATAAAAAATTGTATATTTAATCTAACCCTTTTAAATGTACAAAAATGTATATTTTTATCCAATCCTTCTAAATGACCCAAAAGTGTATATTCTGGTGTAATCCTTTTTAATTACCAAAAATGTATATTTTGGTGTAATTCTTTTATATGACCAAAAATGTATATTTTTATCTAATTCTTCTAAATGACCCAAAAGTGAATATTTTGGTGAAATCCTTTTAGGTGACCAAAAGTAAAGGTGATCAAAAGTGAATATTTTTAATATCACATAGATATGAAATCTTTTAATTCTATTTTTTCTAATGAGGATAATATTTCATAATAGTGTATGTTCTTAATTCACTCTTTTTAAATGACCAAAGATGCCTATTTTTAATTCATTCTTTTTAAATGACAAGAATGTCCTTATTATTTTGATTTACATTTTCTAACAGAAATGTATTTTTTATCCTAATATTCATTTTCTAGCAAAAATGTATTTTTTATTCTAATATTCATTTTCTAGCAAAAATGTACTCTTTATTCTAATATTCATTTTCTAGCAAAAATGTACTCTTTGTAAAATCCTTATTTAATAACTAAAATGTGTCTTTATATTTCCATTCTTCTAAAAGTGACAAACTATCTCTTTTTATTCCATTCCTTTAAAGGTGACCAAAAATATCTCTTTTGATGTATACAAAAATGATAATTTCAATTTAACAAAAATGTAAATTTTGTTTGATCAATTTCAATTCAACAAAAATGTGATAATTTGTTTATCCTTTTTAATATAAACAGAATGTGATGATCTGGTCTAATCCTTTTAATGTAAACAAAATATTAATTTTGTCTAACCCTTTTTAATGTAAACAAAATAACTATTTTGTCTAACCTTTTAAAATAAACAAAAAATGTTTCTTTTATCATATTTTAACATTTCTAAACAAAAAAGTTTCTTCTATCATATTTAACGTTTCTAAACAAAAATGTTTCTTCTATTCACTAATCAAGTTTTGACAAAAAATGTTAATTCTATATGAACTTCATTAAAAAAAGCGATGTTTTAATTCTAAGGTGACATTTCTAGAAAAATTGTGTATTTTTAATCATGTATGTCGTTTCTAACAAAATGTACCTTTTAATCATGTATGACATTTCTAAAAAAATGTACCTTTTGTTTCCAATGTACATTTCTTAACAAAATGTACCTTTTGTTCTCATTCAGCATTTTATGACAAAAATGTATATTCATTCTCATGTACACTTTATTTCTTACCGTTCTTATCGACAAAAAATTGAAAATTCAATTTATTATGTCATTTTTGTCTAGCATGATAATTTAAAATTAACATGTCATTTTTTATCTAAAAATGATAATTTTAAACTAACATGTCATATTTTTTTTAATCTAACAATACATGAAGTAACATGTTTTGATTCTCTTTTTAATCTAACCTAAAATGTGTCTTTTAATAAACAAAACATGAAGTAACAAAACGATGATTTTATTTAACAAAACATGATGCTAACAAGACGATGTTATTATTTTAAATGAACACTGTTTAAAAAAATGGACATTTTTATTTTACTAGATCTAGTTCAACGAGAACACATAAAGAGGATAACTTTATTTTGTAGACATTATATATTAATAAATAAAATAATAACTTCAATTTGTGTTAGCACTAATCTGTTCAACAAAAATATCATTTTTGTTGTTAACTACTGTATTTACATATAAATTATCCATCCATTCAACAGATCAACCATAATAGTATCGTCAACATGAATCAAATCATGATTAACAACAAATAGAATTTAGCAGCGGACACAATCATAACTAATAAATTTTAATTATGTACAAATAATATTAGAATTCTCACCAAGATTTTAACTGAATTTCCAACCGTCTCCGTTTCAGATCTGTTCTGCTCCATAGCGTAGATCCAGTCAAGACGAATCCAACGCAACGAAAATTGTTCAGTTTCGTTTCTGTATGACAAAGTTATGTCATTTTAAATAATTGAATACACTATTGAATAAAATAAATTAATTAATTAAGTTAATAAACCTAGTTTACATTCTAATCCCGTAGTTAAGGGCTTCTCTTCTTCGTTCTCCAGTCACAACCGAGAACCCATCCTCTCGACTTGGATATTCCCCTATCGCACAAAATTCTAGGGGCTGGACCCCGATCCAACATCGCTACATCAACCGCCCCCTCACCTTGTCCCTGCGCCCACCACTAGTGTTGAACTCGGCCCCCTCATACGCGACTGAAACATGCTCCAAACGACACGACTTTGTGCTAGAAATTCCAGCGATATACTCCGTTAAACTCGATCATGTCTGCTCACTTGGTAGATCCATCACTGCTCTATAGTTTCGGTGTGAAAATGTTCTTGAATGGATGCGTGGATTTGGGAAATCGGAGGAGAAGGAGATGAGTTCATTGCCATTGATTCAAGAGAGTGGCGGCCTGGGAATGAAAGGGTATTAGGGTTACGGTATTCATATGGTATATATACACGTGTTTTCTTATTTAATAATTCTTTTAAATTCGAAAATTCTTATTTAATGCCACGAACTCTGAATCAAACCCAACGAGTGTAACGACACGGATTTTGCCCGACCCGATCGATCACAAAATCGACCAAGACCGTTCAAATCCCGCGTACGTTAACTTTGGGAATACAACAACATCAGAACAGATAACAAAGACTTTTATAACATCAATAATAAATGTTACATCAGAGTACAGAATATATCAGAGTACATTAAATATAATACAGCAGAAGGTAAAATTACAATAATTAATACAATACACAGCGGAAGACTTCAATGCTCTGGACACAGCTTTAAGCTTCGATCCAGGATCCTGCTAAAGAGATAAAGATATCTGCAAAAAGCTACTCGACTGCCCATGTGGAAAGAGGGCACCCGAGTTCGCAAAGTGGAACAAAGTACGGGTCAGTCATGGGACTGGTATGAGAAATCTAACTAACTTAACTAATAAGAAGGCTAATCACAGGACCACGCCGCTAACGCGGAACGGGTTTACTCCATTGGATTGCCAGTGCATAAGATAAGTAAATCATCAAATAACGCAATGCTTTTAAGAAAAATGAAACCATTATAAGACCCAAGTCCCATCACACAATGCAACGCAAACCAGAGGATAGGGTTTTACCTTATAATGGTCAATAGATGATAAATACGTAAAACAATATTATTATTAGTATGTATATGTTTTAATAAAAACATTTCAAAATAAATGTATCAATCCTAGACGGCATGGGTACCATATATCATGTCGCCATACTAGTTATACAATCAAAACCGCATGGGGCGTATTGGAAATTGGGTTTCCATCATGAGTCAATGGTAGGAACGATCTCCTACCGATTTGAGACACTCTAGCAATGCCTCAGGATCACACCTACGGGCAACCCTTGGATACAATAGGGCCGGTCCGCAAATAACGTTAGTGGATTAGTTATGCCTGAACACACGCATTCCGGTCCTATTGAACCTATAATACGGCCGTTGGCGACCACAAAAATCCGAGTACTCGAAAATTCCATCATCCACATAAGTAAAATGTCAGCGCTGGTAGGTCCCTGACACCACTATAAGCTAGAAAGAAATGTGTGCACTCCCTGCGTTCCCTTGCTCCGTTTTAGACTCTACCGGTGTGTGAGGCTTGGGAAGTCACGCTACACAAAGCTATGCCAAAAATAGGCTATGCTTTGATCATCCCACAAGGCCTGCTTTGCAACAAAGCCTTGATCATTTGCATCTTGGCGTGCCACGTTGACATTTCATGCCATGCAATTCATAACTATTAACACACAACCTCTAAGGGTGTTTAGCAAGAGAATAAATTCTCCGCCACCAACGGTTGTATATTAATAGAAATCAATTTACAAAAAAATGAAATTCAACGTCAGATATCCATCCATTTATAAGCTTATGCCCTGGGTCTGAGCGAAAGCCAAATCCGAACGAATCAACACTACGTCCGGATAACTACCACTTAATCCCTGTCCTGGGTGCAAATCAGTCCAGAGCATCAGTAGTCCTCATCCATTCGATGTGAAGATCGCCGTTCTTCAACCACCGTCTTCATCTTCGACTCTTGATCGTCGTAGTAATTATTCAGAATGGCTTAAACCCGGACTTTCTGAATAACTTGCGTATTTTATAATTGAAAGTCAAGTGTTATAAAACACGTCCAACGTCTCATTCCAATTCAGAATATTCTTTTAATAGAATATTCCTAATAAAGGGAAAGATTCCCATAAATTAAATCAAAGATAAATTCTTATAAATTTACTCTTTTAAACATTCATTAAAACTCCAATTTGATTTTAATATCAAAAATCATTATTAAATGATTATTCAATTCTTAAGGAATTAACCTTGTCTTTAATTGGGTTAAAGAACCAATGTCTTTTAAAAACATTGTTCACGATAAACCCAAAGCCATATTCCATTAAATATGGAATTTTCACAGAAATCAATGTGAAGACCCGCAACTTCCCCGTAAAGGAAAGCGGCGGATAGTTCGAGAACAAGCCACAACAGAACGCATACAGAAGAACATTTCATTGTATATTACAACAATGCATCAGATTACAAGAATATACAGAGTATAAATGAATATTACACAGAAATATCAGAGATTTAAATTACATTTAAATACATAGCAGCGGAAAATAATACAATACACAACTAGAAGTAGATATACAGATACAAAGCTTTCCGGATATCGTTCCAGTTGTAAACCAGGATCCTGTGAATATAAATCTGCAAAACCAAAACTACTAGCTGCCCGTGTGGAAAATAGGGGCACCCAGAGTTTAGGTTAAAACAATAAACTCCAGGTCAGTCATGTGACTGGTGTGAGAACTAAAACAGTTTTTAATCTTTGTTTTTAAAGTTAGGTAAATCAAGGGACCACGCCGTATAACACGGAACAGGTTTCCTCCCAAGAATACCAGTGCATAAAACAAACAGCGCAATGCTAAATAAAGAAAAATGAAGCTGTTATAAGACCCAGGTCCTATCACACAATGCAACGCAAGCCGGGGGATAGGGTTTTTACCTTATAACAGCCAAAGAATGCTTGATACGTTTAAAACAAATCATTTGATACTATTATTAGTGCATAGTGTATAAAACAACTTCAAATCATAAGTATCAATCATAGGCGGCATGAATGACCCATACCACTATGTCGCCATATATAGGTTTACAAATAAAACCGCAAATGTCACGTATTTGGAAATTGGATTTCCATCTATGAACCGAGGCAAAAGATAGTCCTCACCGACTTCGAGACTGTCTAGCCCGAGCCTCAGGGTCAGAGCGCATCGACCCTTGGATCCTCAAGGCCGGTCCACCGATGTGGATTAAAATGCCTGAACATGCATTTTCCCGCCCTTTGGGGCGTAAATGAGCCAACTAAATGACTCCATCGGTTCGAGAACGACCGATCAATCCGAGGCGCCTCGCAACAGCAACAACCACATAAGTCAAACTCGTCAGGGCGTGTAAAACCACTGACGCCACTTCTAGCTAGAAAGAAACGCATGCCCTCCCTGACGTCCTCTCCCGTTTTTGGTTCATACCGGGTGTGAAACACGCGAAGTAAACGTTACACATAGCTACGCCACAAAGGCCTTGCTGATTGACATAGAAATGTGTTTATTTTATGCTCTTATATCTTATCTTTTGTATATAAATAAATATTACTTGGGTATTGTTTTGTTACTTTTACAGATATTCCAACCCAGCCCTCATGCAACCAGAAATGTAGAGAAATAGAGATCAATTTGCTGTGTATTTGCAGTTTGAAGAATTGTAGATGAAGATCTCACATCTAGTTGCTGTTGGACAAGAAAAGGATTGATAAAAAGGCTTTGAACATCACAAATCAATGAAGAAATGTCAAGGAAGCAAGAGGAAAAAGAGAAAAGGCCCAAATTTGCTTCATTTATCTAAGGCCCATTTATGTTCTCATTGTAAACTAAGTGGTGATGTAATGACCAGGCCCATTTATCATTAGGGTTAGGGTTTGGTTATCCCCTATATATACCCTTGTAATGGCATTGTAGCCACCATCTCATCTCATCTCTTATTCCATTGTTCTAATAAAAGTTCTTCTTTCTCTTTTATTTTCTGCATTTTTTGTTTTCTTAGCAACTAGTGTTGTCTATACGATTAGATTCGGTAGAACACTATTTGTATTTTGCACTTGTTTGCATTAGTGATTTACCGTCTGATTAGATTCAGCAGAAATCCTAATTTTAATTCTTGTTTGTTATTTCAATTTCTGCAATTTCAATTTCTGCTTTTTATTATTTTCTTAGGTCAAATTGGGTTTGATTAGATTCAAATCTAATTCATAGTTTCATTTGCTTTCCATTGAAATTGTGATTTGATCGTCGGTTCAGTTAGATCTGTTCTGAATCAAATTACAGTTTTAATTTTGTTTTGTTTTGCAAAATCAACCTCCAAAGTTCGTCTAACACGCCCACGAAACATATAAATAATAAAATTTGACTTTCCTCCCTGTGTTCGACCTGTATGCTACACACATGTATGCTTGCAAAATTTATTACAAATGTCGCGCTTTTCTAATTCCTAGACTAGCGTCGATCAAGTTTTTGGCGCCGTTGCCGGGGAGGTAACGATTAAATTTTATTATTTATTTAATTTTAGATTCGTGTTAGCTTTTATTTTATTTTTTATTTTATTTTCTTCTATGTATATATAAAAAATCTTGATTAATGATTTGGTATATCAATTCTATTGGTGTTATCATCCATTAAGCAAGAGAAAAAATTACCATTTTTTTCTCAAATTTCTTTCTATCTTTCCTCTGCCTTAATTGTCAAATTTCTTTCCCTCCTGACCTTCTTTTTACAATTTGATTTCTTTCCCTAAAAAACAAACAAAAAAAATCTTGTCAAATTCTGTTTAAATTCTTTCTTTTTTCTCTCTCATCTATTTCTCCTTTCTCTATCACCTTCTCTGTTTTCAATACATTTTTTTTAATAAAAAAAAAATTACCAAATAAAAAAAAGTTTTTATTTGTTTTCTTGTGTATAGATATAGGAAAAAAAATCTTGACTGATTGATTTGGTATTATATACTGTAATCATCTAAATCAAGAAAAAAAAAATCATGCCAATTTTTGTTTAGTTTGTTTCCCCTTCTCCCATCTATTTCTTTCCTTTCCTTGTACATTTTTTTCTTCTTCTGTACAACTCTCAAAAAAAAAAAAAAACAACTTTCAATTTTCCTTTATTCTTTCCATCTTTCCAATCATCTACATTCTTTTTATTTTTACAAATTTCAAAAAAAAAAAAAGATTTCTCTTTTGCAATTTTTTTTCCTTTCTTCTTTTGTCCTTCTTGTTCTCAATACATTTGATTTCTTTTCTTCTCTTACAAATTTCCTTTCTTTTCAAAAAAAAAAAATCCACTTTGATTTCTTTCCTCTTTATTCCTCCTTTCCAATTTTCAATACAATTACTTCTCATTCTTCTTTTACAAGTTCAAAAAAAAACTTGCCATTTTTCTTTTGTTTCTTTCCTATTTTCAACCTCTTTCCCCTTTCCCCTTTCTTTCATTTATTTGTTTCCCTCTTGCAAATTCATTCCTACTTTAGACAAATAATAATAACAAAAAAAAATAGAACTTGCCAAATTCTCTTGATTTTTTTTTTCCTTTTCATTTTTGTTTTTCCTTTTATATTTTTTTTTTCTTTCCCTCTTCATCTATTCCTTCTTTCCAATTTTTACTTTATTTTTATTGTTCAATATTGTTGTACATTTAATTTGCCAAATTTTCTTTAATTGGTTTCCATTTATTCCTTCCTTCCTTTTACTTCTTTCCAATTGTCAATACACTGGTTTCCATTCTTTTACAACAATAACCAAAAAAAAAAAAAAACTTGCATTTTTTTAATCGATTGCTTTCTAATTACAACTCTCTCTCACTTCCTCTAATCTTTCTTTCCATCTTTCTACCACCTTGTTGATTTTCACATTTTTCTTTTCTCTTTCCTTTTCTTTTTATTTGTTTCCATCTTTTGTCTACAATTTTCTAAAAAAAAAAAACTTTTGCATTTTCTTCTCTGTCTACGTTGATTTCTTTCTTGTTTTTGTCTGCTTTTATTTCTTTCCTCCATTCCTTCTACCCTTCCTCTCTACTCAAAAAAACCTTGTTTTTTTTCCTTATTACCTTCCTTTTTTTCATTTTTTTCCCTTTTTGTTTTTCTTTTCTCATTCATTTCTTTCCCTTTCTTCTTGTTCAAATTTTCAAAAAAATAATAATAAAAAAAAACTGCATTCTTTTCTTTTTATTTATTTCTTTCCAATTGCATTTCTCATTCACCTCCTACAATCTCTCTGTCCATTATTTCATTTATTTCTTTCCAGCTCTCTCCTTCATAATTTTTTTTTCTTTTCTCTCTTTTATTTCTTTTGTTGATGTTGCTACCTTTCTCTCTCTCTCTCAAAAAAGAAGAAGAAGAAGGGGTGAAATTCAAATCAAAGGCCAAAGGAAGGAACGAATTCAAGCAACGAACAAGGATTCAAAGGTCAACGGATTTGCAAATAATGGATTTCAATCATTAATACTGCTCAATTTTTCTGGACAGATTGCCATACAGTGCTGTAATATTTTCTAAACTCTACAGGTGCTTTGCTGCAAAGAAAAAATATAGAAATTGTGTGTAAAAATTTTCTGCAGGGGCAGCGGCTTGCTATGTACAATTTTTAATTTTCTGCAATTTATTCTGTGACTGTTCTATGACTGAATTTTCTGAATATATTTGGTGAGAAACGAATTTCCATTGCTATTATCATCAATCTCATCGTTTTTCAACAATAAAATTTTGATTTTTCAAAATAATATAATTGAAAAGTGGTGTTTTGTGAAGTTGACTGTCTCGTACAATTGGATCGCGGATATATATTAGTTCAATTTATTGAACTTTTAGCAAAAGAGGTTGCATACTACCCGTAAAACATTGGTCGTATCCCTTAGTTTTATACTATACGTGAACGGCCATAAGACCCTCTTCCCCCTTCCAATTGAGTCAGTTAATTAATAGAGCACAACTCATTCTTTTATACTATTTTGAACTAAGAATAATTTCTGTCTTCTCTTGATTGCATTCAAATGTCTGATTCAAAAAAATATTTGAGAGAAATGTGGAATCATAACCTGAGTAGACGTCCTCTTGAAGAGTATGAGTATGAATTACAACTCATAAAGCAAAATTTTCCGAATTTTTGTGAGTCCAATGCCAACAATTTTCAAAATTTTCCAACTGACCAACATTTTCAACATCATGAATATAATCGAAATGGCGATTTCAATTCAAATTTCAATAATTTCGATTATGGGCCACATCCGTATCAAAACGACTTTGAATCCCAATATAGCTTTGATCCACAACAATATGGGGTTGGAAACCAATTCGAAAATAATTTTGAAAATGATTTTCAATTCGATCAGAATTTTCAAAATTACAACCCATATCCACATCTTGAATATGACCAAAATCGCAATTTTCCCTCGAATTTCGACAGCGTTGGTTACGAACCTAATTTTCAAAATCAAAATGATTTCCAACATCATTATCATCTTTTTGAAAATTCAAATATTTTTGAGAATCAAGGAATCCAAAACGATAGCTCTCAATTCGACGATTCTGAAGAATATCATCTTAAAATTCTTAGAGAGAGGGCAGACGAACTTCTTTGTTTACTGACATCTTTGAAAGAACAACGAGAGCAACAAAATCAAATTCAAACAGGTGATGAATCAGGAAATAATCCATTCTTTGCTGACATTGAAAATTTTCAAATAACGACTTTTGAAATTGAGGATAATCATCTTGATGAAGTCTTTCAGAATTCAACCAATCATTTGAACTTCAACTCTTTTCAAGAAGAAGATTTAAGCTTAAATTTTGATCTTCCTCTTTCAGGCTGTGAGAAACTTGAAATTTTTGATATTGAACCAACTGAAAATGTTGAATTTTTCAAAAACTCAGAAGTGGAAATGGATTTTAATGAACAGGAATTTCTTGATTTGTACGAGGATGAATTGCCAAATAAGGAAGAAGTAGATTTACGTCACGAGTTTGAAAATTTTAACTTTGAGAAAATCTCGAACGAACTTGAAATTGTCAGTGTCGAAAATACGTTGTCAGTTAATGATGAGAAATGTGATCACACAGTCTTGAACACCACTCAGATGTCAAATTTCACTGAATTTTCATACGATCACAAATTTTTGAAAAATTACACTGACAAATTTGTTGAATACATGAACTATTTTTGGAACATTAGTTTTGTTGAAAAACTTCATGTTAGGACGACCCTAGACATTTATCTCCTGGACTATAAATCTAGGTTTAAAGATGATATGGTTTTCAAAAACTCTTGCTTGTTAGAAAACATGTCTAGACACAGTGGGAATGGGACTCATAGGGTCAGAACCAAGTGTGGGGGGAAAAGTTGGTGGAATTCTTTGCATCGCGTGCACCGCAAACACATATATCATTGTACATATGATCCATCCCTACATATAGCTAAACTACATTTCATTCTTCAAATTATTTTGCATTTGATACACCTTTGGGTACTATCTTTCAAATATAGAAAAAAATTACAGTGTGGACACTGTTTAGTTCAAGTGTGGGGGGGAGTCTGCATTTCATCCATTTTCATTTTTCTTTGTTTTTATTTCTTTTTATTTTCAGCCATCTAAGTAGGACCGTCATGCATTTTAGACTGTAATAACATGCCATTTTTTTTTTTGAAACATGACTCATTTTAGATTTGATACAGCAAAATAAGTTTACAATTTTTAGCCAGTTGATAGTATTTTTCTCTCTCAACTTAGATCGAATGGGAAATATAATGAAAAGTTTAATTTTGAGGGATAATAGTGTAACCGTTACATAGGGAGATTCTTAGGTGATGGCCATGAAATCTATTCTATATTGTAGACTTTGTTTAAATAAGTGGAGGACTTAAAATACTTATATTGGCTTTTCAAATCTTTAAAACTAAGTTGTGTTAAGTTGAATTCGCATAACTCTCTTTTGTGCTTATATTTTCGATAATAATAATAGTATTCCAAGGGTATCCAACATTGCTTATATATCGAGCGTTGGTGTGCAAACCCGCCAAGCTCTATCCGACACGTTGTTGACAAAGTCAAAGTTGGAATATCTTGGTCTCATTTTATGGGATTGGACACCTAAGGATTACCGACACGTTGTTGACAAAGTCAAAGTCGGCCTGCACAATCCGCCAAGCTCTTTACCTACTCTCCGTTAGTCCGTGAGGCAGTGCATGGGTGGTAAACCTTGGTCTTTTTAGTTAGGTGTATGTACTTGAACATAAATTTTAAAATTTTATAGAATAAAGAATAAGCGATGATGCCCAAACACTTCTTGACCTTATGATTTGACTAGCCATACATGAGAAAATTAGAATACCACTTTGCAAACTGTGCCAAGCAAACTAAGAATTTATTTCATGGCTGCACTATGTTATCGACCGAACTAACTGGCCAAACTGGAATTTAACATTTGAAAACTTGATTTATATTGAAAATTTGTGACAAGTCGAGGTATCTAAAATAAAATCAACTGGTTAGAAATTATTAACCTAATTTGTTGTACCACTTTCCTGAAACAAGTCGTGTTTTCATTTTTTCATTTCTATTTGCATATGTCCATTGCATTCATGTAGTTTCATTAGAATCATAGCATATTACATTTGGATTTTGTGGGTAGTATCCGCTGAAAACCCTCACGAGACACCACTCGTCCTACTAGGGACACCTAGAGGTTTAACGGCTTGTTGCATACGCTCAATGCAATCGTGTTTCCTACGAAAGTGTGACCTATCTAGTTAGTTTTTCATTTCTTGTTTTACTCGAGGACGAGTAAAAGATAAGTGTGGGGGTATTTGATTGACATAGAAATGTGTTTATTTTATGCTCTTATATCTTATCTTTTGTATATAAATAAATATTACTTGGGTATTGTTTTGTTACTTTTACAGATATTCCAACCCAGCCCTCATGCAACCAGAAATGTAGAGAAATAGAGATCAATTTGCTGTGTATTTGCAGTTTGAAGAATTGTAGATGAAGATCTCACATCTAGTTGCTGTTGGACAAGAAAAGGATTGATAAAAAGGCTTTGAACATCACAAATCAATGAAGAAATGTCAAGGAAGCAAGAGGAAAAAGAGAAAAGGCCCAAATTTGCTTCATTTATCTAAGGCCCATTTATGTTCTCATTGTAAACTAAGTGGTGATGTAATGACCAGGCCCATTTATCATTAGGGTTAGGGTTTGGTTATCCCCTATATATACCCTTGTAATGGCATTGTAGCCACCATCTCATCTCATCTCTTATTCCATTGTTCTAATAAAAGTTCTTCTTTCTCTTTTATTTTCTGCATTTTTTGTTTTCTTAGCAACTAGTGTTGTCTATACGATTAGATTCGGTAGAACACTATTTGTATTTTGCACTTGTTTGCATTAGTGATTTACCGTCTGATTAGATTTAGCGGAAATCCTAATTTTAATTCTTGTTTGTTATTTCAATTTCTGCAATTTCAATTTCTGCTTTTTATGAAACGACCCGCAAATCCGTGCTATCTGAGTTGACTAAATACAACACACGTCCAACCCAAATAACACAGAAATACGAACCATTAATAGAAAGAAGATAGAGGGTGAGAATAGATAAGATAGAAAACTTAGAATAGAAGAAAACGAAGATCACAAACTCACAGCGGAACGAATAAAATATTCTATAACATAAGCTTTGGAATACAAATCTGTTTTGTACATATACACATACCATCATCAGAGTACACATAACATTTGATTCAGCGGAAGTAACTCTAAACAACTAACGTTGAAGCCTCCTGCTTCAAGCTCCTCCAAGTGTATCTGTAAAAGCTTGAAACACTTGACTGCCCGTACAAATTTGGGCACCCAAGAGTTTAGGAAAAACAAAACAAAATAAACTCTGGGTCAGTCATGGGACTGGTGTGAGTAAACTCCAACCACTTGTTTAACTTTTAAAAATCCTTTCAAAGGAAAAGGTAATAGTAAGACCAACCCACACATAATCATGGACGGCTTTTACCTTACTATAACCCAAAACACTTTGATATCAAATCCAGTGATATTATAGTAATGTCTACATCAAGTAAATAACCAAATAGCAGAACGCTTGCATCTCACGCTCCACATATATATTTTAAAATCAAAAACCGCATGGCGCTTATTGGAGATTGGATTTCTAACATGACAAGGTATGGGACCACCTTCCGATGATGTATCTCTAGAGAAGAATACACTGGGTTCAACAAGAACATCTTGTAACCCGGCCCACACATGACCGACCACTCATTTCGCTTGAGTGTATCGAATGTATATCACCAACGGTTGGACTCAAACCACCGTTCCCGAATGGGCAGAATCGATAGATTTAAAAACAAAAGGAATTTCTCTAGATAGGTGATTATACACCCTAATGGGTGCGACCCACATAGCCATGCTGCCTGCCCGATTTTTGTCCTTTCCCGGTTGTTGAGGCCTGAGGCTACGAATACTTACCATTCATTGATAACACAATCACTTTGAATGCCACATTGTCAGATCCGTTAATCACTAGTTGAGATTGCACAAATATTCTGGATATTATGCTAAGGGATAAATCCGTTGCAACCATATATATTCATACAGACCAACCCTTTTGATCATTGGAAATACTCTGTCAGACATTCGTCCATTTACGTTCGTTCTGGGATTGAACGAAACCGAAGGCACTATTTCTATAAATAGAAAAGCCCTTGCACTTTACTCCGTCTTCAACATATTCAGCATACTTGGTTCGCAACGCTTATGCCGATACGGAGTGGTTCTTCGGATAATAATCCAACCGGTCTCTCCATATTGACAACGATGGTCAAAACTTCGATAGTCTGTGATTTAACTATCGAAAAAAAACAAGTGTTCAATCAACATATCAACCAAATCACTGGGCCCTTTAATTAATATTTCATTAATTAAATCCTGTTTCCATTTCCTCTATCAATATTTGTTAACCAAATATTTTCAATAATCCTCTTGCCTCTTATGCCATTTGGAAAATGTTTCCAAATATTAACTTCTTTTATTTTCTATATATTAGAAAAATCTCTATTTGCAATTGGAAACAATTCCAATCACTTATCTCTATCCCTTTTTGTTTACAACATTCGATTTTTATATTCACTTTACTATCGAATTCAATACGTCAATACAATGATTTCAGATTATCAAAATTTCTTAAAAATATTCTAACTCCTTAGATTTTCGGAAAATTTCGCCATAACCTCCCCTGTATCGGGAGCATCGGGAAATTTCAAATAGCTTCCCGGTATCTTCCTCAATCAAAAAGAAAAAGGAACAGCCAAGTGGCTTGCCGATACGGCGCATAAAATCTCATATATGAATTAAACATGTACCTTTTTGTCGAGCACATAAATTTAAATCTTGATATACTTCATTCCATATCTGTTTAACACTTGTTCACCTGTTTCAATTCAATTCAACACTATCTAATCGTTTGAATTCAGTTTCGCCATTTATTCTTTAAATTGGCCATTTTGCCTATTTTGCTCCTTTGTTTGAACGTAGCATTTTCAAACAAAATATTTAACTTGCTCATAACCAAATTGCGTTTCAATTTCAATTCTAGTTTCCTTTTTGATTTCGAATATAAATTTTCAAATCGAATTTACTTATTCAAACCCCAATATCCCTTCGAAATCTCCTTAACTAATTTCTATTTCAAATTAGATAGTTCTATTCAAAGTCAAAAATCTGATTTCTGTTTCAAAATCATATTCATTTACACAACTTGAATTCACATATACTTTACCACTCAACTCTGGAATTTTCTAAATAGACAATTCAGATTTCCTCGCTTAAAATCCTTTTATAATATTAAATAAACCATTATGGTTTTAAACGATTCTGGCGCTGCTTTTCTGAAAATTTGATTTTGACATAACTCAAAATATGTACGACGAAATCCAGATTTTTCTCCTTCATTAGAAAACTATTATCAAATCGGTCCTGACGTTTCTTGTTTCGAAGAATTCCGACTTCAATTGCGTTCTGTATACTCAATTGAAGTTCGAATCGCTATTTTACGAACTGCAGCGCTGCGGCGAGTTCGTTTTAATTATATTTATATATATAAAACCCTTTAAACTTCTTTAAAATGAATTCAACTTGATTTAATTCTATTTGAATTCCTTGATTCAAATTCCAATCTCACTTTTGAATTCTATATTTCAAATTCCAATTCCTTTTCTATTTGATATTCAAATTCAATACTTAAATTTCTATTTGAATTCCCTATATTCAAATTCTAGACTTGAATTCATTTGAATTCTCTTATTCAAACTCTATTTTTAAATTCCATTTTAACTTCTACATTCCAATTTCTATATTTGAATTCTATTGGAATTCAAATATTCAAACTCCTTTTTAAATTCTATATTCAAAATTCCATAGTTTAAACCCATTTGAATTTCATATTCAAATTCCATAGATCAAATCCTATTTGAATTCAATTTGAATCTCTTATATTCAAATTTCATTTTTCCCTCTCCATTTGGATTCTAATATTCAAATTCATTTCCAACCCCATTTGAATTCTAATATTCAAACTTATTTTTATACCATTTGAATTTCTTCACTCAAATTCATTTGAATTCCCTTGAATCCAAATTCCATTTCAAAACCATTTGGATTTCCTATTTTGAAATCCTATTTGAAATTCTATTTCCAATTCTACCTTGAAAATCCTATTTTCAAAGTTTATTCTAAATTCTAGTTTGAAATCTCATATTCAAATTTCTACTTGAATTTCTGTATTCAATTCCATGTTTAAATTCAATACTCGAATTTCTATTTCAAATCTCTATTCAAATTTCATGTTTGAATTCCATTCAAATCTCTATTCAAATCTCACATTTGAATTCTTCTTTGAAATACTATATTTCAAATTCTATTTTGAAATTCTACATTGAAATCTCTATTCAAATTTCTTTATTCGGATTCCTTTGAATTCAAATTTATTTTAATTCCTTGAATTCAAATTCTATTTTCCATTCTTATTTCATCTATTCAAATTTTATTTGAACTTCTATTTGGATTTCTAATATTCAATCCCCTTTTTAAAATTCAAATATTTAAACTCCTTTTTAAAATTCAAATGTTATACTAATATTTCATTTGAGTTATATATTTAAAAATATCATTTCACATCCTATTTGAAAATTTCATTTCAAATTCCAATTTCACACTTCTATTTCTGAATTACCAAATGATAATTCTTTTCACTTCATTTATAACTTCGTTATAAAAGAACGATTTATAAACTTCGTTTAAAAAGAAACTTCTTGTTTTATCTTTCAAACAAGTTTATATTTTTATTCCATTTAAAATTCAAATTCTATTTAAAAATAGAATTTTCCCTTTTAAATTTCAAATATCCTTCCACGATATTTTTTTTTTAAATCAATATTCAAGCCCAGTGATATTTAAAATAATCAAATCACCCAATTTTCAATTATTTGATTTTAACACATCATATATGAATATATGTGAAATCAAACAAACAACAAACAGATAATATATTTTTGAGGAATCCTGTTGGATTCCTCCAACCTGTTTTCCTGCATCCACAGATGTTAGCACATAAATAATACCCATTCTGCTTCGTGGCAGAATATCGCGGTATAGAAGGTCATCCACTAATCATAGCGTGGGGCGTATAGGGTAATCATCCGCTATGAAACTGCGGGCATCCGCTAATGAGACTGCGGGAATCCAACCAATCAATCAACCGAATATATATATATATATAGCCTAAATAACTAATATACATAAAACAAGCAGAAAGCATCCACACAAGCAACAAACAATTATTTTTAACGAAATAAAAATAATTTTAAAGGTGAGTGAGATTTACTCACCGTGATTTTCCTTTGCACTTGTACCAGTTTTCAATTTCTTTCATCGATTTCCGAGTCTTCGAACTCCACACGAATGATTTTATTTGATTTTTCCTTGTCTAAGAAAAATCCGAATTTTATAAATTAGCTACTGAATTTCCTTAACAAGGTTGTATATTAAAAATATACAAAAATTAAAATTTCCTTCATGATTCAAAATCCCCGATAACAATGAGTGCTATTTTCTTCACTCTTGATAGTATACCAATTTAACCTTAACTGATATACTCATTAAACCCTTACTGGTATACTGATTTAATTCTAATTGATATGCTAATAAAATCCTAACCGATATAATGATTTAATTCTAACCGATATATGAATTAAATCCTGACTGATAAATTAATTTAATTCATATAAGAAAACATTAACTATATTTTTTACCTGTTTTAGCAAGCTAGCCAACACTATAACTTCTTCTTCACTGTTGTCGGACCACCAGAAAATCCATCAGCTTCGAACTTACTGATCGTCTTCTCCTCTTCAACTGTCGCCCTCCAGTTATCGCAACTAAACCCCATCGCACTACCCTAAATCGCCATCACACCTCTCCAAAGACCCACCGCAACCTCAGCTTCGAACGCCAATCCCCTTTGAAACCGTCATACCTCTCATCGATGTCATCTCCGTTCAAATCAGCTAGTTCGAACTCCACTAGGCTGACCTAATTACCCACATCAACTTTCGATACCAGTTCCCCTTCCTCTCCTGAAATCGCGACCGTCCAGACGTAGATCCAAGCTTTGTTTTGCTGAGAACCGAAGAAATGGATTTGCGTTGAGGGGGACAAAAGAACGATACTGTGTAAATCGAACTGGGAAAAGAGATAAAAGAGGAGGACTTGAAATTCACTTCATTGGTTGGGATCGAAAGATATACGAGCTCCACTTGTTTATATAGAATGCGAACGAGAACAGAAGGTACACGCCATTGAATTCGTTGTCTTCCTTGTTGTGAAGCTGGGAGACACTAATTCGTGCTCGAGAAAATATAGGTCTGCGAAATGAAAACTAAGGTCGGCTGATGTAATATAGGGTGGCGCCATTTAAAACTTGTCTTCCTTGATTTAATTAAATAATAAAATATTTCACGGTCCCTTAAATCCAAAACTCTGAACCGCTTTTTCAACCCAACGACCGACGTTATAAGGTTATAACGCTAATTTGAATTCAACGAAATAGATTATACTATTTATTTTGAACGTATATTTAAAATAGCCATATTAAATCAATTTAAATTCAAAACAAATAAATCTAAAAATAAATTTCAATTATCATTGTTCAAATTTAAATCGTATATATACATTGATCATCTAAACTGTTTCGATTCAATTTTACCTTTGAATTAAATTGTTTAGTTCTCGTATCTCGATAATTATCAAATTAAATCGTATTTCGATTATTTAATCGATAATCAAATAAAATACCATTTATATTATAAATTCAATATTTAAAACTATATTAAATATTTAAAATTAATCGACAAAAAAATCTGGGTCGTTACATTCTTTCCCCCTTAAAATAATTTCGTCCTCGAAATTGCTAAGGTAGGAAAAATGGCATAAATCTATTATTTTTCAAAAATTCACTTATGTTGAAACTCAACTCCTCATATTTCTATGACTTTAATTTCAACCAAAACTTTTGGTTTCCATTCATATGCATTCTAATTCATATTCATTTCAATTTATTTCAAATTGATTCTAGTCAATTTACTTACCTCGAACCATTTAACTTGCTTCAGTTAAATTTTAAATTCCAGAATTCAAATCCCTGGGTTTTTCTTTCCAAATTCTTTTGAAATCCCATAAATATATACTTATTTTTATTTTCATTTCAAATTCAAAACATTTGAATTTTCAAACCACTTGTTTTCTTTCAACAAATTTCCATCAAAACTTTTCCAAGGTAGCAATTCATCACTTAGAAACTCGGAAATGAACACTGATGATGTTGCAATCATCATCAGAATTATTTCCCAGCCACTGAAGTGAGTTCAGTGCTTTATTATTTCAAAGTCCATCTAAAATGATTTTCTTTCAACTTCTTCTAAAACAAAGCTATATTACTTTAATATACTTTGAAAAATATTTTTCAACTTCCCAGGATTTTGAATTCTTAATTCTGGTTTGAATTAAATTCTAATTCATCTCATTTGTATATTTAATTTCTATACAAATTCTATTCTGGTTATAAATAACCATTCTATGTTTATAATTTCATTTGATTATGAAACCACCATCCAACTCATCCATATAATAATAATTCTAGAAAATTATTCTTTCTATATCAAAATAGAAATTTTGGGTAAAATTATTTCATTTACCCATTTAAAAACAATATTGTGTCGAATTTATCTGTTCAAGTATTTATAAACTCTTATCGACGTCGTGGCGTCCCACGATTCGACCAGAATTCATAAACTACTCAACAGACTAGCCAACACAATATAAAACAACTTTTATATCAACTAACAAATACGCTCTCTCGTATCTATACACTCAACTCATTCTAGGGTACTACTGGCCCTATCTCTAATGAGCACATGCCACACAAGCCTAGGTGTTCGCTCAACCTAAGCTCTGATACCAACTGAAACGACCCGCAAATCCGTGCTATCTGAGTTGACTAAATACAACACACGTCCAACCCAAATAACACAGAAATACGAACCATTAATAGAAAGAAGATAGAGGGTGAGAATAGATAAGATAGAAAACTTAGAATACAAGAAAACGAAGATCACAAACTCACAGCGGAACGAATAAAATATTCTATAACATAAGCTTTGGAATACAAATCTGTTTTGTACATATACACATACCATCATCAGAGTACACATAACATTTGATTCAGCGGAAGTAACTCTAAACAACTAACGTTGAAGCCTCCTGCTTCAAGCTCCTCCAAGTGTATCTGTAAAAGCCTGAAACACTTGACTGCCCGTACAAATTTGGGCACCCAAGAGTTTAGGAAAAACAAAACAAAATAAACTCTGGGTCAGTCATGGGACTGGTGTGAGTAAACTCCAACCACTTGTTTAACTTTTAAAAATCCTTTCAAAGGAAAAGGTAATAGTAAGACCAGCCCACACATAAACATGGACGGCTTTTACCTTACTATAACCCAAAACACTTTGATATCAAATCCAGTGATATTATAGTAATGTCTACATCAAGTAAATAACCAAATAGCAGAACGCTTGCATCTCACGCTCCACATATATATTTTAAAATCAAAAACCGCATGGAGCTTATTGGAGATTGGATTTCTAACATGACAAGGTATGGGACCACCTTCCGATGATGTATCTCTAGAGAAGAATACACTGGGTTCAACAAGAACATCTTGTAACCCGGCCCACACATGACCGACCACTCATTTCGCTTGAGTGTATCGAATGTATATCACCAACGGTTGGACTCAAACCACCGTTCCCGAATGGGCAGAATCGATAGATTTAGAAACAAAAGGAATTTCTCTAGATAGGTGATTATACACCCTAATGGGTGCGACCCACATAGCCATGCTGCCTGCCCGATTTTTGTCCTTTCCCGGTTGTTGAGGCCTGAGGCTACGAATACTTACCATTCATTGATAACACAATCACTTTGAATGCCACATTGTCAGATCCGTTAATCACTAGTTGAGATTGCACAAATATTCTGGATATTATGCTAAGGGATAAATCCGTTGCAACCATATATATTCATACAGACCAACCCTTTTGATCATTGGAAATACTCTGTCAGACATTCGTCCATTTACGTTCGTTCTGGGATTGAACGAAACCGAAGGCACTATTTCTATAAATAGAAAAGCCCTTGCACTTTACTCCGTCTTCAACATATTCAGCATACTTGGTTCGCAACGCTTATGCCGATACGGAGTGGTTCTTCGGATAATAATCCAACCGGTCTCTCCATATTGACAACGATGGTCAAAACTTCGATAGTCTGTGATTTAACTATCGAAAAAAAAACAAGTGTTCAATCAACATATCAACCAAATCACTGGGCCCTTTAATTAATATTTCATTAATTAAATCCTTTTTCCATTTCCTCTATCAATATTTGTTAACCAAATATTTTCAATAATCCTCTTGCCTCTTATGCCATTTGGAAAATGTTTCCAAATATTAACTTCTTTTATTTTCTATATATTAGAAAAATCTCTATTTGCAATTGGAAACAATTCCAATCACTTATCTCTATCCCTTTTTGTTTACAACATTCGATTTTTATATTCACTTTACTATCGAATTCAATACGTCAATACAATGATTTCAGATTATCAAAATTTCTTAAAAATATTCTAACTCCTTAGATTTTCGGAAAATTTCGCCATAACCTCCCCTGTATCAGGAGCATCGGGAAATTTCAAATAGCTTCCCGGTATCTTCCTCAATCAAAAAGAAAAAGGAACAGCCAAGTGGCTTGCCGATACGGCGCATAAAATCTCATATATGAATTAAACATGTACCTTTTTGTCGAGCACATAAATTTAAATCTTGATATACTTCATTCCATATCTGTTTAACACTTGTTCACCTGTTTCAATTCAATTCAACACTATCTAATCGTTTGAATTCAGTTTCGCCATTTATTCTTTAAATTGGCCATTTTGCCTATTTTACTCCTTTGTTTGAACATAGCATTTTCAAACAAAATATTTAACTTGCTCATAACCAAATTGCGTTTCAATTTCAATTCTAGTTTCCTTTTTGATTTCGAATATAAATTTTCAAATCGAATTTACTTATTCAAACCCCAATATCCCTTCGAAATCTCCTTAACTAATTTCTATTTCAAATTAGATAGTTCTATTCAAAGTCAAAAATCTGATTTCTGTTTCAAAGTCATATTCATTTACACAACTTGAATTCACATATACTTTACCACTCAACTCTGGAATTTTCTAAATAGACAATTCAGATTTCCTCGCTTAAAATCCTTTTATAATATTAAATAAACCATTATGGTTTTAAACGATTCTGGCGCTGCTTTTCTGAAAATTTGATTTTGACATAACTCAAAATATGTACGACGAAATCCAGATTTTTCTCCTTCATTAGAAAACTATTATCAAATCGGTCCTGACGTTTCTTGTTTCGAAGAATTCCGACTTCAATTGCGTTCTGTATACTCAATTGAAGTTCGAATCGCTATTTTACGAACTGCAGCGCTGCGGCGAGTTCGTTTTAATTATATTTATATATATAAAACCCTTTAAACTTCTTTAAAATGAATTCAACTTGATTTAATTATATTTGAATTCCTTGATTCAAATTCCAATCTCACTTTTGAATTCTATATTTCAAATTCCAATTCCTTTTCTATTTGATATTCAAATTCAATACTTAAATTTCTATTTGAATTCCCTATATTCAAATTCTAGACTTGAATTCATTTGAATTCTCTTATTCAAACTCTATTTTTAAATTCCATTTTAACTTCTACATTCCAATTTCTATATTTGAATTCTATTGGAATTCAAATATTCAAACTCCTTTTTAAATTCTATATTCAAAATTCCATAGTTTAAACCCATTTGAATTTCATATTCAAATTCCATAGATCAAATCCTATTTGAATTCAATTTGAATCTCTTATATTCAAATTTCATTTTTCCCTCTCCATTTGGATTCTAATATTCAAATTCATTTCCAACCCCATTTGAATTCTAATATTCAAACTTATTTTTATACCATTTGAATTTCTTCACTCAAATTCATTTGAATTCCCTTGAATCCAAATTCCATTTCAAAACCATTTGGATTTCCTATTTTGAAATCCTATTTGAAATTCTATTTCCAATTCTACCTTGAAAATCCTATTTTCAAAGTTTATTCCAAATTCTAGTTTGAAATCTCATATTCAAATTTCTACTTGAAATTCTGTATTCAATTCCATGTTTAAATTCAATACTCGAATTTCTATTTCAAATCTCTATTCAAATTTCATGTTTGAATTCCATTCAAATCTCTATTCAAATCTCACATTTGAATTCTTCTTTGAAATACTATATTTCAAATTCTATTTTGAAATTCTACATTGAAATCTCTATTCAAATTTCTTTATTCGAATTCCTTTGAATTCAAATTTATTTTAATTCCTTGAATTCAAATTCTATTTTCCATTCTTATTACATCTATTCAAATTTTATTTGAACTTCTATTTGGATTTCTAATATTCAATCCCCTTTTTAAAATTCAAATATTTAAACTCCTTTTTAAAATTCAAATGTTATACTCATATTTCATTTGAGTTATATATTTAAAAATTTCATTTCACATCCTATTTGAAAATTTCATTTCAAATTCCAATTTCACACTTCTATTTCTGAATTACCAAATGATAATTCTTTTCACTTCATTTATAACTTCGTTATAAAAGAACGATTTATAAACTTCGTTTAAAAAGAAACTTCTTGTTTTATCTTTCAAACAAGTTTATATTTTTATTCCATTTAAAATTCAAATTCTATTTAAAAATAGAATTTTCCCTTTTAAATTTCAAATATCCTTCCACGATATTTTTTTTTAAATCAATATTCAAGCCCAGTGATATTTAAAATAATCAAATCACCCAATTTTCAATTATTTGATTTTAACACATCATATATGAATATATGTGAAATCAAACAAACAACAAACAGATAATATATTTTTGAGGAATCATGTTGGATACCTCCAACTTGTTTTCCTGCATCCACAGATGTTAGCACATAAATAATACCCATTCTGCTTCGTGGCAGAATATCACGGTATAGAAGGTCATCCACTAATCATAGCGTGGGGCGTATAGGGTAATCATCCGCTATGAAACTGCGGGCATCCGCTAATGAGACTGCGGGAATCCAACCAATCAATCAACCCAATATATATATATAGCCTAAATAACTAATATACATAAAACAAGCAGAAAGCATCCACACAAGCAACAAACAATTATTTTTAACGAAATAAAAATAATTTTAAAGGTGAGTGAGATTTACTCACCGTGATTTTCCTTTGCACTTGTACCAGTTTTCAATTTCTTTCATCGATTTCCGAGTCTTCGAACTCCACACGAATGATTTTATTTGATTTTTCCTTGTCTAAGAAAAATCCGAATTTTATAAATTAGCTACTGAATTTCCTTAACAAGGTTGTATATTAAAAATATACAAAAATTAAAATTTCCTTCATGATTCAAAATCCCCGATAACAATGAGTGCTATTTTCTTCACTCCTGATAGTATACCAATTTAACCTTAACTGATATACTCATTAAACCCTTACTGGTATACTGATTTAATTCTAATTGATATGCTAATAAAATCCTAACCGATATAATGATTTAATTCTAACCGATATATGAATTAAATCCTGACTGATAAATTAATTTAATTCATATAAGAAAACATTAACTATATTTTTTACCTGTTTTAGCAAGCTAGCCAACACTATAACTTCTTCTTCACTGTTGTCGGACCGCCAGAAAATCCATCAGCTTCGAACTTACTGATCGTCTTCTCCTCTTCAACTGTCGCCCTCCAGTTATCGCAACTAAACCCCATCGCACTACCCTAAATCGCCATCACACCTCTCCGAAGACCCACCGCAACCTCAGCTTCGAACGCCAATCCCCTTTGAAACCGTCATACCTCTCATCGATGTCATCTCCGTTCAAATCAGCTAGTTCGAACTCCACTAGGCTGACCTAATTACCTACATCAACTTTCGATACCAGTTCCCCTTCCTCTCCTGAAATCGCGACCGTCCAGACGTAGATCCAAGCTTTGTTTTGCTGAGAACCGAAGAAATGGATTTGCGTTGAGGGGGACAAAAGAACGATACTGTGTAAATCGAACTGGGAAAAGAGATAAAAGAGGAGGACTTGAAATTCACTTCATTGGTTGGGATCGAAAGATATACGAGCTCCACTTGTTTATATAGAATGCGAACGAGAACAGAAGGTACACGCCATTGAATTCGTTGTCTTCCTTGTTGTGAAGCTGGGAGACACTAATTCGTGCTCGAGAAAATATAGGTCTGCGAAATGAAAACTAAGGTCGGCTGATGTAATATAGGGTGGCGCCATTTAAAACTTGTCTTCCTTGATTTAATTAAATAATAAAATATTTCACGGTCCCTTAAATCCAAAACTCTGAACCGCTTTTTCAACCCAACGACCGACGTTATAAGGTTATAACGCTAATTTGAATTCAACGAAATAGATTATACTATTTATTTTGAACGTATATTTAAAATAGCCATATTAAATCAATTTATATTCAAAACAAATAAATCTAAAAATAAATTTCAATTATCATTGTTCAAATTTAAATCGTATATATACATTGATCATCTAAACTGTTTCGATTCAATTTTACCTTTGAATTAAATTGTTTAGTTCTCGTATCTCGATAATTATCAAATTAAATCGTATTTCGATTATTTAATCGATAATCAAATAAAATACCATTTATATTATAAATTCAATATTTAAAACTATATTAAATATTTAAAATTAATCGACAAAAAAATCTGGGTCGTTACATTTTATTATTTTCTTAGGTCAAATTGGGTTTGATTAGATTCAAATCTAATTCATAGTTTCATTTGCTTTCCATTGAAATTGTGATTTGATCGTCGGTTTAGTTAGATCTGTTCTGAATCAAATTACAGTTTTAATTTTGTTTTGTTTTGCAAAATCAACCTCCAAAGTTCGTCTAACACGCCCACGAAACATATAAATAATAAAATTTAACTTTCCTCCCTGTGTTCGACCTGTATGCTACACACCTGTATGCTTGCAGAATTTATTACAAATGTCGCGCTTTTCTAATTCATAGACTAGCGTCGATCACTTGCTTTGATCATCACCACAAGACTTTGATTTTCAACAGAAGCCTCGATCAATTGCCACTTAGGCATGCCATACAGGCAATTCACTCCATGCGTTTGATATCCATCAATATATAACCCCTGAGCTCGTACGTCTCAGAGAAGGGCATTAAGCAAGAGAATGAATTCTCTGCCGCCAAACAGATATGTACTTAATAGAGATCAATCACACAGACTAAAATCCAATGTCAGACACACAGTCCATTTACAAGTCCGTTCTGGGTCTGAACGAAACCGGAGGCACCTAGTACCCCGCATATCCATCGATCTCCAGGTACGTCTGGACGATCACCAACTGTTTCCATCTTCTTGGGTGTACAGCCCAATCAAGATCATCAGTAATCACCCAAACGACGTGAAGACTTCCGGTCTTCGACCATCGTCTTCATCTTCGACTTATCGTCGTATCAGTTATTCAGAATGGGATAAACCCGGTCTTTCCGAATAACTCGCGTATATATTATAAAAGTGTTACACAAACACAACATACGCCTCATTCCAATTCATTAGTCACTAACCGTAAATTAATCAAGAGAATAATTCCCCAAATATTAACCCCGAAGGCCGAAACCAACATCAGATCAATATCCAGAAAACCATTCTGCTTAGCTAACCGATAGTTAATTTCTAAATTTCACATTCATAGGGAAAGGTTCCCATTAATTTTATCCAAGATAAATCCCTTGAATTTATTCTTTAATCTTCTTCTAAATTTCGATTCAACTAGTCGGGATTAACGAGCCTTACCGAAGTAATCATTTGTTTTAATTTCCCAATCCCAACCTATTAATCCCATGAAGTAAAACTAGTAATACTTCATATCTAACACCACAGTGTTATCGGTAATTCAATTACCATTTCACGTTCAAATCTAATTAAAGATTTAACTATCGCCTGGAGCAAAACTGGTAATACTCCATTCTCGATCATTTCAATCTAATTAAAGATTCATTAAAACTCCACTTAGTTTTAATCGTTAACTGGGTTAAAGAATCAGTGTCATTTAAAACACAGTTCACGATAAACCCAAAACCACATTCCATTAATTATCGGATTAAAGAACGAGTGTTATTTAAAAACACCATTCACGATAAACCCAAGAATCAATATCAATTCTATTCCAATTAAATATTGTTTAATTGGTACACTTCATTAAATCTAAATAAAAAGATTTAATCTTTTCTCAACTGGGTTCAAGAACAGTGTTAGTGAAGACACCATTCACGACAAACCCAAATCACATTTGATATTCAATATAAGGCTCTGAATAGAAAATATATCGGCTTATATTCAATATCAAATTCTACGATTAACACATGTCGTATTGGAAATAACGATATAAATATATATCTTTCAAATTTCCATAACAACATCTGTATAATCACGAATTCCAACATCGAAATATTCCGAAGACAATTTCGATTCAAATCTACTCCAATGCAATCATTGGAAATTCTGGTTATTTTTAAAACCCTTTTCAAATTCAATTTATTTATTTAAAAATAAATAGAATTATATTTCTAGTTCAAAACTAGTTCATTTCGATAAAAATCTATTTTTATCTTTTCAAATATGGAGTTTTTCATCCCAAATCTTCACAAATCATTTCTTATGATTTTACACAAATTATTACTATTTTTAATAATTTTATCAAGGCCCATACAGTCGATTTCCATCAATGGCCATCGAACTGCACTTACAGCGACCTTTTTCGAATTTGATTTGGACGTAATTCCAAATCCAACCGTTAGATTTCTAATTTCTAATATTCGTTAGAAAGCTCTTTTCGATACGAACCCAACGGTTCCGGTTTTAGGAGAATCCGACGGTCGGATCTCCCGTAATGTCCGTTTGAAATAAATGGTCGAAATTTACGAACTGCCGCGGCGCGGCGCGTTCTATTCAGGCCATTATATTATATATATTATATATATCTCGTCGATTTCTATTTAAAACGAATTATATAAATAGTTTTAAATTCGTTTCAAAAGCAATTTTAACTTCCTTTTCAATTCAAATCAAAATTGAATTCTTCTTTATAAATTCATTTTAAAATTCATTTCTATTCAATTCAAATTTCAATTCAATTTGAATTCATTTCAATTCGCTTTCAATTCAATTTGAATTCGTTTTCAATTCAATTCATTTCGAAATCGTTTTCAATTCAGTTCATTTCGAAATCGTTTTCAATTCAATTCATTTCGAAATCGTTTTCAATTCAATTCATTTCGAAATCGTTTTCAATTCAATTCATTTCGAAATCGTTTTCAATTCAATTCATTTCGAAATCATTTTCAATTCAATTCATTTCGAAATCGTTTTCAATTCAATTCATTTCGAAATCATTTTCAATTCAATTCATTTCGAAATCGTTTTCAATTCAATTCATTTCGAAATCGTTTTCTAATCAAATCAAATTCAATTCATTTTCTAATCAAATCAAATTCAATTCATTTTTCATTTCAAAATATTCGATTTAAAAATCATTTTTCAATATTCATTTTAAAATGAATAAAATCGATACAAAATATCGTTCACGTCAAAATGGCGTCAATCTAATCAACACGGCTTCATATATTTCTATTTTCAAATATTCTATTTCAAATATTTCTATTATTAAAATATTTCGTTCAGCACATGACCAATCTCAATGGATGAGTACTATCAACACATGAACCTTTATTTTATATTGATAAAGATGTAAATTTTATTACTAAAATATTTCTTTCAACACATGACCAATCTCAATGGATGAGTACTGTCAACACATGAACCTTTATTTTATATTATTCTTTATTTTCTAAATTGGAATGAGGCCCAATCAATCACCATATAATGTTAATTATATGGATTTTCATACATCACACGTATATAATAGCATTGAAAAATAATCAACCATCAACCAAAGTGCACTACACTGCATAAGCATCAAATATAGATATCTAACGCTTATAACAGCCTGTCAATTAATCAATCGACATATTTAATCAATCAGGATGAGTGAACTTCAAATTTCATCCCAACACCCGTGTGGGGTTTCAAACAATCAAACACATATTTTATTTGTGCAGTTGGGCGATGTGTAAAATCTATCGACCCAATCAATGTCATTCAAATTAGTGTATATAAACAAATCGGCCGATTTGTTTATAAAGATTCATTTATTCATATTCACGTTAAAATTTCTATTTTTAACGATAAAACATTTTATTCCAAGACATGAATTTCTATTATTCATTTACACAATAAAATGATATTTTTATTTTTCTAACTCATTTTAGAAAATTTCGGCGGCATAACGGCACGATACTAGAAACGGGACGAGGCCTAGCCTTATCTCCGGTCTAGTGAAGGCCCACGCCATTCACACATCAATCAAATCAATTTCATTTCACCGACAACCAAATTCAATCAAATCATCTGACTAATCTATGCAACCAAACAAACAAGTCCTTGGTCTGTGGATGATTGTGTTGGGTGCTACTAAGCACCGTCTGCATCCTAGTATATATATATAACTAGAAATGAAATTGAAGAGTGAGAAATTCTCACCAAAAGCTATCCAATCATCTTGACTCTTCTTTTATAGAAATCTTCGCCAACTCGCATTTTGTCGCTTTCGTTGCCCGTATTCACTACATATGTAAAAATCGAATTTTTACTTCGCTATTCAATATATAAAAATAGAATTTTTATTATGCTATTCAATATATAAAAATCGAATTTTTACTTCGATGTTCAATATATAAAAATCACATTTTTACTTCGATGTTCAATATATAAAAATCATATTTTTATTTCGATGTTCAATATATAAAAATCATATTTTTATTTTTCTACATATATAAAGGTGATATTTTTAATTCTCTATATGAACAAAAATCATATTTTTACCACTTCTATATAGTAAAGATTATATTTTTAATACTTTAAAAATATAAAAATCATATTTTTATTACTTCTATATAGTAAAGATTATATTTTTATCACGCTATTTTTCATATAAAGATTTCGCCTTTTTACACTTTAAAAATCTAATCTTTTCTATTTTAAAAATATAATCTTTTCTATTTTAAAAATCTTACCTTTTCATTTACAAAAACGTGACCTTTTCATTTACAAAAATTCATATCTTTGTGTGATAAAAATCGAATTTTTACGTTATCCAAAATCAATTTTTTTTTGTCGCTAAAAATCACTACTTTATACTTCATAAACAAAAATCATTCCTTTATATTTCATAAAAAAAATCATTTCTTTTTATTTCTAAAAATCTGAACTTTTATAAATAAGAAATCTAAACTTCATATTTTTATTTTTCCATATATAAAAAAATTAGATTTTAACTTCAATGATATATATAATAAAGACTGAATTTTTTTTATAATGTTATATAAATAAATTAATTAAACTAAGATATAAAATAAATAAATAAATAAAAACTCACGGTGTCTTCTTCATTGTTTAAGTTAAACATTAAATAAAATAAATAAATAAAAAGAACAAAACCTTTCTTCCCCTTTACTGTATAAGCCGACATAAGGAACCCATTTGCTCACGAAACCAAATTGGTCGTCGCCCCCCCCCCTAAATTGATGACCGGAGCCCCATCAGACGCCGGAGAACGGAGCGCCTACTCGAGAGCTAACCATGGCCAGAGGAACAGTGAACTCGGCGGCCCAATTGGCGGCGAAAACTGCTGTGAACGACCGGTGCTGGAGCTCGAAAATCACCCAATCCCCCCAACGAACGATAATCATACCCATTCCGTTTTGAAGATCTAATTGAATAGAATACCTTTCGTTTTTTAATCGCTAGCTAATCCTTTGTGTTTTTGAGAGAAATTGTCGATTTGCTTTGGAGCTCTTTTCCGCCGTTGATCGAGAGAGTGACGGCTTCTGGAGTGTTTGACCGTGTATGGAATATAGCTAGGGTTTTGACCCTTCAATTTATATATATTTTATTCTTTAATTTCACAAATGACTCGTTTTCAATTCGAACTCCAAACGAGACCCAACGACTGTCGCTCCTAGCTAATTACCCCCATTCTGAACAAAATTGGATTTGTTTCGTAACCCAATTCGGCTGTTACGATCAGTTTCCGTTGAATTTAAAATATAAATCTTTATATATTCAATTTAAACGCACATTTCATTTTACCGGGGCCACATACGACCTCTACAAATTCCAGAAAAATTATTTCTAGCTTCGTATTGACGATACGGTCCTAACAAAACAAGTTTCGTCGAATTCTGAGACCGTTGGAAAAATGGCCATTTTCCAGTCGATTAAAATCAACTGAAACCGGTCAAACGTGTTTTCCTTTGCCACGCTCACATATTGATTCGAAAAATTACGAAATTTGAAACCTAGCAATAACTTTACATCCCGGATCCAACAAAACTGGTTTCGTCGAAATCCGAGGCCGTTTGCAAAAGGCTATTTTTAATGGCCTGAATTCCATAGCGACTATTCAGTATTTTCAACTGGACATATCTTTTGATTCCCGCTATGAAATCTTGATTTTTCGGATTCGTTGGAAAGATATTATCAAATAGATCCTAATGTTTTTGGTTTCACTAAAATCCGGATTGTTTTGCACCTGGTACATTCAATTGAAGTTTGAAATCGAATTATCGAACTACCGCGCCATTTTCAATTCTATTTATAATTATATATAAATATTTATATTCTTACGACGACGCGTATAAATATATACGTTAGAATTATGTTCAAAATAAATTTCTCGTTGCTTTATTTAAAATAATCTATTTTAAATATACTAAATTCGCTAAAATTGCCAAAATAAAAATTTTAAACTGGTCCTGATTTTCGGGTTATTACAATCTCCCCCACTTAAAACTTTTCGTCCCCGAAAAGGAACAAAGTCGAAAGTGGTTTGATCAATCAACGCTACGTTCGATCTGGTTTCCATTCTCCAACTTTTCAGTTTCTGAGAATTTCCAAAAAAAATTCAAAAAATTTGGCTAACACCCTAAATTTTCGAAAAATTTCGCCATAACCTCCCTTGCACCGGGAGCATCGGGGAATTTCAAATAGCTTCCCCGGTCCTTCAGATCTCAAAAAGAAAAAGAAAAAGCCAAGCGGCTTGCCAATTGGCTCATAAAATCATCATCACCCAAACAAAACAGTAAATTATGTAGTAAACATGTACCTATTTGTCGGGCAAACAAATTTTATTCTCTGCTCTAGCCTCCTTGCTATGACCTGTTCAAGGTAAGTATATGTATGCAAGCAAGTGCAACTAATTTTCAATACAATTCAATATTTGGTTCAATTAGGCTAAAGTTTCAACATTTAATTATTCAAACAATAATCAAACAACACAAACATCAATCAATTAGTGGATTAGAGTTTTCAAATTGAAAACTTTGATACATAGTCAAAAATCATATTTTTGATGCCAAATCACAACAATAGGCCCTATCTAATTTTGGTTCTCACACCAGTCAATAGGAAGTATATAGATATTACAAATTCGTCACTCGAATATAAATTCTAATGATGGAGCTCCATCATCAAAATCATCTCCGGGCGATTAGAGTGTAATTCTATATCTATCCAATATATCAAAACTTCGAATACACGCTAGCTAGGCGCATATGCAAAATCTTTATATTTTGGATTGTCCTAATCAATATAAAATAAATAATCAAATACGAATAATTGATTTAAATTTTCAAAACAAAATTGGTTTTCATTTTAAAAATATACTCTCTACACTCGTCCTAGGATACTACTGATCCTTTCTCTAACGAGTCATTCCCATTGGACATTACTAATCCAATATCTCATGAATTCTTTCGTATGGTTCTAATGTGCCTTGTTCTCTGAGCTTTGTAAACCAAAGCTCTGATACCAACTGTGAAGACCCGCAACTTCCCCGTAAAGGAAAGCGGCGGATAGTTCGAGAACAAGCCACAACAGAACGCATACAGAAGAACATTTCATTGTATATTACAACAATGCATCAGATTACAAGAATATACAGAGTATAAATGAATATTACACAGAAATATCAGAGATTTAAATTACATTTAAATACATAACAGCGGAAAATAATACAATACACAACTAGAAGTAGATATACGGATACAAAGCTTTCCGGATATCGTTCCAGCTGTAAACTAGGATCCTGTGAATATAAATCTGCAAAACCAAAACTACTAGCTGCCCGTGTGGAAAATAGAGGCACCCAGAGTTTAGGTTAAAACAATAAACTCCAGGTCAGTCATGTGACTGGTGTGAGAACTAAAACAGTTTTTAATCTTTGTTTTTAAAGTTAGGTAAATCAAGGGACCACGCCGTATAACACGGAACGGGTTTCCTCCCAAGAATACCAGTGCATAAAACAAACAACGCAATGCTAAATAAAGAAAAATGAAGCTGTTATAAGACCCAGGTCCTATCACACAATGCAACGCAAGTCGGTGGATAGGGTTTTTACCTTATAACAGCCAAAGAATGCTTGATACGTTTAAAACAAATCATTTGATACTATTATTAGTGCATAGTGTATAAAACAACTTCAAATCATAAGTATCAATCATAGGCGGCATGAATGACCCATACCACTATGTCGCCATATATAGGTTTACAAATAAAACCGCAAATGTCACGTATTTGGAAATTGGATTTCCATCTATGAACCGAGGCAAAAGATAGTCCTCACCGACTTCGAGACTGTCTAGCCCGAGCCTCAGGGTCAGAGCGCATCGACCCTTGGATCCTCAGGGCCGGTCCACCGATGTGGATTAAAATGCCTGAACATGCGTTTCCCCGCCCTTTGGGGCGTAAATGAGCCAACTAAATGACTCCATCGGTTCGAGAACGACCGATCAATCCGAGGCGCCTCGCAACAGCAACAACCACATAAGTCAAACTCGTCAGGGCGTGTAAAACCACTGACGCCACTTCTAGCTAGAAAGAAACGCATGCCCTCCCTGACGTCCTCTCCCGTTTTTGGTTCAAACCGGGTGTGAAACACGCGAAGTAAACGTTACACAAAGCTACGCCACAAAGGCCTTGCTTTGATCATCACCACAAGACTTTGCTTTTCAACAGAAGCCTCGATCAATTGCCACTTAGGCATGCCACACAGGCAATTCACTCCATGCGTTTGATATCCATCAATATATAACCCCTGAGCTCGTACGTCTCAGAGAAGGGCGTTAAGCAAGAGAATAAATTCTCCGCCGCCAAACAGATATGTATTTAATAGAGATCAATCACACGGACTAAAATCCAATGTCAGACACACAGTCCATTTACAAGTCCGTTCTGGGTCTGAACGAAACCGGAGGCACCTAGTACCCCGCATATCCATCGATCTCCAAGTACGTCTGGACGATCACCAACTGTTTCCATCTTCTTGGGTGTACAGCCCAATCAAGATCATCAGTAATCACCCAAACGACGTGAAGACTTCTGGTCTTCGACCATCGTCTTCATCTTCGACTTATCGTCGTATCAGTTATTCAGAATGGGATAAACCCGGTCTTTCCGAATAACTCGCGTATATATTATAAAAGTGTTACACAAACACAACATACGCCTAATTCCAATTCATTAGTCACTAACCGTAAATTAATTAAGAGAATAATTCCCCAAATATTAACCCCGAAGGCCGAAACCAACATCAGATCAATATCCAGAAAACCATTCTGCTTAGCTAACCGATAGTTAGTTTCTAAATTTCACATTCATAGGGAAAGGTTCCCATTAATTTTATCCAAGATAAATCCCTTGAATTTATTCTTTAATCTTCTTCTGAATTTCGATTCAACTAGTCGGGATTAACGAGCCTTACCGAAGTAATCATTTGTTTTAATTTCCCAATCCCAACCTATTAATCCCATGAAGTAAAACTAGTAATACTTCATATCTAACACCACAGTGTTATCGGTAATTCAATTACCATTTCATGTTCAAATCTAATTAAAGATTTAACTATCGCCAGGAGCAAAACTGGTAATACTCCATTCTCGATCATTTCAATCTAATTAAAGATTCATTAAAACTCCACTTAGTTTTAATCGTTAACTGGGTTAAAGAATCAGTGTCATTTAAAACACGGTTCACGATAAACCCAAAACCACATTCCATTAATTATCGGATTAAAGAACGAGTGTTATTTAAAAACACCATTCACGATAAACCCAAGAATCAATATCAATTCTATTCCAATTAAATATTGTTTAATTGGTACACTTCATTAAATCTAAATAAAAAGATTTAATCTTTTCTCAATTGGGTTCAAGAACAGTGTTAGTGAAGACACCATTCACGACAAACCCAAATCACATTTGATATTCAATATAAGGCTCTGAATAGAAAATATATCGGCTTATATTCAATATCAAATTCTACGATTAACAAATGTCGTATTGGAAATAACGATATAAATATATATCTTTCAAGTTTCCATAACAACATCTGTATAATCACGAATTCCAACATCGAAATATTCTGAAGACAATTTCGATTCAAATCTACTCCAATGCAATCATTGGAAATTCTGGTTATTTTTAAAACCCTTTTCAAATTCAATTTATTTATTTAAAAATAAATAGAATTATATTTCTAGTTCAAAACTAGTTCATTTCGATAAAAATCTATTTTTATCTTTTCAAATATGGAGTTTTTCATCCCAAATCTTCACAAATCATTTCTTATGATTTTACACAAATTATTACTATTTTTAATAATTTTATCAAGGCCCGTACAGTCGATTTCCATCAATGGCCATCGAACTGCACTTACAGCGACCTTTTTCAAATTTGATTTGGACGTAATTCCAAATCCAACTGTTAGATTTCTAATTTCTAATATTCGTTAGAAAGCTCTTTTCGATACGAACCCAACGGTTCTGGTTTTAGGAGAATCCGACGGTCGGATCTCCCGTAATGTCCGTTTGAAATAAATGGTCGAAATTTACGAACTGCCGCGGCGCGGCGCGTTCTATTCAGACCATTATATTACATATATTATATATATAATATATATCTCGTCGATTTCTATTTAAAACGAATTATATAAATAGTTTTAAATTCGTTTCAAAAGCAATTTCAACTTCCTTTTCAATTCAAATCAAAATTGAATTCTTCTTTATAAATTCGTTTTAAAATTCGTTTCTATTCAATTCAAATTTCAATTCAATTTGAATTCATTTCAATTCGCTTTCAATTCAATTTGAATTCGTTTTCAATTCAATTCATTTCGAAATCGTTTTCAATTCAATTCATTTCGAAATCGTTTTCAATTCAATTCATTTCGAAATTGTTTTCAATTCAATTCATTTCGAAATCGTTTTCAATTCAATTCATTTCGAAATCGTTTTCAAATCAATTCATTTCGAAATCGTTTTCAATTCAATTCATTTCGAAATCGTTTTCAATTCAATTCATTTTGAAATCGTTTTCAATTTAATTCCTTTCGAAATCGTTTTCAATTCAATTCATTTCGAAATCGTTTTCAATTCAATTCATTTCGAAATCTTTTTCAATTCAATTCATTTCGAAATCGTTTTCAATTCAATTCATTTCGAAATCGTTCTCTAATCAAATCAAATTCAATTCATTTTCTAATCAAATCAAATTCAATTCATTTTTCATTTCAAAATATTCGATTTAAAAATCATTTTTCAATATTCATTTTAAAATGAATAAAATCGATATAAATATCGTTCACGTCAAAATGGCGTCAATCTAATCAACACGGCTTCATATATTTCTATTTTCAAATATTCTATTTCAAATATTTCTATTATTAAAATATTTCGTTCAGCACATGACCAATCTCAATGGATGAGTACTGTCAACACATGAACCTTTATTTTATATTGATAAAGATGTAAATTTTATTACTAAAATATTTCGTTCAACACATGACCAATCTCAATGGATGAGTACTGTCAACACATGAACCTTTATTTTATATTATTCTTTATTTTCTAAATTGGAATGAGGCCCAATCAATCACCATATAATGTTAATTATATGGATTTTCATACATCACACGTATATAATAGCATTGAAAAATAATCAACCATCAACCAAAGTGCACTACACTGCATAAGCATCAAATATAGATATCTAACGCTTATAACAGCCTGTCAATCAATCGATCGACATATTTAATCAATCAGGATGAGTGAACTTCAAATTTCATCCCAACACCCGTGTGGGGTTTCAAACAATCAAACACATATTTTATTTGTGCAGTTGGGCGATGTGTAAAATCTATCGACCCAATCAATGTCATTCAAATTAGTGTATATAAACAAATCGGCCGGTTTGTTTATAAAGATTCATTTATTCATATTCACGTTAAAATTTCTATTTTTAACGATAAAACATTTTATTCCAAGACATGAATTTCTATTATTCATTTACACAATAAAATGATATTTTTATTTTTCTAACTCATTTTAGAAAATTTCGGCGGCATAACGGCACGATACTAGAAACGGGACGAGGCCTAGCCTTATCCCCGGTCTAGTGAAGGCCCACACCATTCACACATCAATCAAATCAATTTCATTTCGCCGACAACCAAATTCAATCAAATCATCTGACTAATCTATGCAACCAAACAAACAAGTCCATGGTCTGTGGACGATTGTGTCGGGTGCTACTAAGCACCGTCTGCATCCTAGTATATATATATATAACTAGAAATGAAATTGAAGAGTGAGAAATTCTCACCAAAAGCTATCCAATCATCTTGACTCTTCTTTTATAGAAATCTTCGCCAACTCGCCTTTTGTCGCTTTCGTTGCCCGTATTCACTACATATGTAAAAATCGAATTTTTACTTCGCTATTCAATATATAAAAATCGAATTTTTATTATGCTATTCAATATATAAAAATCGAATTTTTACTTCGATGTTCAATATATAAAAATCACATTTTTACTTCGATGTTCAATATATAAAAATCATATTTTTATTTCGATGTTCAATATATAAAAATCATATTTTTATTTTGCTACATATATAAAGGTGATATTTTTAATTCTCTATATGAACAAAAATCATATTTTTACCACTTCTATATAGTAAAGATTATATTTTTAATACTTTAAAAATATAAAAATCATATTTTTATTACTTCTATATAGTAAAGATTATATTTTTATCACGCTATTTTTCATATAAAGATTTCGCCTTTTTACACTTTAAAAATCTAATCTTTTCTATTTTAAAAATCTAATCTTTTCTATTTTAAAAATCTTACCTTTTCATTTATAAAAACGTGACCTTTTCATTTATAAAAATTCATATCTTTGTGTGATAAAAATCGAATTTTTACGTTATCCAAAATCAATTTTTTTTTGTTGCTAAAAATCACTACTTTATACTTCATAAACAAAAATCATTCCTTTATATTTCATAAACAAAAATCATTTCTTTTTATTTCTAAAAATCTGAACTTTTATAAATAAGAAATCTAAACTTCATATTTTTATTTTTCCATATATAAAAAAATTAGATTTTAACTTCAATGATATATATAATAAAGACTGAATTTTTTTTATAATGTTATATAAATAAATTAATTAAACTAAGATATAAAATAAATAAATAAAAACTCACGGTGTCTTCTTCATTGTTTAAGTTAAACTTTAAATAAAATAAATAAATAAAAAGAACAAAACCTTTCTTCCCCTTTACTGTATAAGCCGACATCAGGAACCCATTTGCTCACGAAACCAAATTGGCCGTCGCCCCCCCCCCCCCCCCCCAAATTGATGACCGGAGCCCCATCAGACGTCGGAGAACGGAGCGCCTACTCGAGAGCTAACCATGGTCGGAGGAACAGTGAACTCGGCGGCCTAATTGGCGGCGAAAACTGCTGTGAACGACCGGTGCTGGAGCTCGAAAATCACCCAATCCCCCTAACGAACGATAATCATACCCATTCCGTTTTGAAGATCTAATTGAATAGAATAATTTTCGTTTTTTAATCGCTAGCTAATCCTTTGTGTTTTTGAGAGAAATTGTCGATTTGCTTTGGAGCCCTTTTCCGCCGTTGATCGAGAGAGTGACGGCTTCTGGAGTGTTTGACCGTGTATGGAATATAGCTAGGGTTTTGACCCTTCAATTTATATATATTTTATTCTTTAATTTCACAAATGACTCGTTTTCAATTCGAACTCCAAACGAGACCCAACGACTGTCACTCCAAGCTAATTACCCCCATTCTGAACAAAACTGGATTTGTTTCGTAACCCAATTCGGCTGTTACGATCAGTTTCCGTTGAATTTAAAATATAAATCTTTATATATTCAATTTAAACGCACATTTCATTTTACCGGGGCCACATACGACCTCTACAAATTCCAGAAAAATTATTTCTAGCTTCGTATTGACGATACGGTCCTAACAAAACTAGTTTCGTCGAATTCTGAGACCGTTGGAAAAATGGCCATTTTCCAGTCGATTAAAATCAACTGAAACCGGTCAAACGTGTTTTCTTTTGCCACGCTCACATATTGATTCGAAAAATTACGAAATTTGAAACCTAGCAATAACTTTACATCCTGGATCCAATAAAACTGGTTTCGTCGAAATCCGAGGCCGTTTGCAAAATGGCTATTTTTAATGGCCTGAATTCCATAGCGACTATTCAGTATTTTCAACTGGACATATCTTTTGATTCCCGCTATGAAATCTTGATTTTTCGGATTCGTTGGAAAGATATTATCAAATATATCCTAATGTTTTTGGTTTCACTAAAATCCGGATTGTTTTGCACCCGGTACATTCAATTGAAGTTTGAAATCGAATTATCGAACTACCGCGCCATTTTCAATTCTATTTATAATTATATATAAATATTTATATTCTAACGACGACGCGTATAAATATATACGTTAGAATTATGTTCAAAATAAATTTCTCGTCGCTTTATTTCAAATAATCTATTTTAAATATACTAAATTAGCTAAAATTGCCAAAATAAAAATTTTAAACCGGCCCAGATTTTCGGGTTATTACAATCAAGTCAAAACATAATCGATATAAATTTCTGTATCAGACCGACAATATAAATGGAATAACGGCAAAGCATTTTAAATTCCATGTATAGTATCAGTCTTCTTTTACAGAAACCTATCTTGATTATTATCAAACCGAATTTCCACTCAATTCCAATTTAATTTATTAAATTGGAAAACTTGTCTCTAGAAAATTTCTTTTAAATCTTAATAAAAAGATTTATAATTTCTAAATCATATTTTCACTGTAAATTGGGTTAAAGAACAAATGTTTTTTAAAACATAGTTCACGATAAACCCAATTCACATAACAATTTATTTCAATTACAAAATATAATTAAAACTCCAAAAATCCTAATTAAAAGATTTAAATTTTAGTTAAAAACTAGTTTACTTCACTAGAGATATATTTTCTATTCCTTTGTCCATCCAAGAACAGATAGAGAAATCACCATTTTATTCTTTGATAAATATTATTTAAAATATTCATTATCTTAAAATTATTCTTTATAAAAAGATTCTTTATATAAAATGTCCTTTATGGTGCATTATTCTTTATCTTAAAAGATATCATTATTTTTAGAAGATATTCTTTATTTAAAAGAAATCCTGAAGTGGAATGTGACTCAATCAGTTACCATATAACTTGGTTATACGGATTTCACACATCGTATAAATATGACAACAAATGATACATAATTATCAAACCTCCATTCACATCCAGAGTGAAATTTATAACTGTGTGAGTATTAAAATGAAATAATAACACTCATCGCAGCCTGTCAATCTATCGATCGACATATAACTAAATTTTGGGACTACTATGTGTCAATTCATCCCAACACCCATGTGGGGTTTTCAACCAATAACAATTCATGTAAATAAATGATTGGTTAATGAATTTAACCAATCTAATACTAATAACATGTTGATGAAAATGAGATAACATGTTATTTATTTCTAATACCGAATAAAAATGTATTTTTATTCGTATAATTTCCCTATTCATTTCTAATGTATGTTTAACCAATAATATGATTCTTATATTTGAATATAACCTCAATTGTAAGTTGATAAATAAAGATTGATTTTTATCTTTGCTAGTAAATTCTATAACATGTTATACAAATAAAAATAATTATTATATATGCATATATGTTATGCAAAATAAAAATGATTACAATATTCGCATATGAGTTCTAATCAGAATGTATATAAGATAATTATTTTTATTCTTTTTCATCATATTTTATTTGCAATGAGGGATGCAAATAAAAATGTGTTCTTTTTAAATCATATTTTATTTGCATTGGAGAATGCAAATAAAAATGTGTTCTTTTTAAATCATATTTTATTCGCATTGGAGAATGCAAATAAAAATGTGTTCTTTTTAAATCATATTTTATTCGCATTGGAGAATGCAAATAAAAATGTGTTCTTTTTAAATCATATTTTATTCGCATTGTGAATGCGAACAAAGAAAGTAAATTTTATTTTTATAGTTTTATTCGCATTGTAAATGCAAACAAAAAGTAAGTTTTATTTCTAAAGTTTTATTTGCATTGTCAATGCGAACAAAAAGTAAGTTTTATTTCTAAATTTTTATTCGCATTGTGAATGCGAACAAAAAGTAAATTTTATTTTTTTAATATTTTATTCGCATTGTGGATGCGAACAAAAAGTAAATTTTATTCTTTATATTTTATTTACATTATAAAATGCAAAAAAAAGTAAGTTTTGTTTTCAACTTATATTTGCATTATAAAGTGCAAATGAAAATGTAAGTTTTGTTTTCAAGTCATATTTGTGTTTTGAGAACACAAATAAAAATATAAGTTTTGTTCCCAAGTTATATTTGTGCTTTAACAACACAAATAAAAATGTATGTTTTGGTTTCAAGTCCTATTTGTGTTTTTAATTTTCTACCATATTGTTTGCATCTATAATTGCAAACAAAAATATGTTTTTATCTTCACCGTTTTGTTCCCTATTTTCTTTTCTATTAATGAGTTTGAAAAAAAGAATGTAAATTAAAGTACATTTTGTTTTCTATGTATATTTGCATCGAGGGATGCAAATAAAGAAAAAAAAATATTTGCATAAAAGAAATGCAGGTAAATTACATTTCTTTATCTTTAAATGTATTTGCATAAGGGAATGCGAATAAATAACACTTTAATTTCTTAAATATATTTGCGTAAAAGAAATGCAAATAAAATAATATTTTATTTAAAAGTAACTCTTTTATTTTAATGTAAATCTTTATTTTAATGAAAATCTTTATTTTAACATTTTTTTTGCGTCAAGGGATGCAAACAAAATATAATTCTTTTTATTTTAAATGTAAATCTCTATTTTGACATTTTGTTCGCATCGAGGAATGCAAACAAAAGATAATCTTTTTATTCTTTTGTAAATTTCTATTTTGACATTTTGTTCGCATCGAGGAATGCAAAAAAATACAATCCTTTTATTTAAAGAGCATTTGTGTTGTTAAAATAAAAAAAAGAGTTAATCTTTTTATTTAAAAAGCATTTGTGTTGTTAACATAAATAAAAGTAAATCTTTTTATAGTTCTATGTTGAATTGACAAACTAAGTCAATTCAAAATAAAAAGACAATTTTATATTTTCCACCGTTGAATTGACAAACTAAGCCAATTCAAAATAAAAAGACAATTTTATATTTTTGATAACATAAAATGACAAATCATGTTTCTCTATTTATTTTTTTGAATTGATAAAATATATCAATCCAATACAACAAAGGTGATAACATAAAAAGTGACAATTTTTATTTCCTTTATTTTTGAATTGATGAAATGGATCAGTTCAATACAAACAAGATGATAATATAAAATGTGACAATTTCATGTCTTTTACATTGCAATTGATGAGATAAATCAATTCAGTACAAATAAGGTAATAACATAAAAGATGTAGATTTTATATTTTGAATTGATAAAATAAATCAATTCCTTACAAACAAACGTGATACGATAAAGGTGTCAATTTTATATTTTGAATTGATAAAGTAAACCAATTCCATTAACATGACAACATAGTATTTTTATTTTGAATTGAAAAAATAAATCAATTCCAACTATAATGACAAATTAATATTTTCATCTTTATCGAAATGGAAATTCTAATCCAAATCAATACTTGAACAAAATGGCAATTTTTATCGATTTGGAAATTCTAGTCCAAATCAATAAATAAACAAAATGTTAATTTAATTTTATTGAAACACAAACAAATATGTGTTTATATATCACCAACAAATAGTATAAACATCCACAACAAACAAAATAAACATCTACAACATCATCACATAACAGTTCTGAATTATACACCTTTAAATCACACCATAACAATTAAATTAAATAATTAATTATTTATATAAAAGAAGAATTCTCACATCGCTTTTAATTTCTGATCTGAAATTTGGTAAATTCCCAATGTAACGACCCGGATTTTCAACGAATTTGGTTATCGACATAAACACGATGTCGATAACCAAAACATCGAAAAATCCTGGTAATTTGTGAAAGAAATTAGAGGGTGAGGAAAGATAAGATAGAAAATTAGAATAGAAGAAGAAGAAGAAGAACACAACATCAGAGTAACACGAATCTCACAGCGGAACGAATAAATATATTTCATAACATAACTTTGAAATACAAACTTGGTACTTGAATATACATGTCATTATCAAAGTACAACACTTACAACACAGCGGAAATAACTATAGCTATATGATCCTGAAGCCTCTTGCTCCAGCTCTTCAACTATATCTGTAAAATCCCGACTACTTGACTGCCCATACAAATTTAGTCACCCAAGAGTTTAGGGAAAACAACAAAGTAAACTCCGGGTCAGTCATGGGACTGGTATGAGTAAAACATTTTAAAAACAGTTCGAACAAGTAAACGATATCTCATAAGACCAAGCCGCATAACGGAACGGGTTTTTCCCTTATGAGAATCCAAAATATCTTTATATCAAAAACCTTTTGATATTATAATAATGTCTATCAACCAAAGTATATATATAATCATCTAGCAGAAACGCTTTCATCTCACGTTCTACATATATAGTATACAATCAAAACCGCAAGCACGTATTGGGTAATGGATTTCCAACTATGACAAGGTATAAAACCACCTTTCGCTTGTGTACCTCTAGAGAGGAATACACTGGGTTCAACAAGAACATCTTGCAACCCGGCCACACATGACCGACCACTCATTTCGCTTGAGCGTATCGAATGTATATCACCAACGGTTGGGATCAGCAACCGTTTCCCGAATGGGACAGCATCAACAATAGATTTTTAGAAGTAAATGAAACTCTAGATCAGGTGATTATACACCCTACTTCGGTTCGACCGACTTAGCCATGTTGCCTGCCCCATTTCTGTCATTTACCGATTTGATGAGGCTTGAGGTTACGCTTCATCATCACATCAGATTTACTTCGAATGCCACATCGTCAAATCCATCAAATCACCGATTGACGTCCTCAACCATACATTACGCGTTAGCTAAAAGAAGTTTCCTTCTCCGCTCCCACTCTTGGTAAAGTTGGAGAAATCAATATACGTGATCGTCTGGAAATACTTTGTCAAACATCCGTCCATACAAGTCATCCAGGAACAGGATGAACCGAAGGCACTATTCTGTAAACAGGATAGCCCTTGCATAACTCCGTCTTCAATTTCCTTTGGCATATATGATTCGCAACGCTTATGCCAATACAGAGTGGTTCTTTGGATAAGAATCCAACCGGTCTCTCCATATTAACAACGTTAAAATGGTCAAAACTTCGATAGTTTGTGATTTAACTATCGAATAAAAACAAGTGTGCAACCAACGATATTATTTCCAAATGGAAATTTATATCAATCAAACATCATTCAACATTTATCTCTTTATTTCATAAATTTACTTATCTCCTGTTTCCCTATATTCAATATTTCGTATTTTCTAGATTTGGAAAATATACGTTATTAACAATGGAAAACATTTCCATTTCTTTTTTCCTTTATTAGAAAACATTTCTGGTTTCTTATTTGGAAAACATTTCCAAAGCTCCTTCATTGGACTTAGACAGATGTTTAAAGAAACATCGCTATGCCAACTCAAACCATTTATTAAACTCTCTTAACTGAAGTGAACAACGTTATAACTTCGAAATAGTAACAGTTTATATTTTAAACCTTTAACAACTTCTTTACGTAACTCACAGATTCAATTTACGAATCCACTTCTTTATTGAAAATATTGATTATAATGATAACGTTATAATCCCTGCTTTCGAAATATCTAACTTCAATTATAACCTTTATTCTTTAATTCGAATAATTAAACATAATCCTAATTTATTAGTGTATACTCTTGATTTAAAGACCGGAAAGTAAATATTACTATCCCGAATTCGATATAATTGAATTCAACGTATAATTCTCTTTCGAGTAATCTCTATTTGATTAACTCTTCTTCGAATAACCTATATTCGATTATCTCTCTTCGAATAACTTGTATTCGAAATTTCACTCTTTCGAATAAACTATATTCGATCTCTTTCTTTCGAATACGATATATTCGATAATCTCCTTTCGATTAAACTAATCGATAGCTCCTTTCGATTAAACTATAATCGATAACTCCTTTTACTTTAACTCTAATCGATTAAACTAACATCGATTAACTCCTTTTACTTTAACTCTAATCGACTAAACTAACATCGATTAACTCCTTTTACTTTAACTCTAATCGATTAAACTAACATCGATTAACTCCTTTTACTTTAACTCTAATCGATTAAACTAACATCGATTAACTCCTTTGGACTAACACTATTGGATTAACTCTATTTCACTTAACTCCTTTCGAATAAACTATATTCGATAATTCCTTTTACTTTCTTTTCGAATAAACTATATTCGATTAACTCTTTTGCTTCTATTCGAATAAACTATATTCGATTTACTCTTTTGCTTCTATTCGAATAAACTATATTCGATTTATTCTTTTGCTTCTATTCGAATAAACTATATTCGATTTACTCATTTTCTTTAACTCCAATAGATTAAACTAACATCGATTAGCTCCTTTATTCTTTTCGAATAAACTATTCATTTATAAAGATTTACTTTTAGTAACAGTCCTTCACTTTACAAATGATTCCCCTTTTTATTTACTTTCGAAATATTTCCTTTTACAAAATCTGTTGATTTTATAAACTCCCTTTATTTCAATATACATTGAAATAATTCTTGTTACATCCCAGGGTCTTTTATGATATTTAAAATATCGAATAAAAATGATCAACAACATTCCAACACCCATAACCCATAACAGATTATATAACACATCATATATCACAATATATGAAAACAGTAAAATAAATGTTGAGGAATCCAGTTGGATTCCTCCAACCTGTTTCCCTGCATCATAGATGTTAAACAATATAGGTAACATCACTTTCAGTTCCATATGATATATTCTGTTAAACAGAATCAATATAGAAATTCAACTAACTGACTAGCAGTTCAATCGAACAGTCAACACACAATCAACACACAGTCAATCAACCAATATTTAACAGTTCTAAAAATACAACATGAAATTATAAACTGTTCAGAGTTAGTGAGATTTACTCACACTGGCAGATCATCGTTAAAGAACGATGAACTGTTTGTTTGATTTGAATCAAACAATTTATTTTTCCATAAATTCAAACGAGCTCCAATCCACTTCCAGTCAGTTTCATTGTGAAGCTCTCGTTCATACGATTCCAACGGATCCGACCGTTCGAAATTCTGATTAAGTATGACAAAGATATTGAATTTACAAGTTCTATAACAATTTAAATAGTTTGAATTTAATTAAATCGAATGCGGGCCTCACCATTCCCTCACGACGGCCCATCAACCATTTAAGCCCAGGCGGACCATCTCCTTCTCCCCTACGCATCAGGAAAAAAACCCGTGCTTCTTCTACTATGCTTCACCATGAACGATCGGTTTCCTCTTCAATCCGCCTTATTCTCTTCATCGTTTTAAAACCAAAATCACCATTGAACTTCTCATCACAATCTCTACCACTTCCTACCCCAAACAAAACGCTCGGATCCAAAATCTGATTCTCAGCATCGTCCGAACACTCATCCCAGGTTGCGACGAACTTTCAACCAGAATTCCCCCAAACTTCCTCAGCAAAATGCTAAATCCAACCACCATCTCCAAATCGAACCACACTGCATCAAAAAGGAATACACTCGAACCCTAATTTACTGCTCAAATTTCGAGCTTCATCAAATTGGCATCGCACCCTATGAAACAGACATGAAATCAACGAGAATCACACGGGGATTCCATACATATATCCCTCGGATTTTATAGATCTTGTATTTAGTTTCTTTTGATTTTTGAATGCACGGTTTGTTTATAGGAGATGGATATTTTCTGTCGTGTTTTATCTTTGAGTGTGAGGCTGGTAAAAAGGGTAACGTGGACTCAGTTTTGATCAAAGGACTAATTAGGATATTTTATTTTTTATTATTTAATAAATAATTTAAGCAAACGCTATGTGTATTTATCCTCTAAAATTCCCGTGACCACATACGATAACCAAAAATCATGAAAACGGTCATGCAGCTACAGTTCGACATTACGGTCCCAACGAAACTGGTTTCGTCGAATTCCGACTTTGTATGCTCACACAGCGTATTTTTAACCGTCAAAATACTAAGTGTTTCTCACTCTAAAAATCCGTACGGCCACACAGTGACTATAAAAATCACGAAACTGGAAATCAAGCAACTATTTGATATTGCGGATCCAACAAAACAGGTCTCGTCGAATTCCGACTTTGTTTGCAAAACTGTCTATTTTTAAAGCCCTAAATAGCCTATTTAAATATATAAATATAATTAAATTATTATTTAAAAATAAATATTAACGTCTATATTCACAGAGTAATACCGTACAGCTTCAGAATATTCCTATATGGATTTACAACTCGATATTACATCGTCGGAGTTATATCGATGTTCGATTTCTATTTAAATCCTTATATAAAATATAATTAAATCGTTATGGTCAGAGCGCTGCATTTTTGAGAATTTGATTTGGACATAACTCAAAATCTACATGATGAAATCCCGATTTTTCTCTTCCACTAGAAAGATATACTCCACCATCTCCACACGTATCTAGTTTCACAGAAATCCGGCTTCAAACGAATCCTGTACATTCAATTGAAGTTCAAAGCGCCAAATAGAGAACTGCAACGCCATTCGAGCTCGTTTATAATTATATTATAAACTATACGTTCAACTGTCGACGATTGAATATATTCATTATTCAAATTCAATTTCAAGCTGAATTAAATATCACAGATGATCCGGTTCACACCATATCGTCATTTCGGGCAATTCTGTTTATTTCAGATTTAAATATATTATTTAAATTATTATTTTAATTAAATATTCCCAGTTATTTAATTCCACGACCATTAAATTCTCTAATCCACCATTTCAATAATTAAATTAATTAATTATAATACCTCTGCCAATGCGGGTCATTACAATCTTTCCCACTTAAAATAATTTCGTCCTTGAAATTGCTTAAAGGTAGGGGACGACCCTATCGACTGGTTAGAACATATTTGTTCACTTCCTAACTTCAGTTTTCAACTGAACCTATTTAATTTCATTTAAATTATTTATTCATTCTTATTAACGAAAATCTTCAAAAATCCTGAAAATTTTCTAACGCCTTAACTCTTCGAAAATTTTCGCCAGCACCTCCTTTGTACCGGTCAATCGGTCAAACTCCCACTCGCCTCTCTAGGCCATCTCCAACCCAAAAGAAAATCAAACAGCCAAGCGGCTTGCCAATTCGGCTCATAAATCTTATTTCCAATAGAAATATAAACTTGTACCTTTTTGTCGGCATATCATTATACCCTTTACATCTGCTGTTAATTTAGCATATACCAATGTCATGCCAATCAAACTCCAAATCAGTTTTTATCTCTAACACAACCATTCGCTTATATCCAAGCCAAATTCCATTTCAACTCAAGTTCAATTCTTGATTTTCAATTCCTTAACTCCTCAATCCAATACCATTTCGGATTTTAATTTCACACATCCAATCTTATTCGATTTCAATTCAACTTCAGTTACCACTTAACTGACTTTGCTTTAATTTAAATCTGCTTTCACAAATTTCTGTTAAATTTGTTTTTAATTTAAACAGTCTTTTCCTGGGAATTTTTAAACAGTTTACTCGTTTCAAAAATCAAAATTTCCTTTTGAACATGTCATTGAGCCCTTAACTAATATTCCATTAGTTAAATCACTTCTCTATTTCTTCATCAATATTTGTTAACCAAATATTTTCAATAACCATATTGGCCTTTTATGTTATTTGGAAAACATTTCCGAATATCGCCTTCCTTTCTTTCCTAAATCAATAACCTTTATAATCCTATTTATAATTGGAAAATACTCCAATTACTTATCTCTTTTCCGATCTCGTTTATTTCTATACTTAGGAAATATTTATTTTTCTATTTCCAAGTTTACACTTATTTGGGTTAAAACGGATGTTGTGTAAAACATCGTTACGACAACCAAAATACTATATTCAACTAACTCTTATTCAACATTGATCTTCGAGCCTGAAATCTTACTATTTATTTGTTAATAATGAAATCAATCAAGTTGGGGTATAACTACCTCTCAGACTTTGACTGAATAACATTTATAACGTCAAAACAGATATGACTACTTACTCGAATAATCAATACCATACAACTACTTATTCACCTTTAAACACGTATACGCTTCCTCTTTCTATTCTTACTAGATTTTATTCTAGGCTTCCTTTTTGATTTTACTATTCTATTTCTAAGTTCGTTTCCTTATCGACTTATATATATATATCGATACGTTGATTTCTAACTATCAAATTATCTTAAAAATATTCTAACTCCTTAAATTCCCGGAAAAATTCGCCATTAGCTCCTTTGTACTAGGAGCATCGGGATATTTCAAATAGCCTCCCATGGCCGTCACCAATCCAAAAGAAAAAGAAAAAGCCAAGCGGCTAGCCAATTCGGTGCATAAAATCTCATATATGAATTAAATACATACCTTTTTGTCGACCATTCTATCTATATACCTTCGTACCTTATCCATACCTATCTCATGTATATTTATACATGCCCAATCTATTTTAACTATACCTGATCGTTTTAACTCAATTCATTAATTAATTTGTTAATTAACTCTTTAATCTATTCCACTTTTATATTTGAACATGACATGTTCAAATATATTTTAGCTAGCTTGTTAACTAATTTGAATCCAAATTTCAAATTTAAGTTCTATATTCGATTCCGAATATACATTTGCACATCCAATTCACCTTTCAAAGTTCAACTTAAAATTCGAAACTCGATTAACTAATTCCTCTTCGACTTAGTTAATTCTATCAATTTCTATTCAAATTTTATATCACTTCTATTATTCAAATTCTATTATTCAAATTCTATATAACAAATTCTATTTGAATTTCTATATTCGAATTCCATTTCACTTTCGATATTCAAATCCTATATTTGAATTCCTTTATATTTCCTATATTCAAATTCTATATTTGAATTCCATTTGAATTTCTATATTCAAATTCCATATTTGAATTCCATTTGAATTTCTATATTCAAATTCCATTTCAATCTATTTGAATTCTGTATTCAAATTTCATTTCAAACTATTTGAATTCTATATTCAAATTTCATTATTACTCTGTATGAATTCTATATTCAATTTTCCATTATTTAAATCTTCTTTATTCAAATATCATTTGAATTTCTATATTCAAATCCCCTTTGAATTTCTATATTCAAATCCCCTTTGAATTTTCTTTATTCAAATCCCCTTTGAATTTTCTTGTTTAAATTCTATGTTTGAACTTCCTTTATTCAAATTACTTTAAATAAGTCTCGATTTCAATTCCTTTTGAAATCAATATTTCTACCTTTGGAAGATAGATTTCCCTTTCAATTTCACACTTGTATTTTATTTCTGAATTATCCAATGATAATTCTTTTCACTTTATTTATAAACTTCGTTTATAAAGGAACTTCTCGTTTTATTTCTTTTAAACAAGTTAATATTTCAAATCTATTTAAAAGTTCAAATTCTATATTTTAAATCCCATTTTGAAATTCAACACAACTTGTTTTTCTCAAAACAAATTCAAAACAGTATCTCTGGTAGTAATTAGTCACTTACAACTCGAAAATGAACACTGATGATGCAGCTGTCATCATCAGAATCTATTTTCCAGCGATCGAAGTGAGTTCAATACTATAAAACCATTTCTAAACGTTTCCACTTTGAAATTCATTTCAAAATATAATTCATACTGCTTGTAAAACAATTTAAAATCTACCAGGATCTTAAATTTTCCTTATTTTTAGTCCAAATCCATCTACAAACACTTATCCAATTTTCCAGCATTTTAACTCAATTTCTTGTTTAAATTTCAGATTTAACTCATCTAGTTTCATGTATTTCACTTATATGATTTCTGATTGGTTATTTACATAACCATTTAATTTATAATCTTACTCGATTATAATAACAACCAATATATCCAATACATATTCAAAATATAATTTGGGTAAAATTATTTCGTTTACCCTGTTTTCAAAACATATCGTGTCGACCCATCGTATTCGAGTGTTTATTTACTCCTACCAATACAGTGGATCAAACTGATCGACCAGAACTCATAAACAACTCAACCAATGAATCTCCACAATATAAAACCATTTTTATATCAAATACAAATACGTTCACTCGTATATATACACTCAAACTCAATCTAGGGTATTACTAACCCTATCTCTACCGAGTCACGCCACAGAGCCAAGTAATTCTTAACTTAAGCTCTGATACCAACTGTAACGACCCGGATTTTCAACGACTTTGGTTATCGACATAAACACGATGTCGATAACCAAAACATCAAAAAATCCTGGTAATTAGTGAAAGAAATTAGAGGGTGAGGAAAGATAAGATAGAAAATTAGAATAGAAGAAGAAGAAGAACACAACATCAGAGTAACACGAATCTCACAGCGGAACGAATAAATATATTTCATAACATAACTTTGAAATACAAACTTGGTACTTGAATATACATGTCATTATCAAAGTACAACACTTACAACACAGCCGAAATAACTATAGCTATATGATCCTGAAGCCTCCTGCTCCAGCTCTTCAACTATATCTGTAAAATCCCGACTACTTGACTGCCCATACAAATTTAGGCACCCAAGAGTTTAGGGAAAACAACAAAGTAAACTCCGGGTCAGTCATGGGACTGGTATGAGTAAAACAGTTTAAAAACAGTTCGAACAAGTAAACGATATCTCATAAGACCACGCCGCATAACGGAACGGGTTTTTCCCTTATGAGAATCCAAAATATCTTTATATCAAAAACCTTTTGATATTATAATAATGTCTATCAACCACAGTATATATATAATCATCTAGTAGAAACGCTTTCATCTCACGTTCTACATATATAGTATACAATCAAAACCACAAGCACGTATTGGGTAATGGATTTCCAACTATGACAAGGTATGGAACCACCTTTCGCTTGTGTACCTCTAGAGAGGAATACACTGGGTTCAACAAGAACATCTTGCAACCCGGCCACACATGACCGCCCACTCATTTCGCTTGAGCGTATCGAATGTATATCACCAACGGTTGGGATCAGCAACCGTTTCCCGAATGGGACAGCATCAACAATAGATTTTTAGAAGTAAATGAAACTCTTGATCAGGTGATTATACACCCTACTTCGGTGCGACCGACTTAGCCATGTTGCCTGCCCGATTTCTGTCATTTACCGATTTGATGAGGCTTGAGGTTACGCTTCATCATCACATCAGATTTACTTCGAATGCCACATCGTCAAATCCATCAAATCACCGATTGACGTCCTCAACCATACATTACGCGTTAGCTAAAAGAAGTTTCCTTCTCCGCTCCCACTCTTGGTACAGTTGGAGAAATCAATATACGTGATCGTCTGGAAATACTCTGTCAGGCATCCGTCCATACAAGTCATCCAGGAACAGGATGAACCGAAGGCACTATTCTGTAAACAGGATAGCCCTTGCATAACTCCGTCTTCAATTTCCTTTGGCATATATGATTCGCAACGCTTATGCCAATACAGAGTGGTTCTTTGGATAAGAATCCAACCGGTCTCTCCATATTAACAACGTTAAAATGGTCAAAACTTCGATAGTCTGTGATTTAACTATCGAATAAAAACAAGTGTGCAGCCAACGATATTATTTCCAAATGGAAATTTTTATCAATCAAACATCATTCAACATTTATCTCTTTATTAGAAAACATTTCTGGTTTCTTATCTGGAAAACATTTCCAAAGCTCCTTCATTGGACTTAGACAGATGTTTAAACAAACATCGCTATGCCAACTCAAACCATTTATTAAACTCTCTTAACCATCATTCACCATCAACCTTACCATTCCTTAGTTAAGAAGGAAGTCAATCAAGTTGGGGTATAATTACCTCTCAGACCTTAATTGAACAACGTTATAACTTCGAAATAGTAACAGTTTATATTTTAAACCTTTAACAACTTCTTTACGTAACTCACGGATTCAATTTACGAATCCACTTCTTTATTGAAAATAATGATTATAATGATAACGTTATAATCCCTGCTTTCGAAATATCTAACATCAATTATAACCTTTATTCTTTAATTCGAATAATTAAACATAACCCTAATTTATTAGCGTATACTCTTAATTTAAAAACCGGAAAGTAAATATTACTTTCCCGAATTCGATATAATTGAATTCAACGTATAATTCTCTTTCGAGTAATCTCTATTTGATTAACTCTACTTCGAATAACCTATATTCGATTATCTCTCTTCGAATAACTTGTATTTGAAATTTCTCTCTTTCGAATAAGCTATATTCGATCTCTTTCTTTCGAATACGATATATTCGATAATCTCCTTTCGATTAAACTAATCGATCGCTCCTTTCGATTAAACTATAATCGATAACTCCTTTTACTTTAACTCTAATCGATTAAACTAACATCGATTAACTCCTTTTACTTTAACTCTAATCGATTAAACTAACATCGATTAACTCCTTTTACTTTAACTCTAATCGATTAAACTAACATCGATTAACTCCTTTTACTTTAACTCTAATCGATTAAACTAACATCGATTAACTCCTTTTACTTTAACTCTAATCGATTAAACTAACATCGATTAACTCCTTTGGACTAACACTATTGGATTAACTCTATTTCACTTAACTCCTTTCGAATAAACTATATTCGATAACTCCTTTTACTTTCTTTTCGAATAAACTATATTCGATTAACTCTTTTGCTTCTATTCGAATAAACTATAATCGATTTACTCTTTTGCTTCTATTCGAATAAACTATATTTGATTTACTCTTTTGGTTCTATTCGAATAAACTATATTCGATTTACTCATTTTCTTTAACTCTAATCGATTAAACTAACATCGATTAGCTCCTTTATTCTTTTCAAATAAACTATTCATTTATAAAGATTTACTTTTAGTAACAGTCCTTCACTTTACAAATGATTCCCCTTTTTATTTACTTTCGAAATATTTCCTTTTACAAAATCTTTTGATTTTATAAACTCCCTTTATTTCAATATACATTGAAATAATTCTTGTTACATCCCAGGGTCTTTTATGATATTTAAAATATCGAATAAAAATGATCAACATCATTCCAACACCCATAATCCATAACAGATTATATAACACATCATATATCACAATATATGAAAACAGTAAAATAAATGTTGAGGAATCCAGTTGGATTCCTCCAACCTGTTTCCCTGCATCACAGATGTTAAACAATATAGATAACATCACTTTCAGTTCCATATGATATATTCTGTTAAACAGAATCAATATAGAAATTCAACTAACTGACTAGCAGTTCAATCGAACAGTCAACACACAGTCAATCAACCAATATTTAACAGTTCTAAAAATACAACATGAAATTATAAACTGTTCAGAGTTAGTGAGATTTACTCACATTGGCAGATCATCGTTAAAGAACGATGAACTGTTTGTTTGATTTGAATCAAACAATTTATTTTTCCATATATTCAAACGAGCTCCAATCCACTTCCAGTCAGTTTCATTGTGAAGCTCTCGTTCATACGATTCCAACGGATCCGACCGTTCGAAATTCTGATTAAGTATGACAAAGATATTGAATTTACAAGTTCTATAACAATTTAAATAGTTTGAATTTAATTAAATCGAATGCGGGCCTCACCATTCCCTCACGACGGCCCATCAATCATTTAAGCCTAGGCGGACCATCTCCTTCTCCCCAATGCATCAGGAAAAAACCCCATGCTTCTTCTACTATGCTTCACCATGAACGATCGGTTTCCTCTTCAATCCGCCTTATTCTCTTCATCGTTTTGAAAACCAAAATCACCATTGAACTTCCCATCACAATCTCTACCCCATCCTGCCCCAAACAAAACGCTCGGATCCAAAATCCAAAATCTGATTCTCAGCATCGTCCGAACACCCATCCCAGGTTGCAATGAACTTTGAACCAGAATTCCCTGTAACACCCCCCCTCTGCTAGGGTCACTCGCAAAGGAATGCACCAGCTTTAGAGGGGCCTTATTGGTAAACATGCACAGAAATATCACAAGACAGAACATATAAAATAGCGGAAGTAAAATTGAACTTTCATAAACATTAATAATTAAGGTCTAAAGCCTTTTACATCAGAGTACATCAAAACCTGTCTTGCAATAGTAAAGAAGCATAAAGACTTTTTCATAAATTATTCCCCAAGTAAAAAAACAGTAAAGTAGCCATAGCCAAGAAAAGTCCAAGCCATCCATGATGACCTTCAAGCAGAAGAAGTCCGAACTAAACAGCAGTATTTCCTCCCTGTAACCTTGGGGGGCGGGGGGGGGGGGGAAACGGAAGAAAAGAGGCGAAACGAAACGGGTCAGTCAAAAAGACTGAGTAAGCCCTATCTACTATCAGCATAAAAACTAGTAAAGTTAACTGACATGAGAAACTGAGATGAACATAAGCATGATGACAAGATAGATAAGCTAAATCAAAATAACAGGATGAACTACTGAACTCAGATAAACTAAGGTGTCATGATAAATTACAGTGTCAAGATAAAACAAGGTATCCCATCGTCAAGTTCCTATCAAATATAATATCCCCAAGATATCTATCACGTATAACCTCCCATGGTATCTATCCTGTCTTTTAGCTCTGCACCTACCGTACTAGTATCCCCACCGTATCATGTGTTAACCATGAGTGACCCTTACTCAAAAGTCGTGTAATGTTCCATGTCAACATAATATATCGCATATATAGGTTACTCAACTCGTATGTTTTATTCCATGTAAGTGTTCAGTCCCTTGCCGTAGACCATACGGGCTTTCCCAAGAGATTCTACACTACTTTAACATAGTTCCGTGATCCCTAAGATCGTTTTGGATTGTCACCCTATATCTAACTAGGGTCTTTCAACATGAATCATTGTTTGTACAACTAGGACTTATGCTACCTAGGACTACTAGGGATTATGCTTACCTATTGCACGTTTTCGTACCTCGGTTTTGGTTCAACCACCTAGGGCCACTAGGATTTACGCTAACCGTCAACCGCGCCCTTTTTCCCACGCATTCATCGTGAATCGTTTTTCCGTGACTGTATGCACATGTATCACATCGTGCCATCCGAGTCCTGTCACAGGGCAGACCAAGAAATACAGGACTCGGTCGGGAGCTTTCGATTTATCTGCCGATGCAGATGCTAAGGTCTGTTTTTTTCTATACGTGGCTATGGTCCCATGAGACCACTCCCTCAACTAGCGAAAGACAAGACAGGATAAATCCTGTATGAGAACACAACACTGGCCAACCCACATCCAAGCCTTACCGCACCCATAATTAGATAGCAATTATGGTCTTTTGGGTGTTCTCTGCCTTTCTGTACGTACACGCTTGACCAAAGATGGTAGGTAGCCTGACGAAATGCTATCTAGGGTCCGACCGTGTATCGTCGACTATCCCCTATCCATCCCCGTCTTTAGGTCGTTCGTATAGCAACCAAGGCATACTCTTGGTTCTTCTAACGCAGACCTTAACCTCTCATGAGCCTAGTATGATCACCTGGCAGCTCATAGAGGGATACCAAGAATATCCTCACGTTCCACGAAGCCGCTGCTTCGTTACCCAGTTCGCTGGAGCCTTTATCTAAATCAGATACTTGCTCCTACTCGTATACTTAAACGATGACCTACCGTATCAGGTTACTCATCTATCTATGAACTGGTCTAAATTTCCTTGACTAAGAATCATTACTTAGTTATTCTTCAACTAAGGTTTACCACTTAGCCTTATTCCCGTTATCCTTGTTAACTACGGTTATCCACCTAATCCTCAGAACTAGGGTTTACATAATGGATTAAGTGTCACTTAAGTTCATGACTTAACCCGTCTACAAATCATGTCAAAATTGGCTAAGTATCCAAGTTCAAGACTTAACCCTACAGACCATGTGTCAAGTTGGTTAAGTATATTAAGCAATTCACGACTTAACCTCGTCCAATTATCATTCTAGATTGGTTAAGTATATATTAACTTGACCCTATCAATTTACTTAGTCAAATCGGTCAAGTGTATTCAAGCGATTCGTGACTTAGCCTTATCATGTTTTCATGTTATATTGGTTAAGTATTGGTTAACTTAACCACATCAAATTAACGAGTTAGATTGGTTAAGTATAGGTCACTTAACCACATCAAATCATCGTGTTAGATTAGTTAAGTGTTTAACTTAACCCCATTAAACTACCAAGTGGGATTAATCAATTCTAGGCTAACTTAACCACATCGATTTCCATGTTTAGGTTAGTTAAATCTATGTTAACTTAACCCCATCCATTAACTGTATTTTACGGTTAAGTGTCATTAAGAAAACTTACTTAACCTTACCAAATTATCGTGTTGGATTGATTAAGTGTTGGTTAACTTAACCCTGTCCACTAGCCGTACGAAAATGGTTAAGTGTCATTAGGCAAATCAAGTTACTTAACCTACCCGCCCTTGTCATGTTTTGTTAAGTATTATTAGCCTAATCAAATTACGTAACCCATTTGTCCATGTCATATTTGGTTAAGAGTCATTAATCAAATTAACTTAACCCTATTATGCGGCATTAATTACTTAATGCACCCCAACCTCTCACATTAGACTTTGTTGTGGTTACTAGTTAAGCCGGTTGGTTCCGGGTAGCTTTACACCACAACTTGGTCTAACCTCGGGTTCAAGCACAACATGACCAACTTCTCACATTGGGTCCTATCGTTTGCAACTACTAGTTAGGCCGGTCGGTTCCGGGTAGTTTTACGTTGCAAACTCAACCCAACCTCGAGTTGGTCACACTTATATTTTCTAAGTGTCATGTCCATCGTTTTTCCAAAACACATTACAAGTTTTCAAGTAATTGGGTAGACCTAACTTAATAGGTAAATTCCCAATGGGTAGACCTAACTTAATAGGTAAATTCCGAAGCTTATGTTTTCAAGCATACTTACATGTCAACTTCCATGTTATATTTCAAGTCATGTTTTCAAGTATAAGCACATGTCATATTTAACATTACATGTTGTCATGTTTATACCCATTTACCCAAATCATGTTCATGTCATTATGTTTTCCCATAATGTGACCCCAACACTTTTAAACTCGCATAATGGATTCAAAGAAGGAACTTGTCAAAGGCATGACAAAAAGGGGGTATAAAGCCACTAGTTGAACATGGTGGCAAATGAGACATAATGTGTTCATTAACTTGCATGTTACATTCTTAAGCCTCAAAAACATGCATAACGTTCAAACTTGGCAAATAAGCGAATCATGATGATAAATGACATAGAAAGATGGCTAGAAGTTCGCATATGACACTACATGCAAGCTATCATGAGGGGTATGATTGTTCTCATGTTGCCAAAATGCAACATTTAACATAAAGGCCAAAGCTTTATGACCACAAGATCAAGATGAAGACTTCAAAAACTTGCATGACATGATAGCATGTATTATATTCAATGATCAAACCCAAACTTGCACATGAACATTTAACTTCATAGTTAATATCTAAGAGTAGGAAAAGGGCTTACATTGCTATGAAGGCACAAAAGATATGACAAAGCCCTTATGCAATCAAATAGACCCAAAATGCAAGCTCTAACATAAAAACCCTTGAGCCAAAATGATCAAAACCCTTGCTTTATGATGCAAACATAGAAACTTGACTTGAATGCAAGCTAATGACACCCATACAAGCTTGAAAACACTTGTATGCATGGAAAATCTCTCATAGAAACAATTTAGAAATTTTATGAAGAGAGTGGAGGCCATGAGAGGTTAAATTTTGCCATAGTTTAGTTGCATGAATGAATAATGATGATTTAGGGTTAGGTTAGGGTCTTATTTATAGATTAGGCAAGTGTTTTAGGCCATAGGATTAAACCCTAGTTGCAATCTCAGCCCTTAAAACCGAATCTGGCCCCCAAACTCAACACAAACCCAAAATGGTGCACCAGGCAGAACCGCCCGGCTGGACCAAGTCGACAGCCAAGTCGACAGGGCTGTCGACTTGGGTCCAACCAAGTCGACTCCCAAGTCGACAGGGCTGTCGACTTGGGTGCTCTTGCGGGAATTTTCCCGCCTGGCCCAAACTGGCCCAAATTTCCAAATTCAAACTTGAATTTGAAATCTGTTTTTACTTTGAAATTTTCTGAAAACTTCGTTGGGCCTTAATCGGGTCATACGGACTCCGATTTTCGGAAACTCGGACTCTATTTCGCGTATTTTTCCGAGACGAACGCAATGGCATAGCCCGTTTTACTTGTATCAGAATTTAAAATTAAATTCTGCCTTGATTCTCGTTTTAACATGTTATCGAAATACGGGTTGTTACATTCTTCCCACCTTTTAGGATTTCGTCCCCGAAATCTCCAAGTTAGGAAGAACATATCCTACCATCCATCATTCACCTACTCAAAACATCATCCACAAACAACCATTGTCCTTAGATGATTTCTAATGCTGTATGAACATATGCAAAACGTGTGTGTACATGTTCCTTAGCTAATGCTAATGATCAGGCCTGAATAATCTTTCTAATGCAAAATATGTATAGTGCCATGAATCCAACATGTATGCAAATAGTCCTAGTCATATAGATACTATATGCGTGCACAATCATTCATTCATATGCAACAACCGCACGATAATACATTCAATTTCATCCATAAACAAGTATAAATACTCGTGCATATGCAATATGAAGTGTGACCGAGTCGAGCTAGTATCTAATGTGTATTCGCGCATCCACGTGCAACCACTTGCAACCACTTGCAACCATATCAATCATAACATGTTTCAAATACATGTTTACATCCATAGGGTTTTACCTAGGATTCCCTGAAACAGGGTCGAGAAGATAAACAAGACAAACTCCTTACGGGGTTTGTAACAGAAAATAGGACCGAGAGGATGTCCACAAAAGATAGCCTACAAGTAAGCTCTACAGAAAACAGGGATCAAGGATATACTCCCAAAAAGAAATATCATGCGCGTATCTAGTCTTTGACCATCAAAGTCGTATTTCCTCGAGCTTAATTCCATTGTGCCTTGACCGACTTTTAACTTCGCGATTTCGTAGCTTCTTATTTCCTATTTCCATAACATGAGCTGGAACTCGTTTCTTCGTCGCCTCTCGTTCCACTTGCACACTTGGCGCACACATGACTGCGTTCTCATGATCTCATGCAAGCTTTCCAAAATTCACTAGTGAATCTTGGACCTCGTACCACAAGGTATTCCACGTAGAAGAACTTCCTCTTGAAAGTAAACAAATGCCAACCAGGTTATCAAGCGCACTTACTAGGGTGATATCTATAACTCATGCATAAATGAAGTAAACCATCCATCTTATCGGCGAACACCACTCGATCGGGCTTCAAATTTCCAATAAAGGCATCAAGGGATTCTAAGTAACTAGTCATGACAGAACCTCAAAAAGGTTACACGATACTTCGAGGGTATTACCAAGGCTAGTCAAAAGGTCTAACTACCCTCCTATCAAAACCGAGAGTGGCACCCCCTACTGGATAACCACTTCATCCCTAGAATCCATCCATAGCTTATAAACATAAGCATTATTTCCAAACTCAACACTTGGCATAGACATTCTCAAATCCAAACAAGTCATGTATAAATGGACTGATTCCCCAATAGGACTTTGAGACAAAAATGGGATTCTCTATTACGCTAGTACTTAAGGTGCAGAGACTCAACTATCGAAGCAAACTTAAATGATACGATGATCAAAACGAAGACCTAACGGGATGATAGAGAAGAAGAGCTAAACCTTTAACAAGATCGTTACCCTCCTTCCGAGGTACCCTAGAAATGAGAGCATACTACTGCCCTCCCGATGATCTTGTCCTTGTCCCATAATACTTAACTATCCGCCCCGTTTTACCATGCCAAAGGTATTCTCTCGTCATGGGTTTCATTGATCATCTTTCTCCCTCCTTTGAGGACTAAGTCATACCCACAAGTTGCTCATCCTCAAGCTCGTATCCTTTATCCTCTTTCTCACTATCCTTTCTTATAACGCGGCCACTGGTCTATCGAAAACCACCTCCATCGTATGGAAAGCACTTTCGTAGATAGAAAAGACTAGTCGCAGTTAAAACCACTGTGACTACAGATGGATGAAAGAAAGGAAAAGAGATTCAATTAAGGAAACAAGGATAGTGCTAGTGGCCTTTGGGGAATAGCCTTTTTCTTTTAAAAGAAATTTTTTCTTGAAAAATGCTTCTTTGTAAACGGTTTTTCAAACAGTTTTCAGAAGGTCTTTAAAAACTTTTGCCCAGTCTGGTAACCTTCTGCTCTGATACCACGTGTAACACCCCGCCTCCGCTAGGGTCACTCGCAAAGGAATGCACTAGCTTTAGAGGGGCATTATTGGTAAACATGCACAGAAATATCACAAGACAGAACATATAAAATAGCGGAAGTAAAATTGAACTTTCATAAACATTAATAATTAAGGTCTAAAGCCTTTTACATCAGAGTACATCAAAACCTGTCTTGCAATAGTAAAGAAGCATAAAGACTTTTTCATAAATTATTCCCCAAGTAAAAAAACAGTAAAGTAGCCATAGCCAAGAAAAGTCCAAGCCATCCATGATGACCTTCAAGCAGAAGAAGTCCGAACTAAACAGCAGTATTTCCTCCCTGTAACCTGGGGGGGAAACGGAAGAAAAGAGGCGAAACAAAATGGGTCAGTCAAAAAGACTGAGTAAGCCCTATCTACTATCAGCATAAAAACTAGTAAAGTTAACTGACATGAGAAACTGAGATGAACATAAGCATGATGACAAGATAGATAAGCTAAATCAAAATAACAGGATGAACTACTGAACTCATATAAACTAAGGTGTCATGATAAATTACGGTGTCAAGATAAAGCAAGGTATCCCATGGTCAAGTTCCTGTCAAATATAATATCCCCAAGATATCTATCACGTATAACCACCCATGGTATCTATCCTGTCTTTTAGCTCTGCACCTACCGTACTAGTATCCCCACCGTATCATGTATTAACCATGAGTGACCCTTATTCAAAAGTCGTGTAATGGTCCATGTCAACCTAATATATCGCATATATAGGTTACTCAACTCGTATGTTTTATTCCATGTAAGTGTTCAGTCCCTTGCCGTAGACCATACGGGCTTTCCCAAGAGATTCTATACTACTTTAACATAGTTCCGTGATCCCTAAGATCGTTTTGGATTGTCACCCTATATCTAACTAGGGTCTTTCAACATGAATCATTGTTTGTACAACTAGGACTTATGCTACCTAGGACTACTAGGGATTATGCTTACCTATTGCACGTTTTCGTATCTCGGTTTTGGTTCAACCACCCAGGGCCACTAGGATTTACGCTAACCGTCAACCGCGCCCTTTTTCCCACGCATTCATCGTGAATCGTTTTTCCATGACTGTATGCACATGTATCACATCGTGCAATCCGAGTCCTGTCACAGGGCAGACCAAGAAATACAGGACTCGGTCGGGAGCTTTCGATTTATCTGCCGATGCAGGTGCTAAGGTCTGTTTTTTTCTATACGTGGCTATGGTCCCACGAGACCACTCCCTCAACTAGCGAAAGACAAGACAGGATAAATCCTGTATGAGAACACAACACTGGCCAACCCACATCCAAGCCTTACCGCACCCATAATTAGATAGCAATTATGGTCTTTTGGGTGTTCTCTGCCTTTCCGTACGTACACGCTTGACCAAAGATGGTAGGTAGCCTGACGAAATGCTATCTAGGGTCCGACCGTGTATCGTCGACTATCCCCTATCCATCCCCGTCTTTAGGTCGCTCGTATAGCAACCAAGGCATACTCTTGGTTCTTCTAACGCAGACCTTAACCTCTCATGAGCCTAGTATGATCACCTGGCAGCTCATAGAGGGATACCAAGAATATCCTCACGTTCCCCGAAGCCGCTGCTTCGTTACCCAGTTCGCTGGAGCCTTTATCTAAATCAGATACTTGCTCCTACTCGTATACTTAAACGATGACCTACCGTATCAGGTTACTCATCTATCTATGAACTGGTCTAAATTTCCTTGACTAAGAATCATTACTTAGTTATTCTTCAACTAAGGTTTACCACTTAGCCTTATTCCCGTTATCCTTGTTAACTACGGTTATCCACCTAATCCTCAGAACTACGGTTTACATAATGGATTAAGTGTCACTTAAGTTCATGACTTAACCCGTCTACAAATCATGTCAAAATTGGCTAAGTATCCAAGTTCAAGACTTAACCCTACAGACCATGTGTCAAGTTGGTTAAGTATATTAAGCAATTCACGACTTAACCTCGTCCAATTATCATTCTAGATTGGTTAAGTATATATTAACTTGACCCTATCAATTTACTTAGTCAAATCGGTCAAGTGTATTCAAACGATTCGTGACTTTGCCTTATCATGTTTTCATGTTATATTGGTTAAGTATTGGTTAACTTAACCACATCAAATTAATGAGTTAGATTGGTTAAGTATAGGTCACTTAACCACATCAAATCATCGTGTTAGATTAGTTAAGTGTTTAACTTAACCCCATTAAACTACCAAGTGGGATTAATTAAGTCTAGGCTAACTTAACCCCATCCAATTTCCATGTTTAGGTTAGTTAAATCTAAGTTAACTTAACCCCATCCATTAACTGTATTTTACGGTTAAGTGTCATTAAGAAAACTTACTTAACCTTACCAAATTATCGTGTTGGATTGATTAAGTGTTGGTTAACTTAACCCCGTCCACTAGCCGTATGAAAATGGTTAAGTGTCATTAGGCAAATCAAGTTACTTAACCTACCCACCCTTGTCATGTTTTGTTAAGTATCATTAGCCTAATCAAATTACTTAACCCATTTGTCCATGTCATATTTGGTTATGAGTCATTAATCAAATTAACTTAAACCTATTATGCGGCATTAATTACTTAATGCACCCCAACCTCTCACATTAGACTTTGTTGTGGTTACTAGTTAAGCCGGTTGGTTCCGGGTAGCTTTACACCACAACTTGGTCTAACCTCGGGTTCAAGCACAACATGACCAACTTCTCACATTGGGTCCTATCGTTTGCAACTACTAGTTAGGCCGGTCGGTTCCGGGTAGTTTTACGTTGCAAACTCAACCCAACCTCGAGTTGGTCACACTTATATTTTCTAAGTGTCATGTCCATCGTTTTTCCAAAACACATTACAAGTTTTCAAGCAATTGGGTAGACCTAACTTAATAGGTAAATTCCCAATGGGTAGACCTAAATTAATAGGTAAATTCCCAAGCTTATGTTTTCAAGCATACTTACATGTCAACTTCCATGTTATATTTCAAGTCATGTTTTCAAGTATAAGCACATGTCATATTTAACGTTACATGTTGTCATGTTTATACCCATTTACCCAAATCATGTTCATGTCATTATGTTTTCCCATAATGTGACCCCAACGCTTTTAAACTCGCATAATGGATTCAAAGAAGGAACTTGTCAAAGGCATGACAAAAAGGGGGTATAAAGCCACTAGTTGAACATGGTGGCAAATGAGACATTATGTGTTCATTAACTTGCATGTTACATTCTTAAGCCTCAAAAACATGCATAACGTTCAAACTTGGCAAATAAGCGAATCATGATGATAAATGACATAGAAAGATGGCTAGAAGTTCGCATATGACACTACATGCAAGCTATCATGAGGGGTATGATAGTTCTCATGTTGCCAAAATGCAACATTTAACATAAAGGCCAAAGCTTTATGACCACAAGATCAAGATGAAGACTTCATAAACTTGCATGACATGATAGCATGTATTATATTCAATGATCAAACCCAAACTTGCACATGAACATTTAACTTCATAGTTAATATCTAAGAGTAGGAAAAGGGCTTACAATGCTATGAAGGCACAAAAGATATGACAAAGCCCTTATGCAATCAAATAGACCCAAAATGCAAGCTCTAACATAAAAACCCTTGAGCCAAAATGATCAAAACCCTTGCTTTATGATGCAAACATAGAAACTTGACTTGAATGCAAGCTAATGACACCCATACTAGCTTGAAAACACTTGTATGCATGGAAAATCTCTCATAGAAACAGTTTAGAAATTTTATGAAGAGAGTGGAGGCCATGAGAGGTAAAATTTTGCCATAGTTTAGTTGCATGAATGAATAATGATGATTTAGGGTTAGGTTAGGGTCTTATTTATAGATTAGGCAAGTGTTTTAGGCCATAGGATTAAACCCTAGTTGCAATCTCAGCCCTTAAAACCGAATCTGGCCACCAAACTCAACACAAACCCAAAATGGTGCACCAGGCAGAACTGCCCGGCTGGACCAAGTCGACAGCCAAGTCGACAAGGCTGTCGACTTGGGTCCAACCAAGTCGACTCCCAAGTTGACAGGGCTGTCGACTTGGGTGCTCTGGCGGGAATTTTCCCGCCTGGCCCAAACTGGCCCAAATTTCCAAATTCAAACTTGAATTTGAAATCTGTTTTTACTTTGAAATTTTCTGAAAACTTCGTTGGGCCTTAATCGGGTCATACGGACTCCGATTTTCGAAAACTCGGACTCTATTTCGCGTATTTTTCCGAGACGAACGCAATGGCATAGCCCGTTTTACTTGATTCAGAATTTAAAATTAAATTCTGCCTTGATTCTCGTTTTAACATGTTATCGAAATACGGGTTGTTACATTCCCCCAAACTTCCTCAACAAAATGCTAAATCCAACCACCATCTCCAATATCAACTCCAAATCGAACCACACTGCATCAAAAAGGATACACTCGAACCCTAATTTATTGCTCAAATTTCGAGCTTCATCAAATTGGCATCGCACCGTATGAAACAAACATGAAATAGACGAGAATCACACGGGGATTCCATACATATATCCCTCGGATTTTATAGATCTTGTATTTAGTTTCTTTTGATTTTTGAATGCACGGTTTGTTTATAGGAGATGGATATTTTCTGTCGTGTTTTATCTTTAAGTGTGTGGCTGGTAAAAAGGGTAACGTGGACTCAGTTTTGATCAAAGGACTAATTAGGATATTTTATTTTTTATTATTTAATAAATATTTTAAGCAAACGCTATGTGTATTTATCCTCTAAAATTCCCGTGACCACATACGATAACCAAAAATCACGAAAACGGTCATGCAGCTACAGTTCGACATTACGGTCCCAAAGAAACTGGTTTCGTCGAATTCCGACTTTGTATGCTCACACAGCATATTTTTAACCGTCAAAATACTAACTGTTTCTCACTCTAAAAATCCATACGGCCACACAGTGACTCTAAAAATCACGAAACTGGAAATCTAGCAACTATTTGATATTGCAGATCCAACAAAACTGGTCTCGTCGAATTCCGACTTCGTTTGCAAAACTGGCTATTTTTAAAGCCCTAAATAGCCTATTTAAATATATAAATATATTTAAATATAATTAAATTTAATATTTATAAATAAATATTAATGTCTATATTCATAGAGGAATACCGTACAGCTTCAGAATATTCCTATATGGATTTACAACTCGATATTACATCGTCAGAGTTATATCGATGTTCGATTTCTATTTAAATCCTTATATAAAATATAATTAAATCGTTATGGTCAGGGCGCTACATTTCTGAGAATTTGATTTGGACATAACTCAAAATCTACACGATTAAATCCCGATTTTTCTCTTCCACTAGAAAGATATACTCCACCAGCTCCACACGTTTCTTGTTTCACAGAAATCCGGCTTCAAACGAATCCTGTACATTCAATTGAAGTTCAAATCGCCAAATAGCAAACTGCAGCGCCATTCGAGCTCGTTTATAATTATATTATAAACTATACGTTCAACTATCGACGATTGAAAATATTCATTATTAAAATTCAATTTCAAGCTGAATTAAATATCACAGATGATCCGGTTCACACCATATCGTCATTTCGGCCAATTCTGTTTATTTCAGATTTAAATATATTATTTAAATTATTATTTTAATTAAATATTCCTAGTTATTTAATTCCACGACCATTAAATTCTCTAAACTACCATTTCAATAATTAAATAAATTAATTATAATACCTCTGCCAATGCGGGTCATTACACCCAACGTCCTCTATCTATGCTCTAGTCAGCTTCATGTCGTAGTGGTCGGAAATATGAATCCAATGCAAGTCGTTTCGTTGAATTTTTTTTAAACAAATAAAGGCCGCTCTAACTCGTAGATCTTTGATTGATTTTCCTTTTTCTTGAATTTGCAATGGGCGAAGGGAGGTAAGTGGAGCTAATGGATAGGAAAAATAATTTAAGTGAGGAGAAGAAGAGAATTGGTTAGAGGAAGGAAGAAGAGAGGAAGGGCGGCTATGGCTTGGAGATTAGGTTTAGGAACAATAGGGGATATTATACAAGAGTTGCATATTTCTAATTAAGCCCTTGTGTTTTTTTACCTATCCTTGAACGGATGCTAAAAAAATCGTTAACAATGCTTTTTATCAATTAACATTATCTAAGTAAAAGCAATTAAAGATTTTATGATATGAATAAAACAAGAATAATATATACAATAGATTTGGACATTTGAAATCAGTCTTATGTATTTATTTATAGAGTGTCCATATTATTGTGTAGATGCTCCAAAATTTATAATTGCAGTGTGAGTAAAGTTACCCTAGTACGCTTAAAATGAGACTTTGGGGTTTTAATTTATTTAAAGCAGTTTCTTGCAGATTCCATAAGTTATTCAATTTAAAACAATATATAAAAAAAATCATTGAAATCTCAAACAAAGTAGAAACCTTATTTTTGGTTAATTTATGAAAGAAATACAATGATAATCTTTTTACAAGGATAGCTTAAATAAACTAAAATACAAAAAGGAATATTATAGTTTGGAAACTGACAAATAATAATTAAAATTTAGAAATATATAAATAGCGAAATTTACAACGGTATTCCTATTAATGAATAAACAATGTAATAATTATAGGACTAAGACTTATGTACATTAATTACATATTTAATTGAAATAATTTGTAATCAACATTCCTAATAAGGTATTTGTAAAGGAATTGAGTAGGCATAGTATGTGGACTTTAATACTGGTCAATGTGTAAAAAAAAAATTATGGATTGACAAGAGAAAGTCTATTTGGGAATTAATGACCAGTAATTATGATTGATGTGTATTTATTAAAACTAAGAAAAAGAACTAAGGAGGGTTGGTTGATTGATATACGTTTAATGTGTATATGGTTATTTATAAAGAACTAAAAGGCATGCATTTAAACAAATCATATACAATATTAAATGAAGAAACTTATGAGAATTTATGGTCTTAATTAGATATCTGCCAAAATATATTAATTTAAAAGGAAATTGTCAAGATTGTAAAATTACATGAATAACATCATGAATTCCACAAATTAACTTATAGAATATTTTTCTGAAAAATTGAATTTGTCATAATTAACAAATTATGAAACAAAATTTCAATTTATTAAATTCATTACATAATATCATCAATACCAACCTAGCGTTTCTTGTTTTATCCAAATCCGATTTGAAACCAATTTTATATAATTTCTCAAAGTTCAAAATCAAATTCTGAAATTACCGCGCCATTTCAGTTTTAGTATTATAAACTTAAAATTTCAGCCATTATGATTTAAAATAAATTATTTAAAAATAGAATTTTTAAATTCTATCTCATTTCCTAATCAAAATTTATTAAAGTAAAAATTTAAAAATTGGCCCCAAATTCCGGGTTGTTACAACGAGTGTCGTCCCTAGTTAATAACCCCCGTCCCGGACAACATGGATTATGTTTCATAACCCAAATCGGCTATAACGATTAGTTTTTCTCAAAATTAAAATATAAATCAATTCATACTTAGATCAAACGTACATTTTAAATTACCGGGGCTACATACTAACTCTAAAAATTACAAAAAAATTAATTCTAGTTATGTTTTGACGATACGGTCCTAACAAATCTAATTTCGTCGAATTCTGAGACCGTTTGAAAAATGGCCATTTTCAAGTCGACTAAATTTGCCTGAAACTGACAAAACACGTTTTCTTTTGCCATGCTCACATATTAATTCAGAAAATTCTGGAAAATTAGACATAGCAATAATTTGACATTCCGATTCCAACAAAAGTGGTTTCATCGAAATCGGAGGTCGTTTGGAAAATGGCTATTTTCAAGGCTATATGTTATATTAAAATATATATAAATTATACAGTGACTTTTCAAAATTTTAAACTGGACATAACTTTCAAATTATAAAGTGAAATTTCAGTTTTTCAGATTTGTTGGAAAGATATGATCAAATTGATTTAAATATTTCTTTTTTCGCTCAATTCTGATTTATTTTGAATCCTGTACATTCGGTCAAATTTCAAATTCAAAATTTCAAACTGCAGCGCTCTTTTAAAATCCTTTTATAATTAAATAAAATTTATTCATTTTAAAATAAATTTTTAGTCATTCTTATTTAAAATAAATTATTTCAAAAATTAAAAATCCATTAAAATTTCTAAAACAAAATTTTTAAATTGGCCCTAAAATTCCAGGTTGTTACAAACGTTGACCAAGTAAAAAGGGTGGGGGATTATATTTTATTTATTCCATAAAGCAACTTTTTCTTTTGAACTCAAAATCGAACCCACCGACTGTCACCCCCAACCAAATACCCCTATTCCGAACACAATGGGATATGTCCCGTAAGACAGTTTGACCGTTTCTACCAGTTTTCGTCGAAATTAAATTATAAATCTATATATTCAATTTTAAACATACATTTCAATTTACCGGGGCCACATACAGACTCTAAAAATTATCGAAAAATATTTTCTAGCTTCTTATTGACGATACAGTTCTAATAGAACTAATTTCGTCAAATTCTGAGACCGTTTGTAAAATGGTCATTTTCCGATCGATTGAAATTGACTAAAACTTACAAAACACGTTTTACTTCGCCACGCTCACATATTGATTCAGAAAATTATGCAAATTGGAATCTAGCAATAATTTGACATCCCGGATCCAACAAAAGTGGTTTCGTCGAAAACAGAGGTCGTTTGCAAAATTGTTATTTTTAAGGGCCAGAATTCCATAGCGATTATTCTGAATTTTCAACTGGATGTAACTTTTGATTCCCGTTACGAAATTTTGATTTTTCTGATTCGTTGGAAAGATATTTTCAAATAGATTCAAATATTTCTGGTTTCACTAAAATCCGATTTATTTTGAATCCTGTACATCCATTTGAAATTTGAAATCGAATTTTCAAACTACCGCGCCATTTTCAATTTCTTTTATAATTATAATAAATATTTATATTCTAACAACGATTCAAATAAATATATACATTCTAATTCTATTCAAAATAAATTTCTCGTCGTTATTATTTAAAACATTTCATTTTTAATGTAACGACCCGGAAAATCTGAACCAATTTAAAAAATTTAAATTTGGCTAAAATAGTGGATTTTAAATATTTAAAATAAATATTTTAAATAATAAAGATGGAAACAGAGTTTGAATCGATAATTGAAAAGGAATATAATTAATTCTAATTATAAACAAGGCCTGGAATGGCGCGGCAGTTTCAAATTTTCATTTCAAACTTTGGCTGACTATACCGGGTGGAAAACAAAACGGATTTGAGTGAAACCAAAAATATTTAAATCTGTTAGCGAATACCTTTCTAACGAATCTGGAAAATTGAAGTTTCATAGCGGAAAGAAAAAGTTATGGCCAAATGAATTTACAAAAAGGTCGCTATGGAATTTATATAGCCCGTGAAAATGGCCATTTTGCATACGACCTCGGAATTCGACGAAACTACTTTTGTTGGATCCGGGATGTGAAGTTATTGCTAGGTTTCAAATTTCATAATTTTTGAAGCTAATATGTGAGCGTGGAAAAATAAAATGTGTTTTGGTCAATTACAGTTAAATTGGATCGACCAGAAATGGGCCTTTTTGCAAACGATCTCAGAATTCGACGAAAATAGTCTTGTTTGAATTGCATCGTCAAAACATAGCCAGATTTATTTTTTTGGAATTTTTTGAATCAATTTGTGGCCCTGGCAAATTGAAATGTATGTTCAAATCGAATATTGAATGTTATATATTTTAAATTGAATGAAAACTGACTGAAATAGTCGAATGAGCCTATGAAACATATCCCATTGTGTTCGGAATGAGAGTAAAACGCTAGGGACAATAGTCGTTGGATTTGGATTGGAGGTCGTGTCGGAAAACCCCTTTTTAAAACCATTGGCCAATAGAAATTTTTCTTTCATTAATTTAAAAAAAAAACGAAACCCCCCCCCCCCGTATCAGCCTCAACGAACGACGGAAGGCTATTCAAAACATCCCGACTCGATTTCTCTTTCAATTCCAAATGAAATCAAGCAAACTTTGATCCATTTTGAAGAGAATTCGAAGAGCTTTAAATCCATACCGGATTTGTCAGACATCGTTGAGTATTTTGGCTGGATCGGGTCCCCGAAGTCGGAGCTTTTCAACCGCCGTCGCCATCACCTGGGTCCACCGAGCTGGCCCACTCCCCCATGCGCGCGAAGCTCTTTCCTAGCCCTTCGACGCTACGAAGGCCGATCGTCCTCTAGCTTCACGGTTTGATTGCAAATTGCAACCCTAGATTTGAACGTTCAAAGGAGGTATGCGGCCTTGATTATTTTTAACAGAAAATAACACTCTAAAGCGTTGCAAACTTGTAAAAATCATATTTTTTGCTGTTTTATCATAATTCAGTGAAACAAGAGACAGTGGACTCGTGTTGACGTCTTCTACATTCTAGAAGAGACCGCATATTTTTCTGAGCTTTCTGCTATTTTTTGTGGAGGGGAACCCAATGTGAGATTTCAAATTTATAAACGATATGGAAAACGATGATGTATAAATTATATAATCGATGTATGAGTTATATAAGCGTTGTACATCTCTTTTATAAGCGTTGTATAAGTTGTGCGTTCGATGTATAAGTTGTATATGCATTGTAAAAATTATATATTTGTTGGAATAGAAGTGAAATTATATATATATATATATATATATATATATATATATATATGCCCCTCGTCCACAAACCATGGACGATATTTATTGGTTGTGATTGGTGTGAAAATTGATTGATAGTGAATGGTTGATTGGAATTGTTTGTGGTTGATATTGATCGATTGTGGTTGAAAAATACCTATTTGTGGTTGAGAAATATTTGGTTGAAACCACATAGGATTAGTTTGTGGAAATGAAAAAAATATGCATGTCGCCTGCGTGCGAACTAGATGCATGATTCCCCATTGTAAAAAGCTGTGAGGCTTTAAGGTAGAGCGAGGAGCCGTACTAGGGACGGTCCCGGTTTTAACTACCCTGCCGTTATGTTGCCGAAATTTTGAATAATATTCATGTATTAGAATTATTTTCCTGTGTTGAAATTATATTCGTCTGTTGAATAGAAAACCTTCATGTGTTGAATAGAAATTCATTCGTTGAATAGAAATTCATGTGTTGAACGGTATTCGTGTTTTAAATATAAAAATCACATTTTTATCTATATATATAAACTATAGAAAACCTTCATGTGTTGAATAGATATTCATTCGTTGAATAGAAATTCATGTGTTGAATGGTATTCGTGTTTTAAATATAAAAATCACATTTTTATCTATATATATAAACTATAGAAAACCTTCATGTGTTGAATAGAAATTCATTCGTTGAATAGAAATTCATGTGTTGAATGGTATTCGTGTTTTAAATATAAAAATCACATTTTTATCTATATATATAAACTATAGAAAACCTTCATGTGTTGAATCGAAATTCATGTGTTGAATGGTATTCGTGTTTTAAATATAAAAATCACATTTTTATCTATATATATAAACTATAGAAAACCTTCATGTTTTGAATCGAAATTCATTCGTTGAATTGAAATTCATGTGTTGAATGGTATTCATATTTTGAAATAAATTGTTTTATAATAAAAATCATATTTTTTTATCATCTATATGAACTATATAAAATAGTCGAGTTTTGAAATAAATTGTTTTATAATAAAAATCCCATTTTTATCACCAATATGAACTATATAAAATAATCTGGTTTTGAAATAAATTGTTTTACATTGAAAATGACATTTTTTTTCTATATACATGAATTGTTAAAAATAGTGAAGTGTTGAAATAAAAAACAGTTAGATAAAAATATCATTTTTATCGAAAGTATGAAAGTTATATAGTGTTGAAATCGAAGAATCAATATATATATATATATATATATAGAATTGAAATATATCGAATAACGAAGCTGTAGTTCGTATTTTAAAACCGTGATTTCAAATGATTAGTGCGGGAGATCCGACCATCGGATTTTCCCGAAACCGCAACCGTTGGGTTCGCTTTGGAAATATCTTTCCAACGGCACCAACTTTGTAAAAATCTAACGGTTGGATTGTCTGGAATGTTTAATTCAAATCTGAAGAAAAACAGCGCCAGAATCGATTATATATATATATATATATATATATATAAATATATATATATTTAATCGAATAACGACGCTGCAGTTCGTATTTTGAAATCGAAACTTCAAACGATTATACCGGGAGATCCGACCGTCGGATTTTCCCGAAACTGGAACCATTGGATTCGTTTTGAAAAGATCTTTCTAATGATGAAATTTTGTGAAGATCCAACGGTTAGATTTTCGGATATGTGTAAATCAAATCTGACGAAAAACAGCGCCACGGCCGCGTTATGGCCCGAAGCGTCGTTTTGAATAAATTGGCTATTTTAAAATAAATAAAAATAGCGATAAATCGTTATGAAATATTATAAATGATATGGATGTGAAATTTAGTAACTAACTGAAGGTTGGCTAAGTCGAATGGTTTCTTGGGTATTGATCTGATGTTGGTTTCGACCTTCGGGGTTAATATTTGGGAAATCGTTCTCTTACAGATTCACGGTTAGTGACTAATGAATTGAAATGATGCGTAGTAGTGTTCGTGTAGCACTTGTTTATTGTATACGCGAGTTGCTCAGAAAGACCGGGTTTATCCCATTCTGAATAACTGAATCGACGATAAGAAATCAAGATGAAGACGGTGGTCGAAGACCGGAGATCTTCACCTCCTTTGGACGGTAACCGAGGTCCTGATTGGGAGGCATCCCGAAATATGGATAATGAGTGGTGATCGTCCAGACGTACGTGGTGATCGATGGGCTTGCGAGGTATATAGTGCCTCCGGTTTCGTTCAGACCCAAAACTGACTTGTAAATGCACTGTGTGTCCGACATTGGATTTTATTCTGTGTTGGTTGATCTCTATTAAATATACATCTGTTAGGCGGCGGGGAATTTATTCTTTTGCTTAACGCCCTTCTTTGATACGCACGAGCTCAGAGGTTGTATATCGATGGATATCAGTCGCATGGCATGAATTTCTAGTGTGGCATGCCTAAGTGGAAAATGATCAAGGCTTCTGTTGAAAATAAAAGTCTTGTGGTGATGATCAAAGCACCGCCTGTGTGGCGTAGCTTTGTGTATAACGTGAATTCGCGAGCCTCACACCCCGGTATGAACCAAAAACGGGAGAAGGGCCTCAGGGAGGGCATGCGTTTCCTTCTAGCTAGGAGTTGTGTCGGTGTTTTTACACGGCCTGACATTTTACTTATGTGGATGATGGATTGCGAGGCGCCTCGGATATATCGGTCGATCCGAGACCGATGGAGTCATTCGTTGGCTCATTTACGCCGCATAGGGCAGGGAAACGTAGTGTTCAGGAATTTTAATCCACATCGGTGGACCGGCCCTGTCGCTCCAAAGGGTCACTCGAGTTCTGACCCTAAGACATGGGCTAGATTGTCTCGAATTCGGTAAGGACTATCTTTTGCCTTGGTTTAGGACGGAAATCCAATTTCCAAATACGACATCGTGCGGTTTTGATTGTATATATATATGGCGACATGATATATGGTACCCATGTCGTCTATGATTTATAGTTATGATTTGAAATTGTTTTTGAAACATATAAACACTAGTAATAATATCAAATGCTTTTGTTTTATTCGTATCAAGCATATCTTGGCCATTATAAGGTAAAAACTCTATCCTCCGGTTTGCGTTGCATTGTGTGATGGGAACTGAGTCTTATAATGGCTTCATTTTTATAAAAAGCATTGCGATATTTAAAAAAAGATTTGTTTTAAAGCACTGGCAATCCAATGGAGTAAACCCGTTCCACGAAAGTGGCGTGGTCCTGTGATTAGCCATATTATAAATGTGTTGAGTAAATTTCTCGTACCAGTCCCATGACTGACTCGTAGTTTGTTTCACTTTCAAACTAGGGTGCCCCTTTTTCTACACGGGCAGCCTTGTATTCAGGTTTAGCAGGCTTTATCTGGATAGCTGGAGCTGAAGATGGATTCTATCATTTATCTCTTTTTATGTTGTTCAGCTCCTATTGTACGTATTTTGTTTGTTTTCCGCTGTAGACTTTTATGTATAGCTGAACTGTATTTGTACTAAGTATGGTCCTGTATACTGTGTAACTCTGATGATTACATTTATCCAGTATATTCTATTGTGCATTATCTGGTGTATTTATTTAATTATGTCCTGCTATTATCTGTTTCAGTGTTATATTCAAAGGATTACCCTTGCCGCCGTCAGTACGGGGTTTGGGGTTGTCTCATTTGGTATCAGAGCTTTGGTTAAGCTTAGTTCTGGAATATAACATATTAACGAACTCGTTAGAAATAGAACCAGTAGTGTTCTAGGACGAGTAACTCATTACAGATAGGATCAGTAATATCCTAGTATGAGTAAAGCAGAATGAAATACACCCCGATAGACACATTTACATTTGAAGTATATGTTCCTATGTTTTAAAATATCTTTTCTGTGACCTGACACTTGATCTGCTATTTGCAAAAGTACTAGAAAATGAGTGTCAGAAACAGAAGGAATGCAAAACCGGATATTGAGGCCCTATTAATCAAGTATCGAAATATGGGTGGTATACCGTTCTCTGGTGAAGAATCTATATGAAGACACAGGCTTGGATTCGTTCTACTGAGAAAATCTTTGATGGTTTAAAGCTGAGGGATGTCCAGAAAAGATTACTGGCATCCTAGGCACTAAAAGATGAAGCTTTGTTCTAGTGGGATTCAGTTATTGAGAATAATCCAAAAGGTGATATCACCTGGGACAGATTCAAAGTGATTTTCCTGGGAAGATTTACTCCTCCCGAAGCGACTGAGCGATTATGTGATGAATTTTCTTATCTGATACAAGGAGATATGACCATTCCAGAATATCATAAGAAATTCAACGAACTTTCTCACTTTGCTCCCCATCTAATTCAAAATACAAGGAGAAAGAATCTGAGATTTATTAACGGGCTTCAAAGGAAATATCAGAATAAAGTAATGGGGCATGTGAAGCTTCCTTTTTCAGAAATGATTTATATGGCTTACCAGTATGAAGATCTAGACAAGAAAGGCATGTTACTCTACGAAGAGGAGGTCAGCTGTAGCAATAAAGTTGAGTTTGAAACTGATTGTCCTGAGGCCAGTACGATGTCTGAGGTCAGTAAGGAGCCTAAAATCAATCGAAAAAGGGCCAGATCTGAAAAAGAACTAGCAACGACTGCCATATGCAATAACTGCCATAAGCCAGGGCATTTTCAGGGAAATTGCAAACCCTTAGAGAAGCGAATAAAGAGTGGATCTAAATCCGGTAAGAAGTTTCAAGAGAATAGAAAGTGCAGTCAATGCCATCAAACCGGTCATCTTTCAAAGGCCTGCCCGCTATTCAAAAAACCTGGAGCAGTACATGTAAATGAAGTGGTAGAAGTACCTGCATCTTCATCTGCTCAGGAAAGGTCTGATGTTTTAGAAGGCACGCTTAATGTCAAGAAAATTCCGGTTAAAGTACTGTTTGGTACAGGCGCGTCACGAAGCTTTATTGCATAGAGTGCAGTCAAGAGGTTGGATTTGAAATTGAAGAAGCTCAAAGAGCCAATGACTGTCCAAAATCCAGTTGGGGGTTCCATCGATCTCAGTTGGGTTTGTGGGGTGCCTGTCTCTTTTTCCTGCTATAAATTCCCTACTATCCCTAACGTCATGAATTTTACTGAATTCGATCTTATTCTGGGATTGGATTGGCTAACCAGATATGAGGCAGAGGTTAGATGCGCCGAGAGAGTTGTTAAGGCAAAGGCCCAATCAGGGAATTATATAACCATACCATGTGAAGGCCCGAATTCAAATAGAAAGGACTTCTGGGCAGCTTTGGATGTTTCTCCAGCTCAAATAGAAAATATCCCTGAAATCACAGAGAATATTCCCGACCTAGTGAAAGATATTCCCATCGTCAAAAATAATGCGGATGTGTTTGAAGAAGTTGTTCGCTTACCTCCGCAGAGAGAAATAGATTTCAAGATTGCTTTGATTCCGAATGCAAGGCCGGTAGTTCACGCTATTCGAAGAATGTCCTTGAAAGAGAAAGAGGAATTAGACAATCAAACATGACAGCTAGTATGGAAGGGTCTGATCAGGACTAGTTTCTCAGATTGGGGTGCAGTAGTGGTATTTATCCCAAAATCTGACGGTACCCTACGGCTATGTGTGGATTATCGTGATCTGAACAAGCAAACAATTAAGAATAAATATCCATTGCCGCGAATCGATGATTTATTGGATCGTCTGAATGGAGCACAAGTATTTTCAAGGATGGACCTAGCTACAGGCTTCCATTAGCTTCGAATTGCCGAAGAATGTAATCCAATGACCGCATTTAGAGGTCCAGACTTATTCTATGAGTGGTTAGTAATGTCGTTCGGCTTATGTAACGCTCCAGCCTATTTCGTCGATCTAATGAACGGAGTATTCAGAGGAGTACTGAATAAATTTGTTCTGGTTTTCATTGATGATATCCTTATCTTCTCTCAGTTAGAAGCCGAACATGAAAAGCATTTGGAACAGGTTCTGGAAATCCTCAAAAGGAATGTATTAAAAGCCAAACTATCCAAATGTATATTCTGGCAAGATGAAGTAAAATTTCTAGTCCACGTCGTATTGAAAGAAGGAATTGCTGTGGATCCAAGTAAAATCATAGCTATTCAAAACTGGAAACAGCCCAGTACCCCTACAGAAGTCCGCAGTTTTCTCGGATTGGCTAGTTATTACCGGAAGTTCGTTAAAAAAATTTCGAAGATATCTGGTCACTTAACGAAGCTTACAAAGAAGCACTCAAAATTCAAATGGACTCCAGAAAGTGAAGAGGCTTTTGAAGAGCTGAAATTAAGATTAACGACAGCTTCAGTGTTAACCATCATCGATGGCAATCAGGATTTGAAAGTCTGGAAAGATGCTTCTAGAGAAGGCCTGGGTGCAGTACTAATGCAAAGAGGTCAAGTGATCGCTTATGCTAGCCGTCAGCTGAAGCCACACGAGAAAAACTACGTAACTCATGATCTTGAGTTGTTGGCTATAGTATTCGCTTTGAAAATCTGGAGGCACTATCTTCTGGGTGAGAGATTTGAACTGTTCAAAGATCACCAGTCGTTAAAGTATCTATTCACCCAGAAGGACCTGAATCTGAGGCATAACGTTGGCTAGAGTTACTTGCAGCATATGATTTTGAGATTCTATACACTCCGTGGAAAGCCAATGTCGTAGCCGATGCGTTAAGCCGAAAGAATGAAATGATCGCCAGTTTTATTATCACGACTTCATTGATAGACAAAATATCTGCTCTACAGAAGGATGATCACTTCATTCAGAAGATCAGAGAGATAACTCAAAAGGGCGAACCCTCAAGTTTCCAAGTTGATGATGAGCGGATTCTAAGGCTAAAAGGTCGAATTTGTGTTCCTAACATTCCTGAGCTCCGAAAGGAAGTACTGGATGAATGCCACAAGTCAAAACTAAGTATCCATCCGGGAGTAAGCAAAATGTATAACGACATCAAACGCACTTTCTGGTGGAAGTCGATGAAGAGGGACATTTCTTTATATGTTAGCCGATGCCCTACTTGCCAGCTAGTCAAAAGCGACCAACAGAAACTGGCTGGATTTTTGCAACCGCTAGACGTTCCTGGTTGGAAGTGGGAACATATTTCCATGGACTTCATTGATGGTCTGCCCAGAACAAGAAAAGGAAATGACATTATTTGGGTGATCGTAGATCGCTTCACAAAGACCACCCATTTTACACCTGTCAGATCAAACAGAACTGCTCAGAGTCTGACGCATATATACTTCAAGGAAATTGTTAGACTACATGCAGCACCGCTCAGTATAGTCAGTGATAGAGACCCAATATTTACTAGTAAATTCTGGGAGGCGTTTCAAGTAGAAATGGGAACAAAGCTAAACCTAAGCACCGCCTATCATCCTCAGACAGATGGTCAGACTAAGAGGGTGAATCGTATTTTAGAAGATCTATTGCGGGCTTGTGTTCTAGATTTCGGTGGATCATGGGAAGACCATCTACATTTGGCTGAATTCTCATATAACAACAGCTACCAGGCGAGCCTGACAATGTCGCCATTCGAAGCAGTGTATGGTAGACCGTGCCGATCTCCTGCTTGTTGGGTCGAACCCGGTAATAGACTTGTGTTAGGGCCTGATATGATCCGAGAAGCTGCCGACAAAGTCGATTTTATTAAGAAATGATTACTCGTCGCTCAAAGCCGCCAGAAAAGCTATGCCAATAGGAGAAGAAGAGATATATCATTTTCTGTTGGCGACTATGTATATCTGAAAGTATCGCCGATGAGAGGAGTTATCCGGTTCGGTAAAACTGGGAAGTTGGCGCCCAAATTCATTGGTCCGTTTCCTATTCTGGAACGGATCGGAACTCTCGCTTATAGGGTTGAATTGCCTGATTGGTTGCCTGGAGTGCATGATGTTTTTCACATATCTCAACTTCAAAAGCACGTTCATGATCCAGACTTGATCGTGGAAGAAGCAGCTCAACAGGATATTGAAATTACTCTAGAATTAGCTGTGAGAAGAGAGCCGCTCAAGATCATTGGCAAAGAAACCAAAGAACTGAGGAACAAGAAGGTTCACTTAGTCAAAGTGCAATGGAGTGGAGATCCGCAAGATTGTACTTGGGAAACTAAGGAGAGCATTCAGAAAATCTATCCTAAGTGTCGAATAGATATCTCTGATTAACTCCAGTGCAAGGTACATTTACCATACTTTGCATTACCATTTAATTCTCTACTCTGTTGTTATTTTCTTTCCGTGGATGTGTACTTTTAATTCTATAGTCTGAATGATTTTAAAAGAATATAGGAATTGATTAGTATATTTTTGAAAAGCTAAAAACAAATTGCTTGTTGTTTGTATTGTGTGATAGTAGATTTGATAAATTAAATTATTAGAACGATAGTTAATTTCATCAATAATAGAATGAATGGTAGAATTTATTCGATTAAATCACACATTGAACTGATTAGAAATTAGTTAGAAATATATACTTGTGCATTATATACGTTTGAACAGGTAAATGGATTAGCTGTTGAGTAAAGATTTTATTTGTGTGCCCGACAAATAGGTAAACCTTAATGAGTTGGATGCGAAATATTATTATATCAACTCCTGTGAATGCCATTGGATGCGGAGTGATGATTATTCTGTGTGTAATAATAAACGTCGCCATAGGATAGTAACAATTAATTTTGAACTACATTACATGGCATACTTCTGAAGATAGGCATACTTCATCATATACCACATAAGCATTTGGAGCTTGTGTGACGAGGTGGAAGATTTACCATACGAGCGATAGGCTTGTATCTCGATGACTATATTTTACAGGTTGAACTGATGTCTGATATAGACTATTTAAATTGTAATGATAAAATTGCCAGATTAATATAAAACCCACACGGGTCTGGAGTTGACAATAATTATGTCTCTCTAGTTATTAGATACGGCACATGGACTATTTATTTCCCACACGGTACGAGGTGACGAGGATTTATCCTATGGAGCAATTAAAATACACACACCCTCAGACTTTGACAGGGTGACGAGAATTTATTCTCTGGAGTTATTATCAATACACGCTCCCCTGTAAAACACCAGAATATATCACTATAAATATGTGTATGCTTATTAGGATTTATTGGGTACCTAATACGCCCAATAAATTTCCAAACCTCTCCCCGTACAAAGGAGGTTATGGCGAAATATTTCGAAAATTCCGGGTGTTAGCCAAATTTTTGAAGAATTTGAAAATTCTCAGAAACTGAAAATTTGGAGAATGGAAACCAGATTGAAGTAGAGTTGATTAATCAAACCACTTTCGACTTTGTTCCTTTTCGGGGACGAAAAGTTTTAAGTGGGGGAGATTGTAACGACCCGGAAAATCTGAACCAATTTAAAATTTTTAAATTGGCTAAAATAGTAGATTTTAAATATTTTAAATAAATATTTTAAATAATAAAGATGAAAACTGAGTTCGAATCGACAATTGAAAAGAAATATAATTAATTCTAATTATAAACAAGGCCTGAAATGGCGCGGCAGTTTCAAATTTTCATTTCAAACTTTGACTGACTGTACCGGGTGCAAAACAAAACGGATTTGAGTGAAACCAAAAATATTTAAAACTGTTAGTGAATACCTTTCTAACGAATCTGAAAAATCGAAGTTTCATTGCGGAAAGCAAAAGTTATGGCCAAATGAATTTTCAGAAAGGTCGCTATAGAATTTATATAGCCCGTGAAAATGGCCATTCTGCATACGACCTCGGAATTCGACGAAACCACTTTTGTTGGATCCGGGATGTGAAGTTATTGCTAGGTTTCAAATTTCATAATTTTTGAAGCTAATATGTGAGTGTGGCAAAAGAAAATGTGTTTTGGTCAATTATAGTTAAATTGGATCGACCAGAAATGGGCCTTTTTGCAAACGGTCTCAGAATTCGATGAAACTAGTTTTGTTGGAACAGTATCGTCAAAACATAGCCAGATTTATTTTTCTGGAATTTTTCGAATCAGTTTGTGGCCCGGGCAAATTGAAATGTACGTTCAAATCAAATATTGAATGTTATATATTTTAAATTGAATGAAAACTGACTGAAACAGTCGAATGGGCCTACAAATCATATCCCATTGTGTTCGGAATGGAGGTAAAACGCTGGGGACGACAGTCGTTGGGTTTGGATTGGAGGTCGTGTTGGAAAACCCCTTTTTAAAACCATCGGCCAATAGAAATTTTTCTTTCATTAATTTAAAAATAAAAAAACGAAACCCCCCCGTATCAGGCTCGACGAACGACGGAAGGCTATTCAAAACTTCCCGACTCGATTTCTCTTTCAATTCCAAACGAAATCAAGCAAACTTTGATCCATTTTGAAGAGAATTCAAAGAGCTTTAAATCCATACCAGATTTGTCAGACATCGTTGAGTATTTTGGCTGGATCGGGTCCCCGAAGTCGGAGGTTTTCAACCGTTGCCGTCATCACCTGGGTCCACCGAGCTGGCCCACCCCCCCACGCGCGTGAAGCTCTTTCCTAGCCCTTCGATGCTGCGAAGGCCGATCGTCCTCTAGCTTCACGGATTGATTGCAAATTGCAACCCTAGATTTGAACGTTCAAAGGAGGTATGCGGCCTTGATTATTGTTAACTGAAAATAACACTCTAAAGCGTTGCAAACTTGTAAAAATCATATCTTTTTGCTGTGTTATCGACATTCAGTGAAACAAGAGATAGTGGACTCGTGTGGACGTCTTCTACATTCTAGAAGAGACCGCATATTTTTCTGAGCCTTCTTCTATTTTTGGTGGAGTGGAACCCAATGTGAGATTTCTAATTTATAAACGATATGGAAAACGATGATGTATAAATTATATAATTGATGTATGAGTTATATAAGGGTTGTACACCTCTTGTATAAGCGTTGTATAAGTTGTGCGTTCGATGTATAAGTTGTATATGCGTTGTAAAAATTACATATGTATTGAAATAGAAGTGAAATGCTAAATATATATATATATATATATATATATATATATATATATATATATATGCCCCTTGTCCACAAACCATGGACGATATTTATTGGTTGTGATTGGTATGAAAATTGATTGATAGCGAATGGTAGATTGGAATTGTTAGTGGTTGATATTGATTGATTGTGGTTGAAAAATACCCGTTTGTGGTTGAGAAATATTTGGTTGAAACCACATAAGATTAGTTTGTGGAAATGAAAAAAATATACATGCCGCCTGCGTGCGAACTAGATGCATGATTCCCCATTGTCAAAAGCTGCGAGGCATTAAGGTAGAGCGAGGAGCCGTACTAGGGACGGTCCCGGTTTTAACTACCCTGCCGTTATGCTGTCAAAATTTTGAATAATATTCATGTGTTAGAATTATTTTCCTGTGTTGAATTATATTCGTCTGTTGAATAGAAAACCTTCATGTGTTGAATAGAAATTCATTCGTTGAATAGAAATTCATGTTTTGAATGGTATTCGTGTTTTAAATATAAAAATCACATTTTTATCTATATATATAAACTATAGAAAACCTTCATGTGTTGAATAGAAATTCATTCATTGAATAGAAATTCATGTGTTGAATGGTATTCGTATTTTAAATATAAAAATCACATTTTTATCTATATATATAAACTATAGAAAACTTTCACGTGTTGAATAGAAATTCATTCGTTGAATAGAAATTCATGTGTTGAATGGTATTCGTGTTTTAAATATAAAAATCACATTTTTATCTATATATATAAACTATAGAAAACCTTCATGTCTTGAATCGAAATTCATTCGTTGAATAGAAATTCATGTGTTGAATGGTATTCATGTTTTAAATATAAAAATCACATTTTTATCTATATATATAAAATATAGAAAACCTTCATGTGTTGAATCGAAATTCATTCGTTGAATTGAAATTCATGTGTTCAATGGTATTCATATTTTGAAATAAATTGTTTTATAATAAAAATCATATTTTTTATCATCTATATGAACTATATAAAATAGTCGAGTTTTGAAATAAATTGTTTTATAATAAAAATCCCATTTTTATCACCAATATGAACTATATAAAATAATCTGGTTTTGAAATAAATTGTTTTACATTAAAAATGACATTTTTTCTATATACATGAATAATGAAGCTGCAGTTCGTATTTTGAAACCGTGATTTCAAACGATTAGTGCGGGAGATCCGACCATCGGATTTTCCCAAAACCGCAACCGTTGGGTTCGCTTTGGAAATATCTTTCCAACCGCACCAACTTTGTAAAAATGTAATGGTTGGATTGTCTGGAATGTTTGATTCAAATCTGAAGAAAAATAGCGCCAGAATCGATTATATATATATATATATATATATAATTATATTTAATCGAATAACGACGCTGCAGTTCGTATTTTGAAACCGAAACTTCAAACGATTATACCGGGAGATCCGACCGTCGGATTTTCCCAAAACTGGAACCGTTGGATTTGTTTTGAAAAGATCTTTCTAATGATGTAAATTTTTTGAAGACCCAATGGTTAGATTTTCATATATGTGTAAATCAAATCTGAAGAAAAACAGCACCACGGCCGCGTTATGGCCCGAAGCGTCGTTTTGAATAAATTGGCTATTTTAAAATAAATAAAAATAGCGATAAATCATTATAAAATATTATACACGATATGGATGTGAAATTTAGTAACTTACTGAAGGTTGGCTAAGTCGAATGGTTCCTTGGGTATTGATATGTTGTTGGTTTCGGCCTTCGGGGTTAATATTTGGGAAATCGTTCTCTTACTGATTCACGGTTAGTGACTAATGAATTGAAATGATGCGTAGTTGTGTTTGTGTAGTACTTGTTTATTATATACGCGAGTTGCTCAGAAAGACCGGGTTTATCCCATTCTGAATAACTGAATCGACGATAAGAAATCGAAGATGAAGACGGTGGTCGAAGACCGGAGATCTTCACCTCGTTTGGATGGTAACCGAGGTCCTGATTGGGAGGCATCCCGAAATATGGATAATGAGTGGTGATTGTCTAGACGAACGTGGTGATCGATGGGTTTGCGAGGTATATAGTGCCTCCGGTTTCGTTCAGACCCAGAACGGACTTGTAAATGGACTGTGTGTCCGACATTGGATTTTATTCTGTGTTGATTGATCTTTATTAAATATACATCTGTTTGGCGACGGAGAATTTATTCTTCTGCTTAACGCCCTTCTCTGAAACGCACGAGCTCAGAGGTTGTACATCGATGGATATCAGTTGCATGGCATGAATTGCTAGTGTGGCATGTCTAAGTGGCAAATGATCAAGGCTTCTGTTGAAAAGCAAAGTCTTGTGGTGATGATGAAAGCACTGCCTGTGTGGCGTAGCTTTGTGTATAACGTGAATTCGCGAGCTTCACACCCCGGTATGAACCAGAAACGGGAGAAGGACCTCAGGGAGGGCATGCGTTTCCTTCTAGCTAGGGCTTGTGTCAGTGTTTTTACACGGCCTGACATTTTACTTATGTGGTTGATGGATTGCAAGGCACCTCGGATATATCGGTCGATCCGGGACCGATGGAGTCATTCGTCGGCTCATTTACGCCCCATAGGGCGGGGAAACATAGTGTTCAGGAATTTTAATCCACATCGGTGGACCGGCCCTGTCGCTCCAAGGGGTCACTCGAGCTCTAACCCTGAGACATGGGCTAAATTGTCTCGAATTCGGTAAGGACTATCTTTTGCCTTGGTTCAGGACAGAAATCCAATTTCCAAATACGACATGGTGCGGTTTTGATTATATATATATGGCGACAAGATATATGTTACCCATGCTGTCTATGATTAATAGTTATGATTTGAAATTGTTTTTGAAACATATAAACACTAGTAATAATATCAAATGCTTTTGTTTTATTCGTATCAAGCATATCTTGGCCATTATAAGGTAAAAACTCTATCCTCCTGTTTGCGTTGCATTGTGTGATGGGAACTGAGTCTTATAATGGATTCATTTTTATAAAAAGCATTGCGATGTTTAAAAGAAAGATTTGTTTTAAAGCACTGGCAATCCGATGGAGTAAACCCGTTCCACGAAAGTGGCGTGGTCCTGTGATTAGCCATATTATAAATGTGTTGAGTAGATTTCTCATACCAGTCCCATGACTGACTCGTAGTTTGTTTCACTTTCAAATTCAGATGCCCCTTTTTCTACACGGGCAGCCTTGTATTCAGGTTTAGCAGGCTTTATCCGGATAGCTGGAGCTGAAGATGGATTCTATCATTTATCTCTTTTTATGCTGTTCAGCTCCTATTGTACATATTTTGTTTGTTTTCCGCTGTAGACATTTATGTATAGCTGAACTGTATTTGTACTAAGTATGATCCTATATACTGTGTAACTCTGATGATTACGTTTATCCAATATATTCTATTGTGCATTATCTGGTGTATTTATTTAATTCTGTCCTGCTGTTATCTGTTTCTGTGTTATATTCAAAGGATTACCCTTGCCGCCGTTAGTACGGGGTTTGGGGTCATCTCATTTAAATATTCAAAATTCACTAAAATTGTCAAAATAAAAATTTTAAATTGGTTCGAATTTCCGGGTTATTACAATCTCCCCCACTTAAATTTTTTCGTGCCTAAAAAGGAACGAAGCTGAAAGTTGTTTTATAAACCAACTCAACTTCCATTGTTTTCTTTATGGCTTAAGTTCTTCGACTTTTCAGTTTCTAAGAACTTTTCAAATTTCTCAAACATTTGGCTAACACCCTAAATTTTCGAAAAATTTCGCCATAACCTCCACTGCACGAGAGCACCGGGAAAATCCTGAAATTGCCATACAGGCCTTTGCAATCCAAAAAGAAAAAGAAACAGCCAAGCGACTAGCCAATTGGCTCATAAAATCATCCAAAACCCAAGATATTAGTAAACATGTACCTATTTGTCGGGCATATAATTTTATTCCTCTGCTCTAGCCTCTTTGCAATGACCTGTTCAATGGATATACATGTATATGCATGCAATTGTAATCAATTTTCAATTCAGTTATAAATTTGGTTCCATTAGGCTAAATGGTTCAAAATTTTAATAAATGAAACCAATAATCAAACAACACATTCAGCAATCAATTAGTGGATTATCGTTTCAAATTCATAATTTTGATATATATACAGAAAATGATGTTTTTGATGCCAAACCACAACAATAAACCTATCTGGTTTTGGTTCGCACACCAGTCTGATGGAAATATATAGATAGCACACCTTTCAAAAGTTGAACACAAATTCTGGTGATGTAGCTACAATCATCAGAATCATCTATGGGCGACTAGAGTATGATTCTATATATATCCAGTATATTAACGCTTCAAATATACGTTCATGACGCGTATATGCAAAATCTTTATATACTTGATTGTCCACATTCAATATAAAATACATAATCAAATACATATAATTAGATTAATTTTTTAAAATTAAAATCATTTTCATTTTCATTTCAAAAATAACACTCTTCTGGCTCATTCTAGGATACTGCCGAACCCATCTCTAACGAGCCAGTCTTATTGGATAATACTAATCCAATCTCTAATGAATTCTTTCGTTCGGTTCTAATGTGTCTTGTTCTCGAGCTCTGTAAACCAAAGCTCTAATACCAAATATAATAACCTAAACTTCCCCGCGAAGGAAAGCCCGGATTGCTTTGGGGACAAGACGAATCGGAACGCAAACAGAAGAACATTTCATTGTTACTACAACAATTCCATTAGAATACAAGAATATACAGAATATGAATAATTATAATACAATAGAAAAATATCAGAGATTACAATACATTACATAGCAGCGGAAAATAATACAATACACAACTAGAAGTAATACACGGATACAGAGCTTTTCGAATATCGCTTCAGCTGTAAATTAGGATCCTGTGAATATAAATCTACAAAACCAAAACTACTAGCTGCCCATGCGGAAAATAGGGGCACCCAGGGTTTAGGTTAAAACAATAAACTCTAGGTCAGTCATGTGACTGGTGTGAGACCTAAACCAGTTATTAATCTTTATTTTAAAGTTAGGTAAATAAGGGGACCACGCCATATAACACGGAATGGGTTTCCTCCCAAGAATACTAGTGCATAAAACAACAGCGCAATGCTAAATAAAGAACAATGAAGCTATTATAAGACCCAAGTCCCATCACACAATGCAACACAAGCCAACGGATAGGGTTTTACTTTATAATAGCCAAAGAATGCTTGATACACTAAATTTCATCTTTTATTATTACTATAAGTGTATAGTTTTCAAAACAATTTCAATCATAAGTATCAATCATAGATGGCATAAGTGCCCCATACCACTATGTCGCTATACTAGGCTCCACAATCAAAACCGCAAAGTCACGTATTGGAAGTTGGATTTCCATTTGTGAACCAAGGCAAGGGATCGTCCTCACCACTTCGAGAAAATCTAGCTTATGTCTCAAGAACAGACGCAACTGCCCCATGGATCGTCAGAGCCGGTCCACCGATGTGGATTATAATTCCTGAACACTGCATTTCCCCGCCCTTTGGGGCGTAAATAAGCCAAAAGACTCCATCGGCTCCACATAGTCACCGATATATCCGAGGCGCCTCGCAATCCAACATCCACACGGGTGAAAATATTATAAATGTTAGGGCTGGTAGGTTACTGACACAACCCTTGCTAGAAGGAAATGCATGCCCTCCCTGATGTCCTCTCCCGTTTTTGGTTCACAACTGGGGTATGAGGCTCGCGAATGAACGCTACACAAAGTTATGCCACACAGGCGGTGCTTTGATCATCAACCACAAGACTTTTCTTTTCAACAAAGCCTTGATCATTTGCATCTTAACATGCCACACAGGCAAACCACTCCATGCAACCGATATCCATCAATCACACTGAATGATATCCAATGTCAGGCAGACAGTCCATGTACAAGTCCGTTCTAGGACTGAACGAAACTGGAGGCACTTTGTACCTCGCATATCCATCGATCTCTAAGTATGTCTATACGATCACCAACTGATTCCCTCCTCTTGGGTGTACAGCTCAATCAAGATCATCAGTAATTATCCAAACGATGTAAAGACATTCGGTCTTTGACCACCGTCTTCATCCTCAACACATCGTCGAATCAGTTATTCAGAATGGGATAAACCCGGTCTTTCTAAATAACTCGCATATATAATAAACAAGTGTTACACAAACACAACATACGCCTCATTCCAATTCAGAATATTCTTTTATTCAAATATTCTTATACTTTGGGAAAGGTTCCCATTAATTTTATCAAAGATCAATTCTTTAAATTTATTCTTTAATCTTCTTTTGAATATCAATTCAAACCAAATTATGGTTTATCCAAACTAGTCAGGATTAGCGAACCTTACCGAAGTAATCACTTGTTAAATTTCCCAACCCCAACCTATTCATCCCATGAAGTAAAACTGGTAATACTTCATATCTAACACCATGGCGTTGTCTGTAAATTCAATTACCATTTCACGTTCAAATCTAATTAAAGATTTAACTATCGCTTGGAGCAAAACTGGTAATACTCCATTATCGATCATTTTAATCTAATTAAAGATTCACTTAAACTCCAATTGGTTTTAATCTTCCCAAAAATCAATAATAATGATTGTTTAACTTAGGAAATCATATCCGTCTTTAACTGGGTTAAAGAACCAATGTCATTTAAAACACGGTTCACTATAAACCCAAAATCACATTCCATTCCATCAGCCTTTAACCGTAAATTAGCAAGTGAGCAATTCCCTAAGTAATAACCCCGAAGGCCGAAACCAACATCAGATCAATGCCCAGGAAACCATTCAACTTAACTAATCTTCAGTTAGTTTATGATTTTCTTAACTCCATTGGGTCAAAGAACATTATTATTAAAGATACCATTCACGACAACCCAAAATCACATTCCATTAACGATGGAATGTTCATGGAAAACAAATCGATATATATAATCGATGTAAACTTCCATATCCGACTAATAATATAAATGGAATAACGGTAAAGCCTTTTAAATTCCAGATATATTAGTTGTCTTCTTCCACAGAAATTCACTTCGATTATTACCAAATCGAATTCCATTCCATTCCAATTTATTTTATTAAATTGGAAAACTTTACTTTGGAAAATCTCCTTTAAATCTTAAAAAAAGATTTATAAATTCCAAATTACATTTCACTGTAAATCGGGTTAAAGAATGAATGTCATTAAAACACAGTTCACGGTAAACCCAATTCACATTCCATTAATTATCGGGTTAAAGAACAAGTGTTATTTAGAAAACCGTTCACGATAAACCCAAAAATCAATTCAAATTCAATTCCAATTAAATACCATTTAATCGGTACACTTCATTAAATCTAAATAAAAAGATTTAATCTTTTTCTCAACTGGGTTTAAGAACAGTGTTAATGAAGACACCATTCACGACAAACCTAAATCCCATTTGATATTAAATACAAGGCTCTGAATAGAAAATATATCGGCTTATATTCAATATCAAATTCCATGACCAACAAATATCTTATTGGAAATAACGATATAAATATATCTTCCAAATTTCCATAACAATATCTGTATAATCACAAAATCCAACATCGAAATATTCCAAAGACAATTTCGATTCAAATCCATTCCAATTCAATTATTGGAAATTCTGGTTACTTTTAAAACCCTTTCAAGTCCAATTTATTTATTTCAAAAATAAATGGATTATAATTCTAGTTCAAAACTAGTTCATTTCGATAAAAATCGATTATTATCTTTTCAAATATGGAATTTTTCATCCCAATTCTTTCCAAATCATTTCTTATGATTTTGCACAAATTATTGCTATTTTTAATAATTTTATCAAGGCCCGTACATTCGATTTCCATCAACGGCCATCGAACTGCACTTACATCGACCTTTTCCAAATTTGATCTGGACATAATTCCAAATCCAACCGTTAGATTTCAAATCTCGGATATTCGTTAGAAAGCACTTTTCGATACGAACCCAACGGTTCTGGTTTTAGGAGAATCCGTTGGTCGGATCTCCCGTAATGTCCATTCGAAGTCAATGGTCGAAATTCGCGAACTGCCGCGGCGCGGCGCGTTCTATTCAGGCCATTATATATATATGTTATATATATATTTTGTTGATTTCCTTTTAAAATTTATTTTATATTCGTTTTCAAAACGATTTCAACTTCATAATCAATTTCAAATCAAAATTGAATATTCCATATCATCGATATATAAATGATAGTATTTTCAAAATATTATATTTTTAAATCAATTTCTTTTAGATATTCATTATAAAAATGAATAAAATCGATACAGATATCGTTTTCGTCAACATGGCGCATATCTAATCAACACGGCTTTATATATTTCAATAACTTCATTATTCTATTCAACAAATGAATATTTTCTTCAACACATGAATTTTCTTTTATTCAACACATGAATATATATTTTATTCAACACATGAATTTTCTTTTATTCAACACATGAATATTCTTTTTATTCAACACATGAATTTTCTTTTTATCCAACACATGAATTTTCTTTATTTCCCAACTTAGAATGAGGCACAATCAATCACCATATAATGTTAATTATATGGATTCCCTACAACACATGTATATTATAGCAACGGTAAATACTCAACCATCATCCAGAGTGCATTCTACACTGCATAAGCATCAAATATAAATATTTAACGCTTATAACAGCATGTCAATCAATCGATCGACATACAGCTAATTATTGGGACTAGTGTATGACCAATTTCATCCCAACACTCGTGTGGGGTTTTAAAACAATCAAACACAGGTTTTATTTGTGTAGTTGGGCGATGTGTAAAATTTATTATCCCAATCCATATCAGTCAAATGTGTGTACATAAACAAATCGTCCGATTTGTTTATAAATATTTATTTTATATACACGTTAAAAATTATATTTTTAACCATAAAATAATTTATTCCATTCCACATCACACAATAAATATTCACATCACAAACAACAAACAAACAAGTCGTCCATGGTCTGTGGACAACGGGTGTCAGGTGCTGCTAAGCATCGTCTGCATCCTAGTACATATTTCGACTAGAAAACAAATTAAAAGTGAGAAGTTCTCACCTTTTCGATCCACTCCACCACTATTACTTCTGAATTTCTGAAACGTTTGGATTTGTTGGAAATTCCAATGCAGTTCTTTCCACGATGTTCATAATAAAAATTATATTTTTATTTCAAATCCATATGTGTAAAAATCACATTCTTAACACAATGTTTACATAATAAAACTCATATTTTTAACCCGCTACTCATATTAAAAAACGAATCTTTGTTCTCGCTACTTCATGATTAAAGTCAAACTTTTCATCGCTACTTAGTTATAAAAATTATATTTTTATTTTCTTCATGCACTAAAAATTAATTCTTTTCTAAATTAAAAATCAATCCTTTTCTAATGTAAAAATCAAATCTTTATACCATGAAAAATCATTTCTTTGTATGATAAAAATCTAATCTTTATACCTTTAAAAATCTTATCTTTGTTTAATTGAAAACCACATCTTTTGTTATTCAAAAATCATACCTTTTGCGAATCCAAAAATCAAGTCTTTCTAACTATAAAAATCGAATCTTTGTTAATTTAAAAATCAAACCTTTTCAGTTTTTAAAAATCAATCTTTTTGTGTTAACATATATAAAGAAACCTAATCTTTATGTTAAAAAAAATCAAACTTTTCTATGTTTAAAAATCAAACTTTTCTATTGTTTAAAATTCAAACTCTTATATTGTTTAAAATCTATAAAACTGAAAAGAAAATTATATAAGAAATCAAAATAACTTACTGCGTTCTTCAAAGTTGGGGGGGTCTGAATGTGGGCGTCGAAGCTACTGATGGAGGCAGAGGACTTAGATAGCCGGAGCGTGGCGGAGGTCTGGTGGTGCGGTTGCTTTTGGGTGTGGATTTCATTGGGGAAAAGGGGTTTGAATGGAGCGCGTTCGCGAGGGAGAGGCACCATCGCGAGGAGAAAGGGAGGAGGGGAGTGCGTCGTCCATCGGCAATGGCTGAGCGGCGGGGAGGGCTGGGCGACGTGGGGTTTCAGGGTATTTTTTATCTTTTTATTTATTTCTACAGATCGACGAGAAAGGATAAGGAGAAAAAGGGGGTGGAACGTTGACCAAGTAAAAAGGGTGGGGGGAATATATTTTACTTTACTTTATTTATTCCATAAAGCAACTTTTTATTTCGAACTGAAAATCGAACCCACCGACTGTCATACCTTACCAAATACCCCTATTTCGAACACAATGTGATATGTCCTGTAAGCCAGTTTGACTGTTTCGATTAGTTTTCGTCGAAATTAAATTATAAATCTATATATTCAATTTTAAACATATATTTCAATTTACCGGGGCCACATACGGACTCTAAAAATTATCGAAAAATATTTTCTAGCTTCGTATTGAAGATACGGTTCTAACAAAACTAATTTCGTCAAATTCTGAGACCATTTGTAAAATGGTCATTTTCAGTCGATCGAAATTGACTGAAACTTACAAAACACGTTTTACTTCGCCACGCTCACATATTGATTCAGAAAATTATGCAAATTGGAATCTAGCAATAATTTGACATTCCGGATCCAACAAAAGTGGCTTCGTCGATAACAAAGGTCATTTGCAAAATTGCTATTTTTAAGGGCCAGAATTCCATAGCGACTATTCTGAATTTTCAACTGGACATAACTTTTGATTCCCGCTATGAAATTTTGATTTTTCAGATTAGTTGGAAAGATATTTTCAAATAGATTCAAATATTTTTGGTTTCACTAAAATCCAGTTTATTTTCAATCCCGTACATCCATTTGAAATTTGAAATCGAATTTTCAAAGTACCGTGCCATTTTCATTTTCTTTTATAATTAAATAAAATATTTATATTCTAACGACGATTCAAATAAATATATACATTCTAACTCTGTTCAAAATAAATTTCTGGTCGTTATTATTTAAAATATTTCATTTTTAAATATTCAAAATTTACTAAAATTGTCAAAATAAAATTTTTAAATTGGTTCGGATTTCCGGGTTATTACATTATCAGTGTTGAAAATATGTTGTCCAGTAATGAAATTGAGAAATATGATCATATAATCTTGAACAACACTCAGAATTCAAATTTCATTGAATTTATTGCGATCACAAATTTTTGAACAATTACACTGATAAATTTGTTGAACACATTAATTGTTTTTGGAATGTTAGCTTGGTTGAAAAACTTCATGTTAGGATGACCTTGGACATTTATCTGCTAGACTGTAAATCTAGGTATAAAGATGAGATGGTTTTCAAAAACCTTTGCTTATTAGAAAACGTGCCTAGACATAGTGTGAATGGGATTCATCGGGTTAGAACCAAGTGTGGGGGAAAAGTTGGTGGCATTCTTTGCATCGCATGCATCGCAAACACATATATCATTGTACATATGATCCATTCTTACATATAGTTAGACTGCATTTCATTTTACAAACATTTTGCATTTAATCCATCTTTGGGTATGATCTTTCAAATTTAGGAAACGTTTACAATGTGGACATTTTTTTGTCCAAGTGTGGGGGGGGGGGTGTCTGCATTGCATTCCTTTTAATTTTTCTTTATTTTTCTTTCTTTTCATTTTCTACCATTTAAATAGACCATCATGCATTTTAGATTGTAGTAAAATGCCTTTTTTTTTGTGAAACATGACTCATTTTAGATTGATACAACAAAATGAGTTAAGGATTGTTAATTAGTTGGTAGTATTTTTTCCCTCGGCTTAGATCGAATAAGAAATATAATGAAGAGTTTAATTTTTAGGGATAATAGTGTAACTGGTACATAGGGAGATTCTTAGGTGATGGCCATGAAATCTATTCTACATTGTAGTCTTTGTTTAAATAAGTGGAGGACTTAAAATACTTATATTGGCTTTTCGAATATTTAAAACTAAGTTGTGTTAAGTTGAATTCGCGTAACTCTCTTTTGTGCTTATATTTTCAATAATAATAATAGTAATCTAAGGGTATCCAACATTGCTTGTATATCAAGCGTTGGTGTGCAAACCCATCAAGCTCTATCCGACAAGTTGTTGACAAAATCAGCGTTGGAATATCTTAGTCTCATTTTATGAGATTGGAAGATTACCGACATGTTGTTGACAAAGTCAGCGTCGGTCCGCACAATCCGCCAAGCTCTGTCTTAACTCTTCTTCAGTCCGCAAGGCAGTGTATGGGTGGTATACCTTGGTCTTTTAAGTTAGGTGTATGTTATTAATCATAAATTTTAACTTTTGTAGAGATAGAGAATAAGCGATATGCTCAAACATTTCTTGACCTTATTGATTTGACTGGCCATACATAAGGAAATTAGAATACCACTTCACAAACTGTGACAAACAAACTAAGAATTTATTTCATGGCTGCACTATGTTATTGAACGAACCAACTGGCCACACTAGAGTTTAGACATTGAAAGCTTGACTTATGTTGAAAATTTGTGACAGGTTGAGGTATCTAAATTATAACAACTGAATAGAAATTGTTAACTTAAATTGTTGTACCGCTTTCCTAAAACAAGTCGTGTTTTCATTTTTGTTTTTATTTTGCATATGCCCATTGCACTCATGTAGTTTCATTAGAATCATAACATACTGTAATTGGATTTTGTGGGTAGTATCCGCTGAAAACCCTCACGAGACACCACTCGTCCTACTAGGGACACCTAGAGGTTTAACGGCTTGTTCCATACGCTCAATGCAATCGTGTTTCCTACGAAAGTGTGACCTATCCAGTTTAGTTTTTCATTTCTTATTTCACTCGAGGACGAGTATAAGATAAGTGTGGGGTACTTAATTAACATAGAAATGTGTTTATTTTATGCTCTTATATCTTATCTTTTGTATATAAATAAATATTACTTGGCTATTGTTTTGTCACTTTTACAGATATTCCAATCCAGCCCGCATGCAACCAGAAAAGTAGAGAAATGGAGATTAGATTGCTATATATTTACATTTTGAAGAATTGTAGATGAAGATCTCACATCTAGTTGCTGTTGGACAAGAAAATGATTGATGAAAAGGCCATGCACATCTCAAATTAAAGTAGGTTTGCAAGAGAAAAGGAGAAAAGGCCAAGAACTTGTTCCAAATGACAAAAGGCCAAAAACTTACTTGAAATAGCAAGGCTCGTTTTAATTAGGGTTAGGGTTTGGTTATCTCCTATAAATACCCTTGTAATATCATTGTAGCCAGCATCCTATTTTTCTATCTTAACCTCCACAGATAAAAGTTCTTCTTCTTATTTTATTTTCTAGCATTTTTCTTTTTCTTAGCAACGGTGTTGTCTTCACAATTAGTTTAGGTAGAACATCAATTGTATTATACATTTTTTTATTAGCGATTAGTCGTTTGATAAGTTTCAACGACAATCCTAATTTTACTTGTAACGACCCGGCATTTTTGCTCGGTTTTCGCCGGTAATTAAACCAACTTAAACCGTTCATAAAGACGGATTGTTAGGGGCACTTACACATTTGCACAAAATAAAAACAACTTTTCCATTATCATTAAAATAATATTACATCAGAGTTACAAGAGGTACATCACAGTACATCGATTACACAGCGGAAAAGATACTAACTCAGCGGAAGAATGCGAATGCCCAAACATAATAGCTCCAGATAATCCAGAATCCTGCTCCAACTAACTCCAAGGCTGAATCTGCGAACCAAACTACTAGACTGCCCATGTAAAAATTATGGGCACCCAGAGTTTAGGTGTGGGAACAATAAACTCCAGGTCAGTCATGGGACTGGTGTGAGAACTCAAAACAGTTACTATTTAAGATTCATTTTAAAGTTGGGTAATTCAACGGACCACGCCGCTAATGCGGAATGGGTTTACTCCATATGAATTCCCATGCATAGAAATTCGCAATGACTTTTGAAAAATGATACTACCATAAGGTCTCGCGGCACACACACAATGTAAACGCACTCATGGGCGAGGTTTCTCCTTATGATGGTCAAAAATGCTTGATACGTAAAAATCCTCTTCCAATACTATAATATGGTGTGAAAAATCATTTCGAAAGTAAATGTATAAATCTTAGCCAGCATAGGTACCATATACTATACTGACGTATGGTATACAACTAAAACCGTACAGGCTCGTAGCGGAGATTTGGTTTCCGACAATGATCAGGCAAAGGAACTTCCTTCCGAACCGAATTTTGAACACCTCTTGAGGGATGCCCGAGGATCAACTAATGCTCCTCATGCCAACACAAGGCCGAGTTACCCCTTAACTGGGTAACTTAGAGTACGCCTGAGTATGCCATCTCCCGGTCGTGACCGACCTTTCCGAGCGCGCCCCAACAACAACCACAAAAGTAGATGCTTTTACCACATAGGTTAATACCTGGGCTCCATACCATAGTACACCTTTTATCTAGAAGGAGACAACAACCCATAACCTTGCCGCATTTCTTCCTGTTTTGGCCATTCACCAGGTTGTAAGGCTTGTCGAGGTCACGATACACAAAGCTACGCTTAAACAAGCCATGCTTTGATCATCTATAGCTCACCACATATCTTATGTATGCCACATTATCCATTAACAATGCATCACTGAATTCCAATATATAACCTCTAAGCTCGTAACGTCTTAGAGAAGGGTGTTAAGCAAGAGAGTAATTCTCCGCCACCAAACAGATATATATTGATAAAACAATGCTACGCAGTTAATTACAATGTCAGACACACAATCCATACGAGTCCATTCTGGGTCTAAACGAAACCACAATCCGGAATTCCTTCACATACGTTCAGGCTTCTTGCCACTTAACTGATATAAAATCCATCTTCAAATGGGAGCAACCCATTCGAGACATTCATCAAGTCGTCCTTACGACATGAAGGGTCCCAGTCTTCAATGTCGTCTCCAATGTCTTCAATTGCTCCACAACGTCATATTATTACTTGGAATGGTTTCAGACATACATCCGATCCCGGTCTTTCCAAATAATAGGCGCAAATTTAAAAAAAAAACACAATTATAGAACACATAGGCTTTCTACTAATCTCCTTCCGTCTTGGTTTTTGTCAAAATTAAACTTCTTCAACCCCATTCTCAAATTATTAAAAAATCCATGTTTAACCTTTCTCTTTTAAAACACATCCCTTAAATCAAAGATGATTTATCCTTAAAGTCTTAATTAATTTTCCGTTTGATAACTCATTATCAAAATCCAGTTTTCCTCTGAAAATCCTTATTCCACATTTCAACCCTATTTCCCAATTGAATTGATTTTTCCCATTCCATTTTGTTAATCTTAACTAAAAGATTATACTTTCTTTCCAATTCCCCACTTTTAATTTCATCAAATCAAAGATCTGATCAAGACCTCAAAATACGATATGAATTTCCATAACTCAATCTCATGGGGTTTCAAGAATGATATTATTGAAGATATGATTCACGACAAAACCCAAATCAATTGATATTGAACATAAGTTACATAGAAATTGTATCTACTTATACTCGATATCAATTCTCATAATCAACGAATACTATAAGTGGAATAACGATATAATAATATCTTCCAAATTCCTCAAATAGTATACATTTACACCACAGAATTTCATATCAAATATCTGAAGATTATTTCTATCCAACTTATCCCAGTCAACTTAGGAAACTCGTATCTTAATTTAAAGATTTATCCAACTCTTTGACATTAGATCTGGATAGAAATACCATCAACTTATACTCAATATTAATCTCGATATCCAACTCACACTATGAGCGGAATAATGGTGAACTACCTTTTAAATTCCTCAAATAGTAAGAATTCATCATCTACCGAATTAATATCAACCATCTGAATATTTATCTCCGACTATATCCAATTATTTAAAATTGAAAAACACATTTAATTATTAAATAGATCAATTTAAATTCCAAACAAATTATTTTCAATATTTTTAAACCTTTGAAAACATTCAATAAATCATTTGCAAATGATTACTTATAGTTCGGAAAACATTTCGCGGGTTAAATACTTCAAAATAAGTTGTTTTCAAAGAAAGCATTGCAATAGTGCTTCAAAAGTGTTACAAAAGCGTTACAAATCAGTTATCTTAACTACTTTGATAACAACATCGTTTATCTTAGCCAAAACTTAAAATTTACAATTCAAAACACTTTTACATAATTTATTATGATTTTACAAAAAAATTCCATATTTTTAAAACATTTAAAAATAGTTGTTTATAGTTATGGTCAACAATTGTTCTTACATCGATCTTTTCCAAAATGGTTTCAAACATAACTTCAAAATTATAACTCGAATTTAAAATCTGCTTTCACTCATTTGAAAGTTCTTGTTAATATAAATCAAATGTTTTTCATTTCATGGAAATCTGATATAGATTGCAAAAGTTATAAGCGTTTAAAGTTTGCATCTAAATACGTAAATTGTCGTTATGCGACAAGCTCTATTTTGACCATAATAACCATTATTCTATGATACTTCAAAATATCTTAGAAAACCATTATATTCTTATATAACACTTTTAAAATCATTTAAATTTACTTTCTAAATTATTTTGGATCTAAAATTCAACTTTCATAAATTCCAATTCATTTCTAAATTCAAATAACTTCAAATTAACCATCCCATTCGTCGGACCAGTTAGGGATAGCCAGGGAGAGCAGGAAGCTTTATTTCCAAAACCAAGCCTAGAAGCTATCCTCTCTGTCATCCTAGAATGTTCCGGTATTTATTTATTCATCTAAAGGACTTTAATAATATATATGGATTCATACATATGGTCTTTTCCAATCATTAACCTTCAATTTCAATAATGTTATTGCTTTTAATTATGAAGGAGAATTTTCGATCACCAATGTGATACCATAATTGTTATGTCATAGTGTGTGCAAAACAACATCAACAACCATTTAAACATCCATAGCAACCATCATCAACTTGGTTCAATAAATCATAATTGCGCACAAGCGTTATAACACTAACGCTTAATAGTGTGTTTTCTAAACTTCGCACCCATCATCCATCACAACAAATATCAATCATCATTAACCAATAATAATTCATCACTATATTTAAATTAGTCTAACTACTATATAAATCGTGGTTAAAGAGTTCTCACCAAAAAGCTTTCCAAGTCTTCACGGTAGGCGAGCCTAATTGAGCGAACCGTCAGACAGTATTTCGGCGCAACGTCTTCTTCACCAAGATATATACAATGTAATATATATTAATCTCTCTCTCTCTCTCTATAAGGGAAGGAGGAGGAGGAGAATGACGAACTTTGGCAAGGTGGTGGTGGAAAAGAGGAAGACTTATGCCATGGAAACCATGGCCATAAGCTTTAAGAAGAAGATGGAAAGGTGGAAATGGAATGGAATGGTAAGAAAATGGAGAAAAGGTCTCCTTAGATAGGAATGGAGAGTTAAGGAGGTGATGACACATAAGGGGGCACATGGAAGGCATGCATGGAAGCTTGCATGCAAAATGACAAGTGTCCTTGCACTTGTCTTAAGAAGAGAAGGTGAACTTTTGGTAGCATTTTCCCTTAAATGCTATGAAAACTAAGGGCAACACTTAATTCTAATGCTACTAATTCGCGTTATAATTTGACAAATTCGATCGAACGACAAATAGTATCAATAAATCCAAAATTATTATTAATCATTCTCATTTATAATTCAAGTAAAACGTATCATATAGCTTATAAAAATTATTAAATATTCTTAACCATATTTATTTATGTCAAATTCAAATTAAGTAATAAAAATTCCAATTTTAATTTGGTTAAAATTCTGGATCTTTACATTCACCCCCCTTAAAACTTTTCTTCCTCGAAAAGGAAAAGGGAATCGTAACTACTCATTCAAAAAATTGAAGATTAAAATTCTTTATATCATAGCTTCATGTTCTCACATGTATTAACGGATAACCATATCTACATGTCCTCCTACGATAACCTCCAATTACCTATTATATTCGATTCATCGTTTACTGGGCCAATTATTTATACTCAACCATTTTCTGCTTTCCAAAAAAATTTAGAGGTATACATTATTCTCTTTGATCTAATCTTGCAAATACAATGGTTGTGTGATTTATTTCCTTTTAATTCGCCAAACTTACTTTTATTCTTTACACGTAAAGCTCGATCCTCAAAACTCAACTTATCTAAACGTTTCAGCTGAGTTAATTTCTTTTTACTACACCCGCTTGCCAAATATCCTTTAATCAATTTGTGAAACTTAATTCACATGGTATTCATGCCTACTTAAATAATTCCTCCTGTTGTCACAATATACTTTAGAACTTATCGACTGTCCAAAATTGCCGATAATTCCAGATTTTTTTTCCTTATTTAAGTTTGGCTATCCTAATTAATTATTCTAACTTCAAGATTACAAAACTTATTTCCCTCTAACTTTAGAAAAAACAGCATTAACCAATGTTGTCATCAACCAAAATATCATCAAATATCTTATCGTCATATTGAATTCTCAATATTTATATTTCAAATTTAATTAGTTGGGGAGGAATAATTATAAATATTCTAATTGATTCATTCCAACTTAGCCTTTAAATCATTTCCCAAACTAATTGGATAGCTTATATAAATTACAACTTCACATAAACGTCTTTTAATCAACTAAGAAATTCCAATCACAAGATGTCGTGCTCAAGTTTTGAATTCCAAATATTTTCAAAGACCCTTTTTCCTTTATATTGAAAATATATTCTTTCAAAATCAATTCCAAAATTTAATTTCAAAGTTATTTCCAATTCTTACTCAGAATATTGATTTGAGTTTCCAAACTATATATCTTTCCAAAACCTTTTTTATATATCATAAATACACTTTCTCATATACTCTCTACTTAATTTACTGGCTTATCCTTATTACAGGTTCACCTGATATAATTCTTACAACTTATCAAATTTTCAAAATCTCGCTTACTTATTCTAATTCTCATCAATTTACCAAATATTTTCAAACTCTTATCTAAATTGGTTTAAATATATATTGAGGTTTTAATTGGAATCATATAGTCATCCCATTTTCAAAACTCGAAAATACATAGTGAAGATGCTGAAGTCACCAACAGAATCATCTTCAAGCGACTAGAGTGTGAATTTATATCTATCTAGTATACTTAAGACTTCGTCTATACGTTAGCTAGGCGTATATTCAAAATCTTCTTATACGCGATAGTCCAACCTCAGCATCGAATACAATACTTAAATTCTATATTATTGTTTTTGACTTCTAACCATATTGATTAGTTACCTTAACAAATTTGACCCAAGTTTAACGACATTTCGAAATCCCCAATAGTGAAATTAAATACAAAGGGCATTTGTACTCGGATCGTTTTCCTGATCAGTTGAAGGGGCTTAATTACCATGCCATAAGAAGTATTTTATGTGTAATTATAATCACAAAATGTAATCTTAATCATTCGATTAAGTATTCAGGTTATAATTAACTATATATTTCCGATATATGTCTGTTTCTTAAAATAAAACTTTTCAAAACTCATTTCATGTTTTCAAATACGCTTTCTCAAATATAATACTTCAAAATCTCATTCTAGGGCATTATTAACCCTTTCTCTAATGAGATATATAACTCTGATGAGTCTTTCCATTTGTTCAAACGTGTCGTACCCCATTACTTTGTATAAACCAAAGCTCTGATACCACGTTGTAACGACTCGGCTTTTTTGCTCGGTTTTCGCCGGTAATTAAACCAACTTAAACCGTTTATAAAGACGGATTGTTAAGGGCACTTACACATTTGCACAAAATAAAAACAACTTTTCCATTATCATTAAAAAAATATTACATCATAGTTACAAGAGGTACATCAGAGTACATCGATTACACAACGGAAAAGATACTAACTCAGCGGAAGAATGCGAATTCCCAAACATAATAGCTCCAGTTAAACCAGAATCCTGCTCCAACTAACTCCAAGGCTGAATCTGCGAACCAAAGTACTAGACTGCCCATGTAAAAATTATGGGCACCCAGACTTTAGGTGTGGGAACAATAAACTCCAGGTCAGTCATGGGACTGGTGTGAGAACTCAAAACAGTTACCATTTAAGATTCATTTTAAAGTTGGGTAATTCAACGGACCGCGCCGCTAATGCAGAACGGGTTAACTCCATATGAATTCTCGTGCATAGAAATTCACAATGACTTTTGAAAAATGATACTACCATATGGTCTCGCGGCACACACACAATGTAAACGCACTCATGGGCGAGGTTTCTCCTTATGATAGTAAAAAATGCTTGATACGTGAAAATCCTCTTCCAATACTATAATATAGTGTGAAAAATCATTTCGAAAGTAAATGTATAAATCTTAGCCAGCATAGGTACCATATACTAAACTGACGTATGGTATACAACTAAAACCGTACAGGCTCGCAGCGAAGATTTGGTTTCCGACAATGACCAGGCAAAGGAACTTCCTTCCGAACCGAATTTTGAACACCTTTAGAGGGATGCCCGAGGATCAACTAATGCTCCTCGTTCCAACACAAGGCCGGGTTACCCAACAACAACCACAAAAGTAGACGCTTTTAGCACATAGGTTAATACCTGGGCTCCATACCATAGTGCACCTTTTATCTAGAAGGAGACAACACCCCATAACCTTGCCGCATTTCTTCTTGTTTTGGCCATTCACCGGGTTGTGAGGCTTGTCGAGGTCACGATACACAAAGCTACGCTTAAACAAGCCATGCTTTGATCATCTATAGCTCACCACATATCTTATGTATGCCACATTATCCATTAACAACGCATCACTGAATTCCAATATATAACCTTTAAGCTCGTAATGTCTTAGAGAAGGGTGTTAAGCAAGAGAGTAATTCTCCGCCACCAAACAGATATATATTGATAAAACAATGCTACGCAGTTAATTACAATGTCAGACACACAATCCATATGAGTCCATTCTAGGTCTGAACGAAACCACAATCCGGAATTCCTTCACATACGTTCGGGCATCTTGCCACTTAACTGATATAAAATCCATCTGCAAATGGGAGCGACCCATTCAAGACATTCATCAAGTCGTCCTTACAACATGAAGGGTCCCAGTCTTCAATGTCGTCTCCAATGTCTTCAATTGCTCCACAACATCGTATTATTACTTGGAATGGTTTCAGACATACATCCAATCCCGGTCTTTCCAAATAATAGGCGCAAATTTAAAAAAAAACACAATTATAGAACACATAGGCTTTCTACTAATCTCCTTCCATCTTGGTTTTTGTCAAAATTAAACTTCTTCAACCCCATTCTCAAATTATTACAAAATCCATGTTTAACCTTTCTCTTTTAAAACACATCCCTTAAATCAAAGATGATTTAGCCTTAAAGTCTTAATTAATTTTCCGTTTGATAACTCATTATCAAAATCCAGTTTTCCTATGAAAATCCTTATTCCACATTTCAACCCTATTTCCCAATTGAATTGATTTTTCCCATTCCATTTTTTTAATCTTAACTAAAAGATTATACTTTCTTTCCAATTCCCCACTTTTAATTTCCTCAAATCAAAGATCTGATCAAGTCCTCAAAATACGATATGAATTTCCATAACTCAATCTCATGGGGTTTCAAGAATGATATTATTGAAGATATGATTCACGACAAAACCCAAATCAATTGATATTGAACATAAGTTACATAGAAATTGTATCTACTTATACTCGATATCAATTCTCATAATCAACGAATACTATAAGTGGAATAACGATATAATAATATCTTCCAAATTCCTTAAATAGTATACATTTACACCACAGAATTTCATATCAAATATCTGAAGATTATTTCTATCCAACTTATCCCAGTCAACTTAGGAAACTCGTATCTTAATTTAAAGATTTATCCAACTCTTTGACATTAGATCTGGATAGAAATACCATCAACTTATACTCAATATTAATCTCGATATCCAACTCACACTATGAGCGGAATAATGGTGAACTACCTTTTAAATTCCTCAAGTAGTAAGAATTCATCATCTACTGAATTAATATCAACCATACGAAGATTTATCTCCAACCATATCCAATTATTTAAAATTGAAAAACACATTTAATTATTAAATAAATCAATTTAAATTCCAAACAAATTATTTTCAATATTTTTAAACCTTTGAAAACATTAAACAAATCATTTGCAAATGATTACTTATAGTTCAGAAAACATTTCACGGGTTAAATACTTCAAAATAAGTTGTTTTCAAAGAAAGCGTTACAATAGTGCTTCAAAAGTGTTACAAAAGCGTTACAAATCAGTTATCTTAACTACTTTGCTAACAACATCGTTTATCTTAGCCAAAGCTTAAAATTTACAATTCAAAACACTTTTACATAATTTATTATGATTTTACATATTTTTCCATATTTTTAAAACATTTAAAAATAGTTGTTTATAGTTATGGTCAACAATTGTTCTTACATCGATCTTTTCCAAAATGGTTTCAAACATAACTTCAAAATTATAACTCGAATTTAAAATCTTCTTTCACTCATTTGAAAGTTCTTGTTAATATAAATCAAATGTTTTTCGTTTCATGGAAATCCGATATAGATTGCAAAAGTTATAAGCGTTTAAAGTTTGCGTCTAAATACGTAAATTGTCGTTATGCGACAAGCTCTATTTTGACCATAATAACCATTATTCTATGATACTTCAAAATATCTTAGAAAACCATTATATTCTTATATAACACTTTTAAAATCATTTAAATTTACTTTCTAAATTATTTTGGATCTAAAATTCAACTTTCATAAATTCCAATTCATTTCTAAATTCAAATAACTTCAAATTAACCATCCCACTCGTCGGACCAGTTAGGGATAGCTAGGGAGAGCAGGAAACTTTATTTCCAAACCCAAGCCTAGACACTATCCTCTCTGTTATCCTAAAATGTTCCGGTATTTATTTATTCATCTAAAGGACTTCAACAATATATATGGATTCATACATACGGTCTTTTCCAATTATTAACCTTCAATTTCAATAATGATATTGCTTTTAATTATGTAGGAGATTTTTCGATCACCAATGTGATACCATAATTGTTGTGTCATAGTGTGTGCAAAACAACATCAACAACCATTTAAACATCCATAACAACCATCATCAACTTGGTTCAATAAATCATAATTGTGCACAAGCGTTATAACACTAACGCTTAATAGTGTGTGTTCTAAACTTCGCACCCATCATCCATCACAACAAATATCAATCATCATTAACCAATAATAATTCATCACTATATTTAAATTAGTCTAACTAATATATAAATCATGTTTAAAGAGTTCTCACCAAAAAGCTTTCCAAATCTTCACGGTAGGCGAGCCTAATTAAGCGAACCGTCAGACAGTATTACGGCGCAACGTCTTCTTCACCAAGATATATATAATATAATATATATTAATCTCTCTCTCTATAAGGGAAGGAGGAGGAGAATGACGAACTTTGGCAAGGTGGTGGTGGAAAAGAGGAAGACTTATGCCATGGAAACCATGGCCATAAGCTTTAAGAAGAAGATGGAAAGGTGGAAATGGAATGGAATGGTAAGAAAATGGAGAAAAGTTCTCCTTATATAGGAATGGAGAGTTAAGGAGGTGATGACACATAGGGGGGCACATGGAAGGCATGCATGAAAGCTTACAAGCAAAATGACAAGTGTCCATACACTTGTCTTAAGAAGAGAAGGTAAACTTTTGGTAGCATTTTCCCTTAAATGCTATGAAAACTAAGGGCAACACTTAATTCTAATGCTACTAATTTGCGTTATAATTTGACAAATTCGATCGAACGACAAATAGTATCAATAAATCCAAAATTATTATTAATCATTCTCATTTATAATTCAAGTAAAACTTATCATATAGCTTATCAAAATTATTAAATATTCTTAACCATATTTATTTATGTCAAATTCAAATTAAGTAATAAAAATTCCAATTTTAATTTGGTTAAAATTCTGGATTTTACATTACTTTTTGTTGTTCTTCTTTTTCTGCAATTTTAATTTCTGCATTTAATTTGTATTTTACATTTTATTTTTCAAGAAATTTGTGCCATCTATTCAATTGGATTTGATAGAGCTCAAGTTGTCTTTGCTATTTTATTTTCATTAGTGATTAATCATTTGATTAGATTCAACGATATTCCTAATTTTGCAATTTCAATTTGTTTTTATTTCAACCAAATCTCCAAAGTTCGTCTAACTCGCCCAAGAGATTAGATAAATAATTTGATTTTAATTTACCTCCCTGTGATTCGACCTACATACTACACGATCTGTGCGCTTGCAGAATTTAGTTTAAAATTTCGCGCTTTTCTAATTCATAGAAAAGTGACAATCAGGAAACTAAAGAGAGCATTAAGCAAGCTTATCCCAATTGCAGAGGGACATCTCTGATTAACTCTGGCGCAAGGTACATTTACAATACTTTACATTTCTGTTTTGTTTCCTACTTTACTGTTGTTTCCTTTTCGGGGACGAAAAGTTTTAAGTGGGGGAGATTGTAACAACCCGGAAAATCGGAGCCTATTTAAAATTTTTATTTTGAATAATTTTAACTGAAATTTGGTCAGAATTTAAAAATTCCATTTTTAAATAATATTAAAGCCTTTAAAAATAGCAATTTTGCAAACAACCTCTGTTTTTGATAAAACCACTTTGATTGGGTCCGGAATGTCAATTTATTGCTAGATTTAAAATTCCATAATTTTTCGAATTAATATGTGAGCGTGGTAAATTAAAATGCGTTGTATGATTTCAGTTTGAATTGGATCGACCAGAAAATGACCATTTTTCAAACGATCTCTAAATTCGACGAAATCGGTTTTGTTGGGATAGTATCGTCCCAACATAGCTAGATTTATTTTTCAGGAATTTTTAGAATTAGTATGTGGCCCCGGCAAATTAAAACGTACGTTCAAGTCTAAAATTAAATGTTTTATATTTTAATTTGAAGAATAACTGACTGTAATTGTCGAATGGGCTTACAAAACATATTACATCGTGTCCGGGATGGGGGTATTTAGCTGCGAACGACACTCGTTTGGTTTGATTTAGAGTCCGGATTAGAAAACCCTAATTTTTGAATTATATATATATATATACTGGTCAATCATATAATTTCTTTCATAATTAATTTTCCATAAAAAAATCAGAAAACCGTCGATATCTCCCTCTCGTCGACGGCAAAAGCTATTCATACCTTCCCTACTAGATTCCGGCCAAACCACATCGTATTACCCTTCGCCACAGTTGAAGTTTTTGAATATCTTATCCTCTTCAAATCAATACCTAGTTCACCCGTCCTCGTTGCGTATCCATTGAGTTCACCTCCTCAAAGTCGGCCACTTCGCAGCGCCGCCCAGCCTCTGATCTAACATCGAGTTCGACGTTGCACCCACCCGCCCGGGTGCCTCACTTCCCCCTTCGTCGTGGTTTATTCAGATCTTGACCAAGTACTTCGGATTTCACGCAATTCGATGACCTAATTTTGAACATTCGTGAGAGGTAACGGCCAGATTTTTATTTAAAGGCTATAACACTTTTAAGTGTTGCAAATCATGATTTTAGTATAAAAATCATATCTTTAACATATGTTGTCAAAATCTAGCGAAACCGGAGATATCAGACTCGTAGCGACGTCATCTACATTCTAGAAGAGACTAGAAGGCATTCAGAGCTCGCTACAATTTAAGAAGGATTTAAAAGCTATGTGAGACCTCTAAATTCAAATTGGAATGAAAATGCGTTGTATAAATTATATAAGCGAAATTATATACGTGTTGTATACCTCATGTATGGGTGTTGTATAAGTTATATGAGCAATGTATAAATTATACATGCGTTGTATAAGTCATATATGCATTGAAAAGGAGTTGAAATGGAAATGAAATATATTTATATACGTATATATATACTCCCCTCGTCCATAAACCATGGACGATATGTATTGATTGTGATTGGCGAGAAAATTTGTTGATATTGCAAATGGTTGATTATGGTTGTTTGTGGTTGAAACAAATTGGATTAATTTGTGGAAAAATTTATTATGATATGAAAAAATGATAGAAATGTTTAGATCATTGAAATAAGCCCCTTAGAGAATGCCGCGAGGCCTTATGTAGTGTGAGGAGCCGTACTCGGGACGGTGCCGGTTTTAAACCCCCTACCGTTATGTTGCCGAAATTTTCTGAAATATTCTTGTGTTAGAATTATATTCTTGTGTTAGAATTATATTCATATGTTGAAATATATTCATGCGTTGATAATTTATTCGTGATTGAAGTAAACTGCTTAGATAATAAAATTCACATTTTTATTATTCATATGAAGTTTATAAAGTATTCATGCTTGTAATGAATTAGTTAAACAATAAAAATCACATTTTTATTATATGGTCGACTCACTGAAAACACCTGTGTTGGATAAATGGATTGAATTCATCATGTGTTGAATAAAATATTGGAACGATAAAAATATCATTTTTATCATGTATACGACTCACTAAAAATACACATGTGTTGATGCAAATGTTTGTTTGTTATAAATATTGTTTTTAACATGTTTATGAACTAAATGAAATAGTCATGAGTTGAAATATATTTTTGTTCGCCAAAAATATTATTTTTATACAATGTATGTAGTGTTAAATATAACCACGTGTTGAAATAAACATTAGTTCATGGAAAATATTATTTTTAACATGTATATGAAGTGTTAAAAATAATTGTGTGTTGAAATAAACATTGATAAGCTAGAAATATTATTTTTAGCTTAGTTATGCATATATATATACATATGCAGAATAGGAAAATGGATTAGCTATTGAGTAAAGAATTTATTTGCGTGCTCGACAAATAGGTACATTTTTATGAGCCTAAGGCTGACCGCTTGGCAATTTTAGCCTAAGGCTGGCCGCTTCGCAATTTTATTTTCTTTAAATGATTTATGAGCCTAAGGCTAGCCGCTTGGCATTTTGTTTTCTTTTGGATTGATGAGGGCCCTACGGGGCGAGTTATGTTTTTTCAAACCCCTCTCTGTACAAAGGAGACTATGGAAAAAAAATCCAAATTTAAAGGCGTTAGTGAAATATTTGAAGTGAAAAAAAAATGATTTAGAAATCGTCGAATAAATTATATATATAAATTAAAATAAAACGAATCACGCAGGTGCAGTTAGCGTTTTGGAATCGTGGTTTTAAACGATTATACAGAGAAACCCTACAATCAGATTTCCCCGAAACTGAAACTGTTGGGTTCGCTTTGGAAAAAATCTTTCCAACGATATAAAATTTGTTAGGATCCAACGGTTAGATCGTGTGAAATGTTTAATTCAAATCTGAATAAAAACAGCACCAGAATGAATTATATATATATATATTAAAATTTAATGAATCACGCGCGGTAGTTCACGTTTTGGAATCGTAATTTTAAACGATAATACCGAGAGATCCGACCGTCGGATTTTCCTAAAACTGGAACCGTTGGGTTCGCTTTGGAACGGTCTTTCCAGGATATAAATTTTGTTTAGATCTGACGGTTAGATTTCCAGATATGTGTAAATCAAATCTAAAGGAAAACAGCGCCAGTGCCATGGCACGACCTGAAGCGTCGTTTAATTAAAATGGGCCGTTTTTATATAAACAAAAATGGTTATATATCGTTATAAAAAATCATAAGGGATATGGAATGGAAATAAACCGATTTAACTTGGTTTGTTTGATATTTTGATGGTTGAATGTGTTTGACATGAAAATTATATTAAAGAACTGAAATGTGGATGTCGAATAATTTAACCATGGAAAGAATGGATTTGAATTCTAAATATAAGTGAATTATCTGAAAAGGCCAAGTTAATTCTCATTTCAAATAATTGATCGACGAATAAAAGTTGAAGATATGAAGACAGTGCAAGACCGGTGATCTTCATATTGTGTGGATTGCTAATGATGCCTTAGATATGGGTAGCTCCCTTGAAAAGGTTATAGTGGTGGTGGTCTGGACGAATTGTTGAGTGTTCGGATGTGCGAGGGCCTCACTTCCATATTGGACATATGGAATGAGGAATAAGGTGCCTCCAATTTCGTTCAAACCCAGAACGAACTTGTAAATGGATGTGTGTCTGACATTGGATTTAATTCCGTGTTGATTGATCTCTATTAAATGTATATTTGTTTGGCGGCGGAGAATTTATTCACTTGCTTAACGCCTTTCTCTGAGATATACGAGCTCAGAGGTTATATATACATAGACATCACTCACATGGCATGAATTGTCTGTGTGGCATGCGGAGATGCATATGATTACGGCTTCTGTTGAAAAGCAAAGTCTTGTGGTTGATGATCAAAGCATGGCCTTAAAGGGCATAGCTTTGTGTATAGCATTAATTCACGAGCCTCACACCTCGGTATGCGTTAAAAAAGGGGACAAGGGACCCAAGGAGGACATGACGTTTCTTTCTAGCTATGGGTGGTGTTAGCGTTTGCAAGCCTTGACATTTATATTATTTTTACATGTGTGGTTGTCGGAATGCGAGGCGCCTCGGTTATATCGGTCTCTACGGAGCCGATGTTTTGGTCCAATAGGACCGGGAAACGTATGTTTAGGAATTGCCAATCCACTAACATAAGTGTGGACCGGCCTTGGAGGATCCATGGGTTCTCTGCGAGGAATCCTGAGGCATTTGCTAGATTGTATCGAAGCCGGCGAGGACTACATCTCTTGCCTCGACTCATAATGGAATCCAAATTTCCAATACGAAATTACGGATTCGATTGTAAACCTATGTATGGTGACATGATATATGGTACCCATATCGTCTATGATTGAAATTGCTTTTGAAACATATATGCACTAGTAATAATATCAAATGATTTTGCTTTACACGTAGTAAGCATATTTTGGCCATTATATGGTAAAACTCTATCCTCCGGAATGCGTTGCATTGTGTGATGGGACTTGAGTCTTATAATGGCTTCATTTTTCTAAAAAGCATCACATTATTTAAATAATTTACTTTATTTCATGCACTGGCAATCACTGAGTAAACCCGTTCTGCGAAAGCGGTGTGGTCCTATGATTTGCCTTATTATTGTTGTTTAACCAATTAAGTAGATTTCTCATACCAGTCCCATCATTGACTCTTAGTTTGTTTCACTTTGCAAACTCGGGTGCCCTTATTTCTACACGGGTAGCCTAGTGACAGGTTACAGGAGGTATTTTGTCTTTGCACTATAGCATGGAGTGCACTTTTGGCTTATAGTGAGGACTTGATTTATCTTTATTTTGGCTATTGACATTACCGCCAGTATTATCATATGTATATGTACCGCTGATCACGATGTAGACTGAATTATCTCTATTATGTATTATCTAATGTATATATTCCAGTGATCTTGATGTAGACTGATCATTTCCTTTATGCACTAAGTTGTATCCTATGATTGTGCTACTCTGATGTTTATTACATTTTATGATTCCACTGTCATATTTATGTAAATTATTCTATTTCTTGCTTATGCTATTATCTGTACTCTGCTAATATTGATTAATGTGTTATATTCCAATGATTATCCTTACTTCCGTGACATGGGGGTTTTTGATCGTCACACATCATCTAGAACTTCCCTATTACAATTGCCTAAATGTCCATCTATAGCAACATAGAGTTCATTATCCATAACTAGATAATATGACATACGATGTTCATCCTCATCCTCATTCTCATAAACAAAGCAGAAGAATACATGACACTCGGTTTGAAACCACATGTCAGAAAGGGAGTGAATCACAGGGGATTGTTCTAGAACCCGGAAAAGGTAGAAACCATAGGCATAGGACTCATAAGAGGGGAGATTCCACCGGCCAGACACACTATAGAATCATCATTAGAAAGGATACAGGAAAGGGAGGGGCTGGAGCTAGGCACTGGACCCAAAGGAGGGATAGGACCAACAACATGTTGAATATCCTTAGGGACCCAACGATAGGTAGGAGGCTTTGGAAGTGTAATTTTAACAGGAATTGGGACAGAAGGAGGAAGTTTACAAGTCGAGGTAGTGTGACCGAAAGAATGACAAGAGGTACAAATATCCGGGGTCCTATCATAACGCACACTAACCTTAGCAACAATACTTGGGGCAAGTTGGACCTTGATAGAATTGGGAAGAGGCTTGTTGAGGGAAATCTATAAAAGCTTTAGCATAAACTAATTTAACACGAGTTGAGGTAGTGGCATAAAATAAATTCAATTTTCTGGTGTGGCAAGCAAGCCAGTTCAGGCCAACCAATAGTTGAGGAACAGACAGGATTTGGGAGAAGTAACCAAAATAGAATAGATAAACCAGCTTTCTAGCACTGGATATCATAAGTGACTATTAAGAGACTATAAATGGTTTACCTTCAATAAAGGAGGGCTCAGATTGCAGAAAAATAAAGCGGTCTTCGGAGGAGGAAAATTTGAAATAATACATAGAATCAAGGAACATAACCCTAATGTCGCCCCTAAGTTTCGAAGAACGTTTGCATAGCGCTTTCGGATCATCAATACATTGCAGGGGATCGAGAAAAAACCCTACAACATAACCTGACCAAAAGCTAGCTTTGACTTCAATTAAATCGGGAAAGGGTTGCGATACACCATTCACAACATGCGGGACAAAATCCATAGGATTATAAGCACCAGCATTTTTTGGTAATGATGAGAATAGGGAGGACCAAGACTAGAGGGAGCTGCCTCAAGAATAGAGATATCACAACCAGACAACACTATACTGACCTTGGCATTTCCACAGTCAGAATGTGCGCAAGATGGAATTACACACACATTGCTACTTTTTACAACAGAAATTACGTGAGTACGACAATCTAAGACACAAATGTTACACCAAACTTCTAATCCATTCAAACCAGTGCTTAGCACATTTTCTACTGGCAAAATCGAAGGACCTAAGATTCCAACGTTGGCTTTAGCTCAAAGGGAGCAGAGAGGAAAACTTACAACAACTTCAGTAGATCGACTAACATCGAAAAGGGCTGAAAAACCATCGGCAATAGTATGAATATGTGTTTCAGTTGGACATCGTTCAACACTAGAGGCATCGCCTAAGAAGATTGAAGTAGCAATGGCTTTGTGAACGACTTGAAGAGGGGAGAACCTAATCTTCTTAGTCATCAAAGGAAGAAACAGGAATGAGAAGGAGTTTAGATCTAGGAAGAAGAATCGCTAATTCAGATCCGACATTGAAAATCCTGGAGAGCTGTCACATTTTTGCATGAAATTGATTGACTAGTCACACATTTTTGGTACTATGGATAAAAAAAATAGTGGAGTTTATCTCTTATATTTCTACACTTTTGTATTAGGGGATTTCGTGTCCCTTTAAGGATAATTTATGATCTATTATACCATAGTGTCCAAAACTGAATTACAGGCACTCTTTAAAAGTTACTATATTTATAATTTCTAAAATATTTTTTATTTGCATCCTCTGCCTGTCTTGCAATAATGAATATAAACCATAATTATGTTGCACAACTATAAGTTTATGTATCTGTATGAAAATTTTAGTCTCATAACTAATTTTCTAAACCAAAGAAAGCCCTCATTCTTGCTTGGACACAAATTCTTAGTGAAAGAATGCTCACACCTTTAATAATTTTTATTGTTGACTACTGGTAAAAAAATTAGCTATTAAAATCAAATATAGTGGAAATTAGATTATTAGGAAAAAGAGAATATGCTACTAAATCAAATATTTATTGTTTATCTAGTTGAAGAGTTTCCAGTGTTTAGTATTAATGGGTGTTAAATAGAACACTTTATGCGATTGTTTAGTATACTTTCAGGTGAGGTACCCTTACCATAAATCTAGTCAGAATTGGTTAAAACATATGTGGTGGTGTTGGCTAAAAGTAAAATTCGGAAGTAACTAATTCCCTTTGTACACCTGTTTTGCTACTTATTCTAAGTGGCATTTGAGGTTTTATTTTACTTTTGTGAGCTAACGCTTCTTTTTTGGCATTACAAGAGAGTTTATTAATAGTTATGTAAATGATATATGATTCTTTCTAAAAATATAAATTTTTTCTGAAATAGTAATTTAAGTTTCCAAATTTTTATGAGATTTTATTATTCTGTGACCATAATATTTTATGAATGGACTAAATAAATCCTAGGGCATATCTAAATTTCCTATCCTAAAATATGGTTACTGAAAAGATTTAGTTAGAATCAGCAGTAAAAGATTGCTTTAAAGATGTGTAAAGACCCGGAAATTCCCGCCCATTGAATCGACTGGAAACCACGCAGGTCTGATTCAAAGGTTGGAAATCCTCGAATACTTTAACTTTGGAAATGCAACACATTAAAACAAATAACAACAGACTTTTATTACAATATGATAATACAACATCAGAGTACAGAATATCAGAGTACATCGAATAAATAATAACAGCGGAAGACTTATTACAATAAATGTAATACACTGCAGCGAAAGACTATCAATGCTCTGGACACGGCTTTAAGCTTCGATCCAGGATCCTGCTCAAGAGATAAATATCTGCAAAACAAGCTACTCGACTGCCCGTGTGGAAAAATATCGGCACCCGAGTTTGCCAGTGAAACAAACTACAGGTCGGTCATGGGACTGGTATGAAAAATCTAACTTAACTGATATAATAATCAGGCTAATCACAGGACCACGCCGCTAACGCGGAACGAGTTTACTCTATTGGATTGCCAGTGCATAAATAAAGGAAATCGATAAACAATGCAATGCTCTTTAGAAAAATGAAACCATTATAAGACCCAAGTCCCATCACACAATGCAACGCAAATCGGAGGATAGGGTTTTAACTTATAATGGTCAAAAGATGCTTGATACGATAAAAAAAATGGATTTGATATTATTACTAGTGTGTATATGTTTCAAAAACATTGTAATCATAATGTAACAATCATAGACGGCATGGGTACCATATATCATGTCGCCATACTAGTTCTACAATCAAAACCGATGGTGTCGTATTGGAAGTTGGATTTCTATCATGAAATCGAAGCTAGGGATCGTCCTCTCCGATTCTAGACACTCTAGCAAATGCATCAGGATCCCCCGTAGTGAACCCTTGGATCTTCATTGTCGGTCCCCACCTAACGGTAGCGGATTAGTTATGCCTGAACACACGCTTCCCGGTTCCTTTGAACCTATAATATGGCCACTAATAACCTTTAAATCCGAGGTACCTCAATCCATAATCCACATAAGTAAAATGGCAGCTAGTTTAAGCACTGACACTGCTCCTAGCTAGAAAGAAACATGTGCACTCCCTGTAGTCCTAATCCCATTTTTGACTCATACCAGTGTGTGAGGCTCGAGAAGTCATGATATACACAAAGCTTCGCCTAAACAGGCTGTGCTTTGATCATCCCACAAGGCCTGCTTTTCAACAAAGCCTTGATCCATGAATCTTGGCATGCCACATTGTCAGTCCATACCATACCATTGATTTCTACCAATATATAACCTCTAAGCTCGTACGTCTTAGAGAAGGGTGTTAACCACCAAACAGATATATATTTAAAAGAGATCAATGAATACAGTATAAAGGAATACAATGTCAGACATACGATCCATTTACAAGTCCATTCTGGGTCTGAACGAAACCGGCGTTGCCTTATTCCGCCCCCCATATATCCAATACAGATGTGAGGTGCTCGCATATCCGAAAATCAACAAGTACGACCGGATGGCTAACACTAAAGCCCCTTCAAGGTATCTACTCCCATCATGGGTCTCAGTAGCAACACATCCATTCGATGTGAAGATCGTCGGTCTTCAATCACCGTCTTCAACTCTTCGACTTAGATCGATGTATAGTCATTTGAAATGAGATTGAACTCGGACTTTTCAAATGACCCTCGCATATATATATATATATACATATAGTTCAAAACCATTTCATATCGTTAATAGTGTTTAGTAACGTTTTAACGCTATTTTTATATATATATGTATAAAATAGCCATATTCCTTCAACGACGCTTCGGGTCGATCAGCGGCCCTGGCGCTGTTTTTATCAAAATTTGATTTACATATATCTTGAAATCTAACCGTTTGATTTTAACAAAGTTTATATCATTGGAAAGATCTTCCCAAAGTGGTCATAACGGTTCCAGTTTTGGGAAATGCTAATAGTCGGATCTTTCGGTATAATCACTTAAAAACACAATTCCAAAATGCGAACTACCACGCTCGATTTGTTTAATCTCAATTTGTATATAGAGATATATAATTATATAATTCCTTCTATGATTTCAGTCAAAATATTTATTTCATGCATATTTTGCCCATTCATATTCATGTCAAGAATTTATAATTCAACTTATGATTCTTTTTATTCTAACAAACATGCGAATAAAAAATGATATTTTTATTTCATAACTTTTCACTAGAATCAACTTCCATTAAAATGAAATCCTTAAATGTTTAATCCTTTCCAATGAAAATGATACTAAAATCATATCTCATTTTAATATATGAACATGATACCACAAACATGTTTCATTTTTAATATATGAACATGACCCTAAAAATATATTCATTTTTAATGTAATAACATAACACTAAAACATGTTTACATTTCATATAACAAAATGACATTAAAGATGTATTCATTTTTGATATTTTCCGCATAACACTAAAATATGATTATGTTTCATATGCATTAACACTGCAGTAAAATATGATTATGTTTCATATGCATTAACACTACAATAAAATATGATTATGTTTCATATGCATTAACACTACAATAAAATATGTGAGACAACCCGAACTTCCCCGGTAAGGAAAGCACGGATAGAATTAAGGACAACACACATTGGAACGCAAACCGAAGAACATTTCATTATTTATTACAACAATTCCATCAGATACAGGAATATACAGAGTATAATTGAATAAATTACATTCGATAATTATCAGAAATTACAATAAATTACATAGCAGCGGAAAAACAATACAAAACACAACTGAAAGTAATACACGGATACAGAGCTTTCCAAGTATTGTTCCAGCTGTAAATCAATGTCTTATGAATATAAATCTGCAAAACCAAAACTACTAGCTGCCCGTGTCGAAAATAGGAGCACCCAGAGTTTAGGTTAAAACAATAAACTCCAGGTTAGTCATGTGACTGGTGCGAGAACTAAAACAATCATTTAAAACTTTATTTTAAAAGGGGGTAATTCATGGGACCACGCCGTATAACATGGAATGGGTTTCCTCCCGAGAATACCAGTGCATAGAATAAACAACGCAACGCTTTTTGGAAAAATGAAGCTATTATAAGACCCAGGTCCCATCACACAATGCAACGCAAAGCCAAACATGCTTAATACGTTTAAAAAAAAATCATTTGATACTATAATAAGTGTATAGTGTCAAAACAATTCAAATCATAAATACCAATCATAGGCGGCATGGGTAACATCTATCTTGTCGCCAATACTAGGCTCTACAAATAAAACCGAAATATCTCATATTGGAAATTGAATTTCCGTCATGAGTCGAGGCAAGAGGCAAGCTCCTCTCCGCTTCGAGACACTCTAGCAAATGCCTCGGGACTACACACTCTGGGTAACCCCTGGATTTCCATGGCCGGTCCTCTCTTACGTTTGAGGATTTGCAATTCCTGAACACACGTTTCCCGGTCCTAACAGACCTATATCCGAGGCGCCTCTCAATCCAATAACCACATAGGTAAAAATAATAAAAATGTCATCCAGTTTAAGAACTGACACTACCTCTAGCTAGAAAGAAACGTCGGGTTCTCCCTGTAGTCACTATCCCGTTTTTGACTCATACCGAGGTATGAGGCTCGCGAATTCACGCTATATACAAAGCTGCGCCACACAAGCTGTGCTTTGATCATCAACCACAAGACTTTGCTGTTCAACAGAAGCCTTGATCAATTGCCACTTAGGCATGCTACATAGGCAATTCACTCCATGCGACTGATGTCCATCGATATACAACCTCTGAGCTCGTACGTCTCAGAGAAGGGCGTTAAGCAAGAGAATAAATTCTCCGCCGCCAAACAGTTGTATATTTAATAGAGATCAATCCATCATAGAATAAAAACCAATGTCAGACACACAGTCCATTTACAAGTTCGTTCTAGGTCTGAACGAAACCGGAGGCACTTTCCTCGCATATCCATCGATCTCCAAGTACGTCTGGACGATCACCAACTGATTTCCTCCTCTTGGGTTTACAGCCCAATCAAGATCATCAATAACCACCCAAACGATGTGAAGACTTCTGGTCTTCAACCACTATCTTCCTCTTCGACATATCGTCGAATCGGTTATTTAGAATGGGTATAAACCCGACCTTTCCAAATAACCCGCGTATATAATAAACAAATGATACACAAACACAACATAACCTTATTCCAATTCATCAGTCACTAACCGTAAATTAGCAAGAGAACAATTCCCCAAATATTAACCCCGAAGGCCGAAACCAAAATCAGATCAATACCCAGGAAACCATTCTTCTTAGCTAACCTACAGTTAGTTTCTAAATTTCACATTCTTAGGGAAAGGTTCCCATTAATTTTATCAAAGATAAATTCTTTTAAATTTATTCTTTAGTCTTCCTTTGGATGTCACTTCAAACCATGTTAAGGTTTTCCAAACTAGTCGGGATTAGCGAACCACACCGAAGTAATTATTTATTTTATTTCCCAATCCCAACCTATTCATCCCATGAAGCAAAACTGGTAATACTCCAGATCTAACACCACTGTGTTATCGGTAAAATTAATTACCATTTCATGTTCAAATCTAATTAAAGATTTAACTATCGTTTTGGAGCAAAACTGGTGATACTCCATTCTCGCTCACTTTCCAAATTTGATAATTTAAATTATCAACTCACATTACAATCTAATTACAGATTCATTAAAACTCCTTTTACTGGGTTAAAGAACTAATGTCATTTAAACACAGTTCACGATAAACCCAAATCGCATTCTATTTATTATCGGGTTAAAGAACAAGTGTTATTTAAAACACCGTTCACGATAAACCTAAATCCCATTCGATATTCAATACAAGGCTCTGAATAGAAAATATGTCAGCTTATATTCAATATCAAGTTCTGAAACCTACAAATACCGCTTTGGAAGTAATGATATAAAATATATCTTCCAAATTTCTTCCAAAATATCTGTATAATCACAGAATCTAATATCGAAATATTCCAAAGACAATTTCGATTCAAATCCATTACAATTCATATATTGGAAATTTTAGTTATTTAAAACCCATTTCAAATCCAATTTATTTATTTAAAAATAAATTATTATTTACTAACTAGTTCATTTCGATAAAAATCTATTTTTACCTTTTCAAATATGGAATTTTTCAGCCCAATTCTTTCATAATCATTTCTTACGATTTTACACTAATTATTAATATTTTTAATAATTCTATCAAGGCCCATACAGTCGATTTCCAATAATGGCCATCGAACTGCACTTACAGCGACCTTTTCTGAAATTGATTTGGACATATCTCCAAATCCAACCATCAGATTTCAAATCTCTTGTATTCGCTCTTTTCAATATGACCCAATGGCTCCGGTTTTAGGAGAATCCGACGGTCGGATCTCCCGTAATGTCCGTTCGAAGCCAATGGTCGAAATTCACGAACTGCCGCGGCGCAGCGCATTCTATTCAGGCCATTATATATATAATATATATATTATATATATTTCGTCGATTTCCTTTTAAAACGAATTTTATAAATCGTTTCAAATTTGTTTCAAAAACAATTTCAACCTTCATTTCAAATTCAAATCAAAATTGAATTTTCCATTATAAATTCTTTTTACATTCATTTCTATTTGATTTCAATTTAAATCGATTTCAATTCAATTTCAGTTCGTTTTCAATTCGATTTGAATTCATTCCAAATCGATTTCACTTCGATTTCCAATTGCATTTCTATTTAATTCAAATTCAATTCGATTACAATTCAATTTGAATTCATTTCAATTCGAATTCATTTTAAATTGAATTTAATTCGAATTCATTTTATATTCAATTTAATTCGAATTCATTTTATATTAAATTTTTTAAATCTCTTTTCAATATTCATTATGAAAACGAATATAATTGATATAAACGTCGTTCGCGTCAAAATAGCGCATCCCTAATCAACACGGCTTTATATTTTTCAATAACTTCATTATTCTATTCAACAAATGAATATTTATTCTATTCAACACATTAATTTATATTTCTTTCAACACATGACTAATCTCAACAAATGAGTACTGTCAACACATAACTATTTTGTTATGTAATATATTTTACAAAATTTTGATTTCTATCATTAACTTTTTAATCAAACTTTAACCGTAAATTAGTAGGAGAACGATTCCCTAAATATTTACCCCAAAGGCTGAAACCAACATCAGATCAATATTCATGAGACCACTCATCTTATCTATTTTCTAGTTAGTTTCTAATTTTATATATAATAAAGATGTAAATTTTATTGTTAAAATATTTCGTTCAACACATGAATCTATATTTTTCAACACATGACTAATCTCAACAAATGAGTATTGTCAACACATGAACCTTTATTTTATAATATTCTTTATTTTTTTCCAATTGGAATGGGGCCCAATCAATTACCATATAATGTTAATTATATGGATTCCATACAACGCATGTATATAATAGCAACGATAAATAATCAACCATCATCCAAAGTGCACCACACAACTGCATAAGCATTAAAAATAAATATCTAACGCTTATAACAGTCTATCAATCAATCGATCGACATACAACTAATTATTGGGATCAGTGTATGTCATATATCATCCCAATACCCGTGAGGGGTTTCAAACAATCAAATACAGATTTTATTTGTGCAGTTGGGCGATGTGTAAAATTTATCGTCCTAATCAATATCAGTTAAATCAGTGTACATAAACAAATCGTTCGATTTGTAAATGAATATTTATTTTATTCACATTCTTGTAAAAAAAAATATTTTTAATGACCAAAATATTTTATTCAACCTATGAATATTCTATTTGGTTCATTTATTCAATAAAATGATATTTTTATTTTTCTAAAATATTTCAGAAAATTTCGACGGCATAACGGCACAATACTAGAAATGGGATAAGGCCTACCTTATCCCCTGTAACGACACGGATTTTGCCCTACCCTAATCGATCGCGAGATCGATCAAGAACGTTCAAATTCCGCGTACGTTAACTTTGGACATACAACACATCAGGACAACAACACAGACTTTTACGACATCAATAATAAATGTTACATCAGAGTACATCGAAATAAAATTACATCGGAAGATACATTACAATAAATTAAATACATTGCAGCGGAACTAATCTCAGCGGAAGGCCATCAATATTCTGGACCTAGCTTCAGGCTTCAATCCAGGATCCTGCTTAACTATATCTGCAAAAGCTACTCGACTGCCCGTGTGGAAAGAGGGCACCCGAGTTTGCAAAGTGAAACAAACTATAGGTCAGTCGTGGGACTGGTGTGAGAATTCTATACTTAACTTATCTAATAAGTAGGCTAATCACAGGACCACACCGCTAACGCGGAACGGGTTTACTCCATTGGATTGCCAATGCATAAAATAAAGTAAATTGTCAAATAACGCAATGCTTTTTAGAAAAATGAAAGCATTATAAGACCCAGGTCCCATCACACAATGCAACGCAAACCGGAGGATATGGTTTTACCTTATAATGGCCAAAAGATGCTTGATACGTAAAAACGATATTATTATTAGTGTGTATATATATATATATTTAAAACATTTCAAATATAATATCAATCCTAGACAGCATAGACACCATCTACTATGTCGCCATACTAGTTATACAATCAAAACCGCAAGGGCGTATTGGAAATTGGGTTTCCATCATGAGTCAAGGCTAGGGAGGAGCTCCTGACCGATTCGAGACACTCTAGCAATGTCTCAGGATTCGGACGCTGGCGAACCCTTGGATACAGTAGGGCCTATCCACAAATACTTTAGTGGATTAGTTATGCCTGAACACACGCTCCCTGATACTATTGGACCTACAAATCAGCCGAGGGCGACCGATAAGAATAAACCGAGGCCTCGCAAAAATTCCATCAACCACACAAGCAAATGTAGGGCCGTGTTAAAGCCCAAAACCACATATTGCTAGAAAGAAACATGTGCACTCCTTGGGTCTCGTTTGTAGTTCGTATGATTAAACAAGCAACTTTGGATTTAAATGGAATAAATAAATAAAGAACAATACGCGTATAAATACAATACACATACACCGTATTTCTTCCAACCCTAGACCCTAATAGCAGCCGCCATATACCCAAATTGAATGGCCGATATCTTCACATTTTCTTCCTTATTTTTCATATAATCTACTCAACGATTCCAAAGTATTCAAAAGAGAAATTGAAGAGCTTCTCAAGCTCTGTATAATCAACGGTGATGATCGAAAAACTCGATCTCTGGAGGCTGAAATCGAAGGAGGAAGTTGGCAACTTTGAGGCGGGGCTGTGCGTGATGGGGTCCACCGAGTTTGGCGGCGTGTCCAACGTGAGATGGAGGCGCGATGCTCCTTGGCGTGGTGGCGGCAATATCGTACGGGGTGGCTGCAGTTCCTAAACCCTAAGGCGATGGTTTGGGTTTTGTCGCTACAGAACAAAACAGGAAGAAGAACGTGATGAGGAATAAAAAAGGAGCAGCCCAGATCTGTCCAAGGGTAAAGGAATTAATAAAAAGTAATTAATTAAATGAATGTAAATTGTTTAGATCTTTAATTAATCGTAAGTCACTCGTACGAATTCGGAATCAGATGATTTCTAAAGCATTGGAACCGTCTTGGCCTGATCTACACAACAGTATGAACCAGATCTGAAATAAAGCAAACCAGGATTTGAAGAAAATTTCAGATCTGAATCGATTGGTGAGAACTCTAATTTTTATTATTTAAAATATTTTTTAATTATTTTTCTCGCATTAAAAATAATTGTATTGTGATGTTAAATCAAATCTGAAATATTCTGTGTTGTATAAATTGTTGATTGTTGCGTGTGGTATGTTTGTTGGTCATGTATGCTAGATCCTCATTGAAATCTCATATATGGTTGAATTTTATTTGCGATTAGAAAATTAAATCTAAATTTAGATTTAAATAATATTTTATTCAGATCTAGTTGCTCTAATCTATTTAAATTTATTAAAATATTATTTTTATTATTTTAAAATGAACAATGAAATTTGACCGACAAATAAAAACTTATTTTATTTGTTTGTATCACACTAGAAGTTTAAAGACAAATAAAAACTTTATCTTTGTTTATTTGTTTACTTTGCAACAGAAAATGAACAATAAATAAAACCTTACTTTTATTTGTTTACTTTGCAATAAGATTTGAGCAACAAATAAAACCTTACTTTTATTTGTTTACTTTGCAATAAGATTTGAACAACAAATAAAACCATACTTTTATTTGTTTACTTTGCAATAAGATTTGAACAACAAATAAAACCTTACTTTTATTTGTTTACTTTGCAATAAGATTTGAACAACAAATAAAACCTTAATTTTATTTGTTTACTTTGCAATAAGATTTGAACAACAAATAAAACCTTATTTTTATTTGCAATAAGATTTGAATGACAAATGAAGTATTATTTTTATTTGTTTATTTACAATAGAATATGAACAACAAATAGAATATATTTTTATTTGTTTCTATTACAACATAATTTGGCTAACAAATAAAATCCTATTTTTAGTTGTTTACATTTAGAACACGATTTATGAATTACAGTAAAAATTCTTCTTTTTACTGTCACATTTAAACGTAAGATGTTCTAGGATTAGTATAACAATAAAATACTAAATTTTATTGTTGATATTAAAAACATATTTATAAAATAAAACTTTTTTTACATTGTATTTGTAAATTAAAGGTTATATTTGAAACCACCTTTTTGTTTGCATTTTTATCTAAATAAAAATACGTGTTTTGGAAATCACAATTTTGTTTACATTTTATATGTAAACAAGAAATTATTTTCAGAAGTTACATTTTTGTTTGCAAATATATTTTAAAATATAATTCATTCTTTTATCTGAATTCACTAATGCTAATAAACTTTAAAAATAAAATTATTCTTTTATTTACATTCACCAATGCAATATATACAGAAAAATAGAAATTGTCTTTATTTGCATTTACCAGTGCAAATATATATTGAAACAAATTATTCTTTCATTTGCACTCACCAATGCAAATACATATATTGGAAATAAAGTTTATTCCTTTATTTGCATTTATCAATGAAAATATGCATTGAAATTAAGGTTTATTCTTTTATTTGCATTTATCAATGAAGATATTCAATGAAACTAAAGTCTATCTTTTTATCTACATTTACCAATACAAATGTTCACCTTTTTACATATTTAATAGAGTTTGTTAAAAATATACTTTGTAATAGAATACACCTTGACATAAAATACATTTTGAAAAAAATTATTCTTTGAAATGGAATAAACTTTAAAAATAGAATTTGTTTCTTAAATTGTATTCCTTTTTTCAAATAAACATAGAAATTAAAAGTTTTCTTTTCATTTGCACTTTTCAATGCAAATATACATTAAAATATAAATTGTTCTTTTATTTGTGTTTAAAAATGCAAATATATTTTGAAAATAAATTTTGTTCTCTTATTTACATTAACTAATGCAAATATACTTTGGAAATAAATGTTGTTCTTTTATTTGTATTCACAAATGCAAATATTCATTTAAAATAAATGTTAATCCTTTACTTACATTCACTAATGTAAATATATGTAACAACCCAGAAAATTCGAACCAATTTAAAATTTTTATTTTAATTACATTGGTTAGAAAATGAGCCTGAATTTAATTTTTTTAATTTTAAATAATATTAGAGGCAGTGAAAATAGTCAATTTTCAAACGACCTCTGTTTTCGATGAAACCACTTTTTTGGAACCGGAATGAAAAATTATTGCTAGCTTTCAATTTTTAGAATTTTTTGATTTAATATGTGAGCGTGGAAAAAGAAACTGTGTTTGGTCAAATACAGTCAAAATTGAATGACTGGAAAATAGCCATTTTTCGAACAGTCTCAGAATTCGACGAAATTAATTTTGTTGGATTCGTATCGTCAAAGCATAGCCAAAAATATATTTTTTTGGATTTTTCGGAGTCCGTATGTGCCTCCGGTGGATTTTTGATTATGTCAGAATTAAATAATAAAAGAATTAATTTTAAATTCGAAAAACGAGGGCTGAGATGACATCTTGGGCATGCGGGACATAGCTAGATGGATCCGAACTAGGGGTTATTAGCTAGGAAACACAGTCATTGGGTTGGAAACAGAGCAAGTGGGTAAATGCTGTAGCCGTCGTATTCATCTTCCCCAATCCCATTTCAGCCGCCCCCCTCTTCAATCCTTCCCCCTCAAAATTCTCTCTCCACACAAACAATTACCCTATGCTCCTTTGGAGTTTTATATAGGATTCTCCTTCCTCTTCATTTCTAGACAAGATTCACCTCCTCTCGTGCCCCGGTTTCAGAGAACCGTGCCCCCGAAGCCCGCGCGTTTCAGTCGCCGCCTGCCCCACCTGGTGCAGCCGCACCCTCCACCGTGCTAGGCGCACATGGCCCCCTCCAAGCCCGACCACCTCCAACAAACCACGCCTCAAACCGACCTTCCTACCTCCTGAAAAATGAGTTCAAAGTTTTGAACAATTTGGAAAGTCACGGCCAATTTATCTGAAGGAGGAAGAGAGGTTAATTCCTTAATGACTTAACGAATTAATTAATCTAATTTATTTTATAACTTGTTTTGATCATAATTAATTCGTTTCAACTCAGAATTCGATCATTTCAGCGACATTGTGATCGTATTGAGCAGATCTACGCTTATGGACTGAAACGAGGCAATTCATAACAACTTGAATTTTGGGTAAATTTCTCAATGACTGTGAGATATCTTTTATTTTAAATTAATTAATTAATTAATTTTTATCTATAGTATTCGTTTCAGATCTGATTTGTATGGATGTGTTATGATGATTGTCTGTTGGATGTTATGAATTATCATGTTTATTGTTGTGTGTATTTGAACATTTTAATCATATGTTTGATTTTATTGAATTGAGTTATATAATCAATTCAACATTCGTTTATATGATGAAAAAAACGGAAAAAATAAGAGAAAGATTATAGATCTACATACAAAAAGGGAAAAGAGAAAAGGGGAAAATAAAATTTCCTTTTTACCTGAATAGATTTGATTCAATATGGAAAATAAAATTTCCTTTTATTTGAATGGATTTGATTTGACAAAGAAAATAAAATTTTATTTTTATTTAGATGGATTTGATTCAAAATAGAAAATAAAATTTTCCTTTTTATTTAAATTGATTTGATGCTACATAGTAGAAAAAAAAAGTTTATTTTATTTTGTGTTTCAACACAAATAGTAACATGCAAAAGAAATGTCAATTTTTATTTTGTGTTTCAACACAAATATTTTCATATATATGAAAAGTTCTTTTTATTTATGTTTTAATGCAAATATTTACATAGAAAATAAAATATCATTTTTATTTGCGTTTTTAAACACAAATATTATATAGAACATTAGATATTATATTTATTTGTGCCTTCATTAAATTATATTTATTTGTGTCTTTAAACCACAAATACATGCACCGTCATTAAATTATATTTGTTTGTGTCTTTAAAACACAAATACATGTACCGTCATTGAAATACATTTTATTTGTGTCTTTAAACACAAATGCATACATCGTATACTAAATTATATTTTATTTGTGTCTCTAACACAAATATATACGTCGTACATTGATTAACATTTTTATTTGTGCTGCAAAACACAAATATTACGTGGAACATTGAGCGACATTTTTTTTATTTATGCTTTAAAACACAAATATTCAATAGAAAACTAAAAGAAATTTTTATGTGTGTTTTCAAACACAAATTTTACATGAAGAATAAAATTTCATTTTTGTTACATTCTTTAAATGCGAACAAAATGTAGAAAAATAGAATCTCATTTAATTACACTCCGTAATGCAAATGTAATGTAGAGAATGAAAAAAAAAAAAATATGATTTACATTTTTGTGTTTGCATGCAAATGCAAACGCTACTTAAGAAATATGATTTACATTTTTGTGTTTGCATGCAAATGCAAACGCTACTTAAAAATATGATTAACATTTTTGTGTTAGCATGCAAATGCCAATGCTACATAAAAATAAAATTTACATTTTCGTGTTTGCATTCAAATGCAAACGCTACATGTATGAAGGAAGAGACGATTTTATTTTATGTTTACATTCTATAATGCAAACAAAAATAAGAAAAAGGATATGTTTTTTGTTTGCGATTTTAGTTGCAAACAAAAATTAGAAATAAAAAGATTTTTTTTTGTTGGCAATTTTAGATGCAAGCAAAGTTGAAATCAAAGTTACATTTCGTAGCAGAATTTAAATGGAGACATTAGAAAAGAAAGATTATATTTTTATGTGTTTATTTACATTCCTTGGTGTAAATAAACAGAAAATAAAAGACGCTCTTTTATTTACATTCCTAGATGTAAATAAAATTTAGAAATTAAAAGAAACATTTTTATTTGCGTTCTTTAAACACAAATAAATCATGAAAATGAAAATGAAAATATACGTTTTATTTGCATTCCCTAGCGCAAACATAAAATGAGAGTAAAAATTTACATTTTTATGTAAATTTTAAAGAATAGTAAGAGAATCATATTTAGTCTAAAAATATGTTTTACTTTAAAAAAAAAATACATCTTTGATGTAATATTAAAAGCGTAGGAAAGAAATTCTCATTTTTCTCATAAAAATGAATTGAACAAAAATATTCATTTTTGTTCATCGAAAGGAAATCAACAAATTTACTCCTTGAAATAAAATGGACAAAAATATTCGTTTTATTCATTGTGAAGGAATTCACACCTAGTATGAATAAGAAGGTTGAAATCAAGATTTAAACGTTAGGATTTATGAACAAACTAAAATATAAATTTATAGTCAATTGCTATAAAAATTGGTGCATGAAATAAAACACATTTTAATAGACGAGATAAACTTAAGTTGTGATTTGCATTATTCATTTCCTTTATTGGTGTGATATTCATGTGAGTGATAGCGCTTGGAAATTTATATTTATAAATATAAATAGAATTATAACGAGTCGAGCATGGTGGTTCGCGTTTCGGTAATCGTGACTTTAAACGATTATACCGAGAGATCCGACCGTCGGATTTTCCTAAAACTGGAGCCGTTAGGACCGTTTTGGGAAGATCTTTCCAATAAGACAATTTTTTTCAAAATCCAACGGTTAAATTTCAAGATATGTGTAAATCAAAATTCTTGGAAAACAACGCCAGTGCCACCCTTTGACCCGGAGCGACGTTTAATTAATTTGAGCTATTTTAAATAAATAAAAATAGCGTTAAATCGTTAAAGATTAATATTAACGATATGAAATGATTTAAATGATATTTATTCGATAATTATTTGAAAAGTCCGAGTTCTACTCATTTCAAATAATTATACGTCGATGAAGAGACGAAGACGGTGTTGAAGACCGGCGGTCTTCACATCGAACGGATGTATTGCTACCAAAGTCCTCGATAGGAGTAGCTACCCTGAAGAGACTTCGGTAGTAGTCGTCGGGACGTATGTGCTGATTGTTCGGATATACGAGAGCCTTTAAGGTGTCTCCGGTTCCGTTCAGACCCAGAACGGACTTGTAAATGGATGCATGTTTGACGTTGAGCTTCGTACCATGTAAACTGATTTTTGTTAATATACAATCGTTGGTGGCAAGAGAATTTATTCTTTCGCTCAATACCCTTAGAGGTTGTGTATTGGTAGATGTTAATTTCATGGCATGGATTGTCAATGGGACACGCTAAGATGCAAATGATCAAGGCTTTGTTGAAAAGTAGGCCTTGTGGTTGATGATCAAAGCATAGTCTATTTAGGCATAGCTTTGTGTATATCATGACTTCGCCAGCCTCACACACCGGTTGAGTCTAAAACGGAAGAAGGGAACGCAGGGAGTGCACACGTTTCTTTCTAGCTAGAGAAGTGGTGTCAGTGCTTAAACTGGCTGACATTTGCTTATGTGGTTGTTGGAATATTTTTGCGAGGCCTCGGTTTATTCTTATCGGTCACCCTCGGCCGATTTGTAGGTCCAATAGGATCGTGAAACGTGTGTTCAAGCATAACTAATCCACTAAAGTATTTGTGGACCGGCCCTGCTGTATCCAAGGGTTCGCCAGCGTCCGTATCCTGAGACATTGCTAGAGTGTCTCAAATCGGTCAGGAGCTCCTCCCTAGCCTTGACTTATGATGGAAATCCAATTACCAATACGTACCATGCGGTTTTGATTGCATAACTAGTATGGGGACATAGTAGATGGTAGCTATGCCGTTTAGGATTAATATCATAATTGAAATATTTTCTTTAAACATATACACACTAATAATAATATCGTATTTTGCGTATTTATCATCTTTTCACCATTATAAAGTAAAACCCTATCCTCCAGTTTGCGTTGCATTGTGTGATGGGACTTGGGTCCTATAATGGTTTCATATTTTTAAAAAGCATTGTGTTATTTAACGTTATACTTTATTTATTGCACTGATAATCCCATGGAGTAAACCCGTTCCGCGATAGCGGCGTGGTCCTCGTGATTGTCAAACCCGTTAGTTAACTAAGATATCTCATACCAGTCCCATGACTAACTCGTAGTTTGTTTCACCTTTTGCAAACTCGGGTGCCCTCTTCTACACGGGAAGCCAAGTGACAGGTTAGGATTGGACATTCGTTGGATGGAAGCTTGCTGATGGAGATGTTGAAGAAACTTTCTTTTTATCTTTTATTTTCTGCTTAAGACTTTGAGACAGTATTTAGATTTGATGTAATTTGAGAGATTGAGACTCTATTTCTTTTCTTTGAGACATCTATTTTGTTAAGTGTAATCCTGTGCTGCATACTCTGATGTTTCAATGATGATGTTTGTGATGACATTTCTTTCCGCTGCAATGATTTATATGTTCTGCTATACTCTGAGATCTGTTATTGTTCTAGTTATGTTGTATTCCATACGATTTTCCTTACTTGCGTTACACGGGAGTTTGGGGTCGTCACAATATAATTTGATAACAAAACTATTCTTTGTTTGCATTCATAAATGCAAATACTCATTTAAATAAAATTTGTTTCTTTTATTTACATTCACTAATGTAAATACACATTGGGAATGAGTTCCTTTTTACATTCACTCAAATATACTTTTAAATAAAATAAAAGTTACATTAGTTAATTGCTTTCCTTGTTGCAAATAAAACATTAAAATAAAAGTTTCATTTTTGTTTGCAATCCTATATGCAAACCCAACATCAAAAATTAAGTTACATTTGTGAATTTGCATTTTGATATGAATAAAACATCGTTTTAAAGTTGTGTTTTTATTTGCATTCTTTGATGCAAACAAACCATTAGCATGAAAATTATATTCTTGACTTATAATTTTGATATGAATAAAATATTGTTAGGAAGAATAGTTTTTAGAAATGCATTTTTATTTCAAATCTATATGAAGTAAAAAGAGCAAATTTGTCGAATGTCTTATAAGAAATAAAAGGAGTTCTTTTTGTCACTTCAAAAAAAGAATGAATTGAAAATGTTATTTAAGCTTTTGTACAGAATGAATAACTAAACATTCATATTTTTTCATTAAAGTAAAATAGACAAAAACACTCATTTTGTCTAAATTAAAAGAATGAAACAAATTTTAGCATTGGAATATTTTATTAGAATTGGAACAAAAATTATTCATTTTTGTAAATTTATATTAGTTAAACCAATTATTCGTTTTTGTTAAAGTATATTAGTTAAAAACAATTATTCATTTTAGTCAATTTATACTAGTTAAACCAAAATAGACATTTTGTCAGAAATATTCATTTTTGTCAAAATGAATTAGTTAAAGCAATATATATATATGTATGTATGTATATATATATATCTTATGTCTGGCAAGGCATATACTTGTCAAGATAGGTTAGTTAAATCAATATTATTTTTGTCAAAACAAAAATTATCATTTTTGTCCCATTAGAATTGCCAAAACAATATAACCATTCTTGCTTGGGTTTAAATTAGCAAAATAGAAATTATCAATAGAGACAAAGTTATTATTCTTAACCATTCATTGCAATAGAGATATTTTCTTGTCATGATTATGAATTGTGTATTACACTTCCATTCACAAGTTACCCGACTTGTTTATGTGATTGGGACGATTATTTTCACACATCGCCCAAGCGCACAAATTAGTTTATCATTTGTTTGTTGGTTGAAACCCCACACGGGTGTTGGGATGAAAATTTACATACACTAATCCCAATATTCATTTGTATGTTGATCGTTGGATCGACAGGCTGCAATGAGTGTTATTATTTAATTTTAACGCTTCCATAGTGGAAATTACACTTTGGATGTAGATGGATGACTTGATGATTATATTGTTCTTGTCATATTTATGATATGAGTGAAATCCATATAATCCAAATTATATGGTAAATGTTTGAGTCGCATTTCGATTCAGGTGTTCTTTTAAATAAGAATATTTTTACATTAGAAATCCTTTTTATATAAAATATATATTTTCATAAAATATATTTTTAATCAACTATATGTTAAAACAAAGAACATTTGTAAAAGATAAAAATTTGTAATATAAAGAATACTTCCCATTTAGAATCTTTTATATAAAGAATATTTTTAATGATTATTTTAAAATATGTTTATTTATGATTATTAGGATTTGCAATTATATTTTGTGATATGAAATAAATTGAGAAGTGAGGTGGATTTATCGTGGACGGTGTTTTTTTTTAAACGACATTTGTCCTTTGATCCAATTTGCATTGAAATTATTATTTGGAATTTATAAATCTATTTTATAGATTTAAAAAGGAATTTTCTAAAAAATCAAGGTTTCCAATTTAATATATATTAAATAGGAATTAAGTGGAAATTCGATTGGTAATAATCGAAATGGGCTTCTATAAAAGAAGACCGATATTGTAGATGGAATTTAAGAGGCTTTGTCGTTATTCCATTTATATTATTAGTCCGATACAGAAATCTATATCGATTATGTATTGATTTGATTTCTGTGGAATTCCATATTTTGGAAATAGATTGTAGGTTTATTGTGAACTGTGTTTTAAAGGACACTAGTTCTTTAACCTGTTTAAGACAAGATTTATCCCTTAAAATAAATGATCTTGTAAAAATGATTTTTGATATCAAATCAAAACTGGAGTTTTAATAAATCTTTTAAAGAAGATTTAAGATTTTATTTTCAAAGTTTATCTTTGATAAAATTAATGAGAATCTTTTAAAAAATGAATATCTTATTAATAGAATATTCTGAGTTGAAATGTGGCGTAATGTGTGATTTTCCAATATTTGCTTTTTAATCACAAAATACGCGAGTTATTCAGAAAGACCGGGTTTAACCCATTCTGAATAATCATCACGACGATCAAGAGTCGAAGATGAAGACGGTGATTGAAGACCGAAGGTTTTCACATCGTTGGGATGATGATGACTGGTATCTTGAATTGGGATTGGCCTTCCAAGGCAAGGTATTTAGTAATGATCTTCCAAACGCATTTGGAGATCGACGAACATGTTGTTTCGCTCAGACCCAAAGCGGACTTGTAAATGGATTACGTGTCTGACATTGTATTCCTTCCTACTGTATTAGTTGAACGCTACTGATTATATATTTCTGTTTGGTGGTAAAGAATTTATTCTTTACTTATCACCCTTCTCTAAGACGTATGAGCTTAGAGGTTATCTGTATATTGATAGATGATAAATAATATGGTAGGGTCTGACAATGTGACATGCTACGATGCAAATGATCAAGGCTTTGTTGAAAAGCAGGCCTTGTGGTTGATGATCAAAGCACAGTCTCTTTAGGCATAGCTATGTGTATATCGTGACTTCGCGAGCCTCACACACCAATTGAGTCTAAAACGGGAGAAGGGAACGCAGGGAGTGCACATGTTTCTTTCTTGCTAGAAGTGGTGCCGGGCTTTAACACGGCCCGACATTTGCTTATGTGGTTGATGGAATTTTTGTGAGGCCTCGGTTTATTCTTATCGGTCGCCCTCGGTTGATTTGCAGGTCCAATAGGATCGGGGAGCGTGTGTTCAGGCATAACTAATCCACTAAAGTATTTGTGGGCCGGCCCTGCTGTATCCAAGGGTTCGCCAGCGTCCGAATCCTGAGACATTGTTAGAGAGTCTCGAATCGGTCAGGAGCTCCTCCCTAGCCTTGACTCATGATGGAAACCCAATTTCCATTACACCCATGTGGTTTTGATTGTATAACTAGTATGGCTATATAGTAGATGGTATCTATGCCATCTAGGATTGATATTATATTTGAAATGTTTTAAAAATATATATACACACTAATAATAATATCGTTTTTATGTATCAAGCATCTTTTGACCATTATAAGGTAAAACCCTATCCTCCGGTTTGCGTTGCATTGTGTGATGGGACCTGGGTCTTATAATGGTTTCATTTTTCTAAAAAGCATTGCGTTATTTGACGATTTACTTTATTTTATGCACTGGCAATCAAATGGAGTAAACCCGTTCCGCCTTAGCGGCGTGGTCTTGTGATTAGTCTACTTATTAGATAAGTTAAGTTAAGAATTCTCACACCAGTCCCACGACTGACCTGTAGTTTGTTTCACTTTGCAAACTCGGGTGCCCTCTTTCCACACAGGCAGTCGAGTAGCTTTTTGCAGATATAGTTAAGTAGGATCCTGGATTGAAGCCTGAAGTTGGGTCCAGAATATTGATGGCCTTCCGCTGAGATGAGTTCCGTTGCAATGTATTTAATTTATTGTAATGTATCTTCCGCTGTAATTTTATTTCGATGTACTCTGATATTCTGTACTCTGATGTAACATTTATTATTGATGTTATAAAAGTCTGTTGTATGCCTAAAGTTAACGTATGCGGAATTTGAACGGTCTTGATCGATCTTGCGATCGATTGGGGTCGGGCAAAATCCGGGTCGTTACATCCCCGGTCTAATAATGGCCTATGCCATACACATACCAATCTAATCAATCTCATTTCACCAAACAACCAAATTCAAACCAATCCTCCAATCAATTACACAACCAAACAAACAAGTCGTCCATGGTCTGTGGACAACGGGGGTCGGGTGCTACTAAGCACCCTCTGCATCCTAGTATATATTTTAACTAGAAAAGAAAATTCAAAGTGAGAAGTTCTCACTGAATAGCTGAACCAAACGCCACGACTCTTCTTATGTAGAAATCTTCGTCGTGCTCGCCTTTTGCCACTTTCATTGTCCGTAGCCACTACATATACAAAAATCATATTTTTATATTGTTGCTATGTATATAAAAATCGTATTTTTATAATCACACTATATGGATAAAAATTCTATTTTTACATCGCTACTATATAGATAAAAATTCTATTTTTACATCGCTACTATATAGATAAAAATTCTATTTTTACATCGCTACTATATAGATAAAAATCCTATTTTTATTTCCACTTCCTATATATAAAAATTGAACCTTTATGTTCACCGTTTATATATAAAAATCGAATTTATATACATATAAAAATCTCAACTTATATTTTTAACAAAATCACTTCTTTATATTGTTAATTCTCTACAACACATATAAAGATCGTTTTTTTATTATCTCTACTATATAAAAAATATATTTTTATTTTCTCTAGCATATAAAAATAAAAATTTTATAATCGATACTATATAAAGATTGATTTTTTATTACTCTACTTAAATAAAAATCATATTTTTATGAAGCTATTCATACGATAAAAATCAAGTCCGTTCACGTTTTAAAAACTAATCTTTTCTCATGATAAAAATATGTGCTTTTCTTTTTCAAAAATATATGCTTTTCATGATTAAAAATATATGGTTTTTTTTCCAATTTAAATAAAATCAGAAAATAAAATAAAATAAAATAAATAAATAAAAAGAAAGAAATAAAGATAAACTTACAACCGAAGGGTGAGGCGCAGGGCTTAGGGGGTGGCAGGCAACGGTGGTGGGGCCACTGTGATCGGCGCTCGGTGGTTGGGTGACTTCGATCTGGGAGTAGGAAGGAGGGAGGGGTTCGCACGAGGTGGAGAAGGTTGTGGCGCAGGGGGGGTTCGGAGGTGGCTAGGGTTTAGGGGAAAGGGGGTGCGCTCAACACGAGGAGGAAGGAGGAGGTGAGAAACGATAGGGGGTCGTTCGGAGGTGGCGCCCCACCTTGAGGCGGCGGCGGACCTATCAGGGAGGGGCGGCAGTGGATCGCGATCCCCCTTCTTTCTCTTTTTTTTTTAATTTTCTGTATAAAATCGATGACGGGAGCCTGAGAGGATATGAGGAGAGAGGGGAGGAAGGTTTTTTTTTAAATTTAATTGTTTATTTCAAAAAGGTTGTTTTTATTCTGACCTCAAAACGAGACCCACCGCTTGTCGTCCATGGCTAATTACCCCCATTCTGAACACAATGGGATATGTATCGTAAGCTAATTCGACTGTTTCGACTAGTTTTTGTCAAAATCAAAATATAACTCTATATATTGAATTTGAATGCACATTTCAATTTACGAGGGTCACATACGGACTCTAAAACTTCCCGAAAAATATTTTCTAGCTTCGTATTAACAATACGGTCCTAACAAACTAATTTCGTCAGATTCTGAGACCGTTTGAAAAATGGCTATTTTCCAGTCGATTAAAATTAACTAAAACAGGTCAAACACGTTTTCCTTTGCCACGCTCAAATATTGATTAGAAAAATTATGAATTTTCGAATCTAGCAATAACTTCACATCACGGATCCAACAAAAGTGGTTTCTCGAAAACCGAGGTCGTTTGCAAAATTTCCATTTTTAAGGGCCAAAATTCCATAGCGACTATTCTGAATTTTCAACTGGACATAACTTTTGATTCCTGCTATGAAATTTTGATTCTTCAGATTCGTTGGAAAGATATTCTCAATTAGATTCTAATATTTTTGGTTTCTCCAAAATCCGGTTTATTTTGCACCTGGTACATTCAATTGAAATTTGAAATCGAATTATCGAACTACTGCGCCATTTTCAATTCCTTTATAATTATAAATAATTATTTATATTCTAACGACGATTCAAATATATATACGTTATATTTATATTCAAAATAAATTTCTCGTCGATATTATTTAAAATAATTCATTTTAAATATCAAAATTCGCTAAAATTGCCAAAATAAAATTTTTAAATTAGCTCGCATTTCCGGGTTATTACAATCTCCCCCACTTAAAACTTTTCGTCGCCGAAAAGGAACGAAGCCGAAAGTTGTTTAATGTAACAACCCGTAAATTCTGGGCCAGTTTAAAATTTTTATTTTGGCAATTATAGCGAATTTTGATTATTTAAAATGAATTATTTTAAATAATATCGACGTGAAATTTATTTTGAATAGAATTCGAACGTATATATTATACGCGTCGTCGTTAGAATATAAATAATTATATATAATTATAAATAGAATTGAAAATGGCGCGGTAGTTCGATAATTCGATTTCAAACTTCAATTGAATGTACCGGGTGCAAAACAATCCGGATTTTAGTGAAACCAAAAATAATGGAATCTAATAGTGAATATCTTTCTAACGAATCCGAAAAATCAAGATTTCATATCAGGAATCAAAAGATATGTCCAGTTGAAAATTCTGAATAGTCGCTATGGAATTCAGGCCCTTAAAAAATAGACATTTTGCAAATGACCTCGGATTTCGACGAAACCAGTTTTGTTGGGTCCGCAGTGTAAAGTTATTGCTAGGTTTCAGATTTCATAATTTTTCGAATCGATATGTGAGCGTGGTAAAAGAAAACGCGTTTGACCAGTTTCAGTTGATTTTAATCGACTGGAAATTGGCCATTTTTCTAACGGTCTCAGAATTCAACGAAACTAGTTTTGTTAGGACCGTATCGTCAATACGAAGCTAGAAAATATTTTTCTGCCATTTTTAGAATTCGTATGTGGCCCCGGTAATTTGAAATGTACGTTTAAAATTCAATATAGTGATTTAAATGTAAATTAAAAGGAAACTGATCGAAACGGTCGATTCAGCTTGCGGTACATATCCCATTGTGTTCGGAATGGGGGTGAAACGCTATGGGCGACAGGCGGTGGGCCTCGTTTCGAGGTCATATGTAAAAGTCAACTTTTAATGAATAAAATAATAAAAAAAAAAAATTAATTAAATTCTCTCCCTCTTCCCCTTAATCACGTTCTGGCCCCCCCTTTCTTTCAAAACCAAATCGAACTTTCAGAGGAAACAAAAAAAAAGGGAGAAGCGGAAGGGGGCATCGCGCCCCCACCGCCGACCTCCTCCTTCCAGCGAAGACGACGCCACCCTCGAACACCCCTCCCAGTCGCGAAGCAATCGAAGCCTCCACCTCGAACATCATCGCGACGCCTCCTGAACCCTTGCCGCCGACGAACAACACCATCGAGCCCCCCTTCGCATACCACGGTAAGCTTTTAAGCTATTTTATTTTGATTTTTATTTTTGGTTTATAAAACCGATTCAAAAACTAAACTGTATTTTCTCTAGATTTAAAACTGTGGTTTTTTTTTCTTTAGAATAAAACAGATAAATATGAAGTTATAAAACTGAGAGTTAAAACAGAATTTTTAAAAAAGGAAGTAAAACAGATTTTATATATAAAGTTTTAAAAACTGTTTTTTTTAGAAATTTAAAAACTGATTTATAAAGAACTTTAAAACTGATTTTTTTTGGGAATTTTAAAAACTGTTTTTTTTATATATAAGAAATGTAAAACTGATTTGAAAAGAATTGAAAAACTGATTTTATAAGGAATGTAAAACTGTTTTTATAAAAAAGAAAAGCAAAAAGGCGAGATTTTTGTTTAGAAGAAAAAGTAGGTTTTTTAAAAATAGAAAAAGATTGGTTTTTATAAAGTGAAAACTTTATTTTTATAAAAGCGAAAACTTTATTTTTATAAAGGCGAAAACCTTATAATAAAAATGTGATTTTTATATATTGAACTTCGAAATAAAAATTCGATTTTTATATATTGAACTTTGAAATAAAAATTCGATTTTTATATATTGAACTTTGAAATAAAAATTTGATTTTTATATATTGAACTTTGAAATAAAAATTCGATTTTTATATATTGAACTTTGAAATAAAAATTCGATTTTTATATATTGAACTTTGAAATAAAAATTCGATTTTTATATATTGAACTTTGAAGTAAAAATTCGATTTTTATATATATTGAATAGCGAAGTAAAAATGTGATTTTTACGTATGTAGTGAAAGCAGCAACGAAGGTGACAAAAAGGCGAAACGACGAAGGTTTCTGCAAATGAAGAGCCGTGGAGCTAGGATAGCTATATGTGAGAACTTCTCACTCAAATTCTACTTTTCTAGTTATATACATATATATACTAGGATGCAGACGGTGCTTATTAGAAGCACCCGACACCCGTCCACAGACCATGGACTTGTTTGATTGGTTGTGTAGTTGGTTAGATTATTTGATTTGGATTTGATTGTTTTGGTGAAATTGAAATTGATATGATTGATGTGTGAATGGCGTGGGCCTTCACTAGACCGGGGGTAAGGCTAGGCCTTGTCCCGTTTCTAGTATCGTGCCGTTATGCCGCCGAAATTTTCTAAAATATGTTAGAAAAATAAAAATATCATTTTTATTGAATAAATGAATTGAATAGAAATTCATATGTTGGAGTAAAATGTTTTATCGTTAAAAATATAATTTTTAACGTGAATGTGAATAAATAAATATTCATTTACAAACCAGACGGTTTGTTTATGTACACCTATTTGAATGACATTGATTGGGACGATAAATTTTACACATCGTCCAACTGCACAAATAAAATATGCGTTTGATTGTTTGAAACCCCACACGGGTGTTGGGATGAAATTTGAAGTTCACTCATCCTGATTGATTAAATGTGTCGATCGATTGATTGACAGGCTGTTATAAGCGTTGAATATCTACATATGATGCTTATACAGTGTAGTGCACTTTGGTTGATGGTTGATTATTTTTCAATGTAATTATATACATGTGTTGTATGAAAATCCATATAATTAACTTTATATGGTAATTGATTGGGCCTCATTCCAATTTGAAAAATAAAGAATATATATAAAATAAAAGTTCATGTGTTGACAGTACTCATTCATTGAGATTGGTCATGTGTTGAACGAAATATTTTGATAATAACAACTATTTTGAAAAAGAAATATTTGAAATAGAATATTTGAAAATAGAAATTTATGAAGCCGTGTTGATTAGATTGACGCCATTTTGACGTGAACGATATTTATATCGATTTTATTCATCTTAAAAATGAATATTGAAAAGCGATTTCGAAATGAATTGAATTGAAAACGATTTCGAAATGAATTGAATTGAAAACGATTTCGAAATGAAATGAATTGAATTGAAAACGAATTCGAATTGAATTGAAAACGATTTCGAAATGAAATGAATTGAAAACGAATTCAAATTGAATTGAAAACGATTTCGAAATGAGATGAATTGAAAACGAATTCAAATTGAATTGAAAACGATTTCGAAATGAATTGAATTGAAAACGATTTCGAAATGAATTGAATTGAAAACGATTTCGAAATGAATTGAATTGAAAACGATTTCGAAATGAATTGAATTGAAAACGAATTGAAATGAATTCAAATTGAATTGAAATTTGAATTGAATAAAAATGAATTTTGAAACGCATTTATAAAGAAGAATTCAATTTTGATTTGAATTGAAAAGGAAGTTGAAATTGCTTTTGAAACGAATTTAAAACTATTTATATAATTCGTTTTAAATAGAAATCGATGAAATATATATTATATATATTATATATATAATATAATGGCCTGAATAGAACGCGCCGCGCCGCGGCAGTTCGTGAATTTCGACCATTTATTTCAAACGGACATTACGGGAGATCCGACCGTCGGATTCTCCTAAAACCGGAACCGTTGGGTTCGTATCGAAAAGAGCTTTCTAACGAATGTTAGAAATTTGAAATCTAACGGTTGGATTTGGAGATACGTCCAAATCAAATTCGAAAAAGGTCGCTGTAAGTGCAGTTCGATGGCCATTGTTGGAAATCGACTGTACGGGCCTTGATAAAATTATTAAAAATAGTAATAATTTGTGTAAAATCATAAGAAATGATTTGGGAAGAATTGGGATGAAAAACTCCATATTTGAAAAGATAAAAATAGATTTTTATCGAATTGAACTAGTTTTGAACTAGAATTATAATTCTATTTATTTTTAAATAAATAAATTGAATTCGAAAAGGGTTTCAAAAATAACCAAAATTTCCAATGATTACATTGGAATGGATTTGAATCGAAATTGTCTTCGGAATATTTCGATGTTGGAATTCGTGATTATACAGGTGTGGTTAGGGAAATTTGAAAGATATATATATATATCGTTATTTCCAATACGACATTTGTTAGTCGTAGAATTCGATATTGAATATAAGCCGATATATTTTCTATTCAGAGCCTTGTATTGAATATCGAATGTGATTTGGGTTTGTCGTGAATGGTGTCTTCACTAACACTGTTCTTGAACCCAGTTGAGAAATGATTAAATCTTTTTATTTAGATTTAATGAAGTGTACCAATTAAATAATATTTAATTGGAATTGAATTGATATTGATTTTTGGGTTTATTGTGAACAGTGTTTTAAATAACACTTGTTCTTTAACCCGATAATTAATGAATGTGATTTTGGGTTTATCGTGAACCGTGTTTTAAATGACACTGATTCTTTAACCCAGTCGAAGATTAAAACTAAGTGGAGTTTTAATGAATCTTTAATTAGATTGAAATGATCGAAAATGGAGTATCACCAGTTTTGCTCCAGGCGATAGTTAAATCTTTAATTAGATTTGAACGTGAAATGGTAATTGAATTTACCGATAACACCGTGGTGTTAGATATGAAGTATGACCAGTTTTACTTCATGGGATGAATAGGTTGGGATTGGGAAATTAAAACCAATGATTACTTCGGTAAGGTTCGTTAATCCCGACTAGTTTTGAATTGATATTCAAAAGTAGATTAAAGAATAAATTCAAGGAATTTATCTTTGATAAAATTAATGGGAATCTTTCCCTATGAATGTGAAATTTAGAAACTAACTGTCGGTTAGCCAAGCAGAATGGTTTTCTGGATATTGATCTGATGTTGGTTTCGGCCTTCGGGGTTAATATTTGGGGAATTATTCTCTTGATTAATTTGCGGTTAGTGACTGATGAATTGGAATGAGGCGTATGTTGTGTTTGTGTAGCACTTTTATAAAATATACGCGAGTTATTCGGAAAGACCGGGTTTATCCCATTCTGAATAACTGATACGACGATAAGTCGAAGATGAAGACGGTGGTCGAAGACCGGAAGTCTTCACGTCGTTTGGGTGATAACTGATGATCTTGATTGGGCTGTACACCCAAGAAGATGGAAACAGTTGGTGATCGTCCAGACGTACTTGGAGATCGATGGATATGCGGGGTACTAGGTGCCTCCGGTTTCGTTCAGACCCAGAACGGACTTGTAAATGGACTGTGTGTCTGACATTGGATTTTAGTCTGTGTGATTGATTTCTATTAAATATATATCTGTTTGGCGGCGGAGAATTTATTCTCTTGCTTAACGCCCTTCTCTGAGACGTACGAGCTCAGGGGTTATATATTGATGGATATCAAACGCATGGAGTGAATTGCCTGTGTGGCATGCCTAAGTGGCAATTGATCGAGGCTTCTGTTGAAAAGCAAAGTCTTGTGGTGATGATCAAAGCACGGCCTTTGTGGCGTAGCTTTGTGTAACGTTAGCTTCGCGAGTTTCGCACCCCGGTTGTGAACCAAAAACGGGAAAGGACCTCAGGGAGGGCATGCGTTTCTTTCTAGTTAGAAGTGGCGTCAGTGGTTTTACACGCCCTGACGAGTTTGACTTATGTGGTTGTTGCTGTTGCGAGGCGCCTCGGATTGATCGGTCGTTCTCGAACCGATGGAGTCATTTAGTTGGCTCATTTACGCCCCAAAGGGCGGGGAAACGTATTGTTCAGGCACTATAATCCACATCGGTGGACCGGCCCTGTCGCTCCATGGGGCAGTTGCGGCTGTTCCTGTGGCTCGGGCTAGAGAGTCACGAATCGGTAGAGGACGATCCCTGGCCTCGGTTCATAGAAGGAAATCCAATTTCCAAATACGTGACTTTGCGGTTTTATTTGTAAACCTATATATGGCGACATAGTGGCATGGGACGCTCATGCCGCCTATGATTGATACTTATGATTTGAAGTTGTTTTATACACTATGCATTTATAATAGTATCAAATAATCTGTTTTAAACGTATCAAGCATTCTTTGGCTGTTATAAGGGAAAACCCTATCCCCCGGCTTGCGTTGCATTGTGTGATAGGACCTGGGTCTTATAACAGCTTCATCTTTCTTTATTTAGCATTGCGCTGTTTGTTTTATGCACTGTTATTCTTGGGAGGAAACCCGTTCCGTGTTATACGGCGTGGTCCCTTGATTTACCTAACTTTAAAAACAAAGATTAACTGTTTTAGTTCTCACACCAGTCACATGACTGACCTGGAGTTTATTGTTTTAACCTAAACTCTGGGTGCCCCTATTTTGACACGGGCAGCTAGTAGTTTTGGTTTTGCAGATTTATATTCACAGGATCCTGGTTTACAGCTGGAACGATATCCGGAAAGCTTTGTATCCGTATATCTACTTCTAGTTGTGTATTGTATTATTTTCCGCTGCGATGTATTTAAATGTAATTTAAATCTCTGATATTTCTGTGTAATATTTATTTGTTCATACTCTGTATATTCTTGTAATCTGATGCATTGTTGTAATATACAGTGAAATGTTCTTCTGTATGCGTTCTGTTGTGGCTTGTTCTCGAACTATCCGACGCTTTCCTTTACGGGGAAGTTACGGGTCTTTACAGTTGGTATCAGAGCTTTGGTTTACAAAGCTCAGAGAACAAGGCACATTAGAACTATACGAAAGAATTCATCAGATATTGGATTAGTAATATCCAATGAGAATGACTCGTTAGAGATAGGATCAGTAGTATCCTAGGACGAGTGTGAAGAGTTTGTTTTTAAAATAAAACAAATTTTTGTTTTGAAAATTTAAATCACTTCTACGTATTTGATTATTTATTTATTTGAACATGGACAATTCAGTATATAAAAAATTTGCATATACGCCTTGCAAACGTATATTCAAAGTTTTAATATACTGGATAGATATGGAATCACATTCTAGTCGCCCGGAGATGATATTGATGATAGCGATCGCATCATCAACATTTATGTTCGAGTTTCGAAGGTGTGATTTTCTATATATTTCCATTAGGCTGGTGTGAGAACCAAAACTTATATATAGCTAGAATACATTGTTGTGATTTGGCATCAAAACATGATTTTTTGTATATATATCAAAGTTATGAATTTGAGACTCTAATTCACTAATTGATTGATGTTTGTGTTGTTTGTTCATTAGTTTGCTAATTTTGAACCATTATGCTTAATCGAACCAAATATTGAATTATATCGAAAATTGGTTGCGTTTGCTTGCATATACATATATATCTTTGAACAGGTCATAGCAAGGAGGCTAGAGCAGAGAATAAAATTTGTTTGCCCGACAAATAGGTACATGTTTACTACATAATTTCCTGTTTTGTTTGGGTGATGATGATTTTGTGAGCCTATTGGCTAGCCGCTTGGCTTTTTCTTTTTCTTTTTGAGATCTGAAGGACCGGGGAAGCTATTTGAAATTCCCCGATGCTCCCATTGCAGGGGAGGTTATGGCGAAATTTTTCGAAAATTTAGGGTGTTAGCCAAATTTTTGAAATTTTGAAAATTCTCAGAAACTGAAGAGTTAGAGAATGGAAGCCAGATCGAGCGTAGAGTTGAATTATCAAACCACTTTCGACTTTGTTCCTTTTCGGGGACGAAAAGTTTTAAGTGGGGGAGATTGTAACAACCCGTAAATTCTGGGCCAGTTTAAAATTTTTATTTTGGCAATTATAGCGAATTTTGATTATTTAAAATGAATTATTTTAAATAATATCGACGTGAAATTTATTTTGAATATAATTCGAACGTATATATTATACGCGTCGTCGTTAGAATATAAATAATTATATATAATTATAAATAGAATTGAAAATGGCGCGGTAGTTCGATAATTCGATTTCAAACTTCAATTGAATGTACCGGGTGCAAAACAATCCGGATTTTAGTGAAACCTAAAATAATGGAATCTAATAGTGAATATCTTTCTAACGAATCCGAAAAATCAAGATTTCATATCAGGAATCAAAAGATATGTCCAGTTGAAAATTCTGAATAGTCGCTATGGAATTCAGGCCCTTAAAAAATAGACATTTTGCAAATGACCTCGGATTTCGACGAAACCAGTTTTGTTGGGTCCGCAGTGTAAAGTTATTGCTAGGTTTCAGATTTCATAATTTTTCGAATCGATATGTGAGCGTGGTAAAAGAAAACGCGTTTGACCAGTTTCAGTTGATTTTAATCGACTGGAAATTGGCCATTTTTCTAACGGTCTCAGAATTCAACGAAACTAGTTTTGTTAGGACCGTATCGTCAATACGAAGCTAGAAAATATTTTTCTGCCATTTTTAGAATTCGTATGTGGCCCCGGTAATTTGAAATGTACGTTTAAAATTCAATATAGTGATTTAAATGTAAATTAAAAGGAAACTGATCGAAACGGTCGATTCAGCTTGCGGTACATATCCCATTGTGTTCGGAATGGGGGTGAAACGCTATGGGCGACATGCGGTGGGCCTCGTTTCGAGGTCATATGTAAAAGTCAACTTTTAATGAATAAAATAATAATAAAAAAAAAATTAATTAAATTCTCTCCCTCTTCCCCTTAATCACGTTCTGGCCCCCCCTTTCTTTCAAAACCAAATCGAACTTTCAGAGGAAAAAAAAAAAAAAAAGGGAGAAGCGGAAGGGGGCATCGCGCCCCCACCGCCGACCTCCTCCTTCCAGCGAAGACAACGCCACCCTCGAACACCCCTCCCAGTCGCGAAGCAATCGAAGCCTCCACCTCGAACATCATCGCGACGCCTCCTGAACCCTTGCCGCCGACGAACAACACCATCGAGCCCCCCTTCGCATACCACGGTAAGCTTTTAAGCTATTTTATTTTGATTTTTATTTTTGGTTTATAAAACCGATTCAAAAACTAAACTGTATTTTCTCTAGATTTAAAACTGTGGTTTTTTTTTCTTTAGAATAAAACAGATAAATATGAAGTTATAAAACTGAGAGTTAAAACAGAATTTTTAAAAAAGGAAGTAAAACAGATTTTATATATAAAGTTTTAAAAACTGTTTTTTTTAGAAATTTAAAAACTGATTTATAAAGAACTTTAAAACTGATTTTTTTTGGGAATTTTAAAAACTGTTTTTTTTTATATATAAGAAATGTAAAACTGATTTGAAAAGAATTGAAAAACTGATTTTATAAGGAATGTAAAACTGTTTTTATAAAAAAGAAAAGCAAAAAGGCGAGATTTTTGTTTAGAAGAAAAAGTAGGTTTTTTAAAAATAGAAAAAGATTGGTTTTTATAAAGTGAAAACTTTATTTTTATAAAAGCGAAAACTTTATTTTTATAAAGGCGAAAACCTTATAATAAAAATGTGATTTTTATATATTGAACTTCGAAATAAAAATTCGATTTTTATATATTGAACTTTGAAATAAAAATTCGATTTTTATATATTGAACTTTGAAATAAAAATTCGATTTTTATATATTGAACTTTGAAATAAAAATTCGATTTTTATATATTGAACTTTGAAATAAAAATTCGATTTTTATATATTGAACTTTGAAATAAAAATTCGATTTTTATATATTGAACTTTGAAGTAAAAATTCGATTTTTATATATATTGAATAGCGAAGTAAAAATGTGATTTTTACGTATGTAGTGAAAGCAGCAACGAAGGTGACAAAAAGGCGAAACGACGAAGGTTTCTGCAAATGAAGAGCCGTGGAGCTAGGATAGCTATATGTGAGAACTTCTCACTCAAATTCTACTTTTCTAGTTATATACATATATATACTAGGATGCAGACGGTGCTTATTAGAAGCACCCGACACCCGTCCACAGACCATGGACTTGTTTGATTGGTTGTGTAGTTGGTTAGATTATTTGATTTGGATTTGATTGTTTTGGTGAAATTGAAATTGATATGATTGATGTGTGAATGGCGTGGGCCTTCACTAGACCGGGGGTAAGGCTAGGCCTTGTCCCGTTTCTAGTATCGTGCCGTTATGCCGCCGAAATTTTCTAAAATATGTTAGAAAAATAAAAATATCATTTTTATTGAATAAATGAATTGAATAGAAATTCATATGTTGGAGTAAAATGTTTTATCGTTAAAAATATAATTTTTAACGTGAATGTGAATAAATAAATATTCATTTACAAACCAGACGGTTTGTTTATGTACACCTATTTGAATGACATTGATTGGGACGATAAATTTTACACATCGTCCAACTGCACAAATAAAATATGCGTTTGATTGTTTGAAACCCCACACGGGTGTTGGGATGAAATTTGAAGTTCACTCATCCTGATTGATTAAATGTGTCGATCGATTGATTGACAGGCTGTTATAAGCGTTGAATATCTACATATGATGCTTATACAGTGTAGTGCACTTTGGTTGATGGTTGATTATTTTTCAATGTAATTATATACATGTGTTGTATGAAAATCCATATAATTAACTTTATATGGTAATTGATTGGGCCTCATTCCAATTTGAAAAATAAAGAATATATATAAAATAAAAGTTCATGTGTTGACAGTACTCATTCATTGAGATTGGTCATGTGTTGAACGAAATATTTTGATAATAACAACTATTTTGAAAAAGAAATATTTGAAATAGAATATTTGAAAATAGAAATTTATGAAGCCGTGTTGATTAGATTGACGCCATTTTGACGTGAACGATATTTATATCGATTTTATTCATCTTAAAAATGAATATTGAAAAGCGATTTCGAAATGAATTGAATTGAAAACGATTTCGAAATGAATTGAATTGAAAACGATTTCGAAATGAAATGAATTGAATTGAAAACGAATTCGAATTGAATTGAAAACGATTTCGAAATGAAATGAATTGAAAACGAATTCAAATTGAATTGAAAACGATTTCGAAATGAGATGAATTGAAAACGAATTCAAATTGAATTGAAAACGATTTCGAAATGAATTGAATTGAAAATGATTTCGAAATGAATTGAATTGAAAACGATTTCGAAATGAATTGAATTGAAAACGATTTCGAAATGAATTGAATTGAAAACGAATTGAAATGAATTCAAATTGAATTGAAATTTGAATTGAATAAAAATGAATTTTGAAACGCATTTATAAAGAAGAATTCAATTTTGATTTGAATTGAAAAGGAAGTTGAAATTGCTTTTGAAACGAATTTAAAACTATTTATATAATTCGTTTTAAATAGAAATCGATGAAATATATATTATATATATTATATATATAATATAATGGCCTGAATAGAACGCGCCGCGCCGCGGCAGTTCGTGAATTTCGACCATTTATTTCAAACGGACATTACGGGAGATCCGACCGTCGGATTCTCCTAAAACCGGAACCGTTGGGTTCGTATCGAAAAGAGCTTTCTAACGAATGTTAGAAATTTGAAATCTAACGGTTGGATTTGGAGATACGTCCAAATCAAATTCGAAAAAGGTCGCTGTAAGTGCAGTTCGATGGCCATTGTTGGAAATCGACTGTACGGGCCTTGATAAAATTATTAAAAATAGTAATAATTTGTGTAAAATCATAAGAAATGATTTGGGAAGAATTGGGATGAAAAACTCCATATTTGAAAAGATAAAAATAGATTTTTATCGAATTGAACTAGTTTTGAACTAGAATTATAATTCTATTTATTTTTAAATAAATAAATTGAATTCGAAAAGGGTTTCAAAAATAACCAAAATTTCCAATGATTACATTGGAATGGATTTGAATCGAAATTGTCTTCGGAATATTTCGATGTTGGAATTCGTGATTATACAGGTGTGGTTAGGGAAATTTGAAAGATATATATATATATCGTTATTTCCAATACGACATTTGTTAGTCGTAGAATTCGATATTGAATATAAGCCGATATATTTTCTATTCAGAGCCTTGTATTGAATATCGAATGTGATTTGGGTTTGTCGTGAATGGTGTCTTCACTAACACTGTTCTTGAACCCAGTTGAGAAATGATTAAATCTTTTTATTTAGATTTAATGAAGTGTACCAATTAAATAATATTTAATTGGAATTGAATTGATATTGATTTTTGGGTTTATCGTGAACAGTGTTTTAAATAACACTTGTTCTTTAACCCGATAATTAATGAATGTGATTTTGGGTTTATCGTGAACCGTGTTTTAAATGACACTGATTCTTTAACCCAGTCGAAGATTAAAACTAAGTGGAGTTTTAATGAATCTTTAATTAGATTGAAATGATCGAAAATGGAGTATCACCAGTTTTGCTCCAGGCGATAGTTAAATCTTTAATTAGATTTGAACGTGAAATGGTAATTGAATTTACCGATAACACCGTGGTGTTAGATATGAAGTATGACCAGTTTTACTTCATGGGATGAATAGGTTGGGATTGGGAAATTAAAACCAATGATTACTTCGGTAAGGTTCGTTAATCCCGACTAGTTTTGAATTGATATTCAAAAGTAGATTAAAGAATAAATTCAAGGAATTTATCTTTGATAAAATTAATGGGAATCTTTCCCTATGAATGTGAAATTTAGAAACTAACTGTCGGTTAGCCAAGCAGAATGGTTTTCTGGATATTGATCTGATGTTGGTTTCGGCCTTCGGGGTTAATATTTGGGGAATTATTCTCTTGATTAATTTGCGGTTAGTGACTGATGAATTGGAATGAGGCGTATGTTGTGTTTGTGTAGCACTTTTATAAAATATACGCGAGTTATTCGGAAAGACCGGGTTTATCCCATTCTGAATAACTGATACGACGAGAAGTCGAAGATGAAGACGGTGGTCGAAGACCGGAAGTCTTCACGTCGTTTGGGTGATAACTGATGATCTTGATTGGGCTGTACACCCAAGAAGATGGAAACAGTTGGTGATCGTCCAGACGTACTTGGAGATCGATGGATATGCGGGGTACTAGGTGCCTCCGGTTTCGTTCAGACCCAGAACGGACTTGTAAATGGACTGTGTGTCTGACATTGGATTTTAGTCTGTGTGATTGATTTCTATTAAATATATATCTGTTTGGCGGCGGAGAATTTATTCTCTTGCTTAACGCCCTTCTCTGAGACGTACGAGCTCAGGGGTTATATATTGATGGATATCAAACGCATGGAGTGAATTGCCTGTGTGGCATGCCTAAGTGGCAATTGATCGAGGCTTCTGTTGAAAAGCAAAGTCTTGTGGTGATGATCAAAGCACGGCCTTTGTGGCGTAGCTTTGTGTAACGTTAGCTTCGCGAGTTTCGCACCCCGGTTGTGAACCAAAAACGGGAGAGGACCTCAGGGAGGGCATGCGTTTCTTTCTAGTTAGAAGTGGCGTCAGTGGTTTTACACGCCCTGACGAGTTTGACTTATGTGGTTGTTGCTGTTGCGAGGCGCCTCGGATTGATCGGTCGTTCTCGAACCGATGGAGTCATTTAGTTGGCTCATTTACGCCCCAAAGGGCGGGGAAACGTATTGTTCAGGCACTATAATCCACATCGGTGGACCGGCCCTGTCGCTCCATGGGGCAGTTGCGGCTGTTCCTGTGGCTCGGGCTAGAGAGTCACGAATCGGTAGAGGACGATCCCTGGCCTCGGTTCATAGAAGGAAATCCAATTTCCAAATACGTGACTTTGCGGTTTTATTTGTAAACCTATATATGGCGACATAGTGGCATGGGACGCTCATGCCGCCTATGATTGATACTTATGATTTGAAGTTGTTTTATACACTATGCATTTATAATAGTATCAAATAATCTGTTTTAAACGTATCAAGCATTCTTTGGCTGTTATAAGGGAAAACCCTATCCCCCGGCTTGCGTTGCATTGTGTGATAGGACCTGGGTCTTATAACAGCTTCATCTTTCTTTATTTAGCATTGCGCTGTTTGTTTTATGCACTGTTATTCTTGGGAGGAAACCCGTTCCGTGTTATACGGCGTGGTCCCTTGATTTACCTAACTTTAAAAACAAAGATTAACTGTTTTAGTTCTCACACCAGTCACATGACTGACCTGGAGTTTATTGTTTTAACCTAAACTCTGGGTGCCCCTATTTTGACACGGGCAGCTAGTAGTTTTGGTTTTGCAGATTTATATTCACAGGATCCTGGTTTACAGCTGGAACGATATCCGGAAAGCTTTGTATCCGTATATCTACTTCTAGTTGTGTATTGTATTATTTTCCGCTGCGATGTATTTAAATGTAATTTAAATCTCTGATATTTCTGTGTAATATTTATTTGTTCATACTCTGTATATTCTTGTAATCTGATGCATTGTTGTAATATACAGTGAAATGTTCTTCTGTATGCGTTCTGTTGTGGCTTGTTCTCGAACTATCCGACGCTTTCCTTTACGGGGAAGTTACGGGTCTTTACATTTAACTAATCAACTCAACTTCCCTTATTTTCATTACGGCTTAAGTTCTTCAACTTTTCAGTTTCTAAGAACTTTTCAAATTTTTCAAAAATTTGGCTAACACCCTAAATTTCCGAAAAATTTCGCCATAACCTCCCCTACACCAGGGACTTCGGGATATTTCATATAGCCTCCCATGGCCTTATTCAATCCAGAAGAAAAAGAAAAAGCCAAGCGGCTAGCCAATCGGCTCATAAAATCATCCAAACCCAAAGAAATACAATAAATATGTACCTATTTGTCGGGAAAACAATTTTATTCTCTGCTCTACCCTCTTTGCTATGACCTGTTCAATGTAAGTACATGTATATGCATGCATTTCCAACCATTTTTCAATACAGTTCAATATTTGGTTCAATTTGGCATAATGGTTCAACACATAATTAATCAAACAAAAATCAAGCAATACAACCAGCAATCAATTAGTGGATTAACGTTTCAAATTCATAATTTTGATATATATATAGAAAATCATATTTTTGATGCCAAATCACAACAATAAATCTATCTAGTTTTGGGTTCTCACACCAGTCTAATGAAAATATATAGATATCTCACTTTCGAAACACAAACACAAATACTGATGATGTCCGGACATCACAAGAATTATCCCCGAGTGACTAGAGTGGGAGTCTATATTTATCCAGTATATTGAAACTTTGAATATACGTTCATGACGCGTATATGCAAAATCTTTATATATTGGATTGTCCAAATTCAATACGAATAAAATATTCAAATACGTATAAAATGGTTTGAATTTTCAAAACAATATTGTTTTCATTTGAAAAATATACTCTTCACACTCGTTCTAGGATACTATTGATCCTATCTCTAACGAGTTACTCTCATTGGATATTACTAATCCATTATCTGATGAATTCTTTCGTATGGTTCTAATGTGTCTTATTCTCGAGCTCTGTAAACCAAAGCTCTGATACCAAACTAGGACGACCCGAACTTCCCCGGTAAGGAAAGCACGGATAGAATCGAGGACAACACACATCGGAATGCAAACAGAAGAACATTTCATTATTTATTACAACAATTCCATCAGATACAAGAATATACAGAGTATAAATGAATAAATTACATTCGATAATTATCAGAGATTACAATAAATTACGTAGCAGCGGAAAAACAATACAAAACATGTGACAACCCCAAACCCCGTACGGACGGAGACAAGGGTAATCTTTGGAATATAACACAGAAACAGATAATAGCAGAACAGAACTAAATAAATACACCAGATAATGAACAATAGAATATACTGGATAAAAGTAACCATCAGAGTTACACAGTATACCGGATCTTACTTAGTACAAATACAGTTCATCTATACATAAATGTCTACAGCGGAAACAAACAAAATATGTACAATAGGAGGTGAACAGCATAAAAAGAGATAAATGATAGAATCCATCTTCAGCTCCAGCTATCCAGAAAGAACCAGCTAAACCTGAATACAAGGCTGCCCGTGTAGAAAAAGGGGCACCCGAGTTTGAAAGTGAAACAAACTACGAGTCAGTCATGGGACTGGTATGAGAAATCAACTCAACACATTTAAAGTACGGCTAATCACAGGACCACGCCACTTTCGTGGAACGGGTTTACTCCGTTGGATTGCCCCTGCTTTAAAACAAATCATTCTTTGAAACAACGCTATGCTTTTTATAAAAATGAAGCCATTATAAGACTCAGTTCCCATCACACAATGCAACGCAAACCGGAGGATAGAGTTTTTACCTTATAACGGCCAAAATTTGCTTGATACAAATAAAACAAAGGCATTTGATATTATTGCTAGTGTTTATATGTTTTGAAAACAATTTCAAATCATAACTATCAATCATAGACGGCATTAATGCCCCATACCACTATGTCGCCATATATAGGTATACAATCAAAACCGCACAGTCACGTATTTGGAAATTGGATTTCCGTCATGAACCAAGGCAAAAGATAGTCCTTACCGACTTCGAGACTGCCTAGCCCGAGCCTCAGGGTCAGAGCGCGTCGACCCTTGGATCGTTAGGGCCGGTCCACCGATGTGGATTAAAATTCCTAAACATTGCGTTTCCCCACCCTTTGGGGTGTAAATGAGCCAACGAATGACTCCATCGGACCCGGATCGTCCGATCAAACCGAGGCGCCTCGCAACAGCAACAACCACATAATTCAAACTCGTCAGGGCGTGTAAAACCACTGACGCCTCTTCTAGCTAGGAAGAAACGCAGGCCCTCCCTGATGTCCTCTCCCGTTTCTGGTTCATACTGGGTGTGAGTTTCGCGAATTCACGTTATACACAAAGCTACGCCACACCGGCGGTGCTTTGATCATCACCACAAGACTTTGCTTTTCAACAGAAGCCCTGATCATTTGCCACTTAGGCATGCCACACTAGAAATTCATGTCATGCGACTGATGTCCATCGATATACAACCTCTGATCTCGTGCGTTCCTGAGAAGGGCATTAAGCAAAAGAATAAATTCTCTGCCGCCAAACAGATGTATATTTATAAGAGATCAATCTACGTAGAATAAAATCCAATGTCAGACACACAGTCCATTTACAAGTCCGTTCTGGGTCTGAACGAAACAGGAGGCACTAAATACCTCGCAAACCCATCGATCACCACGTACGTCTGGACGATCACCACTCATTATCCATATTTCGGGATGCCTCCCAATCAGGACCTCGGTTACCATCCAAACGAGGTGAAGATCTCCGGTCTTCGACCACCGTCTTCATCTTCGCTTTCTTATCGTCGATTCAGTTATTCAGAATGGGATAAACCCGGTCTTTCTGAGCAACTCGCATATATAATAAACAAGTGCAACACTAACATACACACGCATCATTTCAATTCATCAGTCACTAACAATCAATCAGTAAGAGAACGATTTCCCAAGTATTAACCCCGAAGGCCGAAACCAACATCATATCAACATCCAGGAAACCATTCGACTTAGCCAACCTTCAGTTAATTTCTAAATCACATCCATATCATTTATAATATTTTATAATGATTTATCGCTATTTTTATTTATTTTAAAATAGCCAATATATTCCAAACGACGCTTCGGGCCATAACGCGACCGTGGCGCTGTTTTTCTTCAGTTTTGATTTACACATATCTGAAAATCTAACCGTTGGATCTTCACAAAATTTACATCATTAGAAAGATCTTTTCTAAACGAATCCAATGGTTCCAGTTTCGGGAAAATCCGACGGTCGGATCTCCCGGTATAATCATTTGAAATTTCGATTTCAAAATACGAACTGCAGCTTAGTTATTCGATTAAATATAATTATATATATATATATATTTATATAAATATAATCGTTTCTGGCGCTGTTTTTCTTCAGATTTGAATTAAACATTCCAGACAATCCAACCGTTGGATTTTTACAAAGTTGGTGCCGTTGGAAAGATGTTTCCAAAGCGAACCCAACGGTTGCGATTTCAGGAAAATCTGATGGTCGGATCTCCCGGTATAATCGTTTGAAATCACGGTTTCAAAATACGAACTGCAGCGTCGTTATTCAATATATTTTAATTCTATTTATATATATATATATATATATATCGATTCTTCGATTTCAAAGCTACATTCTTTTCATACATTTGTTAAAAATGATATTTTTATCCAGCTGTCTTCTGTTTCAACACTTCACTATATTTAAAAATTCATGTATATAATAAAAATGTGATTTTTATTGTAAAACAATTCATTTCAAAACACTATTATTTTATATAATTCATATAGGTAATAAAAATAGGATTTTTATTATAAAACCATTTATTTCAAAAGGAGATTATTTTATATAGTTCATATAGATGATAAATTGTGATTTTTATTATAAAACAATTTATTTCAAAATATGAATACCATTCAACACATGAATTTCTATTCAACGAATGAATATCGATTCAACACATGAAGGTTTTCTATAGTTTATATATATAGATAAAAATGTGATTTTTATATTTAAAACATGAATACCATTCAACACATGAATTTCTAATCAACGAATGAATATCGATTCAACACATGAAGGTTTTCTATAGTTTATATATATAGATAAAAATGTGATTTTTATATTTAAAACACGAACTCCATTCAACACATGAATTTCAATTCAACGAATGAGTATCGATTCAACACATGAAGGTTTTCTATAGTTTATATATATATAGATAAAAATGTGATTTTTATATTTAAAACACGAACACCATTCAACACATGAATTTCAATTCAACGAATGAATATCGATTCAACACATGAAGGTTTTCTATTCAACGAATAAATATAGTTTCAGCAAATGAAAATAATTCAAACACATGAATATTATTCAAAATTTCGGCAGCATAACGGCAGGGTAGTTAAAACCGGGACCGTCCTTAGTACGGCTCCTCGCTCTACCTTAAAACCTCGCAGTTTTTGACAATGGAGATCATGCATCTAGTTCGCACGCAGGCGGCATGTATATATTTATTTCATTTCCACAAACTAATCCTATGTGGTTTCAACCAAATATTTCTCAACCACAAACGGGTATTTTTCAACCACAATCGATCAATATCAACCACAAACAATCCCAAACAACCATTCGCTATCAATCAATTTTCACACCAATCACAACCAATGAATATCGTCCATGGTTTGTGGACGAGGGGCGTGTATATATATATATATATATATATATATATATATATATATATATTGCAACTCACTTCTATTTCAACACATATATAATTTTTACAACGCATATACAACTTATACAACGCTTATACCAGAGGTGTACAACGCTTATATAACTCATACATCGACTACGTAATTTATACATCGTCGTTTTCCATATCGATTATAAATTAGAAATCTCACATTGGGTTCCACTCCACCAAAAATAGCAGAGGGCTCAGAAAAATATGCGGTCTCTTCTAGAATGTAGAAGACGTCCACACGGGTCCACTGTCTCTTGTTTCACTGAATTTCGTCAAGAAATGAAAAAGATATGATTTTTCAAAGTTTGCAATGGTTTAAAGGTGTTAAAACAGTTGAAAATAAAACAAGTCGTACCTCAGCTGAAAGGTTCAAAACTAGGTTTGCAATTTTCGATCAAACCATGAATCGATAGGAGGATCGGCCAATGCAATGACGAAGAGGGGGGAGACGCACGTCTGCGCGCGGTGGTGGGGGCCCACTCGGTGGCGCCAGGCGGTCTGGGCAGCGGGTTGAAGTCGACGACTTCAGGGAGGTGGTTCTCTCTCCACAGGCCACGAAAAATTCCAAACTTTGTATGGATTTGAAGATCTCGAGAAGATCTTCAAAAGTTCAACTGTGGCACGAGCTAATTTGGCATAGATTGACCGGAAAATGAGGGGGAAGGATTCGAGCGGTTTCCGCCTTCGATCGGGGAGAGAGAAACAAAGATTTTTTTAAAAAAATAAATATGATTGGCCGGTGGGTTTTAAAGGGGTTTTCTGACGCGACCACCAATCTAAACCCAACAACTGTCGTCCCTAGCGTTTTACCCCCATTCCGAACACAATGGGATATGTTTCGTAGGCCCATTCGACTGTTTCAGTTAGTTTTCCTTCAAATTAAAATATATAACATTCAATATTCAATTTGAACGTACATTTCAATTTGCCAGGGCCACAAACTGATTCGAAAAATTCCAAAAAAATAAATCTAGCTATGTTTTGACGATACGGTCCAACAAAACTAGTTTCGTCAAATTTTGAGATCGTTTGCAAAAAGGCCCATTTCTAGTCGATCCAATTTAACTGTAATTGACCAAAACACGTTTTCCTTTGCCACGCTCACATACTAGCTTCAAAAATTATGAAATTTGAAACCAAGCAATAACTTCACATCCCAGATCCAACAAAAGTGGTTTCGTAGAATTCCGAGGTCATTTGCAAAATGGCCAATTTCACGGGCTATATAAATTCCATAGCGACCTTTCTGAAAATTCATTTGGCCATAACTTTTCTTTTCGCTATGAAAATTCATTTTTTCAGATTCGTTAGAAAGGTATTCACTAACAGATTTAAATATTTTTGGTTTCACTCAAATCCGTTTTGTTTTGCACCCGGTATAGTCCGACAAGGTTTGAATTCAATTTTTGAAACTACAGCGCCATTTCAGGCCTTGTTTATAATTAGAATTAATTATATTCGTTTTCAAACGTTGATTAATACTCACTTTTCATTGCTATAATTTAAAATATTTATTTTAAATATTTAAAATCCATTATTTTAGCCAATTTAAAACTTTTAAATTGGTTCAGATTTTCTGGGTCGTTACAAAACACAACTGAAAGTAATACACGGATACAGAGCTTTCCGAGCATTGTTCCAGTTGTAAATCAGGATCCTGTGAATATAAATCTGCAAAACCAAAACTACTAGCTGCTCGTGTCGAAAATAGGGGCACCCAGAGTTTAGGTTAAAATAATAAACTCCAGGTCAGTCATTCGACTGGTGTGAGAACTAAAACAGTTATTTAAAACTTTACTTTAAAGGGGAGTAATTCAAGGGACCACGCCGTATAACACGGAACAAGTTTCCTCCCGAGAATACCAGTGCATAGAATAAACAACGCAACGCTTTTTGGAAAAATGAAGCTATTATAAGACCCAGGTCCCATCACACAATGCAACGCAAGCCGGAGGATAGGGTTTTACCTTATAATAGCCAAACATGCTTGATACGTTTAAAAACAAATCATTTGATACTATAATAAGTGTATAGTGTCAAAACAATTCAAATCATAAATATCAATCATAGGCGGCATGGGTACCATCTATCATGTCGCCAATACTAGGCTCTACAAATAAAACCAAAATATCTCGTATTGGAAATTGGATTTCCGTCATGAGTCGAGGCAAGGGGCAAGGTCCTCTCCGCTTCGAGACACTCTAGCTAATTCCTCGTGACTACACACTCTGGGTTACCCCTGGATCTTCAGGGCCGGTCCTCTCTTACGTTTGAGGATTGGCAATTCCTGAACACATGTTTACCGGTCCTAACAGACCTGTATCCGAGGCGCCTCGCAATCCAACAACCACATAGGTAAAAATAATTTAAATGTCAGCCAGTTTAAGCACTAACACTATCTCTAGCTAGAAAGAAATGTTGTGTTCTCCCTACAGTCACTATCCCGTTTTTGACTCATACCGAGGTGTGAGGCTCGCGAATTCACGCTATACAGAAAGCTGCGCCACACAGGCCGTGATTTGATCATCAACCACAAGACTTTGCATTTCAACAGAAGCCTTGATCAATTGCCACTTAGGCATGCCACACAGGCAATTCACTCCATGCGACTGATGTCCATCGATATACAACCTCTGAGCTCGTACATCTCAGAGAAGGGTGTTAAGCAAGAAAATAAATTTTCCGCTGCCAAACAGATGTATATTTAATAGAGATCAATCCATCATAGAATAAATTCTAATGTCAGACACACATTCCATTTACAAGTTCGTTCTGGGTCTGAACGAAACCAGAGGCACTTTCCTCGCATATCCATCAATCTCCAAGTACGTCTGGACGATCACCAACTGATTCCCTCCCTTTGGGTGTACAGCCCAATCAAGATCATCAGTAACCACCCAAACGATGTGAAGACTTCCGGTCTTCAACCACCGTCTTCCTCTTCGACATATCATCGAATCGGTTATTCAGAATGGGTATAAACCTGGCCTTTCTGAATAACCCGCGTATATAATAAACAAATGATACACAAACACAACATAACCTCATTCCAATTCATCAGTCACTAGCCGTAAATTAGCAAGAGAACAATTCCCCAAATATTAACCCCGAAGGCCGAAACCAACATCTGATCAATACCCAGGAAACCATTCTTCTTAGCTAACCTACAGTTAGTTTCTAAATTTCACATTCTTAGGGAAAGGTTCCCATTAGTTTTATCAAAGATAAATTCTTTTAAATTTATTCTTTAATCTTCCTTTGGATGTCATTTCAAACCATGTTATGGTTTTCCAAACTAGTCGGGATTAACAACCACACCGAAGTAATTATTTATTTTATTTCCCAATCCCAACCTATTCATCCCATGAATCAAAACTGGTAATACTCCATATCTAACACCACGGTGTTATCGGTAAAATTAACTACCATTTCATGTTCAAATCTAATTAAAGATTTAACTATCGTTTTGGAGCAAAACTGGTGATACTCCATTCTCGCTCACTTTACAAATTTGATAATTTAAATTATCAATTCACAATCCAATCTAATTACAGATTCATTAAAACTCCTTTTACTGGGTTAAAGAACTAGTGTCATTTAAAACACAGTTCACGATAAACCCAAATCACATTCTATATATTATCGGGTTAAAGAACAAGTGTTATTTAAAACACCGTTCACGATAAACCCAAATCCCATTTGATATTCAATACAAGGCTCTGAATAGAAAATATGTTAGCTTATATTCAATATCAAATTCTGAAACCCACAAATTTCGCTTTGGAAATAACGATATAAAATATATCTTCCAAAATATCTGTATAATTGTGACAACAAGGAATTTCGCTCGATCCGAATCAGCCACTAAACCGATCTAGACCATTCGAAACGCCTGATTGTTTTGAGAACACGACAAAATAGAACGCAGACGGGAGAACATTTCATTGTAAATTACAACAATTCCATCAGAATACAAGAATATACAGAGTATAAATGAATATTTCATTCGATAAATATCAGAGATTACAATACATTACATAGCAGCGGAAAATAATACAATACACAAATGAAGGAGATATACGGATACAAAGCTTTTCGGATATCGTGCCAGCCGTAAACCAGGATCCTGTGAATATAAATCTGCAAAACCAAAATTACTAGCTGCCCGTGTCAAAATAAGGGCACCCAGAGTTTAGGTTAAAACAATAAACTCCAGGTCAGTCATGGGACTGGTGTGAGAACTAAAACAGTTGTTAATCTTTATTTTAAAGTTCGGTATATCAAGGGACCACGCCGCTAACATGGAACGAGTTTCCTCCCAAGAATACCAGTGCATAAAACAAACAGCGCAATGCTAAATAAAGAAAAATGAAGCTAATACAAGACCCAGGTCCTATCACACAATGCAACGCAAGCCGGGGGATAGGGTTTTCCCTTATAATAGCCAAACATGCTTAGTACGTTTAAAACAAATCATTTGATACTACTATAAGTGCATAGTGTATAAAACAACTTCAAATCATAAGTATCAATCATAGACGGCATGGGTACGATATATCATGTCACCATACTAGTTCTACAATTAAAACCGCAAATGTCCCGTATTTGGAAATTGGATTTCCATCTATGAACCGAGGCAAAAGATAGTCCTCTACCGATTCGAGACAATCTAGTCTACCATGTCTCAGGATCAGAACGCATCGACCTTTGGAGCGACAGGGTAGGTCCACCGATGTGGATTAGACGAAATCCTGAACACTACGTCTCTCCGCCCTATGGGGTGCAAATGAGCCAACGAATGACTCCATCGGACCCGGATCGTCCGATCAAACCGAGGCGCCTCGCAACAGCAACAACCACATAAGTCAAACTCGTTAGGGCGTGTAAAACCACTGACGCCACTTTTAGCTAGAAAGAAACGCATGTCCTCCCTGAGGTCCTTCTCCCGTTTTTAGTTCATGACCGGGGCGTGAGGCTCGCGAATCAACGTTACACAAAGCTACGCCACACAGGCCGTGCTTTGATCATCAACCACAAGACTTTTCTTTTCAACAGAAGCCTTGATCATTTGCATCTTAGCATGCCACACAGGCAATTCACGCTATGCAATCGATATCAATCACACAGAATGAAATCCGATGTCAAACACACCGTACATCTACAAGTTCGTTCTGGGTCTGAACGAAACCGGAGGCACCTAGTACCCCGCATATCCATTGATCTCCAAGTAAGTCTAGACCACCACTAACTGATTCTCTCCTCTTGGGTGTACGACCCAATCAAGATCATCAGTAATTATCCAAACGATGTGAAGACCTCCGGTCTTCAACCACCGTCTTCATCTTCGACTTATCGTCGTATCAATTATTCACAATGGGATAAACCCGGTCTTTCCGAATAACTCGCGTATATTATAAACAAGTGTTACACAAATACAACATACGCCTCATTCCAATTCATCAGTCACTAAACGTAAATTAACAAGAGAATAATTCCCCAAATATTAACCCCGAGGGCCGAAACCAACATCAGATCAATATCCAGGAAACCACTCTGCTTAGCTAACCGACAGTTAGTTCCTAAATTTCACATTCATAGGGAAGGGTTCCCATTAATTTTATCAAAGATAAATTCCTTGAATTTATTCTTTAATCTTCTTTTGAATATCAATTCAAACTAGTCGGGATTAACGAACCTTACCGAAGTAATCATTTGTTTTAATTTCCCAATCCCAACCTATTCATCCCATGAAGTAAAACTGGTAATACTTCATATCTAACACCACAGTGTTATCGGTAAATTCAATTACCATTTCACGTTCAAATCTAATTAAAGATTTAACTATCGCTTGGAGCAAAACTGGTGATACTCCATTCTCGATCTTTTCAATCTAATTAAATATTTATTAAAACTCCACTTAGTTTTAATCTTTAACTGGGTTAAAGAATCAGTGTCATTTAAAACACGGTTCACGATAAACCCCAAAATCACATCACATTTCAATCAGTCCCTAACCGTAAATTAGCAAGCGAGCAATTCCCTAAGTATTAACCCCGAAGGCTGAAACCAACATCAGATCAATACACAGGAAACCATTCAACTTAACTAATCTCTAGTAGTTTCTGATTTTCTTAACTCCTTTGGGTCTAAGAACAGTATTATTGAAGATACTGTTCACGACAACCCAAAATCACATTTCATTAATTGTCGGGTTAAAGAACAAGTGTTATTTAAAACACTGTTCACGATAAACCCAAAAATCAATATCAATTCAATTCCAATTAAATAATATTTAATTGGTACACTTCATTAAATTTAAATAAAAAGATTTAATCTTTTCTCAACTGGGTTCAAGAACAGTGTTAATGAAGACACCATTCACGACAAACCCAAATCACATTTGATATTAAATACAAGGCTCTAAATAGAAAATATATCGGCTTATATTCAATATCAAATTCTACGACCAACAGTTATCGTATTGGAAATAACGATATATATATCTATATCTTTCAAATTTCCATAACAACATCTGTATAATCACGAAATCCAACATCGAAATATTCCGAAGACAATTTCAATTCAAATCTATTCCAATGCAATCATTGGAAATTCTGGTTATTTTCAAAACCATTTCAAATCCAATTTATTTATTTTAAAATTAAATAAATTACTATTCTTGTTCAAAACTAGTTCATTTCGATAAAAATCTATTTTTATCTTTTCAAATATAAAGGTTTTCATCCCAATTCTTCCCAAATCGTTTCTTATGATTTTACACGAATTATTACTATTTTTAATAATTTTATCAAGGCCCGTACAGTCGATTTCCATCAACGGCCATCGAACTGCACTTACATCGACCTTTTTCAAATTTGATTTGGACATAATTCCAAATACAACCGTTAGATTTCAGATTTCTAATATTCGTTAGAAAGCTCTTTTCGATACAAACCGAACGGTTCCAATTTTAGGAGAATCCGACGGTCGGATCACCTGTAATGTCCGTTCGAAGTCAACGGTCGAAATTCGCGAACTGCCGCGGCGCGGCGCGTTCTATTCAGGCCATTATAATATATATATAATATATACTTCATCGATTTCCGTTTAAAAACGTATTTTTATAATTCGTTTTAAATTCGTTTTCAAAACGATTTCAACTTCATTTCTAATTCAAATCAAAATTGAATTTTTCCTTATAAATTCGTTTTAAATTCATTTCAAATTGATTTCAATTCAAATTGATTTCTAATTCAATTTCAGTTCGTTTTCAATTCAATTCAATTTCAATTCGAATTCATTTATATTCAATTTCAATTTGAATTCATTTATATTCAATTTCAATTCGAATTCATTTATATTCAATTTCAATTCGAATTCATTTATATTCAATTTCTTTCGAATTTCAATTTTTTTCAAAATATCAGATTTTGAAATCACTTACGATATTCATTATAAAATGAATAAAATCGATATAAACATCGTTCACGTCAAAATGGCGTCAATCTAATCCACACGGCTTCATATATTTCTATTTTCAAATATTCTATTTCAAATATTTCTATTTCAAATATTTCTATTCCAAATATTTCCTTTTCAAATATTCCATTTCAAATATTTCTATTTCAAATATTTCTATTTCAAATATGGAATGAGGCCCAATCAATTACCATATAATATTAATTATATGGATTTTCTACAACACATGTATACAATAACAACGATGAATAATCAACCATCATCCAAAGTGCATTTTACACTCTATAAGCATCAAATATAAATATTTAACGCTCATAACAGTCTGTCAATCAATCGATCGACATACAACTAAACAATCGGGAATAGTGTACGTCAAATATCATCCCAATACCCGTGTGTGGTTTCAAACAATCAAACACAGATTTTATTTGTCCAGTTGGGCGATGTGTAAAATTTATCGTCCCAATCAATATCAATCAATTCAGTGTATATAAACAAATCTCCGATTTGTTTATAAATATTTATTTTATATACACGTTAAAAATTCTATTTTTAACTATAAAATATTTCTAACTATATAATATTTTATTTCATTTCACATCACACAATCAACTACACATCAAAATCAAACAACCAAGCATACAAGCCATCCATGGTCTATGGACGACGGGTGTCGGGTGCTACTAAACACCGTCTGCATCCTAGTATATATTTCAACTAGAAAAATAAAAGTAAAAGGTAGTTCTCACAGAATAGCTAATCCAACGCCACGACTCTTCTTTGTAGAAAATCTTCGCCACTCGCCCTTTGTCACTTTCTTTTCCCGTATTCTCTACATATTTAAAAATCACATTTTTACTTCGCTATTCGATATATAAAAATCGAATTTTTACTTCGCTATTCAATATATAAAAATCGAATTTTTACTTTGCTATTCAATATATAAAAATCGAATTTATACTTTGCTATTCAATATATAAAAATCGAAATTTTACTTTGCTATTAAATATATAAAAATCGAATTTTTACTTCGCTATTCAATATATAAAAATTGAATTTTTACTTTGCTATTCAATATATAAAAATCGAATTTTTACTTTGCTATTCCATATATAAAAATCGAATTTTTACTTTGCTATTCAATATATAAAAATCGAATTTTTACTTCCCTTAATTTATAAAGCTAGAAACTGTATTTAAACAATGCATTTAAAGTAAAAACTGAAGTGAAAATAAATTAATTAATTAAATAAAAGGAGGGGCTCACTGATTTCGTCGTTCGGAGGAGGAGAGCTGTCGTTGAAGGGGGTCCTGAGGTGGAGATGCTAGCGCGCGGGGCAGGGGGGCCACGGCGGTAGGTGGTTGCTCCATTTCCGTCGAACTAGGGCTAGGACTTGCGGTGGTTGTCTGCGCGATGGGGATGGAGGGGAGAGAGAAGAGAGTGCGTTGGAGGAGGGAGGGGGAGAAGAAGGTGGCGGCGCGACGGTGGCTCGCCTAGGGCGGCGCGCTACTTTGATTTGGTGGGGGGGGGTTTCTCATACAACAGAAGGAGGCGAAGGAGAAGGGAGGTGGGGTCTGGGATGTGTAACGACCCAGGTTTTTGAACGATTAGTTTTAAATATTTAATATCGTTTAAATATTGTGTTGATAATATAAAAGAATTTTTATATTGAATTTATCGATTTAATAATCGATATAGGATATAATTCAGATTTAAAACTGAATCAAAACGGTCGGGTCGATCAATATAAGTTCTATTGGAATTAGAACGATGGTAACTAATTATTTATTTAAAATTGTTTGAAACCAATTTAGATTTTTAATAAATTTAAATTATATCATCCATGTAAATTGATTTTTCCAGACGATTGAATTACGTTTCAGAACCTGTTATAGTGTGGTTAAAATAGTGGTTAACCCTAAATATATCAGTGATTTCGATGGTGTCCGTTAACGCGAGATATTTGATTTAAAAATTTTTGTTAAGTCAGTTCAATGTCAAAATCAAAATCCTTTCAGCTGTTTTACAAAGCCGACCTATATTTCCATATACATCAGCCGACCTTAGTTTTCAGTTCGCAGACCTATATTTTCTCGAGCACGAATTAGTGTCTCCCAGCTTCACAACAAGGAAGACAACGAATTCAATGGCGTGTACCTTCTGTTCTCGTTCGCAGTCTATATAAACGAACCAGGCTTTCCTTCTGAAACCAAGTCTTTCTTCTCGTTTTTCCAATCAGTGACCGCTTCTATCCATTTTAAACCGAAACCCTCAGAAATCAAAATCGAGATTCAATCCATTCCTGGAGCTCGACGCAACCTAGGGGGAAGCCGCGATTTGTGCTAATGGCGAAGAGGAGGGGGTTGCGATCCACTTTTTTCTTGGATCTGGAGTACCCCGCAACGTCAGGCTCGAGTTCGACCTAAGGATTTAGTGAGAAAGGGGGTCGCGAAGATGAAGCATTCAAATGGAAGGGGGCGCTCGTGTTTACAGGAGAAGATGGAGCCGTCTATTGGAGAAGAGGGGTCATCGATGGGTTCAGGAAGGGAAACAGGGACCGAAGAAAGAAAAAGGGAAATTTAAATAGAGAATTTAAGGTATATTTTTCTTAATTTAAATTGGTAGTTGATTTAATCAATTTGAATAACTTGTAGGAATTAGCATATTAGTTAGAACTGAATTCGTACATTATTGAGAGAAAAGGAAATGGTGTTTACTATTAATTTGGAAATTTATTTAAGGTAAATTAGTTTATTTAATTGGAAATAGATTTAATATATAGAAATTAGTTAGTAAAGGATAAAATCTGTAAACTAAGTAGTTAAGGATTAAATTGGAATTTAATTTACATATGAGTAATTGATTTAAATTAAATTAGTGAAGTTCAAAAACTGAAATATATTTATATTGTTTACATTGAAAACAGAGGTACAAAGGAATCGTGAAATCTATACGATAAGCTTAAATGGGGTACTCGACGAATTAAAATCCTGGTGAGTAAAATCTCACTCACCCTTTTATTTATGATTATTTTTATTTCGTTAAAAATAATGGTTGTTGTGCTCGTTTGGATTTTTCTGCTTGCTTTATATATATTAGTTATTTAGGCTATTATATATATATATTGGGTGGATTGATTGGTTGGATTCCCGCAGTCTCATTAGCGGATGCCCGCAGTTTCATAGCGGATGATTACCCTATACGCCCCACGCTATGATTAGTGGATGACCTTCTATACCGCGATATTCTGCCACGAAGCAGAATGGGTATTATTTATGTGCTAACGTCTGTGGATGCAGGGAACCAGGTTGGAGGAATCCAACAGGATTCCTCAAAAATATATTTTCTGTTTGTTTATTTGTTTGCATATATATTGTTATATATGATGTGTTAGAAAAATAAACAATTGGTTGCTTTGTGTGTTTTATCACTGGGCTTAAGTAATGATATTTAAAAATATCGTAAAAAGGATATTGGAAATTTAAAAAGGGAAATTCTATTTTTAAATAGAATTTGAATTTTAAATGGAATAAAAATATAAACTTGGTTTGAAAAATAAAACAAGTAGTTTCTTTTTAAACGAAGTTTATAAATAGTTCTTTTATAACGAAGTTATAAATGAAGTGAAAAGAATTATCATTTGATAATTCAAAAATAGAAATACAAGTGTGAAATTGGGATTTGAAATGAAATTTCAAAACAGATGTGAAATGGAATTTTTAAATATATAACTCAAATGAAATTTGAGTATAACATTTGAATTTTAAAGGAAGTTTAAATATTTGAAAAGGAAAAAGGAGATGGAATTTTAGAAATTCAAATGGAAGTTCAAATAGAATTTGAATAGACGAAATTAGAATAGACGAAATTAGAATAGAATTTGAATTCAAGGAATTAAATAAGATTTGAATTCAAAGGAATTCGAATAAAGAAATTCAAATGGAGATTTGAATGTAGAATTTCAAAATAGAGTTTGAAATATAAAATTTCAAAGAAGAATTTAAATAGAATTTGAAATATAGTATTTCAAAGAAGAATTCAAATATGAAATTTGAATAGAGATTTCAAAGAAGAATTCAAATATGAAATTTGAATAGAGATTTGAAATAGAAATACAAGTATTGAATTTGAACTTGGAATTGAGTATAGAAATTCAAGTAGAAATTTGAATATGAGATTTCAAAATAGAATTTGAAATAAACTCTGAAATAGGATTTTCAAAGTAAAATTGGAAATAGAATTTCAAACAGGATTTCAAATAGGAAATCCAAATGGTTTTGAAATGGAATTTGAATTCTAGGGAATTCAAATGGATTTGAGTGAAGAAATTCCAATGGTGTTGAAAATGAGTTTTGAATATTAGAATTCAAATGGAAATGAAAAATGAATTTTGAATGTAAGAGATTCAAATTGAATTTAAATAGGATTTGATCTATGGGGTTTGAATATGAAATTCAAATGGGTTTTAAATTATGGAATTTTGAATATAGAATTTAAAAAGGAGTTTGAATATTTGAACTTCAATAGAATTCCAATATAGAAATGGGAATATAACAGTTCAAATGGAATTTAAATATAAAGTTTAAATAAGAGAATTCAAATGTATTCAAGTATGGAATTTGAATAGGGAATTCAAATAGAAATTCAAATATTGAATTGGAATATCAAATAGAAAAGGAATTGGAATTTGAATTTAGAATTCAAATAAAAGTGAGATTTGAATTTGAATCAAGGAATTCAAATAGAGTTAAATGGAGTTGAATTCATTTGAAAGAAGTTTAGAAGTTTAAAAAGTTTATATTTATAAATATAATTAAAACGAACTCGCCGCAACGCTGCAGTTCGTAAATTGACAATTCGAACTTCAATTGAGTATACAGAACGCAATGGAAGTCGAAATTCTGCGAAACAAGAAACGTCAGGACCGGTTTGATAATAGTTTTCAAATGAAAGAGAAAAATCTGAATTTCGTCGTATAGATTTTGAGTTATGTCAAAATCAAAATTTCAAAAATGCAGCGCCAGAAACCATTATAAACCATAATGGATTTTATATATAAATATTGGGATTTTTAAGCAAATAAAAATCCGGATTTCCATTTAAAAATCTAGACTTGAGTTAGAAAATAAATGTGGACTCAAGTGAAGTAAAGAAGAAGATGATTTTTGAAACAATAATCATATTTTTGATTATTGAATAGAATTAACTAAAGAAGAATTAGTTAATCGAGTTTGAACTAAAATCGAACTTTGAAAAGTGAAATTTGGGATTGTAAATATATATTCGAAATCGAATATAGAACTAAAATTGGAATTTGAATTCAATTGATTGATAAGTAAGTGGAAATATATTTGAAACGTGTTATATTCAATTATACAAGCGAGATAGGCAGAGAGTTAGTTAAAGAATTACTTTAACGAATTGAGTCAAACGAGTGTACGAAGTTGAAATAAATGGGACAGGTATAGACATACAGGAGACAGGTATGAGGAAAGGATAATACAGGTATATAAATAATGTGCTCGACAAAAAGGTACATGTTTAATTCATATATGAGATTTTATGCGCCGTATCGGCAAGCCGCTTGGCTTTTCCTTTTTCTTTTTGATTGAGGAAGATACCGGGAAGCTATTTGAAATTTCCCGATGCTCCCGATACAGGGGAGGTTATGGCGAAATTTTCCAGAAATTTAAGAAGTTAGAATATTTTTAAGAAATTTGACAATTAGAAATCTATATATCGATATATATAGAATTCGATAAGGAAACGAAATCAAAAATAGCGAAAAGGGCCAATATGGTTATTGAAATATTGGGTTAACAAATATTGATAGAGAAAATAGAGAAGAGATTTAATTAATGAAATATTAATTAAAAGAGCCCAGTGATTTGTTTGATATGTTTGGATGAACACTTGTTTTTATTCGATAGTTAAATCACAGACTATCGAAGTTTTTGACCATCGTTGTCAATATGGAGAGACCGGTTGGATTATTATCCGAAGAACCACTCCGTATCGGCATAAGCATTGCGAACCAAGTATGCTGAAAATATTGAAGACGGAGTGAAGTGCAAGGGCTTTTCTAGTAGTAGAAATAGTGCCTTCGGTTTCGTTCAATCCCAGAACGAACGTAAATGGACGAATGTCTGACAAAGTATTTCCAATGATCAAATGGGTTGGTCTGTATGAATGTATATGGTTGCAACGGATTTATCCCTTAGCATAACATCCAGAATATTTGTGCAAACTTAACCAGTGATTAACGGATCTGATGATGTGGCATTCAAAGTAATTGGGCTATCAAGGAATGGTAAGTAATCGTAGCCTCAGGCCTCAACAACCGGGAAAGGACAAAAATCGGGCAGGCAGCATGGCTATGTGGGTCGCACCCATTAGGGTGTATAATCACCTATCTGGAGAAATTCCTTTTGTTCCTTAATCTATCGATTCTGCCCATTCGGGAAACGGTGGTTTGAGTCCAACCGTTGGTGATGTACATTCGATACACTCAAGCGAAATGAGTGGTCGGTCATGTGTGGGCCGGGTTGCAAGATGTTCTTGTTGAACCCAGTGTATTCCTCTCTAGAGATACATCATCGGAAGGTGGTCCCATACCTTGTCATGTTGGAAATCCAATCTCCAATAAGCGCCATGCGGTTTTTTTTTTGATTTTATAATATATATGTGGAGCGTGAGATGCAAGCGTTCTACTATTTGGTTATTTACTTGATGTAGACATTATTATAATATCACTGGATTTTTGTATCAAAGTGTTTTGGGTTATAGTAAGGTAAAAACCGTCCGTGTTTATGTGTGGGCTGGTCTTACTATTATCTTTTCTTTTGAAAGGATTTTTAAAGTTAAACAAGTGGTTGGAGTTTACTCACACCAGTCCCATGACTGACCCAGAGTTTATTTTGTTTTGTTTCCCTAAACTCTTGGGTGCCCAAATTTGTACGGGCAGTCAAGTGTTTCAGGCTTTTACAGATACACTTGAAGGAGCTTGAAGCAGAAGGCTTCAACGTTAGTTATCTAGAGTTACTTCCGCTGGATCAAACGTTATGTGTACTCTGATGATGGTATGTATGTATGTACAAAACAGATTTGTATTTCAAAAGTTATGTTATATAATATATTTTATTCGTTCCGCTGTGAGTTTGTGATCTTCGTTTTTCTTCTATTCTAAGTTTTCTATCTTATCTATTCTCACCCTCTATCTTCTTTCTAATAATGAGTCGTATTTCTGTGTTATTTGGGTTGGACGTGTGGTGTATTTAGTCAACTCAGATAGCTCGGATTTGCGGGTCGTTTCAGGTGGTATCAGAGCTTAGGTTGAGTGAACACCTAGGCTTGTGTGACATGTGCTCATTAGAGATAGGGTCAGTAGTATCCTAGAATGAGTCAAGTGTATATATACGAGAGAGCGTATTTGTTAATTTGATATAAAAAAATTGTTTTATATTGTGTTGACTAGTCTGGGAATGGTTTATGAATTCTGGTCGAATCGTGGGACGCCACGACGTCGATAGGAGTTTCTAAACACTTGAACAGAAGTTTGAACACGATATAGTTTTAAAGAGGGTAAATGAAATAATTTTACCCAAAATTCTATTTTGATATATAACTAATAATTTTCTGAAATTATTGGATGTGTTGATTGTTATCGTTATAATCAAATTTGATTATAAAAATTGGAATGGTTATTTATAACCAAACTGAATTTGTATATGAATAAAATATATACAAATGAGATGAATTGAAATTAAATTCAAACCAGAATTAAGAATTCAAAATCCTGGGAAGTTGAAATATATTTTTCAAAGTATATTAAAATAATATAGATTTGTTTTAAAAAGATTTGAAAGAAAATCATTTTAGATGGATTTTGAAATAATAAAGCACTGAACTCACTTCAGTGGCTGGGAAATTATTCTGATGATGATTGCAACATCATCAGTGTTCATTTTCAAGTTTCTAAGTGATGGATTGCTACCTTAGAAAGTTTTGTTGGAAATTTGTTTGAAAGAAAACAAGTGGTTTGAAAATTCAAATGTTTTGAATTTGAAATGAAAATAAATATATGTATATATTTATGGGATTTCAAAAGAATTTGAAAAGAAAACCCAGGGATTTGAATTCTGGGATTGAAATTTAACTTAAACAAGTTAAATAGGTCGAAGTGAGTGAATTGATTAGAATCAATTTGAATAGGTTTATTTGAAATATAGATTGGATATAAATGGATTTATCGTAGATCATTCGAAGCAAATGTGTGAAGACCAAAAGTTTTGGTTGAAATTAATTTATTGAAATATGAGGAGTTGAGTTTCAATATAAAGGAGTTTTGAAAAGTTAGTGAGTTTATAGTATTTTTTCTACCTTAGCAATTTCGAGGACGAAATTATTTTAAGGGGGAAAGAATGTAACGACCCAGGTTTTTGAACGATTAGTTTTAAATATTTAATATCGTTTAAATATTGTGTTGATAATATAAAAGAATTTTTATATTGAATTTATCGATTTAATAATCGATATAGGATATAATTCAGATTTAAAACTGAATCAAAACGGTCGGGTCGATCAATATAAGTTGTATTGGAATTAGAACGATGGTAACTAATTATTTATTTAAAATTGTTTGAAACCAATTTAGATTTTTAATAAATTTAAATTATATCATCCATGTAAATTGATTTTTCCAGACGATTGAATTACGTTTCAGAACCTGTTATAGTGTGGTTAAAATAGTGGTTAACCCTAAATATATCAGTGATTTCGATGGTGTCCGTTAACGCGAGATATTTGATTTAAAATTTTTTGTTAAGTCAGTTCAATGTCAAAATCAAAATCCTTTCAGCTGTTTTACAAAGCCGACCTATATTTCCATATACATCAGCCGACCTTAGTTTTCAGTTCGCAAACCTATATTTTCTCGAGCACGAATTAGTGTCTCCCAGCTTCACAACAAGGAAGACAACGAATTCAATGGCGTGTACCTTCTGTTCTCGTTCGCAGTCTATATAAACGAACCAGGCTTTCCTTCTGAAACCAAGTCTTTCTTCTCGTTTTTCCAATCAGTGACCGCTTCTATCCATTTTAAACCGAAACCCTCAGAAATCAAAATTGAGATTCAATCCATTCCTGGAGCTCGACGCAACCTAGGGGGAAGCCACGATTTGTGCTAATGGCGAAGAGGAGGGGGTTGCGATCCACTTTTTTCTTGGATCTGGAGTACCCCGCAACGTCAGGCTCGAGTTCGACCTAAGGATTTAGTGAGAAAGGGGGTCGCGAAGATGAAGCATTCAAATGGAAGGGGGCGCTCGTGTTTACAGGAGAAGATGGAGCCGTCTATTGGAGAAGAGGGGTCATCGATGGGTTCAGGAAAGGAAACAGGGACCGAAGAAAGAAAAAGGGAAATTTAAATAGAGAATTTAAGGTATATTTTTCTTAATTTAAATTGGTAGTTGATTTAATCAATTTGAATAACTTGTAGGAATTAGCATATTAGTTAGAACTGAATTCGTACATTATTGAGAGAAAAGGAAATAGTGTTTACTATTAATTTGGAAATTTATTTAAGGTAAATTAGTTTATTTAATTGGAAATAGATTTAATATATAGAAATTAGTTAGTAAAGGATAAAATCTGTAAACTAAGTAGTTAAGGATTAAATTGGAATTTAATTTACATATGAGTAATTGATTTAAATTAAATTAGTGAAGTTCAAAAACTGAAATATATTTATATTGTTTACATTGAAAACAGAGGTACAAAGGAATCGTGAAATCTATACGATAAGCTTAAATGGGGTACTCGACGAATTAAAATCCTGGTGAGTAAAATCTCACTCACCCTTTTATTTATGATTATTTTTATTTCGTTAAAAATAATGGTTGTTGTGCTCGTTTGGATTTTTCTGCTTGCTTTATGTATATTAGTTATTTAGGCTATTATATATATATATATTGGGTGGATTGATTGGTTGGATTCCCGCAGTCTCATTAGCGGATGCCCGCAGTTTCATAGTGGATGATTACCCTATACGCCCCACGCTATGATTAGTGGATGACCTTCTATACCGCGATATTCTGCCACGAAGCAGAATGGATATTATTTATGTGCTAACGTCTGTGGATGCAGGGAACCAGGTTGGAGGAATCCAACAGGATTCCTCAAAAATATATTTTCTGTTTGTTTATTTGTTTGCATATATATTGTTATATATGATGTGTTAGAAAAATAAACAATTGGTTGCTTTGTGTGTTTTATCACTGGGCTTAAGTAATGATATTTAAAAATATCGTAAAAAGGATATTGGAAATTTAAAAAGGGAAATTCTATTTTTAAATAGAATTTGAATTTTAAATGGAATAAAAATATAAACTTGGTTTGAAAAATAAAACAAGTAGTTTCTTTTTAAACGAAGTTTATAAATAGTTCTTTTATAACGAAGTTATAAATGAAGTGAAAAGAATTATCATTTGATAATTCAGAAATAGAAATACAAGTGTGAAATTGGGATTTGAAATGAAATTTCAAAACAGATGTGAAATGGAATTTTTAAATATATAACTCAAATGAAATTTGAGTATAACATTTGAATTTTAAAGGAAGTTTAAATATTTGAAAAGGAAAAAGGAGATGGAATTTTAGAAATTCAAATGGAAGTTCAAATAGAATTTGAATAGACGAAATTAGAATAGACGAAATTAGAATAGAATTTGAATTCAAGGAATTAAATAAGATTTGAATTCAAAGGAATTCGAATAAAGAAATTCAAATGGAGATTTGAATGTAGAATTTCAAAATAGAGTTTGAAATATAAAATTTCAAAGAAGAATTTAAATAGAATTTGAAATATAGTATTTCAAAGAAGAATTCAAATATGAAATTTGAATAGAGATTTCAAAGAAGAATTCAAATATGAAATTTGAATAGAGATTTGAAATAGAAATACAAGTATTGAATTTGAACTTGGAATTGAGTATAGAAATTCAAGTAGAAATTTGAATATGAGATTTCAAAATAGAATTTGAAATAAACTTTGAAATAGGATTTTCAAAGTAAAATTGGAAATAGAATTTCAAACAGGATTTCAAATAGGAAATCCAAATGGTTTTGAAATGGAATTTGAATTCTAGGGAATTCAAATGGATTTGAGTGAAGAAATTCCAATGGTGTTGAAAATGAGTTTTGAATATTAGAATTCAAATGGAAATGAAAAATGAATTTTGAATGTAAGAGATTCAAATTGAATTTAAATAGGATTTGATCTATGGGGTTTGAATATGAAATTCAAATGGGTTTTAAATTATGGAATTTTGAATATAGAATTTAAAAAGGAGTTTGAATATTTGAACTTCAATAGAATTCCAATATAGAAATGGGAATATAACAGTTCAAATGGAATTTAAATATAAAGTTTAAATAAGAGAATTCAAATGTATTCAAGTATTGAATTTGAATAGGGAATTCAAATAGAAATTCAAATATTGAATTGGAATATCAAATAGAAAAGGAATTGGAATTTGAATTTAGAATTCAAATAAAAGTGAGATTTGAATTTGAATCAAGGAATTCAAATAGAGTTAAATGGAGTTGAATTCATTTGAAAGAAGTTTAGAAGTTTAAAAAGTTTATATTTATAAATATAATTAAAACGAACTCGCCGCAGCGCTGCAGTTCGTAAATTGACAATTCGAACTTCAATTGAGTATACAGAACGCAATGGAAGTCGAAATTCTGCGAAACAAGAAACGTCAGGACCGGTTTGATAATAGTTTTCAAATGAAAGAGAAAAATCTGAATTTCGTCGTATAGATTTTGAGTTATGTCAAAATCAAAATTTCAAAAATGCAGCGCCAGAAACCATTATAAACCATAATGGATTTTATATATAAATATTGGGATTTTTAAGAAAATAAAAATCCGGATTTCCATTTAAAAATCTAGACTTGAGTTAGAAAATAAATGTGGACTCAAGTGAAGTAAAGAAGAAGATGATTTTTGAAACAATAATCATATTTTTGATTATTGAATAGAATTAACTAAAGAAGAATTAGTTAATCGAGTTTGAACTAAAATCGAACTTTGAAAAGTGAAATTTGGGATTGTAAATATATATTCGAAATCGAATATAGAACTAAAATTGGAATTTGAATTCAATTGATTGATAAGTAAGTGGAAATATATTTGAAACGTGTTATATTCAATTATACAAGCGAGATAGGCAGAGAGTTAGTTAAAGAATTACTTTAACGAATTGAGTCAAACGAGTGTACGAAGTTGAAATAAATGGGACAGGTATAGACATACAGGAGACAGGTATGAGGAAAGGATAATACAGGTATATAAATAATGTGCTCGACAAAAAGGTACATGTTTAATTCATATATGAGATTTTATGCGCCGTATCGGCAAGCCGCTTGGCTTTTCCTTTTCTTTTTGATTGAGGAAGATACCGGGAAGCTATTTGAAATTTCCCGATGCTCCCGATACAGGGGAGGTTATGGCGAAATTTTCCAGAAATTTAAGAAGTTAGAATATTTTTAAGAAATTTGACAATTAGAAATCTATATATCGATATATATAGAATTCGATAAGGAAACGAAATCAAAAATAGCGAAAAGGGCCAATATGGTTATTGAAATATTGGGTTAACAAATATTGATAGAGAAAATAGAGAAGAGATTTAATTAATGAAATATTAATTAAAAGAGCCCAGTGATTTGTTTGATATGTTTGGATGAACACTTGTTTTTATTCGATAGTTAAATCACAGACTATCGAAGTTTTTGACCATCGTTGTCAATATGGAGAGACCGGTTGGATTATTATCCGAAGAACCACTCCGTATCGGCATAAGCATTGCGAACCAAGTATGCTGAATATATTGAAGACGGAGTGAAGTGCAAGGGCTTTTCTAGTAGTAGAAATAGTGCCTTCGGTTTCGTTCAATCCCAGAACGAACGTAAATGGACGAATGTCTGACAAAGTATTTCCAATGATCAAATGGGTTGGTCTGTATGAATGTATATGGTTGCAACGGATTTATCCCTTAGCATAACATCCAGAATATTTGTGCAAACTTAACCAGTGATTAACGGATCTGATGATGTGGCATTCAAAGTAATTGGGCTATCAAGGAATGGTAAGTAATCGTAGCCTCAGGCCTCAACAACCGGGAAAGGACAAAAATCGGGCAGGCAGCATGGCTATGTGGGTCGCACCCATTAGGGTGTATAATCACCTATCTGGAGAAATTCCTTTTGTTCCTTAATCTATCGATTCTGCCCATTCGGGAAACGGTGGTTTGAGTCCAACCGTTGGTGATGTACATTCGATACACTCAAGCGAAATGAGTGGTCGGTCATGTGTGGGCCGGGTTGCAAGATGTTCTTGTTGAACCCAGTGTATTCCTCTCTAGAGATACATCATCGGAAGGTGGTCCCATACCTTGTCATGTTGGAAATCCAATCTCCAATAAGCGCCATGCGGTTTTTTTTTGATTTTATAATATATATGTGGAGCGTGAGATGCAAGCGTTCTACTATTTGGTTATTTACTTGATGTAGACATTATTATAATATCACTGGATTTTTGTATCAAAGTGTTTTGGGTTATAGTAAGGTAAAAACCGTCCGTGTTTATGTGTGGGCTGGTCTTACTATTATCTTTTCTTTTGAAAGGATTTTTAAAGTTAAACAAGTGGTTGGAGTTTACTCACACCAGTCCCATGACTGACCCAGAGTTTATTTTGTTTTGTTTCCCTAAACTCTTGGGTGCCCAAATTTGTACGGGCAGTCAAGTGTTTCAGGCTTTTACAGATACACTTGAAGGAGCTTGAAGCAGAAGGCTTCAACGTTAGTTATCTAGAGTTACTTCCGCTGGATCAAACGTTATGTGTACTCTGATGATGGTATGTATGTATGTACAAAACAGATTTGTATTTCAAAAGTTATGTTATATAATATATTTTATTCGTTCCGCTGTGAGTTTGTGATCTTCGTTTTTCTTCTATTCTAAGTTTTCTATCTTATCTATTCTCACCCTCTATCTTCTTTCTAATAATGAGTCGTATTTCTGTGTTATTTGGGTTGGACGTGTGGTGTATTTAGTCAACTCAGATAGCTCGGATTTGCGGGTCGTTTCAGGATGGGTGCGTCGTCGATCGACTGAGGCAGGGGAGTGGCGGCGCCTCCGGGGTGGCGCTGGCGGATCCCCCCCCCCCCGGTTCGCGTTTTTTTTCCTCTTATTTTTCTGATCGGAGAAGAATGAAGGGGGGGCCTGAGCGGGTTAAGGGGATGAAGTGTTGACTTGGTTTAATTAAATATTTAATTTAATTTTAAAATCAATAAAGTAACTTTTTACAACGAACTCAAAATCGAACCCACCGACTGTCGCCCCTTGCGTAATACCCCCATTCTGAACACAATGGAATATGTATCGAAAGCCAATTCGATCAATACGATCAGTTTTCGTTGAATTTAAAATTTAAATCATTATATTGAATTTTAAACGTACATTTCAATTTACCGGGCCCACATACAAACTCTAAAAATTCTCAAAAAATATTTTCTAGCTTCATATTGATGATACGGTCCTATCAAAACTAATTTCATCGAATTCTGAGACCGTTTGAAAAATGGCCATTTTCCAGTCGATTAAAATCAACTCAAAACTGGCCAAACACGTTTTCCTTTGCCACGCTCACATATTGATTCGAAAAATTATGAAATTTTGAACCTAGCAATAATTTGACATCGCAGATCCAACAAAAGTGGTTTCGTCGAAATCCGAGGTCGTTTGCAAAATTCCCATTTTTAAGGGCCTGAATTCCATAGCGACTATTCAGAATTTTCAACTGGACATATCTTTTGATTCCCGCTATGAAATTCCGATTTCTCGGATTCGTTGGAAAGATATTCTCGATTAGATTCAAATATTTTTGGTTTCACTAAAATCCGGTTTATTTTGCACCCGGTACATTCATTTGAAGTTTGAAATCGAATTATCGAACTACCACGCCATTTTCAATTTCTTTTATAAATATAAATAAATATTTATATTCTATCGACGATCTATATAAATATATACGTTCGAATTATATCTAAAATTAATTTCTCATCGAAATTATTTAAAATAATTCATTTTAAATAATCAAAATCCGCTAAAATTGCAAAAATAAAAATTTTAAACTGGCCCAGATTTCCGGGTTATTACAATAATCGCGGAATCTAATATCGAAATATTTCAAAGACAATTTCGATTCAAATCCATTCCAATTAATATATTGGAAATTTTGGTTATTTAAAACCCATTTCAAATCCAATTTATTTCCTTAAAAATAAATAAATTATTATTCTAGTTACTAACTAGTTCATTTCGATAAAAATCTACTTTTACCTTTTAAAATACGGAGTTTTTTAGCCCAATTCTTTCGAAATCATTTCTTACGATTTTACACTAATTAATAATATTTTTAATAATTTTATCAAGGCCCGTGCAGTCGATTTCCAATAACGGCCATCGAACTGCACTTACAGCGACCTTTTCTGAAATTGATTTGGACATATCTCCAAATCCAACCGTCAGATTTCAAATCTCTTGTATTCATTAGAAAGATCTTTTCGATAGAACCAAAGGCTCCGGTTTTAGGAGAATCCGACGGTCGGATCTCCCGTAATGTCTGTTCGAAGCCAATGGTCGAAATTCACGAACTGCCGCGGCGCGTCGCGTTCTATTCAGGCTATTATATATATATATATATATATATATATATATATATATATATATATATATATATATATTTCATCGATTTCCTTTTAAAATGAATTTTATAAATCGTTTCAAATTTGTTTCAAAAACAGTTTCAACCTTCATTTCGAATTCAAATCAAAATTGAATTTTCCATTATAAATTCTTTTCACATTTATTTCTATTTAATTTCAATTCAAATCGATTTCAATTCAATTTCAGTTCGTTTTCAATTCGACTTGAATTCATTCCAAATCGATTTCACTTCGATTTCCAATTGCATTTTTATTTTATTCAATTTCAATTCGATTACAATTCAATTTGAATTCATTTCAATTCGAATTCATTTTATATTCAATTTAATTCGAATTCATTTTATATTCAATTTAATTCGAATTCATTTTATTTTAAGTTTTTAAATCTCTTTTCAATATTCATTTTAAAAACGAATATAATCAATATAAACATCGTTCGCGTCAAAATAGTGCATCTCTAATCAACACGGCTTTATATTTTTCAATAACTTCGTTATTCTATTCAACAAATGAATATTTATTCTATTTAACACATGAATCTATATTTCTTTCAACACATGACTAATCTCAACAAATGAGTACTATCAACACATAACTATTTTGTTATGTAATATATTTTATAAAATTTTGATTTCTATCGTTAAATTTTTAATCAAACTCTAACCATAAATTAGTAGGAGAACGATTCCCTAAATATTAACCCCGAAGGCCGAAACCAACATCAGATCAATATCCAGGAGACCACTCATCTTATCTATTTCCCAGTTAGTTTCTAATTTTATATATGATAAAGATGTAAATTTTATTGTTAAAATATTTCGTTCAACACATGAATCTATATTTTTCAACACATGAGTTATCTCAACAAATGAGTACTATCAACACATGAATCTTTATTTTATAATATTCTTTATTTATTTTTCCAATTGGAATGAGGCTCAATCAATTACCATATAATGTTAATTATATGGATTCCATACAACGCATGTATATAATAGTAACGATAAATAATCAACCATCATCCAAAGTGCACCACACAACTGCATAAGCATTAAATATAAATATCTAACGCTTATAACAGTCTGTCAATCAATCGATCGACATACAACTAATTATTGGGCTTAGTGTATGTCATATATCATCCAAATACCCGTGAAGGGTTTCAAACAATCAAACACAGATTTTATTTGTGCAGTTGGGCGATGTGTAAAATTTATCGTCCCAATCAATATCAGTCAAATCAGTGTACATAAACAAATTGTTTGATTTGTAAATGAATATTTATTTTATTTACATTTTCGTTAAAAATATATTTTTAACGACCAAAATATTTTATTCAACCTATGAATATTCTATTCAGTTCATTTATTCAATAAAATGATATTTTTGTTTTTCTAACATATTTTAGAAAATTTCGGTGGCATAACGGCACGATACTTGAAACGGAATAAGGCCTAGCCTTATCCCCGGTCTAATAATGGCCTACGCCATACACATACCAATCTAATCAATCTCGTTTCACCAAACAACCAAATTCAAACCAATCATCCAATCAACTACACAACCAAACAAACAAGTCGTCCATGGTCTGTGGACGACGGGTGTCGGGTGCTACTAAGCACCGTCTGCATCCTAGTATATATTTTAACTAGAAAAGAAAATTCAAAGTGAGAAGTTCTCACCAAATAGCTAAAGCAAACGCCACGACTCTTCTTATGTAGAAATCTTCGTCGTGCTCGCCTTTTGCCACTTTCATTGCCCGTAGCCACTACATATATAAAAATCATATTTTTATATTGTTGCTATGTATATAAAAATCATATTTTTATAATCACTCTATATGGATAAAAATTCTATTTTTACATCGCTACTATATAGATAAAAATTCTATTTTTACATTGCTACTATATAGATAAAAATTCTATTTTTACATCGCTACTATATAGATAAAAATCCTATTTTTATTTCCACTTCCTATATATAAAAATTGAATCTTTATGTTCACTGTTTATATATAAAAATCGTTTATATATATATATATATATATATATAAATTTATATGTATATATATATATAAATCTCAACTTATCTTTTAAACAAAATCACTTCTTTATATTGTTAATTAACTACAACACATATAAAGATCGTATTTTTATTATCTCTACTATATAAAAATTATATTTTTATTTTCTCTAGCATATAAAAATCAAATTTTTATAATCGCTACTATATAAAGATCGAAATTTTATTACTCTACTTAAATAAAAATCATATTTTTATGAAGTCGTTCATACGATAAAAATCAAGTCCGTTCACGTTTTAAAAACTAATCTTTTCTCATGATAAAAATATGTTCTTTTCTTGTTTAAAAATATATGCCTTTCATGCTTAAAAATATATGTTTTTTTCCAATTTAAATAAAATCAGAAAATAAAATAAAATTAAATAAATAAATAAAAAGAAAGAAATAAAGATAAACTTACAACCGAAGGGGGAGGCGCAGGGCTGAGGGGGGGTGGCGGCACCGGCGGTGGGGCCACTGTGATCGGCGCTCGGTGGTTGGGTGACTTCGATCTGGGAGGAGGAAGGAGGGGTTCGCACGAGGTGGAGAAGACTGTGGCGCGTGGGGGGGGGGTTCAGTGGTGGCTAGGGTTTAGGGGGAAAGGGGGCACGCTCAACGCGAGGAGGAAGGAGGAGGTGAGCAACGAGAGGGGAGGGGAGCGTTCAGAGGTGGCGCCCCACCTTGAGGTGGTGGCGGACCTATCGGAGAGGGGGCGGCGGTGGAACGCGATCCCCCTATTCCTTTTTTTTTTAACTTTCTGTATAAAATCGATGACGGGGGCCTGAGAGGATATGAGGAGAGAGGGGAGGAAGTTTTTTTTATTTAATTATTTATTTCAAAAAGGTCCTTTTTATTTTGACCTCGAAACGAGACCCACCGCCTGTCGTCCATGGCTAATTACCCCCATTCCGAACAACGTTAGCTAGTTCGACTCTTTCGACTAGTTTTCGTCAAAATCAAAATATAACTCTATACATTGAATTTGAACGCATATTTCAATTTACGGAGGTCACATACGGACTCTAAAAATTCCCGAAAAATATTTTCTAGCTTCGTATTGACGATACGGTCCTAACAAAACTAATTTCATCAAATTATGAGACCATTTGAAAAATGGCTATTTTCCAGTCGATTAAAATTAACTAAAACTGGTCAAACGCGTTTTCCTTTGCCATGCTCACATATTGATTCGAAAAATTATGAATTTTCGAATCTAGCAATAACTTGACATCACAGATCCAAAAAAAGTGGTTTTGTCGAAAACCGAGGTCGTTTGCAAATTTTCCATTTTTAACGGCCAGAATTCCATAGCGACTATTCTGAATTTTCAACTGGACATAACTTTTGATTCCCCTTTGAAATTTCGATTCTTCGGATTCATTGGAAATATATTCTCAATTAGATTCTAATATTTTTGGTTTTACCAAAATCCGATTTATTTTGCACCCGGTACATTCAATTGAAATTTGAAATCGAATTATCGAACTACCGTGCCATTTTCAATTCCTTTTATAATTATAAATAATTATTTATATTCTAACGAAGATTCATATATATATATATACACGTTCTATTTCTACTCAAAATAAATTTCCCGTCGATATTATTTAAAATATCAAAATTCCCTAAAATTGCCAAAATACAAATTTTAAATTAGCTCGCATTTCCGGGTTATTACAATTCGATTATGTTTCATATGCATTAGTGCCACACTAAAACATGATTATGTTTCATATGCATTAACATGAATTTAAAATATGAATATATTTCATATGCATAAACATAAATCCAAAATATGAATATATTTCATATGCATTAATATGAATATAAAATATGTTAATTTCATATTTCTATACCTACGCTAAAAATATATTTATATTTCCTGTTTTCCATTAACGCTAAAAATATTTACATATATATAATAATCTAACTTTTGTTTCAACTAACATGACAAATTTATATTACATGAAATAGTCTAAATTTTGTGTTAATCTTTTCTTTACAAACAAAATGATAATTTTGTGTGTTAATCTATTTATATAAGAATGTAAATTTCAATCTTTATTCTTTTTAATGAAAATGTATTTTTTCTCTTTAAATCTTTTAACGTGGAAATGTAAATTTATCCTTTAAATCTCTTTTACATGAAAATGTAAATTTATCCTTAAATCTTTTTTACATGAAAATGTATATTTTCTTACTTTAAATTTTTATTACATGGAAATGTAAACTTCATAATTTTAATCTAATTACATTAAAATGTAACTCTCCTTTTATAACAATTGATATTAAAATGTAAATTTTAATCAAATAAACATTTCTGAACAAAAAGGGCAATTTTTTTTCTAATGTGACATTTTCAACTAAAATCTTATTTTTAATTTAATGCAACATTTTCAACTAAAAATGCTATTTCTTATCTATGTAACATTTTAAACAAAAAATGTGATTTCTTTATAATGTAACATTTTTATGGAAATGTTATCTCTTTTTCTAATGCAACATTTTATATGAAAATGTAATTTCCAATCTAATATAACATTTTACATAAAAATGTAATTTTTATTCTAATATAACATTTTACATACAAATGTAATTCCTATTGTCTTTTCTCTTTTCTAATGATTTATATTACAACAAAATATAATATTTATTGCCTTCACTTTTCTAATGTTTTATATTACAATAAAAATGAAATTTTTATTGTTCATCCTTTTTTTTCACTTTTAAAATAAACATGATATTCTATTTTCTAATTATCATAACAAACATGGGATATTTATTTTAATTCTAGTATCACATAAAGTAATATTTTATATGTAAACCTTTCTTAATAAATGGCATTTTCTATATAACATTACATTTCTAAAATAAATGGCATTTATTATATAACATTACATTTCTTAATAAATGGCATTTTCTATACAACATTACTTTTCTTAAATAATGTCATTTACTATATAACATTACATTTCTTAAATAAATGGCATTTACTATATAACATTACATATCTTAAATAAATGGCATTTATTATATAACATTACATTTCTTAATAAATGTAACGACCCAACTTTCGAACACTTCGGAAGTTGTGTAGTTAATAAGAAATAAGAATAGATAGAAGATAAAACAAAGAAACACCAGAATCTCACAGCGGAATTTTTCACAAAAGATAATACTTCATAATATTACACAACGGAATATATTACACCAGAGCATCACAGGTCTTGTGATACAACCCATTTATAATACATCAGTACATATCTTAGAAGATCAACTGACAGACTTAATTATACAGTAGATAAAGTAGGTCGACCAGCAAACAGCAAAATCTTCATTCCAGCTTCACAAGTTTATCCAAATCCTGATTCACTTGTCTATTCATAACAAGCGTTATGAATACCCAAGAGTTTAAGGGAAAACAAAGATAAATAAACTCCGGGTCAGTCAGGGGACTGGTATGAGTAAACAGTTTTAGAGAAAAATAGTTTAAAGAAATCAAAATATCTCATAAGACCACGCCGTGAATACGAAACGGGTTTTTACCTTATGAGATCAAAACACTTTGTATACTTTTAAACAAATATTATCATATATGTTTTTGTTCGTCACTTTCCTATGAATTAGAAAAGCGCGATATTTAAATTAAATTACTGCAAGCATACAGGTGTGTAGCATACAGGTCGAACACAGGGAGGTAAATTAAAATCAAATTATTTATCTAATCTCTTGGGCGAGTTAGACGAAGCCTGGAGATTTTGTTGAAATAAAAACAAATTGAAATTGCGAATTTAGGATTATCGTTGAATCTAATCAACGATTAATCATAAAAGAAAGTAAATTGCAAAACAAGAACAACAATGGAGAAAATAAAAGTGCAGAATAAGAAGAACAACAAAAAAATAAAATTAGGGTTATTGTTGAAACTAATCAATCACTAATGAAACAAATGTAAAATACAACTAGTACTCTACCGAATCTAATCGGGTATATGACACTAGTTGCTAAAAAATACTAGAAAATCAAAGAAGAAGAAGAAGAATTTTTATTAGTGTAATGAAATACAGAAATGAGATGGTGGCTACAATGACATTACAAGGGTATTTATAGGATAGATAGCCAAACCCTAACCCTAACCCTAATACAATGATAGATGGGCCTTAGTTAAATCTATTAAATTTTTGGCCTTTCTTCTTTTCCTCTTAGTTCTTTGACAAGCTTCCCTTTATTTGAGAAATTCTTGGTCTTTTTACCAATCATTTTCTTGTCCTACAGCAACTAGATGTGAGATCTTCATCTACAATTCTTCAAAATGTAAATATATACCAATTTGATCTCCATTTCTCTACTTTTCTGGTTGCGTGCGAGCTGGGGTGGAATATCTGTAAAAGTGACAAAACAATACCCAAGTAATATTTATTTATATACAAAAGATAAGATATAGTAGCATAGAATAAACACATTTCTATGTCAATCAAATACCCCCACACTTATCCTTTACTCGTCCTCGAGTAAAAAGAAAAGAAAAATGAAAGACTAACTAGATAGGTCACACTTTCGTTGGAAACACGATTGCATTGAGCGTATGCAACAAGCCGTTAAACCTCTAGATGTCCCTAGTAAGACGAGTGGTGTCTCATGAGGGTTTTCAGCGGATACTACCCACAAAATCCAAATGCAGTATGCTATGATTCTAATGAAACCACATGAATGCAATGGACATATGCAAAATAAAAGCAAAAATGAAAACAAGACTTGTTTCTGAAGTGGTACAACAAATTAAATTAACAATTTCTAGTCAGTTGATTTTATTTTAGATGCCTCAACTTGTCACAAATTTTCAATATAAATCAAGTTTTCAAATGTTAAATTCCACTTTGGCCAGTTAGTTCGGTCGATAACATAGTGCAGCCATGAAATAAATTCTTAGTTTGCTTGGCACAGTTTGCAAAGTGGTATTATTATTTTCTCATGTATGGCTAGTCAAATCAATAAGGTCAAGAAGTGTTTGGGCATCATCACTTATTCTTTATTCTATAAAATTTTAAAATTTATGTTCAAGTACATACACCTAACTTAGAAGACCATGGTATACCAACCATACACTGCCTTGCGGACTGACGAAGAGTTGGAACAGATCTTGGCGGATTGTGTAGACCGACGCTGACTTTGTCAACAACATGTCGGATAGAGTTTGGCGGGTTTGCACACCAACGCTTGATATACAAGCAATGTTGGATACCCTTGGATTGCTGTTATTATTATTGAAAATATAAGCACAAAAGAGAGTTACGCGAATTCAACTTAACACAACTTAGTTTTTAAGATTTGAAAAGCCAATTTAAGTATTTTAAGTCCTCCACTTATTTAAACAAAGTCTACAATATAGAATAGATTTCATGTCCATCACCTAAGAATCTCCCTATGTACCGGTTACACTCTTATCCCTCAAAATTAAACTTTTCATTATATTTCAAATTCGAATTTAGCTGAGAGAGAAAAATACTATCAACTGGCTAAAAATTGTAAACTTATTTTGTTGTATCAATTGAAAATGAGTCGTATTTCAAAAAAAAAAAATTATGGCATGTTATTACAGTCTAAAAAAGATGGCATGTTACTACAGTCTAAAATGCATGATGGTCCTATTTAAATGGATGAAATTGAAAAAGAAAGAAAAATAAAGAAAAAACGAAAATGAGTGAAATGCAGACTCCCCCCCACACTAGAACTAAACAGTGTCCACACTGCAATTTTTTTCTATAATTGAAAGATAGTACCCAAAGGTGTATCAAATGCAGAATGATTTGTAAAATGAAATGCAATTTAACCACTATATGCGAATGCCAATTATATACAAAATGAAATTTATAATGACGGTGAGTTTTATGTGAAAAATGAGATTTTTCTTTCCCTCCACACTTGCCTCTATCGAAAATGATGGATGATGATTTCATATCTGATTTTTGAGGTACAAAAGGCATGTCAGTGAGATCTAAGATCAAAATCCTTCCTATAAAATTTTTGTCGTGCCAATGATTTAAATCATTCAACTGAAGATTATTATAGTCCCATAAGCCTGAGTTTTTAACAATGATTTCTTCTGATGCTATGGAATTACGATTATGTTTGAGACGTTCCATATATCCATCCTCGTCATTCAAAAGTTTAAGCTCATCTTCGAATAATTCCTCAAAAGACATAGTGCACACGTCAACTGAGGAAATTGAAGTTTTTAGAGGAGATAATTCAGATGTGCCATCTAAAACTATTTCTATTATGTCAACTTCTCCTATTTCGATCTCTTTGGGTTGATGAAAAATATTCAATTCAATGGTTAAGTGCCCAAACGATAGTCAAAGTTGGCCGCTCCTACAATTAATGATAGCATTTGAGGTTGCTAAGAAGGGACGACCCAAAATCAATGGAATTTGACTACCCTGACTCAAAACAGGCTCGGTTTCTAGAACTATGAAATCGAAAGGGAAGTAAAATTGTTCAATTTGAATCAAAACATCTTCAATTATACCCAATGGTTTTTTAAAAGATTGATCAGCTAACTGAAGAGTGATGTTTGTTGGTTTAATCTCCCCTAATCCAAGTTGACGATAAACAGTGTAAGGAAGAAGATTTACACTTGCACCGAGATCAAGTAGGGCACGAGATATGTGAATGTTTCCTATTTTGCAATCAATTGTAGGGCAATCGGGGTCCTTGTACTTGACTGGTGCAGGATTCGAAAGAATGGAGCTTGTATTCGCAGTTAGAAAGGCAGTTTTAGGAACATTAGTGGCTCGTTTTCGGGTGCATAGCTCTTTGAGACACTTGGAATATTGAGGAATTTGTTTGATGGTGTCTAAGAGTGGAATATTGACACGAACTTGTTTGAAGAATTCAAGAATTTTTTCAAAATTTGCATCCTTCTTCTTATTGTTAAGCCTGTGAGGATAAGGGGCTATTGGTTTATAGACTCTTTCAGAAATTTGATCGTTCAAAGAAGAAGGTTTCGATGTGGAAAGTGATTGAGGTACAGGAATAGAAGGCGAGATGCTGGGATTGCCAACATTAGAGGAGGAATTATTATCGGGGTTGCGGACATTAGAAGAAGAGATGTTGGGGTTGCCAACATTCGAAGAAAATGGGGTTTCATAAGGTTCCAAGGAGTTGGCATTGGTTGCCATCGCAAGAGTGTCAAGCTTTTCAATTGGGGTTAAAATCGAATGGTTGTCAGGATTGCCAACATTATTGTCAATCATTTTTCTAGACCTCAGGGTGGTGACAACGTTAACCGAATTATTTCCATCCTCACAAGAATTCACAGTACGAGAGTTATATTTTGGATTCACCTCGGGTTGACTAGGCAACTTTACTCGCTCATTACTTTTCATTAGTTCCTTCATCATATTCATCATTTGTTCGAGTTTAACATCTTGATTATTTATTTGTTTTTCTAATCGAACAATATCTTGTGACGGTTGAGAAGATTGGGAGGATTGGTTTGATGATTGAAAGTTGGGGTGCCTATAAGGTTCACTCGAAGGCTCAGGTTGAGGTGAAACATGAGAAGTTTGAGGACTAGAAGAAAATGGAGCTTGGTATAATGAATTCGGTATCATGTGAGATGGATTTGCAACATTATTTGAATTAGACCATGAGAAATTTGGATGATTTCTCCAACTAGGGTCAGATGTGGATGAGTAAAGACCATTTTGAGCTATGACATTGAATTGATCTTGGGGTAGTCCATTGAATTGAGGAGTTTGAGTCTCTAAGGGAATATGAATTGTATCCACGACATGCACTCCTTTAGTGGAAGCACGAATGGGAACACGATTGAACTCCCATTGCATGTCCTTTTCAGAATAATCCTCTAAGAATTTCCAAGCTTCATTGGCCGTTTTAGATATAAAATCTCCCCCACACATTGATTCTTGTTGAGTTCTAGTCTGATAGTTTAGACCCTCATATACAATTTGACATAAGTAATCTTTTATGATTCCATGATGAGGACAACTATACAGTAATTGGTTGAACCTATCAAAGTATTTTAAAAAAGTTTCCCCCTCATTTTGAGAAAATTGATTTATTTCAGTTCGAATTTTCAGAGTTTTGTGAAAAGGAAAAAACTTTTTCAGGAATACGCTGACGAATTCATCCCAACTTCTTATTGACTGTTTGGAAAGAGAATTAAGCCATCTTTTAGCGCTTTCAAGTAGTGCAAATTAGCCTTAGCTTGATTGATTCATTAGATAATTGTTGCATTTGAGTTGTGGATGAATACAATTCAAATTCACTTAAAAATTCATAAGCATTTTCAGAACTAGTAAATTTTGGCACCCCTTGAATAAAAGAATGTTTAAGCTCAAAATTTCCTTCAACTGGTGGAAGTACTATGACAAAAGGTTGAACGATTCTAGTTGGATAACATCGATCACGAAGAGACAAGGGTCTATCCATTTGGATATTGAGATTTTGAAAATTTTGATTTATTTGATTTTGATCCCCAAAGTTTGGAAAGTTGTGATTCACTCGATTTTGATCCAATTCGGTTGGAAAATTTTGGTTGATTTGAGAACCCCTAGGAGAATTTTGTTGGCTCACACTTTTTTCACTCATTGTTGTTAAATGCACGCACAGAAATTAGCTACAATGAAATTTTCTGTCCTTAATAGCTCCTAACCCAAAATTATATAGTGACACGTTTGATTACTTAGATCAAAAGATTTCTTAGCCAGTTAACGGACAGGAGTTATCGGTGCACCAGGAATCACCCTAGCAATGCAGCCGAAGGTTTAAGTACCTTCAGAGTAACAACCGATATAATATTTACGAATCACCGTAATATTTATAAACGGTTATTTCTCTGCCATAGTCTAGACACCAAGAAATAATTCGTTCCAAATGAATCAACTATCACAATACAATTAAGCCCTAGATGAGCCCGTGACTCCCTTAAGTCCAACGTCTCACCGTTATTATTAGTCAGATTCTACGATGAAATGCAATTTGTAGGCTAAGGAAAGGGTGATGAAATCCCTCACCTTATGTGAATTGGGGTATTGCCCTTAACAGAATGAATAAAAAGTGCAGAAATAACAACAATCACACAATTTAATTGCAGAAATTAAAAAATTTACATTCAAGCCGCTGCCCCTGCAGATTTTTTTTACAACAATTGTCTATATTTTTTTTCTTTGCAGCAGAGCACCTGTAGAGTTAAAAGAAATTTACAGTAGGGTATGGCTGTCCATCTAGAAAAAATGTGTAGCGTCAATGATTGAAAACTCACTATTTGCAATTTCTTTTGATTTCTGAAATCTTGATTTGTTGCTTGAACTCCAGTCACCTTGTCCTTAGTTCGAAATCTCTTTTTTTTTTGAATGAATTGAATAACAAAAAAAAACACAAGAAAAAGAAACAAAGTAATTAACAAAAAAAAGCTAACTTTTTGGAGAAGATGGTGCTGAAGTGTGGATTGAAAAAAAAAACTGTGGTGAAATGAGATTATGTGAGAGGAAGGGGTATTTGATCAGAGGGAAGAAATGAAGCAGGGAAAAATAATTGAAAAAAAAAGAATGAATCTATTTATGACCTTCCTTTTTTTTTGTTGAAAAAGTGGACAAATAGGAAAGAAACAAATGACAAAAAAAAAGGGAAGAGTGATTTCAGGAAAGAAAAGAATTGTAAAGGAAGGAAGGAAAGTAATTGTAAAAGATTTGGAAAGGAAATTGAGAAGGGAAAGCAATAAAAGAGAAGACAAAAACAGAAAGAATTTTTTTCTATTGTTTATTGTTGTAAAACTAGAAGAGGATTTTTTTTGAAAAGAAAGGGAATTTGTAAGAGAAGAAAAGAAATCAAATGTATTGAGAACAAGAAAGACAAAAGAAGAAAGGAAAAAATTTTTGCAAAAGAGGAATCTTTTTTTTTTTTTTGAAATTTGTAAAAAGAAAAAGAATGTAGATGATTGGAAAGAAAGTGGAAAGATGGAAAGAATAAAGGAAAATTGAAAGTTGTTTTTTTTTAATGAAGGAGAGAGCCGGAAAGAAATAAATGAAAAAAATGGAAAGAGAGATTGTAGGAGGTGAATGAGAAATGCAATTGGAAAGAAATAAAAAAAAAGAACGCAAGTTTTTTTTTTATGAAAATTTGAACAAGAAGAAAGGGAAAGAAATGAATGGTAAAAACCCAAACAAAAAAGGAAAAAAAAATTAAAAGAGGAAGGAAATAAGAGAAAAAAAGCAAGGTTTTTTTAGTAGAGAGGAAGGGTAGAAGAAATTGAGGAAAGAAATAAAAGCAGACAAAAACAAGAAAGAAATCAAAGTAGACAGAGAGGAAATTGCAAAAGTTTTTTTTTTAGAAAGTTGTAGACAAAAGATGGAAACAAATAAAAAGAAAAGGAAAGGGAAAAGAAAAATGTGAAAATCAGCAAGGTGGTAGAAAGATAGAAAGAAATTGAATAAAAATTAGCAACCTTCTTTTTTTGTATATATTTTTTTTCTTCTTGAAGGATTTAGATTGGAAGAAATGCAAAATAAAAAAAAGGAAAGAAATAAATGAAAAAAAGAAGGAAAATTAAAAGAAAAAGTGGCAAGATTTTTTTCCTTGTCTTAGAGATTATGATATCAATATGTGATACACAATCAACTAATCAAGATTTTTATCTATATATATCTACAAGAAAACAATAGGAAAATAAAAGAAAATTTGGCAAGATTTTTTTTTACAGAACGAAAAAAAACTAACACGAATCAGAAATTAAGTAAATAATAAAATTCAATTGTTACCTCCCTGGCAACGGCGCCAAAAACTTGTTCGTCACTTTCCTATGAATTAGAAAAGCGCGATATTTAAATTAAATTACTGCAAGCATACAGGTGTGTAGCATACAGGTCGAACACAGGGAGGTAAACTAAAATCAAATTATTTATCTAATCTCTTGGGCGAGTTAGAAAAAGCCTGGAGATTTTGTTGAGATAAAAACAAATTGAAATTGCGAACTTAGGATTATCGTTGAATCTAATCAACGATTAATCACAAAAGAAAGTAAATTACAAAACAAGAACAACAATGCAGAAAATAAAAGTGCAGAATAAGAAGAACAACAAAAAAATAAAATTAGGATTATCGTTGAAACTAATCAAACGACTAATCACTAATGAAACAAATGTAAAATACAACTAGTACTCTACCGAATCTAATTGGGTAGATGACACTAGTTGCTAAAAAATACCAAAAAATCAAAGAAGAAGAAGAAGAATTTTTATTAGAGTAATGAAATACAGAAATGAGATGGTGGCTACAATGACATTACAAGGGTATTTATAGGATAGATAGCCAAACCCTAACCCTAACCCTAATACATTGATAGATGGGCCTTAGTTAAATCTATTAAATTTTTGGCCTTTCTTCTTTTCCTCTTGGTTCTTTGACAAGCTTCCCTTGATTTGAGAAATTCTTGGTCTTTCTACCAATTATTTTCTTGTCCAACAGCAACTAGATGTGAGATCTTCATCTACAATTCTTCAAAATGTAAATATATACCAATTTGATCTCCATTTCTCTACTTTTCTTGTTGCATGCGAGCTGGGTTGGAATATCTGTAAAAGTGACAAAACAATACCCAAGTAATATTTATTTATATACAAAAGATAAGATATAAGAGCATAGAATAAACACATTTCTATGTCAATCAGTTTTCCACAAATAATTTAGAATCTAGGAGAATGCTTGCATCTCACATTCTCCTATATAGTATACAAATGAAAACCGCTTGGCACTTAGGGAAATTGGATTTCCAACTCTGACAAGGTATGGGTCCACCTTCCGATGATGTACCTCTAGAGGCAAATACATCTGGATTCAACAAGAACTTATTGCAACCCGGCCCTCACATGACCGACCACTCATTTCTCTTGAGTTTATCGAATGTATATCACCGATGGTTGTGTACGGCAACCATCCCCGCATGGGCAGAATCGGTAGATTAAGAAACAAAAGGAATTTCTCTAGATAGGTGATACTGCACCCTAATAGGAGCGACCCACATAGCTATGCTGCCAGCCCGATTTTTGTCATTTCCTGGGTGTGAGGCTTGAGGCTAGACTTTACGTTTCATCATCACTGGTTCATTTCCTTTGAATGCCACATCGTCCTACCTGTCAGAAATATTCATTCGATTTCCCAAATATATCACGGGCAATAAAGCTAAGAGAAATGAATTCCTCTGCCACCAACGTAATATACTTACGTAAATTCGATGTGTGAAATCTGACTGATATACGTTGTCAGACACTCGTCCATTCAGGTTTGTTCTGGGACTGAACAGACCAAAGATAATCTTCTTGCACACCGTCGTCTTCAGTTTGAACATCTCTGACTCACGGTGTCTAATCAAATCAAAGTGGAAATTAATCCGGCCTATTCGAAATGATTACGAACATTTGTAACATGATCAAAATCAATTACCTAGACAGTCAAATCCAACAGTATTCGATCATCTTGCTCATGTCTGGCATTTTGATCATAACTTAGAATTAGACAATTTTAGTGTGCGCGCTGCACGGGTTTTATTTCTATCTTTTTCGTCACTTCTGAAAATGAACACTTACCTTATTTTTTCAGAAAATTTACTACTCTTTAATTACTCTTTAATTTAATGATTCATAAATGAGTTAAATTTTTGATCTACAGTCTGTTTTACAGCTTTTACACTCTGTATCGCCTCGTCAAATCTCCCTTTTGATCTCTTATACTTGATTTATTCCTTCTGCTTTCTATACCGATAGAGTTTCTCTTCTTTATTTGTCTAGAATGATTAAAAATATACTTTGTAGTTTTTTATCTCATCAAATACTGAACTGTACTTGACTATTTCTTGTATTTTGAAATTACAGTTTAAATGGTCAATTCTATCGTATGTGTTATATTCATTTCTTATCACTTATATGTTTTAAAAATTAAATCCTTATTCACAAATAAATTCTATTTTAATTATAAACTAAATTTATCAATTTAATAAAATACACAGGTTCTGTATTTTAAATTTCATCTTCTGAAGAAAATATCCTGATTCACTTTCCCTACTTGCAAAAATGTTCTTCTTGATTTACTTAATTCTTTCCATTATAAAACTTAATAAAAATCTTATTTTTAAATCTACTTCTTTTATATCCCTTCAAAATATAATTATTTACATATATAAGATTTGGATTTTATTTTAAAACTAAGGTTTAAAATTCAATTGAAAAATAGAGTATAAATTTCAAGGTACCACTTTCCATTTTCCATGTTTTATCAGCCTGATCAGCATGTTTCTCGCGAGCCAACCTGATTGCCAATCACTAAGTGCCAACTAAAAACTGAAGTACCAAATGCAAGTGCCAATTGCTGAAATCAAGTGCAAGTGCCAGGTTCAAGTGGAAAGTGTCAACTGCAAATGCCAAGTGCCAACACAGTGCTTTCCTTCTTCTTCTTCCTTTCCTCATATATGTGCACGTGCACACGTGCCCGGGCCCCTTGCATCCACCAACGGCCATCGCCACTAACCACTCTTCCTCCCTTGATGGTGTCGCCACCTGCCAATGTCTTCACCTCGGCCTGATTCAAAGTTTGGCCGTGCCACCATGTTTATCCCAAAAGAACACCATCAAGGAATCACCTCGTTGCTCCTCCTCTCGACCATCAGTTACCACCGCCACTTGGCCACGACAACACCAGACCATGACGGCCCTAACCCCCCGACCGCACCTCCTAATCACCTCCGACGAAGAGAAGTTCGGCCGAGACACCATGAACCCAAAACAGTATTTAAAACCCTATTTTCATTCATTTCCCGAAATCTATTCATTTGAAAATTAAGCTAATATTTTTCCCTTTATCTCCGACCTTCCCCACCTCTTCTGGTCCACCGCCACCTCCTCCCGCCAAGTGCTCCACCACCAGTTCACCAAAGTCCAGTTTTTGGCCATTTCCTCATTTCTCTTGATTCACACTTTTAAAAATCTTGGTTTTATTTTTAAAAATCACCATTTGATTACATTATTAGGATTATACCATCACAACTTGTTTTTATTCAGTTTGAGAATCCAATTTGAAAACTTGAACCAGAGAGGGTACTGTTTTTTTTTTAAAGACAGTAGTTGTTTTTGCCTAGTTTACCTCTGTGAACACACATATAACTTAGGTAAAAAGGTTTTAAAAGGTATGGCATCATCACTTCAAGATTCTATCCTATGTCTACTAATCTATCTAACTATAGGGAGGTTTATCTAAAGAAAACAGTGCCTGATAGCTGTATCAGGTATTGCACTTCAACATATATCACTTAAACAAGGATCAATGACGATGTTCACATATAAAGCAATGACTTCTACCCCATAACATTCCAACCATACATGTAAAGTTACTATATAGGAATCTCAAAATTTCTTCATGTTCCACACCACAAAAAATGCAGTAGTTTAAAATAGAAAATAGAATGTATGTTTTACTCACTTTAAAAGCTTCCAAAACTTTGCTTTCTCTTTATATAATACTTAAGGTTTTATTTAACAAAACAAGGGTTCTTACTTCATGTCACACAGCAAACAACACATGATGGTTTACTTGTACAAGAGCTTACAAGAAATTCAAGACTAATTCATAGTTCAACAAACAAAACTGCAGTATTTTGAACAGAATAGAAATTGCAGGTTTACTCACTTATTTTGATACTTGGAAACCTTGCTTTCTTTTGATGAAAACTCTCGAACTTGCTGTGTTTGTGTGTGTAAAAATGTGTGCAGGGGTAGTTCTTTATATAGGGGTGAGGAAATAGTAAAATATTGGTGCATTTATTGTTTGATTTGAAACAACACAGCAGCCCCTTTTTCCTTGACAAATAAAAGACCACTCAACCTCTTTTCACTCTCAATATCTTTGCAACTTCCTCTCAAACTCACATGGTGTATTCAGCCTAGACACCCTCTAACCATACCCTATACCTTGTACTACATTTCTCTTATTGGCCTTCAAGAATGATCACATTAAAAGTTGCTACGTACTACTCCTCTTCTACCAATCTTCTAAAATCTTTTACCTTGGTTCAATCAAGATATTGAGATCAGTTTATGTACTAACAATGCTCAGAAATATTGAGCTTTCAAACTCATGCTTTCACATGTCAATATAAGATTTTACAACAATATTTTTAAAACGCAAACTTGCCTTCCTAGTGTAGTAAAAATATGAAATTGTTGTACCTTGAAAACCCTTGTCATGTGTTGAAAACACCTAGAAAATACTTAGAAAATCTATGATATAAAATCTACTAGTGTAGACAAGGTGATAGTGCATAGATAAGATTTTACAAATCTTTTGATGTATGTATATTTTGACAAACTAGCTAAAGCCTTGGAAAAGGAAACAAGAAAGGAAATTTCAGAAATCAATTGAAAAGAAAGGAAAGAAAATACAAAAACTAAAAATGCCTTAACTCTAGAATGATCATGTCATATAGGAGATCTTTAGCTTGAAAATATGGTTGATGCCTTTGTGTAGTGATCACTTGAGGTGAAAACATGAAATGAAAGAAATTGACAATGCATACTCTCATTTTTCTATGCAAACATGACAATGATTTTGTTGTGATTTTTGGTTAAAATCACATCTATGTACAAATCTATCCAACATGATTTTACAAGTCCTTTTTGACAACTCTTGATTTTGACTTCCAATGCATATATATATATATGCAAAAGTCATATTTATGCTTTACATGAATATGAAAGGATGTGACAATACAGTATTTCAAATCTAAATGCATACACTTATTAAATATTTCATGTATATGAGATTTGAGAACCAAATGAAATGTCTAGATCATGTTTTTGGCAATATTTAAATATGTTTTAAAACAAGAATTTGCTAAAACAATGATTTAAAGTCTCTTAACAAAAATAAACAAGTGTTTTTGCAAAGTCATGACCTTTGTTAAAATGCTATGTCAACTTGTCATTTCACAGAAATGTAAATTTCCACTATTAAAATATCATATACAAAAGAAAACAAGTTTTAGTCTAGATTTGATTTAAATACTTGGTTAAAATTTTTGTTTGCTCATAAATACTCATAATTAAATAAATGTATGAGTTTAAGATCGATGTAAAAAAACTGGGTCATTACAATCTACCCCCCTTATAAAAATTTCGTCCCCGAAATTTGTAAGTAGTAGATTCTAGTTATCGTCTTATAAAAACACACATCGATAAATAAAACACAACGAACACTTCGATAAATAAAACACACATCAGCAATTCCCTATTCAAACCCAAAAATATCAGTCCAAATTTCCTTCTCAACTCATCGGTCCATTTTACTTAACCCCGTTAAGTATTATCCAAAATATTCATTCACTCAGTTAATCACCTCCAGTACGGTATTCACAAATATGATTTGTTTTCACAAATCAACCAATTCACCTTTCCTTGAGTCCATATCAAATAAACCCTCAAGCCCAGCCTTAATTACAAGAAATCCAAATTTTATCTCTGTTTAAAATTCTAACTCGATTTCCGGTATCAATATAAATGGATATTATTCTAATTCAATCCAACCATATTTAATTTATCTCGAGGCTGACCCTAATTAATTAACTCCTTTTATCTCAAAAGAGTGAATTATCTTTTGGCACTCCTTCCATTTACTTGCTTAAGTAAAAAAATTATTTCCAGAATTCAAATTCCCGGGTTTTTATTTCGAATTCCTTAGAAATCGCACAAATATATATTTATATCTATCTCAAATTCAAAATATTAGAATTTTCAAACCACTTGTTTTCTTTCAAACAACTTTCCATCAGAAATTTTTCTAAGGTAGCAATTTGTCACTTAGAAACTCGAAAATGAACACTGATGATGCTGCAATCATCATCAGAATTATTTTCCAGCGGCTGAAGTGAGTTCAGTGCTTTATTACTTTTAAAATCCATAAAAAAATGGTTTTTATCCAAATTTTCCAAAGTAATACTATATTACTTTATATTTATCCGGAAAATTATTTTTCAAATACCCAGGATTTTAAATTCCAAAATCTGGTTTGAATCCAATCTTAATTCGTCTTATTTATATATAATTCAAGTTGATCCTGGAATCCAGTATTACGACCGGTAGTAGTGGACGACCCTCTAGCTTGACCTCTTCGTCCTTGGTTACTCATCTTAATTATCTGAATGTAACAGGTTTTCAATCGAGTCTCGATGGGGTATACTGACTTAAGTATAACATCCAAGTTGTTTTAAATTCATTTTAAATTTTATATAAAAATACGCTCTCTCATACTCACCCAAAGCCTAGGAAATCCGTAACCTAAGCTCTGATACCAACTGTAACGACCCAACTTTCGAACACTTCAAAAGTTGTGTAGTTAATAAGAAATAAGAATATATAGAAGATAAAACACAGAAACATCAGAATCTCACAGCGGAATTTTTCACAAAAGATAATACTTCATAATATTACACAACGGAATATATTACACCAGAGCATCACAGGTCTTGTGATACAACCCATTTATAATACATCAGTATATATCATAAACGATCAACTGACAGACTTAATTATACAGTAGATAAAGTAGGTCGACCACCACACAGCAAAATCTTCATTCCAGCTTCACAAGTTTATCCAAATCCTGATTCACTTGTCTATTCATAACAAGCGTTATGAATAACCAAGAGATTAAGGGAAAACACATAAAAATAAACTCCAGGTCAGTCAGGGGACTGGTATGAGTAAACAGTTTTAGAGAAAACAGTTTAAAGAAATCAAAATATCACATAAGACCACGCCGTGAATACGGAACGGGTTTTTACTTTATGAGATCAAAACACTTTGTATACTTTTAAACAAATATTATCATATATGTTTTCCACAAATAATTTAGAATCTAGGAGAATGCTTGCATCTCACATTCTCCTATATAGTATACAAATGAAAACCGCTTGGCACTTAGGGAAATTGGATTTAAAACTCTGACAAGGTATGGGTCCACCTTCCGATGATGTACCTCTAGAGGCAAATACATCTGGATTCAACAAGAACTTCTTGCAACCCGGCCCTCACATGACCGACCACTCATTTCTCTTGAGTGTATCGAATGTATATCACCGATGGTTGTGTACGGCAACCATCCCCGCATTGGTAGAATCGATAGATTAAGAAACAAAAGGAATTTCTCAAGATAGGTGATACTACACCCTAATAGGAGCGACCCACATAGCCATGCTGCCAGCGCGAATTTTGTCATTTCCTGGGTGTGACGCTTGAGGCTAGACTTTACGTTTCATCATCACTGGTTCATTTCCTTTGAATGCCACATCGTCCTACCTGTCAGAAATATTCATTCGATTTCCCAAATATATCACGGGCAATAAAGCTAAGAGAAATGAATTCCTCCGCCACCAATGTAATATACTTACGCAAATTCGATGTGTGAAATCTGACTGATATACATTGTCAGACATTCGTCCATTCAGGTTTGTTCTGGGACTGAACAGACCAAAGATAATCTTCTTGCACACCGTCGTCTTCATAACTTAGAATTTCGGTGGCATAACGGCACGATACTTGAAACGGGATAAGGCCTAGCCTTATCCCCGGTCTAATAATGGCCTACGCCATACACATACCAATCTAATCAATCTCGTTTCACCAAACAACCAAATTCAAACCAATCATCCAATCAACTACACAACCAAACAAACAAGCCGTCCATGGTCTGTGGACGACGGGTGTCGGGTGCTACTAAGCACCGTCTGCATCCTAGTATATATTTTAACTAGAAAAGAAAATTCAAAGTGAGAAGTTCTCACCAAATAGCTAAAGCAAACGCCACGACTCTTCTTATGTAGAAATCTTCGTCGTGCTCGCCTTTTGCCACTATCATTGCCCGTAGCCACTAAATATATAAAAATCATATTTTTATATTGTTGCTATGTATATAAAAATCATATTTTTATAATCACTCTATATGGATAAAAATTCTATTTTTACATCGCTACTATATAGATAAAAATCCTATTTTTATTTCCACTTCCTATATATAAAAATTGAATCTTTATGTTCACTGTTTATATATAAAAATCGTTTATATATATATATATAAATTTATATGTATATATATATATATATAAATCTCAACTTATATTTTAAACAAAATCACTTCTTTATATTGTTAATTCACTACAACACATATAAAGATCGTATTTTTATTATCTCTACTATATAAAAATTATATTTTTATTTTCTCTAGCATATAAAAATCAAATTTTTATAATCGCTACTATATAAAGATCGAAATTTTATTACTCTATTTAAATAAAAATCATATTTTTATGAAGTCGTTCATACGATAAAAATCAAGTCCGTTCACGTTTTAAAAACTAATCTTTTCTCATGATAAAAATATGTTCTTTTCTTGTTTAAAAATATATGCCTTTCATGCTTAAAAATATATGTTTTTTTCCAATTTAAATAAAATCAGAAAATAAAATTAAATTAAATTAATAAATAAAAAGAAAGAAATAAAGATAAACTTACAACCGAAGGGGGAGGCACAGGGCTGAGGGGAGGTGGCGGCACCGGCGGTGGGGCCATTGTGATCGGCGCTCGGTGGTTGGGTGACTTCGATCTGGGAGGAGGAAGGAGGGGTTCGCACGAGGTGGAGAAGACTGTGGCGCGCGGGGGGGGGGGGGGGGAGGGGTTCAGAGGTGGCTAGGGTTTAGGGGGAAAGGGGGCACGATCAACGCGAGGAGGAAGGAGGAGGTGAGCAACGAGAGGGGAGGGGAGCGTTCAGAGGTGGCGCCCCACATTGAGGTGGCGGCGGACCTATCGGGGAGGGGGCGGCGGACCTATCGGGGAGGGGGCGGCGGTGGATCGCGATCCCCCTATTCCTTCTTTTTTTTAACTTTCTTTATAAAATCGATGACGGGGGCCTGAGAGGATATGAGGAGAGAGGGGAGGAAGTTTTTTTATTTAATTATTTATTTCAAAAAGGTACTTTTTATTTTGACCTCGAAACGAGATCCACCGCCTGTCGTCCATGGCTAATTACCCCCATTCCGAACATCGTAAGCTAGTTCGACTGTTTCGAGTAGTTTTCGTCAAAATCAAAATATAACTCTATACATTGAATCTGAACGCATATTTCAATTTACGGAGGTCACATACGGACTCTAAAAATTCCCGAAAAATATTTTCTAGCTTCGTATTGACGATACGGTCCTAACAAAACTAATTTCGTCAAATTATGAGACCATTTGAAAAATGGCTATTTTCCAGTCAATTAAAATTAACTGAAACTGGTCAAACGCGTTTTCCTTTGCCACGCTCACATATTGATTCGAAAAATTATGAATTTTTGAATCTAGCAATAACTTGACATCACAGATCCAAAAAAGTGGTTTTGTCGAAAACCGAGGTCGTTTGCAAATTTTCCATTTTTAAGGGCCAGAATTCCATAGCGACTATTCTGAATTTTCAACTGGACATAACTTTTGATTCCCCTATGAAATTTCGATTCTTCGGATTCATTGGAAATATATTCTCAATTAGATTCTAATATTTTTGGTTTTACCAAAATCCGGTTTATTTTGCACCCGGTACATTCAATTAAAATTTGAAATCGAATTATCGAACTACCGCGCCATTTTCAATTCCTTTTATAATTATAAATAATTATTTATATTCTAACGATGATTCAAATATATATATATATATACGTTCTATTTCTACTCAAAATAAATTTCCCGTCGATATTATTTAAAATATCAAAATTCCCTAAAATTGCCAAAATAATAATTTAAAATTAGCTCGCATTTCCGGGTTATTACAATTCGATTATGTTTCATATGCATTAGTGCCACACTAAAACATGATTATGTATCATATGAATTAACATGAATTTAAAATATGAATACATTTCATATGCATAAACATGAATCCAAAATATGAATATATTTCATATGCATTAACATGAATCTAAAATATGTTAATTTCATATTTCTATACCTACGCTAAAAATATATTTATATTTCCTGTTTTCCACTAACGAAATTTTTTTATACATATATATAATAATCTAACTTTTGTTTCAACTAACATGACAAATTTATATCACATGAAATAGTTTAGCATTTGTTTTAATCTTTTCTTTACAAAGAAAATGATAATTTTGTGTGTTAATCTATTTATATAAGAATGTAAATTTATATCTTTATTCTTTTTAATGAAAATGTAAATTTTCTCTTTAAATCTTTTAACATGGAAATGTAAATTTATCCTTTAAATCTCTTTTACATGAAAATGTAAATTTATCCTTAAATCTTTTTACATGAAAATGTAAATTTTCTTACTTTTAATCTTTATTACATGAAAATGTAAACTTCATAATTTTAATCTAATTACATTAAAATGTAACTCTCCTTTTATACCAATTGACATTTAAATGTAACTTTTAATCAAATAAACATTTCTGAACAAAAAGGGCAATTTTTATTCTAATGTGACATTTTCAACTAAAATCTTATTTTTAATTTAATGCAACATTTTCAACTAAAAATGTTATTTCTTACCTATGTAACATTTTAAACTAAAAATGTCATTTCTTTATAATGTAACATTTTTATGGAAATGTTATCTCTTTTTCTAATGCAACATTTTATATGAAAATGTAATTTCCAATCTAATATAACATTTTACATAAAAATGTAATTTCTTATTCTAATATAACATTTTACATACAAATGTAATTCCTATTGTCTTTTCTCTTTTCTAGTGATTTATATTACAACAAAATATATTTTTATTGTCTTCACTTTTCTAATGTTTTATATTACAATAAAAATGAAATTTTTATAGTTCATCCTTTTTTTTCACTTTTAAAATAAACATGATATTCTATTTTCTAATTATCTTAACAAACATGGGATATTTATTTTAATTCTAGTATCACATAAAGTAATATTTTATATGTAAACCTTTCTTAATAAATGGCATTTTCTACATAACATTACATTTCTTAAATAAATGGCATTTATTATATAACATTACATTTCTTAATAAATGGCATTTTTTATATAACATTACATTTCTTAAATAATGTCATTTACTATATAGCATTACATTTCTTAAATAAATGGTATTTACTATATAACATTACATTTCTTAAATAAATGGCATTTATTATATAACATTACATTTCTTAATAAATGGAATTTTCTATATAACATTACATTTCTTAAAATAATGGCATTTATTATATAACATTACATTTCTTAATAAATGGCATTTTCTATTCAAGGTGGTGTTAACGTGACAATTTTCCACAAGGTGATATTAACATGACAATTTTCAACAAGGTGATATTAACATGACAATTTCCAACAAGGTGATATTAACATGACAATTTCTAACAAGGTGATATTAACATGACAATTTTCTATTCAACAAATTAATTAATTTTGTTTTTCATCAGAATAATCCATTCAATCAACATATCAACATAATAAAATTCATCATCACAAATACAATCACAAATAACAACACATAGCAATTAACAGTGGAGGGCAAATATCACTATCATAATTACTTTATTTTAATTATTAAAAAGAAACATAATTCTCACCTCGTTTCAGATTCATATCTAAAATTCAAAAGGTTTAGAATCAGTTCTAGGGGATTCCATAATGTAGATTTTTCTGTCATGAGCGCAACGCATTTCAGTTCGTTGAATTCTGATAGGATTTGAAAGAGATATCATTGTTTATACGTTAATTACAAATTTAAAATAATTAAAATATAATTAATACCACTAACCCCCAATTAGAATTAATCCCTCTCCTATCTTCTTCGTATCAGCCGATAAAAGAAAACCCATTGCTCCATGAAGAACACCACCTGCGCACCACCTATGCCGCCACTATTCCTCGATCTGATATGCTCACTGAATTTCATGGACTAACTCCTTACGGTTTGGGAGAAATAAATTATTTAATTTTGAGGGGCTTTCCTGTAGATTTTCGAGAGAGAGGGGGAGAGAGAGAAAGAGGGCTACTGTTAATTCTTTTGAGGAAGAAGAGAAAATGAGGATTTGTGAAGAGGAAAAGATATAATATATGGAGGGTTTTAATTCCTTCCCTTTTTTTGATTTTTTTCATGACATGTCCATTTTATTTATATATATAAAAAGCTGTTGATGTATAAATATATAGGAAGAAAACAAAAGAAACTGACATAGTGTATATTAAATTTCCTTGGGATCACACTTATCTTTTTATTCAAATTTCAAAAGTAATTGATTGAGGAAATGAGATAATTGGAATATAGACTAAAAATAATGGCAGGTTATAAATGGTAAGGGAAAACAACAATATAAGATGTTAGGTAAAAATTAGAAACTAGTGGTAGATGGAAGTTTTAAAAGGAACGATACATGAAATGGGAACAAAAGATAGATATAAATCAAAGGAGTGACCCACCCTCAATATCTTTAACTACTATGTACAATTTTTAAACTCATTTATACATATAGTTCTCTTTCTAAAACCATTGATTACACAATTTTTTTATTATTCAGGAATTCCAATTCATCTAAACATTAAATTCTAATTTACAATTTCTAGGAAGAAAATAAAAGATTGTTGTTACGACCCGAACTTCCCCGGTAAGGAAAGCACGGATAGAATTGAGGACAAGACACAAAGGAACCAGACAGAAGAACATTTCCTTGTACATTACAACAATTCCATCAGAATACAAGAATATACAGAGTATAAATCAATATTACACATTTACCAAATATTAGAGATTACAATAAATTACATAGCAGCGGAAAATAATACAATACACAACTGAAGGAGATATACGGATACAAAGCTTTTCGGATATCATTCCAGCTGTAAACCAGGATCCTGTGAATATAAATCTGCAAAACTAAAACTACTAGTTGCCCGTGTGGAAAATAGGGGCACCCAGAGTTTGGGTTAAAACAATAAACTCCAGGTCAGTCATGGGACTGGTGTGAGAACTAAAAAAGTTATTATTCTTTATTTTAAAGTTAGGTAAATCAATGGACCACGCCGCTAACGCGGAACGTGTTTCCTCCTAAGAAAACCAGTGCATAAAACAAACAGCGCAATGCTAGATAAAGAACAATGAAGTTATTATAAGACCCAGGTCCCATCACACAATGCAACACAAGCCGGAGGATAGGGTTTTACCTTATAATAGCCAAAGCATGCTTGATACGTTAAAAAAAATCATTTGATACTATTATAAGTGTATAGTGTCAAAACAATTTCAATCATAAATACCAATCATAGACGGCATGGGTACCATATATCATGTCGCCATACTAGGCGCTACAATCAAAACCGCAAAATCACGTATTTGGAAATTGGATTTCCGTCTGTGAACCGAGGCCAGGGATCGTCCTCTACCGATTCGAGACAATCTAGCCTACCATGTCTCAGGCAAGTACTCAGTCAAGCCTTGGAGCAACATGGCCTGTCCACTCGATGTGGATTAAACTTAAATCCTGAACACTACGTTTCCCAGCCCTATGGGGAGCAAATGAGCCAACGAATGACTCCATCGGCTTCACATAGTCATCGATAAATCTGAGGCGCCTCGCAACAGCAACAACCATATAAGTCAAACTCATCAGGGCTTGTAAAACCACTGACGCCACTTCTAGCTAGAAAGAAATGCATGTCCTCCCTGAAGTCCTCTCCCGTTTCTGGTCCACTATCGGGGTGTGAGGCTCGCGAATCAACGCTACACAAAGCTATGCCACACAGGCCGTGCTTTGATCATCACCCACAAGACTTTGCTTTTCAACAGAAGCCTTGATCATTTGCTACTTAGGCATGCCACACAGGAAATTCTCTCCATGCGTTTGATATCCATCAATACATAACCCCTGAGCTCGTACGTCTCAGAGAAGGGCGTTAAGCAAGAGAATAAATTCTCCGTCGCCAAATAGATATATATTTAATAGAAATCAATCAAACAGAATAAAATCCTTTAATAGAAATCAATCACACAGAATAAAATCCAATGTCAAACTCACAGTCCATTCACAAGTACTTTCTGGGTCTGAACGAAACCGGAGGCACCTAGTACCCCACATATCCATTGATCTCCAAGTACGTCTTGATGATCACCAACTGATTCTCTCCTCTTGGGTGTACGACCCAATTAAGATCATCAGTAATTATCCAAACGACGTGAAGACCTCCGATCTTCAACCACCGTCTTCATCTTCGACACCACGTCGAATTAGTTATTTAGAATGGGATAAATCCGGTCTTTCCGAATAACTCGCGTATATAATAAACAAGTGTTACACAAACACAACATACGCCTCATTCCAATTCAGAATATTATTTTATTCAAATATTCTTATATTTTGGGAAAGGTTCCCATTAATTTTATCAAAGATAAATTCTTTAAATTTATTCTTTAATCTTATTTGAAAATCAATTTAAACCAGTCGGGATTAACGAACCTTACCGAAGTGATAAATTGTTAAATTTCCAACCCCAAACTATTCATCCCATTAAGTAAAACTGGTTGTACTTCATATCTAACACCACGGTGTTGTCGGTAAATTCAATTACCATTTCACGTTCAAATCTAATTAAAGATTTAACTATCGCCTGGAGAAAAACTGGTGATACTCCATGCTCGATCTTTTCAATCTAATTAAAGATTCATTAAAACTCCACTTAGTTTCCTTAACTGGGTTAAAGAATCAGTGTCATTTAAAACACGTTTCACGGTAAACCCAAAATCACATTTTATATTAAATAGAAGGCTCTGAATTGAAAATATATTGGCTTATATTCAATATAAAATTCTATGACCAACAAATATCGTATGGGAAATAACGATATAAATATATCTTTCAAATTTCCATAACAATATCTGTATATTCACGAAATCCAACATCGAAATATTCCAAAGACAATTTTGATTCAAATCCATTCCAATTCAATTATTGGAAATTCTGGTTACTTTTAAAACCCTTTTCAAATTCAATTTATTTATTAAAAAATAAATAGAATTATAACTCTAGTTCAAAACTAGTTTATTTCGATAAAATCTATTTTTTATCTTTTCAAATATGGAGTTTTTCATGCTAATTCTTCACAAATCGTTTCTTATGATCTTACACAAGTTATTACTATTTCAATAATTTTATCAAGGCCCGTATAGTCGATTTCCATCAGCGGCCATCGAACTGCACTTACAACGACCTTTTCCAAATTTGATTTGGACATAATTCCAAATCCAACCGTTAGATTTCTAATTTCTATTATTCATTATAAAGCTCTTTTCGATATGAACCCAACGGTTCCAGTTTTAGGAGAATCCGACGGTCGGATCTCCAGTAATATCCATTCGAAGTCAATGGTCGAAATTCGCGAACTGCCGCGGCGCGGCCCGTTCTATTCAGGCCATTATATTATATATATAATATATATAATATAAACTTCGCCGATTTCCTTTTAAAACTTATTTTATAAATCATTTTAAATTCGTTTTTAAAACGATTTCAACTTCCATCTCAAATTCAAATTAAAATTGAATTTTCCAATATAAATTCGTTTTAAATTCATTTCAAATTGATTTCAATTCAATTTGATTTCTAATTCAATTTCAGTTCTAATTCAATTCAATTCAATTTCAATTCGAATTCATTATCAATTCGAATTCATTTCAATTATATTCAATTTCAATTTGATTTCATTTTCAATTCGAATTCATTTCAATTCTATTCAATTTCAATTCGATTCAAATTCATTTTCAAAATATTTGACTTTGAATTCACTTTTCAATATACATTATGAAAACGAATATGATCGATATAAATATCGTTTGCATCAAAATGGCGTCAATCTAATCCACACGGCTTCATATATTTCTATTTTCAAATATTCTATTTTCTAATATTCTATTTCAAATATTTCTTTTTCAAAACCGCAATGAGGCCCAATCAGTTACCATATAATGCTAATTATATGGATTTTCTACAACACATGTATAAAATAACAACGATAAATAATCAACCATCATCCAGAGTGCACCACACAACTGCAAAAGCATTCAATATAAATATTTAACGCTTATAACAGCCTGTCAATCAAACGATCGACATACAACTAATTATTGGGATTAGTGTATGCCATATATCATCCCAATACCCGTGTGGGGTTTTCAAACAATCAAACACCGATTTTATTTGTGCAGTTGGGCGATGTGTAAAATTTATCGTCCCAATCAATATCAGTCAAATGTGTGTATATAAAAAAATCGTCGATTTGTTTATTTTTATTTCATTTTAAATACACGTTAAAAATTCTATTTTCAACTATAAAATATTTTAACTATATAAATATTTTATTTCATTTCACATCATATCACACAATCAACTACACAGCAAAATCAAACAAACAAGCGTACAAGTCGTCCATGATCTGTGGACGACGGGTATCGAGTGCTACTAAACACCGTCTGCATCCTAGTGTATATTTTAACTAGAAAATTAAATAAAAGGTGAGAAGTTCTCACCGACTAACTAATCCATATGCTACGACTCTTCATATGTAGGAAATCATCACCGTGCTTCTAATGAGATCTGTTTCACGCAGTTTTCATTAAAAATCACATTTTTAATTCAATGTTCATACATTTTTATAACGCCCTATTCACGATAAAAATTACATTTTTATTCTCCACATACAATAAAAATTATATTTTTAATAATTCGATAATATAAAAATCATATTTTTAATCTTCAAATCTAGTAAAAATTATATTTTTATTATCATACTTATATAAAAATTATATTTTTAACTTCCCACTTATATAAAAATTATTCATTCTTTTATACGCATATAAAAATATAATCTCTCATCTCTCTTCCTTCTATAAAAACTCACCTTTTCATTTATAAAATCAGATCTTTACTATTTATAAAAATATAATCTTTTTAATTAACAAAATCTAATCTTCTTCACAATAAAAATATAATCTTTTACATGTTATTCATATAATAAAACTGAAAATAAAATTCAATTTAAATTTAAATCAAAACTGAAAATAAAATTATAATGTCGATTTAAACGAAAAACTGAAAATAATTAACAGTGTTGACCTTTCTTCTTTGCTGGACAGGAGGAACCCAAGCCTCGCTTCCTCAATCCACTTGCGCAGCAGAGCCTGGAGGTTCTGGAGTGGGCAGCGGCGTCTTCAGGTGGTCGGAGGGGCGAGGGGAGGGGGGGTCGGAGTGGCTCAGGTGGCGGTCTGGTGCGCTACGTTGGGGCTCGGGGTGTCTGAGGTTCGATTAAGGGGAAGGTCTAGGGTTTGGGGTGGCTGCGCTGAAGGGAATCGAAGGCGGAGGGATCAGGCGTTGGAAGGAGGGGTGGAGCGACAGTCAACGGTCGAGGCGGCGATTGGAGAATGGCTGAGCGCGATATTATTATTTTTTGTTCTGAACGTTTAAGAAAGGGAAGGGGGTTAAGTAGAAAAGTGGTTTTATATATTTTTATTTTAATTTAATTTTCCATAAAAAGTTGACTTTTTATTCGAACTCTGAATGAGACCCAACGACTGCCGCCCCTAGCTAATTACCCATATTCCGAACACAATGGAATTTGTATTGCAGGCCAACTCGATCGTTATGATCAGTTTCCATTGAATTTAAAATATAAATCTGTATATTCAATTTTAAACGTACATTTCAATTTACCTGGGCCACATACTAACTCGAAAAATTCCAAAAAAAATATTTCTAGCTTTGTATTGACGATACGGTCCTAACAAAACTAATTTTGTCAAATTCTAAGACCGTTTGAAAAATGGCCATTTTCTAGTCGATTAAAATCAACAAAAACTGGTCAAACGCGTTTTCCTTTGCCACGGTCACGTATTGATTCGAAAAATTACGAATTTTGGAATCTAGAAATAATTTGACATCACGGATCCAACAAAAGTGGTTTCGTCAAAAACCGAGATCGTTTGCAAAATTTCCATTTTTAAGGGCCAGAATTCCGTAGCGACTATTCTGAATTTTCAACAGGACATATCTTTGGATTCCCGCTATGAAATTTCAATTTTTCGGATTTGTTGGAAAGATATTCTCAAATAGATTCTATTATTTTCAGTTTCTCTAAAATCCGGTTTATTTTGAATCTTGTACATTCATTTGAACATTGAAATCGAATTATCGAACTACCGCGCCATTTTCAATTCCTTTTATACTTAAAATAAAATATTTATATTCTAACGATGATCTATATAAATATATACGTTCGGATTCTACTCAAATTAAATTTTTTGTTATTGTTATTTAAAATAATTCATTTTAAATAATCAAAATTCGCTAAAATTGCCAAAATAAAATTTTTTAATTGGCCTGCATTTCCGGGTTATTACAATCTCCTCCACTTAAAACTTTTCGTCCCCGAAAAGGAATGAAGCCAAAAGTTGTTTCACAAATCAACACAACTTCCAGTATTTACTTTACGGCTTATGTTTTTCAATTTTTCAGTTTCTAAAAACTTTTCAAATTTTTCAAAAATTTGGCTAACACCCTATATTTTCGAAAAATTTCGCCATAACCTCCCCTGCACCGGGGACTTCGGGATATTTCATATAGCCTCCCATGGCCTTCTTCAATCCAAAAGAAAAAGAAAAAGCCAAGCGGCTAGCCAATCAGCTCATAAAATCGTTATTACCCAAACAAAACTGTAAATTATGGTAGACATGTACCTATTTGTCAGGCAAACAATTATATTCCTCCGCTCTAGCCTCCTTGCTATGACCTGTTCAGTGTAAGTACATGTATATGCATGCAAATGCGACCAATTTTAAATACAATTCACTATTTGTGAAAGGACCCGTAACTTTCCTGGTAAGGAAAATGCGGATACTTCGAGAACAACACACAAAAAAACGCAGACGGCAGAACATTTCATTGTATATTACAACAGTTCCATCATAATACAAGAATATATAGAGTATGAATAAATATTACACAGAAAATATCAGAGATTTAAATTACATTTAAATACATCGCAGTGGAAAAATAATATAATACACAACTAGAAGTAATACACGGATACAGAGCTTTCCGGGTATCGTTCCAGCAGTAAATCTGGATCCTGTGAATATAAATCTGTAAAACAAAACTACTAGCTGCCCGTGTAGAAAATTGGGGCACCCAGAGTTTAGGTTAAAACAATAAACTCCAACTCAGTCATGTGACTGGTGTGAGAACTAAAACAGTTATTTAAAACTTTACTTTAAAAGAGAGTAATTCAAGGGACCACGCCGTATAACACAGAACGGGTTTCCTCCCAAGAATACCAGTGCATAAAACAACAGCGCAATGCTAAATAAAGAACAATGAAGCTATTATAAGACCTAGGTCCCATCACACAATGCAACGCAAGCCGGAGGATAGGCTTTTACCTTATAATAGCCAAGAATGCTTGATACGTTTAAAACAAATCATTTGATATTATTGTTAGTGCATAGTGTATAAAACAACTTCAAATCATAAGTATCAATCATAGAAGGCATAAGAGCCCCATCCCACTATGTCGCCATATATAGGATTACAACTAAAATCGAAATGTCACATATTGGAAGTTGGATTTCCATCTGTGAACCGAGGCAAAAGATAGTCCTCTACCGATTCGAGACGCTCTAGTCCGCCCCTCAGGTCAGAGCTCGAGTGACCTTTGGATAGTCAGGGCCGGTCCACCGATGTGAATTAAAAAGCCTGAACACGGCGTTTCCCCACCCTTTGGGGTGTCAATGAGCCAACGAATGACCCCGTCGGACCCGGATCGTCCGATCTAACCGAGGCGCCTCGCAACAGCAACAACCACATAAGTCAAACTTGTCAGGGCATGTAAAAACACTGACGCCACTTCTAACTAGAGAGAAACCCATGTCCTCCCTGATGTCCTCTCCCGTTTCTGGTTCACAACCGGGGTGTGAGGCTCGCGAATCAACACTACACAAAGCTATGCCACACAGGCTGTGCTTCGATCATCAACCACAAGACTCTGCTTTTCAAAAGAAACCTTGATCATTTGCATCTTTGCATGCCACACAGGCAAACCACTCCATGCAACCGATATCCATCAATCACACAAAATGATATCCAATGTTAGACACACAGTCCATTTACAAGTCCGTTCTGGGTCTGAACGAAACCGAAGGCACCTAGTACCGCGCATATCCATCGATCTCCAAGTACGTCTGGACGATCACTAACTGATTCCCTCCTCTTGGGTGTACGGCCCAATCAAGATCATCAGTAATCACCCAAATGACGTGAAGACCTCCGGTCTTCAACCACCGTCTTCATCTTCGACTTATCGTCGTATTACTTATTCAGAATGGGATAAACCCGGTCTTTCCGAATAACTCGCATATATAATAAACAAGTGTTACACAAACACAACATACGCCTCATTCCAATTCATCAGTCACTAACCGTAAATTAGTAAGGGAACAATTCCCCAAATATTAACCCCGAAGGCCGAAACCAACATCAGATCAATACCCAGGAAACCATTCATCTTAGCCAACCTACAGTTAGTTTCTAAATTTCACGTTCTTAGGGATAGGTTCCTATTAATTTTATCAAAGATAAATTCTTTTAAATTTATTCTTTAATCTTCCTTTGAATATCACTTCAAACTAGTCGGGATTAAAGAACCTTACCAAAGTAATCATTTGTTTTAATTTCCCAATCCCAACCTATTTATCCCATGAAGTAAAACTGGTAATACTTCATATTTAACACCACGGTGTTATCGTTAAATTCAATTACTATTTCACGTTCAAATCTAATTAAAGATTTAACTATCGCCTGGAGCAAAACTGGTGATACTCCATTCTCGATCTTTTCAATCTAATTAAAGATTCATTAAAACTCCACTTAGTTTTAATCTTTAACTGGGTTAAAGAATCCACGTCATTTAAAACACGGCTCACGATAAACCCAAATCACATTTGATATTAAATACAAGGCTCTGAATAGAATATATACCGGCTTATATTCAATATCAAATTCTACGACTAACAAATATCGTATTGGAAATAACGATATAAATATATCTTTCAAATTTCCATAACAATATCTGTGTAATCACGAAATCCAACATCGAAATATTCCAAAGACAATTTCGATTCAAATCCATTCCAATTCAATTATTGGAAATTCTGGTTACTTTTAAAACCCTTTTCAAATTCAATTTATTTATTTAAAATTAAATAGAATTATAATTCTAGTTCAAAACTAGTTCATTTTGATAAAAATCTATTTTTATCCTTTCAAATATGGAGTTTTTCATCCCAATTCTTCCCAAATCATTTCTTATGATTTTACACAAATTATTACTATTTTTAATAATTTTATCAAGGCTCGTACAATCGATTTCCATCAACGGCCATCGAACTGCACTTACAGCGACCTTTTCCAAATTTGATTTGGACATAATTCCAAATCCAACCAATAGATTTCTAATTTCTAATATCCGTTAGAAAGCTCTTTTCGATACGAACCCATCAGTTCCGGTTTTTGGAGAATCCAACGGTCGGATCTCCCGTAATATCCATTTGAAGTCAATGGTCGAAATTCGCGAACTGCCGCGGCGCGGCGCTTTCTATTCAGGCCATTATATTATATGATTCCCTTTTAAAACGTATTATATAAATCGTTTTAAATTCATTTTCAAAATGATTTCAACTTCTTTTCAAATTCAAATCAATATTGAAATTTTCCTTATAAATTCGATTTAAATTCATTTCAAATTGATTTCAATTCAAATCGATTTTTAATTCAATTTCAGTTCGTTTTCAATTCAATTCAATTTCAATTCGAGTTCATTTCTATTCAATTTCAATTCGAATTCATTTCTATTCAATTTCAATTCGGATTCATTTCTATTCACTTTCAATTCGAATTCATTTCTATTCAGTTTCAATTCGAATTCATTTCTATTCAACTTCAATTCGAATTCATTTCTATTCAGTTTCAATTCGAATTCATTTCTATTCAGTTTCAATTCGAATTCATTTCTATTCAATTTCAATTCGAATTCATTTCTATTCAATTTCAATTCGAAATTCATTTCTTTTCAAAATATCAGATTTTGAAATCACTTTCGATATTCATTATAAAATGAATAAAATCGATATAAATATCGTTCACGTCAAAATGGCGTCAATCTAATCAACACGGCTTCATATATTTCTATTTTCAAATATTCTATTTCAAATATTTCTTTTTTTTTCAAATATTCTATTTCAAATATTTCTTTTTCAAATATTCTATTTCAAATATTTCTTTTTCAAATATATCTATTTTCAAATATTTTATTTCAAATATTTCTTTTTCAAATATTTCTATTTTCAAATATTCTATTTCAAATATTCTATTTCAAATATTTGAATTCAAAACTGGAATGAGGCCCAATCAATTACCATAGATTTTATTTCTGTGGATTTCCATACAACACATGTAAATATCAACAATGGCGTATAATCAACCATCATCCAAAGTGCATTCTACACTGTATAAGCATCAAATATAAATATTCAACGCTTATAACAGTCTGTCAATCAATCGATCGACATACAACTAATTATTGGGATTAGTGTAGGTCATATATCATCCCAATACCCGTGCGGGGTTTCAAATCAACAAACACATATTTTATTTGTGCAGTTGGGAGATGTGTAATATTTATCGTCCTAATCAATATCAATCAAATCAGTGTATATAAACAAACCCCCGATTTGTTTATAATTATTTATTTTAAATACACGTTAAAAATTCTATTTTCAACTATAAAATATTTTATCTATATAAATATTTTATTTCTATTTCACATCGTATCACACAATCAACTACATAGCAAAATCAAACAAATAAGCATACAAGCCGTCCATGATCTGTGGACGACGGGTGTCGGGTGCTACTAAACACCGTCTGCATCCTAGTATATATTTCAACTAGAAAAATAAAAAAAAGGTGAGGGGTTCTCACTGACTAGCTAAACCAAATGCCACGACTCTTCATATGTAGAAATCACCGCCGTTTCTTCTTTCGTCATCCGTATTCACTACATATATAAAAACGAATTTTTACTTCGCTATTCAATATATAAAAATCAAATTTTTACTTCGCTATTCAATATATAAAAATCGAATTTTTACTTCTCTATTCAATATATAAAAATCGAATTTTTTACTTCGCTATTCAATATATAAAAATCGAATTTTTACTTCGCTATTCAATATATAAAAATCGAATTTTTACTTCGCAATTCAATATATAAAAATCGAATTTTTACTTCGCTATTCAATATATAAAAATCGAATTTTTACTTCGCTATTCAATATATAAAAAACGAATTTTTACTTCGCTATTCAATATATAAAAATCGTATCTCAAATCATTAAAAATCGAATCTTTAACACTTAAAAAAAAATCGAGTCTTTAACACTTTAAAAATCATAGCTTTTCAAATTAGAATAAATAAGTTTTCAGTTTTAAAATTCATTTGTTTTCAGTTTTTTTTAAATAAATATGTTTTCAGTTTTTAAAATCAATTTTCAGTTTTAAAGCAAATAAATCTTCAGTTTTAAAACAAATAAGATAAATGAATAAAGGGAAAGCTTACAGCGAAAGAGGGGGGGGTGGGACCGCAGTTCGTCGGAGTTGGAGGCTTCATGTGGTCGCGACGTGGCGAGGTGCAGTGCTGTCCGAGGGTGATGGCGGCGCTGTTTCTGGCTAGGGCGGTGGAGCTTTAGGTTGTGGGGCTTTGGGTTTGCGTTCGGGTTTCTAGAGGATGGGGGAGAGAGTATTCGAGGTGTTAGAGGGGGAAGAAGATGGCCGGAGGGGGGCTCGCACGCACGGCGGCGGCGCCTAGGGAGGAGCGTCGGTTTCCTTCGATCGCGTGTTCCTTTTTTTTAATTTTGGATCTGAAATGAACGACAACATTGGGGGGGTTCTTTAGGGAAAAAATAAAGGGTTGACTTTTAATTTAATTATATATTTAATTAATTTAATCTCCCAAAAAGTTATCTTCCTATTCGAACTCTAATCGAGGCCCAATGACTGTCGCCCCTAGCTAATTACCCACATTCCGAACACAATGGGATATGTCACGTAGGCCAATTCGATCGTTACGATCAGTTTTATCAAATTTAAAATTTAAATTAATATAACGTTTTGATTTCAACGTACATTTTACTTTACCGGGACCACATACTGAACCTGAAAATACCAAAAAAATTATTTCTAGCTTCGTATTGACGATACGGTCCTAACAAAACTAGTTTCGTCAAATTCTGAGACCGTTTGAAAAATGGCCATTTTCTGGTCGATCGAAATTGAATGAAACTGTTAAAACACGTTTTGTTTTGCCATGCTCACATATTGATTCAGAAAATTATGAATATTGAAACCTAGCAATAATTTGACATCCCGGATCCAACAAAAGTGGTTTCATCGAAAACTGAGGTCATTAGCAAAATTTCCATTTTTAAGGGCCTTTATATATATTAAAATATATACAAATTCCACAGCGACTTTTCTGAATTTTAAACTTGACATATCTTACACTCTATAAAGTGAAATCTCTGTTTCTTACCCCCGTTAGAAAGATATACTTATACAGATTCAAATATTTCTTGTTTCGTTCAATTCCGACGTATATTGAATTCTGTATATTCATTTGAAATTCGAAATCGAATTTTCGAACTACCGCGCCATTTCAGGCTCGTTATATAATTAAAATAAATTTATTCGTTTTAACTTCGATTTAAATATATTTTTCATGGTTATTATTTAAAATATTCATTTTAATAACCAAAATTCATTAAAATCGCCAAAATAAATTTTTTAAATTGGTTCAGATTTTCCGGGTTGTTACAATTTGATTCAATTTGGTTAAAGGTTCAACATTTTATTAATCATACAATAATCAAACAACACAACCAGCAATCAATTAGTGAATTAACGTTTCAAATTCATAATTTTGATACGTAGTCAAAAAATCAGATTTTTGATGCCAAATCACAACAATAGGCCCTATCTAATTTTGGTTCTCACACCAGTCTAATGGAAATATATAGATGTCACACTTTCGAAACTCGAATACCAATTCTGATGATGTTCGAACTATCATCAGAATCATCTCCGGGCGAATAAAGTGTGATTCTATATCTATCCAATATATTAAAACTTCGAATATACGTTTGCAAGGCGTATATGCAAAATCTTTATATATTGGATTGTCCAAATTCAATATAAAATAAATAATCAAATATGTATAAAACGATTTAAATTTCAAAACAAAGTTTTTTTTCGTTTTTATTTTTCAAAACAACACTCTTCACATTCGTTCTAGGATACTACTGATCCCATCTCTAACGAGTTATTCCCATTGGATATTACTAATCCAATTTCTGATGAATTCTTTCGTTTCGTTCTAATGTGTCCTGTTCTCGAGCTTTGTAAACCAAAGCTCTGATACCAAGCTTACAACCCGAAATTCCCCGGTAAGGAAAGCACGGATAGAATTGAGGACAAGACACAAAGGAACCAGACAGAAGAACATTTCATTGTATATTACAACAATTCCATCAGAATACAAGAATATACAGAGTATAAATCAATATTACATATTTACCAAATATCAGAGATTACAATAAATTACATAGCAGCGGAAAATAATACAATACACAACTGAAGGAGATATACAGATACAAAGCTTTCCGGATATCATTCCAACTGTAAACCAGGATCTTGTGAATATAAATCTGCAAAACCAAAACTACTAGCTGCCCGTGTGGAAAATAGGGGCACCCAGAGTTTAGGTTAAAACAATACACTCCAGGTCAGTCATGGGACTGGTGTGAGAACTAAAATAGTTATTAATCTTTATTTTAAAATTAGGTAAATCAAAGGGCCACGCCGCTAACATAGAACGGGTTTCCTCCCAAGAATACTAGTGCATAAAACAAACAACGCAATGCTAGATAAAGAACAATGAAGTTATTGTAAGACCCAGGCTCCATCACACAATGCAACACAAGCCGGAGGATATGGTTTTACCTTATAATAGCCAAAGCATGCTTGATACGTTAAAAAAAATCATTTGATACTATTATAAGTGTATAGTGTCAAAACAATTTCAATCATAAATATCAATCATAGACGGCATGGGTACCAAGTATCATGTCGCCATACTAGGCTCTACAATCAAAACCGCAAAATCACGTATTTGGAAACTGGATTTCCGTCTGTGAACCGTGGCCAGGGATCGTCCTTTACCGATTCGAGACAATCTAGCCTACCATGTCTCAGGCAAGTACTCAGTCAAGCCTTGGAGCAACAGGGACGGTCCACTCGATGTGGATTAAACTTAAACCCTGAACACTACGTTTCCCAGCCCTATGGGGCGCAAATGAGCCAACGAATGACTCCATCGGCTTCACATAGTTACCGATAAATCAGAGGTGCCTCGAAACAGCAATAACCACATAAGACAAACTCGTTAGGGCGTGTAAAACCACTGACGCCACTTCTGGCTAGAAAGAAATGCATGTCCTCCCTGAAGTCCTCTCCCGTTTCTGGTCCACTACCGAGGTGTGAGGCTCGCGAATCAACGCTACAAAAATCTATGCCACACAGGCCGTGATTCGATCATCACCCACAAGACTTTGCTTTTCAACAGAAGCCTTGATCATTTTCTACTTAGGCATGCCACACATGCAATTCACTCCATGCGTTTGATATCCATCAATACATAACCCCTGAGCTCGTACGTCTCAGAGAAGGGCGTTAAGCAAGAAAATAAATTCTCCGTCGCCAAACAGATGTATATTTAATAGAAATCAATCACACAGAATAAAATCCAATTTCAGACACACAGTCCATTTACAGGTTCGTTCTGGGTCTGAACGAAACCGGAGGCATATAGTACCCCGCATATCCATCGATCTCCAAGTACGTCTGGACGATCACCAACTGATTCTCTCCTCTTGGGTGTACGGCCCAATCAAGATCATCAGTAATTATCCAAACGACGTGAAGACCTCCGGTCTTCAACCACCGTCTTCATCTTCGACACCACGTCGAATTAGTTATTCAGAATGGGATAAACCCGGTCTTTCCGAATAACTCGCATATATAATAAACAAGTGTTACACAAACACAACATACGCCTCATTCCAATTCAGAATATTCTTTTATTCAAATATTCTTATATTTTGGGAAAGGTTCCCATTAATTTTATCAAAGATAAATTATTTAAATTCATTCTTTAATCTTCTTTGAAAATCAATTCAAACCAGTCGGGATTAACGAACCTTACAGAAGTGATCAATTGTTAAATTTCCCAACCCCAACCTATTCATCCCATGAAGTAAAACTGGTAATACTTCATATCTAACACCACGGTGTTATCGGTAAATTCAATTACCATTTTACGTTCAAATCTAATTAAAGATTTAACTATTGCCTGGAGCAAAACTGGTGATACTTCATTCTCGATCTTTTAAATCTAATTAAAGATTCATTAAAACTCCACTTAGTTTTAATCCTTAATTGGGTTAAAGAATCAGTGTCATTTAAAACCGGTTCACGATAAACCCAAAATCACATTTGATATTAAATACAAGGCTCTGAATAGAAAATATATCCTCTTATATTCAATATCAAATTCTACGACCAACAAATATCGTATGGGAAATAACGATATAAATATATCTTTCAAATTTCCATAACAATATCTGTATAATCACGAAATCCAACATCGAAATATTCCAAAGACAATTTCGATTCAAATCCATTCCAATTCAATTATTGGAAATTCTGGTTACTTTTAAAACCCTTTTCAAATTCAGTTTATTTATTTAAAAATAAATTGAATTATAATTCTAGTTCAAAACTAGTTTATTTCGATAAAAATCAATTTTTATCTTTTCAAATATGGAGCTTTTCATCACAATTCTTCACAAATCATTTCTTATGATTTTACACAAATTATTACAATTTTCAATAATTTTATCAAAGCCCGTACAGTCGATTTCCATCAACGGCCATCGAACTGCACTTACAGCGACCTTTTCCAAATTTGACTTGGTCATAATTCCAAATCCATCCGTTAGATTTCTAATTTCTAATATTAGTTAGAAATCTCTTTTCGATACGAACCTAACGGTTCCGGTTTTAGGAGAAACCGACGGTCGGATCTCTCGCAATATCCATTCGAAGTCAATGGTCGAAATTCGCGAACTGCCGTGGCGCGGCGCGTTCTATTCAGGCCATTATATTATATATATACAGTATATATAATATATACTTTGTCGATTTCCTTTTACGACGTATTTTATAAATCGTTTTAAATTCGTTTTCAAAACGATTTCAACTTCCATCTCAAATTCAAATCAAAATTGAATTTTCCAATATAAATTCGTTTTAAATTCATTTCAAATCGATTTCAATTCAATTTAATTTATAATTCAATTTCAGTTCTAATTCAATTCAATTCAATTTCAATTCTAATTCATTTCTATTCAATTTCAATTCGAATTCATTTTCAATTCGAATTCATTTCAATTCTATTCAATTTCAATTCGATTTCATTTTCAATTCGAATTCATTTCAATTCTATTCAATTTCAATTCGATTCGAATTAATTTTCAAAATATTCGATTTTGAAATCACTATTCAATATTCATTATGAAAACGAATATGATCGATATAAATATCGTTTGCGTCAAAATGGCGTCAATCTAATCAACCCGGCTTCATATATTTCTATTTTCAAATATTCTATTTTCAAATATTTATTTCAAATATTTCTTTTTCAAAACTGGAATGAGGCCCAATCAATTACGATATAATGTTAATTATATGGATTTTCTGCAACACATATATAAAATAACAAAGATAAATAATCAATCATCATCCAGAGTGCACCACACAGCTACATAAGCATTCAATATAAATATTTAATGTTTATAACAGCCTGTCAATCAATCGATCGGCATACAACTAATTATTGGGATTAGTGTATGCCATATATCATCCCAATACCCGTATGGGGTTTTCAAACAATCAAACACCGATTTTATTTGTGCAGTTGGGCGATGTGTAAAATTTATCGTCCCAATCAATATCAGTCAAATGTGTGTATATAAACAAATCGTCCAATTTGTTTATTTTTATTTCATTTTATATACACGTTAAAAATACTATTTTCAAATATATAATATTTTAACTATATAAATATTTTATTTCATTTCACATCACATCACACAATCAACTACACATCAAAATCAAACAAACAAGCGTACAAGCTGTCCATGGTCTGTGGACGACGGGTGTCAGGTGCTACTAAACACCTTCTGCATCCTAGTATATATTTTAACTAGAAAATTAAATAAAAGGTGAGAAGTTCTCGCCGACTAGCTAATCCAAACGCCACGACTCTTCATATGTTGGAAATCTTCACCGTGCTTCTAACGAGATCTGTTTCACGCAGTTTTCATTAAAAATCACATTTTTAATTCGATGTTCATATATTTTTATAACGCCCTATTCACGATAAAAATTATATTTTTATTCTCCACATACAATAAAAATTATATTTTTAATACTTCTATAATATAAAAATCATATTTTTAATCTTCACATCTTGTAAAAATTATATTTTTATTATCATACTTGTATAAAAATTATATTTTTAACTTCCTACTTATATAAAAATTATTCATTCTATTATATGCATATAAAAATATAATCTCTCATCTCTCTTCCTTCTATAAAAACTCACCTTTTTGTTTATAAAATCAGATCTTTACTATGCATAAAAATATAATCTTTTTAATTAACAAATCTAATCTTCTTCACAATAAAAATATAATCTTTTACATGTTATTCATATAATAAAACTGAAAATAAAATTCAATTTTAATTTAAATCAAAACTGAAAATAAAATTCTAATGTCGATTTAAACGAAAAACTGAAAATAATTAACAGTGTTGACCTTTCTTCTTTTTTGGACTGGAGGAACCCAAGCCAAGCTTCCTCAATCCACTTGCGCAGCGGATCCTGGAGGTTCTGGAGTGGCCAGCGGCGTATTCAGGTGGTCGGAGGTGCTTGGGGGGGTGGTCGGAGCGGCTCAGGTGGCATTCTAGTGCGATGCGCAGGGGCCCGGGGTGTCTGAGGTTCGATTGAGAGGATGGTCTAGGGTCTGGGGTGGCTGCGCTGAAGGGAATCAGAGGCGGAGGGGTCAGACGTTGGAAGGAGGGGTGGAGCGACAGTCAATAGTGGCGGCGGCAAGGCCGGTGGCGGCGGCGACTGGAGAATTTCTGAGCGCGATATTATTATTTATTTATTTTGTTTTGAACATTTAAAAGAGGGAAGGTGGGTTAAGTAGAAAAGTGGTTTTATATATTTTTATTTTAATTTAATTTTCCATAAAAAGTTGACTTTTTATTCGAACTCGAAACGAGACCCAACGACGGTCGCCCCTAGCTAATTACCCCTATTCCGAACACAATGGAATATGTATCGCAGGCCAATTCGATCGTCACGATCAGTTTCCATTGAATTTAAAATATAAATATGTATATTCTGTTTTAAACGTACATTTCAATTTACCGGGGCCATATACTAACTCGAAAAATTCGAGAAAATTTATTTCTAGCTTCGTATTGGCAATACGGTCCTAACAAAACTAATTTTGTCAAATTCTGAGACCGTTTGGAAAATGGCCATTTTCCAGTCGATTAAAATCAACTAAAACTGGTCAAACGCGTTTTCCTTTGCTACGCTCACATATTGATTCGAAAAATTACAAATTTTGGAATCTAGCAACAATTTGACATCACGGATCCAAAAAAAGTGGTTTCTTCGAAAACCGAGGTCATTTGCAAAATTTCCATTTTAAGGGCCAGAATTCCATAGCGACTATTCTGAATTTTCAACTGGACATATCTTTTGATTCCCGCTATGAAATTTCAATTTTTCGGATTCATTGGAAATTTTGATTATTGGACATATCTTTCCAACGAATCCGAAAAAATTTTGATTTGTTTTTTAGGAGAGATAATTTTTCGGATTCGTTGGACATATCTTTTGATGTATTTAATAAAGAATAAAGAAAAAAATAAATAGAATTATGATGTTATCTATATATGATTTCAAGTTTATTTATTCGTAAATAGTGATTTATTACAATTGAAATTAGTATTAAATTGAATGTATATTTGTAATAATTGACGTCGAACAATTGAAAATAAAAGTACACAGTGGTTGAGTCATTGTTTTGTTAAAAACTTTAATATAGGAGTTTTATGATAACTAATAATAAATCAACATTTAGTTTCTTTGCTTATTCACATTTCATGCAAGTTTATTTAGCTTTCTTTTCTTTTTCCAATTTTATCAAATTCACTACCACTTTTCTCACCACTCTCCATTAATTACGCATTCATATCTTTTCTTTGTCTAGTAATTTATTACTCTTCATTATATTAATTCACACATGTATTCTTATTTATTAAACTTACATATTTTTATTTTTGCTTGTTTTTTTCCCTTTAATTATCTCTCCTAAAAAACAAATCAACTCCATGTATGTAAATTTATATATTTTATTTTTTCTTGCATAAGCATTGAATATGTTGATTCAAAATAATAGGTAGATTTTAAATAAATTATGACATGTCATTATGCTAGATAAATATGTAGTGTCATTATGATATTTAATATTATGTGTTTTAAAATTTAAAGAATCACATAACCTTCTTGTAGTCATCATTAAACAATAAGATATGCATTCATTTCTTTCTGTTTCTTCTCTTTTCTTCATAAATTTTGTTTTGAAACATTTTTGAGGAACAGATATGACACCTCATCCTTAGTCATCAATTCATTTTCTTTCTAACATAAGAAGAGGAAATCATAGTAATTATTAATTAGCAAATTTGGGGCTTTTCTATAAATTAGTGAAATTAAAATTATTTTATTTTAAATATAAGATATAACAGATTTATATACCTTTTATTACTTGGATGTCCATGCTGAATACTAAAATACCGTTTTCTTTACAAAATTCTTTAATGGTAAGAATATTTCTTAAATACAATACTTTCCCTATCTATTCAAACTACAACGTTCATTAATTTTGAAATGTGGAAAGTTGCAGTAGTTTTCAATGCATTTTCCCTTCCTTATTTCAAGTGCATGCATCCATGCTATATATTTAGTGTCATTTTTAAAAAAAAAAATTGCAATTAAATTTAATATAGTAAATTGTAATATGTGATTTTAACTATAGCAAATGTGAACGTGATTTGAAATTCAAAAGGTTACCATCAATTTGAATATAATAAATGTTTTCAACTCTAATGAAAAGGAAAATAAATGGAAGTAGCGTGCTTCTCTGAAATTTAAAGAATTAAGTCATTATAATATCATATATACTCCAATTATCAGAACCCTAGGACAAAACATACACATCCGCCACCAACGAAAAGAATGTCCAGCGTTCTTCGATTTTATCTCCAATTAATCCTCAAATCCACGCAGTATCTTCACAAATTTATAATAGCCAAATTGTTAAGTGATGTGAGTTCTTCGATTCCAAAGGACGGTGACTCCAGAGGCCGGGCGCAGGGAGAGAGACGATCGATGATAGGTTCTGTAAATTGAACGAAGATGGAAGAAAGGATTATTGAATTAGTTAAAAGTTTAATTATTATTAGTGATTTATTAATGTAATTAAATATTCAAACTCTTATAACTTGTTTATTTCTAATCAGACATTTGCAAAACAAAATGCGTTAGAACCGTTTTGACAAGATCTACACAACAGAATAGACTAGATCTGAAACAGAGCTGATCAAATTTTAGACGAATTTCAGATCTGGATTATTAGGTGAGAAATCCTAATTTTATAAAAAATTTAATCTTACTTATATTTTCTCGTTTTTAATCATTGTATGTATTTCGATGTTTCCTGATTTGCGATGTGATAAATTAGGATTTATTTATTTATTTATTGTTGTGAATATTTGTCTGTTCATGTGTTAAAAATCTCATCTTTATTGAGATTTATATATTCATTTTGTTCATACGATCAAAATCTCATCTTATTGAGATTCATAATATTTGTTGGGATTGTGCCATGTTCAAGATAGAAATTAGTTACAAATAAAATTTACACTTTTATTTGTCATGTTAATGTAGAATCTGTATACACATAAAATTATCTTTTTATTTTGATATTAGAGAACAGAGAACATGTTATGTAGACAAAATATACTTTTTATTTTGTCATTAGAAAAGTAAAAAGCAAGTCCTTAAATAAAAAGGACATTTCGTTGTAAGAAAATGGTGAAACAAAAATATATCATTTTTGTTGAAACCAAATTATTGAAAACAAAATTATCAATTTTTGTTGAATAAAATAGTTGAGATAAAATTTACAATTTTGTCAAAAATTGAATAGCTAAAGAATTTTTTTACAATTTTGTCAAAATAGGATAGTTGAAACAAAATGAACATTTGTGTTGAAATGAATTTGCCACATAAAGCATATCACTTTTATGTTGATTTAGATTTGTCACATACAAATGATTTCATTTGACCAATGATTAAATTAGAAAAAGGTTAACATTAGCAATATGCTCACATTAGCAAAAGAAATGACATTTTTATTTTAAAAATGTTGCATTAGAGAAAAATAAACATTTTTATTATAAAATGTAGTATGAGAATTAAATCGAGGCTAGGGATCGTCCTCTGCGATTTGAGACACTCTAGCAAATGCCTCAGGATCTCCCGCAGTGAACCGTTGGATCTTTAGGGCCGGTCCCACCTTACGGTAGTGGATTGGTTATGCCTGAACACACGTTTCCTGGTTCCTTTGAACCTATAATATGGCCACTAACAACCTATAAATTCGAGGTACCTCAATTCATCATGCACATAAGTAAAATGCCAGCCAGTTTAAGCACTGACACTACCCCTAGCTAGAAAGAAACGTGTGCACTCCCTGCAGTCCTAATCCCGTTTTTGACTCATACCGGGGTGTGAGGCTCGCGAAGTCACGCTATACACAAAGCTACGCCTAGACAGCTATGCTTTGATCATCAACCACAAGGATCTGCCTTTCAACAAAAGCCTTGATCCATGCATCTTGGCATGCCATATTGTCAATCCATACTATACCATTGATTCCTACCAATATATAACCTCTAAGCTCGTACATCTCAGAGAAGGGTGTTAACCACCAAACAGATATATATTTAGCAGAGATCAACGAATACAGTATAAAGGAATACAACGTCAGACATACGATCCATTTACAAGTCCATTCTGGGTCTGAACGAAACCGGAGTCACCTTATTCCGCCCCCCATATGTTCAACACAGATGTGAGGTGCTCGCATATCCGACAGTCAACAAGTATGGCCGGATGGCTACCACTGAAGCCCCTTCAAGGTAGCAACTCCCATCATGGGTCTCATTAGCAACACATCCATTCGATGTGAAGATCGCCGGTCTTCAATCACCGTCTTCAACTCTTCAACTTAGATCGTCGTATAATCATTTGAAATGAGATTGAACTCGGACTTTTCAAATGATCCTCGCATATATATAGTTTAAAACCATTTCATATCGTTAATAGTATTTGATAACGATTTATCACTATTTATATATATATATATATATCGTTTGGCGATTTCAACTACTTTCCATCAATCATATCTAAAGTGCCGATAAAAACATAACATTAAAATATATTCTTTTTATTGAGTATAAAACATGAATAAAAAGTCACTTTTAATTCTACTCTTTTTATTATCCCCGAAATGACAATAAAAATGTAACTTATAAATCTAGTCTTTTTATTGAATACAACATATCAATAAAAATTTCGCTTTTAGATCTAATTTCTTATTTACATCTAAAATGTAAATAAAAATATAAGTTTATATTCTATCCATTCATTTATATCTAAAGTGTAAATCAAAATGTAACTTTAAATCTATTCTTTTTATTTACATCTACAATGTAAATAAAAATATACTTTTTTATTCTAATCTTTTTATTGTCTCTATTTTGATGATAAGAATATACATTAAATTCTATCTTCTGATTACATCTAAAATGTAAATTTAAAATGTCACTTTTATTTTTATGTTTTTATTTACATCTAAAATGTAAATAAAAATACACTTTTTATTTCTATGCTTTTTATTTCATACGGAATGTTAGTAAAAGTGGAGCTATTATTTCTACTCTTTTTATCGCATTTAAAATGACGATAAAAATATAATCTTTATTTCTATTCTTTTTATCGCACCTAAAATGATGATAAAAATATAATCTTTATTTCTATTCTTTTTATCGCACCTAAAATGACGATAAAAATATAATCTTTATTTCTATTTTTTTTATCGCACCTAAAATGACGATAAAAATATAATCTTTATTTCTACTCTTTTTATCGCACCTAAAATGACGATAAAAATGTAACGTCCAAATTTATTCTTTTATTCGTACCTAAAGTGACAAATAAATGTAACGTTCAAATTTATTCTTTTATTTGTACCTAAAGTGACAAATAAATATAACATTCAATTCTATTTATTATTTAAATAAAAATGTCCTCTTTAATACTATTATTTTTATTGCAACTAATTTAACAATAAAAATTGTAACACCCCGTAATTCTGTTAATATTAATATTCACAAATTAAAGAATAACTAATCTCAGACGTGAGAATTACGGGAAACGGGTTGCGCCATTGTGTTCGTCTCGGAATTCTGTTTGAAACAGAGTCCGAGTTTGCGTGAATTGGACTTCGTATGAAGAAGTTATGGCCATCGGAAGTTTCAGAAAATTCAAAACAGCTCGCAGGTAATTTAAATTTCGAAATGAAAGTGCAGAAGCGGGCTGGGCGGGAAAAATTCCCGCCCAAGCAGGTCGACTGGGGAGTCGACACTAGTGTCGACCTCCCCTCCCCCCCTCAAGTCGACTATAGTGTCGACTTGGGTGTTGACCTGGTCAGTCGGCTAGGGTTTTGACTAAGCCCAATCTTGAGCTGCTGATGTGTCTTTAGGGCTGAGTTGGCAAATTAAACGGTTCAGATTAGTTCTGAGTTGATCTGACGGTCTAAATAAACCCTAAACTCTATAAATACCTAGGTAGTCTCTCACCCTAATTCATAAGAAAAATAGAATAGCTACCGTCATGCCGCCGCCATGGAACTCAGTGGAGCCGCCGCCAACTAAGAAGGAAGAAAAGCTAATCAAAACCTAATTCTACTCAACTCTAAAGCAAAGGAAAACTCTCTTTTCTTCTCTAATCGTGATTATGATTATCTTAACAAGATTATTATTATTTTAATTAGGTTAAGTCATGAATGGATTATGAGTAGATGATGTGAATTGTCATATATGTTGTTGTAAATCTTATGCTATCATGTATGTTATAAATCCTATGCTATGTGGTGATGATATCCTATATGTTGTAAATCATGCTATGATGATGTTATGTATGTTGGGAGTTTCTATGCTAAGTTGTGATGAATCATACATGTTAAAAAGTCATGATGTTACTATCTATGCTAATTAGTTCATGTTAATCAAATCATAATATTGATACTATTTGGGCTATGTTGATTTATATGACAATTCACATATGCAAGTTTAGGTTGATTAGTAAAACTTATGAACATATGCCATGACACCTATTATTACATCTAGAATTATGCTATGACATATGTGAAATTCTATGCCAGTTCAGACCATCATTATGTTGCCTAAAACCCCATATGCAAGTCTATACATAAATTTGGGTTATGATCATATCATGTAAATTGTGCCATTTAACAAGTTAACACCTTTAGATCCTTAACATGTGTAGTTTATGCAAGTTTCACACCTATTATGATTAGATTCATTTTATTTGTTAATATGTTATGATAATTGACCTTTGTGTTATGAGTTAGACTATTCGAGTCTAACGTATATTCTACGTTGAATAAGCGAACGTATAAACGTGGGGTAGGGGTATTATTAAGGATTTAACAAGAAGAAGTTGGGGTGCAATTGATATGATTTTGCATGCCATGAATGGATGGCCATAATTGAGTCAATTATGGACATCGTTAAAAGTGGACTTAATTAATAATTTGAATAGGGAATTATTATAACTGGGGTAAAATATTATAGTGATAATCAATGCTCAGGACACGAGGTTGGACTCGTTTGTGACGCAAACCTGCCCGGACCCGCCCCGCAAATCCAGTGGTCACAAATGTCAGCCCAATGTGAGAGGTCCTAGGCCTAAACTAAAGCATAACAGCTGTAAAGACACGAGGTTAGACTCTTTTATGGTGTAAGACTGCCCGGACCCGCCAGGCAAATCCAGCTGCCATAATTACCAGTCTAATGTGAGAGGTCTTTATGAGGTTATGGCCTGAATGAATTAAGAAATAATTAACCAGATAAACATGTAAGGTGGGACATGGGGGTTAAGTAGGTGCCTTGGGTGGCATGAGGAATCTAGTGGGTGCCCTTAGTGGCATGTGAAATACGATTAGTAAGACTTAGCCAAAAACATATGTAAATGAACATGACTAAGAGGGTTAAGTGGGATGTACTAGTGGACAAGCTTAGGTGGGTAGCTTGTGGGGTCCCATTTCAACCAGTATCCCAAACGTATCTTTGTGGGCTCGACCCAAGTCGAGGACGGGACACGCATACTGGGTTTGACTATAAGAGGCCAAAACGGGGAGCGGTGGCAACGCAAGTCCAACGGGTTTCATATGCGTGTGTGGACCCGAGCTGGTAGGTAAGACGTTGTTGCATCGTGTAGGTATAAGCCATGCATTCTCAAGTTGTATCGGTTTGCCACTTTAGGGGAGTGATACACCCCACTGTGGGACCAGCACGGGTATCTACGAGTAGGGAGCCGATCGAAAGTGGGTAGTGGAGTACACCTATCGGTGATAGGGGCAGACAACACCTATGTAGCCTGCTAGGGGTACGCAAGGCTATTTATATAGTTTCTGTGTGAAGCAAGTGGGATCAAACTTTAGGGTGACTGGTGCGGTGCAGTGTAGTAATGTGCGGTGCAGTGTAGTAATTATTCGTTAGTAATTAGGTATGCCTTTAACGTTACCTTTAACGTTATCTTAAACGTTATCTTTATCTTGTCTTCCATACCTAATAGTTCATAGACAATTACTTGTCTTCCAGCTTATGCCTTAGTCTAGTTATTTTGGTAATAGTATTGTTAGAATTATCATACTCGCCAGACTTTATGTCTGACCCCCTCCATTTCTATCCTTTTTCTCCCTCAGGTCCGCAGGTTGGGCCCAGCTCTAGTGGAGTGTAACAACCCGAAAATCTGGGCCAGTTTAAATTTTTTATTTTGGCAATTTTAGTGAATTTTGAATATGTAAAATGAATTATTTTAAATAATATCGACGAGAAATTTATTTTGAATAGAATTAGAACGTATATATTATATACGCCGTCGTTAGAATATAAATAAATATATATAATTATAAATAGGAATTGAAAATGGCGCGGTAGTTCGATAATTCGATTTCAAACTTCAATTGAACGTACCGGGTGCAAAACAATCCGGATTTTAGTGAAACCAAAAACATTAGGATCTAATTGATAATATCTTCCCAACGAATCTGAAAAATCAAAATTTCATAGTGGGAATCAAAAGATATGTCCAGTTGAAAATTCTGAATAGTCGCTATGGAATTCAGGCCCTTAAAAATGGGAATTTTGCAAACGACCTCGGATTTCAACGAGACCACTTTTGTTGGGTCCGTGATGTCAAATTATTGCTAGATTCCAAATTTCATAATTTTTCGATTCAATATGTGAGCGTGGCATAGGAAAATGCATTTGACCAGTTTCAGTTGATTTTAATCGACTGGAAAATGGCCATTTTTCTAACGGTCTCAGAATTCGACGAAACTAGTTTTGTTAGGACCGTATCGTCAATACGAGGCTAGAAAATACTTTTCTGGAATTTTTCTAGTTAGTATGTGACCCCGGTAAATTGAAATGCGCATTCAAATTCAATATATATAGTTATATGTTGATTTTAACGGAAACAGATCGAAACGATCAAATTAGCTTGCGATACATATCCTATTGTGTTCGGAATGGGGGTAACACGCTATGGACGACAGGCGGTAGGCCTCGTTTAGAGGCCGTATGAAAAGGTTGCTTTTTGGTGAAAATTAAATAATTAAATAAATAAAATAATATAAACATTTACATACCCCCCTTTTCTTTCTCTTCCCCGAATCAGAAAAGAAAAGAAAAAAAAAAGAAAAAGGGCGAACGACGGGGGGGCCAAGACCGCCGCCGCTGCCACCAGAGCCACCGCGCCCTGGCGCCGACCCCCAGGGGTCCTCCGCCCCTCTTCCCCCTTCTCCTCCACCTCGACGCACTCTCTACTCTTCTGCATAGACCCGCACCCCCTAGACCCGAACCCGCACCCCCTAGACCCGAACCCGCACCCCCCTTGGCCCGAACCCCGACCTCCGACAGCCCAGCCGACCACCACCGCGACTTCCTCGGCACCAGCAGCACCCGACGACTCACCCCGAGGCCTAGATCCATAAATAAGTGAGTTTTTATATATATTTACAATTGTTTTACTTTAATTTCAGCTTTAAATGTGTTTAGAGTTATAAAAATATAATCTTTTATATTGTAGAGTTATAAAAATATAATTTTTATTATATGTAGAAGTTAAAAATATAACTTTTATCGTATGTAAAGGTTGGAAATATAATTTTCATATTATATAGATAATAAAAATGGGATCTTTATATGGTAGAAAATATAAAAGACGTAATTTTTAAAATATAAAAGACGTGATTTTTAAAATATAAAAGACTTGATTTTTAAAATATAAAAGATAGGATTTTTAAAATATAAAAGACAGGATTTTTAAAATATAAAAGACAGGATTTTTTTTATGAGTAGTGAAGTAAAAATATGATTTTTATTTCGAGAAAAATATAATTTTTATAATGTAGAAAGGAGAAAAATATAATTTTTAGATTATATTTGTAAAGGTGAAATCTTTATATTTGTAAAGGTAAAATCTTTATATTTGAAAAGGTGAAATCTTTATATTTGTAAGGGTGAATTCTTTATATTTGTAAAGGTGAAATCTTTATATTTGTAAAGGTGAAATCTTTATATTTGAAAAGGTGAAATCTTTATATTTGAAAAGGCGAAATCTTTATATTTGAAAGGGCGAAATCTTTATATAGTATCGATGTAAAAATAGAATTTTTATCTATTGAATAGCAAAGTAAAAATTCAATTTTTATATATTGAATAGCATAGTAAAAATTCGATTTTTAAATATATGACGTGATTATAAAAATATGATTTTTAAATTGAAAGTGAACAAATAAAAATGTGATTTTTATATATGTAGTGGCTACGGGCAACGAAAGCGACGAAAGGCGAGAATGGCGATGATTTCTCTAAAAGAAGAGTCAAGATGGTTGGATAGCTTTGGTGAGAACTTCTCACCTTTCGATTTCTTTTTCTAGTTATATATATATATACTAGGATGAAGACGGTGCTTAGTAGCACCCGACACCCGTCATCCACAGACCATGGATGGCTTGTTTGTTAAATTGTTTGGTTGTGTAGTTGGTTAGTCTATTTAGTTTGAATTGAATGGTTTGGTGAAATGGAATTGATTTGATTGATGTGTGAATGGCGTGGGCCTTCACTAGACCGGGGATAAGGCTAGGCCTCGTCCCGTTTCTAGTATTGTGTCGTTATGCCGCCGAAATTTCCTAAAATAAATTAGAAAAATAAAAATATCATTTTATGTGATAAATGAAATGAATAGAAATTCATGTGTTAAAATAAAATATATTATCGTTAAAAATATAATTTTTAATGTGAAAGTGAATAAATAAATATTTATAAACAAATCGGCCGATTTGTTTATATACACTGATTTGACTGATATTGATTGGGTCGATAAATTTTACACATCGCCCAACTGCACAACTAAAATCTGTGTTTGATTGTTTGAATCCCACATGGGTGTTGGGATGAAATTTGAAGTTCACTCATCCTGATTGATTAAATATGTCGATCGATTGATTGACAGGCTGTTATAAGCGTTAGTTATCTATATTTAATGCTTATACAGTGTAGTGCACTTTGGTTGATGGTTGATTATTTTTCAATGCTATTATATACATGTGATGTATGGAAATCCATATAATTAACATTATATGGTGATTGATTGGGCCTCATTCCAATCGGGAAAATAATAAATATTATAAAAGAAGATTCATGTGTTGAATATAAAAGTAGTCATGTGTTGACGATGTTCCTGAGTTGAAGATATTCATGTGTTGAAAATATTCGTGTGTTAAGTAAAATATTTTATACAATAAAATTTACATCGTTATCATATTTAAAATTAGAACTACTTCACGGTGGAGTCTAATTAAAATCAAACGATAGATACCACAGTTTTATAAAAATATTTTACATAACAAAAATAGTCGTGTGTTGAAAGAAATATAGATTCATGTGTTGAATAGAATATATATTCATTTGTTGAATAGAATAACGAATTTATTGAAATATATAAAGCCGTGTTGATTAGAGTTGCGCTATTTTGACGTGAACGATATTTATATCGATTTTATTCGTTTTACAATGAATATTGAAAAGTGATTTCAAAATTTAATATTTTGAAATGAAATTCAAATTGAATTAGAATTTGAATTGAATTGAAACGAATTAGAATTTGAATTGAATTGAAACGAATTAGAATTAGAATTGAATTGAAACGAATTAGAATTTGAATTGAAACGAATTAGAATTTGAATTGAATTGAAACGAATTAGAATTTGAATTGAGTTGAAACAAATTAGAATTTGAATTGAATTGAAACGAATTAGAATTTGAATTGAATTGAAACAAATTAGAATTTGAATTGAATTGAAACAAATTTGAATTTGAATTGAATTGAAACGAATTTGAATTTGAATTGAATAAAATTGAAATGAATTCGAATTGAATTGAAATCAAATCGATTTGAAATTGAATATGAAGTCGAAATTGTTTTTGAAACGAATTTAAAACGATTTATAAAATACGTTTAAAAAGGAAATCGACGAAATATATATAATATATATATATATTATATATATAATGGCCTGAATAGAACGCGCCGCGCCGCGGCAGTTCGTGAATTTCGACCATTGACTTCGAATTGACATTACGGGAGATCCGACCGTCGGATTCTCCTAAAACCGGAACCGTTGGGTTCGTATCGAAAAGAGCTTTCCAATGAACATTAGGAATTTGAAATCTAACAATTGGATTTGGAATTTTGTCCAAATCAAATTCGAAAAAGGTCGCTGTAAGTGCAGTTCGATGGCCGTTGATGGAAATCGACTGTACGGGCCTTGATAAAATTATTAAAAATATCAATAATTTGTGTAAAATCATAAGAAATGATTTGGGAAAAATTGGGCTGAAAAATTCCATATTTGAAAAGATAAAAATAGATTTTTATCGAAATGAACTAGTTTTGAACTAGAATTAAAACCAATTTATTTTTGAAATAAATAAATTGAATTTGAAAGTGATTTTAAAAATAATCAATATTCCCAATACGTGAATTGGACGGGAGTTGAATCGAAATTATCTTCGGGATATTTCGATGTTGGATTTCGTGACTATACAGATATTGTTATGGGAATTTGAAAGATATATTTTATATCGTTATTTCCAATACGATATTTGTTGGTTTCAGAATTTGATATTGAATATAAGCCGGTATATTTTCTATTCAGAGCCTTGTATTTAATATCAAATTTGATTTGGGTTTGTCGTGAATCGTGTTTTAGAAGACATTGGTTCTTTAACCCAGTTAAAGGCAGAATATTGATTTTTGAGAAGATTAAAACTAAGTGGAGTTTTAATGAATCTTTAATTAGATTAAAATGTGAATTGATAATTTAAATTGTCAAATCTGAAAAGTGATCGAGAGTGGAGTATCACCAGTTTTGCTCCAAAGCGATAGTTAAATCTTTAATTAGATTTGAACGTGAAATGGTAATTAATGTTACCGATAACACCGTGGTGTTAGGAGTGGAGTATCACCAATTTTGCTCCATGGGATATATAGGTTGGGATTGGGAAATAAAATAAATAATTACTTCGGTGTGGTTCGCTAATCCCGACTAGTTTGAAACGATATCCAAAGGAAGATTATTGGATAAATTTAGAAGAATTTATCTTGGATAAAATTAATGGGAACATTTCCCTAAGAATGTGATTTTGTGAATAAAAGAATATTTTGAATTGGAATGAGGCGTTTGTCGTGTTTGTGTAACATTTGTTTATCATATACGTGGGTTATTCAGAAAGGTCGAGTTTATACCCATTCTGAATAACCGATTCGACGAGATGTCGAAGATGAAGACGGTGGTTGAGACCGGAAGTCTTCACATCGTTTGGGTGATTACTGATGATCTTGATTGGGCTGTACACCCAAGATGAGGGAAACAGTTGATGATCGTCCAGACGTACTTGGAGATGGATGGATATGCGAGGAAAGTGCCTCCGGTTTCGTTCAGACCCAGAACGAACTTGTAAATGGATTGTGTGTCTGACATCGGATTTTATTCTGTATTGATTGATCTCTATTAAATATACATCTGTTTGGCGGCAGAGAATTTATTCTCTTGCTTAACGCCCTTCTCTGAGACGTACGAGCTCAGAGGTTGTATATCGATGGACATCAGTCGCATGGAGTGAATTGCCAGTGTGGCACGCGTAAGTGGCAATTGATCAAGGCTTCTGTTGAAAAGCAAAGTCTTGTGGTTGATGATCAAAGCACGGCCTGTGTGGCGTAGCTTTGTGTATAACGTGGATTCGCGAGCCTCACACCTCGGTATGAGTCAAAAACGAGATACGGACCCAAGGAGTGCACGACGTTTCTTTCTTGCTAGGGTGGTGTCAGTGACCTACCAGCCCTGACATTTATATACTTTTCACCTGTGTGGTTGTTGGATACGAGGCGCCTCGGATATAGGTCTGTAAGGACCGGGAAACGTGTGTTCAGGAATAATTAATCCTCAAAAGTAAGAGAGGACCGACCTTGGAGGTTCCAAAGGATCAGAGTGGGGTCCTGAGGCATTGCTAGAGTGTCTCGAACGCGGAGAGGAGCTTGCCCCTTGCCTCGGCTCATGACGGAATCCAATTTCCAATACGTGATATTGCGGATTTAATTGTAGAACTAGTATGGCGACATGATAGATGGTACCCATGCCGCCTATGATTGATATTTATGATTGAAAATTGTTTTGACACTATACACTTATAATAGTTTTAGATGATTTGTTTTGACGTACCAAGCATGTTTGGCTATTAAAAGGGAAAACCCTATCCTCCGGCTTGCGTTGCATTGTGTGATCGTGTAATAACCCGGAAAATACGAGCCAATTTAAAATTTTTAAATTGACTATTTCAAAGCAATTTGAACCATTGAAATAGAATATTTCAATAAAATAGTGAATTAGAAATAGTAAGTCCGTTTGAAAATTTGAATTCGAACTTTGACCGACTATGCAGGGTGGAAAATATAACGGATTTTAGTGAAACCAAAAATATTTAAATCTGTTAGTCAATACCTTTCTAACGAATCTGAAAAATCGAAGTTTCATAACGGGAATCAAAAGTTATGGCGGAATGAATTTTCAGAAGAGTCGGTATATAGAATATATAGGCCTGGAAAATTGATATTTTGCATACGACCTCGGAATTCGACGAAACCACTTTTGTTGGGTCCGGGATGTCAAACTATTGCTAGGTTTCAAATTTCATAATTTTTGAAGCTAGTATGTGAGCGTGGCAAAAGAAAACGTGTTTGGTCGATTTCTGTTAAAATGGATCGACCAGAAAATGGCCATTTTTCAAACGACCTCAGAATTCGACGAAACTAGTTTTGTTGGGACCGTAGCGTCAAAACATAGCTAGATTTATTTTTCTGGAATTTTTCGAATCAGTTTGTGGCCCTGGCAAATTGAAATGTGCGTTCAGAGTTAAAAATTAAATGTTTTATACTTTAAATTGAAAAATAACTGACTGTAACAGTCGAATTGGCCTACGAAACATATCCCATTGTGTCCGGAATGGGGGTATTTAGCTAGGGGCGACAGTCGTTGGGTTTAAAAAGGAGTTTGTTTAAGAAAACACTATTTAAAAATTTAATATAGTCTCGGCCAATCATATTTTTTCTTTCATAAATTTTAAAAATAAAAAAACGCGGAAAACCCCCGACCCCCCCGCCCCCCAGATCGAATGGCGGCTTCCTTCTCCGCCTTCTCTCCTCCAAATCTCCACATCCGCTCATCAAAACACCAGGGCCCTTTGGAGTTTTTCGTAGAGCTCGAGACGAGCTTCAAATCCATACCAACCTCGCCCAGCATCGTCGAGTATTTCGCCGGATCCGCTCCTCCAAAGTCCGACCGTTCGGAGGTCGATTCCGCCGCCCAGAGGCCGTCGAGTTCAACGCCGTGGGGCCCGCACGTGCGCCTCTCCTCCGCCTACAACCCTGCACTGGCCGATCATTCAACCGCTACACGGTTTGATCAAAAATCTCTGACCTAGTTTTGAAACCTTCAGCCGAGGTAACGGCCTGTTTAATTAAATTGTTTTACGACACTTTAAAACCGTTGCAAAACTTTGAAAAATCGTATCTTTTTGGTATGTTGACGAAATTCGATGAAACAGGAAACATCGAGACCGCAAGGAAGCTCTCTACCCAATAGAAGAAGCTGCGGATTTTTCTGACATCGTATCGATTTTTAGCGCTCAGAAAACCAAGGTGAGAAATCTAAATTAACGTGAAATCGAATGGAAAAGGTCGTGTATAATTTATATAAGCAAAATATAAATTACATACGTGTTGTATACCTCATGTACATGCGTAGTGTAAGCTATATAAGCGAAGTATGAATTTTTACATGCATAGAATAATTGATATGTGTGTTGAAATGCAAGTAAAATATTATATATATATATATATATACTCCCCTCGTCCACAAACCATGGACGATATTTATTGTGGTGAATTGATGTGAAATATTGGGTGAAAAATACGAATGGTTGAATAATTGTTTGTGGTTGATATTGTTTGGTTGTGGTTGAAAAATACCCATTGGTGATTGAAATGAATTGGAAATATTTGTGGAAATAAAAATAAACATGCCGCCTGCGTGCGAATTAGATGCATGAATCCCCATTGTCAAAAACCGCGAGGTTTTAAGGTAGAGCGAGGAGCCGTACTAGGGACGGTGCCGGTTTTAACTACCCTGCCGTTATGCTGCCGAAATTTTGAATAATCTTTGTGTGTTAGAATTATTTTCATATGTTGAAATTATTTTCATGCATAGAAATTAAAGTCATATATTGAAACTATGTTCATGTGTGGAAATATTCATGTGTCGAAAAGTGTTGTATGAAAATTAAATTCATTTGTGAATGAATGAAGTGCTTAAACAATAAAAATCACATTTTTATATATATATGAAGTATGAAAAATATTCGCCTTATATAAATAGTTTCAACAATCAAAATTTCATCTTTCTAATAAGAACAACATAAATAAAATGTCCATGTGTGGAAATGCTCATTTGTTGAGAAGTGTGTGTAGTGGAAAAGTTCATGTGTTGAATAAAAAGATTGAACGATAAAAATTACATTTTTATTGAAACTATGAAGTGTTGAAACCATACATTGGTTGAATAAATATTTTGAACGATAAAAATATCATTTTTATCATATGTGTGAAGTGCTAAAGATATGCTGACGTTGAAATAAATATTTGTGATAGAAGTATTATTTTTAACGTGCATAGGAACTAAATAAAATAGTCATGTGTTGAAATCTATTGTAGTTCGCCAAAATTATCATCTTTTGAAAATAAAAAGTGTTAAAAATATCCACTTGTTCAAATAAACGTGCATGAGTTGAAATATACATTAACTAGCTAATGATATGATTTTAGCCTATGCATGCGATATTAGAATGAATGGTGTTTTTAGACCAAAGCAAGTCAAATATGAAATTGAATGGAAAATGATAAATGTTAGAAATTGTATACATGTACATGCATATCCATTGAACAGGTTAAAGCAAAAAGGGGCTAGAGAAGAGAAATAGAATTTTGTGCCCGACAAATAGGTACACATTTACCGCTTTGTTTGGGTGATGATTTTATGAGCCTGTTGGCTAGCCGCTTGGCTTTTTCTTTTTCTTTTTGATATGAGACGCCCGTGTGGCTATTTGGGAATTTTCCCAGACCCTCCCGTACAAAGGAGGTTATGGCGAAATTTTCCAAAAATTTAAGGCGTTAGTGAAATAATTGAAGTGGAAACGATATAGGAATTTTTGAATGAGCTACATTTATATAAAAATATAAATAGAATTAAAGCGAAATGTGGTCGTGCAGTTCATATTTTGAAACCGTGATTTCAAACGACTAGTGTGGAAGATCCGACCATTGGATTTTCCCGAAACCTCAACCGTTGTGTTCGCCTTGGAAATATCTTTCCAACGGCACCAACTTTGTGAAGATCCGACGGTTGGATTGTCTGGAATATTTAATTCAAAATTAGAGAAAAACAGTGCCAGAAACGATTATATTTATATATATATATATACATATAATTAAATTAAATCGAATAACGACGCTGCAGTTCGTAAATTGAAATCGTAACTTCAAATGGTTAGTGTGGAAGATCCGACCGTCGGATTTTCCCAAAATTGGAACCGTTGGATTCGTTTTGAAAAGACCTTCCTAATGACGTAAAATTTGTGAAGATCCAACGGTTAGATTTTCATATATGTGTAAAACAAAATTAGTGGAAAACAGCGCCAGTGCATCGACACGACCTGAAACGTCGTTTAATTAAATATGGCCGTTTTAAATTAAATAAAAATGGCGATATATCGTTATAAAATACTATTGACGATATAGAGTGGAAATGAACCAATTTTGTTGTGTTTGCTTGATATGTGATGGTTGAATGTATTTGACATGAAAATTATAACTAAATAACTGAAATGTGAATGTTGAATAGCTCAACCATGTGATTAATTGGTTTGAAAATCTAAGTATACGTGGATTATTTGAAAAGGCCGAGTTTATCTCATTTCAAATAATCGATCGACGTTGAGAAGTCGAAGAGTCGAAGACGGTTGAAGACCGACGATCTCCACATTAGATGGATGGGCGCTACTGATACTTGTGATTGGAGTAGCTACCATGAAGGAATTGAAGTAGTAGCCGTCCAAACATATTGTTGATTGTACGGATATGCGAGGAATTGGTGCCTCCGGTTTCGTTCAGACCCGGAACGGACTTGTAAATGGACTGTGTGTCTGATATTGGATTTTGTTCTGTGTTGATTGATCTCTGTTAAATATATATCTGTTTGGCGGCAGAGAATTTATTCTCTTGCTTAACGCCCTTCTCTGAGACGTACGAGCCCAGAGGTTATGTATTGACAGAAATCAGTCGCATGGAGTGGATTGCCTGTGTGGCACGCCTAAGTGGCATATGATCAAGGCTTCTGTTGCAAAGCAAAGTCTTATGGTTGATGATCAAAGCATGGTCTGTGTGACGTAGCTTTGTGTATAACGTGAATTCGCGAGCCTCACACCCCGGTATGAGTCAAAAACGGGAGAAGGACCCAAGGAGTGCATGACGTTTCTTTCTAGCTATGGTGGTGTCAGTGACCTCCCAGCCCTGACATTTATATCTACTTTTCACCTGTGTGGTTGTTGGAATACGAGGCGCCTCGATTATAGGTCTGTAAAGACCGGGAAACGTGTGTTCAGGAATAACTAATCCTCAAAAGTAAGAGAGGACCGGCCTTGGAGGATCCAGGGGATTGCTGTGTGCGGTCCCGAGGCATTTGCTAGAGTGTCTCGAATGGAGAGGAGCTTGCCCCTTGCCTCGACTCATGAAGGAATCCAATTTCCAATACGAAATATGCGGACGTGATTGTATTACTAGTATGGCGACATAGTGGTATGGGTCATTTATGCCGCCTATGATTGATATTTATGATTGAAATCGCTTTTGAAACATATATGCACTAGTAATAATATCAAACACTTTTGTTTTATTCGTATGAAGCATCTTTGGCCATTATAAGGGAAAACTCTATCCTTCGGCTTGCGTTGCATTGTGTGATGGGACCTGAGTCTTATAATGGCTTCATTTTATAAAAAGCATTGCGTTGATTTAACCATTTATTTTATTTCATGCACTAGCACTCATTGGAGTAAACCCGTTCCGCGAAAGTGGCGTGGTCCTTTGATGTGCCTTATTATGGTTGTTAATAAGTTGAGTAGATTTCTCATACCAGTCCCATGACTGACTCGTAGTTTGTTTCACCTTGCAAACTCGGGTGCCCTTATTTTCACACGGGCAGCCTAGTTACAGGTTTCTGACGCACCTTTTGGCTCATGGCGAGGCTTGACTACACCGTGCTGACTTGGATTTTCTCCGCTATTATTGTATCTATATTATGATTCCGCCACTGGCGATGTAGACTGATATTCCTTTTATGTACTCTTTATGTATGATTCCGCCTCTGGCGATGGTGACTGATTATGTATCATTATGCACTAAGTTGTATCCTGTACTGTGCCTCTCTGATGTGATGATATCTATATGATTCCGCTGTCATATGTGTGTAAATTATTCTATTTTCTGTTTGTGCTATTATCTGTGATCTGCTAATGATGATTAATGTGTTATATTCCAATGATTATCCTAAACACCGTGTCACGGGGTTTTGGGATCGTCACAGCTGGTATCATAGCTTTGGTTAACCTTAGTTCTGGAGTCTAACACATTAAACACTTCGTTAAAATAGAATCAGTAGTATTCTAAGGCGAGTCGCTCATTAGAGATTGGACTAGCAAGGTCCTAGAATGAGCTGAGCAGAATAGCAAAAATAATTGATCAGTCCATCGTTATCTTTCCGTAGGAATTTCTGCTTAAATATGCAATAGACTATCATTTCTGTTAGCTGACTTTTTTTGTTGCTTATACAGAATTTGAAAAATGGCTACCAGAGCAGCCGCCGCTAGAGGAGGCTGTGCCGGCCGAGGCCGAGGTAGGGGAGAAATCCCAGCTCAAGAAGGACCTTTGATACAACCTCCGGCAGCTCAATACTTCGAGCTCGACCGTGTAGCTAAGAAATATAAGAACTTAGGAAGCAAGACCTTCTCGGGAACTGGCACCGTAATAGAGGCCCTTGCATGGCTCAAAACATGCGAGAAAATTCTTGAAGGCCTAAGGCTAGGAGACGAAGACAAAGCTGTTATGGGCGCCTGGCTTATGCAGGAACAAGCCGAATTATGGTGGGAATCTCTTACCGCCGGGAATAGGGAAGCTGGAAGAACATGGGATGGATTCAAAGAACTCTTCAAGGAGAAATATGTCCCAGAACAAGCTTTAGAAAGAATGCACGATGACTTCGCCAATCTCCAGCAAGGGGATCTTTCCGTGCAAGATTATCTGAACAAATTTACAATGTTGTCGCCCTATGCTCCAGAACTCGTCGCTACTGCGAAGTCTAAAAATAAGAGGTTTATCCTTGGACTAAGACGACAATATCATGATAGAGCCATGGCCCATGTCAAGCTGGATTTCAACGAACTGGTGGAAATGACATGCAACTATGAAGACCTTGATCAAAGGCATCTGGATCAGGATCGCGCTAGAAGCCAAGCCGGAAACAAGCGCAAGCCTGCTGTAAATCAGGGCGAGTCAAGCCAAGCAGCATCTTCAAAGCCTCAGACTGGCAAGTCGCCGAGAGGAAATTGCTTTAACTGTGGTAAGCCGGGGCATTACTCAAACGTCTGCACAGCTCCGAAGAGGCAGAAAACAAATTCTCAAGGCTCGAGCCAAGGCTCTCAGAACCCTCGCTCGTGCTTCAATTGTCGCAAGACCGATCATCTGGTCAAAGACTGTCCTTTGCTGAAGAAAGCTACAGTGGCTCATGTCTATGACGGGTCTAGCCCGCCAGCTACTTCCGATGGAGCAGGTAAACCCGATGTTTTGGGAGGTACCCTTACAATTAAAAATATTCCTGTTTCTGTATTATTTGACACAGGTGCATCGCGTAGTTTTATTGCTAGAAACACAGTGCACAAACTAAAGTTAAAGCAGCGAAAGCTTAAAGAATCGGTTGAAGTTCATAACCCGATAGGGGGTCCTATTACTCTCAATTCCTGTTGTAAAGTGCCAATCTCTTATTCTTTCTACAAGTTTCCTTTCAATTTAATCGTTATGGATTTTCCCGAATTCCATATTATTCTCGGGCTGGATTGGTTAACGAAATATGAAGCTGAAGTGAATTGTGCGGAAAGAATCGTTAAAATTCGAACGGAGCTTGGACATATATATATTCCCTGTCATGGTTCGAACCCGAATAGAGAAGAATTTTGGTCAGCATTAGAACTTATCCCCACTTCCATAGAAAAGATTCCGATTGTTAGAAACTATGCGGATGTGTTTGAAGAAGTTGAAAACTTACCTCCACAAAGAGAAATAGAGTTCCGAATCGATCTAATTCCTAATGCCAGACCCGTGGTACATCCAATTCGTAGAATGACTCCGAAAGAAAAAGAAGAATTAGGCGATCAAACTCGTCAACTGTTGTGGAAAGGTCTAATCAGACCGAGTTTTTCTAATTGGGGTGCAGCTGTCGTGTTTGTCCCGAAGTCAGACGGTACTCTTAGATTATGCGTTGATTACCGAGACCTCAACAAACAGACGCTTAAAAATAAATATCCATTACCCCGCATTGATGATTTGCTAGACCAATTGAATGGGGCGAAAGTATTTTCCCGAATGGACCTAGCTACAGGTTTTCATCAATTGAGAATAGCAGAAGAGTGTGTTCCTTTGACCGCTTTCAGAGGTCCAGACATATTTTATGAATGGTTAGTAATGCCGTTTGGCCTATGCAACGCTCCAGCATACTTTGTCGATCTAATGAATAGAGTGTTCAGGGGAGTTCTGAATAAATTTGTCCTCGTATTCATCGATGATATTTTAATCTACTCCAAATCAAAACCCGAGCATGAAAAACACTTAGAACAAGTATTGGAGATTCTGAGGAAGAACGTCTTCAAAGCCAAATTCTCTAAATGTGTCTTCTGGCAAGAAGAAGTTAAATTTCTTGGCCATGTCGTGTCAGAGAAAGGAATTTCTGTTGACCCAAGCAAAATAACAGCGATTCAAGACTGGAAACAACCCACTACTCCCACAGAAGTTAGAAGTTTTATGGGGTTGGCTAGTTATTATCGAAAGTTCGTTAAGGATTTTTCGAAGATATCTGGTCCGTTAACGAAGCTCACAAAGAAACATGAGAAGTTTAAGTGGACTTTCGACTGTGAAGAAGCTTTCCAGGAATTGAAATCGAAGCTGACCACCGCTCCAGTGTTAACTATTATTGATGGCAATCAAGATTTAACGGTTTGGACAGATGCTTCTATTAGAGGTCTTGGTGCAGTGTTAATGCAGAGAGGCCAAGTAGTCGCTTATGCAAGCCGCAAACTGAAACCGCATGAGAAGAATTATGTGACTCGTGATCTTAAGCTACTGGCCATAGTTTTTGCCTTGAAAATCTGGAGGCATTATTTATTGGGCGAGAAATTTATACTGTACACAGATCATCAATCATTGAAGTATTTATATACCCAGAAAGATCTGAATCTGAGACAGCAGCGTTGGCTAGAATTTCTTGCAGCGTATGATCTTGATATCCTGTATACGCCGGGGAAAGCTAACGTAGTAGCGGATGCACTTAGTAGGAAAACCGCAATCATTGCCAATCTTATAATTACACCTGGATTGATTGATAGGATATCTGTTCTTCAGAAAAGTGACAATTTTGCAAAAGAAATGGTAAAAAGGATTCAAAGGGGCGAAGGCTCCAGTTTCCAAGTGGATACAGAAGGAGTTCTGAGGCTGAATAGAAGAATATGTGTTCCCGACGTTCCCGAGCTTAAAAGAGAAGTGCTAGATGAATGCCATAAATCCAAATTTTGCATCCATCCTAGGGTGAGTAAAATGTACAACGATATCAAACGCACTTTCTGGTGGAAGGCAATGAAAAGGGATATTTCTTTGTATGTTAGCAGATGCCCTACTTGTCAATTGGTCAAGAGTGACCAACAGAAGCTAGCTGGACTGTTACAACCGTTGTAAGTCCCAGGCTGGAAATGGGAACAGATTTCCATGGATTTCATAGATGGTTTGACGCGAACCAAGAAGGGTAATGACAGTATTTGGGTAATCGTGGATCGCTTCACGAAGACTGCCCATTTTATACCTGTCAGGTCCAATAGAACTGCCCAAAGTCTAGCACAGATATATTTCAAAGAAATTGTTAAGCTGCATGGAATTCCCATCAGCATAGTCAGTGATAGAGATCCCCTATTTACTAGCAAGTTCTGGGAGGCTTTCCAGACAGAATTGGGGACAAAACTGAATATGAGCACCGCTTATCACCCCCAAACAGATGGCCAAACTGAGCGGGTGAATAGAATTCTAGAAGATTTATTGCGGGCTTGTATAATCGATTTTGGTGGGTCATGGGAAGATCATTTGCATTTGGTAGAGTTCTCATATAACAATAGCTATCAAGCAAGTTTGAGAATGTCACCATTTGAAGCATTATATGGCAGACCCTGCAGATCTCCAGCATGTTGGGTAGAACCTGGCAACAGACTTGTACTAGGACCCGATATGATCAGAGAAGAATCTGATAAAGTGGACTTCATCAAGAAGCGATTGAAAACCACCCAAAGCCGACAGAAAAGTTATGCAGACTCTAGAAGGAGAGATTTGACATTTGCTGTTGGTGATCATGTTTATTTAAAGGTTTCTCCGATGAGAGGAGTAATCAGATTTGGAAAGACTGGGAAGTTGGCACCGAGATTTATTGGTCCCTTTCCTATACTTGAGCGAATTGGAACTCTTGCTTATAGGGTTCAATTGCCAGATTGGTTGCCTGGAGTGCACAATGTATTTCACGTATCTCAACTTAGGAGACATGTGCATGATCCGGATCTTGTTGTAGAAGAAGCAGCGCAACAGGATGTGGAGATAACTCCAGAATTAGCACTCAGAAGAGAGCCATTAAAAATTGTGGGCAAAGAAACTAGAGAACTCAGAAGCAAAAAGGTTTATTTAGTTAAAGTGCAGTGGAGCAGTGATCCTAGAGACTCTACTTGGGAAACTGAGGAAAGCATTAAGCAAGCTTACCCCAAATGCAGAGTGGATATCTCTGACTAACTCCTGTGCAAGGTACCTTTAACATACTTTGCATTTACATTTTATTTCCTACTTTACTGTTGTTTCCTTTTCAAGGACGAAAAGTTTTAAGTAGGGGAGATTGTAATAACCCGGAAAATACGAGCCAATTTAAAATTTTTAAATTGATTATTTCAAAGCAATTTGAACCATTGAAATAGAATATTTCAATAAAATAGTGAATTAGAAATAGTAAGTCCGTTTGAAAATTTGAATTCGAACTTTGACCGACTATGCAGGGTGGAAAATATAACGGATTTTAGTGAAACCAAAAATATTAAAATCTGTTAGTCAATACCTTTCTAACGAATCTGAAAAATCGAAGTTTCATAACGGGAATCAAAAGTTATGGCGGAATGAATTTTCAGAAGAGTCGGTATATAGAATATATAGGCCTGGAAAATTGATATTTTGCATACGACCTCGGAATTCGACGAAACCACTTTTGTTGGGTCCGGGATGTCAAACTATTGCTAGGTTTCAAATTTCATAATTTTTGAAGCTAGTATGTGAGCGTGGCAAAAGAAAATGTGTTTGGTCGATTTCTGTTAAAATGGATCGACCAGAAAATGGCCATTTTTCAAACGACCTCAGAATTCGACGAAACTAGTTTTGTTGGGACCGTAGCGTCAAAACATAGCTAGATTTATTTTTCTGGAATTTTCGAATCAGTTCGTGGCCCTGGCAAATTGAAATGTGCGTTCAGAGTTAAAAATTAAATGTTTTATACTTTAATTTGAAAAATAACTGACTGTAACAGTCGAATTGGCCTACGAAACATATCCCATTGTGTCCGGAATGGGGGTATTTAGCTAGGGGCGACAGTCGTTGGGTTTAAAAAGGAGTTCGTTTAAGAAAACACTATTTAAAAATTTAATATAGTCTCGGCCAATCATATTTTTTCTTTCATAAATTTTAAAAATAAAAAAACGCGGAAAACCCCCGACCCCCCCCAGATCGAACGGCGGCTTCCTTCTCCGCCTTCTCTCCTCCAAATCTCCACATCCGCTCATCAAAACACCAGGGCCCTTTGGAGTTTTTCGTAGAGCTCGAGACGAGCTTCAAATCCATACCAACCTCGCCCAGCATCGTCGAGTATTTCGCCGGATCCGCTCCTCCAAAGTCCGACCGTTCGGAGGTCGATTCCGCCGCCCAGAGGCCGTCGAGTTCAACGCGGTGGGGCCCGCACGTGCGCCTCTCCTCCGCCTACAACCCTGCACTGGCCGATCATTCAACCGCTACACGGTTTGATCAAAAATCTTTGACCTAGTTTTGAAACCTTCAGCCGAGCTAACGGCCTGTTTAATTAAATTGTTTTACGACACTTTAAAACCATTGCAAAACTTTGAAAAATCGTATCTTTTTGGTATGTTGACGAAATTCGATGAAACAGGAAACATCGAGACCGCAAGGAAGCTCTCTACCCAATAGAAGAAGCTGCGGATTTTTCTGACATCGTATCGATTTTTAGCGCTCAGAAAACCAAGGTGAGAAATCTAAATTAACGTGAAATCGAATGGAAAAGGTTGTGTATAATTTATATAAGCGAAATATAAATTACATACGTGTTGTATACCTCATGTACATGCGTAGCGTAAGCTATATAAGCGAAGTATGAATTTTTACATGCATAGAATAATTGATATGTGTGTTGAAATGCAAGTAAAATATATCATATATATATATATATATACTCCCCTCGTCCACAAACCATGGACGATATTTATTGTGGTGAGTTGATGTGAAATATTGGGTGAAAAATACGAATGGTTGAATAATTGTTTGTGGTTGATATTGTTTGGTTGTGGTTGAAAAATACCCATTGGTGATTGAAATGAATTGGAAATATTTGTGGAAATAAAAATAAACATGCCGCCTGCGTGCGAATTAGATGCATGAATCCCCATTGTCAAAAACCGCGAGGTTTTAAGGTAGAGCGAGGAGCCGTACTAGGGACGGTGCCGGTTTTAACTACCCTGCCGTTATGCTGCCGAAATTTTGAATAATCTTTGTGTGTTAGAATTATTTTCATATGTTGAAATTATTTTCATGCATAGAAATTAAAGTCATATATTGAAACTATGTCCATGTGTGGAAATATTCATGTGTCGAAAAGTGTTGTATGAAAATTAAATTCATTTGTGAATGAATGAAGTGCTTAAACAATAAAAATCACATTTTTATATATATATGAAGTATGAAAAATATTCGCCTTATATAAATAGTTTCAACAATCAAAATTTCATCTTTCTAATAAGAACAACATAAATAAAATGTCCATGTGTGGAAATGCTCATTTGTTGAGAAGTGTGTGTAGTGGAAAAGTTCATGTGTTGAATAAAAATATTGAACGATAAAAATTACATTTTTATTGAAACTATGAAGTGTTGAAACCATACATTGGTTGAATAAATATTTTGAACGATAAAAATATCATTTTTATCATATGTGTGAAGTGCTAAAGATATGCTGACGTTGAAATAAATATTTGTGATAGAAGTATTATTTTTAACGTGCATAGGAACTAAATAAAATAGTCATGTGTTGAAATCTATTGAAGTTCGCCAAAATTATCATCTTTTGAAAATATAAAGTGTTAAAAATATCCACTTGTTCAAATAAACGTGCATGAGTTGAAATATACATTAACTAGCTAATGATATGATTTTAGCCTATGCATGCGATATTAGAATGAATGGTGTTTTTAGACCAAAGCAAGTCAAATATGAAATTGAATGGAAAATGATAAATGTTAGAAATTGTATACACGTACGTGCATATCCATTGAACAGGTTAAAGCAAAAAGGGGCTAGAGAAGAGAAACAGAATTTTGTGCCCGACAAATAGGTACACATTTACCGCTTTGTTTGGGTGATGATTTTATGAGCCTGTTGGCTAGCCGCTTGGCTTTTTCTTTTTCTTTTTGATATGAGACGCCCGTGTGGTTATTTGGGAATTTTCCCAGACCCTCCCGTACAAAGGAGGTTATGGCGAAATTTTCCAAAAATTTAAGGCGTTAGTGAAATAATTGAAGTGGAAACGATATAGGAATTTTTGAATGAGCTATATTTATATAAAAATATAAATAGAATTAAAGCGAAACGTGGCCGTGCAGTTCATATTTTGAAACTGTGATTTCAAACGACTAGTGTGGAAGATCCGACCATTGGATTTTCCCGAAACCTCAACCGTTGTGTTCGCCTTGGAAATATCTTTCCAACGGCACCAACTTTGTGAAGATCCGACGGTTGGATTGTCTGGAATGTTTAATTCAAAATTAGAGAAAAACAGAACCAGAAACGATTATATTTATATATATATATATATATATAATTAAATTAAATCGAATAACGACGCCGCAGTTCGTAAATTGAAATCGTAACTTCAAATGGTTAGTGTGGAAGATCCGACCGTCGGATTTTCCCAAAACTGGAACCGTTGGATTCGTTTTGAAAAGACCTTCCTAATAACGTAAAATTTGTGAAGATCCAACGGTTAGATTTTCATATATGTGTAAAACAAAATTAGTGGAAAACAGCGCCAGTGCATCGACACGACCTGAAACGTCGTTTAATTAAATATGGCCGTTTTAAATTAAATAAAAATGGCGATATATCGTTATAAAATACTATTGACGATATAGAGTGGAAATGAACCAATTTTGTTGTGTTTTCTTGATATGTGATGGTTGAATGTATTTGACATGAAAATTATAACTAAATAACTGAAATGTGAATGTTGAATAGCTCAACCATGTGATTAATTGGTTTGAAAATCTAAGTATACGTGGATTATTTGAAAAGGCCGAGTTTATCTCATTTCAAATAATCGATCGACGTTGAGAAGTCGAAGAGTCGAAGACGGTTGAAGACCGACGATCTCCATATTGGATGGATGGGCGCTACTGATACTCGTGATTGGAGTAGCTACCATGAAGGAATTGAAGTAGTAGCCATCCAAACATATTGTTGATTGTACGGATATGCGAGGAATTGGTGCCTCCGGTTTCGTTCAGACCCAGAACGGACTTGTAAATGGACTGTGCGTCTGACATTGGATTTTGTTCTGTGTTGATTGATCTCTGTTAAATATATATCTGTTTGGCGGCAGAGAATTTATTCTCTTGCTTAACGCCCTTCTCTGAGACGTACGAGCCCAGAGGTTATGTATTGACAGAAATCAGTCGCATGGAGTGGATTGCCTGTGTGGCACGCCTAAGTGGCATATAATCAAGGCTTCTGTTGCAAAGCAAAGTCTTGTGGTTGATGATCAAAGCATGGTCTGTGTGACGTAGCTTTGTGTATAACGTGAATTCGCGAGCCTCACACCCCGGTATGAGTAAAAAAACGGGAGAAGGACCCAAGGAGTGCATGACGTTTCTTTCTAGCTATGGTGGTGTTAGTGACCTCCCAGCCCTGACATTTATATCTACTTTTCACCTGTGTGGTTGTTGGAATACGAGGCGCCTCGATTATAGGTCTGTAAGGACCGGGAAACGTGTGTTCAGGAATAACTAATCCTCAAAAGTAAGAGAGGACCGGCCTTGGAGGATCCAGGGGATTGCTGTGTGCGGTCCCGAGGCATTTGCTAGAGTGTCTCGAACGGAGAGGAGCTTGCCCCTTGCCTTGACTCATGAAGGAATCCAATTTCCAATACGAAATATGCGGACGTGATTGTATTACTAGTATGGCGACATAGTGGTATGGGTCATTTATGCCGCCTATGATTGATATTTATGATTGAAATCGCTTTTGAAACATATATGCACTAGTAATAATATCAAACACTTTTGTTTTATTCATATGAAGCATCTTTGGCCATTATAAGGGAAAACTCTATCCTCCGGCTTGCGTTGCATTGTGTGATGGGACCTGAGTCTTATAATGGCTTCATTTTATAAAAAGCATTGCGTTGATTTAACCATTTATTTTATTTCATGCACTAGCACTCATTGGAGTAAACCCATTCCGCGAAAGTGGCGTGGTCCTTTGATGTGCCTTATTATGGTTGTTAATAAGTTGAGTAGATTTCTCATACCAGTCCCATGACTGACTCGTAGTTTGTTTCACCTTGCAAACTCGGGTGCCCTTATTTTCACACGGGCAGCCTAGTTACAGGTTTCTGACGCACCTTTTGGCTCATGGCGAGGCTTGACTACACCGCACTGACTTGGATTTTCTCCGCCATTATTGTATCTATATTATGATTCCGTCACTGGCGATGTAGACTGATATTCCTTTGATGTACTCTTTATGTATGATTCCGCCTCTGGCGATGGTGACTGATTATGTATCATTATGCACTAAGTTGTATCCTGTACTGTGCCTCTCTGATGTGATGATATCTATATGATTCCGCTGTCATATGTGTGTAAATTATTCTATTTTCTGTTTGTGCTATTATCTGTGATCTGCTAATGATGATTAATGTATTATATTCCAATGATTATCCTTAACACTGTGTCACGGGGTTTTGGGATCGTCACAGATGGGACCTGGGTCTTATAATAGCTTCATTTTTCCAAAGAGCATTGCGCTGTTTTGTTGTATGCACTGGTATTCTTGGGAGGAAACCCATTCCGTGTTATACGGCGTGGTCCCTTGAATTACTATCTTTAAAGTAAAGTTTTAAATAACTGTTTTAGTTCTCACACCAGTCACATGACTGACCTGGAGTTTATTGTTTTAACCTAAACTCTGGGTGCCCCTATTTTCCGCGCGGGCAGCTAGTAGTTTTGATTTTGCAGATTTATATCCATAGGGTCCTGATTTACAGCTGGAACGATGCCCGGAAAGCTCTGTATCCGTGTATTACTTTCAGTTGTGTTTTATATTGTTTTCCGCTGCTATGTAATTTATTGTAATCTCTGATAATTATCGAATGTAATTTATTCAATTATACTCTGTATATTCTTGTATCTGATGGAATTGTTGTAATAGCAACGAAATGTTCTTCCGTCTGCGTTCTATTTTGTCTTGTACTCAATTCTATCTGGTCTTTCCTTTACGGGGAATTTCGGGTCGTCTCAGTTTGGTATCAGAGCTTTGGTTTATAGAGCTCGAGAACAAGACACCTTAGAACCATACGAAAGAATTCATCAGATATTGGATTAGTAATATCCAATTAGAATGACTCGTTAGAGATAGGATCAGTAGTATCCTAGAACGGGTGTGAAGAGTATATTTTTCAAATGAAAACAATTTTGTTTTGAAAATTTAAATTGCTTTATTCGTATTTAAATATTTATTTATTTTGAATATGGGCAATCCAGTATATAAAAGTTTTGTATATACGCGTCATGAACGTATATTCGAAGTTTTAATATACTAGACAGATATAGAATCACATTCTAGACACCCGGGGATGATTCTGATGATGGTGCATCATCATCAGTATTCATATTCGAGTTTCGAAGGTGTGATTTCTATATATTTCCATTAGACTGGTGTGAGAACCAAAACCAATATAGCTAGAATACATTGTTGTGAATTGGCATCAAAACATGATTTTTGTATATGTATCAAAATTATCAATTTGAAACGTTAATCCACTAATTGATTAATGTTTGACTTGTTTGTTTATTTGTTTGATCATTTTGAACCATATAGCCTAATTGAACATAATATTGAACTGTATTGAAAATTGGTCGCATTTGCTTGCATATACATATACTTACATTGAACAGGTCATAGCAAGGAGGCTAGAGCCGAAGAATAAAATTTGTTTGCCCGACAAATAGGTACATGTTTACTATAATTTACTGTTTTGTTTGGGTGATGATGATTTTATGAGCCTACTGGCTAGCCGCTTGGCTTTTTCTTTTTCTTTTTGAGATCAGAAGGCCTATATGGCAATTTCGGGATTTTCCCGTGGCTCCCGGTGCAGGGGAGGTTATGGCGAAATTTTTCGAAAATTTAGGGTGTTAGCCAAATTTTTGAAAATCTAAATTCCCAGAAACTAAAAAGTTGGAGAATGGAAGCCAAATCGAACGTAGAGTTAATTAATCAAACCACTTTCGACTTTGTTCCTTTTCGGGGACGAAAAGTTTTAAGTGGGGGAGATTGTAACAACCCAAAAATCTGGGCCAGTTTAAAATTTTTATTTTGGCAATTTTAGCGAATTTTGAATATTTAAAATGAATTATTTTAAATAATATCGACGAGAAATTTATTTTGAATAGAATTAGAACGTATATATTATATACGCCGTCGTTAGAATATAAATAATTATATATAATTATAAATAGGAATTGAAAATGGCGCGGTAGTTCGATAATTCGATTTCAAACTTCAATTGAATGTACCGGGTGCAAAACAATCCGGATTTTAGTGAAACCAAAAACATTAGGATCTAATTGATAATATCTTCCCAACGAATCCGAAAAATCAAAATTTCATAGTGGGAATCAAAAGATATGTCCAGTTGAAAATTCTGAATAGTCGCTATGGAATTCAGGCACTTAAAAATGGGAATTTTGCAAACGACCTCGGATTTCAACGAAACCACTTTTGTTGGGTCCGTGATGTCAAATTATTGCTAGATTCCAAATTTCATAATTTTTCGATTCAATATGTGAGCGTGGCAAAGGAAAACGCGTTTGACCAGTTTCAGTTGATTTTAATCGACTGGAAAATGGCCATTTTTCTAACGGTCTCAGAATTCGACGAAACTAGTTTTGTTAGGACTGTATCGTCAATACGAAGCTAGAAAATACTTTTCTGGAATTTTTCTAGTTAGTATGTGACCCCGGTAAATTGAAATGCGCGTTCAAATTCAATATATATAGTTATATGTTGATTTTAACGGAAACAGATCAAAACGATCAAATCAGCTTGCGATACATATCCCATTGTGTTCGGAATGGGGGTAATACGCTATGGACGACAGGCGGTAGGCCTCGTTTAGAGGCCGTATGAAAAGGTTGCTTTTTGGTGAAAATTAAATAATTAAATAAATAAAATAATATAAACATTTACATACCCCCCCCTTTTCTTTCTCTTCCCCGAATAAGAAAAGAAAAGAAAAAAAAAGAAAAAAAAGAAAAAGGGCGAACGACGTGGGGGCCAAGACCGCCGCCGCCGCTGCCACCAGGGCCGCCGCGCCCTGGCGCCGACCCCCAGGGGTCCTCCGCCCCTCTTCCCCCTTCTCCTCCACCTCAACGCACTCTCCCCTCTTCTGCATAGACCCGCACCCCCCTAGACCCGAAACCGCACCCCCCTAGACCCGAACCCGCACCCCCCTTGGCCCGAACCCCGACCTCCGACAGCCCAGCCGACCACCACCGCGACTTCCTCGGCACCAGCAGCACCCGACGACTCACCCCGAGGCCTAGATCCGTAAATAAGTGAGTTTTTATATATATTTACAATTGTTTTACTTTAATTTCAGCTTTAAATGTGTTTAGAGTTATAAAAATATAATCTTTTATATTGTAGAGTTATAAAAATATAAATTTTATTATATGTAGAAGTTAAAAATATAACTTTTATCGTATGTAAAGGTTGGAAATATAATTTTCATATTATATAGATAATAAAAATGGGATCTTTATACAATAGAAAATAGTGATTTTTAAAATATAAAAGACGTGATTTTTAAAATATAAAAGACGTGATTTTTAAAATATAAAAGACAGGATTTTTAAAATATAAAAGACAGGATTTTTAAAATATAAAAGACGGGATTTTTTTATGAGTAGTGAAGTAAAAATATGATTTTTATTTCGAGAAAAATATAATTCGATTTTTATATATTGAATAGCATAGTAAAAATTCGATTTTTAAATATATGAAGTGATTATAAAAATATGATTTTTAAATTGAAAGTGAACAAATAAAAATGTGATTTTTATATATGTAGTGGCTACGGGCAACGAAAGCGACGAAAGGAGAGAATGGCGATGATTTCTATAAAAGAAGAGTCAAGATGATTGGATAGCTTTGGTGAGAACTTCTCACCTTTCGATTTCTTTTTCTAGTTATATATATACTAGGATGCAGACGGTGCTTAGTAGCACCCGACACCCGTCATCCACAGACCATGGATGGCTTGTTTGTTAAATTGTTTGGTTGTGTAGTTGGTTAGTCTATATAGTTTGAATTGAATGGTTTGGTGAAATGGAATTGATTTGATTGATGTGTGAATGGCGTGGGCCTTCACTAGACCGGGGATAAAGCTAGGCCTCGTCCCGTTTCTAGTATCGTGCCGTTATGCCGCCGAAATTTCCTAAAATAAATTAGAAAAATAAAAATATCATTTTATTTTATAAATGAAATGAATAGAAATTCATGTGTTAAAATAAAATATATTATCGTTAAAAATATAATTTTTAACGTGAAAGTGAATAAATAAATATTTATAAACAAATCGGCCAATTTGTTTATATACACTGATTTGACTGATATTGATTGGGTCGATAAATTTTACACATCGCCCAACTGCACAACTAAAATCTGTGTTTGATTGTTTGAACCCCACACGGGTGTTGGGATGAAATTTGAAGTTCACTCATCCTAATTGATTAAATATGTCGATCGATTGATTGACAGGCTGTTATAAGCGTTAGATATCTATATTTGATGCTTATACAGTGTAGTGCACTTTGGTTGATGGTTGATTATTTTTCAATGCTATTATATACATGTGATGTATGGAAATCCATATAATTAACATTATATGGTGATTGATTGGGCCTCATTCCAATCGGGAAAATAATGAATATTATAAAAGAAGATTCATGTGTTGAATATAAAAATAGTCATGTTTTGACGATGTTCCTGAGTTGAAGATATTCATGTGTTGAAAATATTCGTGTGTTGAGTAAAATATTTTATACAATAAAATTTACATCTTTATCATATTTAAAATTAGAAGTACTTCACGGTGGAGTCTAATTAAAATCAAACGATAGATACCATAGTTTTATAAAAATATTTTACATAACAAAAATAGTCGTGTGTTGAAAGAAATATAGATTCATGTGTTGAATAGAATATATATTCATTTGTTGAATAGAATAACGAATTTATTGAAATATATAAAGCCTTGTTGATTTGAGTTGCGCTATTTTGACATGAACGATATTTATATCGATTTTATTCGTTTTACAATGAATATTGAAAAGTGATTTCAAAATTTAATATTTTGAAATGAAATTCAAATTGAATTAGAATTTGAATTGAATTGAAACGAATTAGAATTTGAATTGAATTGAAACGAATTTGAATTGAATTGAAACGAATTAGAATTTGAATTGAAACGAATTAGAATTTGAATTGAAACGAATTAGAATTTGAATTGAATTGAAACGAATTAGAATTAGAATTGAATTGAAACGAATTAGAATTAGAATTGAATTGAAACAAATTAGAATTTGAATTGAATTGAAACGAATTATAATTTGAATTGAATAAAATTGAAATGAATTCGAATTGAATTGAAATCAAATCGATTTGAAATTGAATATGAAGTCGAAATTGTTTTTGAAACGAATTTAAAACGATTTATAAAATACGTTTAAAAAGGAAATCAACGAAATATATATAATATATATATTATATATATAATGGCCTGAAATAGAACGCGCCGCGCCGCGGCAGTTCGTGAATTTCGACCATTGACTTCGAATTGACATTACGGGAGATCCGACCGTCGGATTCTCCTAAAACTGGAACCGTTGGGTTCGTATCGAAAAGAGCTTTCCAATGAATATTAGGAATTTGAAATCTAACAATTGGATTTGGAATTATGTCCAAATCAAATTCGAAAAAGGTCGATGTAAGTGCAGTTCGATGGCCGTTGATGGAAATCGACTGTACGGGCCTTGTTAAATTATTAAAAATATCAATAATTTGTGTAAAATCATAAGAAATGATTTGGGAAAAATTGGGCTGAAAAATTCCATATTTGAAAAGATAAAAATAGATTTTTATCGAAATGAACTAGTTTTGAACTAGAATTAAAATCAATTTATTTTTGAAATAAATAAATTGAATTTGAAAGTGATTATAAAAATAATCAATATTCCCAATACGTGAATTGGACGGGAGTTGAATCGAAATTATCTTCGGGATATTTCGATGTTGGATTTCGTGACTATACAGATATTGTTACGGGAATTTGAAAGATATATTTTATATCGTTATTTCCAATACGATATTTGTTGGTTTCAGAATTTGATATTGAATATAAGCCGGTATATTTTCTATTCAGAGCCTTGTATTTAATATCAAATGTGATTTGGGTTTGTCGTGAATCGTGTTTTAGAAGACATTGGTTCTTTAACCCAGTTAAAGGCAGAATATTGATTTTTGAGAAGATTAAAACTAAGTGGAGTTTTAATGAATCTTTAATTAGATTAAAATGTGAATTAATAATTTAAATTGTCAAATCTGAAAAGTGATCGAGAGTGGAGTATCACCAGTTTTGCTCCAAAGCGATAGTTAAATCTTTAATTAGATTTGAACGTGAAATGGTAATTAATTTTACCGATAACACCGTGGTGTTAGGAATGGAGTATCAACAGTTTTGCTCCAAGGGATATATAGGTTGGGATTGGGAAATAAAATAAATAATTACTTCGGTGTGGTTCGCTAATCCCGACTAGTTTGAAACGATATCCAAAGGAAGATTATAGGATAAATTTAGAAGAATTTATCTTGGATAAAATTAATGGGAACATTTCCCTAAGAATGTGATTTTGTGAATAAAAGAATATTCTGAATTGGAATGAGGCGTTTGTCGTGTTTGTGTAACATTTGTTTATCATATACGTGGGTTATTCAGAAAGGCCGGGTTTATACCCATTCTGAATAACCGATTCGACGAGATGTCGAAGATGAAGACGGTGGTTGAAGACCGGAAGTCTTCACATCGTTTGGGTGATTACTGATGATCTTGATTGGGCTGTACACCCAAGATGAGGGAAACAGTTGGTGATCCTCCAAACGTACTTGGAGATGGACGGATATGCGAGGAAAGTGCCTCCCGTTTCGTTCAGACCCAGAACGAACTTGTAAATGGATTGTGTGTCTGACATCGGATTTTATTGTGTGTTGATTGATCTCTATTAAATATACATCTGTTTGGCGGCAGAGAATTTATTCTCTTGCTTAACGCCCTTCTCTGAGACGTACGAGCTCAGAGGTTGTATATCGATGGACATCAGTCGCATGGAGTGAATTGCCAGTGTGGCACGCGTAAGTGGCAATTGATCAAGGCTTCTGTTGAAAAGCAAAGTCTTGTGGTTGATGATCAAAGCACGGCCTGTGTGGCGTAGCTTTGTGTATAACGTGGATTCGCGAGCCTCACACCTCGGTATGAGTCAAAAACGGGATACGGACCCAAGGAGTGCACGACGTTTCTTTCTAGCTAGGGTGGTGTCAGTGACCTACCAGCCCTAAAATTTATATACTTTTCACCTGTGTGGTTGTTGGATACAAGGCGCCTCGGATATAGGTCTGTAAGGACCGGGAAACGTGTGTTCAGGAATAATTAATCCTCAAAAGTAAGAGAGGACCGGCCTTGGAGGTTCCAAAGGATCAGAGTGGGGTCCTGAGGCATTGCTAGAGTGTCTCGAACGCGGAGAGGAGCTTGCCCCTTGCCTCGGCTCATGACGGAATCCAATTTCCAATACGTGATATTGCGGATTTAATTGTAGAACTAGTATGGCGACATGATAGATGGTACCCATGCCGCCTATGATTGATATTTATGATTGAAAATTGTTTTGACACTATACACTTAAAATAGTATCAGATGATTTGTTTTGACGTACCAAGCATGTTTGGCTATTATAAGGGAAAACCCTATCCTCCGGCTTGCGTTGCATTGTGTGATGGGACCTGGGTCTTATAATAGCTTCATTTTTTCAAAGAGCATTGCGCTGTTTTGTTGTATGCACTAGTATTCTTGGGAGGAAACCCGTTCCGTGTTATACGGCATGGTCCCTTGAATTACTATCTTTAAAGTAAAGTTTTAAACAACTGTTTTAGTTCTCACACCAGTCACATGACTGACCTAGAGTTTATTGTTTTAACCTAAACTCTGGGTGCCCCTATTTTCCGCACGGGCAGGTAGTAGTCTTGGTTTTGTAGATTTATATCCACAGGGTCCTGATTTACAGCTGGAACGATGCCAGGAAAGCTCTGTATTCGTGGTTTACTTTCAGTTGTGTTTTATATTGTTTTCCGCTGCTATGTAATTTATTGTAATCTCTGATAATTATCGAATGTAATTTATTCAATTATAATCTGTATATTCTTGTATCTGGTGGAATTGTTGTAATAGCAACGAAATTTTCTTCCGTCTGCGTTCTATTTTGTCTTGTACTCAATTCTATCCGGGCTTTCCTTTACGGGGAATTTCGGGTCGTCTCATGGAGTTTGATTGGATTGCTTCATCTCTCTTGGAAAGCTTGGACCATTGAAGTAAAGTCCAGCTTGTTATCTTCTTTAATGGCTATTTATGTAATGGGATTATGTATTTTGTTTTAATGAAGATGGATATTGTACTTGATTCTGAGTTATGGTTTTATGGTGTAACAAACATGTTTAATTTCCGCTGCAATAAAATGAAGTTTTAGATTTCCAAGTACTACTTATTATCTGTCTTGTTGTAATTTTTCTGTTCTATATTCACTTATAACCTCCATGGAAGTTAATGCATTCCCTTTGTGAGTGACATTAATGGACGTGGGGTGTTACATGTGGTATCAGAGCTTAAGGTTACCAGAACATATAATTTTTTTAGAAAAACTATTTTTCTAAAGTATTTTTGGAAGAAGTGTTTTCAAAAACATGTCTTAATGGGTAATTTAAAGAGGAAAGTTTTTAAGAAAAACATAATACCCAATAGCCATATGTTTATCTTTCGAATTATCCATTTTGAATATTTCCTTTTTCGTTTCAGCATGGCTGAAGATCTTAACCTTCCGGATGGTGTAACGATACCAGGATGGTATAGGAGGCTATTAGAGGCTAGGGCCACCACAGGTCCGGCCAATGTTCCTCCACCACCACTTGCACCCGTTCCTCCTCCTCCTCGCGTTGATACTTTTGCAAAGACGTGCAAGGAATTTAAGGCTATGGGTGGAAAACCTTTTCAAGGGTCAGAAACGTTTGTGGAAGCTAGAGATTGGCTTAGGGAGGTGGAAGAATTACTTGAAATCTTTGAAGTAGAAGAAGGGAAGAAAGTTAAGTTAGCAGCTTGGTTAATGAAGGGAGAGGCCTCGTTTTGGTGGGAGGACACTAACGGGGAGCGTCCTGTTGATTCTTGGGCGGATTTCAGGCATAGGTTTGAGGCGAAGTTTCTCTCAAGGGCAGAAGAGAATCTATATATGGAAAGGTTCTTAACATTAAAGCAAGGAAGCTCATCAGTGAAAGAATATGTTAACCAATTTAATCAGTTAGCAAGGTTTGGCTTGGACTTAGTGAAAATGCCGGAGAAGAAGGCTCTGAGGTTCGTTAATGGATTGAATGAATCGTTGCAAGGGTTGGCTATGACCCACATCCCTATGGGGGCCACCTTTGAGAAGCTTGTAGACATGGCACTTATGCACGAGGAAAAAGGCGCTAAAGTTGATAAGGCACCCGAGAAGAAAGGGGATCAAAAGAAACCACAACAGCAAAACAAGAAGGGTGGTAAAGACAATAATGGCAAGGTGATCGACGCTAGAAAAGCGCGATATTTGAATAAATTCTGCAAGCGCACAGGTGTGTAGCATATAGGTCGAACACAGGGAGGTAAATTAAAATCAAATTATTTATCTAATCTCTTGGGCGAGTTAGACAAAATTTGGAGGTTGATTTTGAAAACAATAAAAATTGAAACAGCGATCCGATTCATAACAAATCTAATTGAACCGACGATCAAATCACAATTATCAATTGGAAATTGAAATGCAAACAGAAATAAAATGCAGAAATTAAAATTGCAGGAAAAGAAGAACAACGAAAAGTAAATTAGGATTGTCGTTGAAACTAATCAAACGACTAATCACTAATAAAAAAAATGTAAAATACAATTGGTGTTCTTCCAAAACTAATTGTGAAGAAAACACCGATTGCTAAGAAAAAGAAAAAATGCAGAAAAATAAAAGAGAACTAGAAACTTTATTAATGGAGAAGAAGAGAAAATAGGATTGATTTCCTTTTACAATGATACAACGGATACAGGATGTAGTCTCCTCTTTCTATGTGAATACAAGGCCCACAAAATAAATATATGAAAATATCCTTTCCAAAAATGATGGAATATTCCTTGCTTGATTGAAGAATTGTAATCAATGTCCTTCCTTGTGATGCATTGCACGGTCAGTGAGAAGATAAGGATGTGTTTAATTGAAGATGTGTAATTAAAACCTTCCCCTCTTTTCGCATGGCAATTAAATATGATTAATTTGAATTGAATTCCTGAAGGGATTATGCCAAATTTCAAAAAATCCTTAAGTGCATGCATTATATACATACATAAGAATATATACATATAACACATCACTATTCCATATATTCTTCAAAGCAAAGAAGGCAGTGTGAATGTTCTTTTCTTTAGCAAAAAGTGAGCTTGACGGTGATCGAACCCAGGTCTCTCTGTCCAGATTTCTGTGCCTTAACCAGTGTGCTACAGCTTCCTTTGTGATTGAAAACTTGTTGAGATGGGAAAGTAGCTTATTTCTCTTATCAAGTGGTCTTTAATAAATTGAAGGAGACTATTATTGAACCTGTGAAAACACACGAGAAAAATACCCAAAGTAACATTTATTTATTTACAAAAGATAAAATATAAGAGTATAAAATAAACACATTTCTATGTTAATCAAATACCCCCACACTTTTCTTTTACTCGTCCTCGAGTAAAACAAAAAATTAAAAACTAACTAGATAGGTCACACTTTCGTAGGAAGCACGATTGCATTGAGCGTATGCAACAAGCCGTTAAACCTCTAGGTGTCCCTAGTAGGACGAGTGGTGTCTCGTGAGGGTTTTCAGCGGATATTACCCACAAAATCCAAATGCAGTATGCTATGATTCTAATGAAACTACATGAATGCAATGGACATATGCAAAAATAAGAACGAAAAATGAAAACACGACTTATTTCAGGAAAGTGGTACAACAAATTAAGTTAATAATTCCTAATCAGTTGATTTTATTTTAGATACCTCAACTTGTCACAAATTTTCAATATAAATCAAGTTTTCAAATGTTAAATTCTAGTTTGGCCAGTTGGTTCGGTTGATAACATAGTGCAGCCATGAAATAAATTCTTAGTTTGCTTGGCACAGTTTGCAAAGTGGTATTCTAATTTTCTCATGTATGGCTAGTCAAATCAATAAGGTCAAGAAGTGTTTGGGCATCATCGCTTATTCTCCATCTCTATAAAAATTGAAATTTACAATTAATTACATACACCTAACTAAAAAGACCAAGGTATACCACCCATACACTGCCTTGCGGACTGACGGAGAGTTGGGACAGAGCTTGGCGGATTGTGCAGACCGACGCTGACTTTGTCAACAACGTGTCGGTAATCCTTAAGTGTCCAATCTCATAAAATGAGACCAAGATATTCCAACGCTGACATTGTCAACAACATGTCGGATAGAACTTGGCGGGTTTGCACACCAACGCTCGATATACAAGCTATGTTGGATACCCTTGGATAACTAATATTATTATTGAAATTATAAGAACAAAAGAGAGTTCCGCGAATTCTACTTAACACAACTTAGTTTTAAAGATTCGAAAAGCCAATATATGTATTTTAAGTCCTCCACTTATTTAAACAAAGTCTACAATATAGAATAGATTTCATGGCCATCACCTAAGAATCTCCCTATGTACCGGTTACACTATTATCCCTCAAAATTAAACTTTTCATTATATTTCAAATTCGAACTTAGCTGAGAGAGAAAAATACTATCAACTAGCTAAAAATTGTAAACTTATTTTGTTGTATCAATTGAAAATGAGTCGTATTTTTTTTTAAAAAAAAAGAAAAATTATGGTATGTTACTACGATATAAAATGTATGATGGTCCTACATGAAAAGAAAGAAAAATCAAAAGAATGCAATGCAGACTCCCCCCACACTAGAACTTAACAGTGTCCACACTGTGAACGTTTCCTAAATTTAAAAGATCGTACCCAAAGATGGATGACATGCAAAATTATTTGTAAAATGAAGTGCAGTTTAACTATATGTAAGAATGGATCATATATACAATGATATAAGTGTTTCCGATGTATGCGATGCAAAGAATGCCACCATCTTTTCCCCCCACACTTGGTTCTTAACCGATGAATTACAATCCCACTATGTCTAGGCATGTTTTCTAATAAGCAAAGATTTTTAAAAATCATCTCATCTCCATACCTAGATTTATAGTCCAGCAGATAAATGTCCAGAGTCATCCTAACACGAAGTTTTTCAACCAAGCCAACATTCCAAAAATAGTTCATGTGTTCAACAAATTTATCAGTGTAATTGTTCAAAAATTTGTGATCGTATATAAATTCAGTGAAATTCGAATTCTGAGTGTTGTTCGGGAGTATGTGATCACATTTCTCATCATTAACTGACAACGTATTTTCGACACTGACAATTTCAAATTCGTTGGAAGTTTTCTCAAAGTTAAGGTAGCGTTTGGTTTATTTTGTGTTTTGCATTTTTAGTTTTCGGCGTTAATTATGAAAGTTGTGAAGATTTGAAGTGTAGTGGTGGTGATGGATCAAAGGGAAAGGTTGTGACGGAGGGGACCACGGGAATGGTGGATAGACGGATTTGTTATTGTCATTCCCTTGTTTCTTAAAATATGAAAAATAATAAAAAGTTGTTTTCGGTTTTGTGTGTTAACTCCGTTTTGTAAAACGGTCATTTTTCACGATATATGTGCATTGTCGGTATTTTTGTATGTGTGAAAACTCAAAATTGAAAAATCTAAATCAAACGCTACCTAAAGTTTTCGAACTCGTGACGGGAATCCACTTCTTCCTTATTTGGCAATTCATCCTCGTACAATCCAAAGAATTCATGTTCGTCCAAATCCATTTCCAATTTTGAGTTTTCGAAAAATTCAACATTTTCATTTTGTTCAATTTCAAAGAATTCAAGTTTCTCGCAGCCCGAGTGAGGAAGATCAAAATCTAAGCTTACATCTTTTTCTTGAAAAGAATCGAAGTCCAGATCATTCGTTGAATTCTGAACAACTTCATTTAGATCATTATTTTCAATTTCGATAGTTGTTATTTGAAAATTTTCGCCATCAGTAAAGAATTGATTATTTTCTGATTCATCGCTTGTTTGAATTTGATTTCGTTGCTCTTGTTGTTCTTTCAAAGATGTCAATAAACAAAGAAGTTCATCGGCCTTTTTATTTATTCTTTCTTCCCTCTCTCTAAGAATGTTAAGACGATCGTTGATTTGAGAGCTCTTGTTTTGGATTTCTTGATTCTCAAAATTATAGTCCACATTAATTTCACAATCAATATTATTTCCAATGTGGTAGTTGTTTGAATTTTCAGAAAACTGACAATGATATTGGAAATCATTTTGATCATAGAAATTTTGTTCATAACCAAAACTGTTAAAATTTGAGAGAGAATTGCAATTTTGGTTATTTTCAAGATGTTGATATGGGCTATAATTTTGAAAATTTTGGTTTTCAACCCCATAATGATGTGGATCAAAGCCATATTGATATTCAAAGTTATTTTCATGTGGATGTGGCCCATAATCGAAATTGTTGAAGTTTGAATTGAAGTCGTCATTTCGATCATAACTTTGAAAATGTTGGTCATTTTGAAAATTTTGAAAATTGTTGACATTTGGCTCGCGAAATTTTGGAAAATGTTGCTTCATGAGTTGTAATTCAAAATCATACTCTTCAAGAGGACGTCTACTCCGATTATTATCCCACAGTTCCCTCAAAGATTTTTTTGAATCAGACATTTGAATGAAGTCAGCAGAAGACAAAAATTATTCTCACTTCAAAATAATATAAAATACTCAGTTGCGCTCTATTAATTAACTGACTCAATTGGAACGGGGAAGAGGGTCTTATGGCCGTTCACGTATAGTATAAAACTAAGGGATACGACCAATGTTTTACGGGTAGTATGCAACCTCTTTTGCTAATAGTTCAATAAATTGAACTACTATATATCCGCGATCCAATTATACGAGACTGTCAACTTCACAAAACACCACTTTTTAATTATATTATTTTGCAGCGTCTATTTTTATTGTTGAAAACAATGAGAGGGATGACAGTAATTATGGAAATTCGTTTCTCACACACAGATTTAGAAATATCAGCCACAGAACAGAACAGTCAAACAATAGTAAGTGCAGAAAATTAAAACATTGTACAAGCAAGCCGCTGCCCCTGCCGAAGATTTTTACAACAATTTCTATATTTTTCAAAGCAGCTTCAGAACCTGTAGAGGTAAAGAAATTTTACAGGGGTGTATGGAAGTCCATCCAGAAATTTTGTACAGTATCAATGATTGAAATCCCACTGTTTGCAATTTGTTTGACCTCTGAATCCGAGTTTGATTGCTTGAACTCTCGCTCACTTTGGTTTTTGTTGTTTGCTTGAGCACTGTTCTAGCTTTGCTTTGAATTCGGTTTCGCCCTTCAATTTTTTTTTTTTTGAAGCAATAAAACAACTAGACTAGAAAAAAAAATATAAAACTAGATAGGAAGGAAGGAATAAAATAGAAAGTAAATTATCAAAACAACTAGAGTAGAAAAATATAAAACAAGCAATACAAAGTAAGTTATTTTTTTTTTTTACTAAAAAAAAAAGAAAAGCAAAGAACAAAAACTACGGAAAAAAAAATCAAAAACTAAACTAAAAAAAAGAAGGAGAGAAAAGATAAGCTAAAAAAAAGGACGAGAAAAATAAAAATAAAAGAGAACTAAAACAAGGCAAAACTAATTAACTCAAGCTTGTACCAACGTATCAAGCCACGCGAAGTCGTGAAACTAAAAAGATTTAGTCAACAAAAGAAATAAGTCAAGGCCCTACCCTTTAATATACGCCCAAATCAAACTCAAAAGAAACCGTCACCGAAAGGGAATCGATCCCCTTTTCATAAGGCAATAAATCACGCCCTTCTGAAAATAAAGAGAAAAAAATCCAAATACCCTAAAAGAAGTAAAGAATCGTTGCCTTCCTCGGTTTCAGGAAGAAAATCCAATTTTTTTTTATTTCTTTTCCAGAACCAATTGAAAGAAATCCAAAGATCAAAATTTTGAATCGGGGTTTCCAATAAAAAAACAACTGATTTGGGTTTTCGGTCTTGGGGTTTGTTGACTGCGAGGCTTTTGTGATTTGTAGTTGGGGGAGGGTCCGGATTTGAGGTGGAGGATTTTGACAACGATAGTGGGTCTTTGGCTATGGAAGGATGTTGACTGAAGGATGGCACAGAAAGGGTGTTAGGGGATGGATGTTTGATGGATGTTGTGGAGTATATGGGTCTGGGTTTCCGATGAAGGAACTGGGAAGAATTATGGTCTGAGGCGTTGTGTGGACTGCCAAGGGGGGTTATGGTATGTGATGATCGGGACTGCTTTTTGGTGAGGAATTGACAATATTGTGAAGGTGGCGTGGTTCAGAACTAGTTGACGTTGGAGAATGAATTTTGGGTATTGCGTTTTTTGTGGTTTTTGAGTCTGAGATGATGGGGTTTTGAAGAAGGTGGCAGAACATTTGGAGATGACATGGAGAATTTTAAACCGAGAAGAAGAAAATTTGCAAAATAGAAAACATGTTTTTTTTTAACTGTGATGGTGTTCGGCTGTGACAGAAGTGGATGCTATACGAATTGTGATGGAGTGTTATTGGGGTCACGGACGTGTATGGATGAAAGGGGAGAAGATGGTTTGTGGTTTTTGCTATTGAATTTTTTGGGGTATAAGAGGGGACCGACGATGTGGAATGTTGGCGAAGAGGAGGGACTGGAATGTTTAAATGATGTGACTGAGGATCTGGACGGTATTGTTGAAGTGGTGGTTGCCGTATGGTTTGGCAAAAGGGGCTGTTGCACAGAGATTTTTTTTTTTTTGGTAAGGAGATTTTAACGTGGACAGGAATTCAGCTGCGCAAATTGTTGTGCGTTTGGTGAATTGGAAGTTTACGGTTTACTAAAGTGGTGAATAATTGGTTAGGTGGCGGTAAGCCTCTGTATGGTTGAGAGGTCTGTGGTTGTGGATGATTTTTGAAGGGTGGCTCTGTGCGTGGTGAAGATGAGGAGGGTTAGGCAGAAAAAGAGAAAGAACAGAAAAAGTAGGAAAGTTTTTTTTTTGTTTTTTGTTTTTTTTAATTGAAACTTGGAAAAAAAGAAAAAGATTGTAGAACGGAAAATTGTACAAAGAAAGAAAGAAATAAATGGAGGAAGGGGGAACGAAATCTAGGAAATTGGCAGTATATATATATATATATATATATATACTTAAATATATGGGAAAGAAGAAATGTAAAGATTGGAAAGGAATAGAAGGGAAAAGAAGAAAGAAATTGAAAGAAAAAAATAGCAAGAATTCTTTTTTCTCTTGTATAGAAGATTATAGCATCATTGACCAATACCAAATCAATCCAATCAAGATTTTTTTTATATGTACAAGAAACAAAAAGGAAAAAAAAACTAACACGAATCGGAAATTAAATAAATAATAAAATTCAATTGTTACCTCCCCGGCAACGGCGCCAAAAACTTGATCCCTGCTTTTCTATGAATTAGAAAAGCACGACATTCGTAATAAATTCCGCAAGCGCACAGGTGTGTAGCATACAGGGCGAACACAGGGAGGTAAATTAAAATCAAATTATTTATCTAATCTCTTGGGCGAGTTAGACAAAATTTGGAGGTTGATTTTGAAAACAATAAAAATTGAAATTGCGATCCGATTCAGAACAAATCTAATTGAATCGACGATCAAATCACAATTATCAATTGGAAATTGAAATGCAAACAGAAATAAAATGCAGAAATTAAAATTGCAGGAAAAGAAGAACAACAAAAAGTAAATTAGGATTGTCGTTGAAACTAATCAAACGACTAATCACTAATAAAAAATGTAAAATACAATTGGTGTTCTTCCAAAACTAATTGTGAAGAAAACACCGATTGCTAAGAAAAAGAAAAAATGCAGAAAAATAAAAGAGAACTAGAAACTTTATTAATGGAGAAGAAGAGAAAATAGGATTGATTTCCTTTTACAATGATACAATGGTCTTTATATACAGGATGTAGTCTCCTCTTTCTATGTGAATACAAGGCCCACAAAATAAATATATGAAAATATCCTTTCCAAAAATGATGGAATATTCCTTGCTTGATTGAAGAATTGTAATCAATGTCCTTCCTTGTGATGCATTGCACGGTCAGTGAGAAGATAAGGATGTGTTTAATTGAAGATGTGTAATTAAAACCTTCCCCTCTTTTCGCATGGCAATTAAATATGATTAATTTGAATTGAATTCCTGAAGGGATTATGCCAAATTTCAAAAAATCCTTAAGTGCATGCATTATATACATACATAAGAATATATACATATAACACATCACTGTTCCATATAATCTTCAAAGCAAAGAAGGCAGTGTGAATGTTCTTTTCTTTAGCAAAAAGTGAGCTTGACGGGGATCGAACCCAGGTCTCTCTGTCCAGATTTCTGTGCCTTAACCTGTGTGCTACAGCTTCCTTTGTGATTGAAAACTTGTTGAGATGGGAAAGTAGCTTATTTCTCTTATCAAGTGGTCTTTAATAAATTGAAGGAGACTATTATTGAACCTGTGAAAACACACGAAAAAAATACCCAAAGTAACATTTATTTATTTACAAAAGATAAAATATAAGAGTATAAAATAAACACATTTCTATGTTAATCACAAGGGAAAGAAGAAATGTTTTAACTGTGGGACACCAGGCTATCTCAGCAAGGATTGCCGAAAGAAAAAGTAGACTGGCTGTTTCCACTGTGGTGAAGCAGGACATCTAGTGAAGGGCTGCCCAAAGAAGGGGCAGAGGGCAGGAGCTACCTCGGGAGGACAGGTGCAGGCTCTTATGGCACCAGGGCAGGCAAGGGGACAAGTTCAGGCTCTCGCGGTCCCACTGCTGCAAGAACGAGGTAGAACCATTTCTGTTGAAAGCTTAGTTTTTCTGTTTGATCATCCTGTCCGTACCTTATTTGATTTGGGCGCATCGCATTCGTTCATCTGTACGTCATTAGTTGAATCACTGCACTTAAACACCAGTTTAGTAGAGGATCCCTTAGTTGTTTCGAATCCAATTGGGGGCTCATCTTATTTGTCCATGATGTGTTTGGATTTGAAAATCTCTATACTTAGCGTTGAGTTTAGATGTGATGCTTATGTGTTAGGCTTCACGAGCTATGGGCTAATTTTAGGAATGGATTGGTTATCCAGAAATGGGGTCGTTCTTGATTGTGAAAGGAGAGTAGTTAGGCTCGGGACTCGACTTGGCAACACTCTCGAAATCTTTTGTAATCCCATAAATTCTGTTATGCAAAGTTATTTAGAATCGCTTGACGCGTCTGAGGAAAATCTACGATCTGTTAGAGTGGTCCGAGAATACTCGGATGTGTTTGAGGAGGTGAAGGGCTTGCCTCCGAAGCGGGAGATAGATTTTCGAATATATCTGGTGGATAATGCAAAACTAGTATCTTTGCCAGTACGCCAAATGGCTCCACGTGAAAGGAGGGAACTCGATAAGCAAGTGAAGGAGTTGCTTGAGAAGGGGTTCATAAGACGTAGTATATCGGAGTGGGGTGCTCCAGTAGTATTTGCCACGAAGGCGGATGGGTCCCTTAGACTTTGTGTGGACTATAGAGAACTTAATAAGCTTACTAAGAAAAACAGACACCCACTGCCGAGGATTAACGGTCTCTTCGATAAGTTAGTTGGCGCCTTAGTGTTTTCGCAGTTAGACTTAGCCACTGGTTTCCATCAGCTGAGAGTGGCTGAGGATAGCATAGACAAGACTGCCTTTAGGACTCCGGACGGTTTCTATGAATGGGTAGTGATGCCCTTCGGTTTGACAAACCCCCCGCATACTTTGTTGATTTTATGAGTAGGGTGTTTAGGTAGTACCTTAACAAATTCGTGGTAGTCTTTGTAAACGACATCTTGATCTTTTCTAAGGATGAAGAAGAGCATGCCCTACGTCTTAGGGAAGTGTTGGAGACCCTACGAGCGCATAATCTTAAAGCTAAATTTTCTAAGTGTCACTTCTGGAGGAAGGAAGTACGATTCTTAGGGCATGTGGTTTCCAAAGAAGGGATAGCTGTGGATCCCGCGAAGGTGGTGGCCATCCAAGATTGGAAGGTCCCTAAAAATGCTACCGAAGTAAGAAGTTTCATGGGGTTGGCTGGCTACTATAGGAAGTTTATCAAAGACTTCGCAAAGATATCAGCTCCATTGGCACGCCTGACGAAGAAGAACCTAGTCTTCGCGTGGGACGTAGATTGTGATGATGCGTTCCAACATTTGAAGAGAGCTTTGACTTCAGCCCCAGTCTTAGTATTGCCAGACGGGAGTAAGCTATTTACTGTTTATACCGATGCTTGTGGGACAGGACTAGGCGCAGTCTTAATGCAAGAGGGAAGGGTAATAGCTTATGGTGGACGGCAGTTGAGAGCGGATGAGAAAAATTACCCTACACATGACCTAGAGTTGGCCGCTATTGTTTTCGCGCTTAAGTCTTGGCGTCATTATCTTCTTGGCGAGAAATTCGAATTATTCACTGACCACAAATCGCTAAAATACTTATTCTCTCAAAAGGACTTGAACTTAAGGCAGCAAAGGTGGATGGAGTTCTTAGCATCCTACGACTTCGAGATAACATATACCCCTGGCAAGGGTAACGTGGTGGCAGATGCCTTAAGTAGAAAAAGATTATCATTAAGTCCTTTGTTTGTTGAGCGGCGAAGCTTAGAATTCATTTCGATGTTTGACTTTAGACCTTCCGTTGACTTTGTACCCAGTTTGCTAGCATCCTTGGAGGTCAGACCTACGCTTTTGGGACGGATTGGGGAGGCACGGCGGGACGACCCGCAGTTGGTTGAGTTAGTAGAAAAGCTCAATGGAGGGGAGTCATCAAGCCATCTCTGTAGGTATACCCTAGATGATAGTGGTTGGTTACGTAGGGACGGTAGACTTTGTATACCAAAAGACGACGACCTAACGAAGGCTATTCTTGATGATGCACATCATTCGAAGATGACCATTCATCCCGGTGGGGACAAGATGTACAAAGACATGAAGCGAGTTTACTTTTGGGACGGTATGAGAAAAGACGTGGCCAGTATTTCGCTAGATGCTTGGTGTGCCAACAAGTAAAAGCGGAGCAAAAGAAACCCGGTGGGTTGCTTCACCCATTGGAGGTTCCACAATGGAAGTGGGAAAGCGTCTCGATGGATTTTGTGGATGGATTACTGTGATCAAGGAAGGGTAATACGGGGATTTGGGTTATAGTAGATAGACTTACTAAGAGCGCCCATTTCATTCTCATGAAAAGTAAGAGGACTGCTCCATGGTTAGCTTCTGTATACGTCCGAGAGATAGTTCGTTTGCACGGTGTTCCTTCTAGCATAGTGAGCGACCGCGATCCTATTTTCACTAGCGAATTTTTGAGAAGCTTACAAGAGGTGGTAGGGACTCAGTTATGTTTGAGCACCTCATATCATCCTCAGACGGACGACCAGACCGAGAGGGTGAATCGCATTTTAGAGGATCTTTTGAGGCTATGTATCCTAGACTTTGAGGGTACATGGGAAGAGCATCTTCCATTGGTGGAGTTCACATATAATAACAGCTTTCAGTCCAGCATTGGCATGGCACCTTTCGAAGCTCTATATGGACGACCTTGTCGTTCACCGACATGTTGGTGGGAAGCTACATATAAGATCTTACTTGGGCCCGATATGATTAGGGAGACTTCGGAGAAGATCGACTTGATTCGAAGGAGGATGAAAGCAGCGCAAGATAGACAGAAATCTTATGCGGATAAGAGGAGGACAGATCTCGAGTTTGAATTTGGGGACATGGTCTTTATCAAAGTATCTCCATTACGGAACGTTGTTCGCTTTGGGTCCGTTGGGAAATTAGCACCAAGGTTCGTAGGGCCATTTCCTATCAAGGAAAAGATTGGACAGATGGCGTATAAAGTGGAGTTGCCCGAGAGACTTAGTGGTGTACACGACGTGTTCCATGTGTCACATTTGAGGAAGTGCTTGCACGAGACCGCAGAAGTGGTAGAGCCGAGCTTGCTTAGAGAGGTGGAGATTGAGCGTGATGCGACGATTCGACGAGCTCCTACGCACATTCTTGGGTCATAGATCAAGAAGCTGAGAAATCAAGAGGTCAGACTGGTCAAAGTACAATGGGGAGATGATGAGAGCAACGCTACTTGGGAGACAGAAGAGAAGATGCGTTCACGATACCCTTTCCTTTTCGAGGGTATGTCCTTTAATTTCTCCTTTATCGCTTATCTTGTACTTATCTTACCTTTAGAGTATCCTCTCGCTAGTATTCTTGACCTTTAGTTAGGATAATCCTATGGTTGAAACATGTGTTTGAGACATGTTATGTATGATGGATGCAGAGTGGATGCAAGTGTTTGCTAGTGGTTGCTCGTGGACGCATATACACACACTATTAGGCACTAGATCGGCTCAGTCACTTCATATTGCATATTGCATATAAATGCATGTATTTAGTAAAATGGATGTATGATGATTGTTTATTATATGGTTGCTGCATTTTGATGATGATTGTGCACGCATATAGAAATAATATGTAGCATTAGGGAACTTTTGCATAAATAATGGACGCATGGCACTATCATGGTTTGCATTAAGGAGGTCAACTGAATCAGTTGACCGCCTGATTTTGCATTAGATATGGACATATACACACACTATGCATTTAAACATGAAAGCATTAGAAGTCTATAAGGACAATGGATGCCTGTGTTTGATGGTTGAGTAGATGGATGATTGGATGTTAGGATATACATTCTTCTTAACCTGAAGATTTCGGGTTCGAAATCCTTTAAGGAGGGGAGAATGTAACACCCCGTAATTATGTTAATATTAATATTCAAAATTAAAGAATAACTAATATCAGACTTGAGAATTGTGGGAAACGGGTTGCGCCATTGTGTTCGTCTCGGAATTCTGGTTGAAATAGAGTCCGAGTTTGCGTGAATTGGACTTCATATGAAGAAGTTATGGCCATCGGAAGTTTTAGAAAATTCTAAACAGCTTGCAGGAAATTTAAAATTCAAACTGAAAGTGCAGAAGTAGGCTGGGCGGGAAGAATACCCGCCCAGGCAGGTCGACTGGGGAGTCGACACTAGTGTCGACCTCCCCCCCCCCGGTCGACTATAGTGTCGACCTGGTCAGTCAGCCAGGGTTTTGACTGAGCCCAATCTTCAGCTGCTGATTTGTCTTTAGGGCTGAGTTGGAAAATTAAATGGTTTAGGTTAGTTCTGAGTTGATCTCACGGTCTAAATAAACCCTAAACTCTATAAATACCTAGGTAGTCTCTCACCCTAATTCATAATTAAAATAGAATAGCTACCGTCATACCGCTGCCATGGAACTCAGTGGAGCCGCCGCCAACTAAGAAGGAAGAAAAGCTAATCAAAACCTAATTCTACTCAACTCTAAAGCAAAGCAAAACTCTCTTTTCTTCTCTAATTGTGAGTATGATGATCTTAACAAGATTATTATTATTTTAATTTGGCTAAGTCATGAATGGATTATGAGTAGATGATGTGAATTGTCATATATGTTGTTGTAAATCTTATGCTATCATGTATGTTATAAATCCTATGCTATGTGGTGATGATATCCTATATGTTGTAAATCATGCTATGATGATGTTATGTATGTTGGGAGTTTCTATGCTAAGTTGTGAGGAATCATACATGTTAAAAAGCCATGATGTTACTATCTATGCTAATTAGTTCATGTTAATCAAATCATAATATTGATACTATTTGTGCTATGTTGATCTATATGACAATTCACATAAGCAAGTTTAGGTTGATTAGTAAAACTTAGGAACATATGCCATGACACCTATTATGACATCTAGAATTATGCTATGACATATGTGAAATTCTATGCTAGTTCACACCATCATTACGTTGCCTAAAACCCCATATGCAAGTCTATACATAAATTTGGGTTATGATCATATCATGTAAATTGTGCCATTTAACAAGTTGACACCTTTAGATCCTTAACATGTGTATTTTATGCAAGTTTCACCCCTATTATGATTAGATTCATTTTATTTGTTTATATGTTGTGATAATTTACCTTTGTGCTATGAGTTAGACTATTCAAGTCTAACGTATATTCTGCGTTGAATAAGCGAACGTATAAACGTGGGGTAGGGGTATTATTAAGGATTTATTAAGAAGAAGTTGGGGTGCAATTGATATGATTTTGCATGCCATGAATGGATGGCCATAATTGAGTCAATTATGGACATCATTAAAAGTGGACTTAATTAATAATTTGAATAGGGAATTATTAAAACTGGGGTAAAAGATTATAGTGATAATCAATGCTTAGGACACGAGGTTGGACTCGTTTGTGACGTAAACCTTCCCGGACCCGCCCAGCAAATCCAGTGGTCACAAATGTCAGCCTAATGTGAGAGGTCATAGGCCTAAACTAAAGCATAACAGTTGTAAAGACACGAGGTTAGACTCTTTTATGGTGTAAGACTGCGCGGAACCGCCCGGCAAATCCAGCTGCCATAAATGCCAGTCTAATGTGAGAGGTCTTTATGAGGTTATGGCCTGAGTGAATTAAGAAATACTTAACCAGATAAACATGTAAGGTGGGACATGGGGGTTAAGTAGGTTCCTTGGGTGGCATGAGGAATCTAGTAGGTGCCCTTAGTGGCATGTGAAATACGATTAGTAAGACTTAACCAAACACACATGTAAATGAACATGAGTAAGAGGGTTAAGTGGGATGTACTAGTGGACAAGCTTAGGTGGGTAGCTTGTGGGGGCCCATTTCAACCAGTATCCCAAACGTATCTTTGTGGGCTCGACCCAAGTCGAGGACGGGACACACATACTTGGTTTGACTATAAGAGGCCAAAACGGGGAGCGGTGGCAACGCAAGTCCAACGGGTTTCGTATGCGTGTGTGGACCCGGACTGTTAGGTAAGAAGTTGTTGCATCGTGTAGGTATAAGCCGTGCATTCTCAAGTTTTATCGGGTTGCCACTTTAGGGGAGTGATACACCCCACTGCGGGACCAGCACGGGTATCTACGAGTAGAGAGCCGATCGAAAGTGGGTAGTGGAGTAAACCTAGTGGAGATAGGGGCAGACGACACCTATGTAGTCAGCTAGGGGTACGCAAGGCTATTTATATAGTTTCTGTGTGAAGCAAGTGGGATCAACCTTTAGGGTGACTGGTGCGGTGCAGTGTAGTAATGTGCGGTGCAGTGTAGTAATTATTCGTTACTAATTAGGTATGCCTTTAACGTTACCTTTAACGTTATCTTAAACGTTATCTTTATCTTCTCTTCCGTACCTAATAGTTCATAGACATTTACTTGTCTTCCAGCTTATGCCTTAGTCTAGTTATTTTGGTAATAGTATTGTTAGAATTATCATACTCGCCAGACTTTATGTCTGACCCCCTCCATTTCTATCCTTTTTCCCCCTCAGGTCCTCAGGTTGGGCCCAGCTCTAGTGGAGTTTGATTGGATTGCTTCATCTCTCTTGGAAAGCTTGGACCGTTGAAGTAAAGTCCAGCTTGTTATCTTCTTTAATGGCTATTTATGTAATGGGATTATGTATTTTGTTTTTATGAAGATGGATATTGTACTTGACTCTGAGTTATGGTTTTACGATGTAACAAACATGTTTTGTAACGACCCGGGAAAAGACGACCTTGGTTATCCGATATATAACACCTATCGAACAACCAAAAGTCGAAATTACCGGATAGTCCAAGAAAGAAATTAGAGGGTGAGGATAGATAAGATAGAAAATTAGAGCAGAAGAAGAAGAACACAACATCAGAGTAACACGAATCTCACAGCGGAACGAATAAAATATAATAGACAACATATCTTGAAATCAAAGTAGTATATGTATATCATACCATTATCAGAGTACAACACTTTCATCACAGCGGAATAATCAATAGCTAGAAAAATCTTGAAGCCTCCTGCTCCAAGCTCTTCAAGCATACCTGTAAATCCTGACTACTTGACGGCCCGTACAAATTTGAGCACCCAAGAGTTTAAGGAAACAAAACAAAATAAACTCTGGGTCAGTCATGGGACTGGTGTGAGTAAACTCAAATCATTTTGTTTAACTTTCAAAATCCTTTTCAAAAGAAAAGATAATCGTAAGACCAATCCACTCATAAATACGGATGGCTTTTACCTTACGATAACCCAAAACACTTGTGGAAATCATATATTATCTGATATTATAATAATGTCTAATCACAAGTAATTAAAATCTAGTAAAACGCTTGCATCTCACGCTCTACATATATAATATACAATCAAACTCGCAGGCACTTATTGGAGATTGGATTCCAACTTGACAAGGTATGGGACCACCTTCCGAATGTGTATCTCTAGAGGCAAATACACTGGGTTCAACAAGAACATCTTGCAACCCGGCCCACACATGACCGACCACTCATTTCGCTTGAGTGTATCGAATGTATATCACCGACGGTTGGGATCAGCAACCGCCTCCCGAAATGGGACAGCATCGATAGATTAAAGAACAAAAGGAATTTCTCTAGATAGGTGATCATACATCCTAATGGGTGCGACCCACATAGCCATGCTGCCTGCCCGATTTTTGTCATTTCCCGGTGGATGAGGCTTGAGGTCATAACGTATCTTTTGACAGATCCCACCTCCATTACTTTGAATGCCACATCGTCATACCCGCCAAATCACAAATTGATTTCACCAAAAATACCACGGGTATACAGCTAAGAGAAACGAATTCCTCCGCCACCAAACGTAAGTACGTTTGAAGAGATCAACTTACGCGATCCTTTGAATATACTCTGTCAGACACTCATCCATTCACGTTTGTACTGGGACTGGACAAACCGAAGGCACTATTCTGTAAACAGGATAGCCCTTGCACAACTCCGTCTTCAATATATTCAGCATACTTGATTCGCAACGCTTATGCCAATACGGAGTGGTTCTCTGGATAATAATCCAACCGGTCTCTCCATATTAACAACGTAAAATGGTCAAAACTTTGATAGTCGGTGATTTAACTATCAAATGAAAACATGTCGGTGTGCAACCAACGATATTATTTCCCGAAGGAAGTTCTATCGAACAATCATCATTTCATCCATTCGTTCATTCCCCTATTCCTGTTGTTTAATGTTTCGTATTCACTATAATTAGAAAATATATATCATTATCATTGGAAAACATTTCCATCTCTTGTTTCTATATTCAGAAAACAATTCTGCTTCTCATTTGGAAAACATTTCCAAATCTCTTTCATTTGATTAAACAGATGTTTGAATAAACATCACTACGCCAAATCTCCTTCATTTGATTTCCACTTAAACACCTTTCACTATCGAACCTTAACCATTTCTTGGTTAAAACGAAGCCAATCAAGTTGGGGTATAATTACCTCTCAGACCTTAACTGAACGACATTTCTAACTTCGAAATAGACAAAGTTCAACTTTCCAATCTTTTAACACACTTCCTTACATTGCCCTCGGATTCGATTTATGAATCCACTTCTTTTCAGAAATCACTTGATTATAACAATGATGTTATAATTCCCTGCATCCGAAATATAATAACTTTATAAATACTTTGATTTTCTAACTCGAATAAATAACGAACTAAATTATTAACTCATACTCGGTTAACTCTAAGTTGTAACTCTTATTCAATTTACTCTTATTCTATTTAACTCTTACTGGACTAACCCTTGTTCAGATAACTCGGTCTGATCTACTCATTTTGACCCACTTACTTGATCAGTTCAACTGGACTAACTTAGCTTAATTAACTCGACTAAATTACTTTTATCGATTAACTAATATTTGACTTGACACCATTCGCTCGACTCTAGATCGCAGCGATCACAATGGTTACGCCTGATTCCCTCAGGAAACATCCGTCCGCCTTAGGCTATCTGCAGCCCTGCGAATTACGCTAGCAGTCGTGCTCACTGGTAGCTTACCTTAAATGACTACTTCTGTTTAACTCTATCTCAAATAACTAAATTCGAGCAAATCTCATTGAATAACTAATATTTAATCATCCCTTATTCGATTACTATAATTGGATAACTCTAGTTCGATTAGACTCTAATCGATTATCTCTAACTGATTAACTCTAATTGGTTAACTCTAACTAACTAACTCTAATGTTTACTCCAACGGTTTAGCTCGACGGCTTAACCCTAACTGTTTAACTAACAGTTCAACTCTAACAGTTTAACTCTAATGATTGATCTCCAACCATTTGTTCTATTGAATTAACTCTCTTGGATTAACTCTCTTGGATCAACCCATTTCAAATAACAAATATTCAATAAACTCCCTTTCGAATAAACTGATATTCGATAGCTTTACTTCGAATAACTCTTATTCGATAAATTCTCCTTCGTCCTTATTCAGTTTCAAATATCGATGTAGAAATCGATTTTTACTTTTCTATATAAGTCTTGACTTATATACTCTATTTATCCAAAGATAAATAACTAAATTAATTTATAAACTTTATTTATAAATTAACCTTCTCACTTTATCTGTTAAAACAGATCTCTCTTAACTTTTCACTTTGAATTCATATTCTGCTTACCCGTGTGCGAAGCACGGGCCTAAATTCTTCCTAGTGTAAAATTCTCCTTTATTACACTTTTATCCATTTTCAAGTACTTCAATATTCTATTTATTTTCTAAATAAATAATTCCTTTTTTTATAACTCAGTTTATTTCTCTAGATAAATATTTCCTTTTAATCTATTTATAAATGTTTTACAAGTATTTTTCTAATTCCATTTGCTAATGTTTTCTTTTTATCTCTATTTGCAATGGTTTTACAAATATTTTCTTTTCTATTTTATTTGTAAATGTTTTATAAACAATTTCCCTTCTCTATTTGTTTTACAAATATTTTTCCTTTATTGCTTTGATTTTATAAAATGATTTCTTTTATAAAACCCTTTTTCCTTCCTTCATATATAAAATCCGCCGATTTTATATAAATAATCTATTTTCAAAATATACTTTGAAAATCTCCCTTTCACTTTCTCGTATCACTTATGGTGTAAAAATATCAAATCAACTGATCGGTCATCATCCAAACACACAGAAACAATACGGATGATATAACACATCATGTATCAAAATATATGGAAAGCGGTAAATAAATGTTGAGGAACCCAGTTGGGTCCCTCCGACCTGTTTCCCTGCATCCACAGATGTTAGTCAACATAAATAACATGAGTATAAAGTATTCTGATAAACAGAATCAATATTTCGATACGATTTATATATATCGTTATCGATGATTTCAGTCAACTGACTAGCAGTTCAACCCAACAACCAATACACAGCAAATCAGCCAATATTTATCAATTCTAAAAATACTTTATAAAAATATAAAGCGTTCAGAGTTAGTGAGATTTACTCACCTTGGTCGGAGATCGTTAAATAACGATGATCGGTCTCTGATTTGATTCATGCGTTTAAATTCACCGTAAATCCAAACGGGCCTCAATTCACTCCCGGCCAGTTCCACTGGGTAGTGCCCGTCCATACGATCCCAACGGATCTTGTTTCGTGGAATTCTGATTACATATGATAAAGATATGCATTTTTAAAGTTAACGCACTAATTAAAACTAAAATAAACCAATAATTATTAAATGGCCCATACCCTTTCACTACGGCCCAACTACCCTCTTAAAGCCCAACCCGTAACACACCTTCTTCCCCATTAAAAACTCCCGTACCCTGCTCCTTTACATCGCCAGCCATAGCCGAACTTCAACCATAAATAATCCACTCCTTACTTCACCGATCAACATACTAACATCACCATTGCATCTCTCTTCTCTTCCTCTTCATTCCTATACCATTATAAGTACACCCGAGCTCCCCTCTCAAAACGCGTCCCTGAACCTATGCACAGTAGCTCAGTACATGGATCGACACTTTTCGGTTCAGAAAATTTCCAAACTCCACCAAACCGTGCTCTTCTCTCCTACGATCAACACTCCACCCTCCAATTCGCACATCGAAGCCTCCATTTCCAGAAAATCGGAGCCCTAGTCGCTGCTCTACTTTCGAGCGTCAGGAAAAATGAATCGCAAGTGAAGAAAATACCACCGAAATGAAGAGTGCAGCTGCAGGACCCCAATTATGCAAGAGTTTTAATTTATAGAATTTTATTTGGATTTCTTTGAGAATTCAGAAGATGCTCTTTTCACGTTTTGAGAATACGAAGGTGGAGGCTGGTTTCTGGTTTCAAGGAAAGTGGTTTAGGGTTAGGCTGTGGGTGTAAGGGTATTTATAGATTAGTTAAAATATTTTTTTATTCGATTTTTTTATTTATTTATAAGCTATCGCTGCTTCCATTCGTACTCTAAAAATTCCCGTGCTCACATACGACACTCAAAAATCACCAAATCGGTCATGCAGCTAGAGTTCGACACTGCGGACCCAACGAAACTGGTTTCGTCGAATTCCGACTCCGTATGCCCACACAGCGTATTTTTAACCGTCGAAATACTGTCTATTTTTCACTCTAAAAATCCGTACGGCCACACACTGCTTCTAAAAATCACGAAACTTGGAATCTAACAAAAATTTGACGCTGCGGATCCAACAAAATTAGTTTCGTTGAAATCCGACTTCGTTTGCAAAAGTGGCTATTTTTAAAGTCCTAAATAGCCCTTTTAAATATATAAATATATTTAAAAACAATTAAATTTAATATTTAAAAATAAATATTATCGTATATATTCACATACGATATACCACAGCTCTAAAATAATCATATCAGAGTTTATAACTCGATATTCAAATTCCAGTCTTAATTCGATATTCAAATTATATAGAAAATCCATTTATAACGTAAATAAAGCGTTGCAAAATATAAAGGAATTCCATAGCGACTATTTTAAAATTTGATTTGGACATAAAACAAAATCTACACGACGAAATCTCGATTTTTCTCTTCCACTAGGAAGATATATTCCACCGGCTCAACACGTTTCTTGTTTCACAGAAATCCGAGTTAAAACGAATCCTGTATAACCAGTTGAAGTTCGAATCGCCAAATAGCGAACTGCAGCGCCATTTAGAGCTCTATTATAATTATAATTTAAATTATACGTTCAAATGGCGTTTATAAATATATTCGTCAATATAATCCAATATAAACTGAATTATATATAATTTATACTGCCCATTCCCACAATATTGTGAATTCAACTATTTCTGACTATTTCAGAAATAAATATATTATTCTATTATATAATTCAATTAAATATTCACTATAATTCAATTCAACGACCATTTAATTCTCTAAATCACTATTCAAATAATTAAATTAATTAATTATTCTGTTGCTGAAAATGCGGGTCATTACATGTTTAATTTCCACTGCAATAAAATGAAGTTTTAGATTTCCAAGTACTACTTATTATCTGTCTTGTTGTAATTTTTCTGTTCTATATTCACTTATAACCTCCATGGAAGTTAATGCATTCCCTTTGTGAGTGACATTAATGGACGCGGTGTGTTACAAAAATTTATTTTACATCTAATCATTTTAATTTACCAATTTTAACGCTAAAACATGTTCTTTCTATTTGAACAATGTTGACGCTAAAAATGTTCTTTTTATTACATAAATAATGTGATGCTAAAAATGTTTTTTTTATTACAAAAAGAATGTGACGCTAAAATGTTCTTTTTATTACATAAAGAATGTGACGCTAAAAATGTTCATTTTATTACAAAAAGAATGTGACGCTAAAAATGTTCTTTTTATTACAAAAAGAATGTGACGCTAAAAATGTTCATTTTATTACAAAAAGAATGTGATGCTAAAAATGTTCTTTTTATTACAAAAAGAATGTGACGCTAAAAATGTTCTTTTTATTACAAAAAGAATGTGACGCTAAAAATGTTCTTTTTATTCTCAAAAGAGAATAACACTAAAAGTGTTCATTTTATTCTCAAAAGAGAATAACGCTAAAAGTGTTCATTTTATTTACCTAAAATGTAAACAAAGATGTCACTGTAAATTTGTTTTTTTCATACTAACTTAACTTTTCTAACAAATGTGATATTTTGTTCTAATATGGAAATTCCTAATCAAAACGATATTTTAACATGACATGTCATTATCTAATTTAAATGACACTTTAACATAACATTATTCTAACTAAAAATGTTATTTTCATTAATCTTAACATTTAAAATGTTACTTCCATAAATCTTAACATTTTATAACTAAAATGTTACTTTAATTCTCATACTACATTTTATAATAAAAATGTTTATTTTTCTCTAATGCAACACTTTAAAAATAAAAATGTCATTTCTTTTGCTAATGTGAACATTTTGCTAATGTTAACCTTTTTCTAATTTAATCATTTTTCAAATGAAATCATTTTTATGTGACAAATCCAAATCAACATAAAAGTGATATGCTTTATGTGGCAAATTCATTTCAACACAAATGTTCATTTTGTTTCAACTATCCTATTTTGACAAAAATGTAAAATTTGTCTTCAACTATTCTATTTTTGACATAATTGTAAATTTTATCTCAACTATTATATTCAACAAAAATCGATAATTTTGTTTTCAATAATTTGGTTTTAACAAAAATGATATATTTTTGTTTCACCATTTTCTTACAACAAAATGTCCTTTTTATTTAAGGACTTGTTTTCTACTTTTCTAATGACAAAATAAAAAGTATATTTTGTCTACATAACATGTTCTCTGTTCTCTAATATCAAAATAAAAAGAGAATTTTATGTGTATACAGATTCTACATTAACATGACAAATATAAGTGTAAATTTTATTTGTAACTAATTTCTATCTTGAACATGGCACAATCACAACAAATATTATGAATCTCAATAAGATGAGATTTTGATCGTATGAACAAAATGAATATATAAATCTCAATATAGATGAGATTTTTAACGCATGAACAGACAAATATTCACAGCAATAAATAAATAAATCCTAATTTATCACATCGCAAATAAGAAAACATCGAAATACATACAGTGATTAAAAGCGAGAAAATATAAGTAAGATTAAATTATTTATAAAATTAGGATTTCTTACCTAATAATCCAGATCTGAAATTCGTCTAAAATCTGATCAGCCCCGTTTCAGATCTAGTCTATTCTGTTGTGTAGATCTTGTCAAAACGGTTCTAACTCATTTTGTTTTGCAAATTTCGATTAGAAATGAACAAGTTATAAGTGTTTGAATATTTAATTACATTAATAAATCACTAATAATAATTAACCTTTAACTAATTCAATAATCCTTTCTTCCATCTTCGTTCAATTTACAGAACCTATCATCGATCGTCTCTCTCCCTGCACCCCGCCTCTGGAATCACCGTCCTTTGGAATCGAAGAACTCACATCACTTAACAATTTGGTTATTATAAATTTGTGAAGATACTGCGCGGATTTGAGGATTTATTAGGGATAAAATCGAAGAACGTTAGACATTCTTTTCATTGGTGGCGGCTTGTGACGACCCCACACCCCGTACTGACGGCGGCAAGGGTAATCTTTGGAATATAACACATAAATAGATAATAGAAGAATAGAAATAAATAAATACACTAGATAATGAACAATATAATATACTGGATAAACGTAATCATCAGAGTTACACAGTATACAGGATCGTACTTAGTACAAATACAGTTCAGCTATGCATAAATGTCTACAGCGGAAACAAACATAATATGTACAATAGGAGCTGAACAGCATAAAAAGAGATAAATAACAGAATCCATCATCAGCTCCAGCTATCCAGAGAAAGCCAGCTAAAACCTGAATACAAGGCTGCCCGTGTAGAAAAAGGGGCACCCGAGTTTGAAAGTGAAACAAACTACGAGTCAGTCATGGGACTGGTATGAGAATCTACTCAACACATTTATAATATGGCTAATCAAAGGACCATGCCACTTTCGTGGAACGGGTTTACTCCATTGGATTGCCAGTGCTTTAAAAACAAATCATTCTTTTAAACATTGCAATGCTTTTTATAAAAATGAAGCCATTATAAGACTCAGTTCCCATCACACAATGCAACACAAACCGGAGGATAGAGTTTTACCTTATAATGGCCAAAATATGATTGATACGAATAAAACAAAAGCATTTGATATTATTACTAGTGTTTATATGTTTCAAAAACAATTTCAAATTATCACTATCAATCATAGACGACATTAATGCCCCATACCACTATGTCGCCATATATAGGTATACAATCAAAACCGCACAGTCACGTATTTGGAAATTGGATTTCCGTCATGAACCAAGGCAAAAGATAGTCCTTACCGACTTCGAGACTCTCTAGCCCGAGCCTCCGGAACAGCCGCAACTGCCCCTTGGAGCTACAGGGCCGGTCCACATGGAGTGGATTATAGTACCGGAACAATACGTTTCTCCGCCCTTTGGGGTGTAAATGAGCCAACAAATGACTCCATCGGTCCCGGATCGACCGATATATCCGAGGCGCCTCGCAACAGCAACAACCACATAAGTCAATCTCGTCAGGGCATGTAAAACCACTGACGCCACTTCTAGCTAGAAAGAAACGCATGTCCTCCCTGAGGTCCTCTCCCATTTCTGGTCCACATGAAGATGATTTCACGTTATACACAAAGCTACGCCACACAGGCGGTGCTTTGATCATCACCACGTGTAATAACCCGGAAATGCGAGCCAATTTAAAAATTTTATTTTGGCAATTTTAGTGAATTTTGAATATTTAAAATGAATTATTTTAAATAATATCGACGGGAAATTTATTTTGAATATAATTAGAACGTATATATTTATATACGTCGTCATTAGAATATAATTATTATTTATATATTATAAAAGGAATTGAAAATGGCGCGGTAGTTCGATAATTCGATTTCAAACTTCAAATGAATGTACCGGGTGCAAAACGAACCGGATTTTAGCGAAACTGAAAATAATAGAATCTAATTGTGAATATCTTTCCAACGAATCGGACAAATCAAAATTTCATAGCGGGAATCAAAAGATATGTCCAGATGAAAATTCAGAATAGTCGCTATGGAATTCTGGCCCTTAAAAATGGAAATTTTGCAAACAACCTCGGATTTCGATGAAACCACTTTTGTTGGATCCGCGATGTCAAGTTATTGCTAGGTTTCAGAGTTCATAATTTTATGAATCAATAGGTGAGCGTGGCAAAGGAAAACGCGTTTGACCAGTTTCAGTTGATTTTAATCGACTGCAAAATGGTCATTTTTCAAATGGTCTCGGAATTCGTCGAAACTAGTTTTGTTAGGACCGTATCGTCAATACGAAGTTAGAAAATATTATTCTGGAATTTATAGGGTTCGTATGTGGCCCCGGTAATTTGAAATGTACGTTTTAAATTCAATATAATGATTTAAATGTAAATTTTGACGAAAACTGATCGAAATGGTCGAATCAGCTTACGATACATATCCCATTGTGATCGGAATGGGGGTAATTAGCTAGGGGCAACAGTCGTTGGGTTCGGATTGGAGTCCGTACAAATAAACAAGAATTTGAAAATTAAATGAATAAAATATTAATATAAATTTCTATAAACAGGCCCAACTAAACCCTAATCCAACTTTCACATTTCACCGCCGCCACTGAAAAAAACCGACGCCCCCAAATCTTCAAAAATTTAAACCCAAATAACTTCAAATCTGCTTTGAATTGATCATGGGTTCGAAGGGGGAAATTCAAGAGGGATTCATGGGCTTTAAATCTATAGTGGTGGGATCATTTTTCGTTGATTAAATCGTGAATTCTCGAGTCGGGAACACGCCAACTTCGCAGCCGTCTCCAGGCTGAAGGGGGCCGGCGAGCTCGACACTGCGGAGGGGGGAGGCGCGCCTCGCGACGCCAGAGGAGGTGGCATTCTCTGATTGGGCCCACTACGACTGTGGCGACGGAAATCGTCAACCCTAGGCTGGAGCAGTATCGAACGACGTCGGCCTGAAGGTGTTTAGAAGGAGAAGGTTGAAAATTTTAATTAATTACCTTATTAATTTATTTTAAAATGTAATTAAGGTTGTAACACTCGTATCTTTTCCATACGAGGTCGAAAAATTACAAACTTGGATCTGTTGCGATCGTGGAAATGAGAGCTTCGCAACAAAACTGACCGCATCCAAAACAGAGCAAATTAGAATTTCAGGCAATTTCAAATCGAAACAGAATAGAAATTCAGATAAAACTGACGGATTGGATCCCAAAGTGAGAATTCTCTCACTTTAATTTTTCTGTACAGTTGTTTATTTCATAACTGCATATATGAACTGTTCCCCGTCGTCCACAGACCATGGACGACTTGTTTGTTTGGTTGTATTCTGTGTGAAAATTGATCGTGTTGTGAAATGAATTATATATATTAGAAGTGAAAATATCGTATATATTGAAAGTGAATATATCGTATGTATTGAAAGTGAATATATCGTATATATTGAAAGTGAAAATATCGTATATATTAAAGTGAAAATATCGTATATATTGAAAGTGAATATATAGTATGTATTGAAAGTGAATATATCGTATATATTGAAAGTGAAAATATCGTATATATTTAAAGTGAAAATATCGTATATATTGAAAGAGAAAATATCGTATGTATTGAAAGTGAATATATCGTATATATTGAAAGTGAAAATATCGTATATATTGAAAGTGAAAATATCGTATATATTGAAAGTTAAATTATCGATATATATGAAATGTGAAAACGATATATATGAAATGAAAACGAACTGAAATAGAAAATGAATTCGAATTATCGTATATATTGAAAGTGAAAGTATCGTATATATTGAAAGTGAAAATATCGATATATATGAAATGTGAAAACGATATATATGAAATGAAACCGATATATACGAATTGAAAACGAACTGAAATAGAAAAGGAATTTGAATTGAATTGAATAGAAAATGAATTCGAATTGAATTGAGTAGAAAATGAATTCGAATTGAATTGAAATGAATTTAAAACGAATTTATAGGGAAAATTCAATTTGGATCTGAATTTGAAATAAGAAGTTGAAATTGTTTTTGAAATGAATTTAAAACGATTTATAAAATTCATTTTAAATAGAAATCGAAGAAATATATATTATATATAGTATATATGTAATATAATGGCCTGAATAGAATGCGCCACGCTGCTGCAATTTGTGAATTTCGACCATTGACTTCGAACGGACATTACGGGAGATCCGACCATCGGATTCTCCTAAAATCGGAACCGTTCGGTTCGTATCGAAAAGAGCTTTCTAACAAATATTAGAAATTTGAAATCTAACGGTTGGATTTGGAGATATGTCCAAATCGAATTTGGAAAAGGTCGCTGTAAGTGCAGTTTGATGACCATTGATGGAAATCGACTGTACGGGCCTTGATAAAATTATTAAAAATATCAATAATTTGTGTAGAATCATAAGAAATGATTTGGGAAATTTTGGGATGAAAAACTCCATATTTGAAAAGATAAAAATATTTTTTATCGAAATAAACTAGTTATTAACTAGAAAAATAATCCAATGGTTATAAATAAATAAATTGGATTAGATTTGAATTGAAATTATCTTTGGATATTTTCGATATTGGATTCCGTGATTATACAGATATTGTGATGGGAATTTGGAAGATATCGATATCGCTATTCCCGATATGATATCTGTTGGTTTCAGGATTTGATGTTGAATATAAGTCGATACTATCTTTATTCAAAACCTTATATTTAATGTCAAATTTGATTGATTGATTGTTTGGATTGTGCTCGACCAGTTTATGAGCAGAATATGCTTTTACATTTAGCATTGGGTTGGGTTGAAAATATCTGTGTGCTAACGCCCTGTGAAACACTTCACGATTTGACGATAAGGTGTTTAGCGATGTTGTGTTCATTTCAAATTTAATGAATGATTGTGAAATGATATTTTTCTTAAGTGAAAAGAAATGTATTCCCGATTTTGGACAGGGAATGTTTTATAAAAATATCTTATAAAACAGAAAGGATTTCGAGGCCCAAAACCCGATAATTTGTAAAATGTTTTAGAAATGTATTATATGTTTCATTGTGGTTCATCGCATATTCGATTAGTTGCTATTGATGATGTATCTGTTTGGTGGCGGAGAATTTATTCTCTTTCTTAACACCCTTCTTTGAGATGTACGAGCTCAAAGGTTATGTGATTAATAGTGACTGATCATATGCGTGAATTACTGATGTGAAGTACTATATTTTGAAAGTACTTGTGATTATTACGTTGTGAAATGATTTTCCCTACTTCGGGATATGAAATGATTTAGTATGTGGCTAAAGAGTCGGGTAACCCTGAGACTAAAAGTATGGGTGAGAGGGCGGTGTATGCTCTCCATGTGTGGGAGGTGCATCGTCGGTGTATCCTACTCCTATGTGGGGTAGGTGCACATTTATATATCGAGTTGCGAGGTGCGTACCCTTTGCCTTGTCGATGGGGAGCACGATATTTGGTTGCATACTTGTTTGTATGCATTGTTATGTTTTGGAATTCATATTTCCAGACGGTTTGATTTGAGATCCCGAAGTGAAATCTACTTTGATATAGAAAGTTAGATATATATTTCAAATGATTTGAAATAAGAAATCGGGAATAAAATCCAAAGGAATAATTTCTGTAAATTGAATTGGATTTGGAAAATCTAAGTGTAGTGATTAATCTAAGTGGGTAGAATGGGATATTGCATGTTGATTGATGCATAGTAGATCCATATATCAATATTGATTGTTATTTATACACTAGCATTCATGGGGGTAAACCCATTTCGCGTTAGCGGCGTGGTCCCGTGATATGCCATATTATTAAATAAGTTAATTATAACTGTTTAGAGTTTCTCACACCAGTCCCATGACTGACCTATAGTTTGCTTTTCCCTTGCGAACTCGGGTGCCCCTATTTTCCATACGGGCAGTCGAGTAGTTTTATTTTGTAGATGTATTGAGCAGGATTCTGGATTGAAGCTTTAAGCTGTGTCCAGGCATTTATAGTCTTCCGCTATGTAGTTTATATTTCCGCTGTGCATTGTATTACATTTATTGTAAAATCATCTTCCGCTGTATTGATTATATTTTGATATACTCTGATATTCTGTACTCTGATGTAACATTATTATGATGTTTATAGAAGTCTTCTGTTATTTGTCCTGATGTGTTGTATACCCAGAGTTAGCGTATGCGGGATTCGAATGGTCTTGGTCGGTTTAGCGATCAATTAGGTCCGGGCGAAATCCGTGTCGTTACATATGGTATCAGAGCTTTGGTTAACTCAAATCTTTGGGGTACAACTTGTTAGAACTGAACAAAAGACTCATTAGAGGTAGGATTAGTGATGTCCTATAAAAGAATCCTCATCAGAGATAGAATCAGTAGCATTCTAGAATGAGTGACTCGTTAGAGATGGGGTTAGAAATGCCCTAGAATGAGTTGAGAGTTATTTGTTTATAAATAACGTATTTGTGATTATATATATAATCTGGTTTTAGAAAATATGATTTTAAATATATAAAGTTATATATTTGAAAAATCTAATCAATTAGTTGATTGTTGGTTGTGTTGTTTGATTATTAGTTAACTAATAAAATCCACATTTGAATTGAAGGAACCAATTAGGCCAAATTGTATACAAATTGAACCAAATAGTAACCTGTATTGAAATTTGGTTGCAAATGCATGCATATACATGTACTTACATTGAACAGGTCATAGCAAGGAGGCTAGAGCAGAAGAATAAAATTTGTTTGCCCGACAAATAGGTACATGTTTACCATAATTTACTGTGGGTGATGATTTTATGAGCCGATTGGCTTTTTATTTTTATTTTTGAGATCAGATGGCCTATATGGAAATTTCGGGATTTTCCCGGTGCTCCCGGTGTAGGTGAGGTTATGGCGAAATTTTTCAAAAATTTAGGGTGTCAGCCAAATTTTTGAAAAATTTGAAAAGTTCTTAGAAACTGAAAAGTTGAACAACATAAGCCGTAATCAAAATAATGAAAGCTGAGTTGGTTTTTAAAACAACTTTCGGCTTCGTTCCCTTTCGGGGACGAAAAGTTTTTAAGTGGGGGAGATTGTAATTACCCGGAAATGCGAGCCAATTTAAAATTTTTATTTTGGCAATTTTAGTGAATTTTGAATATTTAAAATGAATTATTTTAAATAATATCGACGGGAAATTTATTTTGAATATAATTAGAACGTATATATTTATATACGTCGTCGTTAGAATATAATTATTATTTATATATTATAAAAGGAATTGAAAATGGCGCGGTAGTTTGATAATTCGATTTCAAACTTCAAATGAATGTACCGGGTGCAAAACAAACCGGATTTTAGTGAAACTGAAAATAATAGAATCTAATTGTGAATATCTTTCCAACGAATCCGACAAATCAAAATTTCATAGCGGGAATCAAAAGATATGTCCAGTTGAAAATTCAGAATAGTAGCCATGGAATTTTGGCCCTTAAAAATGGAAATTTTGCAAACGACCTCGGATTTCGATGAAACCGCTTTTGTTGGATCCGCGATGTCAAGTTATTGCTAGGTTTCAGATTTCATAATTTTATAAATACATAGGTGAGCGTGGCAAAGGAAAACACGTTTGACCTGTTTCAGTTGATTTTAATCGACTGGAAAATGGTCATTTTTCAAACGGTCTTGGAATTCGACGAAATTAGTTTTGTTAGGACCGTATCGTCAATACGAAGTCAGAAAATATTATTCTGGAATTTATAGGGTTTGTATGTGGCCCCGGTAATTTGAAATGTACGTTTTAAATTCAATATAATGATTTAAATGTAAATTTTGAAGAAAACTGATCGAAATGGTCGAATCAGCTTACGATACATATCCCATTATGATCGGAATGGGGGTAATTAGCTAGGGGCGATAGTCGTTGGGTTCGGATTGGAGTCCGTACAAATAAACAAGAATTTGAAAATTAAATGAATAAAATATTAATATAAATTTCTATAAACAGGCCCAACTAAACCCTAATCCAACTTTCTCGTTTCAGCGCCGCCACTGAAAAAAACCGACGCCCCCAAATCTTCAAAAATTTAAACCCAAATAACTTCAAATCCGCTTTGAACTGATTAGGGGTTCGAAGGGGGAAATTCAAGAGGGATTCATGGGCTTTAAATCTATAGTGGTGCGATCATTTTTCGTTGATTAAATCGTGAATTCTCGAGTCGGGAACACGCCAACTTCGCAGCCGCCTCCAGGCTGAAGGGGGCCGGCGAGCTCGACACTGCGGAGGGGGGAGGCGCGCCTCGCGACGCCAGAGGAGGTCGCATTCTCTGATTGGGCCCACGGCGACCGTGGCGACGGAAATCGCCAACCCTAGGCTGGAGCAGTATCGAACGACGTCGGCCTGAAGGTGTTTAGAAGGAGAAGGTTGAAATTTTTAATTAATTACCTTATTAATTTATTTTAAAATGTAATTATGGTTGTAACACTCGTATCTTTTCCATACGAGGTCGAAAAATTACAAACTTGGATCCGTTGCGATCGTGGAAATGAGAGCTTCGCAACAAAACTGACCGCATCCAAAACAGAGCAAGTTAGAATTTCAGGCAATTTCAAATCGAAACAGAATAGGAATTCAGATAAAACTGACGGAGTGGATCCCAAAGTGAGAATTCTCTCACTTTAATTTTTCTGTACAGTTATTTATTTCATAAATGCATATATGAACTGTTCCCCGTCGTCCACAGACCATGGACGACTTGTTTATTTGGATGTATTCTATGTGAAAATTGATCGTTTTGTGAAATGAATTATATATATTAGAAGTGAAAATATTGTATATGTTGAATGTGAATATATCGTATGTATTGAAAGTGAATATATCGTATATATTGAAAGTGAAAATATCGTATATATTGAAAGTTAAAATATTGTATATATTGAAAGTGAATATATCGTGTAATGACCCGCATTGTCAGAGGTATTATAATTAATTTATTTAATTATATAAATAGTGATTTAGGGAATTAAATCGTCGTTAATTAAATTATAGTGAATATTTAATTTAATTAAATAATGGAATAATATATCTAATTCAGAAATAATCAAAAATATTGGAAATCACAATATTCTGTGAATGGGGTCGTCCCTTAGATTTAATTTAGCTTAGGGCTGAATTATATTGACGAATATATTCAATCGACGTCAGTTTGAACGTATAATTATATTATAATTAAAATCGAGTTTGAAATGGCGCTGCAGTTCGCGATTTTGCGATTTGAACTTCAACTGAATGTACAGGATTCGTTTTAAGCCGGATTTCTGTGAAACAAGAAACGTGTGGAGCTGGTGGAGTATATCTTTCTAGTGGAAGAGAAAAATCAGGATTTTGTCGTGTAGTTTTCGAGATATGTCCAAATCAAATTTCAGAAAAGTCGCTGTGGAATTTCCTTTGTAATTCGTAACGCTTTACGTTATAAAAGGATTTTCGATATAAACTGAAAATCGATAAATCTAAAATATCAAACTGTAAATTCTGATATGATATTCTGGAGCTGTATGATATCATATGTGAAGATATACGATAATATAAATTATTTTTATTTAATTTAATTATATTTAAATATATTTTAAATATTTAAATGGGTCATCCAAAGCTTTAAAAATAGCCGATTTTGCAAACGAAGTCGAAATTCGATGAAACTAGTTTTGTTGGATCCGCAATATCAAATTATTGCTAGATGTTAAGTTTTGTGATTTTTAGATCACTGTGTGGCCGTACGGATTTTTAGAGTGTAAAACAGTCAGTATTTTGACGGTAAAAATACGCTGTGTGAGCATACGGAATCGGAATTCGACGAAACCAGTTTCGTTGGTACCGTAACATCGAACTCTAGCTATATGTCCAGTTTGGTGATTTTTAGGTAGCGTGTGTGATCACACGGATTTTTAGAAGTCAGAAACGAATATAAAGGATTAAATAAAATATAAAAATATTAATATAAAAATATCTAAAATCCTAATGGTATAAATACCCCCTTCTACCAAGCCCTTAAGACCTAATTCCACTGCAACAAAAATGCGCCGTCACCCTTCGTTCTCTTCAAACAGTAAAATGAAGGTTTCAAAAATCCAAACAAATGTGAATCAATCACTAAAAATCATGAGAGCTATATGTTTAAGATCCTAGTGATGTACTCTTCGAATCCATGTTGTTTTTGCTGAGTTCGACGATGGTATTTGCGGTTGGGTTGTGAGCAGTAAATGCTAGGGTTCCATCACGATGGGAATTGAGGCATCAATGATTATTTTAAGTATGATATTTGAGGTTGTGGTGGGATTTGGCAAGTGAGGTGAGGTTTTTGTGGGATTCGGTGGTCCATTATGTCGATCGAAAACTGTACAGGGACTGGGATTGTACTCGTCGTGATTTACACGGGAGGGCCGAGCTGGGTAATTGCGGGTGAGAGAGGAAGAGTGGGCGACGAGAAGAAGATTGGTGAAATCATTGTGAAGTTCGGTGGAAGAATGAGGTTGAAATCGAAGGTCAAAGGATCGGTGATGGCTCGTTATACAGGAGCGACGGGTTTGTGTATTTGGGGAGGAAGAGGGGTATTTGGGCTGAGCGGGTCTGGGCCAGAAGAATGGGTTTGGGCCTAGGAAATTGTGGTGAGGCCAAATGATGAATTTAATTAATTTAATTCTCTTTTAAATCATTGTATAACTTGTAAAAAAATATCTTTGCCGTACGATATCAGAATCACGAACCGTAAGTTGCGTTGGGATCGTATGGACGAAGACTACAACATGGAGCTGATTGGGAGTGAATCCGAGCTCGTTACAATTTATGGCAAAATAAATTGTCCAACTGAGTCAAATAACGCAAACCGTTACTTAACGATTAACGCGTCAAGGTGAGTAAAACTCACCAACTCTGTACAGTTCTATTTTTACAACGTATTCTTAGAACTGTTAAATATTGTCTGTTTGATTGAACTGCTAGTCAGTTAGTGAATATTTTATATATATATATATATATATAAATAGTTAAATAGTTATATATTGATTTTGTTAACAGAATATTTCATATTTAACTGGAAGTGATGTTGATTATACTGTGTAACATCTGTGATGCAGGGAAACAGGTTGGAGGAATCCAACTGGATTCCTCAACAGTTATTTTACTATGATTTATATATTGTGATATATAATGTGATATATAATCTGATGTTGATTATGTGTGCTTTGGACGATAGTTATCGTTGTTATATGGTGTGTTAAATACCATAAGAAATACCAGAATGTGGAAAAGGGATTTTCAAAGTATATTTTGAAAATAATTTATTTATATAAAATCAATGGATTTTATATTATACAAGAAAAAGGATTTTGAATAAAAGAATTATATTTGTAAACCAAATATAAAGGAAATTTATATTTGTTAATCAAATATAAAGGGATTTTATTTGTTAAACAAATATAGAGGAGATATATTTGTGAAATCAAATATAAAGGAAACTATTTGTAAAACAATATATATAAGGGAAAATATTGTCAAAACCAATAGAACGAGGGATATTTGTAAACCATTTACCAATAGATAAAAAGGATTTATTTATTTAGGAAATAAATAAAGGTAAAAGGATTTATTATTTAGGGTATAAATAAAGTTAAATGATTTATTTATTTAGGGAATAAATAAAATAAAGGAATATTTATTTGTTAGAATAAAAAGAATAAAGGAGATATTTATTTGTTAAATAAATAAGATTATAAGGAAATATTTATTTAGGAAATAAATAGATTATAAAAGAAAATCTTTAAAAAGGAATAAACGTTATTAGTGAGTAAGTTAATCAAATTGAGTTATCGGGTTAGTTAATCAAAGTAAATTGATTAGTTAAACTAAGTGAATTGGTTAAGTTAATCAAAGTGAATTGGTTAAGTTAATCAAAGTGAATTGGTTAAGTTAATCAAAGTGAATTGGTTAAGGTAATCAAAGTGAATTGGTCGAGTTAATCAAAGTGATTAGTTCAGTTAATCGAGATAAGAAAAATCAAGCTAGGTTAATCGAGTTGAATTAGTCAGTTGAGTTAATCAATTGAGTTAGTCAAACCAAGTAAAACCAGTTAGAGTTAATCAGTAGAGTTAATCAGTTAGGGTTGACTAGGCAGAGTTAATCAGTTGGAGTTAATCGATTTGAGTTAAGATTTTTGAGTTGATAATCGAGTTAAGTTATCGAATACCACTTATTCGAAGTAGAAGTTATCAAATATAGTTATTTGAGATAGAGTTAATCAAACAGAGTTATTCAGGATAATTTGCCGTCTCGTACGACTGCTAGCGTAACTCGCGGGGCTGTAAATAGCCTACGGCGGTCGGATGTTTCCTGAGGGAGTCAGGCGTAACCATTGTGATCGCTGCGATCTAGAGTCAAGCGAATGGAGTTAAATCGAATATTAGTTATTCAATGTGAGTTTATCAACTTGAGTTAGATTATCGAGATATGTTAATCGAGTTAAGTTCTTGAGTTAGATTATTGAGATAAGTTAATCGAGTTAAGTTCTTGAGTTAGATTATCGAGATAAGTTAATTGATGTTAATTTCATCGAAAGGAGTATCGATGTTAGTTTCGTCGAAGGGAGTTATCGATTTTTAGTTAATCGAAGTGAGTTATAGAATATTAGTTAAATCAAAAGGGAAGATTATCGAATATCGTTTATTCGAGAGGAGATTATCGAATATAGTTATTCGAAGGAGTTATCGATTATTAGTTAATCGAAGTGAGTTATAGAATATTTGTTAAATCGAAGGAGTTATCGAATATAGTTTACTCGATGGAGTTAATCGATTAGAGTTAAATCAAAGGAGTTAATCGAATATAGTTTATTCGAATATAGTAAAGGAGTTAATCGAATATAGTTTATTCGAATATATTAAAGGAGTTAATCGAATATTGTTTACTCGAATATAGTAAAGGAGTTAATCGAATATAGTTTATTCGAATAGAGTTAGAGGAGTTGATCGAATATAGTTTATTCGAATAGAGTTAGGGGAGTTATTGAATATATTTTGTTCGATTAAGTGAATAGGGTTAATCAAATAGAGTTAATCAAATAGAGTAAATCAAATAGAGTTAACCCAATTGGGTCAGTCCAATAAAGTTAATTGAAAAGAGTTAATCGAATATAGTTATTCCGAAGAAAGGTTAAGTAAGGAAGTTAGTTAAAGAAATATAAAGTGAACTTTGCCTTTTTCAAGGTTAGAAGTGTTGTTCAGTTATGGTCTGAGAGGTAGTTCTACCCCGACTTGATTGGCTTCGTTTTTAACTGAGGAATGGTTAAGGTTCGGTAGTAACGGAGGGTAAAGTGAATTTAGTAATTAAAGAAAATGGTTGAGTTGGCATAGCGATGTTTTATCTAAACATCTGTTTAATCCAAACGTAGGAGTTTGGAAATGTTTTCCAAACAAGAATCAGAAATGTTTTCTAAATACAGAAAATAGGGAATGGAAATGTTTCCTGTGTTAATAACGTATATTTTCTAAATATAGAAAATAGCAAATGTTGAATATAGGGAAACAGGAGATGTAAAATGAACTAAAGAGATAAATGTTAAATGATGTTTGTTTGATATAATTTCCATCTGGAAATAATATCGTTTTTTCCACACTTGTTTTCTTTGATAGTTAACTCACAGACTATCGAAGTTTTGACCATTTTTAACGTTGTTAATATGGGGAGACTGGTTGGATTATTATCCAAAGAACCACTCTGTATTGGCACAAGCGTTGTGAATCATTTATGCCAAAGATAATTGAAGACGGAGTAAAGTGCAAGGGCTATTGTATAAGTCTTAGTTAACAGTGACTAAGATGGATATACTGAATAGTGCCTTCGGTTTGTCCAGTCCCAGGACAACTTGTATGGACGAAGGTCTGACAGAGTATATCCAATGGATCGCGTAAGTTGATCTCTTCAAACGTATATACGTTGGTGGCGGAGGAATTCGTTTCTCTTAGCTGTATACCCATTGTATCTTTGAGGAAATCAATTTGTGATTTGGCGGGTATGACAATGTGACATTTTAAGTGAATGAAGACGAATGTCTGACAGAGTATTTCCAGAAAGGTCACGTACATTGATTTCTCCAAACGTGCTAAGAGTGGAAGAGGAGAAGGAAACTTCTTTTAGCTAACACATAATGTATTGTTGAGGACGTCAATCGGTGATTGGATGGATTTGATGATGTGGCATTTAAAGTGAATCTGATGTGAAGATAAGCGTAGCTTCTAGCCTCACATCCAGTAAATGACAGAAATCGGGCAGGTAGCATGGCTATGTAGGTCGCACCTATTAGGTGTATAATCACCTGATCTAGAGTTTCATTTATTTCTAAAAATCTATTGTTGATGCTGTCCCATTCGGGAAATGGTTGCTGATCCCAACCATTGGTGATATACATTCGATACACTCAAGCGAAATGAGTGGTCGGTCATGTGTGGCCGGGTTGCAAGATGTTCTTGTTGAACCCAGTGTATTCCTCTCTAGAGGTACACTAGCAGAAGGTGGTTCCATACCTTGTCATAGTTGGAAATCCATTATCCAATATGTGCTTGCGATTTTGATTGTGTACTATATATTTAGAACGTGAGATGAAAGCGTTTCTGCTAGATTGATCTATATTTGTACTTAGACATTATTATAATATCAGAATGATATTGCTTGTCAAAGATGTTGGATTCTCATAAGGGAAAAACCCGTTCCGTATTCACGGCGTGGTCTTATGAGATATAATATATATGTTAAACTATTTTACTCACACCAGTCCCATGACTGACCCGGAGTTTACTTTGTTGTTTTCCTTAAACTCTTGGGTGCCTAAATTTGTACGGGCAGTCAAGTAGTCGGGATTTACAGATATACTTGAAGAGCTGGAGCAGGAGGCTTCTGGATTATATAGCTATAGTTTATTTCCACTGTGTTGTAAGTGCTGTACTCTGATAAGTGCTATTGTATACATAACTGTTATATTTCAAAGTTATGTTATCTATTGTATGTTATTCGTTCCGCTGTGAGGTTCGTGTTACTCTGATGTTGTGTTCTTCTTCTTCTTCTATTCTAAGTTTCTATCTTATCTATCCTCACCCTCTAATTTCTTTCATTAATTACCAGGATTTTTTGATGTTTTGGTTATTGACATCGAGATTATGTCGATAACCAAAGTCGCCGAAAATCCGGGTCGTTACAGTTGGTATCAGAGCTTAAGTTAAGAATTACTTGGCTCTGTGGCGTGACTCGGTAGAGATAGGGTTAGTAATACCCTAGATTGAGTTTGAGTGTATATATACGAGTGTGTATTTGTATTTGATATAAAAATGGTTTTATATTGTGGGGATTCATTGGCTAAGTTGTTTATGAGTTCTGGTCGATCAGTTTGATCCACTGTATCGGTAGGAGTTTATAAACACTCGGATACGATGGGTCGACACGGTGTGTTTTGAAAAGAGGGTAAATGAAATAATTTTACCCGAAGTATATATATTGGAATTATTATAATGTGTTGGTTGTTATTATAATTGAGTAAGATTATAAAAGTGAAACGGTTATGAAAATAACCAATCAAATTTCGTATAAGTATTACGAAGTGAATTAAATCTGAAATTAAAGTCAGAATTGAAATTAAAAACTGGAAATTCAGATAAGTGTTTGTAATTGAATCTGGATTAGATATAGGTGAATTTTAAAATCCTGGGAGGTTTTAAATTTGTTTTAATAAGGATATTTTGAACTGATTCAAGATGGAAGTGTTTAAGTTTGAGTTTTGAAAAGGAATATAGTAGTGAACTCACATTGATTGCTGGGAAATATTTTGATGATGGTGTACACATCATCAATGTGATTTTCGAGTTATAAGTGACGGATTACTACCAAGGTTTTGTTTTCAAATTGTTTGGGAAAACAAGGTGTTCAGGAATTCAAATGTTTTGAATTGGTATTATGATTTCAAATTTACTTGAAGTAAAAGCCCAGGAATTTAAATTCTAAAATTTAAATTTAACTTGTTAAGTTAAGTAAAACTGGGGTGATAAGAGAATAATCTGAAATGGTCTTGTATTGATGAGTTAAGAGTTTGAAATCGAGAATCAAACTCGAGTTGAAATGATAATTGGTTTGGATATAAGTGAATGGTTGTGTTGGTGCTAAAACTGATTGGAATTTGATTGGGGCGGCATTGGCATCTGCTTAATTGATAGCAGATGGAAATGAGATAATGAAACGCTCGACAAAAAGGTACAAGTTTATATTTGATATGAGTTTGGAATTTATGAGCCAAATTGGCAAGCCGCTTGGCTGTTTGATTTTCTTTTGGGTTGGAGATGGCCTAGAGAGACGACTTGGAGTTTTACCGATAGGGCTGTACAAAGGAGGTTATGGCGAAATTTTTCGGAAATTTAAAGTGTTAGAAAATTTTAGTTAGTCGGAATGAATTAATATTTTACTTGATATTAATAGGTTCAGTTGAAATTGCAGTTGAGAGGCAAACAGATCTTAGGAATTCCAATAGATAGGGTCATCCTCTAACTTAGCAATTTCAAGGACGAAATTATTTTAAGTGGGGAAGATTGTAATGACCCGCATTGTCAGAGGTATTATAATTAATTTATTTAATTATATGAATAGTGATTTAGGGAATTAAACCGTCGTTAATTAAATTATAGTGAATATTTAATTTAATTAAATAATAGAATAATATATTTAATTCAAAAATAACCAAAAATATTGGAAATCACAATATTCTGTGAACGGGGTCGTCCCTTAGATTTAATTCAGCTTAGGGTTGAATTATATTGACGAATATATTCAATCGACGTCAGTTTGAACGTTCAATTATATTATAATTAAAATCGAGTTTGAAATGGCACTACAGTTCGAGATTTGGCGATTTGAACTTCAACTGAATGTACAGGATTCGTTTTAAGCCGGATTTCCGTGAAACAAGAAACGTGTGGAGCTGGTGGAGTATATCTATCTAGTGGAAGAGAAAAATCAGGATTTTGTCGTGTAGATTTCGAGATATGTCCAAATCAAATTTTAGAAAAGTCGTTGTGGAATTTCCTTTATAATTCGTAACGCTTTATTTACGTTATAAAAGGATTTTCGATATCAACTGAATATCGATAAATCTAAAATCTGAAATATCAAACTGTAAATTCTGATATGATATTCTGGAGCTATACGATATCAAATGTGAAGATATATGAATATATAAATTTATTTATATTTAATTTAATTATATTTAAATATATTTTAAATATTTAAATGGGTCATCCAAAGCTTTAAAAATAGCCGATTTTGCAAACGAAGTCGAAATTCGACGAAACTAGTTTTGTTGGATCCGCAATATCAAATTATTGCTAGATGTTAAGTTTCGTGATTTTTAGAGTCACTGTGTGGCCGTACGGATTTTAGAGTGTAAAACAGTCAGTATTTTGACGGTTAAAAATACGCTGTGTGAGCATACGGAGTCGGAATTCGACGAAACTAGTTTCGTTGGTACCGTAATGTCAAACTCTAGTTATATGTCCAGTTTGGTGATTTTTAGGTAGCGTGTGCGATCACACGGATTTTTAGAAGTCAGAAACGAATATAAAGGATTAAATAAAATATTAAAATATTAATATAAAAATATCTAAAATCCTATTGGTATAAATACACCCTTCTACCAAGCCCTTAAGACCTAATTCCTCTGCAACAAAAATGCGCCGTCACCCTTCGTTCTCTTCGAACAGTAAAATGAAGGTTTCAAAAATCCAAACAAATGTGAATCAATCACTAAAAATCATGAGAGCTATATGTTTGAGATCCTGGTGATGTACTCTTCGAATCCATGTTGTTTTTGCTGAGTTCGATGATGGTATTTGCGGTTGGGTTGTGAGCAGTAAATGCTAGGGTTCCATCACGATGGGAATTGAAGCATCAATGATTGTTTTAAGTATGATATTTGAGGTTGTGGTGGGATTTGGCAAGTGAGGTGAGGTTTTTGTGGGATTCGGTGGTCCTTTATGTCGATCGAAAACTGTACAGGGACTGGGATTGTACTCGTCGCGATTTACATGGGAGGGCCGAGCTGGGTAATTGCGGGTGAGAGAGGAAGAGTGGGCGACGAGAAGAAGATTGGTGAAATCATTGTGAAGTTCGGTGGAAGAATGAGGTTGAAATCGAAGGTCAAAGGATCGGTGATGGCTCGTTATACAGGAGCGACGGGTCTGTGTATTTGGGGAGGAAGGGGGGTATTTGGGCTGAGCGGGTTTGGGCCAGAAGAATGGGTTTGGGCCAAGGAAATTGTGGTGAGGCCAAATGATGAATTTAATTAATTTAATTCTCTTTTAAATCATTGTATAACTTGTAAACCAAATATCTTTGCCCTACGATATCAGAATCATGAACCGTAAGTTGCGTTAGGATCGTATGGACGACGACTACAACATGGAGCTGACTGGGAGTGAGTCCGAGCTCGTTACAATTTATGGCGAAATAAATTGTCCAACTGAGTCAAATAACGCAAACCGTTATTTAACGATTAACGCGTCAAGGTGAGTAAAACTCACCAACTATATATAGTTCTATTTTTACAACGTATTCTTAGAACTGTTAAATATTGTCTGTTTGATTGTGTGTTGACTGTTTGATTGAACTGCTAGCCAGTTAGTGAATATTTTTTTTATATATAAATATATATATAAACAGTTAAATAGTTATATATTGATTCTGTTAACAGAATATTTCATATTTAACTGGAAGTGATGTTGATTATACTGTGTAATATCTGTGATGCAGGGAAACAAGTTGGAGGAATCCAACTGGATTCCTCAACAGTTATTTTACTATGATTTATATATTGTGATATATAATGTGATATATAATCTGACGTTGATTATGTGTGCTTTGGACGATAGTTATCATTGTTATATGGTGTGTTAAATACCATAAGAAATACCAGAATGTGGAAAAGGGATTTTCAAAGTATATTTTGAAAATAATTTATTTATATAAAATCAATGGATTTTATATTATACAAGAAAAAGGATTATGAATAAAAGAATTAAATTTGTAAATCAAATATAAAGGAAATTTATATTTGTTAATCAAATATAAAGGGATTTTATTTGTTAAACAAATATAGAGGAGATATATTTGTGAAATCAAATATAAAGGAAACTATTTGTAAAACAATATATATAAGGGAAAATATTGTCAAAACCAATAGAAAGAGGGATATTTGTAAACCATTTACAAATAGATAAAAAGGATTTATTTATTTAGGAAATAAATAAAGGTAAAAGGATTTATTATTTAGGGTATAAATAAAGTTAAATGATTTATTTATTTAGGGAATAAATAAAATAAAGGAATATTTATTTGTTAGAATAAATAGAATAAAGGAGATATTTATTTGTTAAATAAATAGGATTATAAGGAAATATTTATTTAGGAAATAAATAGATTATAAAAGAAAATCTTTAAAAAGGAATAAACGTTATTAGCGAGTAAGTTAATCAAATTGAGTTATCAGGTTAGTTAATCAAAGTAAATTGATTAGTTAAACTAAGTGAATTGATTAAGTTAATCAAAGTGAATTGGTTAAGTTAATCAAAGTGAATTGGTTAAGTTAATCAAAGTGAATTGGTTAAGGTAATCAAAGTGAATTGGTCGAGTTAATCAAAGTGGTTAGTTCAGTTAATCGAGATAAGAAAAATCAAGCTAGGTTAATCGAGTTGAATTAGTCAGTAGAGTTAATCAATTGAGTTAGTCAAACCAAGTAAAACCAATTAGAGTTAATCAGTAGAGTTAATCAGTTAGGGTTGACCAGGCAGAGTTAATCAGTTGGAGTTAATCGATTTGAGTTAAGATTTTCGAGTTGATAATCGAGTTAAGTTATCGAATACCACTTATTCGAAGTAGAAGTTATCAAATATAGTTATTTGAGATAGAGTTAGTCAAACAGAGTTATTCAGGATCAGTTACCATCTCGTACGACCACTAGCGTAATTCGCAGGGCTGTAAATAGCCTACGGCGGTCAGATGTTTCCTGAGGGAGTCAGGCGTAACCATTGTGATCGCTGCGATCTAGAGTCAAGCGAATGGAGTTAAATTGAATATTAGTTATTCGATAGGAGTCAATCAACTTGAGTTAGATTATCGAGATAAGTTAATCGAGTTAAGTTCTTGAGTTAGATTATCGAGATAAGTTAATCGAGTTAAGTTCTTGAGTTAGATTATCGAGATAAGTTAATCGATGTTAATTTCATCGAAAAGAGTATCGATGTTAGTTTCATCGAAGGGAGTTATCAATTTTTAGTTAATCGAAGTGAGTTGTAGAATATTAGTTAAATCAAAAGGGAAGATTATCGAATATCGTTTATTCGAGAGGAGATTATCGAATATAGTTATTCGAAGGAGTTATCGATTATTAGTTAATCGAAGTGAGTTATAGAATATTAGTTAAATCGAAGGAGTTATCGAATATAGTTTATTCGATGGAGTTAATCGATTAGTGTTAAATCAAAGGAGTTATCGAATATAGTAAATGTAACGGCTGGAAATTTTCGACTCCTCGAGAGTCGAAAATTCCGCGACGTTAGTGAAAGAAAGTAGAGGGTGAGGAAGAAAAGATAGAACTAATAGAATAGAAGAAGAAGAAGAACTTACATCATCAGAGTAAACACGAATCTCACAGCGGAACGAATAAAATATTACATAACTTTGAAATACAAATCAGTACTCGTATATACATACCATTTCAAAGTACAACACTTAACAACACAGCGGAATAATAATAGCTATAATCCTGAAGTCTCCTGCTCCAAGCTCTCCAAGTGTATCTGTAAAATCCCGACTACTTGACTGCCCGTACAAATTTAGGCACCCAAGAGTTTAGGGAAAACAAAACAAAATAAACTCCGGGTTAGTCATGGGACTGGTGTGAATAAAACTCCAACACTTGGTTAAATAAAGGATATCTTTCTGATATTATAATAATGTCTAAATACAAATAGATATCAATCTAGCAGAACGCTTGCATCTCACGTTCCACATTCATAGTATACAAATAAAACCGTGAGCGCTTATTGGAGATTGGATTCCAACAGACAAGGTATGGGAGCACCTTCCGATCAGTGTACTCTAGAGGAGATACACTAGGGTTCAACAAGAACGTCTTGCAACCCGGCCACACATGACCGTCCACTCATTTAGTTTGAGTGTAACGAATATATTATCACCGATGGTTGGGATCAGCAACCATCCTTCCCGATAAGGGACAGCATTGAAATAGATTATAAAGAAGTACAATTGAATATTCTCTAGATGGTGATAATACACCCTGCTTGGGTATGGCCCAACTAGCCATGCTGCCTAGCCCAACTTCTGTTATTTCCCGGTTGTGAGGTTTTGAGGTCGCGTTTATCACTTTGACAGATTATTTCTTCAATTACTTTGAATGCCACATCGTCATACCCGCCAAATCATTATCGATTTCTCAAGGCATCACTGGTATAAAAGCTAAGAGAAACGAATTTCTCTGCCACCAACGTAATACGTTTAAAGAGATCAACTTATATGATTCGTTAAGAATACTTTGTCAGACACTCGTCCATATACGTTGTCCTGGGACTGAACAAACCGAAGGCACTATTCAGTGAATCCATCCTACCTAGGCTTTTCACAATAGCCCTTGCAATTCACTTCGTCTTCAATTATCTTCAGCGTACTTGATTCACAACGCTTATGCTAATACGGAGTGGTTCTTCGGATAATAATCCAACCGGTCTCTCCATATTTACAACGTAAATATGGTTGATAGTCTGTGATTCAACTATCAAATGAAAACATGTCGGTGTACAAACAACGATCTTATTTCCAAATGGAAATTCGATCGATCAATCATCATATGTTCATATTTCCTTATTTCATATATTTAGAAAATATCTGTTATTAATCATTGGAAAACATTTCCATAGCTTATTTTCACATCACTATTATTTCGCAACTATCAGTCCCTAACTGTAACTAGTATGAGAACAATTCTCTAAGTATCAATTCGGAAGGTCGAAACCAACATCAGATCGTCACTTAGAAAACCGTTCAACTTACCCTCTCCAGTTAGTTTCTGAATTTGCTTAACTCTATTTCTTAAATTCTTATCATGAAAACATTTCATTTTCTATGTTTAGAAAACATATCTGACTATATTTGGAAAACGTTTCCAAAACTCATTTACGGATTTCCAATGAACGTTGTATAAAACATCGTTTCGCTTAATCCATTTATCGCTTATTCCTTAACTTTATTCCTAATCAACCTTTTAGATCGAACCACAACTATTCCTTTGTCAATTCTGAAGTCAATCAAGTTGGGGTATAATTACCTCGCAGACCTTAATTGAACAACGTCCTTTACTGTGAAATAGATGAAGCTCATCACTCACTTTTTACAATCATCTGTTTACGCAAATTCTCGGATTCAGGTTACGAATCCACTTATTATATGACAACGTTTGATTATTCTATAACGTTATAATTCCTACCCCTAAAATATCTAACCTAAACTATAAATTTATTTCCTAACTCGAATAATTTAACAGACACCAAATTTCTAAATCAATAACTAAATCTTGATTTAAACTCTGGAAAGTAAATAGTACTTTCCCGAATTCGCTATAATCGAATTCGACGTATAACTCTCTTTCGAGTAATCTCTATTCGATTAACTCTCCCTTTTTAATAACTTATATTCGACAAACTCTATTTCGATTAACTCCTATCGAATAACCAATATTCGAATAACTCTTCTTGGTTGGCTCTATTTCATTAACTCTTATTGAATAACAAATATTCGATTTTCTTAAATGTGTCAATTCTTATCGAATAACTAACATCCGATTAACTTAAATGGATTTACTCTTATCGAATAACTTATTCTATTAACTCAACTTGATTTTCTTAACTCGATTATCTCAACTCGATTACTTAACTCGATTACTTAACTCGATAAATCTTAACTCGATTAGTTAACTCGATAACTTAACTTAACCCAAATCGATTTACTCAACTCTAATCGATTAACTTAATTTGATTTACTCCTTCGAATAACTCATTCGAATAACTTAATTGATTAACTCCTTCGAATAACTAATTCGAATAACTTACCTTCGAATAACTAATATTCGATTTACTCTAACTCGATTAACTTAATTCTAATCGATTTACTCCATTTCGATTTAACTTAATTCAAATCGATTAACTTAACTCAAATTGATTAACTCCTTTCGAATAACTAAATTCGATTTAACTCTTTCGAATACCATATTCGATTAACTCCATTTGAATGTCTATATTCGATTTACTAACTTCGAATACCATATTCGATTAACTAACTTCGAATACCATATTCGATTAACTCCTTTCGAATGTCTATATTCGATTAACTAACTTCGAATACCATATTCGATTAACTCTTTTCGAATGTCTATATTCGATTAACTAACTTCGAATACCATATTCGATTAACTAACTTCGAATACCATATTCGATTTACTTTATTCACTTTATAAAGCTTTCCTTTTTAACAACGTTTTATTCATTTGAAAAGATTTACTTTTAAATAACGGTTCTACACTTTAAAAATGATTTCCATTTTATAATGTTCCCTTTCCAATTCTATTTGTAAATGGTTTACAAATATTTCCTTTTCAAATTTATTCTTGAAATATTCTAACTCCTTAAATTCCCGGGAAAATTTGCCATAACCTCCATTGTATCGGGAGCATCGGGAAAATCCCCACACTCGCCACACAGGCCTTTCCATTCAAAAAGAAATGTTTTGAATTTATTTCCTTTTCAAATATCTCCTATTTATAAATATTCCAATTTATAAACATTTCTTATTTATAAATATTCCACTTTATAAATATGCTATTTTTAATATCACTTTAAAAATTCCCCTATCAACATTCCGGCATGTTATGGTATTTTAACATATCAAATTACGATGTCTAACCTCGTCCATACACACACAATCAACAAAAGGTTATAATTCACATCATATATTAAAATATATGAAAAAAACAATAAAATAACTGTTGAGGAATCTAGTCGGATTCCTCCAACCTGTTTCCCTGCATCACATATGTTAGACAATATAGATAACAACACTTTCAGTTCCATATGATATATTCTGTTAAACAGAATCAATATAGAAATTTGACTAACTGACTAGCAGTTCAATCAAACAATCAACACATAGTAAATCAGACAATTTCTAACAGTTCTAAAAATACAACATGAAATTATAAACTGTTCCGAGTTAGTGAGATTTACTCACCTTTGGACGATCATCGTCAATGACGATAACCATCGCTTGATCCAGACAATTTATTTTGCTATAAATTGGGACGTACTCCAATTTGACTCGCGGTCAGTTCCATTGTGGAGTGCTCGTCCATACAATTCCAACGGACCTTGTTTCGCTGAATTTCATCCACGTATGATTAAGTTATTGCTTTATGAAGTTCGTGTAATTTTAAATAAAATTAAACTAAAATTAACTACACTTAATTGGGCCTCACTCTATCCAAATATCCCGGCCCATCCACATCCCCTTTAAGCCCAGGCGAGTACCCTCTTCCCCCTTTATTCACGAATTTACTCCAGTAAATCGATCCCAATAATTTCCCCGTTGACCTTCACCTTGACCGCCGCTTCCATCCACCTCGGCCACCAACCTCCTCCGCAACCACCACCATTCGATTTGCCACCTCGAACTCCTCTTGAACGTCACCCCCTAGCTAAACTCGACGGCCTCTCGGGTACCGTGTCTCCAGTCCTCAGACCATCGAAGTGCACTGCATCACGTCGAGATGACCCTGGTACACCCGCAAGTTCATTTTTGAACTCAGCCCCTCCTCCAGCTTCATGAATTTGAACCCGATCCAAACCCTAGCTTGCGCTGGACAGATCTCGAGGTTGGCCAGACATCACCGCACGCAAATCGAAGGCTATAGGGATGAAGTTCTCTTGATGCCGAATCCAACGAAGTTTACTCCTAGATTTTAAGATTTGTATTTGATTTTTCTTTTGATATTTCTTTGCTACCATTTTTGTGTTGCTGCGGTTTTTTGTTTTGTTTTTTAGGGATGTTCTTTGTTGTGGAGGGTGCGGTACTTCACTTGTTAATGAAACAACTGAATATGTGGTGCAGGATTTAGTTCACGTGGACATATGTAGGCCAGTTATTAGTGTACGATATTTTCATTATATTATATTTTAATATTCAGTTTGCCTTCTAAAAATCGGTACGATCCCCTATGGTATCTAAAAATCACGAAACTGGACATGCACCTATAATTTGACATTACGGTCCCAACAAAATTGGTTTCGTCGAATTCTGACTCCGTATGGTCACACAGCGTATTTTTAACCATCAAAATATCGACTGTATTTCACATTAAAATCCCGTACGGCCACATAAGGACTCTAAAAATCACGAAACTGGAAATCTAACAACTATTTGATATTGCGGATCCAACAAAACTGGTTTCGTCGAATTCCGACTTCGTTTGCAAAAGTGGCTATTTTTAGACCCTTGGATAATCCATTTAAATATATAAATATATTTAAATAAATTAAATTAAATATAAATAAATTTATATTACCGTATATATTCACAGTGGAATACCATACAACTCCAGAAAAATTATATGTTTGATATTCCAAGTTCAGATTGAATCGAATTTCAATTTATATTGAAATTCCCTTTTATAACGTATATAAAGCATTACGAATTATATACGAATTCCATAGCGACTTTTCTGAAATTTGATTTGGACGTAACTCAAAATCTACACGACGAAATCCCGATTTTTCTTCTCCACTAGAAATATATACTCCATCAGCTCCACACGTTTCTTGTTTCACAGAAATCCGGCTTAAAATGAATCATGTACATTCAGTTGAAGTTCAAATCGCCAAATTGCGAACTGCCGCGACGTTTCAGGTTCGTTTTAATTATAATTATAAATTATAAGTTCGAACGTTGTACTTTAAGTTATCGATATCGCCAAATCGATATATAAATTATTAAATAAATTAATTATTCGACAGCTAACAAAACGCGCCATTACAGACTTCCCTCCTTAAAATAATGTCGTCCTCGAAATTGCTAAGTTAGAAAAATGCTACTAACTCTACTAACTAGATTTAAAAATCTTTTTTGTTTACCTCTAAATTTCAGTTTCGACTGGACCCATTTAATTTTAATTAATTTATTAATTCATTTCCGACCAACTAAAATTTTAAAAAATTCTAAAAAAATTCTAACCCCTTAAATTTTCGAAAAATTTCGCCATAACCTCCTTTGTACGGCTCAATACGTCAAACCACAACTCGCCTCTCTAGTCCTCCTCCAATACAAAAGGAAATCAAAATAGCCAAGCGGCTTGCCAATTCGGCTCATAAAATCCAAACTCATATATGATATAAACTTGTACCTTTTTGTCGGGCATTTAACTCTATCCCTTTCATCTGCTACCACTTCAACATATACCAATATTATCCATTCCAATTGATCTCCAATCAATTCATATCCTCAAATACAAATCGAATTTCATTCGAACTCTAATATCAAATTCCAAATTATTGACTTATCAATTTGGTTCCATTCTAGATTATCTCTATCCCAATTCAATTTTATTTAACTCGGTTCAAGTTAAATTTCAATTTATTTTTACCATCTCATTTTATTTAACTTCATTAGTTAAATTTTAATTCCAGAACTTAAGTTCCTGGGTTTCTTTCAAATCAATTTGAAATCATAATGCCAATTCAAAACCTTTGAATTTCTAAACAACTTGTTTTCTCAAAACAATTCAAAAACAAAACCTTTGGTAGTAATCCGTCACTTAGAACTCGAAAATGAACACTGATGATGTCTAGATTCATCATCAGAATCTATTTTCCAGCTATCGAAGTGAGTTCAATACTATATCATTTTCAATTTGAAAAACATTTTCAAAATCTCCCAGGAACTTAAAATTTCCTTATTTTAATTCAAAATATGATTTAAATTCAGATTTAATTCATCTTATTTCATATATTTCCTTATATGAATTCTGATTAGTTATTTATAATCATTTCACCTCTTTTTTTTTTCTAATTCGATTATAATAACAACCAACACATCCAATACATATTGTAATTTCAATATATTTTTCTTATAACTAAATATATTTCGGGTAAAATTACTTCATTTACCCTCTTCCAAAACATACCATGACGGTTCATCGTATTCGAGTGTTTAGTAACCCTTTTCGATACAGTGGATCAAACTGATCGACCAGAATTCATAAGCCACTCAACCAATGAGTCTCCATAATATAAATCACTTTATATTAACAAATACGCACTCGTATATATACATTCAAATTCAGTCTAGGATATTACTAATCCTATTTCTACTGAATTACGCCACAGAGCCAAGGTAAATCTTAACCTGGCTCTGATACCAACTGTAACGGCTGGAAATTTTCGACTCCTTGAGAGTCGAAAATTCCGCGACGTTAGTGAAAGAAAGTAGAGGGTGAGGAAGAAAAGATAGAACTAATAGAATAGAAGAAGAAGAAGAACTTACATCATCAGAGTAAACACGAATCTCACAGCGGAACGAATAAAATATAACATTACTTTGAAATACAAATCAGTACTCGTATATACATACCATTTCAAAGTACAACACTTAACAACACAGCGGAATAATAATAGCTATAATCCTGAAGTCTCCTGCTCCAAGCTCTCCAAGTGTATCTGTAAAATCCCGACTACTTGACTGCCCGTACAAATTTAGGCACCCAAGAGTTTAGGGAAAACAAAACAAAATAAACTTCGGGTCAGTCATGGGACTGGTGTGAATAAAACTCCAACACTTGGTTAAATAAAGGATATCTTTCTGATATTATAATAATGTCTAAATACAAATAGATATCAATCTAGCAGAACGCTTGCATCTCACGTTCCACATTCATAGTATACAAATAAAACCATGAGCGCTTATTGGAGATTGGATTCCAACAGACAAGGTATGGGAGCACCTTCCGATCAGTGTACTCTAGAGGAGATACACTAGGGTTCAACAAGAACGTCTTGCAACCCGGCCACACATGACCGTCCACTCATTTAGCTTGAGTGTAACGAATATATTATCACCGATGGTTGGGATCAGCAACCGTCCTTCCCGATAAGGGGCAGCATTGAAATAGATTATAAAGAAGTACAATTGAATATTCTCTAGATGGTGATAATACACCCTGCTTGGGTATGGCCCAACTAGCCATGCTGCCTAGCCCAACTTCTGTTATTTCCCACTTGTGAGGTTTTGAGGTCACGTTTATCACTTTGACAGATTATTTCTTCAATTACTTTGAATGCCACATCGTCATACCCGCCAAATCATTATCGATTTCTCAAGGCATCACGGGTATAAAAGCTAAGAGAAACGAATTTCTCCGCCACCAACGTAATACGTTTAAAGAGATCAACTTATATGATTCGTTAAGAATACTTTGTCAGACACTCGTCCATATACGTTGTCATGGGACTGAACAAACCGAAGGCACTATTCAGTGAATCCATCCTACCTAGGCTTTTCACAATAGCCCTTGCACTTCACTCCGTCTTCAATTATCTTCAGCGTACTTGATTCACAACGCTTATGCTAATACGGAGTGGTTCTTCGGATAATAATCCAACCGGTCTCTCCATATTTACAACGTAAATATGGTTGATAGTCTGTGATTCAACTATCAAATGAAAACATGTCGGTGTACAAACAACGATCTTATTTCCAAATGGAAATTCGATCGATCAATCATCATATGTTCATATTTCCTTATTTCATATATTTAGAAAATATCTGTTATTAATCATTGGAAAACATTTCCATAGCTTATTTTCACATCACTATTATTTCGCAACTATCAGTCCCTAACTGTAACTAGTATGAGAACAATTCTGTAAGTATCAATTCAGAAGGTCGAAACCAACATCAGATCGTCACTTAGAAAACCGTTCAACTTACCCTCTCCAGTTAGTTTCTGAATTTGCTTAACTCTATTTCTTAAATTCTTATCATGAAAACATTTCATTTTCTATGTTTAGAAAACATATCTGACTATATTTGGAAAACGTTTCCAAAACTCATTTACGGATTTCCAATGAACGTTGTACAAAACATCGTTTCGCTTAATCCATTTATCGCTTATTCCTTAACTTTATTCCTAATCAACCTTTTAGATCGAACCACAACTATTCCTTTGTCAATTCTGAAGTCAATCAAGTTGGGGTATAATTACCTCACAGACCTTAATTGAACAACGTCCTTTACTGTGAAATAGATGAAGCTCATCACTCACTTTTTACAATCATATGTTTACGCAAATTCTCGGATTCAGGTTACGAATCCACTTATTATATGACAACGTTTGATTATACTATAACGTTATAATTCCTACCCCTAAAATATCTAACCTAAATTATAAATTTATTTCCTAACTCGAATAATTTAACAGACACCTAATTTCTAAATCAATAACTAAATCTTGATTTAAATCCTGGAAAGTAAATAGTACTTTCCCGAATTCGCTATAATCGAATTCGACGTATAACTCTCTTTCGAGTAATCTCTATTCGATTAACTCTCCCTTTTTAATAACTTATATTCGATATACTCTATTTCGATTAACTCCTATCGAATAACTAATATTCGAATAACTCTTCTTGGTTGGCTCTATTTCATTAACTCTTATCGAATAACAAATATTCGATTTTCTTAAATGTGTCAATTCTTATCGAATAACTAACATCCGATTAACTTAAATGGATTTACTCTTATCAAATAACTTATTCGATTAACTCAACTTGATTTTCTTAACTCGATTATCTCAACTCGATTACTTAACTCGATTACTTAATTCGATAAATCTTAACTCGATTACTTAACTCGATAACTTAACTTAACCCAAATCGATTTACTCAACTCTAATCGATTAACTTAATTTGATTTACTCCTTCGAATAACTCATTTGAATAACTTAATTGATTAACTCCTTCGAATAACTAATTCGAATAACTTACCTTCGAATAACTAATATTCGATTTACTCTAACTCGATTAACTTATTTCTAATCGATTTACTCCATTTCGATTTAACTTAATTCAAATCGATTAACTTAACTCAAATTGATTAACTCCTTTCGAATAACTAAATTCGATTTAACTCTTTTGAATACCATATTCGATTAACTCCTTTCGAATGTCTATGTTCGATTTACTAACTTCGAATACCATATTTGATTAACTAACTTCGAATACCATATTCGATTAACTCCTTTCGAATGTCTATATTCGATTAACTAACTTCGAATACCATATTCGATTAACTCTTTTCGAATGTCTATATTCGATTAACTAACTTCGAATACCATATTCGATTAACTAACTTCGAATACCATATTCGATTTACTTTATTCACTTTATAAAGCTTTCCTTTTTAACAACGTTTTATTCATTTGAAAAGATTTACTTTTAAATAACGGTTCTACACTTTAAAAATGATTTCCTTTTTATAATGTTCCCTTTCCAATTCTATTTGTAAATGGTTTACAAATATTTCCTTTTCAAATTTATTCTTGAAATATTCTAACTCCTTAAATTCCCGGGAAAATTTGCCATAACCTCCTTTGTATCGGGAGCATCGGGAAAATCCCCAAACTCGCCAAACAGGCCTTTCCATTCAAAAAGAAATGTTTTGAATTTATTTCCTTTTCAAATATCTCCTATTTATAAATATTCCAATTTATAAACATTTCTTATTTATAAATATTCCACTTTATAAATATGCTATTTTTAATATCACTTTGAAAATTCCCCTATCAACATTCCGGCATGTTATGGTATTTTAACATATCAAATTACGATGTCTAACCTCGTCCATACACACACAATCAACAACAGGTTATAATTCACATCATATATTAAAATATATGAAAAAAACAATAAAATAACTGTTGAGGAATCCAGTCGGATTCCTCCAACCTGTTTCCCTGCATCACAGATGTTAGACAATATAGATAACATCACTTTCAGTTCCATATGATATATTCTGTTAAACATAATCAATATAGAAATTTAACTAACTGACTAGCAGTTCAATCAAACAATCAACACATAGTAAATCAGACAATTTCTAACAGTTCTAAAAATACAACATGAAATTATAAACTGTTCAGAGTTAGTGAGATTTACTCACCTTTGGACAATCATCGTCAATGACGATAACCATCGCTTGATCCAGACAATTTATTTTGCTATAAATTGGGACGGACTCCAATTTGACTCGCGGTCAGTTCCATTGTGGAGTGCTCATCCATACAATTCCAACGGACCTTGTTTCGCTGAATTTCATCCACGTATGATTAAGTTATTGCTTTATGAAGTTCGTGTAATTTTAAATAAAATTAAACTAAAATTAACTACACTTAATTGGGCCTCGCTCTATTCAAATATCCTGGCCCATCCACATCCCCTTTAAGCCCAGGCGAGTACCCTCTTCCCCCTTTATTCACGAATTTACTCCAGTAAATCGATCCCAATAATTTCCCGGTTAACCTTCACCTTGACCGCCGCTTCCATCCACCTCGGCCACCAACCTCCTCCGCAACCACCACCATTCGATTTGCCACCTCGAACTCCTCTTGAACGTCAACCCCTAGCTGAACTCGACGACCTCTCGGGTACCGTGTCTCCAGTCCTCGGACCATCGAAGTGCACTGCATCACGTCGAGATGACCCTGGTACACCCGCGAGTTCATTTTTGAACTCAGCCCCTCCTCCAGCTTCACGAATTTGAACCCGATCCCAACCCTATCTTGCGCTGGACAGATATCGAGGTTGGCCAGACATCACCGCACGCAAATCGAAGGCTACAGGGATGAAGTTCCCTTGATGCCGAATCCAACGAAGTTTACTCCTAGATTTTAAGATTTGTATTTGATTTTTCTTTTGATATTTCTTTGCTACCATTTTTGTGTTGCTGCGGTTTTTTTTTTGTTTTTGAGGGATTTTCTTTGTTGTGGAGGGTGCCGTACTTCACTTGTTAATGAAACAGCTGAATATGTGGTGCAGGATTTAGTTCACGTGGGCATATGTAGGCCAGTTATTAGTGTACGATATTTTCATTATATTATATTTTAATATTCGGTTTGCCTTCTAAAAATCGGTACGATCCCATATGGTATCTAAAAATCACGAAACTGGACATGCACCTATAGTTTGACATTACGGTCCCAACGAAATTGGTTTCGTCGAATTCTGACTCCGTATGCTCACACAGCGTATTTTTAACCGTCAAAATATCGACTGTATTTCACATTAAAATCCCGTACGGCCACATAAGGACTCTAAAAATCACGAAACTGGAAATCTAACAACTATTTGATATTGCGGATCCAACAAAACTGGTTTCGTCGAATTCCGACTTCGTTTGCAAAAGTGGCTATTTTTAGACCCTTGGATAATCCATTTAAATATATAAATATATTTAAATAAATTAAATTAAATATAAATAAATTTATATTACCGTATATATTCACAGTGGAATACCATACAACTCCAGAAAAATTATATGTTTGATATTCCAAGTTCAGATTGAATCGAATTTCAATTTATATTGAAATTCCCTTTTATAACGTATATAAAGCGTTACGAATTATATACGAATTCCATAGCGACTTTTCTGAAATTTGATTTGGACGTAACTCAAAATCTACACGACGAAATCCCGATTTTTCTTCTCCACTAGAAAGATATACTCCATCAGCTCCACACGTTCTTGTTTCACAGAAATCCGGCTTAAAATGAATCATGTACATTCAGTTGAAGTTCAAATCGCCAAATTGCGAACTACCGCGACGTTTCAGGTTCGTTTTAATTATAATTATAAATTATAAGTTCGAACGTTGTACTTTAAGTTATCGATATCGCCAAATCGATATATAAATCATTAAATAAATTAATTATTCGACAGCTAACAAAACGCGCCATTACAATAAAGGAGTTAATCGAATATAGTAAAGGAGTTAATCGAATATAGTTTATTCGAATATAGTAAAGGAGTTAATCGAATATAGTTTCTTCGAATATAGTAAAGGAGTTAATCGAATATAGTTTATTCGAATAGAGTTAGAGGAGTTAACCGAATATAGTTTATTCGAATAGAGTTAGAGGAGTTATCCAATATAGTTTATTAGACAGGAGTTAAGTGAATGGGGTTAATCAAATAGAGTTAATCAAATACAGTAAATCAAATAGAGTTAACCCAATACGGTCAGTCCAATAGAGTTAATTGAAAAGAGTTAATCAAATATAGTTATTCCAAAGAAAGGTTAAGTAAGGAAGTTAGTTAAAGAAATATAAAGTGAACTTTGCCTATTTCAAGGTTAGAAGTGTTGTTCAGTTAAGGTCTGAGAGGTAGTTCTACCCCAACTTGATTGGCTTCGTTTTTAACTGAGGAATGGTTAAGGTTCGGCAGTAAAGGATGGTAAAGTGAATTTAGTAATTAAAGAAAATGGTTGAGTTGGCATAGCGATGTTTTATCTAAACATCTGTTTAATCCAAACGTAGGTGTTTGGAAATGTTTTCCAAACAAGAATCAGAAATGTTTTCTAAATACAGAAAACAAGGAATGGAAATGTTTCCAGTGTTAACGTATATTTTCTAAATATAGAAAATAGCAAATGTTGAATATAGGGAAACAGGAGATGTAAAATGAACTAAAGAGATAAATGTTAAATGATGTTTGTTTGATATAATTTCCATCTAGAGATAATATCGTTGTTTTCACACTTGTTTTCTTTGATAGTTAACTCACAGACTATCGATGTTTTGACCATTTTTAACGTTGTTAATATGGGGAGACCGGTTGGATTATTATCCAAAGAACCACTCTGTATTGGCACAAGCGTTGTGAATCATTTATGCCAAAGATAATTGAAGACGGAGTAAAGTGCAAGGGCTATTGTATAAGTCTTAGTTAACAGTGACTAAGATGGATATACTGAATAGTGCCTTCGGTTTGTCCTGTCCCAGGAAAACTTGTATGGACGAAGGTCTGACTGAGTATATCCAATGGATCGCGTAAGTTGATCTCTTCAAACGTATATACGTTGGTGGCGGAGGAATTCGTTTCTCTTAGCTGTATACCCGTTGTATCTTTGAGGAAATCAATTTGTGATTTGGCGGGTATGACAATGTGACATTTTAAGCGAATGAAGACGAATGTATGACAGAGTATTTCCAGAAAGGTCACGTACATTGATTTCTCCAACCGTACCAAGAGTGGAAGCGGAGAAGGAAAATTCTTTTAGCTAACACATAATGTATTGTTGAGGACGTCAATCGGTGATTGGATGGATTTGATGATGTGGCATTTAAAGTGAATCTGATGTGAAGATAAGCGTAGCTTCTAGCCTCACATCTGGTAAATGATAGAAATCAGGCAGGTAGCATGGCTATGTAGGTCGCACCTATTAGGGTGTATAATCACCTGATCTAGAGTTTCATTTATTTCTAAAAATCTATTGTTGATGCTGTCCCATTCGGGAAACGGTTGCTGATCCCAACCATTGGTGATATACATTCGATACACTCAAGCGAAATGAGTGGTCGGTCATGTGTGGCCGGGTTGCAAGATGTTCCGTATTCACGGCGTTGTCTTATGAGATATCATATATATGTTAAACTGTGTTAAACTATTTTACTCACACCAGTCCCATGACTGACCCGGAGTTTACTTTGTTGTTTTCCCTAAACACTTGGGTACCTAAATTTGTACGGGCAGTCAAGTAGTCGGGATTTACAGATATACTTGAAGAGCTGGAGCAGGAGGCTTCTGGATCATATAGCTATAGTTTATTTCCGCTGTGTTGTAAGTGTTGTACTCTGATAAGTGCTATTGTATACATAACTGTTATATTTCAAAGTTACGTTATCTATTATATGTTATTCGTTTCGCTGTGAGGTTCGTGTTACTCTGATGTTGTGTTCTTCTTCTTATTCTATTCTAAGTTTCTATCTTATCTATCCTCACCCTCTAATTTCTTTCATTAATTACTAGGATTTTTAGACCTTTTGGTTATCGACATCGTGCTTATGTCGATAACCAAAGTCGCTCAAAATCCGGGTCGTTACATATCGTATGTATTGAAAGTGAATATATCGTATATATTGAAAGTGAAAATATCGTATATATTGAAAGTGAAAATATCGTATATATTGAAAGTGAAAATATCGTATGTATTGAAAGTGAATATATCGTATATATTGAAAGTGAAAATATCATATATATTGAAAGTGAAAATATCGTATATATTGAAAGTGAAATTATCGATATATATGAAATGTGAAAACGATATATATGAAATGAAAACGAACTGAAATAGAAAATGAATTCGAATTATCGTATATATTGAAAGTGAAAATATCGTATGTATTGAAAGTGAAAATATCGATATATATGAAATGTGAAAACGATATATATGAAATGAAACCGATATATACGAATTGAAAACGAACTGAAATAGAAAATGAATTCGAATCGAATTGAATAGAAAATGAATTCGAATTGAATTGAATAGAAAATGAATTTGAATTGAATTGAATAGAAATTTGAATTGAATTGAAATGAATTTAAAACGAATTTATATGGAAAATTCAATATGGATTTGAATTTGAAATAAGAAGTTGAAATTGTTTTTGAAACGAATTTAAAACAATTTATAAAATTCGTTTTAAATAGAAATCGACGAAATATATATTATATATAGTATATATATAATATAATGGCCTGAATAGAACGCGCCATGCTACGGCAGTTCGCGAATTTCGACCATTGACTTCGAACGGACATTACGGGAGATCAGACCGTCGGATTCTCCTAAAATCGGAACCGTTGGGTTCGTATCGAAAAGAGATTTCTAACGAATATTAGAAATTTGAAATCTAATGGTTGGATTTGGAGATATGTCCAAATCGAATTTGGAAAAGGTCGCTGTAAGTGCAGTTCGATGACCGTTGATGGAAATCGACTGTACGGGCCTTGATAAAATTAATAAAAATATCAATAATTTGTGTAAAATCATAAGAAATGATTTGGGAAAATTTGGGATGAAAAACTCCATATTTGAAAAGATAAAAATATATTTTTATCGAAATGAACTAGTTATTAACTAGAAAAATAATCCAATGGTTATAAATAAATAAATTGGATTAGATTTGAATTGAAATTATCTTTGGATATTTTCGATATTGGATTCCGTGATTATATAGATATTGTGATGGGAATTTGGAAGATATCGATATCGTTATTCCCGATATGATATTTGTTGGTTTCAGGATTTGATGTTGAATATAAGTCGATACTATCTTTATTCAAAACCTTATATTTAATGTCAAATTTGATTGATTGATTGTTTGGATTATGCTCGACCAATTTATGAGCAGAATATGCTTTTACATTTAGCATTGGGTTGGGTTGAAAATATCTGTGTGCTAACGCCTTGTGAAACACTTCACGATTTGACGATAAGGTGTTTAGCGATGCTGTGTTCATTTCAAATGTAATGAATGATTGTGAAATGATATTTTTCTTAAGTGAAAAGAAATGTATTCCCGATTTTGGACAGGGAATATTTTATAAAAATATCTTATAAAACAGAAAGGATTTCGAGGCCCAAAACCCAATAATTTCTAAAATGATTTAGAAATGTATTATATGTTTCATTGTGGTTCATCACATATTCGATTAGTTGCTATTGATGATGTATCTGTTTGGTGGCGGAGAATTTATTCTCTTGCTTAACACCCTTCTTTGAGACGTACGAGCTCAAAGGTTATGTGATTAATAGTGACTGATCATATGCGTGAATTACTGATGTGAAGTACTATATTTTGAAAGTACTTGTGATTATTACGTTGTGAAATGATTTTCCCTACTTTAGGATATGAAATGATTTAGTATGTGGCTAAAGAGTCGTGTAACCCTGAGACTTAAAGTATGGGTGAGAGGGCGGTGTATGCTCTGTGGGAGGTGCATCGTCGGTGTAGCCTACTCCTATGTGGGGTAGGTGCACATTTATATATCGAGTTGCGTGGTGCGTACCCTTTGCCTTGTCAATGGAGAGCACGATATTTGGTTGCATACTTGTTTGTATGCATTGTTATGTTTTGGAATTCATATTTCCAAACGATTTGATTTGAGATCCCGAAGTGAAATCTGCTTTGATATATAGAAAGTTAGATATATATTTCAAATGATTTGAAATAAGAAATCGGGAATAAAATCCAAAGGAATAATTTCTGTAAATTGAATTGGATTTGGAAAATCTAAGTGTAGTGATTAATCTAAGTGGGTAGATTGGGATATTGCATGTTGACTGATGCATAGTAGATCCATATATCTATATTAATTGTTATTTATACACTAGCATTCATGGGGGTAAACCCGTTCCGCATTAGCGTCGTGGTCCCGTGATATGCCATATTATTAAATAAGTTAATTATAACTGTTTAGAGTTTCTCACACCAGTCCTATGACTGACCTGTAGTTTGCTTTTCCCTTGTGAACTCGGGTGCCCCTATTTTCCACACGGGAAGTCGAGTAGTTTTATTTTGCAGATGTATTGAGCAGGATTATGGATTGAAGCTTTAAGCTGTGTCCAGGCATTTACAGTCTTCCGCTGTGTAGTTTATATTTCCGCTGTGCATTGTATTACATTTATTGTAAAATCATCTTCCGCTGTATTGATTACATTTCAATATACACTGATATTGTGTACTCTGATGTAACATTATTATGATGTTTATAGAAGCCTTCCGTTATTTGTCCTGATGTGTTGTATACCCAGAGTTAGCGTATGCGGGATTCGAACGGTCTTGGTCGGTTTAGCGATCGATTAGGTCCGGGCGAAATCCGTGTCGTTACACCACAAGACTTTTTTTTTAATAGAAGCCCTGATCACTACATCTTAGCATGCCACATAGGCAATTCACACCGTGCAACTGATGGCTATCAATCACACAGAATTAATTCCAATGTCAGACACACTGTCTATTTGCAAGTCCGTTTTGGGTCTGAACGAAACTGGAGGCACTATATACCTCGCAAACCCATCGATCACCACATACGTATGGACGATCACCACTCATTATCCAAATTTCGGGATGCCTCCCAATCAGGTCCTCGGTTACCATCCAAACGAGGTGAAGATCTCCGGTCTTCGACCACCGTCTTCATCTTCGATTTCTTATCGTCGATTCAGTTATACAGAATGGGATAAACCCGGTCTTTCTGAGCAACTCGCGTATATAATAAACAAGTGCTACACAAACACTACTACGCATCATTTCAATTCATTACCCACTAACCGTCAATCAGTAAGAGAACGATTTCCCAAATATTAACCCCGAAGGCCGAAACCAACATGAGATCAACACCCAAGAAACCATTCGACTTAGCCAACCTTCAGTTAGTTACTAAATTTCACATCCATATCATTTATAATATTTTATAACGATTTATCGCTATTTTTATTTATTTTAAAATAGCCCATTTATTCAAAACGACGCTTCGGGCCATAACGCGGCCGTGGCGCTGTTTTTCTTACGATTTGATTTACACATATCTAAAAATCTAACCGTTGGGTCTTCACAAAATTATCATCATTAGAAAGATCTTTTCAAACCGAATCCAACGGTTCTAGTTTCGGGAAGATCCGACGGTCGGATCTCCCGATATAATCGTTTGAAGTTTCGATTTAAAAATACGAACTGCAGTGTCGTTATTCGATTTAATATAATTATATTTATATATATATATAAATATAATCGATTCTGGTGTTGTTTTTCTTCAGATTTGAATTAAACATTCCAGACAATCCAACCGTTGGATTTTTACAAAGTTGGTGCCGTTGGAAAGATATTTCCAAAGCGAACCCAACGTTTGCGGTTTCGGGAAAATCCGATGGTCGGATCTCCCGCAATAATCGTTTGAAATCACGGTTTCAAAATACGAACTACAGCTTCGTTATTAGATATATTTCAATTCTATTTATATATGTATATCGATTCTTCGATTTCAAAAACTATATTCTTTTCATACATTTGATAAAAATGATATTTTTATCCAACTGTCTTCTATTTCAACACTTCACTATTTTTAACAATTCATGTATATAATAAAAATGTGATTTTTAATGTAAAACAATTTATTTCAAAACTCGACTATTTTATATAGTTAATATAGGTGATAAAAATAGGATTTTTATTATAAAACAATTTATTTCAAAACAAGATTATTTTATATATTTCATATTGATGATAAAAATGGGATTTTTATTATAAAACAATTTCTTTCAAAATATGAATACCGTTCAACACATGAATTTCAATTCAACGAATGAATATCGATTCAACACGTGAAGGTTTTCTATAGTTTGTATATGCAGATAAAAAGGTGATTTTTATATTTAAAACACGAATACCATTCAACACATGAATTTCAATTCAACGAATGAATTTCAATTCAACACACGAAGGTTTTCTATAGTTTATATATAGAGATAAAAGTGTGATTTTTATATTTAAAACACGTATACCATTCAACACATGAATTTCTATTGAACAAATGAATTACAATTCAACACATGAAGGTTTTCTATTCAACGAATAAATATAGTTACAACAAATGAAAATAATTATAACACATGAATATTATTCAAAATTTTGGCAGCATAACGGCACGGTAGTTAAAACCGGGACCGTCCCTAGTACGGCTCCTCGCTCTACCTTAAAGCCTCCCAACTTTTGACAATGGGGAATCACGTATCTAGTTCGCACTTAGGAGGCATGTATATTTTTTTTCATTTCCACAAACTAATCCTATGTGGTTTCAACCAAATATTTCTCAACCACAAACGGGTATTTTTTAACCACAATCATCAATTTCAACCACAAACAATTCCAATCAACCATTCGTAATCAACCAATTTTCACACCAATCACAACCAATAAATATCGTCTATGGTTTGTGGACGAGGGGCATATATATATATATATATATATATATAGCATTTCACTTCTATTTCAACACATATATAATTTTTACAATGCATATATAACTTATACATCGAACGTACAACTTATACAACGCTTATACAAGAGGTGTACAACGCTTATATAACTCATACATCGACTATATAATTTATACACCGTCGTTTTCCATATCATTTATAATTTAGAAATCTCACATTGGGTTCCACTCCACCAAAAATAGCAGAAGGCTCAGAAAAATATGCGTTCTCTTCTAAAATGTAGAAGACGTCCACACAGTCACGATGTTTCCTGTTTCATCGAATTTCGTCAATACACGAAAAAGATATGATTTTTCAAAGTTTGCAATGGTTTAAAGGTGTTAAAACTATTGAAAATAAACATAGCCGATACCTCAGTAGTTTGGTTCAAAACTAGGTCGGAGTTTTTCTTGCAATCTGTGAGGTTTGGTGACGATCGGAAGATGCCACAAGGAAGAGGACAGAGAGGCGCCTGTTCGCTTGGATGTGGGGCCAGTTCGACGGCCCTGGCTAACGGCGGCGGCTTGAAGCGACGAACTTCGAGGCGTCTGGTCTCCGCGCACAGGCGATGGCAGGAGGCAAAGCGGCTATGGATTTGAAGAGCTCGGGGAGATCTTCAAAAAGTTGCAAAGGGTCGGGGGTCATCGACGAGCGGTTTGGCCGTAAAGTGGAAGGGAAGTGGCGAAGGGATTTCCGCCGTCGAGAGCAGCTGATACTGGGGGGTTTTGATTTTTTTAAAATTTTTAAATTAATGAAAGAAAAAATTCCATTGGCCGATGGTTTTAAAAAGGGGTTTTCTGACACGACCTCCAATCCAAACCCAACGACTGTCGTCCCTATCGTTTTACCCCCATTCCGAACACAATGGGATATGTTTCGTAGGCCCATTCGAAGGTTTCAGTCAGTTTTCCTTCAATTTAAAATATATAACATTCAATATTTAATTTGAACGTACATTTCAATTTTCCAAGGCCACAAACTGATTCGAAAAATTCCAGAAAAATAATTCTGGCTATGTTTTGACGATACGGTCGCAACAAAACTAGTTTCGTCGAATTTTGAGACCGTTTGCAAAAAGGCCCATTTCTGGTCGATCCAATTTAACTATAATTGATCAAAACTCATTTTCCTTTGCCACGCTCACATACTAGCTTCAAAAATATTGAAATTTGAAACATAGCAATAATTTCACATCCCGGATCCAGCAAAAGTGGTTTCGTCGAATTCCGAGGTCGTATGCAAAATGGCCAATTTCACGGGCTATATAAATTCCATAGCGACCTTTCAGAAAATTCATTTAGCCATAACTTTTGCATCCCTCTATGAAACTTCTATTTTTCAGATTCATTAGAAAGGTACTCACTAACAGATTTAAATATTTTTGGTTTAACTCAAATCCGCTTTGTTTTGCACCCGGTACGGCCAGTCAAAGTTTGAATTCAAAATTTGAAACTACCGCTCCATTTCAGGCCTTGTTTATAATTAGAATTAATTATATTCGTTTTCAAATGTCGAATCAAACTCACTTTTCATTGCTATTATTTAAAATATTTATTTTAAATATTTAAAATCCACTGTAACACCCCGCGAATTCTATAACTGTGAAATTCACAAATTAAAGTATAATTAAATTGAAATCAAAGAACTAAGGGAAACGGGATATTCCATTGCGTTCGTCTCGGAAAAATACGCGAAATAGAGTCTGAGTTTTCGGAAAACGGAGTCCGTATGAAGAAGATATGGCCTTCGGAAGTTTCTGAATTAAGTTTAAAATTCAAACAGAATAAAACAGTTTAAAATTCCAAAATGGGGCCCAATGGGCCAGGGCGGAAAAACACCCGCCTAACGCACCCAGGTCGACTGGGCTGTCGACCTGGTCTAGTCAGGTCGACAGGGCTGTCGACAGGGCTATCGACAGGCATGTCGACCTGGTCCAGAGCCAGGTCGAACCCAGTCCAACCTGGCTGGCCTATTCTATGTTGGTCGATTTTCTGTGGTCTGCTTTGTCATTAGGGCTAGGTGGCAGGCTCTAATTGGTCTCTCCTTAGGATGAATGGTTACGATCAATCCAAGCAACATCAATGGTCCTAATCAGTTCATAACCCCTATAAAAATGACCCTAGACTCAACCCTAATCTATTCATTCAAAAATAAGAACAAAGCCGCCATGTTGCTGAGGAACGACTAGGGGTAGCCACCAATTGGAGAGAGGATTAGGAGGCAAATTCTAAGGCATAAAGCAACTCAATCAAATCAAACCGCATCTTCAAATCCCTAAATTTGAGAATTCGCCTCACCATTGTAAGTAGAGTATTACTTTGGTATGAACAAATAACTGTGTTGGTTTGTATACTTGGTTGTGGTGATAAATAATTCATAATTTGTGCGTTACTATGATTCTTATCGATTTGGAATATTGTATACGTTTGGATATTCTCGAATTATGTTATTCAGTTATGAAAAACTACATGCGGTAGTTTTATGCAAGTATACGTTTGGAATATTCGCAAATTATGTAATCCTTGTTGAAGCTACATGTATGTAGTTGTTTAATTGAAACTCATGCAAGTTTGGGGTTTTGCTACTATGCCATCATAATGTGTATTTTTATACAGACATCATTTTTGTGAGGTAATTAGAATAAGTTTGGGTTATCATAGTCCATATGAAATTATGTTGAAAATTTGGCATCATGATCTATGTATTAAGTCATGCTTTTGTACTAGAAAACCTATTTGCAAACTTATGAATATGACTAGGCTATGATTAATATTTTGCATAATTAAGTCTATATTGTTTACAAGAATTATATGATGACATATGTGGTACATAGCTAGGTTAGATTCAAAATCCCTTTGTGCAAGTTTGCATGACTAAAATAAAAATCATGGTTTCATGTTAGAAATATTTATGCCATGGTTATGTGAACAAATTTAACTATACTTTTGTATTAGTCACAAAAGTAGACACCTTTGTAAACATGTAGTAGTCTTATGAACATGATTTGCTTATGTTTGACATTATGCCTGAATAAAAATATAGGTTTATGTTGTAGTTAAAGCCTATGTGTCGATAGTGATATTCTTAACTTAACTACAAGTTTACATGCTTTGATTTATGTCACTTATGCTTTATGACCAAAGTATATGTCACTACTATGCAAGTACACCAGTTTCTATTTTGTATTTCCAACGTCATATTGCAAGTTCATGCGTTCACATTCCCCTTTTTTGTGTATGTAATCACGCTTTAAGCCTCCCCTTTCCGCATGGCTAAGTTGGGCTTTAAAAGGCTAAGCCCAACATATATATAATAAACGGACGAGTTAAACGGGGGAAAATAACGTTGGGTTAAAAATTACTAATGAATGAAAATATAAAATAGAAGGGCCCAAATTCAAGTATGGGTTGGGCCCATGATTGGTGTAACCTTTACACCATTAACTTAATAATGGGCCGCAAATATTTACATATAAGAAAAATAAAGAAGAAAGACAAAATATGTAAATGTAGAACATACGATGTGTTTAACCCGAGGTTGGATTGAGTTGTGATGTAAACCTGCCCGGAACCGCCCGGCTGTCCAGTAGTCACAACAATACCTATCCAATGTGGGAGGTTAAACATGGAGCCCAATAAGGACCCGAGGTTAGACTGAGTTGTGGCGTAAGACTGCCCGGAACCAACCGGCAACAGGCAGCCACAACAATACCTATCTAATGTGAGTGGTCAGGGCCTTAATAAGACAATTAAGGCTGAGTCAGGATTGTTAGGATTAAGTGAACTAAAGACTTAATCAAAATGGAACATGCTAAACTAAACGGACTGGTGGGGGTTAGGTTAGATAACACTTAACCAACTTAGCATGTTGGCTAGAGATAGAAAACCTAGTAACGGGGGACCCTTTTCAGCAGTAACCCTAGAAGGTGTATCAGGATACCCTGAAACTAGGTAGGGTGGGGCACGATTACTGAAAGACCAGTGGAGACATGGGAGGACTTTAGGGCAAGGTTTGAGACTAAATTTCTCTCAGATGCGGAAAGAAGTTTGCAGTTGGAAAAATTCTTATTTCTTAAGCAAGGGGACAAGACAGTCAGAGAGTATGTAAATCAGTTCGATGAGCTGGCTAGGTTTGGGCTTGACCTAGTCAATACCCCGCACAAGAAGGCTCTCCGTTTCGTCAAAGGGTTGAATGAGCCATTACACAGTTTGGCCATGACCCATATACCCATGGGAGCCACGTATGAAAGATTGGTGCAAATGGCATTGCTGAACGAAGAGGATAAGGGCAAGAAGGAGACAAAGGCAGAAAGCTCTCAAGGGAAGAAAGAGGGTTTGCAGCCTAAGAAGACAGACTTTAAGAAAGGCGGGAAAGGCAACAAAGAGAAGAGGAAGTGCAATTTCTGTGGCAAAGTGGGGCATTTAGTAAAGGACTGCCGGAAAAAGAAGGCCAATGAGAATGGTGGGTGCTTTTCTTGCGGAGAGACAGGCCATAGGGCTAAGGACTGCCCAAAGAAACGAGGACAGGGGCAGAGGGCTGGATCCACCCCAGGGGCACAGGTTCATGTGCTGGAAGCGCCACCTCTGCAACAGCGAGGTATAAATACTTCTGTAGAAAGTGTAGTTTATCTTTATGATCACCCCGTTCGCACTTTATTTGATTCTGGCGCATCACACTCCTTTATCTCGTCTGCTTTAGTAGAATCTCTGCACCTAAAAACTAGTATGGTAGAGGACCCCTTAATTGTTTCAAACCCAATTGGGGGCCCAGCTCATTTGTCTATGATCTGTGTGGGATTGAAAATTTCTATTCTAAGTGTAGAATTTCAATGTAGTGCCTTTGTTTTGGGCTTTTCGGGTTATGGTTTGATTTTGGGTATGGATTGGCTATCCAGTAATGGGGCCATCCTTGATTGTGAGAAAAGAGTTGTTAGGCTCCTAACCCAGCTCGTTAATACTTTGGAAATTTCTTGTAATCCCTCGTATGCGGTTATGCTTAGTTATCTTGAATCGCTAGATGCCTCTGTTGAAAATTTGCAATCAGTTAAAGTGGTCCGGGAATATCCGGATGTCTTCGAAGAGGTGAAGGGCTTGCCTCCGAAGCGGGAAATAGACTTCCGCATATATCTTGTAGATAATGCAAAGCCCGTTGCGTTGCCCGTTAGACACATGGCTCCACGGGAAAGGAAAGAGCTCAGTAAACAGATTAAAGAGCTTCTAGAGAAGGGGTTCATTAGGAGGAGCATTTCAGAATGGGGCGCTCCAGTGGTGTTCGCTACAAAGGCAGATGGTTCACTCCGTCGATGTGTTGACTATAGGGAGCTCAACAAGCTAACGAAAAAGAATAGGCACCCTCTCCCTAGAATTGACGATTTATTTGACCAGCTTGTAGGAGCGTCTGTTTTCTCCCAACTCGATTTAGCAACCGGTTTTCATCAGCTAAGGGTGGCTGAAGATAGCATCGATAAAACGGCGTTCAGAACCCCAGACGGCTTCTTTGAATGGCTTGTCATGCCTTTCGGCTTGACAAATGCACCTGCTTACTTCGTGGACCTGATGAGTAGGGTATTTAGAAATTTCCTCAACAAATTCGTAGTGGTCTTCGTAGATGATATCCTTATCTTCTCAAAGAGTGAAGAGGAACATGCTCAGCACTTAAGGGCAATCATGGAAACTTTGCGAGTCCATCAACTAAAAGCCAAATTCTCCAAATGCCACTTTTGGAGAGAAGAGGTGAGGTTCCTTGGGCACATAGTATCCAAACAAGGGTTAGCAGTGGACCCTGCTAAGGCAGTGGCGGTACAAGATTGGAAGACACCAAGGAATGCAACTGAGGTCCGAAGCTTTCTGGGACTAGCAGGTTTCTATCGAAAATTTATAAGGGATTTTGCGAAAATATCAGCTCCGCTCACGAAATTGACTAAGAAGAATCTAGTGTTCAATTGGGATTTGGATTGCGAATTTGCTTTCCAACGACTGAAAAGGGCTCTTACAACAGCCCCAGTTTTGACGCTGCCAGATGGGAGCAAGATGTTCACTGTTTATACGGATGCATGTGGGACAGGGCTAGGCGCCGTCTTAATGCAAGAAGGAAGGGTAGTAGCTTATGGCGGGAGGCAGTTGAAAGTGCACGAAAAGAACTACCCAACCCACGATCTTGAGTTAGCCGCCATCGTCTTTGCACTCAAGTCTTGGCGACACTATCTCCTAGGTGAGAAGTTCGAACTTTACACTGACCATAAATCGTTGAAATATCTTTTCTCGCAGAAGGATCTTA